>CM066253.1:4267982-5689361 GCA_033675135.1 Frankliniella intonsa
AGACCAACCCCCGAGGGTGTCCTGTGAGTTTGGTCGAAATCGGAGACAATTTATTTTCGGCTGAAAAACGCAAAGGCTATAGCCTTTGCATTTTTACGATTTTGGCCCGAAAATAAATTTTGCGCCAAAGTGACGGGGGTTGTGCAGGGGCACTCTTTACATCGCCTAGACCAACCTCCAAAGGTTTCCTGTAAATTTGGTCAAAATCGGAGACAATTTATTTTTCGCCCGAAAATCGCAAAAACGCAAAGGCTATAGCCTTTGCATTTTTAACGATTTTCGGCCCCAAACGAATTTGCTCCAAAATGACGGGGGTTGTGCTGGGGGACTCTAACGTACCCCTAGACCAACCCCCAAGGGTCAGTTCGTCCGAAAACCCGGTTTGTCTGCGAGGCAATGCAGTATTCCTGATAGCGCGCAATTTGTGCTGCCGGGGTGGTTTAAGGGCCTATTTTCTCACTAACGAAGTCCAGTATAGGACTCCTAGGACTTGCATTGTGTTTTTTGGTCCCAGAAGAAGGTAACCTGTGAGTTTGGTCGAAATCAGGAACAATTTTTTTCGCCCGAAAATCGCAAAAACGCAAAGGCTATAGCCTTTGCATTTTTTACGATTTTCGGCCCAAAACGAATTTGCTCCAAAATGACGGGAATTGTGAAGGGAGACTCTAACGTAGCCCTAGACCAACCCCCAAGGGTCAGTTCGTTTAAAAACCCGGTTTGTCTGCAAGGCAATGCAGAATTCCTGATAGCGCGCAGTGTGTGCTGACGGGGTGGTTTAGGGGCCTATTTTGCCACTAACGAAGTCCGGTATAGGACTCCGAGGACTTGCTATGTGTTTTTTGTCCCAGAAGAAGGTAACCTGTGAGTTTGGTCGAAATCGGAGACAATTTGATTTCGCCCGAAAATCGCAAAAACGCAAAGGCTATAGCCTTTGCATTTTTAACGATTTTCGGCCCCAAACGAATTTGCTCCAAAATGCCAGGGGTTGTGCAGGAGGACTCTAACGTACCCCTAGACCAACCCCCAAGGGTCAGTTCGTCCGAAAACCCGGTTTGTCTGCGAGGCAATGCAGTATTCCTGATAGCGCGCAATTTGTGCTGCCGGGGTGGTTTAAGGGCCTATTTTCTCACTAACGAAGTCCAGTATAGGACTCCTAGGACTTGCATTGTGTTTTTTGGTCCCAGAAGAAGGTAACCTGTGAGTTTGGTCGAAATCGGAGACAATTTGATTTCGCCCGAAAATCGCAAAAACGCAAAGGCTATAGCCTTTGCATTTTTACGATTTTGGGCCGAAAATAAATTTTGCTCCAAAGTGACGGGGTCCGGTACCGGGCACTCTTAACTTCAACGTAGACCAACCCCAGAGGGTGTCCTGTGAGTTTGGGTCGAAATCGGAGACAACTTATTTTCGGCCGAAAATCACAAAACGCAAAGGCTATAGCCTTTGCATTTTTACGATTTTCGGCCCCAAACGAATTTGCTCCAAAATGACGGGGGTTGTGCTGGGGGACTCTAACGTACCCCTAGACCAACCCCCAAGGGTCAGTTCGTCCGAAAACCCGGTTTGTCTGCGAGGCAATGCAGTATTCCTGATAGCGCGCAATTTGTGCTGCCGGGGTGGTTTAAGGGCCTATTTTCTCACTAACGAAGTCCAGTATAGGACTCCTAGGACTTGCATTGTGTTTTTTAGTCCCAAAGGAAGGTAACCTGTGAGTTTGGTCGAAATCGGAGACAATTTCTCTTCGCCCGAAAATCGTAAATACGCAAAGGCTATAGCCTTTGCATTTTTAACGATTTTCGGCCCCAAACGAATTTGTTCCAAAATGACGGGGGTTGTGCAGGGAGACTCTTACGCACCCATAGACCAACCCCCAAGGGTCAGTTCGTCCGAAAACCCGGTTTGTCTGCGAGGCAATGCAGTATTCCTGATAGCGCGCAATTTGTGCTGGCGGGGTGGTTTAAGGGCCCTTTTTTCTCACTAACGAAGTCCGGTATAGGACTCCTAGGACTTGCTTTGTGCTTTTTGGTCCCAGAAGAAGGTAACCTGTGAGTTTGGTCGAAATCGGAGACAATTTGATTTCGCCCGAAAATCAAAAACGCAAAGGCTATAGCCTTTGCATTTTTAACGATTTTCGGCCCCAAACGAATTTGCTCCCAAAATGACGGGGGTTGTGCTGGGGACTCTAACGTACCCCTAGACCAACCCCAAGGGTCAGTTCGTCCGAAAACCCGGTTCGTCTGCGAGGCAATGCAGTATTCCTGATAGCGCGCAATTTGTGCTGCCGGGGTGGTTTAAGGGCCTATTTTCTCACTAACGAAGTCCAGTATAGGACTCCTAGGACTTGCATTGTGTTTTTTTGGTCCCAGAAGAAGGTAACCTGTGAGTTTGGTCGAAATCGGAGACAATTTGATTTCGCCCGAAAATCGCAAAAACGCAAAGGCTATAGCCTTTGCATTTTTAACGATTTTCGGCCCCAAACGAATTTGCTCCAAAATGACGGGGGTTGTGCTGGGGGACTCTAACGTACCCCTAGACCAACCCCAAGGGTCAGTTCGTCCGAAAACCCGGTTTGTCTGCGAGGCAATGCAGTATTCCTGATAGCGCGCAATTTGTGCTGCCGGGGTGGTTTAAGGGCCTATTTTCTCACTAACGAAGTCCAGTATAGGACTCCTAGGACTTGCATTGTGTTTTTTGGTCCCAGAAGAAGGTAACCTGTGAGTTTGGTCGAAATCGGAGACAATTTTATTTCGCCTGAAAATCACGTAAAACGCAAAGGCTATAGCCTTTGCATTTTTAACGATTTTCGGCCCCAAAAATAAATTTGCTCCAAAATGACGGGGGTTGTGCTGGGGACTCTAACGTACCCCTAGACCAACCCCAAGGGTCAGTTCGTCCGAAAACACGGTTTGTCTGCGAGGCAATGCAGTATTCCTGATAGCGCGCAATTTGTGCTACCGGGGTGGTTTAAGGGCCTATTTTCTCACTAACGAAGTCCAGTATAGGACTCCTAGGACTTGCATTGTGTTTTGTGGTCCCAGAAGAAGGTAACCTGTGAGTTTGGTCGAAATCGGAGACAATTTATTTTCGCCCGAAAATCGCAAAAACGCAAAGGCTATAGCCTTTGCATTTTTAACGATTTTCGGCCCCAAACGAATTTGCTCCAAAATGACGGGGGTTGTGCTGGGGGACTCTAACGTACCCCTAGACCAACCCCCAAGGGTCAGTTCGTCCGAAAACCCGGTTTGTCTGCGAGGCAATGCAGTATTCCTGATAGCGCGCAATTTGTGCTGCCGGGGTGGTTTAAGGGCCTATTTTCTCACTAACGAAGTCCAGTATAGGACTCCTAGGACTTGCATTGTGTTTTTTGGTCCCAGAAGAAGGTAACCTGTGAGTTTGGTCGAAATCGGAGACAATTTGATTTCGCCCGAAAAACGCAAAGGCTATAGCCTTTGCATTTTTAACGATTTTCGGCCCCAAATGAAT
Source organism: Frankliniella intonsa (assembly GCA_033675135.1). NCBI lineage: Eukaryota > Metazoa > Arthropoda > Insecta > Thysanoptera > Thripidae > Frankliniella > Frankliniella intonsa. Next base: position 4,271,466 of record CM066253.1, read on the forward strand.
TTGCTCCAAAATGACGGGGTTGTGCTGGGGACTCTAACGTACCCTAGACCACCCCCCAAGGGTCAGTTCGTCCGAAAACCCGGTTTGTCTGCGAGGCAATGCAGTATTCCTGATAGCGCGCAATTTGTGCTGCCGGGGTGGTTTAAGGGCCTATTTTCTCACTAACGAAGTCCAGTATAGGACTCCTAGGACTTGCATTGTGTTTTTGGTCCCAGAAGAAGGTAACCTGTGAGTTTGGTCGAAATCGGAGACAATTTGATTTCGCCCGAAAATCGTAAAAACGCAAAGGCTATAGCCTTTGCATTTTTAACGATTTTCAGCCCGAAACGAATATGCTCCAAAATGACGGGGGTTGTGCTGGGGGACTCTAACGTACCCCTAGACCAACCCCCAAGGGTCAGTTCTGCCGAAAACCCGGTTTGTCTGCGAGGCAATGCAGTATTCCTGATGGCGCGCAATTTGTGCTGCCGGGGTGGTTTAACGGCCTATGTTCTCACTAACAAAGTCCAGTATAGGACTCCTAGGATCGCATTGTGTTTTTCGGTCCCAGAAGAAGGTAACCTGTGAGTTTGGTCGAAATCGGAGACAATTTTATTTCGCCCGAAAATCGCAAAAACGCAAAGGCTATAGCCTTTGCATTTTTAACGATTTTCGGCCCCAAACGAATTTGCTTCAAAATGACGGGGGTTGTGCTGGGGACTCTAACGTACCCCTAGACCAACCCCAAGGGCCAGTTCGTCCGAAAACCCGGTTTGTCTGCGAGGCAATGCAGTATTCCTGATAGCGCCCCCAATTTGTGCTGCCGGGGTGGTGTAAGGGCCTATTTTCTCACTAACGAAGTCCAGTATAGGACTCCTAGGACTTGCATTGTGTTTTTGGTCCCAGAAGAAGGTAACCTGTGAGTTTGGTCGAAATCGGAGACAATTTGATTTCGCCCGAAAATCGCAAAAACGCAAAGGCTATAGCCTTTGCATTTTTAACGATTTTCGGCCCCAAACGAATTTGCTCCAAAATGACGGGGGTTGTGCTGGGGGACTCTAACGTACCCCTAGACCAACCCCAAGGGTCAGTTCGTCCGAAAACCCGGTTTGTCTGCGAGGCAATGCAGTATTCCTGATAGCGCGCAATTTGTGCTGCCGGGGTGGTTTAAGGGCCTATTTTCTCACTAACGAAGTCCAGTATAGGACTCCTAGGACTTGCATTGTGTTTTTTGGTCCCAGAAGAAGGTAACCTGTGAGTTTGGTCGAAATCGGAGACAATTTGATTTCGCCCGAAAATCACAAAAACGCAAAGGCTATAGCCTTTGCATTTTTAACGATTTTCGGCCCCAAACGAATTTGCTCCAAAATGACGGGGTTGTGCTGGGGACTCTAACGTACCCTAGACCAACCCCAAGGGTCAGTTCGTCCGAAAACCCGGTTTGTCTGCGAGGCAATGCAGTATTCCTGATAGCGCGCAATTTGTGCTGCCGGGGTGGTTTAAGGGCCTATTTTCTCACTAACGAAGTCCAGTATAGGACTCCTAGGACTTGCATTGTGTTTTTTGGTCCCAGAAGAAGGTAACCTGTGAGTTTGGTCGAAATCGGAGACAATTTTATTTCGCCCGAAAATCGTAAATACGCAAAGGCTATAGCCTTTGCATTTTTAACGATTTTCGGCCCCAAACGAATTTGCTCCAAAATGACGGGAGTTGTGCTGGGGGACTCTAACGTACCCTAGACCAACCCCCAAGGGTCAGTTCGTCCGAAAACCCGGTTTGTCTGCGAGGCAATGCAGTATTCCTGATAGCGCGCAATTTGTGCTGCCGGGGTGGTTTAAGGGCCTATTTTCTCACTAACGAAGTCCAGTATAGGACTCCTAGGACTTGCATTGTGTTTTTGGTCCCAGAAGGAGGTAACCTGTGAGTTTGGTCGAAATCGGAGGCAATTTATTTTCTGCCGAAAATCACAAAAACGCAAAGGCTATAGCCTTTGCATTTTTAACGATTTTCGGCCCCCAACGAATTTGCTCCAAAATGACGGGGGTTGTGCAGGGGGACTCTCACGTACCCCTAGACCAACCTCCAAGGGTCAGTTCGTCCGAAAACCCGGTTTGTCTGCGAGGCAATGCAGTATTCCTGATAGCGCGCAATTTGTGCTGCCGGGGTGGTTTAAGGGCCTATTTTCTCACTAACGAAGTCCAGTATAGGACTCCTAGGACTTGCATTGTGTTTTTGGTCCCAGAAGAAGGTAACCTGTGAGTTTGGTCGAAATCGGAGACAATTTGTTTTCGCCCGAAAATCGCAAAAACGCAAAGGCTATAGCCTTTGCATTTTTAACGATTTTCGGCCCCAAACGAATTTGCTCCAAATGACGGGGGTTGTGCAGGGGTCTCTAACGTACCCCTAGACCAACCCCCAATGCGTCAGTTCGTCCGAAAACTCGGTTTGTCTGCGAGGCAATGCAGTATTCCTAATAGCGCGCAATTTGTGCTGGCGGGTTGGTTTAAGGGCCTTTTTTCTCACTAACGAAGTCCAGTATAGGACTCCTAGGACTTGCTATGTCTGTTTTGGTCCCAGAAGAGGGTAACCTGTGAGTTTGGTCGAAATCGGAGACAATTTGTTTTCGCCCGAAAATCGCAAAAACGCAAAGGCTATAGCCTTTGCATTTTTAACGATTTTCGGCCCCAAACGAATTTGCTCCAAAATGACGGGGGTTGTGCAGGGGGACTCTAACGTACCCCTAGACCAACCCCAAGGGTCAGTTCGTCCGAAAACCCGGTTTGTCTGCGAGGCAATGCAGTATTCCTGATAGCGCGCAATTTGTGCTGCCGGGGTGGTTTAAGGGCCTATTTTCTCACTAACGAAGTCCAGTATAGGACTCCTAGGACTTGCATTGTGTTTTTGGTCCCAGAAGAAGGTAACCTGTGAGTTTGGTCGAAATCGGAGACAATTTTATTTCGCCCGAAAATCGTAAAACGCAAAGGCTATAGCCTTTGCATTTTTAACGATTTTCGGCCCCAAACGAATTTGCTCCAAAATGACGGGGGTTGTGCTGGGGGACTCTAACGTACCCCTAGACCAACCCCCAAGGGTCAGTTCGTCCGAAAACCCGGTTTGTCTGCGAGGCAATGCAGTATTCCTGATAGCGCGCAATTTGTGCTGCCGGGGTGGTTTAAGGGCCTATTTTCTCACTAACGAAGTCCAGTATAGGACTCCTAGGACTTGCATTGTGTTTTTGGTCCCAGAAGAAGGTAACCTGTGAGTTTGGTCGAAATCGGAGACAATTTGATTTCGCCCGAAAATCGCAAAAACGCAAAGGCTATAGCCTTTGCATTTTTAACGATTTTCGGCCCCAAACGAATTTTCTCCAAAATGACAGCGGTTGTGAGGGGGTACTCTAACGTGCCCCTAGACCAACCCCCAAGGGTCAGTTCGTCCGAAAACCCGGTTTGTCTGCGAGGCAATGCAGTATTCCTGATAGCGCGCAATTTGTGCTGCCGGGGTGGTTTAAGGGCCTATTTTCTCACTAACGAAGTCCAGTATAGGACTCCTAGGACTTGCATTGTGTTTTTGGTCCCAGAAGAAGGTAACCTGTGAGTTTGGTCGAAATCGGAGACAATTTGATTTCGCCCGAAAATCGCAAAAACGCAAAGGCTATAGCCTTTGCATTTTTAACGATTTTCGGCCCCAAACGAATTTGCTCCAAAATGACGGGGGTTGTGCTGGGGGACTCTGACGTACCCCTAGACCAACCCCAAGACAATTTATTTTTCGTCCGAAAACCCGGTTTGTCTGCGAGGCAATGCAGTATTCCTGATAGCGCCCCCAATTTGTGCTGCCGGGGTGGTGTAAGGGCCTATTTTCTCACTAACGAAGTCCAGTATAGGACTCCTAGGACTTGCATTGTGTTTTTTGGTCCCAGAAGAAGGTAACCTGTGAGTTTGGTCGAAATCGGAGACAATTTGATTTCGCCCGAAAATCGCAAAAACGCAAAGGCTATAGCCTTTGCATTTTTACGATTTTGGGCCGAAAATAAATTTTGCTCCAAAGTGACGGGGGTTGTGCAGGGGCACTCTTTACATCGCCTAGACCAACCTCCAAAGGTTTCCTGTCAGTTTGGTCAAAATCGGAGACAATTTATTTTCGGCCGAAAATCGAAAAAACGCAAAGGCTATAGCCTTTGCATTTTCACGATTTCGGGCCGAAAATAAATTTTGCTCCAAAGTGACGGGGGTTGTGCAGGGGCACTCTTAACTTCCTCTAGTTCAACCCCCGAGGGTGTCCTGTATGTTTGGTCGAAATCGGAGACAATTTATTTTCGGCCGAAAATCGTTAAAACGCAAAGGCTATAGCCTTTGCAAAATTTCGATTTCCGGTTGAAAATAAAATTTACTCCAAAATGACGGGGGATGTGTTAAGGGAATTGAAATCCTCGCGCTCCCCTATTTTTAAAATTGTATGGGTTTGTATATTTTCGGGAGGTTGGGTGCGAGGGCGGCGTGCGCTCACTCTCACTTCACGTGGCTTAACTTTACACGCGCCTGGCTTTACTTTATACGCCCGAGAGGCTGGCGACGATCAGGGAGCGGCTAGGGGAAGCGAAGCCGCCGTGGTTGAACGTGGCGCGCCGCTGTCCAGCCCGCAGATCGATCCTTGCTACAGGAGCGCCCTCTGCTGGGTGTATCGAGGCTGATCGAGGAAACAAACCAAACAAAGGCAGGCAGGTCAGAAACTTTGTATTGTTTTGTCAGCGTGAAAGTACGTTCCCCCTTGGATGTTCCTTATTTTCTTGAGAGCTTAGCGAATTAATGGACAGTATTGGGTGTGTAATTCTTTAATGGAATTGATATGAGCGAAATTTTTTCATCTCTCTAGAACGGTAGATGGTGACAAACAGTGGCGTAGCGTAGAGCAAAGCTAAAACAAAACGACATAACCTGATCGCGAAAGCCTCTTTTAAGTAAATGGTTTTTGAGCTGTTATCGGATACATTTCCGTTGATTGCACGCATATTGTAAGATGAAAATTAATTTTAAAAAAACCTCTTTGATTGTAAACGAAATTTTTCCATGCAGCTTGCTGCTTTGTTGTGTGCAATTCATGTTTGCAGCCTGATTTTTACTATTTCTCTTTCTGTTTCTTTGTATAAAATAAATGCTGTCTGTATTATGCGCACTTCTGAGAGAAAAATATGGTTACGGATCCTGCAAAGTTTTCACTTTTCTTTTATTTTGTTTCTCTTTCAGATTCTACAGAAAGAGTATTTGAGGGAAAATCCACTTGCTACTCGAGCTCCTAAGTTAGTGTCTCACCTCCACCAGGATATGAATCTCGATGAATCCCAACCTTCTCTGGTAAGTTTAAATTAGTATAGATAGCGTAAAATAATTTCATAAGTCTACTGTGTTTTCTTCTTCTCACACATGTCTTTATATATTAGTTGCTCTTGATTTTACAGTGTGAATCCAAACTGGAAACCCAATTGCTTCTTCAATGGCGAAGTGGGGTGTGTATCTCCTCGGACCGTCGGATCGAGACCGCAGTTCAGTGGGGCTGTTTGCAGTGTCTGCTGTGATCATGCTGTTCGTATGAAGGTAAGCAATGTTCAGAGTTTACGCATTGATTTTATAAATAAATTTGAGAAGCAAGACACGACAAGTATTTTGATTTGCACCCACCATAAAGTAATATTTTGAGGCATCTTTGTTTGTAATTGGCTTTTCCCTTAGCAAAGAGTGAAATGTCTAATTTTGCTGCTGTTCCTCTGCTAACTGGAGCAAAGTTGTAATTGGGACAATAACTGCTTTTTTTTTTTTTTTCCCCGTTAATAGTGGTGTATTTATTTTTCTGTACTTTTGCCTTTGGCTTTTCTGACAACTTCATCCTGATCTGTCTTCGACTTTGTCATGCTAATCATAACTGTTTTTTTCCACAGATGTTACCCTTTGCTTCAGTCGTCCAATTATGTGGATGTCCAAGCATTATAAAGTTTCCAAGAACCCATGAAGTTTCTTCTGATCTTTACTCCAATGTTGTGATTGCAATGATGCTGTAGTAAATGGTGAGTAACATTTTCATTTGGGATCATCTTATCTTATCTTACCTATTTTGAAACCTTCCACACACTGATTTCAAGCTATCTTTGTTTGTTCTTCAGGATGCTGATTACTTTGACGGGCCTTCACTACTGCAAGCCTTCTGATTCTTTCGGTCCTTTGGGTTCGGATTTTTTGAGCTGCTTGTGATCCCCACAGCACCTGGTGTGTATTTCTCATTTTACTTAACTTCATTGTATATTTTGTTTGAATGCTAGTACCCCTATAAGATAAAAGTTAACTTGAATGTCAATTTGCTAATGACATGGATTACCTTCTTTTGATTGCTGAACATATTTTGATTTCAAATTAAAATGCCATAGCAAGTAGTAAAATTTTGGCACGTCATCACTTGTACCTGCCGAACTAAATTAAAGAGGATTGGAGAATAGCTGTTTTAATTTTTCATTTTGTGTCTTTCTAAATAAATCAACCGAGTTGTGATGAAATGATACTCTTTTCTTGAGCTGCTTCTGATACATATTTGTTTTTGCAGGTGACAAGACAAAGATGCACCAAATGTGAAGGCGTTGAAGACTCTTCAAATCAAGAAACCAACTCAAGACAGGATCCTCAGCATGAAAAAAATGAACTTACTTTGAACTTGCTTTGTATTTGGAATTACTTGAAAACGATTTTTTGGTATGTGAGCATGAGTTATTTCATTTGAAGGAGAGAATTGTCACAGTGAAACGCGTTTTGTTCTTCTTCCAATAAAATTTGTATTTCTTTGTTGTTGCGCTTCCACTGCTACAAGTCCCAAGCTCAGCAGCTGCGCACATGAAGATACAGCAGCTGAGCTTAGGACACGAAGCATCAGAGCAGCAACAACAAAACAATGTTTTTTCTCCTTGGTTGTCGACTTTGGCCTTCCTTCATCGAGCGACTCACTAGTGGAAAGCAATGAACCACTCGACCGAGAAGACCAAAGTTGACAACCAAGAAGGGAAAAACACGTCCTTGTCCTTCTCCTTATACAAATACTTGTCCTGGTACAGATACTTGCCTCTCTGAGAGAGAGAGAGAAAGGAGAAGGGGGGGGGGGGGAGATAGTGAGAGAAAGTGCCAGGTGCACACTAAACCCTTATGCATTTTGTTGTGCATAAACATGCAGAATTTTAAGCAACCATAATTATGCACAATTTTTGTGCATAATTATGTACAAATTGTGCATAACTATGCACAACTTGTACATAATTATGCATGAAATTGTGCATACTCTTATGGTTGCTGAAAATCCTGGATGTTTATGCACAATAAAATGCATAAGCATTTAGTGTGTGCGAGAGAGAGGAGGGGAGGGGGGATAGATAGAAAAGAAACAATGGGGAGGGGGGGGAGGGGAGGGGAGTATGAAAGGTGGGACGAAAGGGGTTGGAACTGAATTTCTGTAAACGTAGCCCTTAATAAATCAATTTTCATGTTTCCCTTTGTTCTTCCTTTTTTTCTTCCTTTTCATTGGAAACTAACCTAACCTAACCTGAAGAAGAAAAAAAAGAAGAAAAAAGGAAGAAGAAGAAAAGAAGAAGAAGAAAAGGAGAAGAAGAAAAGAAGAAGAAAAACGCGGAATTCATTTTTTCTTTTTTTTTCTTCTTTTTTTCTTCTTTCTTTTTTTTTTCTTCTTTTTTTCTTCTTCTTTTTTTTCTTTTTTTCTTCTTCTTTTTTTCTTTTTTCTCCTTTTTTTTTTCTTCTTCTTTTTTTCTTCTTTTCTCCTTCTTTTTTTCTTCTTCTTTTTCTTCTTCTTTTTTTCTTCTTCTTTTTTCTTCTTCTTTTTCTTCTTCGTTTTTTCTTCCTTTTTTCTTCTTCTTTTTTTCTTCTTCCTTTCTTCTTCTTTTCTTCTTCTTCCTTTTTTCTTCTTCTTCTCTTCTTTTTTTCTTCTTCCTTTTTTTCTTTTTTCTTTTTTTTTCTTCTTTTTTTCTTCTTCAGGTTAGGTTAGGTTTCAATGAAAAGGAAGAAAAAAAGGAAGAACAAAGGGAAAAAAGAAAATTGATTTATTAAGGGCTATGGTTACAGAAATTCAGTCCCACCCTCTTTCGTCCCACCCCCGGTCCCTCCTTTCATACTCCCCTCACCCCCCCCCCCCTCCCCTTTGTTTCTTTTCTATCTATCCCCCCTCCCCTCCTCTCTCTCGCACACACTAAATCCTTATGCATTTTATTGTGCATAAACATGCAGGATTTTCAGCAACTATAAGAGTATGCACAATTTCATGCATAAGTATGTACAATTTGTACATAATTATGCACAAAAATTGTGCATAATTATGGTTGCTTAAAATTCTGCATGTTTATGCACAACAAAATGCATAAGGGTTTAGTGTGCACCTGGCACTTTCTCTCACTATCTCACCCCCCCCCCCCCTTCTCCTTTCTCTCTCTCTCTCTCTCTCTCAGAGAGGCAAGTATCTGTACCAGGACAAGTATTTGTATAAGGAGAAGGACAAGGACGTGTTTTTTCCCTTCTTGGTTGTCAACTTTGGTCTTCTCGGTCGAGTGGTTCATTGCTTTCCACTAGTGAGTCGCTCGATGAAGGAAGGCCAAAGTCGACAACCAAGGAGAAAAAACATTGTTTTGTTGTCGCTGCTCTGATGCTTCGTGTCCTAAGCTCAGCTGCTGTATCTTCATGTGCGCAGCTGCTGAGCTTGGGACTTGTAGCAGTGGAAGCGCAACAACAAAGAAATACAAATTTTATTGGAAGAAGAACAAAACGCGTTTCACTGTGACAATTCTCTCCTTCAAATGAAATAACTCATGCTCACATACCAAAAAATCGTTTTCAAGTAATTCCAAATACAAAGCAAGTTCAAAGTAAGTTCATTTTTTCATGCTGAGGATCCTGTCTTGAGTTGGTTTCTTGATTTGAAGAGTCTTCAACGCCTTCACATTTGGTGCATCTTTGTCTTGTCACCTGCAAAAACAAATATGTATCAGAAGCAGCTCAAGAAAAGAGTATCATTTCATCACAACTCGGTTGATTTATTTAGAAAGACACAAAATGAAAAATTAAAACAGCTATTCTCCAATCCCTCTTTAATTTAGTACGGCAGGTACAAGTGATGACGTGCCAAAATTTTACTACTTGCTATGGCATTTTAATTTGAAATCAAAATATGTTCAGCAATCAAAAGAAGGTAATCCATGTCATTAGCAAATTGACATTCAAGTTAACTTTTATCTTATAGGGGTACTAGCATTCAAACAAAATATACAATGAAGTTAAGTAAAATGAGAAATACACACCAGGTGCTGTGGGGATCACAAGCAGCTCAAAAAATCCGAACCCAAAGGACCGAAAGAATCAGAAGGCTTGCAGTAGTGAAGGCCCGTCAAAGTAATCAGCATCCTGAAGAACAAACAAAGATAGCTTGAAATCAGTGTGTGGAAGGTTTCAAAATAGGTAAGATAAGATAAGATGATCCCAAATGAAAATGTTACTCACCATTTACTACAGCATCATTGCAATCACAACATTGGAGTAAAGATCAGAAGAAACTTCATGGGTTCTTGGAAACTTTATAATGCTTGGACATCCACATAATTGGACGACTGAAGCAAAGGGTAACATCTGTGGAAAAAAACAGTTATGATTAGCATGACAAAGTCGAAGACAGATCAGGATGAAGTTGTCAGAAAAGCCAAAGGCAAAAGTACAGAAAAATAAATACACCACTCTTAATGAAAAAAAAAAAAAAAAAAAAAAAAAGCAGTTATTGTCCCAATTACAACTTTGCTCCAGTTAGCAGAGGAACAGCAGCAAGATTAGACATTTCACTCTTTGCTAAGGGAAAAGCCAATTACAAACAAAGATGCCTCAAAATATTACTTTATGGTGGGTGCAAATCAAAATACTTGTCGTGTCTTGCTTCTCAAATTTATTTATAAAATCAATGCGTAAACTCTGAACATTGCTTACCTTCATACGAACAGCATGATCACAGCAGACACTGCAAACAGCCCCACTGAACTGCGGTCTCGATCCGACGGTCCGAGGAGATACACACCCCACTTCGCCATTGAAGAAGCAATTGGGTTTCCAGTTTGGATTCACACTGTAAAATCAAGAGCAACTAATATATAAAGACATGTGTGAGAAGAAGAAAACACAGTAGACTTATGAAATTATTTTACGCTATCTATACTAATTTAAACTTACCAGAGAAGGTTGGGATTCATCGAGATTCATATCCTGGTGGAGGTGAGACACTAACTTAGGAGCTCGAGTAGCAAGTGGATTTTTCCCTCAAATACTCTTTCTGTAGAATCTGAAAGAGAAACAAAATAAAAGAAAAGTGAAAACTTTGCAGGATCCGTAACCATATTTTTCTCTCAGAAGTGCGCATAATACAGACAGCATTTATTTTATACAAAGAAACAGAAAGAGAAATAGTAAAAATCAGGCTGCAAACATGAATTGCACACAACAAAGCAGCAAGCTGCATCGAAAAATTTCGTTTACAATCAAAGAGGTTTTTTTTTTAAATTAATTTTCATCTTACAATATGCGTGCAATCAACGGAAATGTATCCGATAACAGCTCAAAAACCATTTACTTAAAAGAGGCTTTCGCGATCAGGTTATGTCGTTTTGTTTTAGCTTTGCTCTACGCTACGCCACTGTTTGTCACCATCTACCGTTCTAGAGATGAAAAAATTTCGCTCATATCAATTCCATTAAAGAATTACACACCCAATACTGTCCATTAATTCGCTAAGCTCTCAAGAAAATAAGGAACATCCAAGGGGGAACGTACTTTCACGCTGACAAAACAATACAAAGTTTCTGACCTGCCTGCCTTTGTTTGGTTTGTTTCCTCGATCAGCCTCGATACACCCAGCAGAGGGCGCTCCTGTAGCAAGGATCGATCTGCGGGCTGGACAGCGGCGCGCCACGTTCAACCACGGCGGCTTCGCTTCCCCTAGCCGCTCCCTGATCGTCGCCAGCCTCTCGGGCGTATAAAGTAAAGCCAGGCGCGTGTAAAGTTAAGCCACGTGAAGTGAGAGTGAGCGCACGCCGCCCTCGCACCCAACCTCCCGAAAATATACAAACCCATACAATTTTAAAAAAAGGGGAGCGCGAGGATTTCAATTCCCTTAACACATCCCCCGTCATTTTGGAGTAAATTTTATTTTCAACCGGAAATCGAAATTTTGCAAAGGCTATAGCCTTTGCGTTTTAACGATTTTCGTCGAAATAAATTGTCTCCGATTTCGACCAAACATACAGGACACCCTCGGGGGTTGAACTAGATGCAATTCAGTTAAGAGTGCCCCCGCACAACCCCCGTAACTGGAGCAAAATTTATTTTCGGCCCAAAATCGTAAATGCAGGCTATAGCCTTTGCGTTTTAAGTGATTTTCAGCCGAAAATAAATTGTCTCCGATTTCGACCAAACTCACAGGACAACCTCGACGCGGGGGGTTGATCTAGGGGTACGTTAGAGTCCCCAGCACAACCCCGTCATTTTGGAGCAAATTCGTTTGGGGCCGAAAATCGTTAAAAATGCAAAGGCTATAGCCTTTGCGTTTTTGCGATTTTCGGGCGAAATCAAATTGTCTCCGATTTCGACCAAACTCACAGGTTACCTTCTTCTGGGACCAAAAACACAATGCAAGTCCTAGGAGTCCTATACTGGACTTCGTTAGTGAGAAAATAGGCCCTTAAACCACCCCGGCAGCACAAATTGCGCGCTATCAGGAATACTGCATTGCCTCGCAGACAAACCGGGTTTTCGGACGAACTGACCCTTGGGGGTTGGTCTAGGGGTACGTTAGAGACCCCTGCACAACCCCCTGTCATTCTGGAGCAAATTCGTTTGGGGCCGAAAATCGTTAAAAATGCAAAGGCTATAGCCTTTGCGTTTTTGCGATTTTCGGGCGAAATCAAATTGTCTCCGATTTCGACCAAACTCACAGGTTACCTTCTTCTGGGACCAAAAACACTATGCAAGTCTTAGGAGTCCTATACTGGACTTCGTTAGTAAGAAAATAGGCCCTTAAACCACCCCGGCAGCACAAATTGCGCGCTATCAGGAATACTGCATTGCCTCGCAGACAAACCGGGTTTTCGGACGAACTGACCCTTGGGTGTTGGTCTAGGGGTACGTTAGAGTCCCCAGCACAACCCCCGTCATTTTGGAGCAAATTCGTTTGGGGCCGAAAATCGTTAAAAATGCAAAGGCTATAGCCTTTGCGTTTTTACGATTTTCGGGCGAAATAAAATTGTCTCCGTTTTCGACCAAACTCACAGGTTACCTACTTCTGGGACCAAAAACACAATGCAAGTCCTAGGAGTCCTATACTGGACTTCGTTAGTGAGAAAATAGGCCCTTAAACCACCCCGGCAGCACAAATTGCGCGCTATCAGGAATACTGCATTGCCTCGCAGACAAACCGGGTTTTCGGACGAACTGACCCTTGGGGGTTGGTCTAGGGGTACGTTAGAGTCCCCCAGCACAACCCCCGTCATTTTGGAGCAAATTCGTTTGGGGCCGAAAATCGTTAAAAATGCAAAGGCTATAGCCTTTGCGTTTTTGCGATTTTCGGGCGAAATCAAATTGTCTCCGATTTCGACCAAACTCACAGGTTACCTTCTTCTGGGACCAAAAAACACAATGCAAGTCCTAGGAGTCCTATACTGGACTTCGTTAGTGAGAAAATAGGCCCTTAAACCACCCCGGCAGCACAAATTGCGCGCTATCAGGAATACTGCATTGCCTCGCAGACAAACCGGGTTTTCGGACGAACTGACCCTTGGGGGTTGGTCTAGGGGTACGTTAGAGTCCCCCAGCACAACCCCCGTCATTTTGGAGCAAATTCGTTTGGGGCCGAAAATCGTTAAAAATGCAAAGGCTATAGCCTTTGCGTTTTTGCGATTTTCGGGCGAAATCAAATTGTCTCCGATTTCGACCAAACTCACAGGTTACCTTCTTCTGGGACCAAAAAACACAATGCAAGTCCTAGGAGTCCTATACTGGACTTCGTTAGTGAGAAAATAGGCCCTTAAACCACCCCGGCAGCACAAATTGCGCGCTATCAGGAATACTGCATTGCCTCGCAGACAAACCGGGTTTTCGGACGAACTGACCCTTGGGGTTGGTCTAGGGGTACGTTAGAGTCCCCAGCACAACCCCCGTCATTTTGGAGCAAATTCGTTTGGGGCCGAAAATCGTTAAAAATGCAAAGGCTATAGCCTTTGCGTTTTTGCGATTTTCAGCCGAAAATAAATTGTCTCCGATTTCGACCAAACTCACAGGTTACCTTCTTCTGGGACCACAAAACACAATGCAAGTCCTAGGAGTCCTATACTGGACTTCGTTAGTGAGAAAATAGGCCCTTAAACCACCCCGGCAGCACAAATTGCGCGCTATCAGGAATACTGCATTGCCTCGCAGACAAACCGGGTTTTCGGACGAACTGACCCTTGGGGGTTGGTCTAGGGGTACGTTAGAGTCCCCCAGCACAACCCCCGTCATTTTGGAGCAAATTCGTTTGGGGCCAAAAATCGTTAAAAATGCAAAGGCTATAGCCTTTGCGTTTTTGCGATTTTCGGGCGAAATCAAATTGTCTCCGATTTCGACCAAACTCACAGGACACCCTCGGGGGTTGGTCTAAAAAAAGTTAAGAGTGCCCCTGCACAACCCCCGTCACTTTGGAGCAAAGTTTATTTTCGGCCCGAAATCGTGAAAATGCAAAGGCTATAGCCTTAGCGTTTTTTCGATTTTCGGCCGAAAATAAATTGTCTCCGATTTTGACCAAACTGACAGGAAACCCTCGGGGGTTGATCTAGGGTAAGTTAAGAGAGCCTCTGCACAACTCCTGTCACTTTGGAGCAAAATTTATTTTTGGCCCAAAATCGACACAAAATGAAAAATTAAAACAGCTATTCTCCAATCCCTCTTTAATTTAGTACGGCAGGTAGAAGTGATGACGTGCCAAAATTTTACTACTTGCTATGGCATTTTAATTTGAAATCAAAATATGTTCAGCAATCAAAAGAAGGTAATCCATGTCATTAGCAAATTGACATTCAAGTTAACTTTTATCTTATAGGGGTACTAGCATTCAAACAAAATATACAATGAAGTTAAGTAAAATGAGAAATACACACCAGGTGCTGTGGGGATCACAAGCAGCTCAAAAAATCCGAACCCAAAGGACCGAAAGAATCAGAAGGCTTGCAGTAGTGAAGGCCCGTCAAAGTAATCAGCATCCTGAAGAACAAACAAAGATAGCTTGAAATCAGTGTGTGGAAGGTTTCAAAATAGGTAAGATAAGATAAGATGATCCCAAATGAAAATGTTACTCACCATTTACTACAGCATCATTGCAATCACAACATTGGAGTAAAGATCAGAAGAAACTTCATGGGTTCTTGGAAACTTTATAATGCTTGGACATCCACATAATTGGACGACTGAAGCAAAGGGTAACATCTGTGGAAAAAAACAGTTATGATTAGCATGACAAAGTCGAAGACAGATCAGGATGAAGTTGTCAGAAAAGCCAAAGGCAAAAGTACAGAAAAATAAATACACCACTATTAATGGGAAAAAAAAAAAAAAAAAAAAAAAAACAAAGCAGTTATTGTCCCAATTACAACTTTGCTCCAGTTAGCAGAGGAACAGCAGCAAAATTAGACATTTCACTCTTTGCTAAGGGAAAAGCCAATTACAAACAAAGATGCCTCAAAATATTACTTTATGGTGGGTGCAAATCAAAATACTTGTCGTGTCTTGCTTCTCAAATTTATTTATAAAATCAATGCGTAAACTCTGAACATTGCTTACCTTCATACGAACAGCATGATCACAGCAGACACTGCAAACAGCCCCACTGAACTGCGGTCTCGATCCGACGGTCCGAGGAGATACACACCCCACTTCGCCATTGAAGAAGCAATTGGGTTTCCAGTTTGGATTCACACTGTAAAATCAAGAGCAACTAATATATAAAGACATGTGTGAGAAGAAGAAAACACAGTAGACTTATGAAATTATTTTACGCTATCTATACTAATTTAAACTTACCAGAGAAGGTTGGGATTCATCGAGATTCATATCCTGGTGGAGGTGAGACACTAACTTAGGAGCTCGAGTAGCAAGTGGATTTTCCCTCAAATACTCTTTCTGTAGAATCTGAAAGAGAAACAAAATAAAAGAAAAGTGAAAACTTTGCAGGATCCGTAACCATATTTTTCTCTCAGAAGTGCGCATAATACAGACAGCATTTATTTTATACAAAGAAACAGAAAGAGAAATAGTAAAAATCAGGCTGCAAACATGAATTGCACACAACAAAGCAGCAAGCTGCATGGAAAAATTTCGTTTACAATCAAAGAGGTTTTTTTAAAATTAATTTTCATCTTACAATATGCGTGCAATCAACGGAAATGTATCCGATAACAGCTCAAAAACCATTTACTTAAAAGAGGCTTTCGCGATCAGGTTATGTCGTTTTGTTTTAGCTTTGCTCTACGCTACGCCACTGTTTGTCACCATCTACCGTTCTAGAGAGATGAAAAAATTTCGCTCATATCAATTCCATTAAAGAATTACACACCCAATACTGTCCATTAATTCGCTAAGCTCTCAAGAAAATAAGGAACATCCAAGGGGGAACGTACTTTCACGCTGACAAAACAATACAAAGTTTCTGACCTGCCTGCCTTGTTTGGTTTGTTTCCTCGATCAGCCTCGATACACCCAGCAGAGGGCGCTCCTGTAGCGAGGATCGATCTGCGGGCTGGACAGCGGCGCGCCACGTTCAACCACGGCGGCTTCGCTTCCCCTAGCCGCTCCCTGATCGTCGCCAGCCTCTCGGGCGTGTAAAGTAAAGCCAGGGGCGTGTAAAGTTAAGCCACGTGAAGTGAGAGTGAGCGCACGCCGCCCTCGCACCCAACCTCCCGAAAATATACAAACCCATACAATTTTAAAAATAGGGGAGCGCGAGGATTTCAATTCCCTTAACACATCCCCCGTCATTTTGGAGTAAATTTTATTTTCAACCGGAAATCGAAATTTTGCAAAGGCTATAGCCTTTGCGTTTTAACGATTTTCGGCCGAAAATAAATTGTCTCCGATTTTGACCAAACTGACAGGAAACCCTCGGGGGTTGGTCTAGGGTAAGTTAAGAGAGCCTCTCCACAACCCCCGTCACTTTGGAGCGAAATTTATTTTCGGCGCGAAATCGTAAAAATGCAAAGTCTATAGCCTTTGCGTTATTACGATTCTCGGCCGAAAATAAATTGTCAACGGTTTCAACTAAACTCACAGGGAACCCTCGGGGGTTGGTGTAGGGGATGTTAAGAGTGCCCCTGCACAACCCCCGTCACTTTGGAGCGAAATTTATTTTCGGCCCGAAATCGTAAAAATGCGAAGGCTATAAGCCTTTGCGTTTTTGTGATTTTCGGCCGAATGAAAATTGTCTCCGATTTCGACCCAACTCACAGGGGACACTCTTCTGGGACTACAAAACACGTTGCGAGTCCAAGGAGCCCGGTACCGGACCTCGTTTAGGAGAAAATGGGTTTGGCCGAAAATCGTAAAAATGCAAAGGCTATAACCTTTGCGTTTTTGTGATTTTCGGCCGAATGAAAATTGTCTCTGATTTCGACCCAACTCACAGGGGACCGAGGGGGAAACAACTCTGAATTTTGGTGTACAAATTTTGTGAATTTTTGTGAATTTTTGTGATTTTTATTGAATTTTTGTGAATTTTTGCTCGAATTTTTCCGAAATTTTTGCGAGTTTTTGTGAATTTTTGCAAATTTTTGTGAATTTTTGTGAATTTTTCTGAATGTTTCTGAATTTTTTGGAATTTCATTGACATTCTCTGAATTTTTCTGAATTTTTACTGAATTTTTACTGAATTTTTCTGAATTTTTTTGAATTTCCCTGAATTTTTCTGAATTACTAGGTGTACAAAAATTTTAGAGTTGTTTCCCCCTCGCAGGGGACACTCTTCTGGGACTACAAAACACGTTGCAAGTCCAAGGAGCCCGGTACCGGAACTCGTTTAGGAGAAAATGGGTTTCGCCGAAAAATGCAAAAATGCAAAGGCTATAGCCCTTGCGTTTTTGTGATTTTCGGCCGAATGTAAATTGTCTCCGATTTCGACCCAACTCACAGGGGACACTCTTCTGGGACTGCAAAACATGTTGCAAGTCCAAGAAGCCCGGTACCGGACCTCGTTTAGGAGAAAATGGATTTGGCCGAAAATCGTAAAAATGCAAAGGCTATAGCCAAGGAGTTTGGTCGAAATCAGAGACAATTTTCATTCGGCTGAAAATCACAAAAACGCAAAGGCTATAGCCTTTGCATTTCTACGATTTTCGGCCAAACCCATTTTCTCCTAAACGAGGTCCGGTACCGGGCTCCTTGGACTTGCAACGTGTTTTGTAGTCCCAGAAGAGTGTCCCCTGTGAGTTGGGTCGAAATCGGAGACAATTTTCATTAAGCCGAAAATCACAAAAACGCAAAGGCTATAGCCTTCGCATTTTTACGATTTTCGGCCAAACCCATTTTCTCCTAAACGAGGTCCGGTACCGGGATTCTTGGATTAGCAAAGTTATTTTTATTCCCAGAAGAGTGTCCTCTGTAAACTGCATCAAATATGTAACTTTTATAAAAACTTTTAACTACTATTAGTTTTTTATATAAAGTCCAGCATTAGATATACTTTTAATTTTTTATATTCTGGACTGAGAATAAATGCAGTTTCACTAAAAGATATTATAGTCTAAGTGTACTAAAAGCACAAAAAACTGCAGTCAAAACTACAGTAAGTCTACCAGTTATTTGACTGAACTGTAGTTTTCTGCCAGTTTTTAAAGCACTGTGTGGAAGTTTTTCGAATAGTCAAATACAGTTTCTTCTGCAAAATAATTGCACTTTTTTCAAAGTTTGTATAACAGTTTGCATTACAGAATTGAAACCTATTTCTACCTTCCATCGTGTTCAAAATTAAAAATTTGAACTGATTTCTCTGCTTCACCTTTCCCTTCGGACAGTGTCCCCCCTCTCTCTATCTCGCTCACTCGTATTTTTCATTTTCACTTACCTTTTTACCTTGCGACCGCTGGGAGTTGAACCTCTTACCTTCTGGTTCGGAGACGAGTGCGTTACCTCTGAGGCGAGGTGGCTTAGGGGCCTATTTTCTCACTAACGAATTCCGGTATAGGACTCCAAGGACTTGCTATGTGTTTTTTAGTGCCAGAAGAGGGTAACCTGTGAGTTTGGTCGAAATCGGAGTCAATTTAGAAGTTTTGTTATAAGGGTATGCAGATAGGTAAAGGGCGCTGGGAATTAACAAGTAAGATAAAACCGACATGAAATGTGTTATGTAGCAGTTTGACTTCATAAGAAATGGTATAGTATTAAACGGATCACATTGTTTATGCATGCTACATGCATGAAACTCACTTATCTGTAAACATTTATCAATAAAAAATAATACAGAGTAAAATAGTTTTTACAATTTGTTTTAAACTAGATAAAATTACGAACTATTTAACAATTTCATAATTGACTTTATGATTTTAAAAATAATAACAGTTGTCAAATTACACAACATCTTTTACACATGGGTATGTTTTTTATCAAAAACAATGACTCAAGAGACTAGTAACAAAAATAATTTGCATCTAATTAATCAATTTTCTTCCAAGACAGAAGTCTTAGGTAAATGTTTCTGGTTGGATTCGTTGCTTCCTTCTATGAGAACTTTTTATCTTGCATACTTTTAAAATTAGTGCAACACATTAAAACCAAAATATTACTGTACACACTGAAACCAAGTGAGGATTATTAAGATATTTGAAAGAGGCTTATCATTAAAATTGATTAATTGCCAATTTTACTGCTTTAAAAAAATTTTGATTGTTGAGTATCACATATATATTATGGGAGTAACACTCATACTTTCTTCAATATGGTTTCACCTAAATATATTATCAAAGTCAAGTAGGAATGCTTCTATTACAAGGTTTTGCTTCATTAGATCCAGTGCCATATTTAGTGATTCTTGTTCTGGCCACATTAGTGTTGGTCCAAACACTATTGCCAAATTTGGGATGTGCATGCGATTTGATTCTTGGTGAACTGTGACCCTAAAACAAAGAAAGAGAGTTATGTTTGCTGGGGCAGGGATCTGTCACTTAAGATAACAAACATCATTGGATAGTTACAAATTGTAACAAAGTTGTAAGTTAAATTTTCATTTAAGTTACATAATGTTATGGTTCACAATTGGTTATTGTCCAAACGGTTAAGATGTAAACAATTACTAAAAGCTACAAGCTTCTTTCGTTTACCTTGTGAATGATATCGCACAGATACAATAAAAGATATAACTTACAGAACTTACAATACTAATGTGTTTCATCTGTTACGTTTATTCCATTATTGATTGTGTATGTTTTCATTCTTTATCTGTTGTGTCATATTATGCGATATCAGTTATCAGGTAAAACATTTCTGAATAACATAATGTTATGAGGTACTTTAATGTTGAATTACAGATCCCTGAGCTGGGGTTAATAAGTTGCCACATAACAAGATCCCAACAAGAAAATTTTTGTCATTTTATAGAAAAATTCTCTCACACACAGACAAATTGTAAGGCAGATTTATACTTTAAATTTAGAAGTATTAAAGGGACCAGAACTACTTACTTTAAAAGGTGTTTTAGTAACATTCTTAGAGTGTCATGATTGGGAGTAGGGAGAGACTTAACAATCTCCCTAAATTGAGCTAGTTTCTCTTTCTTATTTTGAAGAGCTGTAAGCAAAATATTGTATAAGAATAAGTCTGTACGCAAAGGTTTTAACTAATTATTCAAGAATTTGTTTAATAAGCTGAGCAATATACGTACTACTTGCTTTGATGGCTTTGCTAAAGGCTGCATATGGTATAAGAGGTTCTTTTAACTCCCGGAAAAATAATTTAAGAGCTCCAGTTAAGACATGCACATCCTCTTCTTGTTCCAGAGCCAACAGGTTATTCTGGTCAACCTACATGGTGAAAATACAGATGTAATGCATTTAGTGTGAAAACTTGAAAAAGTGTGTAGAGAAAGAGATCAAGAAAACTCAGAAACATACCTGAAGCCGTATCTTTTGCACTTGTGATAAGTTTCCAGAAACTCGATACAGACCATCAGTCTTCATATTATCTTCACTGCTTTCAATGACAGCAATACATCGTTGCACAAACAAAGGTACTCTAGGTGTTTCACTGCCACACACTTGTTCTAGATAACTGCCAAATGCTGGTTCATCTGTCAAAAGTAAAGCATGACAATAAAACACAATTCAACAGAACATTTTTTGATTTGATTATTTTTTTAAAAAATTACCACCTTTCCAAATTCCTTTCTTAACTAAAAATTCCATTGTTGGTCGTCGGTTAAAGAATTTTTTAAGACGAGCTCTTATTTTGGTTTGGCGCTCTGCTACACTTACAGTAAGGTCTTCAATACTCCCATCCTTATTTTTAACTGTAGAAAGAAAACATGGTGAGAAAGAATATGTTAAGATTGCAAAAGAACATTGAGATAAAAAATCAAAACATGGACATATAAGTTTAAAGCAGTTTGAGAGGAAAATCTGCTGCATGAAACTACCTGCACTGTTGGTATACCACTTTGTTGCACTATCTGCTGATGTTACTACATAGGACCCCGATGTACTAAATTTAATGTGATCTTTAATAGCATTTATAAGACTATAAGCCTGCAACTCCCTCTCAATATCATCCATGACACTATAATGGAGCACAAGACAGAGAATCAAACACAACCTTACAGTTTGCACTAAACGGGGCTCGGACATATGGTTCTATCAGATAAGCCTTATCAGTACCCAGCAAAAGAAATGCAGGTGTGAAATTTATATCTGTAGCATTTATTAAGAAGCAGACTTATTGCTTGCTACAACCAGATACAAATAAATTATACCATGAAATTGTAGGAGTACTTGTTATAAATTTCTTCATACAGTCTTAAGAGAGGCAGAATTAATTTCAATATACCTTTCCAGCTATGCCGCCACAGCAAACTCATGTTGCTGGTTTAACACTAGGACAATGTGGCCAACAGGCTGTAGCCCTCCGCTTCGCTCTGAGTCCCTGCACCAATTACCCACTTCCCCATCACTCCCTCTCCTATGGGCAGCCAGCCAGCAATCTCTACCCTTCTTCCCCCTCCAGCATTCCCATCAATTCCACATGTGAAGAGAGGGGGCCGTTTTCCTCTATTGCATATTTATCAGTACTCTGCTTCTGTCTTTATGAAAATATTTCAGCATAAGAACAGGAAATGGATAGATAGTTCAATACTCACTTTTGACTGACTTAGAACGGCCAATACGAGGAAACTTCTTGGGTTGCTCTGGTGAATGTGATTCAGCAAATAAGCGATCCATATCCTTTGTTACCTTTAGGCGAGGACAGCTATCAAATCCTGAAGGCTGATGAAAACAAGATTGTTATATTTAAGAATAATTTGTTAATTTGAAAATATTAATATTTTTAACAAATAAATTTTTATAAACAAACCAAGTTATGAATGGCAGTGTGAACCGCATTAAACCACTCCTCAGCTTGTTGGCTACAGTCACACTGGAAGAGAACTTGCAATCCCAACACTGTGCTGACTAAAAACACATTTTTCCTACTGGTAACCGATGCCTTATCACCACGGTCAACTTGATCGATAAGAGCTCCATTGAGGTCAACACATAATTCTGGTCGTGGACCGCCTACACCTTGAGTTGAAGATTTCTGCAAGAAAAGAGAAAATAAGAATCTTGGAGTCAATCAATTTATAAAATAATTCCTTGGCATTGTACATGTAAGACTTATCATACCATTGCAGAAAAAGCTTTAGCATCCCGAAATAAAAGCAGAAATAACTCTGTTAAGACAACATGACTTGAAGCCCAGTTCTTCCGCAGTTTTTTCCCATTTTCTGTAATTTTGGTTCGGTACATAGGGCCCTCCTTCAAAACACACTGAAATCAGGACAAAATAGTTAAATACAAAAATTAATCACAAAATATTGTTTTTATAAATACAGCATAATTTTAATTAAAATTCCTACCATGTCCCCATCAAATAACTGCGGCCAATTCCTGGGAGTGGGTACACTCTTAATATCTTTAGTACCACTGGAAAGAGAAGGATAATTAGTTCCTTAACAATGACACTAAATTAGATGAGAATGATGAGAATGGTGTGACAGACTACTAACCCACTGTCAACAATCACCATAGATCGTGATTTAGTTGTTCGTAGTGATAGTTTTTCTTGTTTATCACTTTTATCTATTTTGGCAATTGTTTTGTTCACATCATCTTTTGGAGTTGAAGAGAGAACTGGATCGTTAACTTGTTGGTAGGCCTCATCTTCAAAATTTGATTCCTGGAAGTTATTATTGAAGACATCCCAATTGGGAAAAATAAAACAATGGGAATAAATACAATATTTTGATATAGAGAGAGGAAAATACCTGGGTAACAGAGGAGTTAACATCAGGGAGGATCCAAGAAGACTCACAACTGTTTTCTTCAAAAAAATACACGCGTCCCTTGCTGTCAGTAGATGAAAACCACTGCAAAAATAAGAATATATGCTGTTACATTTGAACCAAAAGCATTGTGAAGAAGAAAAATATGTATTAGACACAGCGCAAAGAAATAAGTCCTGCAATTTATTGTAGAGGTTCAACAAGATGTACAAATTACAGTAAAAGCTGCAACACATTAACATTACAATAATTGCACCGAAATCACAATGTTTAATGCGGAAAATGCTATAAACAGACATTGTACATTAAATAAGAATCATGGGTGCAAGGATAACGCGACGCTTTAAGCAGTAGACGTTACTGGCAGCTTTTCAAGTATTTGAAAAAGGAATTTTTTATTTTTTTTAAAGTAAATTTATTCAGCCTAAACTTTTTAATATCAGACTACTATGACCCAGACATTCTGAAAAGGCACCCTCATTTATGAGATAAGACCACCTACTGCATCACATCGCCAATCTAATTGGCTTTAAACCATTGGTCATATATTGAGAACCTGATACACTAAGTTAAGGACTTTAACCAAGTTCAGACACAGAGGCATGGGGAAGGCTCTGCCTGACCCTCTGACCCGCATTACCTGCTTGGTCTCCAGACAACCAAGGGCGTCACCTTCAGCGTCCTCGTCGTCGGACAGCCCCGCCAACAGAAGGTCGCCCTGCCAGGCCACTACATCGCTGGACACACTGCTCTTGCGTCGACCTTGCCCTTGTCCGAACTCCAGGCCCTGCTCCAGGCCCTGCTCCAGGCCCTGCTCCAGGCCCTGCTCCAGGCCCTGCTCCAGGCCCGGCTCCAGGCCCGGCTCCAGGCCCGGCTCCAGGCCCGGCTCCAGGCCCGGCTCCAGGCCCGGCTCCAGGCCCGGCTCCAGGCCCGGCTCCAGGCCCGGCTCCAGGCCCGGCTCCAGGCCCGGCTCCAGGCCCGGCTCCAGGCCCGGCTCCAGGCCCGGCTCCAGGCCCGGCTCCAAGCCACTCTCTGGTGCTACGCGGGCGGAGACTTGGCCGCTTGGCGTCTGAGGACTCTGCGGCGTGCACAGTTCCGGTGTCGAGGCGCACAGCGCCACGGCGGGCTCCGGCTTGTGATCGGCCGCCGACACGCTGCGGCTCCGCTTGAGCTGCGTGCGCTGGCTCGCGCGCGTCATGAGGAGGAGCTCGGTGGTTTTGCAGCAAACGGGCTCGCTGCAGCTGAGCCTGGCGTCCTCCAGGTTCTTCTCCAGGCACGGCTCAGAAAGTGGCTCCAAGCGCAGCTCCCTCACACGACGCTGGTCAGCTAGCGCCTTTCTTCGCTTCCTCGCTGGAGGCTGGGGGGGCTCCGGGCCGCCGCGGTCGAAGATAGAGTTGATGTCGAACTTTGGCCGGGGCGGGGCAGAGGGGATGGCGGGTGCGGGGCTGGGGCTGGGCGAGACACCACTGGCTCCGGCAGCGCCCGGGTCCGTAGTAGGGTGCAGGCAAGTCTCCACAAGCCTATTTGCCTCCGAGCACAGTGCGAGGAACTCGTCGTCGAACACAAGGTCGTCGTCCACGCTCACACCCTGGCTCAGCGTTCGGTCCGCGTCTTCCTCGTCTTCCATTAGGTCCCTGCACAGCGCCTCAGCGCTCTCCAGCGCCTCGGCGCACGCCATAGACGTGGAGAAGGTCGACACACAGGGGCTGCCCGTCTCGGGCGTGAGCGTGGACGAGGGTGTCGGTGAGGGCGCCGGTGAGTGCGGCGGGAGCTCTGGTGCGCTGCTGGCGCGGCGCCGTGCCGGCGGAGACAGGGACGAGGACGCCAAAGGGGCAGCCGACGCGGCGCGGTGGAGCGGGCGCTGAGGTGTCTCGTCCGCGGGGTCAAGCCAGCCCATGGCCTGCAGGACCGTCACCGACTCCTCCTCTTCGTCCTGCTCGTCAGGCGTCATGTCTTCCTCGTCCTCCTCCATGACAGCGGGCAGCGCGTGGCACTCGCCGCCACTCAGCCGAGCCAGCATGTCATCCTCGCGGTGCGGCGGGGGCGGGGGTGGCGGTAGCGGCCGGCAGGGCGCGTGCGGTGCGTGCACCACGAACTCCTCCTCCAGGCTGTCCAAACTGCGGTCCGAGTCGTGGTCCGAGTCTTCGTGGTACTGCCCCGTCCCGTCCATGGCGGGGTCCTCCACCAAGAGGTCCTCCAGGGTGGCGGTGCGGAGAAGAGGGCCCGCCGGCGCGGCGTCCTCCCGCGCCCAGGGCAGCGGGGGCAGCCCCAGGCCCTCGCGCAGCTCCAGCAGCCAGAGCGCCACGTCGGGCGGGAGCCCCAGCCCACGGAGCAGCGGCAGCGGCCCCGGACTGTCAGGCGCCACCTCCATACCCCGCCACCCGCACCCCCGCCAGCCCCGCGTCCACAGGCAACAGGTGGGCGGGGGCGTGCAGGAGGAGGGCAGGCTGCATCAGCAGGACCAGCAGGACGCTGGGACTGAGGGACCGGGACGAGCCGAGAGAGAGTGAGTCTTGCATATCCGGGAGGGTCGGGCCTGGCGTCCACCCACATTTCCACAACCCTAATCTACACGACGTACCCTAGCCGCTCCGCGACAGCGCCCCGCCCGCGACCCCAAACAGCTGGACAAAAGTTTTCCCTGAGCCGCTCGACCCGGCCAGGCTGACCGGGCCTGCGCTATGGCGGGAGCGTGAATCAGTGCGAACGGCCGGATATGGACCCGGCGCGGGGCAGCGCGGCCTTGACCAGGTCACTTCATACACACTGGCGCTGCTGGCGCTGTCCTGTCCATCCTGCCCCACCCTCTCCTCCATCCACATGCGCGCAGCGCCGGACGCGCCCGCCCCGCCCCGTTGCGCAATAACGCACACAAGAATAAATGGGTATTCCAGGCCAGGTCCCGCAGTAATCGCGGCCTGGCACACATAATCACGTGACGCACGCACGGGGTTGGGGAGCTTGAGTATGAGCAGGCGGGAGCTGCATCTGACAAGAGAGCGAGCCTCACGGGGTCATGTCCCGCCTCTCCGCACCCGTCACCGAGTCACCGCTCAGATTATCGCGTGTTGTCCCGGTAAACAGCTGACCTGCCCCGCACCCAGCCCAGTGCGGAGTGGGGAGGGGACGCCCCGCACCATCTCTGTGGAGATGCTGCTCCAACCGGGTGCAAGTCAAAGGCGTCAGGAGAGTCAGGACATCGGTTTTTGCCTACTTTATGGCGAGCACGTCGCTGACGGGCGCCGCCGGATGAGCAGCGGGTGATGAAGCGCCAGCGGCGCCTGCGAGGTGCCGAGCGGCCGCCTGACCTCGACACATCAACGCCAACACCATCGATCAGCTATCGGTGGGCTGCCCCCGCACCCCACGAGCACCGCGTCCACCTGCTCAGGTGCGCTGCCGTTATCAGGACCCCACAGGGGAGGCCTTCAAATGGCAGAGGCTCTCCGGGCGCCCCTCCAGCGCGACCAAAGGGCACCGCGGCGGGGCGTGGCGCCCCGGAATGGAGGTGTTTTATCGTCCAGCTGACCTGACCCCATCAGCCCTTGGCGCCTCCTCAACCCCCCCCCCCCTCCCGTCCGCGCCCCACCCATCGGCTGCCCCACTTCCGCGCCCCACCCTCCGCCCACGCATCTCTGTACTCGGCACTATCGTCATCGCGCACGTGGCGCACCGCGGCGCTCCAGATCTACCCTTCAGTCACTCTCCTTATCATCGGACGCGAGCGGGGCCGACGTCCGACGGACAACGACGGAGCCGACAAGATGACACCGCCCTTCCCGCGCCTCGCCCCACCCGCAGCCTCGCGTAGCAGGCACCACTCCGCGGCCCCGCCCCGCGCCCCGTCCGTCCACGGCCAGCGGGCGCCGTGCAGGCATTCCCTCCGGGCATACCATTCCGCACACACGGAAACGGAAGCCGGCTGCGATCGTCCAAGCGGCTCATCTCGCACCGCGATGCACCCTCAATAGCAGAGAGAGAACAACAAAAACGCAGGCAAAACCAGACGCGCGTCTAATGGTTGGGGAAACGCCTCGAATGAACGCGAAACGTATGTAGTGCTGAGCTGCTTCCGACGCCGACGCGACGCCCCTCGTCATGCGACCGAGTGACCAAAGCGCCCCTTTATGTGCACATTGGTTTGTGGCGCCTCTCCCAAAGACGATGCACTGCAGAGGAATGGAGTTTGAAAGTGTCGCGGAAGGGTTCAGAGGACCCTGAGAACGCGACGGGACTGGGCACTCGCTGCCACCGAGACCGAGATGCCATCGGGACCGGGACGAAGTGCAACCTTCCAGCATGCGGTGCGCGGCGCGGTGCGGCGCAGCTCGGCTCGGGTATCACACTCGCCCCCCTCTACCCGCCGCGCTAGCCTCCTGGACAGCATGACTCACACTCTCTTATATCACAATAAGCGGGGCCACTTCAAACAAACAAACAAGCGCTCGTAGCATCGGCGCCAAACACAAGCAAAGCACTGGTGTTCACACGCACACACACACGCACACACACACGCACACACTCGCGGACCGACCCCGACCACGTTGTCGCGCGCGTGCGCCGGGCTCCGGCACGACCAGGCACGAGGGTCCAGAGCTGCCGACACACGACTGAGCCGCCGGCGTCACGGGCAGACCACGGGGGCCTCACCACGCCCCTCCGCCCCCGCCCCGCCCCGCCCCACCACGCCCCGCGCAGCGCCACACCCCCGCCCGGCCTATCGTCCACCGCGCCCCGCCCCGCCCGCTATCCAGAACACCAGAGTGGCCAGCCGAGCCGGGCGCCCAGCAGGCAGACATGGGCGGGGCGTGGAGGGGCGTGGAGGGCGCCAGGGCTTCTGCACTCTATGAGCATGAATGGGTAGCGAGGCACGTGACATCACGGGGGCCCGCCAGCAGATGCTGTGCTGAGGAAAAAGTGTCGCGCTCCCCGTGGAAGAGAGCCCATGCCATTTCAAGTTGAATTTCTAAATCATTTTACTTTTATCGGTCAGTCATTTAACCTCCTCGGCTATCGTTAATGTCCTGGGACCCCAGCCCGCCCCGCCCCGTTCGGCCCGGCGACAGCCTGCGGCCAGCCTGCCTTGCCTGCCAGCGCCAGAGCCAGAGCCCGCCGTGCCGGCCCACAGCTGACGGGCGGGGTGGGGCACCGTGGGCGGCGGCCGCGACGGCACTGTGCATCTGCATAGAATGCCCCAGGCGCGGCGCGGCTCGCGCCTCGGTCGCCACTCGGAGCAAAGACGAGACCAGCTTCCACACAAGAGTCCAGGAGCCGAGGAGAGGGCCGGACTGCGTGTAACAAGCACAATTCGGCAAAGATGGAAACGTAACGTTATGAGGTGCTTTTGGGTAAAGTTACGGAGCCCTGCGAGAGGGTAGGACCCGACGACGCGCTGCGGGTAGAGTAGGGTAGGGTGCGTAAATGGCAGCTTGCAGTACGGCTGGGGCGTAGGGCTGGGCAGCCATGTGCAGACAGTGCCGCGGGGGCAATGGAGTTCATTCTAAGGGAAAACCCTCGCCCACTCGTAACGCCGCGCAGACATCCCGCGGCCAGCAGCGCCCCGGCTGGGCTGACCTTTACAGGAGGGGGTGGCCAGGCAGGCGCTTCCCTCGGAATGCCAGCAGCAGGTCCCCCGGCTCGGGGGCGAGTGCCCCACCAGGGGGCCCCACAGGGACAAAAAGGTCTCGGGTGGGGCGCGAGGCGGGGGCGGGGAGGAGGAGGGGCTCTGCCGACGACACCTTGATGACACTCAGTCGGACCTACGCTAGCGCGGCGTGGCCGTGAAATGACGGTCGGCGCTTCCGATAAGGCCACCGAGGAGGAGGAGAGGTGGGGGGGGGGGGGGCGTGGCCCCGGGGCTCCCCCGGCTGGGCCGGCCCGGTGTGCGCTGCAAGCACACTTGTCCGATGTTATGCCATCAGGTGCGTCGCGCTGGCAGGTGGGCGGGCCGGGCCGGGCCGAGCGGCACACTTAATCAGCTTGACGCCTCGACTCGACTCGCGAAACCAACCGGCACACTCGGGCCTTTTTTTTTTCTTCTTGAACGCGTTTTGGGGTAGAGTTTAATAGAGGAAGATAATCGCCAACTTGGCGGCAGATACGTGGGCAAGTCGTGAGGGCGGCGCAGCACAGTGGCCAGCCCGCCGGGCCCAGCCAGGCTGGCGCCGAGACGGATAAGGCGAGGAGTAACGAGGCAGACAATGAGACTCCGCGAATCAGATTCCATTTCATAATTTAAAAACGCCACTTGGTGGCCTCGACGCGCTACGCACTAAGTTCCGCGGGCCTGTGGGGAGAAGGAAGGGGGGTGGGAGGGTGCGTGCGCGCCGCACACCGGCATGCAGCCAGCAGGTGCACGCTGGCGCCCGCGTCGCCCCGCCCCTCTCACACACCCGCGACCACGTGGCGGACCAAAACAAAGAGACCGAGCAGAGCATACGGGGCTGGGCCGGGGAGTGGTCAGCTACCGGCACCCACCAGGACCAGGACCATCCATTAAACCAGCACGTGGTCCCGGAGAAGCACTTTGTATCTGCGAGGCGAGGGCAGGGAGAGCCCGCCTGCGCCCTGTACCATATACCGGTGGGCCGGGCCGCGGACCGCCCTGCCGGCTCGGCCCGCGCCACGGTCTGTGGCTCCATGGCTCCATGCGTTGGCCCACGGCTTATAACAAGTGCTGTAGTAACGAGCTCAATTAACGTCCTCATGAGCGCCGGGCCGGGCGGTGGAGCGCGGCGTCGCCGATGGCTGCCGTCACCAGTCGCCCACCGCACGGCTGCTCCGCTCCTCACCGTCGACAGCGGGGTGCGGCGTTCACCTGAGCGGGTCCGAGCCCAGGAGCCCAGGAGCCGTGTGCACTTGTGCACGACGTTTTCAAGCATCTGCCCCAGAGTCCAGGGTGTGGAGCCAGTATCACTGCGTGCTGAGCAGAGCCCGGGGGCCTGGTCGTGGCGGCGCGGGCCAGGCGAGGCGGCCGTGCTCGTCTCCCTTATCTGCACGCGGGAGAAGGAGGAGGGGGCGGATGTCCGAGAAGTGCATCTTGTTCTGCGGCGCTGCGCTGCGCGGTGCGGCATGGCTGCCTGGCTAAATATAAGAGGACGCCTTGACTGAGTGGGGAGGCGGGCGCGGGCGGTGCAGCTGGGCTGGGACCGGAGACTGCGAGACGCAGGCAGAGGCTTGGTGCTTGACGCAGGGACGAGGACCAGGACGGGGACCAGGACGACGTTCAGCCCGCGGGGGCGCTTGCTTGGTCACGCCTCGCGTCAGATGAGAGCGGATCATCCCTGTTGGTC
Source organism: Frankliniella intonsa (assembly GCA_033675135.1). Taxonomy (NCBI): domain Eukaryota; kingdom Metazoa; phylum Arthropoda; class Insecta; order Thysanoptera; family Thripidae; genus Frankliniella; species Frankliniella intonsa. The sequence goes on from CM066253.1 coordinate 4,301,351, forward strand.
ATGAACGGTCTTGAACGCTCTTCAACTCTTCGTCAGGTCGAACTTGATGCAGCGACTGGAGAGATTGAAAGAAGAAGTCGTCGCGTGCTCCCTCGGCGCGTGAAGGCTCTCCTAGTCGATGCCAATTATGATCTTGACGAGGCATCCTGTCGAATGAGCCAGCAGCTAAAGAGAGCCGGGCGGCCAGCGGCATCGAGTAGGTTGGGCTGCCTATCGCGCAGGCGCGCCGCGGCCCGCTGCTACTCTGGAGCCCGATGGGCGGCCTACCTCACCGGCGCTGCCTCAGCAGGAGCGAGACTGGTTCAAGGAGAGAGGTGCCCCCTCCCCTTCTCATCACCATACCCCCCCCCCCTCACACACACACACACATGGCTGACGGCACCTTGCGGTATCGCGCGACCAGCGTACCTCTCCGCTCCGGCACCAGGGTCGACCTTACCACCTCCTCCCGAGCTATCTCCGCGGAGAGTCGCGGGACGCAGACTCACCTTGGCGTTGTGGTGGGGGTGTTCGAAGTAGATCTGGCCGCCGGGGTCCATGAAGGCTCGCCAACCCTGCGGCAGCGGCCCGGGCGAGCCCGGCGGCGGCTCCAGGTCGCAGTCCTCGGCATCCGCCTCGTCGCCCTGCAGCGGGCTGGAGCTAGCCGACCGCGCGGAGTCCTGAATGGAGCAGGAGCGTCGCATCGGAGCCGTCAGCAACCGTCAGTCGGGTCGACACCTTGTTTTGGACAGGGAAGGGGGGGGGGGGGTACTCACCTGACGAGGCCGCCGTCGGGGCGGCTTCCAGCGGCGCTGCCCCGTCGCCGCGTGGTAGTAGAACGACCGGCCATCCGCGGTCCTGAACTCGGCCCAGCCCGCCGTCAGCAGCCGGGCCGCCTCCTGGCCCGGCGAGGGCGGCGGCGGCGACTGGGGGCGGGGCACGCTGGGGGCGGCGGGGGCGGCGGGCGTGCCGCCCAGGCCGGGCGCCACCCGCTGGTAGCGGCGACACGACTCCACCTGTTACGAGCAGCACACATGTATGCATGAGCAACAATGCAACAGCTCGGTCCGGCCCGGCCCCGGCCCGTCCAGGCCGCTCACTGCAAGTCTTTCGTAAAATGATAAGCAGCCACGGGGAGCACACACGTGTATGCCTCCATTTTTGAATAAGAAGTAGGCCCGTAGCCCAGGGTCAGGCCGCGGCGCGGCGCGGGCGTGCAGTAGGTCGTGACGCCCCGGCCCGGCCGGCACGCGTGCGCAGTCTGCATATCGCACCTCGAGCTAACGGACGCGGCTCGGCCCGGCGCATCCGGAGCCGCGGCGCGGCGCGGTGTGGCGCGCGAGGACATACGGTGTGGAGCCAGCGAGGCGCGCGCAGCAAGGCGATGTAAGCCAGAGGGGAGGACAGGACAGTGCGGCCGGGAAAAGTGATCGCGGCTGGCGAGCGGGTCGAGTAGGTCGGGGCGGGCGGGGGGCGGGGCCGGCGAGGCTCGCCACGCCTCGGCTGAGAGGATACGAGTGATTATGCGCACTATTATAACGTCGTTAGGGCCAGCGACCCTCTCCTCCCACCGCGCCGTCAAATCTGGGTCGCCGTTCAACGCAATTCGGCGCGCTGTGTCAGAGCAGAGCACGGCGGCCCGGGTAGGACCGACGGACGTCCGTGAGGTAATCTGCTCGGTTAGTGTCGCTCTCCGGCGGGGCAAGGCGGGGGATCTAGGAGCCCGCGCTGCGCAAGCCCTGAGCGAGCCCCCGCGCTTACCTCCGTGCTGGCCGCCTTGTCCCAGTCCAGCGCCGCACCGAGTGCCCGCGAGCAGAGGCGATGGATGGACAGCGGTCAGACTGACTCGAGTGTCGCACGTCGCACTGCTAGTCATCAGGCGACAAGAAGAGATACTCGAGGGGCAGGGAAAAGGGGGGGGGGGAGGCTAGTGGATAGGTGGGGACGACCACTCGCGAGCTGACAAGCGGAGAACAGCGCGATCGTCGCAGAAGTTCTATCTGCGGGTGCTAAACAACAAATTCGGGTATAACACTCGCAACTTTTCTCGCCCGCCCTCCCCCTTCCACATTAAATCTCACTCCCTCTCTCTCAGTTGCCGCGGGACAATGTGATTCGGAGCGCGGCCCCCGGCCCCGGCCCCGGCCGACGCGACGCGCTTGCAGGTTGCAGGCCGCCGCCGAGACAGAACGCCTTGAGCAACAGGAGAGCAGCGGAGCCCGCTGAGAAGAAGGGGGGCTGCGAGGAGAGGCGCAGGGTTCCATTTGCAAATCACACTCTGAGGCGGGGCCAGGCCACCGGGGCGTCATGCGGTGAGCGAGCGAGTGCAGCATGAAGTGCAGAGCGGAGCGGTGCAAGCGTGCAGAGCGGAGCAGGAGCAGGGCGGCGCTCAGAGCACCGCGCCCGTTATCACACCGCAGCGCGCACCGCACAGTAGCCCGCGTGACGTCAGCCTATCTAGAGAGACTGGGACGGGGCCGGGGCCGGGCCGGCGCTTTAACCAACGGAACACGACTCGCGCCATCGAATCCGCGGCGCTGCAGCTCCCCTCCCCCCTCCCTCCGCTTGCAACAGGCGGGCCGGGCGGCTGCAGAGCAGAGCAGCTCAGCGCAGGGCGGCGGGCGGGGGCGGGGCAGGGCGGGCAGCGACGAGGTGCCGCCGCGTTGCGCGGCGAAAGTCTTTTCCATGTCCCTTTCTCGCGGAACAGAAGGAATAAAGATGAATGAGACAGCTGCTTTCCTTGACGAGGTCAGTGTCCGGCCGGCCGGCCCGGCCCGCGGACCGGAGCAGGAGCAGAGGCGCTACGGGCGGGCGGGGCGGGGCGGGGCAGGGCGGTGGCAGGCGGCCACTCGGCTACAGCTCTATGACTGACGACGGGAGCGGTACGTCTTTTGGATTGGCAACACCGTAACTGAACAACCCTGATCTCCGCATACTTTCGTAGCCTTACTCGCACCGCAGTCACTCGTGTGAGCGAGTTGCCTAACTCGCACGGCGACCATTGTTGGATGGCGCGGGGTGGCCCACCCGCCTTTTGGAGGTATTCGTCGGCATACCAACCAAGCAACAACGGTTGATGCGAGGAATAAGGTACGCGACGCGGTGTATGAGCAGGAGGAATGGAATAGAAATGGTCGAGCATGCGGCGGGTAGGAGCGGCGAGCCAAATGTATCGCTCTGTCCGGGACGGGCTCGGCTGTGGCCTATTAGACGTCGATGACAGGCGGCCGGCGGCGGCCCCGCCCTGCCCGCCCCGTCCCGCCGGCGGCGCCTGGCCTCGGGCCTAACGGGAGGAGGACGCGGCGCGCCTCCAAGTGGAGCGTGCGGGAGCGTGAGCGTGCGCTGCTGGCCCCGCTAACGCCTCGGCCGCACACGCTCCGCCCCGGCCCGGCCGCCGGCCGCATCGTCACGGAAGGAGGCGTCACGCACCTGTCACGCACCGTTAGGGGGAGGGGGAGTGGGGGCCGCCTGCTGAGTGCGCGCTGAGGGGAGGTCTGCGCCGACAGGGGCCAGCTCGCGGATGGTCCAGTACGCTGCCGAGCAATGCTCTACCCGTCAATCAGAAACTGCCTCCAGGCACCATATCGCAATGTTGCCTACCTGCACGGCGGGCGAAAGGCCACGTTCGCTATTTGTCCAAGCCTACACTTTGCGTAGATTTTTTTGTAACCACGCGCACTGCAAGAAGCGTTAAACTTCTTTCGGCCCTGGGTCGGGTCGGCCGCACAGGCCGGGCAGGTCGACTCGAGCGAAGAAAGCATGAAATGCTCCATCTTCCGGGCCGCGGCGCAGGAGCAGCAGGCTGAGCGCGGCCGCCACGGCTCAGCAGCCCCGCCCCGCCCTGCCAGGCCGCAGCCCAGACTGCGTAAGGGAGCGCGCCATGAACGGCCCGGCCAGCCCGCCCATGTCACGGCCGATTGGACGGCAACGAGTCGCAATCACCACAGCCGCCCCCGCCCCCGCCCCCGCCCCCGCCCCCGCCCCCGCCACGGTCCCGCCGACGGCGCGGCGCAAATTCAATATCCGCGGTGGGAACTGCGCGACGACTACGATAAGGTCTGGACCGAAAAGTAACGTCCGTCAAAAGCCGAAACCTGATGTATACGTACTTCAAAAATTCATAAAAATTTAGTTTTGGAGCGGAACGGGCAGCGTGCAGCCAGCCCTCTTCACCAGCACTCGGCCCTCCCTCGCCGTCTCCAGACGCAAAAGCAAACAGCGATAAATCGTTGTTCCGCTTCCTCTCGATCGCCAGCGCCCATCTCTCGAATACACAGTGCACACATCATGTGCGCGCGCCTGTCTGGCCTCTCCGTCGGACTGTCTAGTCCGTCTGTCTGTCGCGCCGACAGCAGGCCGTCCAAATGAAAGGGAAAACAACCGGTCTGTCCCGCCGGGCGGGGCGGGGCGGGGCCGGGCCGGGCCGGGCAGCTGTGGGTCTGACTCAGCCGGCGCGGCGCGGGGGCGGCGCAGCGCGGGGCAGCCCGGCCCGGCCCATGCCCATAGTGATGCGCTACGCGCGGCGACAAGACGGACCCGGAATCACCGCGCCGTGCCCCCCCCCCCCCCCCTCAAGATTGCTCATCAGCCGACACGACGCTAATCGCAGCGTTGAGCTGCGCTGCGCCAGGGAGCCCGCGGCGCCCGCGGCCCGGCCCGACACGGCAGCGGCGCTACCGCGGACGCAATCATACGCGTCAGCAGGAAATAAGGAAACACGCGGCCCGCGGCGGCCGGGGAGAAGTTTGGCGTGAAAAAAAGGCAAGGGCCATATCGCAAAATTTGATTTTCAAACGACACGCAGGAACAGCTGTGTCCGAGGCAAAATTAAAACCACTGGCATACTTAACTATATAGCTGGCAGCTAGTACTTTATATTATTCTGTTTGCGACACGCAGCCCCAGAGAGGGGTGCAGGTCGTTTAAAACGCAAGCCAACTTCTACGAGTGCACGCAAAGGTCGGTGAAATGACGGGACAGGGGGAGAACTGAGGGCGGAAAGAGGTCGGTAAAGGTCGCAGAGCTTCAGCGCGGAAAGAAAACCAACATATTTGTGGTGCAGAGTGCGTCTCCAACAGTGTTTTGAAAAAAAATTGCAAACCGTAAATAATGACGCAAAGTTGTTGGGCTGCGGAGGGAAACGCTTGTAAACACGCGGCCGCGACGAATTCACACGGACCGGGGAGATGGGCATGAGTTAGGCGAGTAGAGGGGAAAATAATAAACATCCAACCTAAAAAGTGTCACGCCGCAGCGCGTGCAGGCCCCGCCCGTCCTCTCACGCAGAGGGTTAAGGCTTCAGTAACCAAGATGTGCCGGGGGGTAGCGGAGCGGGGTAGGATAGGGAGGGTGGGTAGCCGGGGGGGACATACCCAAGAGGGAAAAATACCACAGGCGTCGCAGAGGTGTGCGGGGGAGGTTGGGGGGAGGGGGGGGGGGAGAAGGCAGAGGGGCAAGGCCGCTCCGTGCCGCACCACTTGAAAATTAACAAGGCCGGTCATGACGGGAAGACACGCGCGCTCCGAGCAGGCCGGCAGAAAACAGGACGAACCCAGCGAGAAACCGAAGAAAAAACTGCTTACTCCTTTTCGGCGGCTGTCGATTGCACAGCTATATGACGAGGTATTGTCTGGCGGGGCGCGGTGGAGGGCGGGGCGCCATACTTCCTCGTGAGAATAACGCCGCCCATACGGGCCCAAGGTCGCGCCCCGCCCGCCCCGCGAGAGGTGGCAGGAAAAGTTGCGAAAAAGACCTCGCGGCCGGAGCGCCCACGCCCCGCACCACCACGCCCTACACCGCTGCATTTCACTCATTCCTTCTCCCCTGGCCCAGGCCTGATCCTTCACTCAGCCATGAGCTCGACGTAAGTTCTGCGGGTTTTTATTTTTCTAGCTCCGCCCTCCCCGCCCGCGGTTCGCTATATCGACTTTGATGAAACGGAAAGACATCGTAACCAAAAACGTAACCAAAACCACAAACACACACACACGCGCGCGCCCCGTCCGGACCGAACCGAGCCGCTGCTACCCTTTCGAAATAGCGAGATCGGCAATCAGCAGGAATCTTTTGATGGGATTTGCTGCCGGTAACGACCCTAGAGACCCTCCGCGCAGCACACACACACACACTCACACACGGAGGAGAGATCTGAGGTCAGTGCACAGCGGGATAGGTCACCTCCACCGCACTTCCAGCTGGACTGAAACGTTCTTCGGGGACGGAGACGGGCGGGGCGGGGCGGGGTGGGGCGGGGCGGGGCGGGGAGGGTCAGCAACCGCAGTCCAGAAAGACAGAAAAATAAAATACAAAAAACCAAACAGGAGTCCGAACCCAAGGCGAACACGGCCCACCTGCGCCTCGGAGTAAGTGACGATAGCCAGAGCCAGCCCGGCCGGCCCGGTCGCTCGGTAAGGAACGGAACAACGCTGTGGGCGGGGCGGGGCGGGGCGGGGCGGGGCACGGCGGGGCAAGGCGCACCGCGCGGCGGCACCTGAGCCCAACACGCGGGGCGGCCGCAGTGGATTCTGCAAGTGCCACTGGAGGCGTGCCGCCGCGGCGGTGTGAGGCGGGGCGGGGTGAGGTAGGGAGGGGCGGGGCGGGGCGGGGCGGGGCGGGTCCTCTGCACCACACTTCTCCGCCGCGAGACTCATTCAGTGAATTGGCTGCGGCCCGGCCCGGCCCGGCTCGGCCCCGGCCGTCATTAATGCCACTGTTGGCCTGCTGCCCTCCGCTCCGCCCGGGCCGGGCCGCCCATGGCCCGCCCCGCCCCGCCCCGCCCCGCCCCGCCCCGCCCCGCGGCGCACAGTGCGAGGGGCTCACGTAATCGGCGACTTCGGTAGCAGCCTGTGCAGGCGCGACGCGACGGCCCGGTAAAAGGGCCGCGGGTAAAAGTAGAGCCAGCCCAGCTGTTGTTGCAACGTAATAAGAGGAGTCTTCCACCGGCGCACCGCACCGAGTCCCTAGGGAGGGCAACGCCACTTACAGCGGAATGAGCCCGTGCGGACGCGTGGGACCCGGCGGGCTAATCGAAGCGCAAGGCAAGGCAGGGGACGGTAAAGTCGCTCGTCAGGGAATGCGGCAAGAGAAAAGTTTCGAGGCCGCTGCAGCCTAGAGTCAGTCAAAAATGCCGCGCAGACAGAAAGATTAAATAATGGAATAGCTGTGAGAGAGAGGGTGCGGCTGTGAACTGCGAGAAAAAGATTCGCTGTCCGCGGGGAGTGAGTGATCGCTGCCCGGCCTGTCCAAGTTATGGCGGGAGGTATGGTGGCGCTGGCTGACACGTGTCAGGTGGGGCGGGGCGGGGCGGGCGGGGCGGGCGGGGCGGGCGGGGCGGGGCGGGGCGGGCGGGGCGGGGCACTGCACTCACCCCACTCACTCAGCGCCGACACCCATGAAAGTCTCTTGACGGCCGCGCCGCCTCTCCCGCTCCTCCCCCAGGCGGGCCCCATCCTGCCCCGCCCTGTGCGCAGCGCAGCGCCGCGCGACGCTGCCCACCCCGACCCACCCCACCCCGGGCGACCTTGACCGCCACGCTGCGCCACGCCACGCCGCCAGGGGGAGGGAAGCCTTACACGCCGGGCCCAAGCCGCCACGCTATCCCGCCGGTCCTGGCCGTAACGCCGTAACGCTACCGCGAACCCCGCCCGGGCCTGCCCTGCCTTTACGCGGCGGATAAAGGAGACACCGGATACCGCTGCGATCCATAATACAAGGCGTCGCTCAACTAACGGCCGCGTAAGGGTGGCGTCGTGCTCTGCTGCATTAAAAACAATGTAAAAACTCGACAAGGAAAACACAAAGCCTTGGAAGAAACAAACGAGTTGGCGCATAAAGATCGATAGGGGTGAGGTGAGGGCGTGGCGGGCGTGGACAGTGATTCAGCGCCAGAACAACGGCGCGGTTGAGGGGCAGGGCGGGGCGGGGCCGAGCGGCACGGGCGGGGCGCGCTGCTGCAGGGCGCACTCAACCCCTGCAAGGTCAAAAGGCAAAGTCAAAGCAGTGTGATCTGGAGACGGGTCGATACGGCGGTGGCGGTCCTGCTGTGCGGGAGCATTCGGGGGAGAACAGAGGCGAGGGCCCAGGGTGGAGCGGGGGGTGAGTGTGAGGCACCCGGCGGGGCTCCGTGAGGGTGCTCAACCCGCAACAGCGAGAGGACAGGGCAGGGTAGGGTAGGGTACCCAGCCGGCAGCCGGCCCCGCAGACCGCCTGGGGGGCAGGCAGACCCGCCAAGCGCGCGTGCTCAACGGAGCGGCCTACGCTCCCGGCTGAACCACACAGGCGCCCAGGTAGGCAGACCCGCTAGGCACAGGTGCTAGACGGGGCGGCCTACGCTCCCGGCTGAACCGTGCAGGCGCCAGGTAGGCAGACCCGCTAGGCACAGGTGCTAGACGGAGCGGCCTACGCTCCCGGCTGAACCACATAGGCAGGCGTCGGGCACAGACGCTATCTGCGGGAAGTCCTACCCTCACGGCTGACCCAAGCTGCGCAGTGTTCATGTCCACCTGCCGGGCTGGCCCGTGGCCCGTCCCAGGCGGGTCCCACGCACTGCCGTGACAGGCCCTGGGCGGCCTGGGAGCAGCGCGGCGGCAGTTCGCAAGCGCCAGAACTAAGCCGGGCAAGCTCCGCGGGCTGGTGACCGGCGGCCGGGCAAGACGCCTCGTTTGAAACAGCAGATCAGCAGCCAGGGGCCCGGAGGGGGGGGGGGGCGTCTGCGTCCGCTGCTCATCACTTCGGTGGCGGGGCCAGGCCTGACCCCCCGGCACAGCACGTCGCGTCACCCCCGGCGGGCGCATTATGGCACCGCCTCCTGATTGCTGTGCGACCTTCCGCAATGACAAGGCGGTGCGCCTCAACGGCTCAGCGCCTCAGCCGTCGAGGCGCCTCGGGCCTGGCTTAGTCCCGGTGGCGCACAGTCCGGTCGGGCCAGAGGTCTCCTCCGACCGACTATACCTCAGCAAGCACGCTTGGCTTCGCCCAGACGGCTCGGAATCACGAAGGGGTGAGAGAAGGATGGAGCAGAGAGAGGCAGAGGGCGAGAGAGAGACGAGAAGGGGGAGAGAGGGGAGACGTCGCGGTCTGCAAACCGCAGTGAGCCGGGGCCCAAGCCGGCCCGGACAGCGCAAGCGAGCAGAGCCCTGAGCCTCGACCCCCGCCCTAGAGCCGCCGCGCCAGCCCAGGCCCAGGCCGGCCAGGCTCGTTCAAAGTCAATTAAAAGTGATGGTCACACAGCGCGGCGGAGCACGGCGCGGGTGAAAGGCGAAGGCGCGTTGTGCGGAGCCGCAACCCCAGCCGAGCCGCGAGCCGCGGCCGCCCCGCCGGGGATAAAGATGAAGACGGGCAGGCGGGCGTTATCGGACAGACACCTGGGCGACCTGGTGGCCGATAGGCGGGGCGGGGCGGGGCGGCGAGGGCTGCCCATCCACTCTCGCTCGCGGCCGGGGCGGGACACAGGGCGGGCGTGCTGTGCGCCGCGCGTCTCGCGTGCCCCGCGGCGTCCTGGCCGCGGTTGGGCCGAGCAGCGCCATCCGCAAGGATTTGAGACCGCGGGGTCTCTTTCCCTCGCGGCCGGGCTGCATTGCTGCCGCGCTGCGCTGCGCTGCTCCAGGCCGGGAAGGTCAGGACAACACTCTGCGCGGCGGTGGCGGCGCGGCGAGGCGCGGGGGGACAGCACAGGCACAGCGGCACGCCAGCCGTGAGAACAGCGCCCACCCCCACCCCCACACACGTGAAGAAGAGAAGTCAGTCGCCTTGCAATCGCGCGCGGCATAGCCGCGCCTCGTGACGTCACACACGTTGATCCCGCGAGTGAATCCGAGCGGGCCTACGTGACACGTCACTGTGCTCACCGCACCTTCTCTATCGCAACATTATGCATGCTCCCCGCGCCGCAGCGCACGGCCCCTGCCGCCGCCCCGCCCGGCGGAGGGAAGGACAGCGCGCCGCGGATCGTGCTAAAGGCTTGGCGTGGCGAGACGCGGCGGGGCGGGGGCGGGCGGGAGGCGCCACAAGGGGGAAGGGATTACTAGGTGAAAGTGTCGGAAAGTCGCTCGTCTCGTCTCGTCGCGTCACTGTCGCGGTCATTTTCGGCGGAGGGCAGGGTTGAGTGGGGCCCAGCCCAGCCCAGCGGGCCAGCACGCATAACGCTGCAGCGGGCGGGACGGGGTCCAGCCCAGCACGGCCCCCAGCCCGGGCCCCCGCCACCCCGCCCCGCCCCGCAGCGAGCAGTGCACAGCGGTGATCGCCTCGCCGACAGGACAGAACGCGCGACGCGCCGAGGAAATTTCAATTAGATCCACTTGATCATCGTGGGGGTTCGTCCACAAACAACGAGGCCTGGGGGCAGCTGGTGCGGCGCATGGCAGTGTGTGTGTGGGGAGGGGGAGGGGCGGTTGTAAGAGTAATACTCGTCGAGCATAGCTCTGCCCGCCCCGCCCCGATTCCGGGGCCGCCGAGGGGGAAGTACCGGCCGCGCGGCAAGAACCTGACCGCGCTCGGAGACACGAGCATACGACTATAATGAACAGAGTGGCTGGGCGGGTGACAGACACTCACCCGTCTATTCCTCATGAGCGGCGTCCTACGGCGCCTGCCGTCCAGCAGCTCGTCCGACTTGTTGGAGAGGCCGCTGTCGCTGGCGTCCAGGTTGTCGCCCTCGGGGTTGAGCTGCAGTCGCTGGCGCGCCGCGCTCAGGGCGCCCGCCAGGGCCCCCGCCTGCTCGGGCGAGCCGGCCGCCGAGTCCAGGAACTCCTCGCTGCCGCTGCGGCTCGCGCTGTCCGCCGCGGCGTGCAGGCCCTGGAGGCCCTGGAGGGCGGGGCGCACGCGCCCGTGCCGGCTCACCAGGGCTGACACCCTGGACTCGGACGCCGACTTGACGACGCCCTGGGTGCGGAAGGCGCGCACCCTCCTCGGCCTGCCCTGGCCGTCCTCGTCGAACCGGTCCTGGCGCTCGTTGTCGGCGCCGCTGTTGTTCCACAGCGCGATCTTCTGCTTCACGTCCACCATGCCCTCGAGCAGAGGCCGCGGTGGCCGCGGCTTGGGTGCAGCCTCCTCCAGGGCGGCTTCTTCTCTGTCCGTGCTGTCCTCGACGGGCGCCTCGTCTCTATCCGTGCTGTCCTCCACGGGCGCCTCCTCCCTATCCGTGCTGTCCTCCATGGGGGGTTCCTCTCTATCCGTGCTGTCCTCGATGAGTGGCTCATCTCTGTCCGTGCTGTCCTCCATGGTGGCCGCATCTCTGTCCTCCGCGTGTGTCTCCTTCCTGTCCGTTCTGACCAGGACGTCGCCCTCGCTGTTCTCTTCGCTGTCGTCCCAGCACTGCTCGTCCCGAGCTGGTGCGCAGCTCAGGTTCGACTGGAGCAGGCGCTCGCGCAGAGCGCGCAGCATCGCCTGTTCCTCGTCCTGGTCCTCCCGGTCAGAGGCCTGCTCGCTCTGCTGGCCGCAGGGTTGAACGTTCTCGTAGACGGGCGCCTCGTACTCCCGCGGCGGAGCTATGGGAGCCGTTAGTGCGACGGACGTCTCCTCGGCGGACGGATCCTCCACGGGGAACTTGATCTGCTGGGCGAGCCTCTCCAGCGACTCCGACAGTTTGAGTCCCGTCGTGCCGGGGCCGAGGGAGCTGGACGAGGTGCTGCAGATGACCTGCGCGTACGGGGAGGAGCCCGAGCGGTCCCCAGGCGGCTCCTCCCGCCAGTGACGGCTCGACACCGACTCATTCCCCAAGGAATGAAAACTCTGAATGGACTCGTCAGTCTTATCTCCCTCAGATGACAGAGAGTACTTACTTTGCCAGGCAACACAGTTACTTTGACCCAAGCTGTCTGAATTATCCAATTCATCCGATGATGACATGGGGTTGTTCCTGCCATCTTTGACATAACCAGATGATTGCCAAAACAAGGCGTTGGGCACTTGCATCTCCTCCTCTTCATTTGGCGCAATGACAAAACGTTCACCATCTACCCTGAGATTGACATAGTCACTTTCAACCGGTTCACTGCGTGCAATTGCCATTTGAGTGAGTTCTGATACCAACTCTTCCGCTGCCCAAGACCTCCGCTTGTCATTAAGTAACCGCCTCGAGTCTTCTTTATCATTTTCATTTTCAGCTAACACAATACTTTGAGGCTCTACTTCACATGTTCTATTCCTCACAAATTCACTAAACTCACTGTTATCACTGCACTTTACTGCTTCTTTTGCATCATTTATGGGAAACTCTTTAAACAGGTTCTGATCTAAAATTTTATCTCTAGCTGGTGGTAATGACTTCCTAGTCTCTGCTTTGGCCACATTGGCCAAGTCAAGTCTTTTCCCAGGTTTCTCAATAACCACCTCTTCAACATAGGCAGCAGGTACATAAAATGGCCTCCTCTCATTTGAACGAAGCACCTGCCACCAGTCAGGATTTGTTTTCTTCAGCAAACATAATGCTTCACCTTCCTTCATCCACACATTTCGGCCATCTTTGGAATATTCAAAGTTGTACAGCACACGTACAACTTGTTCAGGCCTTTCCATTTCACCGGGGGCACTGGTCAATCCCATTCATTATAATATGTCTCCTTTTAAGGTCTGAAACAAAAAAAAAATTCACTGGAATTCAAGTACATCATAAGGATCTTGTGTGGTACACGATTGGCTGTTTAGGGTGAATAATAGTGATTATTAAATTCTGTTGTCAACAGTTGATATTCAACAGGTGTCTGGCTTACAAGATCTAAAACATTATTTTTAGCCACAATTTTTAGATAAGATATGAAGGATAAAAAGTCAGATCTCCTTAGGATAAGGGCATGCCGATCAAACAGTTTTCGAAGGAATGCGTCCGTTAAAGCCATTCAAAACAAGGCTGCCTAATTAACGACAGCTAGTATTCGATGACATGCCAGCCCATTGGTCTAGCTAACCTTGAAAATATTGTGGCATTATACACAAAGAGACGTCACCTACGAAACGGAAAGGAGTTTCCGTCTTACCTTGGGAGGCATTTAGTCACACAAAACACGCAACATGACTGGTACACCCAACTAAAAATATTACGTTCCAGTCCGTCACCATTCTCACCTAACCTACGGTGAGCACAGCTGGCTCTGACTGAACTGTAATGGCAAGAGAGGTGTTTGAGAAAAGCCCCCTCCCGTCCCCCTTCCCTCCCACTCTCCCACCTTCGATGCTGGAGAGGAACTAGCGCCATCTACAGGAAGTACACCAACCTAAGTTGAATTGAACATGGTGAAATCGGCTGTAAATTAGTAGTTACCTTATTCTGTTATGTTTTAAAAAATAAAAAAAGTATAGGAAGATTTCAAGGTGTCCAGAGTGTCGAACTTGAGGTGAGAAGGGATTAGAAAAGTAAATGCGACAGGAGAAATAATTTAGGTAAAATGTATTTCTCATCATACTTTCAAACCGATGTAGTTTTAAGAAATCCATTGTTCTGTCAAAGCTGTTGAATCTTATTGTCACAGCACAAATGGATAGGACTATAAACACAAATATAAACTGAACACTTAATATTAAAAAGAATATTAAGTTTTCAGCTTTGAGAGGAAAACTGTTTCACAAGTTCTAGGTATACTGCGATCCTTCCTGAAGTGACTTGTGTTGAGACATATGAAAAATTAACGTGACATTTACGTGTTGCTGTATCCTCTGCTGTTATTATTGTTGCCGTTACTGTAGGTTGGGTAGGTCCTGTAGGCTTTCGATGTTTGTCAAGAAGAGAATTAATTTCGGTCCGAGACAGCTTGAACAATACACAGTGGTTCGTTTACCCTCACAATAATTTTTTAACTTTTCTGTTTGTTGCGATGTGTTGTTTTCCCTCTCTGGCACTTGTGATTATAGAAGAAGTTATTTGACAGTCCACCACTCGGTTAATATACCGTAATTCACCGTATCCCCGTGAAGATCTATTTCCGATTGAGACGTCCGAACGATATAGATAAATCTTCTTTAACTGCCTATGTCTACGCCTTTTGTTCAGGTTGTGCTAAGATTTTTGTTTTTCGACCGCTCGTATTGAAGGTTAACTTCTAGTGTTACCTTTCTCACTTTCTATATTCACAAAGGAGGTCTTGGAAATTTAGTGGGCGGTTTATTCTTGATTTTGGGTTTTATTTTATATAAGAGACGTAGCTCAGACAATGCAATCAAGTTTTATTTTTTTAAATTAAGTTTGTTATCAACAGAGAAGTCGGTGTTTCTTATTTTAATGTCTGCTATGACAACAGTGAAGTTTTTCACTATGCAAGTGCTTGTTTCGGATTTCACAACTTTTTATAATATTCTGTAATCCACCCTTTCTTATTTTCAGCTGACATGGCTTTGTCCAATGTCCTGCTTTTGAGCCAAGTTGCTGGCTATGTGATAGCTTTGATTCTATCGCTATGCATCACAGTGCCAATGAGTTTTCATCAAGATGAATTTTTGTATGTGAAAATTTTACAATCCTCTTTATTTAAACTCTACTTGATTACCAATGTACTCTTATCCATATTCAGTAGTAATCTCAATATCTCTTGTATGTTTTCAGAGGACACTGTCTGCTCTTTTCAACTGGTGATTGGCGTGAGTCAGATGGACAGTTTGTTGTAAATTGGGCTTCACAAGCTTACTGCAACTACAGTATATTTGTTGGAGTTATACTATTCTTAGCATCTGCAATTCAGATATATAGAATGTCTGTTTACCTCTATAAAGGAACTGATAGGTAGGTCCCAAGACACAATTTCACTGTTCAAGTATTTCTTCTAATACATTGTTTAATTCTATAAATATATTTCAGCTCATTCCTGTCTGCATTTACTGATGTGGTTGGCAGCTTAGCTCTTTGTGCCATGTGCTTTGTAACAGCAGTCCTCATCACACTTGGGTTTACTGTATGGTGTCAAAATATGACTCTTCGATTCCCTTCGTGAGTAGTACTCTTGTTTTATTTAGTATTTTATCATGTATAAATGTTTTGTGGCAATGAACATACTCATGTCTTTTTTCGTATGTAGATGTGAAGTAGCTGCTGGAAATCAGTTCGACAAGCAAGATGGAATAAACACCTCAGGGTTCTATTTTGAATTGGGAGCAGCTCAGGTTAGCAAACTCCTTGATTCTCCACTTAATTCATTTTAAGTTAATTTTTCTGTCAATGTATATGTAAATAAGATGATTAACAATTTTTGCAATCTTATTTCTGTTTCAGTTTGGTGCTTGGGCTTCATGGACTTGCTGGGTTGGTTTGTCAGTTTTTGCTGTTTTAAAACTTGTAAGCCAGCACCAGCTGCGCAACCTGCGAGTGAGCATGTTCCGCGAAAGACAGCGACTTATAAATGGAGGCCAGGGATCGGACAAAGAACCAGTTCCAAGTGTATCAGGTACAGCAGTTGCTACAATAGAAACTGGGAATATGAGTTCTCATGTGGAAGCATCAGAATCTGTTGTTCCTGTGGATGGCTTTGAATAGCCTAGAGCACATTCAAAGGTTTCTCCAAGAAAGCTTCTAATATTACTAAATGATTACATCGATTGTAGGTATGTTGGAGGGTAAGACCTATTTTCCCCTCTCTACCTCAATGGTTTAAAAACAAATATATGTACATTTTGTTAATCATTATATCATTATCTTTAAGGAAACACCTTGTTAGCTTTTACTACAGAATTGTGATTTACGAGAAGTTATTATTTATAGTGGTGTAGAGATTCATCATCATCTGTCTTATGTATGGCCAACTTTCTTGTCAGTTTTAATTACTTTGTTACTTCCATTTGTATACCTTTTTTTAACTGATAAATTTTAAACTTTCAGTTTGCTAGAGCAGAAAGAAGTTTGCCAAAAAATCTACCCAGAATAGACCTTTTTAAATTTCATGGTACTGCTTTACCAATTGGTTTGTAATGAAGTTAAATGTCATTTATCAACACTAAACTTGATAGGAGATCTGCACTATTTGCAATTTTATTCTGTAATTTTATTTCATAGATTTTCATTTTCTGTGATATTTTACCAAATCACTTGGAATTGATATTTTTTCATTAAAAAGACACAATGTAAATGGTCTTTTTTCTTTTTCTTTAAAATCTTATTTTAAGTATTTTTATGTCACCTTTATCAAAATAATTCTATGTCCTGGAATTCATGTGTTATTCAGCAAGGGGGAGCTAGTATTTTACTGTGGTGCCTATAAAATAAAACTTGAACAGGATTCAAAAGGCTCTCAGATTCCCTTTTCCAATGTATAGTTAATATCAAAAAGCCCTATAAAAATTTTTGTGAGCTTATATGGTCAAAATAAGATGAACATTTAAATGGGTCACCTCTACCTTCATTGCTTCATGCACTGAACATAATAGAATAGAGTTTGTTTTGTTTCCTATGCATTTTAAATTGTGATATAAACTCTTTTAAATTAAATAGAATTTGGTAGAATTAGTTCTTTGAGGATAATCCTATAAGGGCCCAGGTACCAGTCTGAATCAGATTTCGATTTTCCTTTACCACCACCACATACAATATCTAAGAACTTCCCCACAGCACGGACTTACCTAGGGGCTGAACGTTGATTTAACTCGCAGTAGTAGGTACAGAGGAAAAGGTCTTGTGAGGAAAAAGGGACACCGATCCAGACAAGAATGAAATGAGACTTTTTCCAGACTTTCATCATCATCAATGTCAGTAAAGCAGGTTTAAAACTGACAACAAAAACATACATACATATTTCTATATTGTTTCTACTGAAACAATACAACACCAAAAACTAAAACAAAGCAATACCTAATTGTGATAAATCCATTGATAACAGAATTCAACTACTATATATAATATAAATTATATTTGTAAAATTCCAGAGCTCATCAAAATTACCTACCCTAGTATGACTGACATGAGCCCTAGGCACCAACCTGGGAGACCGTTCTGTGTGCAACAGCCGGAAAAGCAATCGGGACTGATTTGTAGACCTTTCTTGAGATCAACATCATACTCCATGACAATGGAGCAGAGCTCTGGGCCATCCCTCAGCAATTATAGCATCCATGCACTTCATATACTTGACATTTACAATTAAGATTAAATATCTATGGCACTCTGATCTAACAACAACATTAAGGACAAACAAGGTTTTGTTTTTTTCCTTTTACTTAAAATAAATAGCTAATAGGTAGATTTAATAATTTAAAGTTTCATACTGACTAAATAAGATGTCTGTCATTGTTTAATTAAAAATTTTCCTATCTTCTCATTAGAGAAAATTGTATTTAAAATATGATGTGAAATATATAGATTTACGAAGAAAGAGAGTCAAGTTACCTTGTATCCATAAATCACATTTAAATGGACGGTTTAAAGGACCTTGGAGCTTGCTTTAAGATTAATTCATTACACAGACGCAGACATCAACAGAACCTTATTCCATTCAATACCTCTGAAGAAGGAGTGGGCCTTGAGTTTCGCTACACCATGAGGTCCCACTCCCAATCGACTTTGAGCTTCAAAGCGTAGAAGCTAGAAAAGATAATTTTATGAGGGCGTAAGGTTTAAATAAATTAAAAGACATTTGAACAAGATTATTTTATAAATTCAGGTGGATCAAACCTGTTGCAGAAGACTAGCACCTTCCTCCGGTACAGAATTTGGAATGTGCAGAGTTGAATAACTATGTAAGCCACCTGGGTGACAGCTGTACAGAGTCTACAAAACCAAACCAATTTCATGTATTGCAGTTCCGAGAATTCTGAAAACTTAGATATAATCTGTTCATACCTCGCCAGAAAGAAGCTCAAAAAGTATTGCTCCATAGCTCCACCAATCAGCTGCAGCAGTTTTCACTTGAAAACTACTTATTTCAGGAGCTGCATAAAGTTGTTCTATTGATTCAGGATGAATTGTGTGATCAACACAAACCCACTGGCATTGATAAGTTATAACTAAGTTCATACCACTACTCAATAGTAAATTATCAGGACGCAAATCCCTGCCAAATAGAAATACAAGTAATGCAGCTTGTTGCTATATTTTATGCACAATCTATAAGTTTAGAGCAATTTAATTTTACTCACCCAATGATCACACCCCATCTGTGGAGAGCATCTAGTGCAAGCAACAATTGAGCAGCCCATAAACGAACAGTATCAATAGGCAAACCTGGACAAATTCCTTGTTCATCTCTGGGATTAGCTCTTTGTAGAGCTTCCCTATCAAGACTTTTTGATAAGGCTCTAGCACGTCCTTCAAACATATCCTGTTAAGAAATACAGAGTTCTTATCCTGAGTTTTACAGTTCTTTAGCAGATAGTACAAACTTTTCACATACATCACAACTGAAACGCGGTCGACTTCGGGAATGTCTGGAAGATGGTACTTTTCTTTCTTTGCTGATTGAGCGTCCATGGTCCCTTGCATTCAACGTTATTTTATCTCGGGATCCTTGTTTAACTACTGTTTGCTTTGGAGAAGCGCAAACTCCAGTTTTTGTGTCTACATTTCCTTTTAGAAGCGTTCCCACAGAAAGAAACTCAGAGGATAGTAACACTTTAGTTGCTGTTTCACTGTTAGACAGGGTTCGTTTTACTGATTCAAGTAGAATCTGAGAATTTTTGACAATGTCTTCAGTGTTCAGCTCAGGGGTCAATTCATTATTATTTTCTATGTTAGATGGAACCTCAGGGAAGCAACTCATTGATGTTTCAGTCTGAGATACTGGAACATTTTCCACAGCAATATCTGGTACAATACCATTAGTATGAGTTGACTTTTCTGGTTTTGTACTTTCAAAATTTCTAGAACTGGAATCTTTTAGAAGGGTTTCCTTTGGTTCATTAGGTTTGAATTCCTCTTCTTGGTTACTTAATTTTATGCTCACTAAATTATTTATATTGCTTTTGGGATGGGCCGTATCTGGTGCACAATCAGATATAAATTTTGAGAATTTGTTCTTGGAGCCTCCTGGACTGTGATACAATTCGAAGTATGGACTTATATGATCCCATAAACGACCACCTCTGAAAACAAAAAATAGATTTACATATGAGGTATGGATAGAGGAAGGGTTTAAGATTGGTCAAAACTTACCTAGCTTGTTCAACAAATAAATAAACAGCACTTTCATTTTCAATAAAATTGTACAAGCGACACATAAAGGGAACATTACAGGGCACAATAGATTTTGTTCTCCGATCCATGGGGCATGATGATTTATGCAGAACCTAAAGGGAAAATAAATGCAAGTGGGGCAAATTTAAAGGAGACTCCATAAAGGTGTAGGTAGATAGACCATGACTATAATATAATACCTTCACAATACATGGAGTACCATTCCTTGTATTAAGTGCTAAGATGACTGAAGACACAATTCCAAGAACTTTAAAGAATTTTAAGTCTGAGATTGGAGCTTCCAAAGACTTCCAGTTCCTCACACCAAGATTTTCCTGCAAGAATATTGTTTAATGAAACAGGAAACAATACTAGTAATTTTAAATAAGGAGTTTTAAGATAGTGTTATATTGATTGTAATGTACTTTGATTTGAGGAACATCAATAACTTCTGGGATTGATATAGTAGTATTATGATCTCCATCAAGATGGCCATGATAAATTTGTTCTGCTCTTATTAAATATTGTGATGCTTTCCTTTGAACAAAAGATTTCCTTTCTTCAGAAGTATCCTCTGCAGATTTAAGATTAAAAAAATAGAAATATACATATAAAGTACATTAGAAGAAAATTATTCATATGTATATCTTAAGAACTGCTATATATGATAGGTATTATACCTAAAACTCCACTGAGAAGACAAGAGATAGCTGCCTTGTAGCAAGCAAATGCCACTTCAAAATTGGAATTTGTTTCATTCTCTACAGCTTGACTGATGTGGTAACCTGCTTGAGTAATGTAATCTACTTCAAGTGATGTTAAACATTCCTCTTCCACACATTTATTTGGACCAGGAACTTCTTGTGATGTGTTTGTTGAAACTTTTCTCAATGCATTATTGACATCTGACGATGAGGAATGAGCCTGGCTCTCTATTGAGATTTGCTCTTTCAAACAAAGAGAAGAATCTGACGGCTGAGATTCAGGAGCAACGGATACACCAGAGTTACTGTTTCTTGATGCATTAGTTACATCAAATGTATCATCCTTCCTTTGGTTGTCAAGTTTTCCATCATCATATGTTTTTGCAATGCAGGGCTTTGTTCCTGAGTATCAAAATAAACTGAGGTGAGAAATGCCATAAAGTTAACACACAGAAACAGCTTAACTTTGTTGTTTTACCTTGGGCTCTACCACTGTCAAGCCTGGAAGTATGTTCCTGCCATAGAGATATTTTTTTTTAATGAATGAAAATTATTGATCATGTATTATGTAAATATTACATAGCTTTAAAGATATCTCTCTTCAATGTTAACATGACAAATTAGGATTTACCTGACATGGAGATTTTGTAATACTTGTTGTAGAGTCTGTGTCCGTTAATGAGGATAGGCTTGAATCTTGAGATATTCTGTCAGATACATCTGCTCTGGAAAACCAAAATGAGCCATAAGACAAAATAAAGTCATGGGATACCACATTCACAATGAATAATACTAAACTTACGGGATCTGTACTGTTAGAGCTGGGGATGAAGATGATTGCTGGTTAGTGCTTTGCTCTTCTTCAGCGAGTGAAACTTTCTGACTTTTCTGAAATAGATTTATTTATTATTTACTTTAAAAGGAAAGGAATTATTTTAAGACAAATAAGACAACAATTTACCTCAAAAAATTTTACGCAGAATTGGCTGGTGAAGAGGGGGGGATGTTTTGCAGTGAAATCAAGCAAGTCTTGGGCTGCACTACGTCTTTCTTCAATCACATCAGACTCAAATCTTAAATAATCAAACACATACCATTCAATTCCAAAAGATAAAAATATAAAGAAAAAATGATGCAGTGATGTCTATTATAGTATGCATCATCTGTTACCAGAAAGGCAAGAGTATACCTGCCAAATAGACGGGGTTTACTGAAAGAGGGAAATTGATCTTTGAGGTAGAGTTTCTCATGCCGGGTTTTGAGATCCTTGTACAGTCTTTGAAACTCTTTGTATCGTTTCCAAACAACTACCTCAGTTTTTGCCTCAGGGCAGTTCCGAGGAAAGACCTAGAGAGATTTAGAAATTTCAAACAGTGTCTAGATTGAAACATAGGGTGCATGTTAACAGGGTTTATAGAAGAAACAGAATGAATGCAGTGGTCAGGTCAAAGCCGAATTTGATTTCTCTCTGAAATAAAAACTGATACGGAAAGAAGAAATACAAATACATACTGTGGAGGTGACTTTGTAAACAGTGAATCCTTTACTGTGCCGCCGGGGATCAGTGACACTGAAATATCTAACCCACTGATCTGTCATGTCCCACAATTCAACAACCTATCAAACAAAATAACAAGTTTCCTTTCTAGCCCATGGAAGATTACTTAATAAATATAATTTCAAGAAGATAAAGGCGTTGGCAGTCAGAAAGGCTTGAACATGTTCATAAGCAGACGACGAGTATTTTCGAAAACAAATATGCTAGATGTCGCCACCAGTCGCCACTGTGTTAAAGAGGGGGGGGAGGGGAGGCAAAGGCAGAAAACAAAAATTTTTGGTTTTAAAAAACAAAAGCTAGATTGTGAATTTGAACGTCATTCTTCAGTTTTATTGAACTCGCCAAACAGCCTTGGAAATTATATCAAAGATGGCAAGAATATCTATTCTCTCTCTTTTTTTTCTAGCCTTATAGTTACAATTTTAAATGTACCCGCGAAATCCGAAACCTATACCTGCAAATAAACTAATAGAAAGTCTGTTGTCTGCTAGCTGCTATTTACAGCACAGCAGTAGTACACAAATCGCATGGTGCAATCATTCATTCGTAGCGGTTAAATCTAAGTTGACAACCTTTACCTCATTCAATTTGATTAATAACAAGCAATTTCGAAGTAACTTTGCTTCCTCTTCAGTTTTAAACCGGATCTTTTTAATATCAACATGGTTCGTACGACTAACTATCAAGCTATTTGTGTTAACCTTACTTATTGCCCATCGAGTATGTTTTACATCAGAACTTGTACATTTTCATTTTCCAGACTTCTTTGGTATATGCTGGTGTTGGAATGGCAGCAATTGGCATGATTGGGCGCTATGTAATAAGGTCCGGACTATCCAAAAAGATAGCTGCAATCCAAATTGATGTGTGTATATAACTGTATGTATTCTTACAGTTTGCTTTTTTTTTTTTTGTTCTAATGCTGATTGCTTCCCATTTGCAGACCATCGGCTCAAAATATTATAAAGGTGGGTTTGAACCTAAAATGAATAGAAGAGAGGCCTCCCTTATTCTTGGAGTATCTCCCACTGCAAGCAAATTGAAGATTAAGGTAAGTAATTTTATGTCAAATTTCAACTTCTGTAATCTGACTTCACTCCTCTCACTTCACATTTTGTCAGAGGGTTATTGCTTCCTGGAGAGCTGAATTCATTTTAATCAATTTAGTATTATAATCATATTTTGCAGGATGCTCACAAACGTATCATGATAGTCAACCATCCTGATCGTGGTGGATCACCATATTTAGCAGCCAAAATCAATGAGGCTAAAGACCTTTTAGATAGTCAGAAATAAGTAAATAAGTAGAATTATTAATTGTAATTACATTACCTTGTAAATGATGTACATAGACAAATACTTTTTTAAATGATAAAGGATCCCATTGTTCCCAAACAGTTTCTCACTCTTATTTTAAAAATTAAAATTCTGATACAGCTGGAATGTGCGGGTGTTACAAAATCACTGTACAAATATCAGCCTCTATATTTTATATTCAATTATATTATCACAGGCTAGTTAAGATCTGGAAGAGTATCACAGAAACTGAATACTGAAGGCTTGCACCAATTTGATCAACACACTAATTAAAAATATCAATTAAACATTCTGGAATTCAAAAATGGATTATGTGTGTTTTCAACCAAATTAAAAAATCTGTAGAACACATGTACTTTATAATACAGCAATGGTAACCCTAGATCAGGATTTATAGAAGGCGACAGCTTTTTAAGATGACAACATGAAATAAATGGTGAAAATTTCCAATAAAATCATTTGATTTTGAAAACAAAGAATAAGGATAGCCTGATGCAATTATAGATACATAAAGATTTAAGACAATTATGGCACAGCCATAAACAATGTGCCACAGCCAAGAAAAATTTTTCAAAGATATATGTTTGAGTAAAAAATGTTTGAACACACATTACATAAAGCGACAGGCAACTCTCTCACAGACTATGCAGGAATAATTTAGGAATAAAAAATATAAGCAGCATACAGCAAATTTACGATTTATGTCTTTCTTGGGATATCTTTTCTCTTAACCTGATGATAGTACTAGTAGGCAGAGGTCCAGGAACTTGAAATATACTCTGTGATATGATTAAAAAAAAGAGAAAGGAAAAAAAAATGATAGATGTTTGATGTAATGATAAGTATAAGTCATGCTGTTATATGAGTTACCTTCATAAATGGATGGCAATGAAGAGTGCTGGTGTCATTAGTTAGGGATTTGAATGCCGATGCTAAACTACCAAAGTCATCACAGGTTAATAATGAGCTTGTCTGATTCTTTATCAGAGTGAGGCATACTCGAAAAATGATCTTAGAGCCCTCATAAAACAAGCAGTCCCAAATACGCAGCACGGTCTGGAAAATGAAGATAAAATTGTTATGCTGGGGGGGAAAACAAGAAAGAAAACTAGGAATGTGTGAAAGCTCTTTCTACCTCAACAGGTAAAACCTCAGCAAAAAGACAAATGAACCATTTAGTGGTAACAACAGGCCATGGCAAACCTAAGTCAGAAACTTGGCGATGGATGGCAGGGGCTTTCAAGCGCACTAATTCTCCTAAGACATCAATGTCAACCACAACACCCTCCATTGTAGGCCCATAATAATCAGGCAAAATTTGCTCAACTAAAATTTTTAAGAGCCAAAAAGAATTTTCTTCACTTTTGGTGACAAGTAAGAGCAATCCAGCTATATAATTCAAACCCTGCAAAACCAACAGAATCATATACATCTCCAACATTCATAACAAAGATGAATGAGATGTTAATTATAAAAAATACAATACCTGACAGTACCCTACTCGTTTATTATGATGAGCATAGGCACAAAGCACTCTAAAAAGCTGATTTCTCAGTTCACTCTGATCGCTCTGATTGAAAAATATATTGTCGGGGAACGTTCTAGGTAAATCAACACAAATTGAGCTAACCACTTCATTATCATGCGGTTCATCCAATAGTTCTCTGTAAAGGTTTGGGCCCATTTTCTCACGCAACTGATCAGCTCCACTGGCCCAAAGCCAAACCTTGAGAAGAAAAAATAGGGGAATAACGGAATGAGTCAATTACACGTAGAAGATCAAATGTGAACCACACTTACTTGGGAGCGATGTTCGGCTGGCACACCTTTCCTCATGTAACGCTTAATTAACGGACCTCGTTTCAGTGAGTTAGGATTGATCATGAGTCGCGCCCACTTGCGGGACCGTCGTGCAAGAACTGGTAGATATTCTGACATAAATTCTTCGTAGGCTTCATAATTAAAGTCGTCACCTCGTTCGAATCCATATTCGTCAACTTTGCTGAAAGAGACAGTCACCGTATCTTTTCATCAATCATAATTGTCAATAAGAAAACACTCGTTTCGCTACCACTTAAACATAAACAAAGTAGCACACGGGGTTAGATATCGAAACAGCTTTGCCACAAGAATTAAATAAAACTACCTGAAGGAAGACTTGGCCATCAGCAGAAAATTCTGGAGTGTTCGACGAGAAGAATACAAATCCCCTCGACTTTAAAGAAACATTGACACAAAATAAATTTGAGCGATTAGGAAGATTAGAAAGTAAGGATAAAGTGGAAGTGTGAGTGTGGGGCGTCTGCTTGTTGTCGAACCGCAATGTGCAGCTTCCAACTGCGAATAACACCTCACACTGTATATGCAGATGGCAGTACTACCACATTTGCAATCCTAAAGACCTTATAAAAAGACCGGGAAAAGAAATTAACTATCTGAAGGAAGTGGTAAAGAAAGTTGACTTCAATATAGTCGTCGCGGCATTACTTCTCTTTTCGGATGCCGTATGCGCCAGTAGCGCTGCCCTGGCTGAGATGAGAGAAGGGCACCGAGGGCACCCTTCTCTCATGCTGAGGCAGAGGCAATGCTGCGACTAACAATGAAACAATAAAAAATAGAATGTAAGCTGGCAGAGTACCACTGACTCATGGTTTATTTACAACAAAAG
Source organism: Frankliniella intonsa (assembly GCA_033675135.1). Lineage (NCBI taxonomy): Eukaryota > Metazoa > Arthropoda > Insecta > Thysanoptera > Thripidae > Frankliniella > Frankliniella intonsa. The sequence goes on from CM066253.1 coordinate 4,326,655, forward strand.
TAATCTACATCGTGCTTTCACAGTTAACATAGAATAGACATCGCTGTCACATTTGCATGGTTGGCCTTGGCTTATTCACATGGCGCACGCTATGTAAAGAATGTTAAAATAGTAATAAAGCAGCATCTTTGCCAATTTAAACAGGGATAACAGGCTTGAGGTCAGGGTCTGAAACAATAACCACAGCAGATTAAATAGTAGGCAAAGGCATAACTAAATAAAATGTACATCTTACAAATCAGGAATGCTTACTCTCAAACTTCATGGGAGGCAGATCAGTCAGGTTTGCTCCTTGTTTGAAGCCGTACATTTTAGAAACACGTTCAAGTTCTGCTGCAAGCTCCTTCTGGATGTCTTGAGTTGGTTCCACCAGCTTTCCACCACTGCAACCAGTCAGATCACATATGTTAAGATAAATAAATATTAAAAAATAAATTGGAACAGGAACTTAAAATTGCCTACCTGCTCTTCTGCTTGTATTCCCTGATTTTGTCCACAAACAACTGTTGGATAGGATCGGAAGCCTTTTGGGCAGCAGGTACACAGATACCAAAGTTCCTCCTTAGGATGGCAGGTGCCTGGCGGGCGGTGACAAGTACTTGTGAGAGAACCATCTGAAAAATAAAATCAGCTTATCAAGCAAAATCCAGCTGTTTTTTCAGAGTAGGTCAAAATATCGCTGTAAGTGATTAAGAAGAAACTTCAGAAGGGGAAAAAATGGAATCTGAGGAGAACCCAGATCATAAAAGCACTGACAGAAACGAATCTTTCAGGACAACCAGAAATTTGAATAATTAAATTAACAAAGTGGCCATTTACAGAAAGGATAAGTTACATTATATACAATCAAGTACAAAACTAATGAATTGAAAAGTACATTAAGATGGGGTACAGTAACCTCTAATTCAAACTGAAAAGTATAAAGTTTTCAGCGAAAACCAACAGCCTGAACAACACATTTCATATTCAAAGTACTACTTTTCGTGACGATTCAGGAGTGTGATGGGCCGACAAGAAAATACTTGCAGTAATAAACCCTGAAGAATATACGACAAAATTTTCCAGTCTTTTAAAAATGTTTTGAAGAACAATTCGGCTACGCTACAAGACAATTATAACTAAAATGCGTTCATCAATCGATATAAAGAAACTTAACAAGAGAAATACTGAATAAAACCTGGTACCTTGCAGAAGATGTGTTTTCTTCTTTCTGAAGGTTATTCTTCGGCCACTAGCTCAGCTGCTTTAGCAGAAAGATGGCGACGGACGGATGGCTGCTAGCGAGTCGACAAAAGATGGGGGGCGCTGAACGGAAGCTGACTGAACAGACGTGACGGATGTACACGATTGCCGCGCAGTGGCTTGAAGGTATTGAGTTGATACTTCGTTCGTCGTCACATTCATCATTTATTTTATTTTACAGAAGTCGATCAGATGTTTATTTTAGCAATATGGATTCATGTATGGTCACATGATGGTCACGAGACTCATGAGAGTAAAAATGGGCTGCCTCAGACATTCCTCCCCAAAATCACCATGATGTACTTCCTACCTATACCTTATCTCCGATTTTCCCACCAGATTTGGAAATAAATTAATTTGTAAATAATCAGCATTGCTTTGATTTGAAGCCATCCGAACACTTTTGCATAATCTGAATATCTTGGCCTGAGGTTTAACTTTTGTGTTTTCATTTAATAATTGTACTGGGTTCAAGGTAAAAAGAAAAAGAGAAGTTTCTACAACATGATCTGTCAGAAATGTCTTTATTTTAAAATTTTAACATGACGTAAATAATTTAGGACGAAAACATTTTCTTTAAATGTTTTGCATCACTTAAAGGTTGGTTTGTAATAGATGCACATAATATGATAACGGAAACAATGATGATGAAGGTATGAATTATATTACAACAGAACTTTCTTTAATTTTTTTTTTTTAATAACATATACGATATGTTCATATTTTCATTATAAAAGAGTTTGGTACTTTTAAAACACATTAGCAAAACATAATACTCTGTATTGCAATTATTGTAACAATGATTATTGAAGTTACTAACAAACTTCATAACACTACAGTTATCATACCATTTACACACAGGATCCAACAAGTCCATTCTTTCATCTTACAGCCAACACTGTTTATAATACAACACTCTTACAAACAAAGCTTGAAGAGCAACTAGATAAAACAAGGAAGAAAATCATTTGAATCACATGTTAACTTCACATTTTTATACCACAATGTGGGTCATTTTTACTGGATACTTCCAAGATCACAAAATAGAAAATGAGCCAGGTATTTACACTACAGATTCAGCCCAGGCCAGCAGAGAGCAAACAATTAATAACCAAATTTTAAATTAACATGAGTCAACATGTATTAATGTCATACTGTAGCTTCAGTATGTGGAATTTTCTCACTATCAAATTCAAGTCTCATTGTCATTCTTTATAAAATAAAAAAAGTAGGCAATATTTAAAGAATCATGATGTGAAAATATTCAATTAAAATGTGCAAAATGACCGTACGAGGTAATAATTACAATGACAGGGAAACTGAAACAATCACAACTCTCTTTTGCTGAAGAAAGCCTTGATTACACGCACTAAAATGCCAGCTAGCAAATAACTGGCAACCTGCATTTCCAATAAATCACATCTTGGATGAATAGTGTGCACAGTCTTATTTGTTAACACAAAATCAACAGCAGACTAATCATCGTCTCTATTATCAGCCTTAACATCAACCATCGCATGGAGCTCCTCTGGTGAATATCTGAAAACGAGAAGTGGCAAATCAAGTCATGTCCAAAAAGTCTTTACAATTAAAATCGTCTTCTATTATTCTCAACTTACCCCAGCAAGCTTTGCAGATCGCACACAAAACGGTAAACATACCGCTTGCCTGAAGTCTTATGAATAATATTTTTGTCATAATAATACCGAAGTCCTCGGCTAAGTTTCTCATAGTTCATTTTGGGTTTATTTTTGCGGATGCCCCAGCGGCGGGCCACTTCATCTGGGTCGGTGAGCTTGAACTCCCAACCGTCCCCGGTCCAGGAGATGAAGCTCTGGCATGACTTGTCCGTGAGCAGCTCTAGCAGAAATTGCCACAGCTGGATTGGACCAGATCCTGTGAAACAGGGCCCGCTACCTGTGACGACAAAAGCAAGCAAATGTTTTGTGAGTGAGCTGCAGGTAACGAGTCGAGTGAGCGACCCTCTGTCTCTGGGCACACTTTGGGTTTGTGTCCTGGAGCAGGAGCCCTTCCTCACCTGGGTTCTCGTTGAGGCCGCCGTAGCCCAACATGGACGTTTGAAGCATGGGCTTCATGTCCTGGGCCGGCCCCATGCCGAAGGGGTCCCGCATGGACTCCCTGAGTGGGTCCCGCAGGGAGTCCCGCAGGGGGTCCCGTAGGGCCGACAGCCCCGAGTGGGAGTGGTGAATGAAGGCGGGGTGCGTGTGGAGGTCGCCGGCGGACTCGCCGCTGGACCAGTGGTCCGCCGCCCCCAGGCCCGCCCCTGTCGCGGGCGACGCTCCAGACCCGGCCGCGCCGACGCCGCCTGCGACGCCGTTGGGCACGGTCTGGAAGGACGACGCGTCGTAGTGCGGACTGTACGAGTCGCCATAGCCGTCCTGGTAGCGCGCTGCAACACACCAAAAAACATGACGATGAAAAGACCGCATTGAACACACATTTGTGGGAAATAAACCAGAGTACGGCTGACGCAACAAGAAACCGGAAAGAAACCCCGCCGACGTCCATGAATTTCAGCACAGACGCCAGGCCAGACGCGGTAGACCGCACGCCTGCCGGGTAGGCAGCCCGCACGCTCCCGCAGCCCTGCCCCTTTCTCGACAGGGTTAGCGGTCGGACAGGCCGGGTCGGGCCGGGCCGAGTCGAGCGTGGCGGAGTGGCGCAGTCGTGCACAGCCATGTCAACGTAGCCAGATTCGAACGGCAGTCATTAGCATAATTTTATTCCCGACAACATTCTGTTTCGTGTTTCCGGCCTGGAGTTGGAGAACTCCTTACTGTTGTTCCAAGAAGAAAATATTCTCGCGCCGCCGAAGCGCAGACACGACGCGACCCGACGCCCGCCAACCAACCACCGGGAGCCCCGCCGCCGTCTGAGTCTCACGTGGCCTCACCTCACCCTCCAGCAGACCGTCACTCACGACTCAGCTTGGCCCATGCGCCATGCGGCCCGGCCCAACACGGCACGAACCGAAAGTGTAAAAGTGTGTGCGCCCCGCCCCGCCCCGCCAACCCTCTGCCATCGTGGGAAATAGATCAGACAGCGGACACTTGCGCATGGGCTTGCGTGCTGGCGGTAAATCAACGGGTACCAGGGCGTGGAGGGGCGTGGCGGGGCGTGGCGGGGCGTGGCGGGGCGCGGTGCGCCGGGCCGGGCCTGGCCGGGCTGGGGTCGCGCTGCGGTGGCGACGGTGTCAGGTGTGTGTCGGTTGATGGCGGGGAGGGGGAGGGAGTCAGGAGTGGAAGGGGGGTGGGGCGAGGGGAGGGGTCAACGAGGGCTCTTATCCCCGTGTATCGGACGTGCGACGTGCGTGGGAACCAGGAGGGTGCCCGCTGCCCCGCCCCGGCCCGCTCGGGCCCGGGCCCGCCAGCCCACCGCGCCCGTGCATAACAATTACCCTGCTGTCTCTGTCCGACTCACTCGCGCCCTACCCCGCCGCGTGGGCGCCCGGCCCGGCCCACAGTGTGTCGCCGCCAGTCGCCGCGACCCTGTCCGGTAGCTACAGGTGCGCAGTGCAGTGCGCCCACGAGAGGTAAGGGCCCTATCCTGTACTGGGCTCTGAGCCGGGCGGGGCGGGGCGGGGCGGGACAGGAAGGCGAGGGCGGTGTCGAAACGCGCGCCGACGCGTCTTTGAGTTTGTGAGCGGGCGGGACCGAGCGGGCGGGACCGAGCGATCGGGTGTGTGTGCGTGTGTGCGAGTGGCGGCGTCACCACTCCGCGCCCCCGCCCCACCCCGCCTCGCGATTGTGAAATGCTTAAACATGGCGTCGCCGACCGTCGACCCTGTGGGCGACCCCCTCCCCCTCCCACACACAAACACTCGTGCTCCCCGGGCCCTGTCGTATGACTCCTAGGGGTTCCCCGATCTGCAGTCGAGTCTCACCTCTGGGGTAACTCTTGTGATAGTTGACGTGGTACTTCTGGTCCGCCAGGCTTTGGTGCGCGGCGTAGAGCTCTGGACTGGAGTCCATGTACCCCGACGGGTGGTGGCTGCCGTCAAGCGAATGGTATTCACTCTCCGACCGCTCGTACGGCAGTTGGGGGGCGTTGCTCTGGGGGGCGGTGGCGGCGGAGGGCTGCGGGGGCTGCGCGGACGGCACCACGTAGCTCACGGGGCCGTCGTCCGCCCCCGGCGTGGTGCCCGCCCCCGACCCGGCGCCCGCGCCGCCTCCTCCGCCCAGGCCCATCTGCATGCCATCGGCGGGGAGGTGAGATCCATAACCTACAAAAAATGAAAATTGCGTTAAAACACCATCACTTTACGAACTCCAGAGGTTGCAGCGGATTCACGCCGAGCACTTCCCACTGTGCCGCACGCGTGTGTGCAGGAGGGTTGCCTACCACCTGCGGCGACATGCGAACCCGCACGCATGCGTGGCGGCTCGAAAGTGCAGGCTTAGATCAGCCAACAATAAAACTCACACACACTAGGAGAAAGCTTACCTTCTGTCTTTATGGGGTACATTGATTGATTTGGATTCCTAAGGTGGAGGAAGGAGTGACTGCTGGGGGGTGGCGTCGACTCATCTCGGCAGTCGGGGCTGCGCATGTGACCGTAGCCACCTGCAAGGCAAAAAAAAAAGCGACAAGGATTAGAGAGCTATTCGGAGCGCTAAGATACGACATGAGGCGGTCGCAAGGCTCGAGTGAAGCTGTCGCATCCGCCCACTCCGACCAGTGGCGCCAGCCTTATCACAGACACGGCCGGACCGCGAGGACGGGGACGCGGACGGACGCGTGGCGGACGCGAGTCCTTACTGGATGCGCGTGTGGCGAGGCGCGGTGCTGGTGCCGGGCCGGGGGCGGGGCCGAGGGCGGGGCCGGGGCCGGGGGCCGCGCCGCAGAACATCCCGGCGCCGGCGCCCCTGAGGGCCAGGGGCGGCGGGGACAGGGGCGCCACCCTACCTGCCCAGGCGGGCCACCATCTCGGGGGCAAACTCGCCGCAAGGTTCATGCGACGTCAGGAGGCCGCACTCGCAGTCCGCAACGCGACTCACAGACGCGCGGCGCGCTAGCCGTCCTGGTACAGTGCGGCTTCTAGGAGGCGGCGGACAAGCGGGGTCGCGACGGAACAGCCCGTGAGACATCCGCCACGACAGGTCCTGGGGGCAGTACTGAGGCGGGGCGGACCCTGCCGCGGGCTCCAGCCGCCCCACCCCGCCGCGCCCCGCCCCGCCCCGCCCCACCACGCCTCAGAACGGCGTCGCAGCCCAGTGCTCGCCACGATTCGGTCGCCTCTTTTTGTCGCCGATTGGCACGGGGCTCGGCAGCGACACTTTCAATAAGATTCGACACGACTCCGGCGCCGCCCGCCACGCCCCGCCCCTCCACGCCTCAGCGCGTGGCGCAGCCAAGCCCGGGATCAACCAAGACGGCGGCGAGCCCCGCACCCGCACGAGTCAGGAGGGCCCCTGAGCTCTGCAGGGTAGGCAACCCGACAGCACTTGTGCGTTGCGGGCCGCCCCTCCGGCCGCCCCTCCGGCCGCCCCTCGAGCTGCCGCCTGGACTGGGCCTGACCGACAGCGCTTCAGTACAAGGGTCAGAGACCGGGGTCCAGCCCCCGCCTCGCGGCGCCCCGCGCTACAACGCCGCCGAGGCGCGAGACAAATGGCGGTGCAGCCATTGGAGCGAGGGGCGCCGGGCCGGGCGCGGGCGCACGCGATCAGCACCGGAGCGAACAGAACAGAACAGGGAGAGATGCTGCAGCCATCAGCCACTTCACAGCCCATTGGTCCGCCTGATGGGCTGATGGGCCCTCCTGCTGCAGCCAACGACCCCCGGCCCGGCCAGGCCCGCCGCGGCCCAGGGCCCAGGTTCAGCCGCGGGCCCCGCCCCGCCCCGCAGGGCTGACAGAACACGCGCTGCTCGCTCTGCGTGACGGACCGGGCCGCGTCGGGCCATCAGCGTGTCCTGCTCTGTCCGCCCCGCCGCCCAGAGGGAGGAAAGCACGAAATCACTCATCAGTCTGCGGCCGGGCCGGGCCGGACAGTACCGGGCTGCACGGCCAGCGCCGCGCGCCGCGGGCGGACAGCGTGCGAGCCGCGGGGACTTGAGCGGGACAGGGCCGCGCTTTCCCTTCGACGGCGAACCACGAGCCGCGTGCCACAGCCGACAGCAGCGCGAGCTAGGGATGCAGCCCTCAAGGCTGGCCGAGGATTCGGGACTCGGTGCCAGTTGGGAGGGGCCCCTGGGCGGGGAGCAGCAGCAGCCTACAGCGATGACTAGCGGTCCAGAATTACTCAAGCGCGCAAAGCTGTTGGTGCATGCAGAAAACAAAACGCCCGCGAATGAGATAAAAGACAACAGACCGGGAGAGAGAGGGAGAGATAGAGGAGCGAGAGTAAGAGAGACAGAGCGAGGGCTGGGAGAGTGGGGAGCGAGGAGCAGAGGTGGGCGGGTACAAGCGGAGAGGAGAATGGCGATGATTACCAGGCCGGGCTGGGTGCCGTGCCGTACCGTACCGCACCGCACCGGGCCGAGGAGAGGCGAGGGCCGCTGGTCGGGAGAGCGGGGCGGGGCGGGGCGGGGCGGGGCGAGGCGCGGGGTCTGCCGCTGCACGGGGAGGGGCGCAGCGGCTGTTGGCTATCCGCTCGACCAATCACGGCCCGCCTCGCGCCGCGGCCCCGCCCCCCGCCCAGCGCCTCGCAGCGCAGCGCCGCGCCGCGCGCCGCAACCTTTTGTGCTCGCGGGGAGCACAGCACGGTCACGGTGGCCCGGGGCGGGGCGGGGTGACGAGTGGTCGTTGTCTAAGCGTGTTTATGTATTTTTCACAAGGCAGCGACCGGCGGCGGGGCGACGGGTTTCCAATAGGCGGGCTGGAAATGCTAAACGCTCTCGCATCCCGCGGGCCGGGCTACCTGAGCTGACCCAGTGTAGTGTTGTCTGCACACCCTTTGCTGCCCCGCCCCGCCCCGCCCCGCCCCCAGCTCCCGGCCCGACCCGTCGCGGCTGAGAGGTCGCGGGTCGCGCCGCGCCAAGCCACGCCTCGCCACGACACGCCACGCCAGTGCCAGCGGGGTCTCCGGATGTGGGCGTTTAGGCACCGTTGTACATGGCAACACATCGCGAGAGGACGAGTCCAAAACGAAACAAGTTCGTGATGACCCAGCGGCAGCAGCAGGCCAGCAGGCCAGGCCAGGCCACACAGCTAACGACCCCGCAGCCCAGCCCAGCCCCGTTCCGCCACTAATTCCTATGCAGCGCAAATAGCAACCCGACCCGCTCGTCCCGCCATGAAAAAGAACAACCGTTTCTGCCGGCCACTAAATGGGCAAGAAAAAAATGCTTGGAGAAAAGTAGATTTTATAAAAGACATCACGAAAACGCGACGCTGTCCTCGGAGATCTCGTGGGTCGTCCTTCGCGCCCTGCCTTTGCTCAACGGGCGGGGCGCGGGGTGGGGCGGGGCAGTTCAGGGCGGCAGGTGTCGTCAGCGCGCGCCGCGCCGCGCCTCGCCTCGCACCTGACGCACCAGGAGGGCGCACGGCGCGGGCGGCGGGGGCGGCGGGGGCGGCGCGGGCGCGACCACCTCCGCAGGGAGCATTCAACAATGTGCTATAAAAACACAGGTCGGTAAGGAGGCGATGTCCGTCCCCCGCCCCACCCACTGTCAAGCAGCGAATGTTGCCTGTCTGTCAGCGACCTCCCACGATCATGTTGCACTTGGCAGGAAGCGCGAGCCAAACACACATACACACACACACACATAGAGGGGGGCGTCAAAGTCAGCGACATACCGTCGGCAAATGCCCCGTAAAATAGGCGGGGCCGCGGCAGTAAAAGCAACCCCTTGAAGCGCATCCGGCCGGGCGGGGCGGGGCGGGGCGGGGCGGGGCGGGGCGGGGCGCGCAGCGCACACGCGTCGCGAGTCGTGCCGCGCCGGCCCTGAGCCTGCTTAGCCTGCTGGTCCACGCTGGTCCCATCTGCGCCCGCCCGCTTATCAGACTAAAATAATTAGGTCGCCAAGTTAGATATTGAGTGCGGCTCTCGAGTTTTCTTCCACCGTTCCTGGCCCTGGGCGGTGACGCGACGGGTTTTACAATTTGTCGGCGGGTGCCGGTCTGGTACGGGTGCAGGGCAACAACACTGCGACGCGACGCCCCGGCTGAAATGGCAGCGGAGCAGCGGGAGACGCCAAAGGTCGGGTCGGGCCTGGCAGCTTATTACTGACGCCTACTGTTACGACGCGATTCTACGAGACAAAAAGAGGAATAGAGAAACGATGCCGCCGCGAGAAGACGCAGCGAGCGAGATGCGAGGTCGGCGAAGACCTCGAAAAGAAGAAAGAGGGCGAGAGAGAGACAGCGCTGGGGCGGGGAAAAAAATGGAGCGTTGCGCGAGGGCAGCGGTCCAGCAGCGCAGCCAGCGGCGACCCCCTCCTCCTCCTCCTGGCCTAAGTGCGGCTTTGCGGGCAAACACCCCCCTCCCCCAATCCTCTCTTCACACGCTAAAATTCAATTGCTGCGGAGCCGAGCACAGTTTTGCTCCGTCACGAAGGTTTCGCTACGCACAGGCATGAGGGTCGCACTGGGTGGCTCCCACCCGAGCACCCACCGACTGCCACCCACCGCAGGCAGGCGCGTGCCGAACCGCCAACGGGGCCCTCGGGGAGCCCCGCGCCGCCGTTTACAGCTCTCCCCCCCCCCCCCCCGCACATCACTTTCAACTAATTTCTCGGTCCCCACGATGTGGAAACACGCGCCGGCTGGGCTGCTGGCCGGGCGGTGGGCCTGTTGCGGGGCGAGGGGTTGAGGGGAGGGGGGACGCCATCAGGTGGCAGCACCTGTTCAATTCATTGCACGGCTCCAGCACGTCTTACTGTCTCTCTCTTCCTTTCCTTCTCTCTCCCCCTTTCCAACACGCACGATCGTTACTCATTTCAGGAGCCTACCGCAGAGGTATACCCTGGCCGCCCTGGCCCCTGGCCGCTAGAGCAGCGAACATCTGCTGCGATGCAGTCCCAGTGACCTTGCACCAAACAAATACTTTCCCCTTTCGCGCGCGCGCAGCCCGCGCCCGCAGGTGCCATGACGTTCCTTGGCGAGTTGTAGGCAGGCATAAGGCACCTGCGGGTCGAGTCCAGCGGGTCTCCAGGACAAGTGTCAACGGTCAGTGCGGGGCGGCGGCAGCAGGGAGACCGCATGCCCAGGAAGGGTTAACCCCACCCGTCAAAGCGTGTGTGTGAGAGAGAAAGAGAGAGCGAGGGAGGGAGAGAGAGAGAGAAAGAGAAAATGAGAGTGAGAGAGAGAAAGAGAGAGATGAGGAGGGGGAAGGGCGGCAGGCCCAACCGTTAGCGGGGCGGCAGGTGTCTACCGGCACGCTGCCCAGCCCAGCCCAGCCCAGACCGGGCCACCTGTTCACTTGAGCCGTGGAGGACGGTTGGCTCGTGCTCGTGCCCTGGCCTCCACCTGTCTGTCCTCCACATGACGATACCCAGCTGATCTGCTCCGGCCCGGTCTGGTCCTGGGCAGGGCGCCGGGCCGGGCCCGGGGGCTTAGGACGGTAGGCGCGGAGCGGTGCAACACCGTCCTGGCCCCGGCCCCAGCCCCAGCCCCGGCCCCAGCCCCGGCCCAGGGTGCAGATCAGTGACCCGCGGGTGCGGCTGCGGTACGGCGCGCCCGCTGATCGCCCGGCCCAGCTCCACTTCCGGTTCCCTACCCTCTTCCTCCTCTGCATCCGCTCTACCGAGTATTTGGACAGCGGCAAGTGGAATATGGACCACCAATCGACGGCGGTTTCGAAGGTGTGAGGCCCGCGGCTGCCGTGCGGGGCGGTGCGGGGGCGCTACCCACCCAGGGCTACGTGCTGCGGTGGGGCCACGCGGGGCGCAGGCCGCACAGCGCGGCGCGGCGCGGCCCGGCCCGGCCGGAGGGAACCACTTCCTGCCAGCCAATCACCACCATCAAAATGAATATGCTTTTGTATCCTATGGAGCAGCCAGTCAGCCCATCGCACAGCGCAGCAAGTATTCTTTACCATTTTTTTTACCTTATTTTTTTTCAGCAACGCACTTTTTGGGGCGAGCCTTGTGATTGAAGAGCCCAGCGCGCGGCGGCGCAGGGCGCGCTGGCCGGAGCGAGAGAGGCCCGCCCCGGCCCGCCGAGGCGCACCGGAAGTGGGGCCGTTCGCCCGGAGCCAAGCACGGGGTCCCGACCGGAGTCGGGCACCGGAACCCGGGTGCCGAGCTGCCGAGCAGCCGAGCACAGGTACGGCTGCATCGCCAGCCCGGGCGTAAAAGAGCAAAAAACAAAAAAATTGGAAACTGACAAAAATGTTTTGCACGGATGAGATACCACGGAGAATAACACAGCCGACACATTGTTTTCCGCAGACATGGAAAGTACAACGAACTACAACTCCAGCGCGCATATGTAAAAGGCTGCCTGGGCCGGGCCGGGCCATGTCGTAACACGCGATGTAAATGTGGTCTGAGGAAAGAAATACAGAAACGGCAAGTGCGGCTCCAGTAAAGTGCTCGGCGACCTGCGCCCGTGCCATCCAACAACCACTTCCAATTTGACGAAAAAAAAAAAGTACAATCGATCACAGGAAGTGCGGCTTAGATCAAAGTCTCCAGCGCGGCGGCACCACCGTTAGCACCAAGTGCCGCAGGTGTAAGCGGCGCAGCACAAGGGCTCGCAAAAAAATGCGCAAAATAACGCTTCGGCCATTCAGCCAAATGAGGCGCGCCCCGCCGGCGATTCAAAACGAAGCAGCAAACATTCGCCAAAGAGTGCCCCCCCAAAAAAACGCACACGGGAAGAGGGGACGATGCAGAGACACACGTACAATTGCACCGTTAAATGAAAAAAATAAAAGAGGCGGTAGGTAAATGGCACGAGCTGGAGCAGGGGGGCGGGGTGGGTCTGGAGGCGTGGCAGGGGCGGGGGGTGGGGGGCTGGCTGGAGTAGGGTGGGGTGGCCAGGAGGGCGGAGTAGTGGCAATTGGAGGGAGGTGAGGAAACTCAAGACACTACATCCGGCGGCCCTCTGGAAGAGGGTTGAGGGGGTGGGAGCGCCCGGCCCGGCCCGGCCCGGCTCACCTCCTCAATGCCGCGCTCCTCTCCTGCGCCTGCGCGCGAGATGAGATGGACACATGTCGCTCCGCTCTTATTAATGACCGCACGAGGCGCACACGGCGGGGCGGCCCGGGCGGGGCCGGGGCCGGGGCCATCGCAGAGTTTACTTTGCTAGACATCTGGGGAGGGTGCCCCGTGCTCCGCCCCGCTGAACATGTGCCGCGCGTCACAGCTGCAACCCGCCGGGCCGGGACCCACCGGCCTGCCTGGCACCCGCCGTGAACCGGGTGTAACACTCACTGTACAGTACACGCTACAGTGTTGCGGGGTTGCATGTACTCGTTTGGGCCGTTTGGCGCCTCACGAGAGAAGGGAGTAGGCAAACCCGCAACACTGTGGCGTCTACTCCGTTGCATCCGGTACAGCACTGTAAGGACGACCGATTGCGAATCGTAAGCCTTCAGCACGGTGAAAGAAAGGTCGACAGAGAGAGAAGGGGAGGGAGGGACAGAAAGAGAGCCAGCCTTCAACAACAAGAACGGCAGCATAAAGTCGAGCGGCGGCAACAGCTCGTCTACACGCGAGGCGGAGGCCGCGGGGCAGAGCGGGCCGGGCCGGGCCGGGCCAGGCGCGGCGTGAAAAAGAGATTCAATGTAAGGCGACTCGTCGTAGATGAGGTGGCGGTGGCGGCGTCATTAGGGAGGTCAGCGCAGGCCGCTCAGGCGCTGGGCCGCTCCTCTTCTCTCTCTCACACTCATCTATGCCGCGGTCCTCCAAATTGCCATCTTTTCTTTCTCCGGCCGCGGTGACCCCGCGAGGCCAACGCGTGTCTGCCGCGAGGCCAGCAGCAGCAGCCCTCTCCTCTCCTGCGGGGCGTGGCGGAGCGTGGCGGGGCGGGGCGGGGCGGCCGTGCTTAGCGGGGCGCACGGCCGTGCGCATCAGGGCGTGCTAGCGCGCCGCAGACACACACGTAACGCCTCGTAACAACGCGCATTCTGCTGGCCTCCGCTCTCCGCTCCTCTCCTCGGCGGCTTACTCAACGCGTCACGCACGGCCTGGGCCTGCAGGACGAGCACGTGCAGGGCCCGTCGCTGGTGTGTACCTGGCAGCGAGGTGGTGGTGGACAGCGGGCCGCCGGGCCCGTACAGGGGCACGGGCATGGTGGGCACGGGGCAGTCCCCGTAGAACGCCTCGTGCGCCGAGTTGATCACCTCCAGCTCCTGCAGCACCATGGCCGTCCGTAGGGGGTCGCACACAGACACCGACAGCCTGGCAGTCGGGCTGTCACACTGACTCACAGCGCACGACACGAGCGGGGACGGGACCAGCACTGGCACACTCACTCACGCACGCACGCACGCACGAAACAAACAAACACACGCACACACACAAGGGCGCGCGCGCACGCACGCACTCGCGGCTCGACCGCGGTGTAGGCCGCTCACGGAGCACACACGATCATACAAACACACAAACACACACGCGCGACGTGCGTTCGCGACGGGATCCTGGCAGCGACTGGTGCAGGGAGGGCCGAGCTGGCCTGGCTGGGGGCCGGGCGCGGCGCGGTGCGGCGCGGCGGGAGGTGGGGGCGGGCCAGCCCCCACCAGCCACTCCAGGCCCGCCCCGCTCCGCCCCGCCCCGCTCCGCCCCGCCCCTCCACCCGGGCCAGCAGCGCACAAGCCCCTCCCCACCACCGCCAGGCGTCGCCACGCTGCGCCGCGCCGCGCCAGCCCCGGGCCGGGCGTCGCGGCGCGGGACCCCTGCTCCTGCCGCCGCGCCGCCACCGCCGCCTGTTGCTCCGATAGCACCGACAGAGAGAGAGGACGTCATACCCGTCGAGTGCCACTCGACCTGCAGTAAAAATAAGCACGTTGATGATTGAGGGAGTCGCCGGTCTGACTCTGACGTCGCAAGCGCGGTCCCGCCCGGCCCCGGCCCGCCTCGGGGTATGACGGTGGTGAGGGCGATAAGCAGCGTGAGGGAATATGCACTCGTGCACCACGTCAGGGGAAAGGGAAAATCTAGTCGAGTTGGACGGACGACAAAATCACCTTCGCGAGGCACGATAGCACAGCACAGCGCGCCCCGTTTACCATTGAATGGCCCGGCCCGGCCCGGCCGCCTCGCCTGCGCTTTCTCTTTTCCTGTCCTGCAACTTGATCGCTTGCGCCGCCCAGGCCTGCCCTATCCTGCGCTATGTGCCGTGCAGAACAGCACGCGTCCCTCCTCGCCGCCCCACCGGAAGCGGCCCTGCTGGGGGTGGCGCGGGGGCGGGGCGGGGGCGGGGCGGGGGCGGGCAGGGGGCTGGGCGGGAGCGGGGCGGGGGAGGGGGGGTGCAGCAGCGGCGGCGGCGCCTGGGCGAGCACGACCAGGACGGACACCCTTCGCATACAGATTTGATGCTGGTTGGGAAGGATCAGCCCGCGCCCCGCGCCGACGTCCGATTCTGTTCCTCATCGGACAGGGCCGCGGGCGTGGGGTGGACAGCGTTGCCAGAGGCACCCACTCGTCTCCGGTCACCTGGTGGACCAGGACAGACCGGGCGGGCAGCACGTCGAATAATGCCATCATACACAAGGTCGGCGCGAGCCGCCCCGTCCCGTCCCGGCCGCGCTCAGCGGAAAAGAGAAGAATGATTTTGGGCTTTTACTGCACATCGTCTGCGCAACAACAGGGCGGGGCGGGACGGGGCGGGGCGGGCGTAGCACGCCCTCCGCACCGCTGAGGGTTGGTCCTCCGCCGCCCGGCCCTGGCCCGGCTGCCTGCCTGGTGCTCTTTGTGTCCTCTTCCGGTGCGGAACACGTCTCGGCAGGCCTCTCCTCGCCTCCCCGCGCCGCTCCACCGGGAACATCTCATCGCGATGCTCAGGTGAGCGGGGCGGGGCGGGGCGGGGTGGGTAAGGTGAGGCGGGGCGGCCGCGCACGTGCGCGCCTCGACGGAGATTGACAAGATGGAGACGCGAGGAGGAGGGGTGTGGTCGGGCGGGGTCGGGGTTGAATATGCATCAGGCGGGCGAGGCGCGATGGCGGCGCGGCGGGGGGCGGCTACCTGCCACAGCGGTGACGCGACCGTCCTGACAGTCTTGGCGTCGAGGACGAGGAGCGAGCAGCGCGCAGGGCAGGAACTCCCCGTGCCGCCGCCGCCGCCACCAGAGCCGCGGCTTAGCAACGGCATTCGAGAGATATCACACGAGATGACTGCGGTGAATAATCCCTTTCCAAGCACTTGACCATCGACACTTGCCCAGCGGAGGTGCTCGACAGCGATAAAAAAAACCCCGTCATTTGTGTTGTGACATCACTCGCAGCTGCGGAGGAGGGTGACGCCACGAATAGCCGCGGACCGGACCGCGGAAGGACTTCTGCGAACGGTCGTCCGTGACCCGCTGCCGCTTATCGGCACTGTTTACAGAGCAGGACGCCGATGCTACTTGGAAATCAAGATTATTATTCGGACACGATTTCAAGAGCCTCCGTCCTGTTTTGGGCCCGTCGCAAAGCGTTCGTCACATCCGCGGCACGCGCCCCGCCCCGCCACTGCCTGCGCCTGGAGCCAGCTAGAGCCGCTCGTCCCCGCCCCCCGTCACAGCAAGCTGTAACGTACGCGATATCGGCGGAACACTCCTTTCCAGGAAAACAAATGAACGCGATAACAGAACGAGCACGGCCACTACGATTATATATATTTTTTCCCCTCCTTGCTGTAGTCGTTATCGTGAAAAAATATAAGGAAAAGACAAGACGCAAGGGTCGCAAAAAAGAGGAAAGGACCTGCGAAACGTACTCGTAAAGGGACCGCAAGAGGAACAGCAAACAGAGCTTTAGGCAGCCCGCGCGCTCCAGGCGATTGCGGGCCTTTTGAGGTGCGAGCGAGAGGGAACGGTCGCGCCGGCGAGCAAAGGAGAGAGATGTTTGCAAAGGGCGGGCCAGGCCGAGCGGGGCGGGGTGAGCAGGGCGCGCGGCCGCGACTCGGGGACAAACAGAGACGCCCAGGAGAGGAGATCAGACAGAGACAGGCTCTGAGGAGGACGGCAGGGGATGGCAGCAGACCAGGGCTGGTGTCACTTTAATTGGCGACAATGAGACTCTGGAGATAATTATGAGCGAGGGTGCGGGCCGCGCCCCGGGGCAGGGCAGGGGAGGCCCGGGCCGGCGCAATATGGGGGCCAGAAATCACTTCTCCTAATTCGGCGCGTGTTTGCGGGGGAGGCCTCGCCCCGCCGTGCTGGGGGAGGACATGGCACGGGCAGGTCTGGGCTCCGAGCAGTGCCGCACCACGCCGCGCCGCGGCAGCACGCTCGTCCGTCAAACCCTGCGACCCCTCCGCCTCCGCCCGGCCCGGCCCGGCCCAGCCCGGCCACCAGCCCTTTCTTCACACAGCGTCCCTCCCCACTTGCGTCGACAAGGCTCATTTACGTCGTGCCAAAGCTGGCAGTCGTTATAAACCCTTTTGTGGTGTGGCAGCAGGGATGCCCCACGGCCCTCCATCAGGCCCTCCAGCGCTACCCTCTACTCGAGACTGGAGGGCCGCGGGGGCAAACACGCCACCTCGAGGAGCCCCCGGGCTAGGCCGGGTGGGGCCCCGGGCCCCGGCTAGGCTCGCCCACAGCACAGACACTCGACTCGCCAATCGCCGCGGAGCGACGGGAGGGACGGGGCGGGACAATGCGGCGGGCGCGACTCTCCACCCGGCGACAAGTGGCCTCCCTCAACCCTTTAGTTTGGTCCCAGAGCCCTGGTCGCAGGCCGCATTCCTGTGGACTTACGCGTCACGTCGGGGAGGGGAGAGGAGGGATACTGAGGCTGAGGAGAAGACGTTCGATCAAACCATTCACTCACTCACTACCACAGGGGTCGGGCCGGGCCATTCCATCCCATTCATGGACCAGCTACCATTCATGGAGACGTATATGCAGATCCTGCGCGGGGCCCGGTCAGGGCCCGGGCCCGTACCCGCCCGCCCCCCGCCTCGCACCAGATCCTCCAGGCACGCGCTCCTGCCCGTCAGCTGCTCCTCGCGCGCGCGCAAAAAAAGCAAAACAAACAGAGACAGGACCCGAGTGGAGCGGAAGTTGTGATGCATCGCTCTTCGTCACACTCGCACACACTCGCACGTCAGCCCCAACCGGCCATGATTGTCCCCGAGTGGCTGTACTCCACTCCGCCCGACCCGCCCCCGCGCCGCCCCAACCCTCCAGCCGTTGCGCCCCACCCTCCCCCCACCCCGCGCACCTTGCCCCACATCCGGCCACGTGTTCGGCCGCCCCCGGCCCGGGCCGCCCCCGCCAGCCAGCCGAGGCCAGGGCGGGGCGGGGCGGGGCGGGGACGATCCCGAGCGTCGTGCGGCCTAGGAATTGTGAACTGCAATCGGAACCCGCAGTCACTGCACTGCACAGCATCGGCGGCCCAGTATTACGCGGCGTCCATCTCAGGAGACGGGGTGCTCCTAGCGGTAGGTGGGACCTGGGGCCCACCCCGACCCCGGGGCCCGGCCGGGGGCGGGAGGCGGCAGGTTGAGGACCGCAGCGCTGCTCGCGCGCACGTGTGTCCGTGCACGTGTCCGGCCCCGGTTGCGTGCACGTGCGCAACACACCCACTTGTTGGAACACGACACACACACACACACACGGCCGCGCCCCGCCAGGTCGCGCCGAGCAGCGCGCAGCCCTCAAACAGGCGCGACATTGTCCCGGGCGGGGCGGGGTAGTGTCCTCTGCAGCTGCGACCCTGCGATAAGGCCCCACCCCGCCCCGCCCCGCCTCAGCAGGAAGGCGGCCCTAGCAGCACCCGACACCGCAGGTCAAATTCCCGCACGCCTCAGCAAAGTACATATGATGCAGAGCGCTCCGCCCCAGGGACGCGCACACTTCTGCCGCGTCGGCCCAGGGCGGCCCGGGGCGGCGGCACACCTCGATGCCCGGGGCGATAAGCGCCACTGCTGGGGCTGGGGCTCGGGCGGGCACGGGGCACAGCGGTCCGTCATTACAACCACTTGGTAAAATGAATCCATTTCGGTCCGATGCAAACAATCGGGCCCGTCAGAGGGGAGGGAGGGGGAGAAGAGCAGAGCGGTCGACTAAAGAAAAAGAGAAGAGCGAAGGGGTCTATTAATCGCGCATTGTTGGCCGGGGCGGCCGGCGTGACGATAACAATGAGTCACAATGGGCAGCTGGCCGGCAGGGCCTGTCCAGTCCAGGGTGGGCGGGGCGGGGAGGGGCGGGGTGCCCCGGAGCGCGAGCGCCAGGCAGCGATTGGTTGGCGCCTTTCACCGGCCGCGGTGGAGCCCCGCTGCGGGCCGCGGGGGGGCGTGGCCAGCAGAGCCGAGCAACGCCGCGCCGCACCACGCCCGCTGGGGCAGGAGTGCCAGCGCCCCACCTCTAGCTCTAGCTGCGCGTGGGGCTCAACAGGTCCAACACACGGGGGCCTAGAGTGTGGAGCAACCCTCCGAGGACACATCTGCCATTTGACACAAAAAGTACGCGCTCGCGGGGTACACCTCGCGTGACACGGTGCACCTGCAACCCCTTGCGGTGGCAGGGGTGCTTAAGGCACCTGCAACAGGTAGCTGTATCTCCGGCACGACACGCTGGGCGTACCTCTCCACAGCATAGCCATCTGCTCCATCTGGGCCACGGCGACGAACATTTGGGAATGCAGCATGCGATCCTCCGGCGGGTCGAGTAGGGAGGACGCAGGGGTCCTTGGCGTTGTTGCGGGGGGCGTCGGCGGCGTCAGCCTCCACCGCCGAGAGCGGCGGCGGCGGTCGACATCGGGGAGGATCACTTGACAGACACTTGTCACTGGCACTGGTCACAGCCGCGGGGCGTTGGGCGAGGGCGGGGAGTGTCACTTACACCCACTCACTCACAGATTACCTCACTCGACTCACTCCCTAACTCACTCACTCACTCGCGGGCAGGAGCGGCTGCACACTACTCGACACGGAACACGGCACGGGACCAAGGAGAGGAGCGGACCTCGGTGCAACCTGCCGCCCGGGGGCTCGCCACTACATTGCAGCGCGCCGCAACATGTGTACCGCGCCGCGGGGCGGGCCCGCCGCCCCGCGCCCCCGCCCCGCGCTCCCGCCCCGCCCCCGCCGCGCCACGCGATGTGCCGATAGCGTGGGGCGGGGCCGCCTTGGAGGGGGCGAGCCTGAGCCTGGCGCCCGGGCGGGGCGGGGGCGGGGGTGCGTTACATGATGAGAAGCCAAGCGGGCAGAGTGGAGCACGCTGGCTGGCTTTCCCTCTCCTGCGTCACCGCCCTCCCCCCACCCCTCCGCTCCGCTCCCTCCGCTCCGCTGCACCGCGGTACGCCACAACAGCAGCAGCAGCCTCTTCCGGTTCTACTACCCTACTGCTCCGGTGCGCGGGCACTCCGAGGGAGAGGACATGGTAGGGCAGTGGGCGGGAGGGCAGGGAAGGGCACCTGGACCTGGAAGTCGCGATGTGCAGGGAGGGCTGCTCCGGACTCCACAACAAAGGCAACTCGCGTTACCGTGGGCTTCAGAGAACTCTGTTTCCAAGACGATTCTCCACCCTCCAAAGCTTTTAGCCGCTGATTTGGTAGTCTCGGAACGCGCCACTCACTCACACACACAAGGAGGAGCGATTAGACAGCCAGCCACCATGAAGAGTTCTATTCCGCAACGAAGTTACGTCGATATCGTTATTCGGGGAGAATGTATCCTTTTTTTTCAGCCTGCAGGTTTCTGGACCGCCCGGTGCACTGTTGCGATCCGAAGCCATCATTCCAGGCGGCATGCCGTTACGTGTCCATCTCGGGGCGCCATTGTGGCGCGTATACAGTGCGCGACGCGGGGCGGGGCGGGGCGGGGGCAGGGCAGGGCGGGTGGGGCGGGGTGGGGTAGGGGCGCGCGGCCTGCGCGCGGGCAGCCTTGCTTGCACTCAGAGGGTGGAACGTAGTGGAACGGGGCCGGCCTTGCGTCATCGCGATGCTCCTTGAAGCGCTCGCCGCTCAGCTCCGCCCCGCCCCGCCCCTCCCCTCCCCTTCTCCTCGGCACTGCACGTCATACAAGACGCACGCTCCTACCACACGTAACGCTGGCTGACATAACGCGGGCGGGTTTCAGAGCGGATCGCGACGCATCGCCGGGCGAACACAGCCGGCTGATCAGGTACTCACCCTCCATGTAGTGGTGCTGCGGGGGCGCGGGCGTGCCCGGGTGGCTGCCCGCCACCGAGGGCGGCCCGGGCGGCGCCGGGCTGTTGTTGTTGTTGTGGTGGTGGCCGGCCAGGAGATCGGTCAAGTCCGGCACGGACTCGATGAGGCCGGCGCCCACCTCGCCGCAGGCGCGCTCCTTCTCAACATCTGCAACGAAAAATGTCGAAACATTAAGACCCTCGGCGCGCTAGTTGTGATGTCCGCTTTTGAAGTTGTCAATCGTGATTTTTTTTAAGTTGATGGGATTCATTTCTGTTCGGACGGACGCGCCGCCGACCTGGGGGTCATGGCCGCCGCCGGTTCACACGGTGATGATCTGGCGGGAGCAATGTCAGGGCCCGCCCCGCCCCGCCCCGAGCCCCGGCCTCACCCACACTTCCACAGCCTCCCGGCACGCCGCCGGCCGGCCGGCCGTGGGAAAACCGTCCATGCTGGGCCCTGGGCCCGCCGCGCCGCCCTGTTTCGATGACCATCCGGGGGGTCACGGTCCCCGCTGTGTCCCCCGGATCGCGCGTGCACCTGCAGGGCGCCCTGACCCGCCCCGCGAGGGTGTCATGAGGAGGCGTAACTCTCCTCCTCCGCACCTCGGCCCAGTACAGGCCGCAGATAGGCAGCCGGGACGGGGCGCCCCAACTGATCCATATTCAGAAGCTCTGCCCGGGCTGGGCTGGCCGCCGAGCCGAGCAGCACCACGGGCAGGACGCTCCATTATGCATGGTCGTGGCGCTGGCCCAGGCCCTGCCCCGCCCCGCCCCGCCCCGCCCCGCCCCGCCCCGCCCCGCCCCGGGCCACCGAGCCAAGCAAGCAGCTCGCGGGGTGCCCTCCCGGCCCGGCCCTGCCTCAGCGGGCAAAGGTTGCTCCTGTGAGCGTAGCTGCGTGGCGCGTGGAGCACCTGCCCGGTGCCGTGGGGCCCGTCCACAAACCACATTAACCCCCCCCCCCCTACCCCCGGGGTGCCCTGCCCGCCCCGCCCCGCCCGCGACCGCGCTGCCCCAGATCTCTAGCGAGCCCCGCGCCCGCGCGCACAGCCCGGCCCGGCCCGACCCGACCCGACCGCCCGACCGTCGCAAAAGCGAGGTGAGCCATTCTGCCGATAACCAACCGGTTCGGAACAGGTGACCTGAAAGCCCGAGCCGAACGTCGCTGAGACGAAATAGGGTGCGGTATATATGGCTTTGTGACAGAAAGGCCGCAAGTAGAAGAAAAACAATAAAGGAAAGGAAAAGAAAAATAAAAATTTCTAGGTTAGCACTGGCGTGCGGCTTACCCTTTTGCAAGATCTCCAGGTGCTCCCACAGGATGTCCCCCACGAAGGGCGGGGTGCGCTGCAGGAACGACTCCTTCCCCATCTGGCAGATGTCGCGGCCCTTACCGAACTGCTGCAGCGGCACCCCCTCCAAGGAGAACTCGCTCATGGCCCAGCGCAGCCAGAAGTTGACGTGCTTTTCGGACCATTCGCGAGGATCTGCAACACAAAACCAAGCGATTAGTACACAATCCACATCACATTTGTATGCATACATTTTTTTTTTCAAAATGAAGACGAAGAGTGCCGTGAGGTGTAGGAGGACCGGGAGCCGAGGGGAGGGTGGGGCGTTGGCGCGGGACGGAGCAGATAGTGGTCGGGTTGGCAGGCGTGCCGCGGCATAGCACACAGCGCGGGAGAGGGGGGGGGGGCAGCCCTGTGAGACGAATCGCCGCAAAAACACCGAGCTGTAAACGAAATCCTGCTGAAAGCGGCCATGGCGGGCCCCCAGCGCTACCACAACCGCTATCTGATAAAGAAAGAAACTTTCTCGTATAAAAACGTTTTATTTGTCCTCTCCATCAGAGAAAAGTCGAAGCGCGCGCGACAGCGCGAAATGGTGTGTCCGTATACGAAGGGCGAGCCCTGCAGGCCGTCGATGTCGATTTCGCAAAAACCGAGGGAGAGCGAGACATATAGAGAGATGGGCGAAAGAGTAGTAATCGAGAAGGGCGACAGAGAAGAAACGAGAGCGAGAGAGAAGGTAGAAAGGCAGAATAGCGAGGGGGCGTCGCTCAGAGGCAATCCATCAGAAGGGGATTGGAGCGTGGAAATCTCTCTCCTCCCCCCGCCGCGCAGCGCCGGTTCGGGCGGGACGGGGAAGGCGCATGTGGTGCGTTGGTACCTCTACTGCGGACACCACGCCACGCCACGCCGCGCCACGCCACGCAGGTGAGGTGTAGTGGACTCCATGGGCGGCGGTGCGAGACGCCAAATGATCCGGTCCCCTCCCCTGCCCCATGGCGCGGGCTGGGCTGGGCTGGGCTGGGCTGGGCCGGGCAGGGCCGAGAGTGCTCCGCGCCGCGCCGCTGTCACACCAGCCCAGCGCGGCGCAGCGCGAGGTATCGTAGGGAAGGGGGAGCTGAGCTGGGCTGGCGCCGCGGATTGGTCGTCGCAATCCCTAACGGTCCGCGGCGGGCGCCGGGCCGGGGCCGGTACGGGCGCCGCTATAGGAGATGGAGGAGGCGGGGCACAGCGCAGGCGAGGGGCCTAACGGCCGACCAGACGCGACTAGGCCGTCGGTATTGGCTAGACCAGGCCGCCCCACCCCGCCCCGCCCCGCCCCGGCAGGGAGGCTTATTTCGCGGAGGCGAGGCTGCGCCTGGACCTGTATGCGAGCCGGGCCTGCCTGCCAGGGCTGCTTTGCATTGCTTTGATCGAGGAGGCTCCCGATGGTCCGGCATCGCTGCGCTCTCAGTTGGCAGTCGGGTCGGGAGGGGTGTGGGGTGCGGGGCTGGGGAGGCGGAAGTCATTTTCCGGCCGAGCGAGCGCCCCACCTGCCGGCCGGGCCGGGCCGGGCCGGGCCGGCACTCCTGCTCTGCAGAGAAGAGACCAGCAGCGCCCTGCCCTCTGCAGCACCCACCACCTCCCCTCACACACACACACACACACACACACAGAGGCAGCGCGCAGGCGAGAGAGGAGAGAGTGTGTAAGGTGTGACATGTAACCCAGCGTCAGCACCGCGATGCGTACTGACCCCCTCCCTCCCTCTTCCCCGAGGTCCCGCGGAGGCAAAGTATGCCGGTATCGGGTGGTTGGTCATCCTGAACGGCAAGAGGGGAGGTTTTACAGGATCGACATAGCATACGAGGAACCCACCTGAGACAACAAATAAACCCACTCCACTGTGATCGTACAGTCATATCATTTCGAAGAAAACTTTGACCAAGTAGCGGACGTTGGGACCGACATATAGGTGCGGCGCAGCCTTGCACAAGGGCTCAGTGGCGTGGCGTTCGGCTCCCTCCTCGTCTGAGGAGCAAGCATCAGTGGCCTGGCGACCTGGCCTGGTCAGGCAGGCAGGCGCTGCAGAGCACGGTAATTGGCGAGAGCGGGCCGAGCTGTAGCCTACCTAGCCCGACCCGATGTGGTGTCCCCGTCGCGTGGCGGGAAGGGCGGGGCGGGGCGGGGCGGGGCGGGGCGGGGCGGGGCGGGCCCAATTACTGCCCCGTACCGGCCCTGCCCGGCCCGGCCCGGCGCTAGCGAGGATGCGCCCATTGTTGCGAGACCGGCTCCGCTCCAGGCTCCTGCTCCACGCGATGCCCCGCGGATGAGCTGAACAGGGCATAGCCGATGCCTGGCGCCAGCTGCAGCTGGCCCGCACCGCACCAGCTGGTGAGCTGCAGCCAGGCGAGGCAGAGCACCCGCACCTGCGCGCAGCTGGCCGTGGCGAGGGTTACGCCGCCCCGGCCCAGCCCAGCCAGGCACGCACTAACAATGCTCATCTCGACCGGCATTGTTGGGCAACCCGCGATGCGTTAATTGTTGGCGCAACGCGTAATAATGCTAATGGGCAGTACGGTGCCGAGCAGCTAGGGCGCGGGGCGGGGCGGGGCGGAGCGGGGCGCGGCATGCACTAAGGCCGCTGGACGCCACGCCGCGCCACCCCCCAGGGCGCGTGCTGGCCGCGAGTGTTTGACGCCCAGTATTGACTCTCACTGCTCCGCTCTCGGCTCCGCTCCGCTCCGGCCTGCTATCACCACCGCGATGCCTATTTGCGCAAACACACTCGCACTCGTGCGCTCAACACACACACGCACGCACACAAACACTTGCACAAGCACGGCCTTGGAGTGAAGGCCCATTCAGAAAGCGTGAACTCGCCCCCCCCCCCCTGCGTCACCTCTACGTTTGCACATCCAGAGCTCAAGTTGATGCGGAGTAAAAAAAAAAATCAAGACCTCTAGCTCCGCAATAGCCGCTGGAGACACCCCAGCCCCAGCACGGCCCAGCCTCCTCCTCCTTTCATCTCCCTCCTCTCACGCGCGGGGCGCGGCAGGCCGGCCCGCCGTGCACGGCCGCCGGCGGGCGGCCTACCCTCCAGGCGCTCCCGCTGCGGCCCGGCCCGGCCCGGCCCGGCCGGGGGCAGCACAGCACGGCACCCTCCGCTCGGCAGTGACGCAAGGGTAAGGCGGCCCGCCCCGCCCCGCCCGGCTCGACCTGCACCATTGTTCTATTCTTCTCCTTTAACCCAGTGGAACGACAGGCACCCGGGAGGAATCAGAGCGCTGTGCCGGCGCGGCGTGGGGTGGACTAGAGTGGAGCGGGACGGGAGTGGAGTCCACTTGAGCGCTGCTGCGGGCGGGGCGGGGCGGGGCGGGGCTGGGGCTCCGGGTCCCAAATGTGCACAGCGCTCTCTCGAGGACTGTTGTTTGGCCTGCCGGCCGTCAGTCATGGTTATGCAGGCGAGGCGGGGCGGGGCGGGGAGCGCTGCACCTGTGAGTCACACATCCACCTGGGGAGCCTTCTGCAGCGCCTCGCTGCTGCCGTACGCTTGCCCCGCACATTGGGGCGGGCGGGGTTCAGTCAGCAGGGCTGCTGAGGGGAGTTTGAGGGGGGCCCGAGGGGGGTGGGGGGGGGGCGTCGAGGCGAGACGTGGCGGGGTCACCGCCGCTCCGCCCGGCTGTGATTGGTGTCCCGTGGCGCGCGAGGTGGCGGGGGAGGAAGGGGGGAGGGGGTATTAATCGAGGCACGCGACCATCGCGTCGTCTCGGACCGGAAACCGAAGAAGACGGAGAGAAAGAGGAGGGGTGGGGGAGACGATGGAGATAGAGAGTCCTTCCGGGGCCGGCGCGAGTGATTCACCGAGCTGAGCTGTGCCCTGTGGCGCGGCCGGGCCGGGCCGGGCCTAGACAGGCACAGGCACTCGAGTGCCCCGCCCCGCCCCGCCCGGCCCGGCCCGGCCCGGCCCGGGACACAGCGGATGTACCGATTATTGCAAACCGCGCAGTCCTCCACCCCCCCTCTTTTCCCCGGGCGGCCAGAGCCCTTAAAACACAGTTAAGTGGTGGCGTTTAGCGGAACTTCTCGCCTCGGCGCGACACGTGACGGCTGTGCGACACCGCTCCTTCCGGTCGGGGTGGGGCGGGGTGCAGTGGGGTGCGGCGGGGCAACGCTCTGGCGTTCAAATCACCCCCGCACCCACTCCAAGACGCGGGGCGGCACCGCGCGGAGACACCGAAGGCAGATGACCTTTGTCAGGCTGGTAGTATGGAGTGTTTAGTCATTTCGACAACAACAAAAAAAAACTCTGGACCTCATCATCGACTGTCCGTCGTCCGGGCAAGAGGTCCACGCAAATGAGTGAAGGGAGACGAGCAACATATTGCCGTTCATAAAAGAGAAGAGAAGTGAGGAGGGGAGGGGAGGGGAGGGAGGGGGAGGAGGCGAGGGGAGAGGAGGGGAGTCGTTACTCGCTCCGCATTACGGTCGGTAGTCGGTCGTGTTTATATAATCAGCACGGGGGGAGGCCATCTCCTGACACGCAAGGCGGGTCCCTGGTCCCTGCCCCCCCCCCCCTCCCAGTCGCGGCCGGACAGGGCGGGGCGGCCCGCCAGGCGGACAGCAGTCACCGCCAGCCGCATAGTACAGTTTAGGCCCAAATAAGACAGTGAAAGTAAAATGACGACGCTGCGCTGTGCGGCGAACTGTCCGGTCCGGTTCGGCCCTCCTTCGCAGGCGTATATCGCACGGGGCGTGGTGGGGTGGGGCGGTACAGGTAGCGCTTCCTTCCTCCTTGCTTCACTCGAGCACGCACGCACGCTGCAGCATGGACCCCCCCCCCCTCCCCTTCCCTTCCCCCGCTGGGTAAATCGCTTAAACATGGAAACAAAAACCTCGCATGTGTATCGACGCTCTTGTTTTCGCTTTCCGCGCCCGCAATGCGAAACACAAAGCGTCAGCGACCGCGTGATAGTGCGGGACAGGAGGAGAAGGGACAGGGGCTGGCGGGGCGGGGCGGGGCGCGGACCGACCGTGACCCCTACACTGCCCGCGCCGGCGGCCGGGCCCAAGCTGGCTGGGCACCCTGGCTTTCCGTTTCCCACGCCCGCCTTTGTCCCGCCCGACGCCCCCGCCGTGCCCACCTTGACCGGGCCCCCGGCGCCCCACGCCGCCCGCCGGCCCGGCCAGGCCCGTCGAGACCAAAACATTGCAGGCCGGCCCGTGCCGGGGTTCAAGTACCGCTCGCGAGGGTGTCTGCGCTCCCCCGCCCCGGCCCCGGCCCCGGCCCCGGCCCCGCCGCATAGCACGGGACGAGGAAGAAGACGCTCGCAGGAGGTGCGCCAGGCCGCGCGTGGACGCGGAGGGCTCGCGGCGGAAGGAGCGGAAGCCGCGTGAGGGGAGACCGGAATTGCGGAATTAAGCCGTTCCGGCGCGGATTCCAAGAGTGAACTAGTTCTCGGTTGCGTAACGCGCTGGGCCGGGGCGGGGCGGGGCGGGGCTGCCACGCCACACAAACACACATTCTCCAGGAGGGCGGCCTAGCGTGTCGTGTCGCGGCGTGGAGGGGCGCGGCGCACGTGGCGTACCCGCGGCCGCCCCACCCCGCCCCGCCCTTATCGCACAGGAACTGCATCTCCCGAGGAAGCGGGCCGGTGCGGCGCGCAATCAGGAAGCCGACTGCGACTCATCCACCCCCTACTACCCAGCAGGGCAGCGACCCGCATGTCCGTACTCCTCCGCACCGCTCAACTTACCTTTCGGAATATTCCTGTTAATTTGGTCTTTTTCCCAAGAAGCGAAAGAGGCCTTCAGGGCCTCTGTCATCTTCTTGTTGGTCCCCGGGGTGAGCGGCGGCACTTGCGCCGGATTGTCTGCAACACAAAAGGAAAGAGACACGTTAGCGTGAGCATTAAAAGACAGCGTGACGGCGAGAGACGCCTCGGGCTCGGCGGGCCCCTGCGCGGTAGGCAGCGCGCTCCACGCGCCTGTCCGCCGGGCCGGTCGGGCCGCCCTGCGCTCTGAGAGGACCGCGGTGCTCTAGGGACGAGCCCGGGCCCGGGCGGGCCACTTTCCCCGACTCGGCCCTAGGGGCCCAGATTGTGAAATTGAAGGACTGAAAGCAGGCCACATATGTCCCCGGGATGGGTGGACGGCAGGCAGCGGCCGCTGGCAGGGCGGGGCCCCGGCGGGAGCCCGGACCCAGGCCAGGCCAGGCCCTCCACCCACGGGAGGCCCCACCCGGGGCCTGCGCCTGCGGCCGCACCCGGGCCGAGCCCCACCCGACGGGGGGCCATCATGCCCAGCCAAGCGGCACACGGTCAACCCGCCCGCCCGGCCGGCCCGATGCGGGGGCATGCACCCGCACCCGAAATCTGCACGCGCCGGAGAACAAAGGAAACGCTCAAGAACTGGGGCCAGCGACTGACGGGACGAAACGGTAGCTGAACGGCTAACTGAGCAGCACCGGCTTGCAGGCAGGGCTGATCGACTGACAGGAGCCCCTGCACGGCGCGGCGCGGCGCGGCACGGCGCGGCTCGGGAGCCATACGCGAGCACAGCGCTCTCCCTTTGCCGTGATTGCGCCCGTTGCGTGCGTCCCGCGAGGGCCGCGCTGCGCCGCGCCGCGGAGGCTGCCCAATGTGACTAACGGCACGCGATGTCCGTACCACCGGGCCACGCTGGGCGGGCTGCTGCCATCGGACGCTTTGGTACGGCCCCCGTCACGTTGAAACCGGCGACGCCGCAGGCTTCAAAACACTGACACGTTTTGGCCAACCATACTGTTGGGAGTACTTGTATATGCACAAATCATGTCGTTGTTCCAGGCGGGAATGGGTCTGGTCGTTAGGTCCGTGCAGGGCAGGGCAGCCTGACGTTTGCACACACCCGCAGTTGTCGGTCCGCCGCGCCACGCCGCGCCACTCGGCTGGAGCAGTGGGCTGGCGTTCCCTCCTAACGCCCTGCGTCGCTCCGCCTCCACATCTGACGTCAACTTGGCCACGCATCGCTGGGCGGGAAGATTGTGCGGCGCGGCGCGGCGCGGCAGCGCGTACCTCTGGTGGTGCCCCTGGTACCCGCCCGCCAGGCCAGGCTGCCCGCCAGGCAGACGCGACGCACAAATAATAAAATACTCATTTCGAATAAACCGGCCCCGGGAGGGGGAGGGAGCTTCTCTCGCACTCAATAAAACTCCCCCCACCAGAGCGGTGCGGCCGTCAGCTCCGCGCTGCGCTGCGCCCCCGCGCCCCGCGCCGTCGGGCCGGACCAGGCCGGTGCGAAACAAAGGCTCCGTGCCTGCGGGTCATGGTGGACGCTCACCACGTCGAGGACAGGACGGCGTACGGGCGGACGGACGGGGATCATCCCCGCGGCACAAGCTGTCACTGATCGTGTTGGCCGATACGCACAAATCTCACATCATAAATCTCGATCCGTGACATGCAATGATGCTGTGCACACGACGTCATTTTGGCCCCGCCAGCATAGGTTAGTCCGGCCCGGCCCGGCCCGGCCTCAGGGTTCGCGTCACACACTTGCGTTCTTTGTGTGAGCGGAGTGGAGCGCCCGGAGCGACAGAGAGGGCGAGAGCTCAAGGCGGGGGCGGTTAACGCGTGTGAGAGAGAGAGAGAGAGAGAGAGAGAGAGAGAGAGAGAGAGAGAGAGAGAGAGAGAGAGAGAGAGAGAGAAAGAGAGAGACTGGATGGGCCGGGCCGAGGCGCTCAGCGGAGCGTGGCGACGCGAAGACGAGACACGCCCGGGCCCGCCCAACCCCGCCCCACCCCCCACCCCGCCTGGGGGCCCCGGGGCGAGGTTGAGCCACCACCACCACCACCCCGACCCGCCTCACCCCTCCCGCACACCGCACCACCACGCACTGACCAACGCAACGCCGCTGCCAAGCATAGTGCGGGCAGATACCTAGCGATTGAAGTTCACGCATTTGCAAAGTCCCCCGCCCCCTCTCCTAACATGTATACAAGGCCTCGCGTCTAACTCTAGCCTACCGTCCACCTCCCCTGGCACATTCTGACAGGGCCGAGCATTTAAATTTAAAGTTAAATTTCAATTTAGATCAGCCAACCGACTACAGTACCACACGACAACTTGCCACTCCCAGCCGTCAATCGTCTCCGAGCCGAGCCGCACCCCCACTACACGCTGCCACACCGAAAGTCCTTACGCGGGAGAAGAAACGGCGGCGTCGGCGGCGCGGCGGGCGCCAAACAGCGCGACACAGCTGACGCAAAAACATAATGTGCAGCTCAAAGGGTATTTGTGTCATCGGCTGAGCCGCCCCCCGCCCCGCCCCGCCCCGCCCCGCCCGCCTCCTCGCCTCACTTTCACCTCCTCTAATAACTCCAGCTCCGCGCAGTGCGCGGTGCGGCCTTTGGGGCGCGGGGCTCTTCGCTCATCCCTCTCAGCGCTTCAGCGCGCGCTCTGCTCTGCTCTGCGCTGCTCTAAGGCCACCTGCCGCGGCGCGCCGCGGCGCTCGCTGCTTGCGTTATGCGTCTCTTGCGATGCGGGCGCAGACAGAGAGAGAGAGAGGGGCTTCTGGTGGGGTAGGGGGGGAGGGGGGTGAGGGGCGGGGCGTCGTCGAGCCTTGGAACACGCAGCGGCAGGAGCAGCCAGCAGCTCCCTCGAC
Organism: Frankliniella intonsa; assembly: GCA_033675135.1. Lineage (NCBI taxonomy): Eukaryota > Metazoa > Arthropoda > Insecta > Thysanoptera > Thripidae > Frankliniella > Frankliniella intonsa. The sequence continues at coordinate 4,357,012 of CM066253.1, forward strand.
TGAAACGAAATTGCCCCCGACAAGGAAAAGGACAGTCGGTCGCCTTACGCCGAGCGAAATCATAAACCGTCCGCCTCGGCCGCTCGCCCGCCCGCCCGGCCCGGCCCGGCCCGCTCGGCTGCTGTCGAGTTATTAGCACGCGGGACAGGCCCCCGGCCCGGCCCGGGCCCCGGCAGTACATGGCGGATTGCATTATTTTCATTTCGGTACGAGACGAGGTGCGAGCTGGGGGTGGGGGGGATGGGCAGAGGTCGGAATGGAGTCAGACGGAACGCGCACGTCGTCGTTTTCGGAAAAGTGGTGTTTTCCCTTCTCCACGGTGCGCTCCGCTCCGCACCGCACCGGGCGGCCCGAACGACAAACACGTCAGGGGGTGGGGGTGGGGTGTGTGGGAACCTCCGAACAGGTGGTGGAGGGCACCGGGCACCCTCCCCTCCCTTCGTGCGGCGGGGCTGTCCTCTCGCGCTCCCACGCGGGCCGGGCGCGGGGAGTGGGAAGGGAGGGGGGGGGGGACTGGACACCACCACGTGTTCTGCCTAACCACTTCGCGCGGCTCAACGGGTATCTCAGAAGCTCTATTCCTTACCGAACCCGTAATGGCCCACGGGCAACGAGAGCGAGATGGAGAGAATAAAACGCGCAAGGAAACGTTCTGCGCGGAATCAGTTCGACACTGTTCGCCTGCTGGATTTGCGAGGAGACGCTGCCCCCTCCCTTTCAGCAAGTCGCGCCTCCATTGGACTCAGTTTGACCCGCGGCCTTCCGCGTATTTCGCAATGCGCCCGCCCCGCCCCGCCGCGCTGCGCCGTCATCCGTGCCGCTATGGTTCGCCCGGCCGCGCTGCGCCAGGCCAGGCCGCGTCCAACATGGCGCCCGTAACATGGCGGGCCCCTCCCGGCCCTCCAGGCCCCACCGCCCGCCCGCGGACACCCTGGTACTGACCAGGGCGGCGCTTTGTCATCCTCACAGAGTCTGTTTCACAACAAACAAAAGACCTTATTGCGAATAATTCGTATACGACTTGCTCTGCATGGCGGAGAAAAAGCCTCTTCCGCGATTAGAAAAAAATTCCTAAGTAGTCGCCCAGGAAGCATCGCACACTGCCAGTCCAACTGTATTTGAATGTTTTTCTGCAAAAGTTTGTGCAATGTTTAACATGAAATTCTTTTCACAGAATTTTGTGTGTAAAAAATGCTCTACTTCGTACAAATGTATAACGTATGCACAAGAGCGTGCAAAAAAAAAAAACGCACAAATTTTTGCTAAAAAAAAATTGATCATGTAACTTTGTACGACTTAAAGATACAAAGACAGTTAGTGTGCAAAGCAGGCAAATACTTTGCAATGATTTCATCAGACAGTATAACACCTTCCAGTTTCGATATACCAGCCGGCCTGCTGCGTCCTTCAGCGCCCCGGGACGGTAGGCAACCCGCCCTCATGCATGCATGCGTGCGGTGCAGTATAGCTATGGGGCCCGCCGCGCGCCCACAGAAAGGCAAAGGCAGGGCCAGGGCAGGGCCGACCCGGGCTGTGGAGGAGGCAACCCCTTGGGGAACGGACGCCACTTGGGCACTTGAGAATGGCGCAAAAAGTTTTTGTTTGGTCGTCGTGGAATGGAGTTGCGGGCGGGCGAGCAGGCAAGCGTGCAGCCAGAGGGAGGGAGGGAGGGAGGGGCGGGCGGGGGCGCGTGGTGGTACTTCTTGCGCTCGCAGCATTTGGTAATCCACGTCAGAAGCACACCTCACCTCACCTCCACGGCAGGTGTGTGCGATCATCAGAACGGAGGAGTGGGTAGGTTGGGGAAGGCGGGGGAGGGGGGTGCATGGCACAAGGCTGAGGCAGCGGCACGACGTCTGTCGGGCACCTGTCACACACACACACACACAAGGGCTGCTGCTCGCTTATTAGCACACACGGTCGTTTAGAGCTGAGCTGGTGCTTCGCTGGGTGGCTGACTACTCCCGGCCCGGGGAGGGAGTATGTCCCCGGCAGGCAGGCGGCGCACTTATCGGTTTTTAATCGTTTATAATCGCAGCCCGCCCCGCCCTATGGCCTGCACCCCGGGAGCCACATGGCGGTGCATGGCGCGTATTTGCGGAGCTAAGGAGGACCCCCTACCACACCACCACCGCTGCTCTCCTGGTCCCCGACCTGACCTGCAGCACCCTCGAGTGGACCCGGGAGGACTTCTATAAAGTTTACTATAAATACGAAGAAAACTGTGCGAAAACTGCGGCCACCTGCTGAGGTGCCCGCCACGGTACTTGTTCGAGACACTGGCCAAAGCTCGCAGCCCGCACCGCACCGCGGCCCAAATTTAAAAGCCGTGTTTTCGAGACTTTGATCGAGAGGTCCAAGAGCGGCTTCAGCACATTCCAAAACAACCCGCCAACGACCCTACCCCACGCGGCTAGCCCCGCCCCACCTCACTTCAAGGCGAGACAATTAAGACAGTTGCATTCCACAATGAAAGAAACACGCCAGCTCTTCATTGCACAACTTCACACCAGCTGCTCCCCGATCTCACAACGCAGAGTGCAGCAAAACGGCGTGTAACATTGTTTTATTTAAGCTATCTGAAAACTTCTATCAGCTGATTTAATAACAACCCCAACAATTTTTAATTTTTAAAACGACTTGGAATAACTAAAGAAGCGAGGAGTTTTCTTTTCTAAGGATTATGATAGACGGGGGTCGCGCGTTACAACCCAAAACACGGAGAGGTTTAATAGATAAATGCCATGGGGGCGCGGCCGGGCCGGGCCGACACCATTCATTACTTGTACAAGCCGATGTGCGGGCCCCGCGACACGCCCGCCCCGCCCCGCCCCGCCCCGCCCCGCCACGCCACGCCCTGACACCCCGCGACCCCTGACTGAAACCCCCTCGATTCCGTCATTCCGACAAATTGTGGAGGCGAGAAAGACAGAGATCCCCCTAAACCTCTTAATTCGGCGTTTCGGCCGCGGAGCATTCGTCTCAATTGTGTGGACAGTCTTTGACACGGCGCGAGAGACCCACATCGCAGGCGCGCGTTATGTTATTGGAAGCTAAGCTCGCCGGGCCGGGCCGGGCCGGGCTGGGATGCTGGAGAGTGCCCACCCGCGCGGTAGCGGAGACAGAAAAAAAATAGTAGAGAGAAAAGATTTTATACTAAGAAAGGTGCGTTTCACAAGATCTACGCATATACTAAAGACTACGGTAGAGGATAAAAATTATAAGTAAATATGACTGCGACACAGAAAAATCGTACGAACCATTGCGCTGAACAAGCGACACAGGGTGTCCTGCCGAGAAGAAATAAAATACGCTTTAACACAAGCTGACAGGGGACATGAACAGATACACACGTACACACACTGCTCTCAAGCAAAAACATGAAACACGTCGATCTGGGGTGGGGCCACCGGCTATTCCCCCCCCCCGCCAGGATCCCCAGCTCCCTCCCTCAATCGCCCAAGTCGCCGACAGCGCTCTGCGCCCGGCCGGGACTGGTCGGGGCCAGTCCAGGACCCGCAAAGGACCTCGAGTAAGTACCTCAATGTAATTAGGAGCCGGGTCGAGCGGGGCCGGGCCGGGCCGGGGCCTGCCGCTAGAGTGCCCCGTTCATCTGCTCAACTCTCGACTCAAAGCGACCAAATTAGACAGCGGGGCGGGGCAGGGCGGGCGGGGCGGCCGCGCCGCGGCTTGGCGCGAAGCTTCTCTCCTTCACGAGGTAAGTAAGTAAGTACGGGACCGTCTTCAAGGCCCTTTTTTCTGCACGGAGGGGAAGAAGACAAAGGGAGCAAGAGAGTGAGAAAGGGACAGGACGAGGGCGGGGCGGGGACGGGAGGGGAGGGGGCAATGAGAATCTGTGCTTCCACCCGCGCCTGCAGCGCCTGCATCAGAGCCAGCGACTCGCTCATGAAAAGCCAACAGAACAGAGGTGATGCATCATAATGAACACTTCCGCTGCCCCGGCCCAGCCCGGCCCGGGACTCTACCGGTCCAATCGATAGGTAGGGCGAGGGGGCGGGGGGAAGGGGAGGAGGCGGGCCGCTCACCGGAGCATATAAACACCGCGTAGTAGATATAACTTTTTTCTTCAGTCGGGCCTTTCCTTTTTTGAGCGTGTACGCCTCAAGAGGTTCACCGGAAATGGGGCACAACCCGTGCACAGCTCCGGGGTGGGGGTGGGGAGGAGGGAAGGTACTGGGGGGGGGGGGAGGGGGCGTCAGTGCGGGGGAGGAGGAGGGGGCGTGCGGGTTGGCGCTCGTGCCCACGCCCTGGTGACTGCCCGCCCCGCCCCGCCCTGCCGTGCCCTGCCGCACTCGCGGGGTGCTCGCCGGGTACTCGCGGGGTACTCGCGGGGTACTCGCGGGGTACTCGCGGGGTACTCACAGGGCTGCGACGGGCGCACGAGCGCGAGGCGCGCCTGTGCCGCCGGTGCCGGCTGAGTCCTATGGTGCTCGTGGTGGAGCAGGCCGAGCCCCCGGCTGAGCCCCAGGGCGGTGCTGCCGCTGCCGCTGCCCGCCGCAGAGCTACACATGGCCCTCCATCGCCTCACCTTTTGTTCTACAACACGACTTCATCGTCTTCATGGCCCACACGGCGCGAGGGTCCCAGTCTATATACATGGGGCCGCCTGACTAGACTTGCACAGCTTGCACGGATCACTCGGACCATCCACGCATGTACGCACGCACAGCACTCCGTGCACTTCACTCGTGCACTTCACTCGCGGGTCCCACCATGTCGTCACCGGGGACAACCCCGGCCGGGGCTCGGGGGAGCGTCTTCCACGCTCTTCATAGGGCACTGACACTTGTTGCACTGACGGAATCACACGACACGCACGGGGTGGGCTCGGGCGCGCACGCACGCACGCACTGACAGACTGACACGCACGCACGCATGCGCGGACACTCGGAGGACCACCGCGCCGCGGGGAGCGCGACTCGGCGCAAAGCGGCTCAACGCGTACGGCGTACGGAGCGAGCGAGGCGAGCGAGGCTGGCCGGCCGACTGACGGGGACGGCCCGAGTCCCTACCGCCCCGCCCCGCCCCTCCCCGCCCCACCGCCGCGCCCGCCGCACCGCACCGCGCCGCTCCTCCCCACCCCACCCCCTCACTCCCTTCCGGACCCCGTCCCACCTCCCCAGCCCCCCGGCGCGCCTCACCCGCTCTCCTCTCCGACTTTATGAATGAACACCCTGGCGAGGCGAGCGAGCCGAGCTAGGCTCGGTACGGCCTGAGGCCCCGGCCGCCTGCCGAGCCGAGCCGAGGCCCCAGCCGAGGCCCGGCCCGGCCCGGCCCGCCAGGGACCCAGAGTACTACGACTTGTCAATGAATGAGTCGTTACGTCCGGTCCGCGTCGTCAAGAGAGCGGCCGGAACCGGGGCCGCGGGGACACCGTGGCACTGGCGGGGCACGGCTGCAGGCCTGGCCTGGAGGTCCTGCAGGTCCTGGAGCCACGCGTTGCAGAGCCGTGGCACGGCCCGGGCCAGGGGCCAGTGTCTGAGGACAGGACCGCCACCGCCGCCACCGGCCCCGGCCGGCCCCCGCACCGCACACTGCACACCGCACACAAGCCTGGGCTGGGCTTCGTCACCAGGCCGAACTGGCAGGATGCCGTGTCGTCCGTATTTTGGTCCGCGCTGCGCTGCGCTCGGTTCACGCGGTTGGGCTGCACCGGGCCTGGGCGCGTCGCCAGGTGGGGCCTCTGCCCCCCCGGGGAGGGGGGGGGGGGGGCAGCAGCCTCCTGTGCGCCATTCACACACTGCTCGCCGCGCCGGGAAAAGTCATTCAGGAGTACTGACCGCTCTGCCCCTCCCTGCCCCGTTCAGCACTGAGGACCCGCCGCTCTTACTGACAGGTACCCGCCGCGGTCCCGATGGGGGACCCGGGGCCCAGGACCCGGCCGGCCGGGTGCCCGAGTCTCCCACGCCCGGTGGCAGGCCGGTCCGGTCCACACCGAGGGCAGTAAACAGTTTACAGACCCGCCGCCGCCGCCACGCGGGAGGGATTAGTACAGGTTTTCGAACTTCGCCATGCAGCGGCAGGAAGGGCAGGAGAGGCGGGGCGGGGCGGGGCGGGGCGTCCTGCAGCCATCCGGCAACAGCGCGTCAGGTAGGTGAGCGAGTAGCGACACCACACCGGAAGGAGCGAGGGTGAGGGAGCAGGGGCCCCCCTCCTCCCCCCGCACGCCCCCGGGACCCTGGGACCCCGGCCCCCCGGGCCCCCCGCCGCCCCCGCCACACATCGGACAGCGCGACGCTCGACCCGACGCCCGGCCCGGCTCGCTTCGTCAGGTACATTCATTAGACGCGCCCCAATCGGCAGATTGGTTGCCATGGAGACGGAAGCCGCGACGCACGAGGGCGCCGCGCAGAGTCGCCCTGCCGCCATGGACCGGACTCGGCCGACCCAATTGAAGCGTGAGAGCGCGACGGCGACCCGCCTGGCGGAGCACAGGGGCGACCCAGGGGCGGCCGGCACGGCAGGCGCGGCGGGGCGGGCGACCTACCCTGCCGCCCTATCACTCGGCAAAAACCAGTCGCGATTGAGTGATAATGAGGGCGGAATCATACGCGGTGCGGCGACCACGCCAGCCCGGCTTAACGATGGGAAATGTGAGAAAGTGTCGTCACGAGAAAAACTGGTGCGCGTGTGTGTGTGTGTGCCTGCGTGAGTTCAGGTGGGTGCATGTGTGAGAGTGTTGTCGCTGGGACCAGGCTGGGCGGGGCGGGGACCCACATAGGGCCGGGCCGGATCGTAAGGAGCGGGTCGGGAAGGACCGGACGAGGACGAGGATAGGGGGAGGGGGGGGGGCAGCGGAGAGGCAGGAAGTGACGTCAGAGGGCAGTGTGTCGTGGGGAAGGTTGGGGTGCGTGGCGTGGCGTGGGGGAGCAGGAGCAGAGACAAACCGGCAGAGGGAGGCGGGGCCGGGCGTGGCGGGGCGTGGCGGGGCGTGGCGGCCGGTATCCTCTCCTAATAGCGACCCGGCCCGGGCGGCGCAGCGCGGCCCGTTCCCACACAAGTCTGTGCACCGGGGCCAGGGCCTGCTCCTCCTCGAGCTCCCGGAGTGCCCTGTCCTCTCAGTGACGGTGGGTTCGCGGTGCACCTCGCGGCCCCGGCCCGACCGACACGAGCCCTCCACCTCCACGTCCCCCGGGGAGGCGGCATGACTCATGGGCCCCAGCGCACGCGCCGCCCGGCCCGGAGCCCCACGGGAGCCCCCTCACACTCACGGCCCGCCCCGCCCCGCCCCGGCCCCTACCCGCCGCCTCTCCACTTCCTGACCTTTTCGTCGCCATCGACACGGAGACACAGGTACGGCCTGTGGCCCTGCACGGGTGCCGCCCGCTGCCGGGATAGTTGTAAGGACCATCCCGCTCTCCAGCCTGGGCGCGCCAAAGAGGAGGAGGAGGATAGTGCGGTCGAGCAGAAACCACCGGCACGGAGCCTTACGGGGCGCATCCACACCCACCTGCCCTGCCCAGCGCTGCGAGACAGACGGACAGCCAGTCAGCGTGTGCACGTCGGGTCGGCACGTGTAGGCAAATCAGCGACCCTGTGGTCAGCGGCCCCTGAGCCGGGCCAGCTCCGACATACTCCGCACGTATACGATCGCGCCGCGTGCGCATACCCCACCCCGCCCCCGCGTCACACCTCGGCGGGTACACACTCAGAAACAACTACTGTACGCAGTACTGTAGGCGGGTCGCGGGGCAGTATTCATTGTAAACCGCCTCTCCTCTCGCAGTGAATTAGTGACTCGCGTTAGGCGCTTCTTCTTTATTCCTCCTCTCGGCACCCCAATTACTTTGACCCCCTGGCGCGCACACTGTGACAACACACGCGCAGAGCGGGGCGCGATATAGTTTTTAAATTATGTAATCTGTCGTCGAGTCAAGAATACGGGTCACAGAGTCACTGCGAGGGTGCGTGGCGCGGCCCCCGCGCTGCCGTCGGGCCAGCCGGCCGGGCTGGACGGTCATTGAATTTGTCTGCATCGACGGGCAGGACGACCAATCGAGCAATCGGGGTGCTATTGAGAGCAGGGGCGAGGCGGGCGGGGCGGGGTAGAGCGGGGTGGCGTGGCGGGCGTGAGCGCGACAAGGAAACGAATCAATCACCCCCGTGCGGGTCACAGGACCCGCCTCGCCTAGCCTCGCCTCGCGGAGGACAGCACGGGGCGGCCGGCGGGGCAGCAAACACAATCAGGGGCTCGGGCGCGTGTCGCGGGGCGGGGCGGAGTACACATGTGGACTTTGCAGGACCTCCGCCGGGCTGCCGGCTTCTCTTCCGTCGCATTTCCAACGTTTCCATAAAAACCGAACTCTAAAATTCTTTTAGCCGGGAGCTCCCTCCCGTCCCGTCCCGCCCCGCCCCGCCTGATCGGCTCGCTGGCGCCGTGCGTGCGTGACAGCGACCCATCCGGGTCGAGGCGTCGTGTACACAATGTCTTCTTTAACGGCCCGCGGCGTGTTTGTCGGCCGCGCGCCGCACGCGTTTTTCATACCGGGTCAAATCCCGCTTCGTCGCTATGCGTGCGTGTGTGTGCGTATGTGTAGGAGCGTCAATGAGACCCCCTGCCCTGCCCGGGCACACTCCCTCCCTCCCTCCCGCGCGATCCTTATCTCAGTCAGCGACGCGTCCCGCCCCGCCCCGCCCCGCCCGACGCCCAGTGACCCGCATGGACCAGGCACAGGCGACGGCCGACCCTTACGCCCCCGCCCCTCACTCCTGAGGCCCTTCACCATCGCAGCCTTGACCTGAGAGGCGGACGACGCGGAGGATAACATTGTTAAAACGCCGTGCCAAAGGAAGAGTCGAGCCGAGTCAGGTAGTTTTGCGGGAGGCCAAGGACCGGACGGCGGCGAGGTGCCGCGGACCCGCGGCCCAAACTGTCGCAGCGCAGGCCTGCTGGCTGCGCGCCGAGATGCTGGTCCTGGCCCTGGTCCTGGTGCGTGCGTGCGTGCGCGTGTGGGCCCTCGTGTGATTTCAGTGATTAACCTTGTTAAGGGAATGAGTGTGCACACGCCGACCCCTCGCGGAGCCGGGTCATAGGGGTCCCCTCCCCTCGCCCTCCCCCGCCATCACTAGGCGCAACAGTCCCCCCCGCCCGACACTGAGCACACGGCACGGCATCTTGACCACTGGCCGACCTCCTCCGCGTCCACCCCTCTACCCCTTCCGGCAACCAGCCCCGCAACGCCAGGCCACGCCACGCCACCCCGCCGCCAGCGGGCAACGGGGGCGGGCCTGTTGCTGCCCCCCCGGCCGGAAGTCGCAACAGGGATTAGTGGGACGATAAGTGAAAACAAACAGCGGGCCGAGGCGTGGCGTGGCGTGGCGGCCCAGCTCTGCCGGCGCGGCGCGGCCCTGGGCTCTCCTCAGCCCCTCTGGGACCAGACAGTGGAACCCGAACTTCCGCGAGACGAGACACCGGGGCAAAAGCCTTCTAGTCTGCCTGCCTGGATGGCGATATTTAAAGCGAACCACTTCTCTCCGCCCTGGCAGTAAGTGTGGGCAGGCATGTCCCCGGCCGGCCCGGCCCTGCCCGCACGCCGGACTGTCCACTCCTCGGTAAATGCCTAATTAATGTGCCCGCCTCACCCCGCCTCACCGCGCCCCACCCCGCCCCGCCCCACCCCAGCCCTCCGCTCCTCCGGCAGCCCATTATCCACTTGCAGCGGCTCTCTTCTTGGGTAATCAACTCAATCCGAAAATGAGCCGCGATGCAATGCGTTTGTGTGGCGAGCCAGGGTGGAGGAGGAGGAGGAGGTTGTGGAGGAGCTAGAGGAGGAGGTAGCTGCGCCGCGCCGTCACAATAAAAACACGCGACAGGATGGGGCAAGGTGAGCCCCGCGCCAGCGCGCCAGGTCAGCGGGGAGAATTTGCTTCGCGCGGTTCCTGTTGTCCCAAACGTCCAAAACCCTCAAGAGCGCTGATCTCGGCAGGCAGCACGCCCCGCCCCGCCCCGCCCCGCCCGGCCAGCCCATTCATGGGAGGAGGGGCGGGGCGCAAACACAGCGCGGCTGGGCGCGGAGCGGAGCGGGGCGCTAGCACTTTGTGACGCTCGCCGCGAGGACAACGCCTTGGGCCAATGCGCTATTTGCTTTCCGAGAACGCGGCGCGATATTCACGTCCGCTTCGACTCGAGCGCGCGCCGAGCCGAGTCGCGCCGAGCCGGCCTGTCACCGGGTGGGGCCTGAGCTGAGCACGTCCACCACCACCACCCCGGGCAGGCGCACGCGCCTCCACGGGGACACGAGATGAAATCACATCCTGACGAACACGCCGGCCGCAACCGCGCTTTTGTCGTGTCTCCCGGGTCTGATTGAGCTTCCAGGCGCGGCGGGGCCCTCCGGGAGGACCTCCGGGGCCTCCAGGACCTCCGGCGCACAAAGGTCGCCGAGAAAGGCTTACACTGCAGACGCTTTCAGGTGCCGCGCTGCTCGCAGAAAAGGCGAGTACAAGAGAAAAAGGGGGAGAGAGGGAGAAAGAGAGATGGATAAAAGTAGACAAAGAGAAAAGATATGACAAAAAGAGTGGGAGAGTGAGAGCGATATAGCGAGACACGAACAGTAGTCGCGTCGCACAGAACGGCCACGACGACGGCTCGGCTCGGCTCGGCTCGGCTCGGCTCGGCCCGGCTCGGCGCGCAGCTCTGGCACCGGAAGTTATCCGTCACACAGCTCTTCCCTTCCCTTCCCTTCTCCTTCCATCACGTGTAGAGTTACCGGCTTTATTTACGCGCCGTACGGGTCCTCCTTCCTTCCGATCGAGTTATTAACTGCTGCTTTGGTCCAACTGCTCAGCACACGGGACAACTGCGCCTCGCAGGAAAAGACGAAAACTACCGCGGGACGAGGAAAAAGATACAGGGGCGAGGCGAGCCTGCGCGACGGTACGCGATAAGGCCGGCACGGACCCGCGATTGTGATTCGCTGCGTTATCGGCGCGCTAATTCCTCATCCAGTCAGTCGCAAAGTTGAGACAAACCGCTGCTAAAATAGCGCAAAGGAAATAATAAGTTTAATTTTTACGTCGCGGGGAGGGCGGGGTCCAGGAGGGTACGGTACGGGCGCGGCGCTAGTGTAGCAGGGGCGGCGTGGGGGCGGGGCGGGCGCCGGCCGGCTCGGCCGCAGCATCCTGGCCTGGCGCCACGCGGCCCGGCCCGGCCACGCACCGGCCAGCGCTCCGCTCCGCTCCGCCGCAGAAAATAATTTGGTGAGAATGAGCCGAGCCGGCCGGGCGTGTGCGGTCAGATGCGCGCACGACCACCGGACGTAGATTTCTCACCAAATTCATTTTCTGGTCCGGAGCTGTGAAACACAGCCCCGTCCCGCCCCGCCCATCACCGTCGCCTCAGATCAGTAAGGACTGAGGCCAGGGCCGCCGGGGGCGGGGGCCGCACCTGAGCACCACCTCGGGCACGTGCAAACACACACACACACACGCACGCACACACACACGAGCACGTGTCGCCAAGCGGCGGAGCCCATTCATGTGCCGAGCATGGCACGGGTAGCTTCATTCACAAATGTGCGACGTACGCCGCACGCTGCCACGCCGCGCCGCGCTGCGCCAGTCGAACGAGCGAGGCTCCTGTTTCAACAGGGCAGGGCTGGGCTGGGCTACCGTAGGCTCACGCCTGGCGCGGGGCCAACGCGCTGGGCAGGGCAGGGCAGGGCTGGGCTCCGCCGGAAGCGACTTTGGCGCGGACCTGCTCGCCTCAGCACGCGCACCTTCTACCCTCTCCGGTCTCAACCCTGCGCCGCGCGCGGGTAGGGGCAGAGAGCACAGCCTATCAGCTAGATGAAGATCAGCACCAGCGATCAACAAGACCCTCGCGTCGCAGCAGGTTGACAGTTGCCATCAGTCGACTTTGCAGTGTGCTCGGCACGCCCCGCCCCGCCCCGACAGCCGCTACCCCCCGCCGTGCGCCGCTCAACCCTCTCCTCTCCACCACTAATCCCCGCCGCTGCGGTGCACCTGTGAGCCGAGCCGAGCGGGGATTGCGCTCCTGTCCGCAAGGCAAGCGGCTCCAGCCCAGCAGCGTACCGGCGCGGCGGGCGGTACGCCGCTTATTTGCGGTTCGCGGCACGTGGCGCGGCGGGGTGCGGCGGGGTAGGGTGGGGTGGGGTGAGGTGCGGTGGGGTAGGTGGGCGCGAGAAATGAGCAGCTCGTCGCCGCGGGGCGGGAAGGGGTGAGGCTTGTACACCACGAGGGTGCGAGCGGCGAGCGGCGCCTGGAGGACGAGAGGACGGGCCCTAAACTCCACACTTGACATTTTTATTTTTGGCATGCTCCGCCCCGCCTGCGGGCGCGGACGCGGCATGACCTTGTGCCCCATTGGTGGGGCATTAGCAGCCATTGTCACCCGACGGCCCCGCCCCGCCCCGCCCCGGGGACGTGCTGTACCACACTCGTTAAGCCTCGACAGGCATTGTTCTCACAAATTTCTCCTACCCTGGTGACTCGCGACAGACAGCAGGACAGGACGACGAGTCCGACGCCTCGCGTACGCCAACTTACCTGCAAAATAATAAGAAAAAGAATAAGATTAGTACAAGGTCCGCACTCAAGGCTGCTATTCGCAATAGCGCGTGGAAAATGTGCCTCTCTTTCGGAACGTCGCGGGCCGACGCCCTCTTCCCCACAGCCGCAACCCCCGCTCCGTACACTGCCAACGAAAGCGTCGTGGTGTTTGGACCCTGCGCGGAACAACACCTTATCGCAACTTGATTTGCTCGGCCCAAAGTTGTCCAGGGCGGGACACATGTCGCTCGGTGCGACCCGGACCCGCCCCGCCCCGCCCGGGCCCCCCGCGGGCATGCTCAGTGACATTGGAACGCTATCTACGCCCTCGTTAGCATTCGTCGGACGAGGAGGGGCGGGGCGGGGCAGGGCGGGGCGGACCCGCGCCCACTCGCCTGTCTGCGACCCAGATAGCGGGTATCACGGGCGCGAGGGGGACGGGGTTGGCCCGGCCCGGCACTGCCTTCCCAGAACACTCGGCTTCGGCCCGGCACAAAGCAAGTGTGCCTCGAAGTCCTCCCAGCGATGCCCCCGCACCCGTCGCACTCAACGCCCCCCCCCCCCCCCTGCCAACCCTCGCTTTCCAGAAAGATTTTTTTTTTTAAAATTGACTTTCCAGCTTTTCCAGACTTGTGGGAACCGTGGCCAGTCATCAACCCGCCGTGCGGTTCGTGGCCGCACCAATAAGAGACGGCCCCGGCGGCCGGCCGCCGCCCTCCAACGACCCTCTCCCTCCCCTCCCCTCCCCAACTCAACCTGCGTGGGAATGGGGCGCAAATCGGCGTCAGGTGGCGCCGACAGGGGCTCACTTATTCATGACCCCAAATACCCATGCGAGGCGCGCGGCGTGCGGGGCGGGGATGCGGGCCGTGTCGTGTCTTGAGCGACCGCCCCGCCGCCCACGCAAAACAACAAACGTTACGAGGGGGACTCACAAACCTGCGCCCAAAAACCAGAGGAGAAAGCCCAGTGAAGCCAGAAGCAGCGAGCTTGCCCGGCCCCCGCCCCGGCCCCTCCCCGGCCGTGCCGCCGAGGCCATAGGACGACGGGACGCAGCGCAGCGCCATGTGGGCGTATGCAAGCATGCATGACGTCCTTGGGACACGGCCTGGTCTGGCCGGCGGGCCGGTCCCGCACCCCTGGGCCCCGAGGGGAGGGGGGGGGGGCGGGGAGCGTCCTGGCCGTCCTGGCCGACGCACCTGCCCGCTCGCACCAAGCCGCGCGGCTCCAGGCCTCCTGCCCGGGGGCCCCACCAAACCTCGATCCTTGTCGCTCTCAGGGGCCGCAGCGATGTCGGCCGAGAGTGCAACGAGGACGGAGGTACGGGAGAGATCCTCTATATCAGTCGGGAGACCGACACAACTCTGGAATCCCACCAGCCCGCCTGGTCCCGCCCCGCGCCCTACTGCAAGCCCTCACTGCGCCGCCATGAGCGGCCGACACTAAAACACCTCTCCAGAAAGCGGACAGAATCGGTGCTGAGGCGAGCGGGCGGGGGCGGGACGAGCGACCTGCGCTCCTTGTGCTGCTTCCGCTGCAGGTCGCTGCGCCGCGCCGCGCCTCGCGAAATACGGCGGCGACGGAAGTCCACAGACGCCGAGCGCCATGCAGCGCCAGAGCCGGGGAAGCGGGGGGATGGGGCACTACTGGGGGCGCCGTGCGGGGCGGGACGGGGCGGGGCAGCGCCGCGGCGGCCACGGCCGGATATGAGGCTTTAATTGTGCCTGCACGATATGGTGGTGGCAAAAAGCTCGTCTGGATCCGACCCGGCCGGCTCGCCCCGCCTGCGGAGCGGCACAGCGCGGCGCGGCACAGGCCGGGAGCCTGACGACACATCAACATGCATGCGCCATATTCTCCTCGGTGGAAACCTCATCACCCTTTTGCCCGCCCTGCCCCGCTCCGCACCACCGCGCCCACATAGAAAGGCGTCTCGTGCAGCCCGTAAACAGAGCACCGCCAAAACAAACAGGCGCCGCGCTGCGCCGCGGGCCGCGGGGCGTGGCGAGGAGTGGCGCGGCGGGGCGGGACGGGACGGGGCGGGCTGGGGCGGTGCGGCGGCGAGGCGGCGGCGCCGGAACGGACAGTCTATCGAGCATTCCCTCTCGGACAACTTCCGCGCCGCGCGCAAACTTTGCCCTTATCGGCCATCTTTACCTATACAGCAGGGCGGGGCCGGCGAGGAAACAAAGTTAAGCCTCCCCCCGTCAAACAAACTAAACAAAGGCGCGGGCCGAAAACCCTTGACAGGGGTTACTCGCGGGGTAATCACATGTCGCGTACTGCGTAGTACGTCTCGCCCCGCTGGAGGCTGCTCCCCCTTCCCTCCCCTCCCCTCCACTCTCACTACGCGCGGCGAAGCGCAGAGCCAATGATCGACCAGTGCGCTCCGCTGCCACACCGCGACCCACGTGAAAAGGTGCTAATTTTAAAGTCATTATTTCGCTCTGAGCGGCGCGCCGGGCAGCACGGCGGCAGGGGTAAGCGGCACAGCACCGCCGCGCCACGCCGCACCGGCCACCGCGACAGCACCGCCATTTTGAATAAGTTAGCCGGCCAAGCGTGTAGTACTGTGAGAACAGGCCCGGCCGGGCCCTGGCTGGACGCGGCGCGGACCCCGCGCGCAGCGACACCCGGCCCTGCCCAGCCCAGCGTCGAAAACGACGCCAAATCGACGCCGCCAAAATAGTGACGCCCTAGGGACATCACACTACGTGCTACGACAGACACGGGTGTTCGCGCTGCTAACGTGGCCACGACGGCCCGTCACACGTACAACATGATATTTGCTTCGAACAATTCCCTGAGTGGAGCGGGTGAGCGGCGCAGTACCGGTACCAGAGCAGACCAGCCACCAGAGGGAGCCAGGGGCTCCGGCTCCCTCCAGGCCGCGGTGTCTCGCCTCGCTCCTCTCCATTGGCCGCCGCGGCGCCCGCCCGCCCCCCACGGCCCACGCCCCACCCCGCCCCAGCCGCCGCGCCACGGTCACGGGTCACGCGGACTGCAAGTCCTTCGGTGCCCCGCGTCTGCTTTTTTTTTGAAACGATATTTCTCACTTTGTCGAGTTTCTCTCCGTGTAGAATCAGGCGAGACCGCCGCGGCGGGTCCACACCACACAACGACGACGCGACGCCACCTAGGTACCAGGCTCTCCTCACTGCAGCGCCCGTCGAGCTGGTACGGGGCGCTTCGGGATATGCCTAGGTTTTACGTGCTAAAATAGAGCCAAAGGTCCCGCTGGGTCACGCCCGCCCCGCTCGGCCCCGCCGCCTCTGCTGGCGTAGCGCGGCGCGTCGCCTTGGGCTTTGAGGATGGCGTGATGGCGTGGGCCTGCGTCTGGCTGTGAAATCAATCTGCAAGGTGCGCTGCCCCGCCCCGCTCCGCCCCGCCTCCCCGAGTACACATCCGCCCTGCTGGGTTTGGGCCCCCACCACGCCCCGCCCCGCCCCACCACGCCCCGCACAGCGCCGCACCGACTCGCCCGGAAGTTGAGTCTCGCTCTTCTCTTTCTTTTATATCAACACATCAAAAAGCCATCGTGTCCTTTGACCGCATCGCGCGCAGTTCGGCCCCAAAGTCAGCGCCGGCCTGCCATTTTATGATTTCATTAAAAATAAAACAACACAAACGTACAGGGGGCCGCGCCGCGCCGCGCCGGGGGTAGCGCTGGGCCGGCGGCGATCGTAAACTCCCACACCGCGGCGGCGGCCGTGCGGGGCGACAGGGCAGGGCAGGGCAGGGCGGCGTTAATGCTAAGTATGAGAAGAGCACGGCGGCGCACCTCAGCTTCAGCGGGCTCTTTGTGCGGCGCAAGAGCGCGTCAATAACCCTGGAAAACCAAGTGCGTGAATGCCGCGCACACTGGTAGGTGTGTAAGTTTCAATTCGTCCACTTCTCCATTCAAGTAAACGAAGAAATTCTAAGGAAATTCACAAATTTTATAGTTTAAAAGAGCACGATACATACAGGTGTGCGACACTTGGATTCCCAGAGCAGGCTTCGCGCCCCCGTCTGGAGCTGGGCCCAACCCGTGCTCCGCGGGGGTGCGCCTCCGCTGCCGAGGCGGGCGGGGGGAGCGCTGACGCCCCGCCCCGCCCCGCCCCGCCCCGCCCCGCCACCCACCGCGCCGGGTAGTAGCGGCCCGCAACCGCCTGCGCTCCGGGCCTGCATGTATTCGTCACGCGCGGGGGTGGCCGGGCCGGGCCGGGTTAGGCCGAAGGGCAGAGAGAAAGAGCCAAAGGCAACGCTCCCCACAGCCCAGAGCCGCACCGCTCGGCCCCGACAGGAAATCTATCCACGTGCGCCGCCGATCGGCTCGACTATTTCTGGTTGTAGGACGCGCCCTTATCAGCTGAGGGCACAGCAGCACGGGCGCGCCGCGAGCATGACTCAATCTCAGCCCAAGAATCACCTTGGAGCATCATGTAGAACCCGGAGGTGACACACATTATGTGAGCTCTACTGCTTGTGCGGGCCGTGCTGGGACAGGCCCGGCCGCCGCGCCGGCCCAGCCCAGCATGCCGTCCCGTCCACGCCCTGAGTGGACACTTTTCTGGATCAGCGGCGATCAGTCCTGCAGCCGCCGGCTCCTTCCACGGTCACGTTCCGGCCATTACACGCCTCGGGAGCAGCGGGCCATCCGTCCCAGCGTCCAGCGCGCCCTCCATCGAGCCATCCACCCATCTATCTATTCACGCCCCTAGCCCATCCGCGCCGCGCCGGCCCGCACTTGAACCACGCCTAATCCCGTGTCGAGACGAGGAGACGGTTTGTGAGCCGAGCCGGTGTGGCCACGTGTCGCGCCGCGCGCACGGCCAGAGTCGCGCATGACAAAGGGGCTCGAGGACTGATCGCTCTCGTCCTCCCACGCCGCGCCGTCGGCCGGGGAGGGCGGGACTTTTGGCCAGCACCCCCATAGGACGCACCGCGCGCTTCAGGGAACACGTACCAGTATTGTGGGTCTGCCTACCGCGCCGCCGCGCGGCTCTACTAGCGGCTAGGCAAACCCGCAATATTGTTACGTGAAGAGGTGGCCGGCACACACCTGATTGCGGCAGCTCATGAGTCACCGCCCGACCAGACCCAGCCGGCCCGGCCCTGCCTGCGCCCCAGGACCGTCCGCGGCTGGGGGCGGGCGGGACCAGACTTCGCGAGCGACACGCTGCGACTCGGCGTCGTGACGGCCCCATCCTGCCCGTCGCGACGCGACGCCCGCTGCGACGCCACCCTGTGGGAATCCATTCGCCACCTGTTTCTCGAGCTTCCAGTCATTGCCGGGGGCCGGCAGCTGCGCAGTCGGCTGAAGCAGCTGAGCCAGCTGCCCTGCCCGAGGAGGAAGAGCCGAGCCGAGCCAAGCAGCCAAGCAGCTCGTGGAAATGAAGCTGGCTTCTCCTTTGCCGAACCGCTAGGCTACGCAAACCCAAATCTGGACCCATCACTCGCGCACTCACGCACGGCCCAGCCCCTCCACTTGCTCCCACAAGCTCGCTGACCCCACCCGCCGAGAGGTTGCGTTGCGGTCACCAGCCCAGTGATTGGAAGGCTTTAACGGTCAAATAATAAAGATATAAAAAAGGCGGGGGGCGGGGGGCCCCCGCGACCACGTCCCGCCGCGCCAGGAGCCGGGACCATTCATGTATCTCTGCGTTGCCATTTCGGGACCGGCGCGGCGCGGGGCGAGGTGGGGCGGCGGTGGCACAGGGAGCCTTCAGGTCCAGCTCCAGGTTCAGCTTTGCTCTGCTGCTGGAAGTCCCGCTGGAGGCGAGCCGAACGCCAACGGCAGTCACATTGGTCGAGGCGAGCGAATCATCAACATGAGTGCTTTACGACCAAGTCCATTTATCTCACGGTGTGCCCCCCCCCCTCCCCCCGCTCACACGGGTAGCCCTCTCCCGGTATCCGCTACCTGTTTAATCCACCAAATCAACAAGTTTACGACGGCCATCGTCCCCGTCTCGTCCCGTCCAGCCTGCCGCGCCACGCTACGCCACGCCACTCCACCGCGTAGGGCTCGCAGTGCTGGCGCGCAGGGGCTGGCCGAGGACAGCCCGACGTCCCTCCCGGCCTTCGCCACGCACGAGAAAGGAGAGGGCCGAGGCCGAGGACGCGGGGGCCCACGGTGCGGGGGCCAAAGACACTCGAATTAGAAACAAAAATGTGGCCGCGTACTCGTGACGTCCTGGGAGCAAGGGGCGGGACGGGGCGGGACGGGCGTGGCCGGGGCGCCAAAAGCGGCGGCACGGGGGCCGTGTTGCGGTCAGGCGGGTCCTCGGCGACCTGATGGCGGCGGCCGGGCCGGGCGGGGCGAGGCAGCCTGGGAACGCCGCCCAGGCGAGCGCCCAGGCCAGCAGGACCCGCCGCCGCCGCCCCCAGCCCACGACGCATTGATTTCCATTTGCGCGCAGAACCGTTGTCTGCTGACCATCAGCAGCGGCCGCATGGACGAGCACAGGCAGGGAACCGCGAGGCGAAGCTGGGTGCACCTTCAGACATCGCGAATGCAGCGCGCCCCGCCCCGCCCCGCCCCGCCCCGCCCCGCCCGCTGTCTCTCGCGGCACAAAGAGATTCATGAGCGGCCGGTGGCGAGGAAAGCCGCGGCGCAGTAGTGAAGTGCCAGTGCCCCCCTCCCCACCACCCAGGCGGCACACCTCGGCCTGACCTGCTCCTGCACGGACGTTAGGTAAAACTAACTATTGGTACGCGTCTAGTCTGTCTCTCCCTCTCGCTACGGCCGCTCTGCCACCGCGCCCTGCTCTCTCTCTCCCTCTCTCTCGCGACCCACCGGACGGTGCGTAGCGGCAGCAGCCGCCGCACCACGCACGCCACAGCATCGCGAACGCGGCCGCCCCGCCCCAGCCCGCCCCGCCCCGCCCCGCCCGGGTAATTGGCTGGCAGGCCGGCTGATCCTTGCCCCCTCGTGGCGGGGCGGGGCGGGGCGGGCCCCGCGACTGTTATAATTTCTCGGACCGATATTTATTATGGTCCCGGTGTCGGTCGGGTCGGATCACGCGCTCTGCGGCCGGGGAGGAACGCACGCCCCGTCCCGCCATACCCCGCCCCGCCGCGCCCCGCCGCGCCCCGCCCTACCGCGCCACGGCGCCTCTCTGACGCTCAGCCCGGGCAGGGCAGGCAGGGGACAATGCCGCGGACACCGCTGCGTCGAGAAGACGTCTTCATCGCCCCCCCCCCCCCTCCCTAAACTCTCTTTTCCCCCCAACCACCCGGGAAGCGACAAATCCAACAACACGGCGACGAGGCTGGGGAAAGAAAAGCAGGAGCGAGCGAGAGCGGGAACAGGAGAGCGGGAGAGAGAGAGAGACGGAGAGAATAATGAAGAGTAATGAGCCGCGTGGAGGGCGTGTCGTGGCGCCGCGGGGTGCCCGTGAGTTATGACGCCGTGACAGGTGAGCGAGAGAGCGGGAGAGCGGGAGAGGGCAGTAGCTGCGCGAGCGGTGGAGACCGACCCCGAGCTGACCCATGACTTGGGCACCCCCCGGGGGGACTAGCCCCTGCCCTTGCCCCTCCCCCGCCCCTCCACCAGCTTCACGCCTGTTCTCCCAAGAAGGCGCCGCTCCTCCTGGCCAAATGCGTCGTGCTAAACAGTCCCGACCCGACGACGTCCCTCCCGGCGCGGCGCGGTTAGGCCCCCGGCGCACGGCGTGGGAACACGGCAGCCCGGGCCGGGCCGGGCCGGGCGGCGCCACTGTCTGCGGCGCGGCGACATGGAGCCGCGGCGCCCCGCCCCGCACCGCCTCACCGCTCATCGCCGACCGAATCTGAGCATCTCCATCGCACCACCGCCTTGTCCAGCCTGACGGGGTGCGGCCGAGCGAGTGGCGGAGCATCTCTCTCTGGCCATAGCGGGCAGGAAGACCGCGCCACTCCTGCGCCCCCCTCGCCGAACCTCACATTATTTTCACAAAATAGACGGGGCGCAGCGTGGCGCGCAATCCCTAATAACGCCGCTAGCTCTCGTTACTTTCGAGTCCAGTCGCACCGGATCGGGTGAGGCAGGGCCGGGCGGGGAGGACAACCGGTTCAGGGGTCCGGCCCGGCCGGGCCGGGGGGCAGTAGAGGGAAGCGGTGTCGCGGGTGCGCTCTGGACCGCGGGCGGGGCGGGGCGGGGCGGGGCGGGGCGGGTGCCTAAGAAGCTGCACAGCCAGGCGAGCGTCGACTGCTGCTGCTGCTGCTGCTCCGCTGCAAAGATCGATCAAATAAGCTTTACCTTTACTTTGCGATTCTCATTAACCAACTCGTTTCCTTGGTCTCTTTCTACCTGCCCGTATCTCCCCTTTCCTCTACCCGCCTCTCTTTCCCTCTCTATTCCACCCTACCCCCACAGAACGCGCTCCTTTACGTAAGAGTGGTAAAAAGACCACTCTACCTGCAGTCGAACTTTTAACGAGGCGGGGAGGGACCCGCGGCCCGGCCCGGCCCGGCCCGCCGCATGTCGCCAGATGAATATCGCGCGGGAGAAAGTGCGCTAGTAATTAGCCACATCCGTTTAGCATCGCCGTACGCTAGACAATTAACGGTGGCGTTAAAAAGAGCCGGCGGCCTATGCTGGGCTGGGGCTGAGACAGGGCAGGCGGGGCAAGACCTGGGTCTGCGGGACCGCGCAGGGCGCAGGAGTAGGAGGGTACTCGCTGCTGACATTTTATTATTTTCTCGAAGAGAAAACCAAAATCCAGCCGATTACAACGGGGATCGCGGCGAACAAGGGCAGAGAGGGAGAGAGCCTAAGACCCAGGTCCGTCCCGCCCCACCTCGCGCGTCCCGCGCCACGAACAGCGCATTCCTCGTCCTCATCATCCGCCGAGCTGAACTACGTCGGCACGTGAGAGCAAGAGAGCGACAGGAGAGAGAGAGGGTGGGGTGAGGGTGCCGGCTTGTAAGTCTGTACAACAATACGGAGTAGCCGAGGCGTTAAAAAGGCCCAAGACTCAACACGGCGTGCTTCATATGAACTCCCGACAAGGAGCGCTCCGCCCCGCCCCGCCCCGGCCCCGCCCCCTGCGAGAACGCTACGCCGCGCCACGGCAGGGTTAGGGCGCGCGGGAGGGGAGGGGAGGGGAGGGGCTACCGGAAGCGCATAAGAAGCGACCTGTATGCATCTGGGGTCTCCCCCCTCCCCTCCCCCGCCCCCTCTACACTCGCTCTTTCATTGCATCCCATTCATTCACTTTCCATCTCGTCGGGGGCAGCCCAGGTCATTGGTTTATCATTTCAGCCAGACGGACAGCGGGAGACAGTTAGGGGGGGGGGGGGGGGAGCCTCACACATCCCACTCCAACCGGCCCAGCGCGGCCGAGATATTAAACGGATTAGACTTTTGGCCAGCCTCCAATCCCGGCGTAAAATAGTTTGCATTTAGGTAAAGAGTAAAAAAGAAAGGTGTCATTTTGCAACTTCCTCTCTCCAGAGTGGCTGCACACCAGCGGGTCGGGCCGGGCCGGGCCGGGCGGGGCTGGACAGACAGCTCTTATAACGCGCGGCAACGGCAACGCGGGTGAGCTGGCGTGGCGGGGCGTGGCGCGCCGAGGCTGCCCTGCTAGTGGGGCAGCCTGGGGGCATGCTCGACGGCAGAGCGGAGCGGAGCAGAGCCGAGCGATTAAAAATAAAACGCACCACGGTACACTTGTCCGGCCAGGGCGGGCGGTAGGAGGGGGGGGGGGGCACTGAGCCGTTCTGCCAGTGATCATTGCCCCGGTGCTCGGCTCGGCCCGGCTCCATTCACAACGACCGGTCCCCGCGCGCCGCGCTGAGCCGAGCCGAGCGTGGTCCAGTGCAAGAGAGCCGCAGCACTGACTGAATGAAGCTCTGCTCTCCGAGCCGGGACGTGCGTGTGACACACACACACGCGCGCACACACACATGCGCGCGCACGCCGCTATTAAACGTAAAATAATTTTTGCTCGATGTCGTAAAGGCGAGCGGGCAGGTCCCGCAGTCAGCAGCGGCGAACGGCCGCGATGCGGGTGTTCCAGAGCAGAGCAGAGATTGGCTTATCAGCGTGAGGCAGTGCCAAAACCGTACGCCGTACCACCACTCAAAGTGAACGTACGTCGCAGCACCAGCCGGCAGGCCAGCCCCCCCGCCCCGGGCCGAGCCGCCCCGAGCGACGCCCACGCCGAAAACTGCCACCCGCCCGCGCCGCCCGCCCCGCCACTCGAAAAAGAAAAGGCGATAGCGTTCTCGGGTATGATATGAGAAGTGCGAGAGCAAAGGATAATGAATGAGCGATGAAGAGAGAGAGAAAGGGGTGAAAGAATGACGTAGAAGAAGAGGAGAGAAGGAGAGAGAGAGAGACGCAGAGTGAAGAGCGGGAATGGGCAGGGCAGGGCGAGCTCCTACCGGCCGGGCCTCCGCTGCTGCAGGACCGGAAGGCGTATGAATGACAGACGATGACGGTGACTGAGAGTGCGAGTGAGACGGGGAGAGCTATTAACCGCCGGGCCGGGCCGGGCGGAGCTCTCCTCTCCTCCCTCTCCTCCCCGCGGCTCCAGGAGGGTCCCACGGCTGGAGGCCTGGACTGGAGTCCCTGCCGGGCCGGGCCGGGCCGGAGCCACGCGACCAGCACGGCACGGCCCCGCCGGCGCGCCGGGAGGGTAGGCAGCCGGCGCGCGCGGCGGTCCTCGCCCTCCCTCACCGCCACCGCCCCGTCAGGGAGACAAATAGAGCATCGCCCCCCGGAGAGCGGCCCGGGCCGGGACCCTACCCCACCGCGCGCCCCGCCTCGCCCCGCCCCTAGCTGCCGGCCGGGACCGCACCGTCGTGGTCCTCCCTGCCCGGCGGCCCCGGCTAAACCTCCCGACAAAACGCCACCTATTTTCGGAATGAGGAAAGTCGTCGACGCCGCCGTCCTAAAAGTGTCGTTTTCCCCGCCCGGCGTTTTTTATCCCCTGCCTCGCCTCTCTGCGGCCCCTTTCGCCCAACTAGACAAGTCCTTTCCGTTCGGAAAGGCGGCAATTCTCTTTTGGGCCGCGGCGGCAATTTGTCGTTCCTATGGCCGGGCCTGGGGCTGGAGCTGGAGGCCCGCCCCGCGCCGCCCCGCCCCGCGCCGCCCCGCCCCGCGCGCAGGACGCAAAAGCCCCAGAGGCGCGGGAGCTGACCTGACGCAGATTGTTTTGCTCCCCGCGCGGGGCGGGGCGGGGCGCCCGCCCGAATCCCAATCATTACAGAAAGGACTGCGGTCGCTGCTGCGGCGGTAGGACCGCGGGGCGCAGGGCGGGGCGGGGAGCGCAACAGGTTCTGTTAATAAGGAGGCAGCAGCACGACATGCAGACCATGCAGCGCCTCGCCTCGCCTAGGCCAGGTGCACGGAGCAGCGCGGACGGGGCGGGGCGGGGCGCGGCGGAGTGACCCGCACTGCTGGCGCTGCCGCCCCGCCCCGGGCCGGCCGTGCAGGTGCGAGAGAGAGGGGACGCCTGAGCCAGGGAGCCAGAGGAGCGCGCAGAATCCAGCGTGACAAGCCCGCGAGGGGCGCGGCGGGGCAGGGCGCGGCGGCAGGCAGGTGCAACCGCGAGCTGCACCGGCCGAGGCGAGGCGAGGCGAGGCGGGTTGGAAATATCGACCAAAATACCTCAAAACGACTGTCGGCTGCAGGCAGGGAGCGGTAACGAGCCGACCTGCGGCTGGTGTGCAGACAGAGTCGTCCCCGCCGCTCCCCGCCCCGCCCCGCGGCCCCAGATAGAATCAGACGGGAGGTCACCTATCGCCAAAATCAAAGCCCTCCTCGCTGTCCCCTTCGGCCCCTCCCCACGCTGTGCCGCTGTATTTCTGTATTTCTGTCCCCTTGGCGCGCCCCGCTGCGCTCCGCGCCGCACTTAGCCCCCCCTCAACAGCCCGCTACTCGTCAGGCCTTTTGGGTCCATTCATCCGGACCGCCGCCTCCTCCGTGCCCCCCACTGCCGCGCCCCGCCACGCCCCCAGCCGCAGGCCGCGCCGAGCGGCTCTCATTCATAAATACGCGGGAGAGAGGAGAGAGGCGCGGCTCATTAACAAAATGCACTGCGGCTGCAATTGGACTAACACGCTCGCGTCGTCAGCAGACCGGGCCGGCTGGGCAAAAAAAAAACTACACATGAGGCGAATTATTATTAGTTTCGATTCTGATGGCGCGCGGACGGAACGGTCCCTCCAGCCGGTGGCGGTGCGTGGCGCAGGAGTGTGGTGGGGCAGGGCGGGCAGGGCAGCGCAGGGCAGCGCAGGGCGGGGCCGCCGGCCTCCCGCAACCCGGCGACCCGTTATGTACATACATACATGCAGACGCGTCCGAGTACCACCTCCCTTCTGTAATTCTCGCTCTCTGTTTCTCTCTTTTCTTTTTCGCTGAATTCACCGAACTGGCCGACCGTCAAACTCCGACGTTTTGCATTTCTTCCTTCGCAAGGAGCAAATAAGATAAAATAAAAGGCGTCGTACCCGCGTTGCCTCCCCGCCCGCCTCGCACGCAAGCCTCCCGCTGTAAGGAGCCTGCAGCCTCCGGGCGCCTGCCCCGCCCCGCCCCGCCCCACCCCGGGGGCGTCAGCGCCCCACCTGACGTGCCCGGCCCGGCCCGGCCCAGCAGGTGGGGTCGTCAGCAGATAGCGCCGTGCCGCCGCCGCCGCCGCCGCCGCGGACACCCAAGACGCCGCAGCGCTGCGCCGCCGCCGCTCAACTGCCCGCCCCGCCCTGCCCGACCACGACCCACCACCGTCTCGTTTTCATAGCAAAACTTTCCTAGTAAAAGCGATTACTACAGAAGCACGCGCTTTGACAACACTGGCCGGTGCACAATAAAACCCCGTGAATAGAGAAACCGGTAGCCGGTCCCTTGCCGTCCCGTCCCGTCCCGTCCGGTCAGGTCCGGTCACCAGCGCGGGTAGGGGCCCAGCGCCCAGCGCCCAGCCCGGGCCGGGCCCCGGAGCCTAATCCCGTTCTCTCTACACGCACGTTTACTGCCCGGCACTTCATACGTTTATTGACCGTTTTCACGACCTCCGCTGCGAGTGGCAGTGCGGAGCGGAGCGGAGCGGCGGGGCGGGGCGGGGCGGGGGCACCCGATCATGAGCATGATTGCTGGCTGCAGCGGCGGGCCGGGCGCGCGGCGTGGAGAGCAGAGCAGAGAGGGGGCCTAATGTCGGCCACCAGGTTTGATCCATTGAGATGGAGGCTCGCTGCGCGCGGCCGCGAGCGGAGACGGAGAGAGAGGAGAGAGGGAGAGAGGTGAGTAAGGGGGCGCAGGACGCCTATCCCCAAACGAGCTCAGTCGGGGGCTGCCAGGCCAGGCGAATCTTGAGCTGATCTGACAACTACGGCGGCAGGCCCGGCTGCCCCGCGCAGAGCCCGCAGAGCTGCCGCCGCGTTCAGCTCCACTCGCGAGCAGGGGCAGGGGGGGGGGGCGTAGTGAATGACCAGCTGCAGCTGCACCCAGCCCAGGTGCTCCAGGAGCCCCAGGTGGGCCTGTACAGGTGCTCTCGTCCCGCCCAGCCCGGCTTCCCGACCCCGGCCAGCCCGCGAGCGAGCGGTGCGACCTGCAGCGGCAACCTGCAGCGGCACCAGTCTGAACAACACAACAAGTTCGCCGTGCAGAGCCCTGGAGGTCGACCTGTCCTGTCGCAGTGATCCCGTGGCCCGCGGTGCCCAGCCGTCCCAGTACCAGCTCGTTTACATCACGTGCACGTGGCCCTCCACGGCGCGGGGCCAGGGCATGCGTACACGACACGCGGGCCGAGGAGAGTCTGGGGCTGCGTGCCGATGGTTATTCGGGCCTCTATAGCGTGAAACTAACCCGCCCGCCGCTGCTGCGTGCGTGGAGTGGAGATTGAAAAAAAATGCATCTGGTCCTGCAGCATCCCGGCTCGCTGCACCCCACCGCCCCCCGCCCCGCCCTCACGTCATTTCTGCCCTGACGAGGAAACGAGCGGTTTCTGCGCGGTGTATCCCGGCCGGGGCGGAGCGGAGCGCGGCGGCAGCGCCGAGGCGCGCAGAGGAAAAAATAAGAGGGACATGAAAACATAACAAAATTTAATTCCCCTTCAGAGAAGAGCCGACATAACACAGGTCAGCTCCGCCCCGCCCAGCATAGACCCGGCTACCGTAAAGGTCACACGCACACACGCGCGATCGCGCACACCGACACTCTCACACACACAGACACAGAAGCACACTCACAGACAATCATCATAATCATCTCTTCGCTCATTATAAATCAATCGGACCGAGCGGCCAGCTCCCGATCGGATAGAAGAAGCGATAGGCGAGCGGGAGCTGGCTATCATGAGATACACACACAGCCGCTGCCAACACACCCGGGCGGGGCGGGGAGGCGCCGCCGTGCGTCTCAATCACCATCACCGCACTCCAGTCCCCGAACCTTGATGACATTCCACGCCGAGGTGAGGTGAGGTGAGGTGTGAACTGGGCCGGCGGTGACTTTGGTGACACCTTCCCTTCTGCAGATGACGCGGCGGTTCGTGTCAAGATCGACGCGGGGCGGGGCGGGGCCCCGTCCGGATCTGGCCACCTCCGCGCGCGTCCCCCCGCACCCGCAGCCGTAATGAGAAACGCACACTTTTTTCGCCATTTTCTCTCTACCGAACTCACAGACAGCAGGCGGCAGGCTCGTCCCGGGGCCTAGGACCTGGACCGCGGCCGCCGCTCGGGAGGAAATCATTTACACCCCTGCCTGCCTGCCTGCCTGCGGGCCCCAGGGGCCGTGGCGGAGCGGAGCGGCGCGGAGCGCTGGAATTATGACGCTCGGTAAAAACTCGGCGCGCGGGGCGGCCCGGCCGGAAACCCGGGGTATAGACGGACGTGGAAAAGCTGAGACGGAGCGGGCGGCTCGCGGTGAGGAGAGGTTAGCTTCGGCGACGCTGCAGGCTGAAGACGTGGAGGTCGGGGATGGCGGAGCAGACTGCAGTGCCCCGCCCCCGCGGGCCGGGCCGGGCCGGGCCGGGCCGGGCAGGGCGGGGCGCGCCTTGCTGCCGTCATCGTCAGTTGTGCTGCAGGCGCCGCGCCATATCGCATACATACAGAATAATTAAGCGCTTCCTGCGCGCTACTGGCCCGGGCGCTCCGGCCCGGGCTGCTCCACTGACACGGCCATACGTCGCCCTCATCACTTTGACCCGCCCCGCCCCGCCCCGCCCCGCCCCGCCCCGCCCCACCCGCGGTGTTCGCGTCTCTGTCGGCGCTCTCGCCCGAACACTTGGGAAGGATAACATATTTTGGCGCTCGTTTAGATAGCGAGGACGACGGCATGCGGGCGAAGCGGGCGCCCCCGGCCCGCCCGGCCGACACAGCAGTGACATACACCAACAGTCTTCACACGACCCACCGCCCCGCCCCGCCCCGGCCCCGCCGCACCAACCCCGCCGCCCGCCGCGCCCAACAGCCGCACCTGCACCCGTTCCCTAGCTGATGAGATCGCCTTGATGGGGCTGACCCGTACGCGAGCCGGGGCCGGGGCCGGGGCGCCAGACTGACAGAATTCTGACCACCAACCGCGCCCTCCAAAATCAAAATCGATAAGTCGAGGCAGAAAATATGGACGGCTCGCCCTTGGCTAAGCTGTGGGTCGGAGGCGGGAGAGCGGGGCGGGGCGGTCCCTCCGCTTGACCCGCTGCCCCGCCCTGCCCCGCCCGGCCCGCACCTGCGCCGCTCCCACGAGCGCCTGGCGCTGACCCGGGCCGTACGTCGCGCTGCACGACTGAGTCTGACGGCCACCTCGCCGCCCCGCCCCGCCCCGCCCCACCCCGCCACCTGCAGCAGTTCTGGTGATTGACGATGCGTGTGTGGGAAATCAGCCGAGCGGGGCGGGGCGGGGCGGGGCGGGGCGGGGCGGGGACGGGCGGCGGTGCGGTGCGGTGCGCAGCCCAACTATTCGACCCCATCCGCCCCGCCACCCAACACTCGCGGCTGCTTCTCTGCCCGGCCCGGTCCAGCCCCATGCAGCCTGAGCTGAGCCTGCCGTTATTCATGCGCAGAGCTGATCTCCCACTCACACACACACACACACACGCGAACCAGTGGCGACTGGGCCAACCGCGGCCACGCAACGTAAACCGAAAAAAAAAAATGATTATAGTATTGGGGAAAGGCAGGGGAAGAGTGGGGCGAGGTGAGGTGAGGTGGGCCGGCCCTGCCGCCACGCCCCGCACCAAAGTAAACAAGGAGCAGGCAATAACGCGGGGTGGGGCGGGGTGGGGTGGGGCGGGGCGGACCGCGCCTGCGGTGAGTCAGAACACCGTGGTGTGGGGCCAGGCCAGCAGACTAATTCCGAAGATCGTCCCAGGGGAAGTGACAGGCGTCGTTGTCTTTGAGTGCGCGAGAGAGACGGTGACTTCTCCCCTCTCTGTCGCACTCGTGAGGAATAGTAGTACGTAGGAGGAAGAGGAGGAGGCCTCTCGGACCCACCCACCTCCCCTAAATAAGTGGTCTGCGGAATCAGTTCGCATATTCCAGTCAGGCGTCAGGGGCGGCCCAGCGGGGCGGGGCGGGGCGGGGCGGGGCAGGGCGTTCCCATACAGTCACACGCTCTGCCTCCACAGGTGTGCTCGGCGCGGGGTGAGAACGGCGGAGAGGGAGGGGTCCCGCGGGTCCTGGCCGAACCCTCGGGGTGGGGGTGGGGGGAAGTGTGGGTACCCCTCCCCACCGCTGTCCTAGCCCGCGGAGAGAAGGGGAGGGAAGGGGAGGGGAGGTGGAGTGAGTGAGTGAGGGCGCGAGAGATAACATCGCCGCATTAAAATGCTACTCTCATTCCATTTCACTCCGATGCGATATGCGATGCGGTCCGCCTGATATTGTCATTAAACAATTTCCTGGCAGTGTACACGCACACACATACAGAGTGGTGAAGTGGCCGGCCATGCGTGTGAGCCGCGCGCAGGGACCCCACCCCTGCCTGGTGCCGGCCGGCGCGAGGGGGTAGCGCCCCGCCCCGCCTCACCCCGCCCCGCCCCGCCCCGCAAGGCAATTAGAGCACCTGCCGTACTAAGCCGGGCGGGGTGGGGCGGCTCTCTTCGTCGATACAGACTTTTCCGCGCGATGACGCTCCTCGGGCGCGTCTCTTTGGCGGGGGAGAGAGAAAGTGGGTGCGAGGCTAGGTAGTGCAGGGCAGGGCAGGGCAGGGCAGCGCGCCCCCTGGCGGCAGCGGCCAGCACCACCAGGTCGGCGCGAGGCAATTGGCGAGGTCGCTCCAGTTGCACAACCAGCACCGGCCTGGCCTGCGCCTGCGGCGCCAATAGCAGAGCCAATACGCATTCGCAAAAAAAGTAAAAATAAAAAAAAATTAAGCAATATTTTGGTCGTGTCTTATTGTGCTCTGGATACTGCAGGGCCGCCACCGGGGCAGTACGCCCTGCCTGGCCCGCCCCGCCGCGCCGCGCGCGGTCTGTATCGGCCGGATATCGGCAGCCGTATTGACGCAGCTGGGAGCGGTCGGGCCGCCGGGAGCTGCGGTCTGCCGAGGGAATTACCTAGTCCGGTTCCGGAAAACACCTCCCGTTCCGCATCCCTCCGCGGATCGACGCACCCACCCGCAAACTCACCTGCGGGCAAGAAAACAAAGAGGAAGAAGGTTAGAGACGAGCCGGGCAAGCCTATATAAAACGGATTTGGTTATCACGTTCTCGCCGCGAGGTAAGGTTTCGGCGGAGCAGCGAAATCGAATTTGGAAAGAAAATCAGGGTGCATTGCGTTAGCGCAGCTGTGGCTCTCACGCCCCGGCCACGCACGTCCAGCCCGCCCTGTTGTCACGTGTGTATGGTCACGTGGTCACACGGCGCGGCGCCAACGCCGACACCACCACACAATGTCCTCGTCGAACCATTCCTAACCCCCCCCCCCCTCCCTCCGCTCATTCATCCACCATTACTATGGCCCACTATATACAAGCTGTGGAGCGTGAACATATAACTTCATCAAGGGTTATGGGCATAGCGACAGCATTATTCGCAGGGTAACTTGCGGGCGCGTTACACGCCGTGGTGCGAATAGGGGCGCCGGCATGGTGCGGGCGGGTCTGCTCCGACCCGAAACCTCGCCTCCCCGCCGCCCGCCGCCTGCCCCCACATCCGGACGCTCTCTCGCACAGTTACACGCACTTGACACGCCGGACAACTCCTCAACAGGTTTTCAGACGACAGCGCACTGTACCATGACTTGACTTGAGAGAACCAGGCCACAAATGACCCAACGTCCCACAATCCGAATTGTGATATTCTTTAAATTTTTGCTCCAATACAAAATTTCTATACAACTGTGTACGCATGAGTTCGCCTTACTCGAGAGATAGTTCACGAGCCTGCCTGCGTGTATCGACAAACTACTGTGTAACGTGACAGTCTGGTGCTCCTGAGTACCCTTTTGACAGGGGCCCACGACCATCGCGCCAAGTCGTGCGTAAACGACAGGATATTTGACGTTTGCAAGTAAGAAAGGGGAGGCTAGTCCGGGCGGGGGCGGGGCGGCTCGGGGTGCGCAGGGGGCGTGACTGGCGGCTGAAGGCGTGGCGGGGCGGGGCGGGGCGGGGCGTGGAGCTGTTGCGCGCCTCGTCCGCGCGGCAGGTTGAAGTAAGGGTTGCGAGAACACCACCGCTGCCGCACGGCCAACCGAACCGACTGATCACCCGACCCGACGCGGCCGGCCAACGGTCGCCTGCGAAGCGCTTTCGCAAATGCTAAACAGCGGCAGCCAGCCCAGCGCGCCTTTTTAAAACAGTTCATTCTCATCGCATAAATCCTGAAGTTTCGCACTTAATGACGGCAAGGCAAGGCGAGGCGGAGGCAGACGCAGCACTGCAGGTATTCCTCGCAAATAATCTCTCGTCTGCTCATTCCCACCTGCCTTACCCCCCCCCCCCCCTTCCCGATGGTGGACACGAAAAAGCACACATTATCACTTGCATGAGATCTGGCAGCGCCGAGCTAAGCCCAGCGCTGCCCAGTCCAGCCCAGCCGCCGCGCGCTGCGTAGCTGTCCTGTCCTGGGGAACACTCCCGCAGCCTCCTACCCCCCCCCCCCCTCCCCCTCACCCCCCAGGACCTCGTCAGAGCCACAGGTGCAAGCAGGCCCAGCTGCACCCATGCGAGGTGAGCACGGCGGCGAGCGCCATGCGGGACAATCTACATACGCCTCCCCCCCCCTGCGCGCCCGGGCCCGCCTGCGCCCCCACACCGGCCGAGAGTGGACAAGGGCAATGGCCAGAGGCGCGGCGCGGCGAGGCAATGCAAATGCAGCGTTACACCGCGGTGTGGTGTGGCGGCAGGACTTTCTTCGCGTTGACCGGGTCACGGGTCACACTCTGACGCAGTAGCACCGGGGAGTATACCCCCGCTCGCCCAACGCCCAAATCGAGCGCACGGGAGAAGAAAAAAAAACGAGGCAACGAATAAGGTCACGGCAGGAACACTGCCAAACCACGAACCACGTAAATTGAGGAATATAATGCTTATTTACGACCAATTGAAACATTTCAAACAACGCATGCCAAACCCCGTGCGCTACTGTGATTAGACGGTACGGGTAGCACGGACGCGTGCGGGTTGCCTACTGCCTAATCGCACGGCGTTCCCTGACGATACGCCCAACCTCGCGTTTTAAGCAGAGAGCCTCGGCCACCTGGTCCGGACCTGGACACGTTGTGTACGCTGGACACTAGTCTTAGACGCACTGGTTCAGCATTGTGGCGATGTAATTAATATAATTTGACTTGAGAAATGCGGTGCCAGGGCCACGGCTAGGCCAGCCCAGCCCAGGCCGCGGCGCCAGGGTGCCCCGGCCGACACGACACACAGGACAGCGCTTCTCCTGCCGCGCCGCGCCGCACGCAGAGCCCACAGACACCATGCTCTCTCTGACCCCGCAGGTGTGCGCCCCGCCCGCCCCACCCCGCCACGCCCTGCGAGGCGCCAGTGTCGTGGGAACTCTGCCCCCCTCACCTACTGGGTCCGCGGACCCCGGGGGCATACGACTGGAACCGGTAGCCCAGGAGCTCCACTTTGAGTACGCCCTAATTGGCTAATTAGCTTTTATTGGCGTCCGGGCCGCGGCCCGCTGGGGCTGACAGATATGATATGTCCCCGGCCCGGCGGGCGGGGCGGGGCGGGGCGGGCACAGAGGATTAATACTGCCGAGGTGCGCCCTCCGTAGACATCAGCGCGCGACCAGCACCGGGCTGTTGTAAGCTCAAAACCAGAGCTTGGGACCGAGCAGGAGGGGGTCTCCCCGCGCGCCACCTCATCCCTCCCCGCCCCCGGCCCCGCCCGTACTCCGCGACGACGGCCCGGCCCGGCCCGGCTGCGGAGCAGGTTTCTCTGTTTCCTGTCGTCTGATAACATATTTCGATCGCAGTCCGATTCTAATTCAGCGCGGTGCCGTCAACATGAATGGTGAGTCCGAGGCGAGGCGAGGCGAGGCCCGGGCCGGCCCAGGTCCCGCGCTGCCGTGGGCCCGCCCCGCCCCGCCCCGCCCCGCCCCGCCGTGTCTCGCCTCGGGCCTGACCAGACCGACCAGCCTCTTGCAATCATATAAAATCTAATTAAGGCCCTTTGGCGCCAGGCTCTGCCCCAGCGGCCGGGCCCCAGCGCCCCTCGCGGCTGTTGCCATTACTTTTATGCCGGCCTCCTCCCCTCCAGCCGCCCCGGCCCGGCCCGGCACGCTGGAGGCTGACAACACCCGTACCGGTCAACAGCTAACTGCCCGAGCCAATTCAGGCCAGAGGTCACAACAGTCTGCAACTAGACCTATGGGAGGTCAGCGTCAGCGTCATCGGCTCACCACCGTGCCGCGCTAAACAGAAAAAGGAAAAGAAACTAGACGTATACGCACAACGGACTTTCCACGGCGGCTGGCTGGTCTCCCCTCCATCTCTCTCCCTCCTCGTGTTCACACGTGATGAACCTGGTCAGCTAAGGAAGAGCTATGGGGGCGTTCCCGGAGCGTTGCTGCTGGGCGTGGCGGGGCGTGGCGAGGCGCGGCGGGACAGGCCATCGGCGGAGTGAGTTACTATACCAGTGTGTATAATTATCGAGGACAAGGAGCGGCTCGGCTCGTCTCAGGGGATCCAGTAGCAGCACCGGCTGAGCTGGGCGGGGTAGGGCGGCGCGGAACGAGGGGTGGCGGTGGCGGATCGAAAAATATGAAGAAATGCTCATTCAGCGGTGGCAGCGATAAGGCGCGCGTCTTGCCGGCCCGGGCCCCCGCGCAGCAGCCCGAGGACATACAGCCTTGATCCCCGCGCCCCGGGCCCCGGGCCTCAGCCCCGAGGGGAGACAGCGGTTCGGCGCTCTGCTCCGCTCGGCTATTACAACTCTTCTAATGAGGGTAATTAATGCCCGGCTTTGGGATATCAATTACGACGCGAACACGATGTGTCAAAGCGCGGCGAGGGACAGCATCGCGGTGACTGCGGAGCGGAGGGGCGGGGCGGGGCGGGCGCGGCTGGTCCGAGGGCTGACAAAGGTAAAGCAGGCGAGGTCATCAGGCAGGCAGGCACACCTGCGCCGCGCGGCCCTGCGCGGCCCTGCGCACCTGAGCGAGCGTGTTCGCGCCGTGCGTGTCCAGCGGGACGAGCCGGGCCGGGCCGGGCCGCCCATGCCAGCCCCATTACACCATTGTGAAGCTCCGCGTACACAAACACACACACACACACATGCGATGCCCTGCCCAGCACTGCCCAGCCTTGTCTCGTCCGGTGCTGTCCTGTCCGCACTCTCCGCTACGCAGGTGGCCAAGTGGGGCCCGGCCCGGGGCCCGGGGCGCCCCGCGGTGTGCGTGGGGGCAGGAGGGGGCGCGCCGGCCCGGCCGGTGTCACTGCAGGGTAGACAGGTGTTGGCCGGTCTGTCTAAACAGTCACTCATTGTGGCGGGGCGGGGCGGGGCGGCATGTCTCCCGCCCCCCAGAGGCTGGTCGCTACGCCCCGCGCGTGCCAGCTAGCCGGCCCTGCGAGCCCCGCCCCGCCCCGGTCGCACCGGGTCGACAACGAGCTCTAATCACAGCAGGGTGAGGAGGACTCTATCAGCTGGGG
Organism: Frankliniella intonsa; assembly: GCA_033675135.1. Taxonomy (NCBI): domain Eukaryota; kingdom Metazoa; phylum Arthropoda; class Insecta; order Thysanoptera; family Thripidae; genus Frankliniella; species Frankliniella intonsa. The sequence goes on from CM066253.1 coordinate 4,391,551, forward strand.
CGCGCACCGCGCTCGCGCTCAGCATGCACTGCTCGGAGACGATCTCCATCTCCAGGACAGCGCAGCCCTCGGCCAGGATGCGGCTCAGCGGCCCTGCAATCCGGGGCGCACGCCATCCATGCGGCGGTACTCAGTACCCCTCCGTGCATTCTCTTCGGATTGGCGTGTCGCTTCGGCGGCGACGAGCCGGGCCGTGCTGGGGCCTGCTGGTCAAAGAGTGTAGGAGGATGGAGGGGAGGAGGGGGAGGGCCCCGCCGGGCATCATGCCGGGCACGTGTCACACAAGCGACCGCTAAGTGCCGCATCCGGTGCCCGGCCCGGCCCGGGGCCCCAAGCCCCAACGCCTCGTCCCGCCCCGCCCCGCCCCGCCCGCCAGCTAGCGCCCAGAGACCCTGCCATTGTTTGACAAGACCAAGACTAGGAAGAGCGCCGTGCAGCGCAGCGCAGGCGCCGCGACCCGGACCAGCGGTCGGCGGAGTGAACCGCTGATCGCTCAACTCCTAGTGCAGCACGCGGATGAGACAGGGCCAAGGAAGAGTTTTCACATCTCAAAATTCAGGAAATTCAGAAAAAGAAGAAAAGTAATCCAAAGACAAAATAAAGAATTTACATATTTTTTTAAATCAATAAAAATTGCAAAATTTTCATGTGTTTACAAGAAAAGCCAAGACTTTTGTACACAAAAATTCAGAGCTATTTCTTTCTCCCGGACAGGGCCAATGCCCCACGCGACGCGATGCGCCCTGCCTGCATCCCCTGGCTGGATAGGACGGCGCGTGCTGCCGGGCCGGGCCGGGCCGGGGCTGCCAAGGGCGCTGCCGAGGTGCGCTGGCCACGCCCCGCACCACCTTGTCGACACGCCGCGCACGACTCGCCGTTGGATGCCGCGCCACGCCGATTTATAGGACAGGCGTCCTCGGGCGCAGCGCCCGGCCCGGCCCCGGCCCGGCCCAGCCCCGCCGCGGGAGGGAGGGAGGGAGGGAGGGGCGCTTCTTTATTTTTCCGGCCTTGCACAACCCGTCGAATTTCAATATTGCTCGTTGCCCGGGCGGCGCGTCGCATATGTGTGCTCGGCCCCCGCCCCTGCAGTCCCCTTCCTCTCTATGTCGACACTCAGAAACGGCCCTTCCCTTCTTGATTAGGTCGTCAAGAGCACGCCGCCCAAGGTGAACACAGAGCGCATGATTCGGACCCGCGGGACGCCGATCTGCGCGCTTACGACGTTCAGCACAGTTAAACGTTTTAAGTGCGGGTTTTCTTTTCTGTCGGAGGGCACGTCTGTCTCCCGTACCGTTCTCGTACGGGCCCATCTCTCTCTACCAGCGCGGCCGCGCGCGCTGAGGCGTCACAGCGACGGTATTGGTCCGCACCCGTGCCGCTCCGCCCCGCCCCAGCCCCGGCCCGTCTCTACTCGTGTGTATCTTGTCTTGTCATTGTATGCAAATCCCGCCGAGGGCCCGGCAGGCCGTCAGGTCGTCCTAATTGCAGGTCTTGCAGCGCAAGTAGCGGGGCAGAGGGAGGCCGGCCAGAGACACACAAAGTACAGGAGCGCGGCTGCAACGTGTATTCCAAACACGGGACAGATAAGACTGCAACTTCAAACGTATTGCAAGGTGATATCGAACACGGACGGGTGTGGTTGTAGCGGAGGGCGGGGCTGGACTGGGCTTGGCAGGGCGGGCTGGACGGGCCTTGGTCGGGTGCGAGGGAAGACCAGGAGGCCGGGCTACATCGCAAAGACCAGCAGCGCCAGCGCAGAGTAGCCCGGCCCGGCCCGTCGCGCTGGGCCCCGCAGACCGCAGTGCAGCGCTCCCTAGCCGCCGGGACTCGCACTACGGCCGCCCGCTACCCGCGCAGCCTGCTTGGAGGCGCGCTCTGGCGGCGGGTCCCAGAACTTGCACAGGGCAGGACAGCCGACTCGGCGGCTCGGCTCGGCTCGGTTCGGCTGGCGATCGTCCGTCTTCGGATCGGGAGGGAGCCGAAGGTGAAGGTAAGGTAAGGTAAGGTAGTGTTGGGTCGGGCTTGGGCTACACGTTCATGGCCCTCCGCGGCGAGGGCGAATGGGAGCCGTGAGGAGCAAGGCGCTTGCGGAGACAAACCGGACGGGTGCTCACCGGGTACCAAAGGGTACACGGGGTGGGGAGCGGAGCGTCCCCCACTCTGGGGAGACAAAGCTCAGGTGAAAATGTTGTCATCTGTATGCAGGGGCCTTCGCCCAGCCGCGCCCGCACCCGCACCCCGTCCCCACCCAAACATGTTTTTCAACTTGTCTTCATGATGCATTACCATACATGAGTTGTTGATGTGCCCTTGAGTGACACCCGGCCCGAGACCGGGGTGGGGCCCGGCCGGGCCTCAGGAAGGGGCAGCCCTGCAGAGGGGCGGGAGAGGCAGGGGAGGGGAGGGTACGTCCTTCGAGGAGGTCCCTCGTCCTGGCCGGGCCGCTGCACCAGTGCCGCCACCTGGTGGCAGAGCGCTGCACTGCACTGCGCCCCTGCCCTGCCCTTCCCTGCCGCAGCCGCCTGCCGGGCGGGCGGCCGCCGCCCCAACCCCAGCGCGCTGCTATTTTTAACCGGCCGCGTTGTAAACAGATGGAGTTGCCAGATACAAGAACAACATTTCAATTCACTGTTGCTCGGCTCCGCGCTAGCTAGGCCCTCGACGCCTGGTCCGCCAAGGGCCGCGCGGCCTCCTAACCAGCTCGGACGTCAACACGAAGAGGAGCAGGACCGCCAACACGGGGCTGCACGCGGTCTGCACCACCAGCACCCGGGACAAGGCGTGAGGCAGTCCCGGACAACAGGACTCACTGGTGGGCCCGTTCACCTGCACCCCGAGGTGTCTCCGCCGTCGGGTGGGGCGGGGCCGGGCCGGGCGGGGCTCGGCAGGCCCAGCCCAGCGCTGACAGCCTCCCCTCCCGCAGACGCGCCAGAGTGACCCGTAAATCACACCCAGCCTCGCCACTCTCGGCATTATTCAGAGCGAAAGCCACAGCGCGGCGAGGTGGTGCGGGGCGGGGCGGGCCAGCGGGCCCCCCATTCACATAGGCGGCCCACAGGCGGGGACGGGACGGGGGCGAGGTGGCTCTGCGACTTGTTTGCTCGAGGACGATTTACTCTCCTTTTACCGAGCTAAGGTTGCAACCTGGTCCCGCGGCCCCGCCCGGCCCACCCCTCTGCCCTCCGCGGGCCTGTCTCGCTCAAATACATGGGCGGACGGGCTGACTGAGGGGCGCGGCGCGGCGCGGCGCACGCTCGCACGCTCGCCTCACGCACCACGGTTTGACGGCTGCTCGGCAGGCAGCGCCTACTCCACGCCACCGCACTCCGTATCTTTTAATTTTTGTTTCTCCTCAGTATACGTCGTGTCGAGGTGTCGTGGCGCGAAGGAGCGGGGCGGGGTCTGCTTGTAGGAAGGTGACGCACCGACGTTCACTCGCCCGAGTGGGCAGACTTAACGGCGCGATATAGCGTCTTGAGCAATAAGAGACTTTGTCGCAGACAACTGCACCCTATAAATTATCTCGCTGGGCGTTGCGGGGCGGGGCGGGGCGGGGCGTATGGCGGCGGAGCTACCATCATTCGGCCGAACAAGCTAAGGAAGGGCCCCCGGCCCTCTGCCTGCAGAGGCGTCGCGATTCAAGAAAACTTAACAGGAGCAAAAGAGTGCACGTTCTAATCCTCTCAAGAAGATTACTCTATAAATATATGTACCATCTAGGCGCATGTTAGAGCAAGGAGGGGGGGGGGGGGCGAGGTGGAGGCAGCGGCGGGCCCGAGTGGGACAGCCCTGTCCTGCCGCGGCTTGTCCAGCGAGCTGCCCACGCCCCATGCCAGCCAGCCGTTACGTGCAGGCTGCAGCCTGGACCGTGCTGGAGTGGAGTTCACAGACACTTACTCCCGCGCGGCACGCTTGTGTGTTGGACTTACCTAGAGAGCTCTCCGGGTCCGACAGGTCCGACAGGGACGGCACCTTCTGCATGCTCCCGCGGGATCCTCGCGAGTCCAGGACGGCGTCATCGTGGTGCGACTCAATCTTCATCACCTGCGGGAGGTCCAGGTCGAACTTCTGCAAAAGAGGGAAAGGCGAAGGGCGTCAGCTCAGAGACACTGGGCAAGTGATTTCCTCAATCCGGCCAAAAAACACCACACAGGCGAATAATCCAAATGGTCAACTACTCATTATTCGCAGCTGACCTCTGTCATCTCGAGGAAGAACCCCGAATCCCAACAATCCGTGTACAAATCGTCCAAGACATCCACGTCGATGTCCGGGACCTCGGCGTCCGACGAAAAGTCTGGTCCAGGAAGGCACATGGCTTCGGCACTTCCGCAAGTTCGGGGCGGACAGTGGACGGACCGAGCACACCGATGTGACAACACGCCAGGGCGTCTACCGAGAGAGTGAAGGAACGTCGCCCAGGTCCGGGGATAAGTACCCGGGCGCCGGGCTAAATTTGTTCTAGTTATCAAGACCCGCACTTTCCAATTTGCATCGAATCGTAAAAAAACACACAACTAGAGCCCACGATAAAGGTGATGACGTCCCGTTTGCCTCGGTCGTCACGTAAGACTTGCACTTGTCATATCGGCCCACCATCGGTTCGGTCAGGTCCGCGGCCCGGCCCGGCTCGGCCCTTGGAGACAGGGCGATACCGTCATACGTCCACACACTCAGCCCGCGGCCCTCGAGGGGCGCCGCGGCGCGCGGCGCCGTACGATAAAAGGCATCTGCCAGTTTGGCCCGGTTTTGCCGCCCCGCCCCGCCCCGCCCCGTTACGCTACACTACAGCCGCGACAAGCCGGTGTTCCAGGTACAGATAACCAGGCCGCAAACAGACGGTGATGGGGCCGCACCGCACCGCACGGCACGGCGCGCTTATGGCGGCCTCAGCTGTGCACGCGCAAGCAAAAAAAAAAAAAAAAAAAAAAAAAAAACAGACAGACAGACGATGCCGGCCAGGCCGGATGGGAGCCCACCCACCAAACTGTGAACGTGGACGAGCGTTAGAACTTGCGAAGATATAGAGAAACGTAACGTGATTGAGACGCCTATCCCCAAGGAGGAGGTATCGGTCGCGCCCTGAGCGTGTACCTCACCGCACGCAGGAGTGTGGGCGGGTTGCCTACTCCCATACCCGCCCGCCCCTACAGCAGCCTGCAACGTCGTGCACCACGCAACCAAGTACACCACGCGCCGCACCGCTGCATGGCGTCCCGTGCGTACGGCATTTTCCCACCCCACCCCTCTAGTGACACCTAATCCCCTGTTCTCATTTCCGTTCCACTTACGGGATGCACGCCACGCCACGCCACACCCCGCCCCGCTCGGTCCATCCGAAAGGCAAACACTCTTCTTTATCTCGGCGGCCGGCAGCTTCCCCACGTGCCCGAGCACGCCGTCCTACCCTACGGTGCCGTGGTCAGGGAAGCTGCCGCTGCGGACGGGACGGGTCGGGACATAGGTCGTGTCCGGTCCGCACGGGCCGCGCACGCGCACGGCACACAAGCACTTCCGTGGGTAAATACCTGGGCTGGGCCGCGCCATGCCATGCCATGAGGAGGGCTGCACCACACAGCGCATGCACCGGAAATCCGATTGAAATATGGCGTGATGCACCGAGAATAGTATCGGCCGGGGCGGGGCAAGGCGGGTCGAAAGGACCCAGCCCGGCGGCGCTCTGTGCGCGAGGCGCGGCACCGCGACACGCCGCGGGTAACGAAGCAGAAGAAGGGAAACGGATGGTGGCACGGGCGCGCCGTCGTCGAGGGCATGATGATGCATTGGACTCGAGGCGCCCGTGGCCGGCGAGGCCCCCTTCGTAAGGGAGCCAGGCTGGCGTGCTGCCTCCGACACGGAACACACGGAGTGCTTGAGGAATGCCAAGCGCGTTCATGCACGGCTAACAGCACGATTTATTTTGTATTTTGGGACTGAGAAGCCGTGCAAACGAAATCCCCAAACCACACACAGATGCAGGGTTCCGTGGGAGGAAGCGTGATGTAATAATACCTAGCCCCGGTCACAATTTTTTTTTTTTTTTTGCACTGCTGCCAATGATGTTGCCATCAGAAGGGAATAAGGGCCATGAGACCCCCACGCGGGCCTCGGCAACCCTAGGCGCAGGGGCAGGGGCGCGCGGCGACATAGGATCGCGCTGACATCTGGCCTGGCAGGGAAAACACATGCCGACGACGTGGTGTTTGCCGACCACAGGACAATGCGCACGGCTTTCTGACCGGCACTTCCGGTCGCGTGCTGCGCGCGCGCGCTCTCACACACACGAAGCGAGACAGCAACACAACACCCCCTGGCTGGCAGAGGAATTTGTCGTGCTCTCGGGTAGAACCTCGTGGCTACATATCGCACACTTCTAAAAGAGCCTATTCATCTCCCAAAAAAAGTCTAATTTAATAATGATAATGCGCACACCTGCGGGGCGCGACAAGCACATCTATCTATTGACGGATGGGGCACTTTTTGCCTACTTCTTAATGTACAGCCTTTTGCCTTGCATTTCAGGCGGCTACCTATGTGCCATTGGGGGGCTTTGCCCCCTCCCTGTATCCGTGCCTGTCCGCACCCCGACCCGCCCCACCGGTCCCCTGGGACGTCACCGAGACGCACGCCGACGTCACTCCTCGGCCTTTGCACGCCAGGACCCTACTATCGTAACTCGAGCTCACGCCACGTTATCTCTAAGGACGATGACTGGCTAGTCGGGCCGGATCAGCCGAGTCAAGAGCTTCGCGGAGAACACTTGTCCTGGGCCAGGCACGTCCTGGGCCTGGACGGCCTCCTGGGCGGCGGGGTGGCGGCACCCGCCCCGCCCCGCCCCGCCCCGCCGCGCCACGGCCCAGACGTCCGGCCGTGGCACGGCTGGCGAGCGGGGAAGGGCGCAGACACATAAGGGGCGGGGAGGGGGAGGGGGCGTACGCGTCTCGCATCGGAACAGCCGAGCCCCCCGGCGGGGCAAGATCATCACCACCACGTCATTCGCGCGTACAAACAGTCGTACAGCGCCGGGCGGGGCGCGGCGGGGCGGGGCGGGCAGAGTCAAGCTGGACGAGCGCTAACCCACACAAAGGCAGGGTCCAAAGTGGTGCGGGGCACTCACTCCATGCCCGGTGCCCGGTGTAACAAGGGCGTGGCGTGGCGTGGCCGTCCGGGGCGCATCTCGTCTCATCATTACTCCCACCAATAGATCTGATACAGCCGGGCCGGGCCTATAGTCACGACGGGCCAAGCAGGGCCGCTGGCCTCGGCCGGAGCTAATGCAACAGGTAGCCAGGGCAGGGCTGGGCCAGGCCGGGCCGGGCCGGGCCGGGCCGCTCCGGGCGTACGCACCGCGGTGGCGCGGGGTGGCGCGGGGCGGGGCGGGGCGGGGCGGGGCCGCGGGGACTGGGAGGGCAGGGAAGGGTGCGGGAGGCCTCGACGTTCCATGAATGAAGACCGTAGTGGAGGGAGGTGGGGGGCGGCGTGCCGGGCCGGGCTGCACTGGCTTGCTCAGTGAAAGGAGAGGTCGGAGCCCCGCCGCACCCCACCCCACCCCGCCACGCCCCGCGCACCTCCTCTCACCTTACAACGCCGCGCCCAAGCTCAACCAACTCACCAGGCCGCGGCGGGGCGGGGCGGGGCGGGCCGAGCAGGCCGGCCACCAAGCCCCAGCCCGGCAACGGAACATTGTTTTCTGTTTTGCCTCCCGGCCTGGTGCCACGGCCGGGCCGGGCCGGGCCGGGCCGGTACCACCCGGTACGCCACCACGCCCGTCCCCAGGCCGGTGCGGTACGGACCCGGGCCGGACGGCATTCCACGAGGACGCGATGCTGTGCTAACAGCGGCCGCTGGGCTCGGTGGGCCTCGCAGACACGCGCCGCCAGCTCCGGCGTGTTGAGCAGCGGACAGTGATCAGTGATTGAGTCAGTAGACTGTAGCGGGCCGATGGAGGGGCGGGGAGGACAAGGGGCGGAAGGGAAGCCACGCAGTCGGGCTGAGTGAGCCAGACGGGCCAGGCCAGGCCGGCCAGGCCAGGCCGGCCAGGCCAGGCCGGGGATACTCGACACGTCGCGGAGTCATCTTACGTGGTCTGGGCGCGGCTGACGAGGCGTGGGGGGGAGGGGGGGGGCGTTGAGATGGTCTCTGGTAAGGGCGGGGCTCAATATCCTTGACACCGGACATCGCTGGGCTACGCATCGAAGAGCGCTCGAAATGAATGAACGCGTCTGATGTTGAGTAACTGTAACTGAGTGCGGTCTGTGAGCAGAGTGTAAGCGCGCTGTGCGTGCCTGGGGGGACTGCCTACCCTCCAGGCGCTGACGGCCCGGCCATTGCCGCGCGCTGCTCGCTAGGCCATCAGTCTGCTATCGGGATCGGGTCGCCCGCTCCAGGAGTCACATTAGGTGGGATGATGTGTGGAGGCCGCGCGCCGAGCCGCGCCGCGCCGCACCGGACCGGACCGGTCCCCCCTCAAAGAGGAGCGAGACACTCGCGGCGTGCACCTGCGCTCCGCTGCTCGCGCCCCCTAGCTGCCCCTGACCTGGTTAACTCCGCGAGTCGCGCGTAGCGCGGCGTGTGGTGGCGCTCCGCAGCCGGAGCCGCCCTGTCCTGTTCGAGTCGAGACCTTATTGTCGACCCCCAGAGGCGGTGCTGCTGAGAGAGCGGGGCGCGGTGGAGCGGGCGGGGTGACACCATCTCCCCCTCTGCAAGAAGTTACCCCGTGCGACACGTTCGTGCCGGACTGCGCCTGGACAAGTCCCTGCCCGTGTTGGATTAGACGGCCACCACGGCACACGAGGCCGGGCCGGGCCAGGCTTGGCAACAACCGGCCGATACGAAGGCTCCGAGCAGAGCAGAGCAAAACGAGAAGAAGGACTCGAGCCGGGCTGAGCCGAGCCGGAGGCCCTGCAGCCTGCCCCGCCCCGCCGCCTCTCCGCCCACCAGGCACGGGCACGGCCGGAGCTGCCCGGAGCCCTTGGCTTGGCGAATGTGCCGGCTCAAGGGGGCTGCGGGGGGCAGGGGCGTGCAGGGGCGGTGAAAGGGGAGGGGAGGGGGCAGCCAGGCGTCGCGTGGCCGCGCCCGACCCGGCGAGGCGACGGCTGAGGGGGAGGGGGGAGAACGGGGCAGGGCGGGGCGCTCCGGGAAACCTGAATGAATGGCCGGGTACTACTCCCCGCTCCGCCGCGCCACGCCACGCCGCGCCAGCCAGTCCAGTCCTGACCGCAGCCCGGGCGGGGAGGAGGGGGAAGGGGGGGATGCCGTAGCGCCCCCGGCTGGCCGGGACGCCGCCCTGGACCTTCCCCACCCGCTGGAGACAAAGCCACGGCCGCCGAGCCCGCGACGCCTGAATGTAATTGCTAAGCGGCGCGGCGCTGCGGCTGCAGGGACTGGTCTGGTCTGGACTGGACGGGACGGCGTCGCACGCACATCTCTGGGCGTCGCGGTGCTACGCGCTCGCGCCCACGCGACGCCTCTCGGGCCTGCCCGGCTGGGCGGGCGCCTCCCACACGCGGCGCCGCGCGAGTGTGTGGCGACAGCGCGGCGCGGCGCGAGCTAGGCGGAGGGAAAAACGGAGTGCGTCCCGAACGTTTAATGAGCGGCACTGCTGCACCACCACCGCCGCCCCGCCGCCTACACCGAGAGCATCGCGGAGGTGCGCTGCCAAACGCCGCGGCGCCGCGGCCAAACACACTAGAGTCATCAGAGGCACGCGAGGCGCGGGGCGGCGCGTTTGACAAATTCAAAGCGGTACGTAAATAAAAGGGGGCCCCTGAATTGCCCTTCACATGTGAAGACTTGCGCCGGGGCCGGCGGGGCGACCCCTTTCCCCTAACTCTTCCCCCTGACGGCCCCCCGCCTCGCCGCGCTGAGGTTCAAACTGCCGGCAGAGCAGACCAAGCGCGCATTAAGCTTTTAAGCTGAAAAGAGGCACACTGCCTGTCGGCTCCAGTTGACGTAAAATTCGTCCTCTATGAGCTCATTGTGCCCCGCTGAGACGCCTGCTTGTTGCCCGGCCAGGCCCCACATTGCCCCCACAATGGGATGGGCGGGGAGGCCGCGGCGCGGGGGCCCCGCCCCCACCCGCCCCCGCCGCGGTGCGGTACGGCCACGGCCCGGCAGGACCCACAGCCGGTAGATATTGACGGTGGAGGGGGCGAGCCGATGCGATACGGGTATACTGATACGCCGCGCTAATCACCGACAGCAGAATCAGCCATCAGCAGCGAGAGAAATGAGGGAAGCAGCGCGGCGATAGTTGGACACTGTGAGAGTAGTTGGAGTTGGACCGTCCTCATCGGCTCATCTTGGGCACGGAGCGGCGGGGACAGCCAGCGCCGACGTGACGCGACTCGGCGCGCATGTGCTGCCATGTGCCGTGCCACCCTCGCCTCCCCTGCCGCGGCCCTCGCGTCCCGCCCTAAACGCGGCGGAGAGTAAAGTGACTCGTTTGGGGCTGACATGAGCTGCGGCCCGTAGCTTGGCCCGCGGGCTGAGCCTGAGCCTCGGCTCGGCGCGGACTGTTTAGCCCATTGCCCGAGCCGAGCTCGGTCCGACTCCTGTCGGGCTCTATGGGCCCGGGCCGAGCTGGGCTGGGAGGCGGACACGGGGCTCTACTCCTAGAGGGACCGAACCTCTTTATTGCGACTTCAGACCAGCCGCTCCTCTCCCCGCGACAAGGAGGGTCACATGAACCTTTACCAGCTTCTTCTTCTTGCGCGCTGGGGCAGGGCCAGCTCCCGTGGCGTGCGCCGGGGCCAGCGCCGGCCTGGCCGCGACCGCGACCACCAGCTCTTGCTGCTGCTGGTCGGTGGTGCCGCGGGCGTCCTCCGGCCGCAGTGGTGGTGGCAGCGACGGCGGTATCCTAAGGTTGGCGTCATCGTGTTGACGCGGCAGAGCCGGCACCCTCGCGGCTGGAAAGGTCTGCGGGTGTGCAGGGCCGGGGCCGGGCACGGAGCCCCGGCGGCCGCCTCCCGCGTGCTTGAGCATCGCAGCCTCACATCGCGCATAGCACCGCGACCGCGCGCGCAGTAAAAGAAGATTCAGGGCCTCGGACACACGGCGTAAGCTCCACGACGGCGAGCTCCACGGGACGGGGCGGGCGGGTGACACACAGTCAGCGCGGCGCGGACGTCCACGACGGGGACCTCGCGGAGGGGCACACAGACACAGCACACCGAAGCGGCCTCACGGCCTGACCCGGCCCGGCACGGTCGCCAGTTCAGAAGCAACACTGGCCGGTTAGGTTGGCCACACGGCCAGCTCTCGGGAGGGGCGCGGAGGGCCGGGGTGGGGGGAGAGAGAGAGAGGGAGAGGGGCTCAAGCAGTGGGGGCGACCGGACTCGGCGCGGCGGCGCGGCGCAGCGCGCTGGTGTGGTGTGGGCTCAGGAGGGGGGGAGGGGGCGGGGAGGGGCGCTGCCTACTCTACTACAGTGGGCATGAATGAACGGCCGGCCCGGCCCCGCCCGGCACGGGGAGGGGAGGGGAAGGGAGGGGCACCATAGAAAAACATGAATGAAAACCTGCTGTTATCTTGAGACGGCGGGGCGGGGCGGGGCGGGGCGTGGCATGGCGGGGCGGGGTGCGGGGCGCGGCGTGGGTCCGGCTGAGAGCGCAGCTGCAGCATCTCATCTGCCTGCCAGGCCGTGCCCCGCCCCGCCCCGCCCTGCCCTGCACGGCGGATGACCTGACCGCCGGCCGGACCCGGGAGACCCCGCGGCGCGGTGCAGAGCCACAGGTTCACGGTGCTATATGAGTGAGTAATCCACAGCTCAAGGACGTCGTGCTGGGCCTGGGTGCAGTGCACTGCGCCGGGTCCTACGCCGCCTCCCTTGGTGCTGAACCATGGCGTCCACCCCGCTCCGCGAACACTGGCCGCACCGCCCGACATGCAGTGCCCGACCGAGTACTCCCCGGCCGCACGGCCCATTCACCCGCGCTTCGCTGCCACGCGCACAAGGCCGAGGACCGGGGGTCAATGCAACTGCTGATCCCGGCCGGGGCGGGGCGGGCCGACGCACTTATCGAGAGTAAAACTAAAGGCAGCAGCAGCAGCCGTCAACTCAGCAGCGTAACCCGCAGCCGCTCCGCCCCGCCCAGCCGCGCCGGGCACCGCCGAGCGCAACCGAGCTCCATTCCATTTATCGCCCCTCAGACGGGGCCAGATTCATAAAGGCCATGAGGCCCTAGAGGCCCCGCTGGCTCAACTGCTACTATACCGGGGACTTCACCGCTAGCCCCACCCCGCCCCGCCACCACTCCGCCAGCCCTGCTGCTATTATCCAATCTGCTCAGCTTGACGCGGCTAATACGCCCGGCCCTACGGGCCTGGGGCGGGGGCGGGGTAGGGCGGGGCGGTCTCAAACCATGGCCCCAACCCCTTCGACCGCCTGCCCCACCCCACCATCGTGGAAGAAAAAGAAACCGCTGCAGCGGGATCGGGACACTGTGACGAGTCAGCGGCCAGACATGGAGGATAGGGTTGCAGAGCAAAGCCTCGACGCAGGGGCGCCGAGCCCACGGCCTGGTCGTGGAACTTCAGGACGAGCGTACCCACGCTCACATATCCCCGCCCCCTCCCGAGCGTCGAACGTGACTGGACCGACCACAATCAATGACAAAGACTCATGCCACACACGACTCGTTGCTAAAAGTGGAAGAAGGGAACGGGGAAGGCGCGGAGGGCGGCGGGCGTTGTGCCACGCCCGGCCCCCTCTGAGCTCAGCCCGATCCGCGCCACCCCGTCCCGCGGCCGAGCCGAGCCGAGCCGCGAGAGAGACCCCTTTTCTCCTCCGAGCCGCAGTGGCCCGAGTGGCCCCTTGCCGGGCAGGGCCGGGGGCACGCGGCGACACCATGCGCAGTGGGTATTTTGGTGAGGCGGCCTGCCCTGCCCTGCCCTCGGGTTCAAACTTCGGGGCTCGCGCTGCGCTCCCCATATGCTCAGCTGCTCCGCGCCCCAGCGGAGCGGCTGCCACTTTGGCATGCAAATTGGCAGCTGCTTTGGTCGGTTCTCTAGCCGTTAGCGGGCCGAGCCGTCGGGGACGCCCGCCTGGGTTTGGACCTGGAATGCCTCGGCCCGGCCCAGCCCGCCCAGCCACCCCAGTCCAGCCGATCCGACCGACTCGACTCAGCAGCCGAGCCGAGCCGAGATAAGCATCTCGCGAGCCACAAACACACAGCCACCGGCTGAAAGGGGGGACGGGGAGGGGGAGGGGGTAGGCCGCGAGCTGCTTATCGCCGTCTGCACGCCCGACCGTCCCGTCCCGTCCGCCCGTCTGTCGCCCGCTGTAGCCCGCCGCTCAGTCGCTCAGTCCTCCAAATACGAGACGCGCTGCCGCGGCCGCAGCTCTTTGGCCTGGACTGCTGCGCTGGCGGGGCGGGGCGGGGCAAGGCGGGACTGGGCTGACAGGACTCCCAGTCAGCAGTTCACGGGCCTGAGCGGCTCGCCTCACATTCCACGTCATGGGCGTTCTGCGCTGCGTTCTGTGCAGCCCGACCCCGGCGGCCGGCACGCCCCGCGGGTTTGGCGACAAAACAAACGAGAGCCTACGCCCGCCCGCCGGCAGCGAATCACGACGAACCGACTCGCGTCGCCACCACACACGCTGGCCCACCCGCCCACTCCCGCCCCCCGCGACGCCGAATGGGTTGCCTGCCTGTCGGGCGCGAGGGTGTGCCCTCTCCCCCCTCTCACTCCGCGGGGGTTTCCAGCGCGCGCCCCGCCCCGTGACCAGACCGCACCGTCGATGGGCATTTGACTTTCAATCACAACGGCGCGGGGGGGAGCCCCGGCGGCCCTGGTCGGGTCAGGTCCAGGGCCTCAGATGGGCTCGCTGATAGCGTGCGCATGGCAACGCCCCGCAGGTCCGCGCCCAACCGCAAGCACTCACAGGTACGGGTCAGGCGGACGCCCCGCCGCGCGCCCGTGCATTGCGGCTGCCTAGCTGGCGGGCGGTGGAGATGGTGGGGCATGGAGAGCCGCACCGCGTACATCCCCAGGTCCGGCCGCGGCCCCCGCGACCTGAAGCGCAGAACCGTATGACGTCCCGTGCCGCACGCGTTGCGGCCGCGGCCGCGGCAGAGCACGGTGGGGCGGGGCAGAACAGGGACAGGACAGGCTCCTTATGGGGTAGCCGATCCGGTCGGCACCGGGACTCGCGGAGTGGAACAGAGGCACGCCTGCCAAAGCCAGAAAGTCTCTGATGCGGCGGCGGCCGCGGGGCGAGCCCGGGTCTGTCCGATAAAATCGAGTCTGGCTGGAAAAGTCTGGCGGGGGTCGCCTTGTCCTGTCCCTACGCGGCTCCGCCCCGCGCCGAGCCCTTCCCCGGCGGAGCTCGTGTAGAGCACCCGTCGTTGGCACGGCGGCGGAGCGGAGCGGGGGGGCTGGTGAATGTTACACTCCCGTCGCCCTCCCCTTTCGCGTCTGGCGGGGCGGGCCCGCTCAGCCACGCCTTTAGACATCGTGCCAAAATTTATAGGCGTCACTGTAATACATTTGACTGCGAGCGCGAGCTGCGGGGCTGGCAACGAGTCCAGTGCCGATGCTGCAACCTGTGTGCCGCGGCGGGCGCGGCGCGCCTCGCGGCCCGGCCCGGCCCAGCACAGGTCCTGCAAGCCGTAGGCGCGCGTCAATGAACTCGGGTTATGAGCGACAAGCTTGCCCCCCTCCTTCCCCCGACACCAGGACGGGCGCCGCCCTGCCCCGCTCGCCGGCTGCCTGGCTCGGCACTGGTTCCTCCCACCTGGAAACGCCAGGCCCGTGTCCAGAACGGCCCGGTACAGGCGACGACGCCGGCCCTGCCCACCACCAGCCCTGGCACCATCCCAGCCTTACCAAGACGGTGCCCTTTAATTTACAGCGTCTCACATTTTCTTTAATTTCTTTTGCCGGCGCTGCGCCGCGCGTTGATGGGGGTGGCGGAGGCCGCCGGGGCTGTTCCGAGGCGCTATAGGGGCCGCTCTTCCAATCGGGTTCTCTGCTCTCATTATTCATAGGCGCTTTTTGAGAACTCTGGCGGTAAAAAAAAATCCAACCTTCAAGTAACGCGTATCATCCCACCCGAACGTACTACACTATACATATAGAGGGCAGGCCCCTCTTAAAACCCGGTGCGGGCAGGCTAGGCCGGTTGCCCGCACCACCACCACCAACCATGGCGCTTGGTGGCTCCTTGCACGTAGGCAACCCTCCTGCACTCATGCATGCGGTGCAGTCTAGCCGAAAGGGTTCCGTGCAACGTGCTTGGACAGTGCTGCCGCACCAGGCCAGGCCGACCGTCGTTCACCACGCCATGGACGCCAAACGTCCTGTCCACCTGCGTGCATGCCGAGGGCTTCCCCCTATGGGCGTCGGTGCTCCGCACCCTAAGCGGAGCCGGGCCCAGGGCTCGGTCAGCGGAGCGTGGCAGAAGAGCACGCGATGCCGAGAGTGCCTGTAGCCCGGAGACCTGAACGCCGTGCCGGAGGAGTCCGGCCTGGAGGAGACCTGAACGAACACACCACGCCGCGTCGTTGTCCCTCGGCGCGCACGCAGACGTCCCCCTGATTCGTGTCCAGCAGGGTGACGTGGCTGCCGGGCGGAGACGCTCGGCTGATCCCGCCCCGCCCCGCGGCCGTTACACCAGCGTCACGGTGGGGTTGTCGCGCTCCGCCCAGCGCCGCCCCACGCCAAGAGGGCTCTGCACAAGCACCTCACTCTCTCCGAACGAGTTTCCTGTCGACTGCACCCGGGCGCGGCGCGGTGATGTGTCGCTCAGTACAGACCCCCAATTGAAAGTTCGGGCAGGCAGGGGACTTGCTTGGCATGCGCGGGGCGGGCACGAGGCGCGGCGACGCGCTCACGCCCGTGCTCGCCACCATCCATCGTCCAATTAAGTCAAATATTCCAATGGGCAGGATGTGTGAGTGCGATGTTTAAAAATATCGCGGCGTCCCGTCCCGGGGCGGGCCGGCCCCTGCAACGCGCTCGGGGTAGAGGCGCCGCGGCCCACCGAGGGGCTGCCTGGTCTACTGCTGCTGTTCCCGCCCTGCTCCCCCTGGCCTTACGCTCACCCCTCACCTCACCTCGCCAGGACTCGGCGGGACGTCGCTGTGCCTAATTTCCCATAACACATTCCCCTGGCGGCGGTCGGGTAGGGCGCACACAAACATTTCGGGCCTCCCACAAATTCGTCGTCGCGCCAAAGTTTTGTCGACAGCGCACGCTTACTTATGGAACACCCAGCGACCGCCCCGCCTCGCATCGCCTCACCCCGCCCCGCCAGACTGTAATGAGAGAGGAAGCACGTTTTCGTTCTGAGCAGCATGGCTGCTGCTGCTGGATTCGTGGCCGCGGCTGGTTCCACGCCGGCCGGCTTGCCACGCCACGCCACGCCACGCCTCGGCCCGGGCCAAGCCTGTGGTTGAAATTCAACGACACTGCTGACGACGCCGGCCCCACCTCCCGAGGGCCCGGGCCGGCCCGGCGGCCAGAGGGCCGGAAAAAGGAGACTCTAAAGGATCGTGGGAAGAGGCGCGCCGAACTGTCCAGGCTGTCTCGCCTAAGCGCAACGCGCGCGCGCACCCGCGCTTGTGTGTGCGTGTGTGTGTTGTGGTGTGTTTGCACTACAGCCACCCGCGAGGACACACGGCCCCACCCCGCCGCCGGGAGGCTGGCGTCAGAGGCCTCGGAGAGACAAAGCACGCCGCCCCGCCCCGCCCGGCCCGGCCCGGCCCGGCTGTTTGACTTTGGCACCAGGTGACTGTATGCACGCCCGGGCTGGGCGGGGCCGGGCCTCGCTGGCTTCACAGGACTCTGAGCGCTCTGTGCCGGGACGGGCCGGCCTATAGTCCTATATAAGACTTTAGGGGCCGAGTAGAGGGCGCGGCGCGCCTGACGCTTTCCGGGTAGGCAACCCCGCGGATCGTGCTCGCAATCAACACAATTGGACTAAAGAGACCGCGCTAAAGGATATGACTCGGTCGGTGCGCACGCGCGCCTTGCGCCCGGCCCCGGCGGGCTTCGCCCGACCGACATGACCCGACGGTCAAACATAGCCTCGACTCGACCTCATAGCAAACATTGACAGTTTCAGAAACGGGCCCGAGCTCGGTGCGGCTGGGTCAGGACGCGTCGTAGGACTCGCGGTCTTTGAAGGGCGTCGCGAAGGGGACAGCGGCCGGAGAGGTGAGTAAGTACGAGTCGCGCGTCGACCCAACAGACGCGCCCGTCCGGGGCCTCTGGCCGACAGGCCGCGACGGCCACGCCGGCTCGCGGCTGCGACTCTTTCTCGCCCGATAGGCATGTGGCCTCTTTCTTTTAAATCCTTCTGCGGTTTATTTCACTACTACCGACCCAATCTCATATGAGAAACAAACACACACACATATGTACACGTGTGTTGGAAATATGAACGGGAGGGGGGGGGGTCTTCAAGTTGGCAACGCCGGGGTTGCAGCTGTGAGAGGGGAAGGGTAGAGAGGAGGGGGGGGCGTGCCGAGCTAGGGGCTCAGCGTGGGGCCCAGCCGTGTGGAGTGGGGCCGCGGGGTAGGGCCCCGGTGGGGCTGTGCGATCCTCGCGGCCAGTTTAAAGTACCCGGGGCAGGGTCGCGGGTGGGAGGGGAAGGGGGGAGGAGCCCAGCACGCGTCGCGACATCCGTTGGACTTGCTTGTCGATGCACGAAGGAAGCTGAGGCAGCAGTGCCGCCCCCTGTCCCCGGTACGTAAGGCCTTCCTCTGGAACCGAGCCAGAGCCGTGCGGGCCGTGCAGGCGCAGGCTATGCACCGCACAACGCAGCGCAGCGTCGTGCCGGCCCGTCACCAGCCCTTCACAGTGCCTCGCCTCCACGCCTCAGCGCCGGCAGGAAGCGCCCCCCCCCCCCCCATTCCCCCTGTAGACACGTCGTTGGAAGGGCCATAACGTGACGTCATTATTATTGTTGTTGTTGTCGAGTCAATCAAAGCAGAGGGTGTGTTACACCTCTAGGGGGAAACGGTCCTGAGAAGGCTGACAGGGGCAGAGAGGGGGAGGGGGTCAGCCGTGACCGGCGGCCGGGCGGGTCCTGCACCGCCCTGCACCCTGCCCTGCACCCGCAGTAACGGCCCGCCGCGCCGGTGAGACTTCCGGTGGCTGAGGTTGACGGTCCCGCGCCCCCTGCGCCAGCCCCGCCCCGCCCTGGGGTTTAACCGAGGTAAGGACCGGACAGCTAGCACGGCCCTTTCCTTAACTTGGATTGCGGATTTTGCCAAGTCCTTCCCTTTTACAGGGCGGGGAGGGGCGGGGGCGCGGGGCGGAGCACTGGGTGCGTACAGTGGGCGCAGCGTTGCCAGGCCGAGCGGCCCTGCCCGCCCGGGCTGCGGGGCTGGGACGGGCGCTCCCAGCCAGACCCGCCCCGCCCCGCCTCCATCCTGCCGCCACGCCGCGCCGCCGGGCCGGGCCGCCGGGCCGGAGGATGCAGCAGGTAGACCCAGCCCCAGCCGTGGGGAGCGGGGGCGGCGGGGGCAGCGGCGGGGGAGGAGGCGGGGGTGCTCCCGGGACCGGCTGTTCTCCCTGCATCCTAAAAACGGGCAAACCACTAAGAAAGCAGGGATACATAGGAGGCGAGTAAAGCAGGGCGCAGCATGGCGTGGCGGAGCGGGGCGCAGGAGGGCAGGTCAGGTTACACAACTGTTCCCAGGCCCGGCCCGGCCTGCCCTGTCCCCGGGCCCACAGGGTGTCTGCGCAACCTCGCACTATACCCCGCCCCTGTACAGCCCTGCGATGCCCTGCGGCCTGCGGGTGCGAGTGAAGGCCCTTCACTGAAGGGAGAGAGGAGAGAGGGCAGCTATGCTACCGAGAGGTGCGGGCGTGCACTAGCACCGCAGCGGGCGGCCCGGGTAGTACCCGGCGAGTGCGTCACCCCGCCGAGCCACGCCTCGCCCTTGAGCGCGCTCCTATCACTCGTTATCACTACCAGCGTAGCGCTCTCCTGCAGCTGCAGGACTGGTCGCGGACCGCGCAGTTCAGAGTGTTGTGGAGCGGGGCGGGGCCTTGCAGAAGCTGAGACCGAGCCGGGCGGGCTGGGCCGGGCCGGGCAGAGGCGGCACCCCCACACCCTCCCACAACCGCCCGCCCGCACACCCGCTGCATCCCCTGCACTGCACCGGGCCGGGCCGGGGCCGCACCGCACAGGGGTGAGCGTGGGAGCGCGCATGGCCCCAGCACGTCACCTGGCCCCGCAGGCCCCGCAGGCGCAGGCCCGGGCCGGCCGGCCGGGCGGGGCGCAGCAGCAGCACAGCTACCCCCAGCTGCCCCGCACCACCCCGCCACCGCCTGTGCAGCTGCGGGCGAGCGGGACGGGGCCGTAGATTAGCTCGACGGCAAGATGTCCACGGGGCCCATGCAGACATGTTTCGCCCAGATGGCAGCCGCTCTCCGCTGCTGTAAGCAATAACGTTCCCGTCGGGTACTCACCACTTTCCGGATCGGCTTCGAGCTCCCCGACATCTTGAACGGGCGAGGGTTCGATTCGTAAAAATCCTGATCCTCCAGGCTAAACTCGTCCGCCGACAAGCTTTCCAGGTCCATGGCGGGACCGCTGCAAACAGAACAACGACAAAGATTAGTCCCGTGGTACGCATGCTGGCGAGATCTAACACCAGCGGGCCGGGACGCCGGGTCTATCGATGGGGAGTCCAGAGAGCCCTGTGAGTCTCCACCTATTTTCCCCTATTCGAGCAGGCTCTCTTGGAGATCCTACCCCAGCTCCATTGAAAGTGCACGGCAATTGAGCAAGTGGACAGCCGCTCATACAAACGCCTCACGCCGTTAGGACAAAAGCCACCGCTAGGGGCTCGGGCGCTCCCAGGACCCTACTACCTGCATGCAAACCAGGTAGTTCAGGTCCGGGTAAGCCCCGTGTCTGGTCGCGGACGCGATGAATGGGTGGGGGTACACGATGGCACCGCCTGAATGAAGGGTAACGCTTGGCACCACCTGCCGATCGGCCTGGGTCAAGGCACCCTGTCACGCCCCGCAACTCGACCCTGGTGCCCACGCCGACGACCACGCCGCGCCCCAGCGTCGCGGCGCCGTCCGTACTCCCAGCCGTCCACCTCGTCCACGGCGACGGGTCTACAGGTCCTACATACAGTATGCTGATTGTACAAGATGTAGGATGTTACCATCCTATGAGAGCGTTTGCGACATGAACCAAATTATCAAAGTCATTTGTAATACAACAGCAAGTTTAGAGAATGAATGGAAAATCACAGGCTGTGGACCCCAGCAACCGCTGACAAGAAAAGGTCTACTCTTCGGGCACATACGCCCTGCCCTGTCCCCAGGCCCCGACAGGCCCACATGTGACGGGGTGAATACGCCACTGTCGAGGCGAGAGGGCGGGGAGGGGCCCGACACTCTGGAGCCCAGCCCGCCGCCCCGCCCCGCTGCCGACCAGCCCCGTACATACCCAGAAACCCAAGACGGTAAGTTTACCCTAAATGTGGCAACGCCGCGTCTCCACTCGTCTGGCTAGCAGCGCCTGGCCGCCGCAGCCGCCGCAGCCCGTCCAGGTCCTACACGCGGGGCGGGGCGGGGCGGGGGAGGGAGGAGTTGTACGACCGGCCGGGCCGGGCCGGGCCGGCCGCCACCGCCGCACCGCCGCTACGGCCCTTACTACCACTACTACTGCTGCAGCCGCACCGCGCCGCAGGCTTGGTTCATTCATACGGCGAGGCGACGCCCCTCCTCCTCCTCCTCCTCCTCCTCTTCCGATCAGTCCGCCCACGCCCCGCCCCGCCACGACGCGCATTGTACTTACACCTTGTCAATACGCTGGCCGCATGCACCGCAGAGCCCTCTACTGCATGTCGTTAGAGGGATCCCGAAGGGCCGCGTTCAGATTAAGTTTAAAAGGGAAGGCGACTGAGGCGGACGGGGGAATTCCATCACACTCATGTCCGAGTCACGCACGGCGCACGGAGCCAGCCGGGACTGGCCGCGCACCGCGGGCGCATGGGTAAAAATAACCCTCTTGGTCCGGTGGACGGCGCGGTGCACACAAACTCGTACCCCTAGGCCCCGCTGGCCCGTGTTCACCCAGAAAAATGAAACGTTGTTGCAACCGTAGTATACTGTAACGTATGGCTGGCTCAGGGACATAAAATTGTGACGGCAATAATATGGTTGTTGCGGCTGAATTGCGGCGACCGCAACCATACCCATGATCTCAGCCATGATTTTTGATTTTATGGTTGCCCCTGCGAGCTTATTACGGTTGTGGTCTGGGTGCAGTTAGTGCGCCTGGTACGCCGGGGCGCGGAACGCGGTGACAACATGCAGCCTCGCCTCGCACCTCGACTCCCAAACCTGCCCGCTGCCCCGCCCCGCCCCGCCCCGCCCCGCCACGAGGCGCGCGCGCTACGGCGAACCGTTGGGCGGGAGGGAGTGAGGGGATGGCGCCCGGCCCGGCTCGAGCTGAGGGGAATGGCGAGGCGCCCAGCGCCGAGAATGCCAAAAAGAGTTTCGCAACACGTCTGGGCAGCACCGGCGTGCAGTGTGGGCGGCGCGGGGGCGACCCATTCATCCCCCATAGCCCGCGATGTGACGGCCCCTCCGCCCGCCCGCCCGGCCGGCACGGGCCATGGGCCACGCGGGGTGCGCGGCGCGGCGCCCACCGCCGCGGTGCGACACCTTCCCCGTTCGCGGCATTACATCCGGCTCAGGCCTCGGGGCCCCGGGGGCGTGCAGCCCCACGTGAGGGGCAAACGTGTTGGAACATTTGGGCCCGAGCCGAGCACCCGTCCGCCCCGCCGCGCCCCACCCGGGCCCTCCCCGCCTGCGGTCACGGCGGACACGGACAAGTCGCACTTGCGGGCGGAGCGGGACGGGACGGCTGTGACGGCCCGATAACGAGATAAGAGTCTCCGGGAGGGACGTCATCCCCCTGCCCGGCCCGGCCCGGCCCGGCCCGCCGGCTCCGGCTACCACCCCTCCCGCCCCACACCACGCGATTCGTTGGAAAACACCTCACGACACGGATGCCAATGCGATGCCGTCCCGATTTGATTTGCAGCGCTGCGTAGACGGGCAGCACGATGGCGTTGGAGAGCTTCTGAAACTTTCATCACCGCGACATGCATAAGCGTAGCATGTGAAAAAAAATAATCCATAAGTTGCGAATAAAAATTTCATAAGAATTTTTGGGTAGATGCCTGGGGGTAGATCCCACAGGAAGACTATGCCTTCCGTCACTAAACTTTACGGTCTTGGGTAGGCGCTGTACACCCAAGACCGGTGCAGCTAGATAGTCCGACCTATCTTTGTCCGACCTGGTGATTACCCCGAAATCCGAAGAAGCGCTGTCCAACCTGGATTTCGTCCGACCTTGGATAAAGTGACCGCCGCAATAATTGCGATGTTTGCCCAGGATGACTAACATTGAACAAGACCGCCGAGGTAAAACACTTACCAGCAGAGTCCCCCGGAGACGTTCATCCATTCAACCTTCCACAAAATGGAAGCTGACATAGGTTACCAGCGGCATGACGTGGGCCATCACACACAGTCCCGATATATGACTTTTGCCGAAGAATAGTCTAATCTGACACTACTTGAATATCTTATGCTCACGCCGATACTTAGCACAGATGCTAAAACTTTTGTTCAAACCGCGAAAACGAATAAAAGCGCCGTACCGAACGAGACAAGGCGACACTGAGCGCTGTTCTTTCAGACCGTTACTGCAGGGATGCCAACTTCAATCCAACCTAACCACACTCGTCACTGATGCGTTAAAAATTTCGGATTTGAGCGCAGGTGCTTACTGCCATTTTGACAATGAAAGCAGCTAACGTGACGAAAAAGATACTTTATCGTGAATTATTATTGTATAATTGTTGACGAATTTTGCAGATTTGTAAGCTGTTACTGAGCCTGGTCGGGTCAGGACGGGGGCGGGGTGGGGGGCTCTCGATCCATCACAAGAATCAAGAGAATCGTCTGCTGGGATGACTGTAACATCATAACCTAACTAGGGACGACTCGGAAAATCCAGTTGCTTCAACGTTCAGATTGGTTTTACGACCAATTTACCCGTGTGCACAAGGTCGGACAAAATCCAGGTCAGACGTTCAGATTGGTTTTACGTCCAATTTACCCGTGTGAACATGATCGGACAAAATCCAGGTCGGACAGCGCTTTTTCGGGTTTCGGGGAAATCGCCAGTTCGGATAAAGATAGGTCGGACTATTTCCATACACCGTACAAGAAGGGCGCGTTCAAAGCTAACGCCGAAGGTTCGCAGGTAGCGGCAAAAGTACAGGAAATGTACAGTACAGTAATCATGTTGTGCATTAAAAGTTTTTGAACAAGTCAGGACGACGTGCACCTGCTAGCCCGACTACGACATGGGCTTCACGTGCGGAAACTTTCTCTTTGGGGCAAAACTGTTTTTCTACTGCAGCCATGGGACGGTGGGGATGAGGGAGTCGAAGGCGGAGCGGACCGGGGCGGGCGCGCGGGGTGGCTGGCTACGGCCCGGTGCTATCAGATGGCGAGGTGCGCGACAGATGCCAGCGGAAGATTCCCCCTCTAACGACCCGGCCCATCCCGGCGCGGTGGGGCGGCTTGGGGTGCGGCGCGCCGTGCCAGCCTACAGGTGGTGACGGTGTGACGTGACGGGCGCGGCCGGCCAGTCGGACCACCTAGTCACCGCACCACCGCTCTAAAGTCACGGCCAGTTCGCCACGTACCTCTGAAACAGACTCCTGTCCTGGAGAGGGCTCTGACGAGCACCCTCCTCTCATGATTGTAAAACATAGGTGCGATTTTACGCGTGAAAATGTATTTTTAACATTGTGCTTAATAAAGCCTGAACTAATCTCAAAACAACGCTGGTACAGTATACCGGAAATCATGTTCTGTTCTAGATCCGAGCGCGGCATTTTAAAAGGCACAGGTTCTACCCTAAGAACGAAAAGTACTCGCCCCCGAACGTGCTGCACCGCAGCGGCTATACGTCATGCTAAGGCGAGGCAGAGCCTCGATGACAGCCGGCCCGGCGCACTGCTGTCTTCAGGTACGGGAGCAATAGAGGCAGGGAGGGTGCGAGAGGCGGCCCCAGAGGGGCGGGGGGAGGGTGGCACTACAGGCGCCGTGAAGTGAAGAGGGGGTCGACGTTCAGGTGGCGGCGGGGCCAAGAACAAAGGAGCAGGAGGCGGGGGGAATCTTTAAAACGTTGCTAATTTGTGTAGCGCGGAGCGGGGCGGGGTGGAGCAGGGGGCAGGGCAGCCACCGGCCCAGCAAGGGAACGACGCGACGTCAGCAATTTCCTAGAAATCGGTCGGCGCCACGTATAATGTAGACCGCTACGCTGGCCTCGCGCCTTCTGGTTTATTTCACGTCTAGGGCCTCGACTCGCCTCTTCCCCTGTACACGAGAGAATACATCGCTGCATCTGATGATCTCTTGATCTCCCCGTTCTGATGTGAACATGAGACACACGAAAAGAAGGGCTCGGCTCGGCTCGCCCCGGCCCAGCTGGGCTGCTGTATAGGCTGGGGAGGGGGAGAGGGGAGGGCGAGGACGGAGAGGAGAGGAGAGGGGGCGGGGAGGCTACCAGAGCACTCAACAGGTGCGGACCACCCGCTCCTCCCCCCTCCCCTCCCCTCCCCGGCCTCCAGGCGGAGCGGGCGGCGCAGGGATTTAGATAGTGACAACCCCTCCCCGGGTGCAGCCCTGTCAGAGTCCGAACTCCTCCAAGACCAGGGGCGCTTCGTCGTGATGATCTCTCTCTCGCTCTCAGTGGGGGTGCCCCATGAACAGGATATATACTAAAACACTTCTCGGAGTCTCTCTGCAGGTCAAGAGCGTCGATGATCGAGTCCAGGACGACAACGCACGGCGCGGAGGCCGGGGCGTGGCGAGGCGAGGCGCCTCCCGCAGGAAACAGATTCTCCAAACAACCCCCGGCACAATGCGCGACCGGACCGCTCGGGTCGGCTCAGCTCAGCTCCTCTCCACGGGGCTCCTCGTGTGGAGATAACGGGTGAAACTCGAAGCCGGACAAACGCCGCGAAGCGCAGGCGAGCCGACCTGGCCTGACCGAAGCAAAGCGAAGGGCTGTCTGGCCGCCCCGCCCCGCCCCGCCCCGCCTGCGCACAGTACGCCTTTGTCTTGAGAGCAGATAAGCCCAACACTCCTGTAATCTCGCCGCAGAGCGCTCGGAATGCAAGACGTATCATCAGCAGATGCGTCAGGATGTCAGTTGACCCCCGGGGAGGACGGGGTGAGGCGGGGTGAGGCGGGGTGAGGCGGGGTGGCACCCTACACTCCTTCATCCCCAGGGTCCGCGGGGCACGGCGGACCACTTGTTGCGTTGAGGGCTTCAGCTGCTCGGACAGGCGCGGGCGTCATTGCACGGGCTTAAGGTTAAGACAACAGCAAGACATATATTAAGACGGCTCCGCGAAACGGTGCCCCGGCTTCGGCCAACTTTTCACGGGCAAATGGACTGGCACAGCTTCCTCGGCGAATCCTGGTGCAGCTGAAATGACAGGAGTATGACAGGAGCCAGGCGGAGAGCCCCACGCACGGCCACAGGCCGGGCCCGGACCCAGCGCTCTGGTCGGGCCGGGCCGGGCCGGGCCGGCACAGCAACACTCACTCACCTCGGAGAAAGGTTCCTCAGCGGTTAATCCAACTCTGGGGCTAGAAATGAAGCACTGAAACACTCCGCGACACTGCGCACTGTTCACTCGTTGGCACGGGCACGCGCGTGCGGCGCGCTGCATAAACGCGAATAACGACCACGCACGGTTCAAACGGACGGCAAGGCACGGTACGGACGGACGCAGCGCGGCGCAGCGGTGGCACAAGCTCCAACCTCTCGGCTCTGCCTGCCAGGCCTGCGAGCGCGAGGAGCGAGGAGCAGCGGCCTGCCAGCGCCGGGCCTACAGCTACGCTACAGCCCCGGCCCGGCCGGGCGCCCCGACCCCGACCCTCCCCCTTTCCCCACCACCCCGCCCGCCCCCGCTCGCTCGCTCGCTGCAGCTATGAATGAAACGTCCTTACGACATATGCCGGTAGAGCGCGCTGCTGCTGTGCAGATCAAGTATGAGAAATTCGGGTAATATTTGATGTTTCTCATACTTTACTTAGAAAAGAAATCTAAAGTGCGTAACCTGCCGTACCCATTTAAGTAAAAAAAAAAGAAGAACAAAGCAAAACAAAGTGTCTGCCCTTAGCGCCCGTAAAAATTAAGGTTTTGGGCCGCTGCTATTGATACACGTTTGTTTAAAATACTTCAGCCATATAGTTTTTTGAAATGGATCATTGTAAATCGTTTACATTTGCTCGTTGACATAAGGCCTCCTACCACCTGAGCCTGCTGAAGCGCTCCGCGTATGTGCACCTACTTAAATTCTGGCACAAAGGAATTATTCTCATTTAATTTATTTTAATTTTTAATTTTTCAACTTTCAGATTTGAACTTGGGGGTATCATCATTTTCTCAGTATAATGGAAAACTCCTCCCTAGCAGGATCAGTGAAATATGATAAGAAAGAATACACCGAGATAGTCCTTAACAGTTCAACAGAAAACCCTGAGAGTCAAAATAAGTCTCAAAAAAATCCTAATACAGTGTATGTATCATCACTTGATGAGGATGAGAACGAGATACCAGAAGAGTGTCATCATCTATGTGAGGAGATAGAAATTCGTCAAACTAGTCCATTGGTTAGTTTGTTTGATACATATGTCTCCAAGACAGTCTTAATGCCTGGTTTGGCAGGGTGCCGTCCTCATTTTCATTCTATATGTGAAGTAGTTGTGGAAGAGACAAATTTGTTAAGCCCTTCATATGCACATGTATTACAAGGAAGTTCAGTGTTTGCCACAGATTTGAGCAAAGGAAAATCTATCACAATTCGCATAGGGAGTAGTAACACAGAACTAGATAGAGCATTGGAATTAGCTCTTCTTGACATGAATGTGGCTGAAAGAAGTGAAGTAATACTATCTTCTTCTGATAGAACTACAAAATTAAGAGATCAGCCTGTACTACCAGTATCATGTGTGAAGTGTATTATTACTTTGAAAGCAGCAAGTAGCTCATGTGATACAAATATGGAAGTTGCAGGTGATAGCTCTTTGTCATGTTTGAGTAGCAATGAAGAGGAAAAATACGAGACCGCCCTAAATGAAAAAAATTGTGGAATTGAACTTTACAAGAAACAACAGTTTATTGATGCATTTCACAGATTTGCTGCTGGTGCTAAAACACTAATGACTTTGGACTCAATTGTTCTTGAGAGTAAAGACAGAAATGAGGAGATTTCAACTCTGTTCTCAACACTATGCAGCAACATGGCAGAATGTCAGCTTAAGGAAAATAACCCAACATCTGCAATAATTTTATGTAAGAGGGCTCTCGAACATGATCCTTCTAATATAAAGGCACTATATCGTCAGGCTGTAGCTGCCTGGACATTGGGTGATGTCGATCAGGCTGATTCACTGTTGATTCATCTCTTACAATTAGATCCCAATAATCTTGCTGCTAAGCGACTCCATAAAGAAGTAAAAGATAGACTTCAAATTTATGAAGACGAATACTCCACAATGATGAAACGTATATTTGGTAATAATAAATGATGTACAATTATGTTTGTGTTTGTATTTGCATTTAGTGGTGAGCACCACCAAATAAAATGTTAAGAGTTGCATGTTGGAAGGACTGTAAGCTGCAGGCAGCAAAGACATTTAAATAAATTATTTTCTGATTATCTGTTTGATCAATGTCTAATAATCAACTCATGAAATGGTCAAGAAACATGCTAAACAAGTAATTTCAAGTAGGAAAAGTCAAGATGTTGCCCCAAGATATTCTTTACAAATACAAAAAGTAAAATTTAAAACCCCCTAAAGAAATATAGTCATGATTAGGTAGTAGAAAAACATCACCCAGCACATGTACAAACAACCAAAAGATGTCATTCAGCTCAAAAAAAAAAACAATCATTACATAAAGTAAACTTGGAAACTGCACCAGCTTCTGTTAGGAGCTATGTACTTCTAATTTTCACTCTCAATCAAAAAAAGAGTGGTGAGTACATGCTCATAATTAAGGCACTTGGGTGGAAAAACAATTCAAAAGTCATCTGAAACATTAAAGTGGGTCTATTAGTTTCAAAACACATTTGCTAACATATCAGGCACAACTACAGTACTAATCTCTCTTACCATTCTGTTCAAGAACAACCCTAACTCTTTCTTTAATCGCAGTAAATGATAAGCCAGATAGAGTGTAGTTGTTTTGGGCTCTCACAAGAGTAAGTGCTTCCCAAAGCCTGGATCTAAAATAAGTTTGGAAAATAAGGAGTTACAAGAATGAGGCAAATGCAGGACTGTCTGTTGCTCAAAAATTGTTGCTAGAATTCAAATACTCTTTAATTTGAGCTAAATTATTTAGTTTAGGCAATGTCGATATGAAAAGAATACAGTACACTAACCTTGAGTAATCAGGAAAAGTTTCTGAGGCCCATTCCAACAGTTTGGCTCGGGGTTTCCACGTTGTCCTACAGGGGAAAAAATGGAAGAAGCAAGATGAATATTTATGTACAGCTGTCAGCACCTAACATAAGGCAAGACAAAATTTTTATCACGACCTTGGTTGTGAGTTGTTATCAGTCTGAAGAGTCTTATTTCCATCTGGTAAACTCTCTGTATCCCTACTTTCAGTCATTGATGGGTTTCCGTTTTCATTACAATGCGATAATTCCGAGGAGCTTTGCTTTAAATTTTCTGAATCCACGTCAGAATTTGCTTCATGTTGAAATTGTGGTAACTGAGCATCCAAAGAATGATTGACAATTGAACTAGGACAATCTGCGCCACTTTCATTGTTTGAATCATGCTTAAGCGCTTCTCCTGTTGCATGTTCACTAACTTCAGAGCACTCATCTTTACACTTCATAGCTTTGCTATCAATCTGTTCATTTAGCTCTTTGTCAATATTAGTTCCATTGTCAGCAATTAAGACTAACTCTTTGGCTTCCAGAGAATCAATGTTTGTGCTACTGCTACATGATCCAGAGTCTAACTGGTTTGTAGATGATTCTCCTGTAATACTATTGGTAGAATTTTCTTCTGAAGAGTATGATGCATTAGACTTAACATCAAGATAAACTTCAAGATCCTTTTCTGTAGAAATAGCTTTCACTTCGCATGAACTTGAAAGACCCATGTCACCGGGTACATTGCAAGCAGAAAATTTGCTTTCACCGTGCCCATTTTCTTGAATGCTCACAGTATCATCTGGAGTGGATATAAAGGAAAGAGTCTTACTTGTCTCAAGAACTGTAGCCGCAGATGGTGTCCACCCATAAACCTGACAAAACAAAGTTGGATTTAATTTAGAAATGGGTATAAAGACTACACATTTGAAAATAGTTAATTTGAAAGAATAATTGGTGGATGTAACACTAACGATTGGCTGGGGGGCCTCTGCTTTGGCCTCTACAATGGCAGAAATATTTGGTAACTCTGATGTAATGCCAATCATGTCTTGAACAACAGCAAAACCATCAGTGTCTAAAAGAAACTTAACTAAATCTGAAATTTTAAGCATGGAAGGATGAAAAATAAGCAGAAACAGATTAAAAATAACAATAATAAAGTTCAAATATATTTACCTGTGTGAGTAATTAAAGCTGGTTTTAAAACAGGCAGAAGTTCTTTATTTGTCTCCCAATGCTCTTGCAATTTATAAATAGACATATATCCTTCTTCCTTAAATATCTCAAGAAAGTATCTGGGGAAAACAAGGATTGATTGGTTACTTATAGAACACAATACAAGTTCAAAAAATGGGAAAGTACTTACGAATAAACAAATTCCTCATCTTTTCCAAGTTTTGGTGGTAAAGGAGTGCCGAGGGCTTTGTGAGGATCCGGCTGCATAATAAGATGGAAATTTGAAAAAGACATGAAATTTTAAAAATAAAATGCAACGACTTATCAATGCTACAGAAGCCCTAGAGTTTTGACCGTTTTGACAACCATCACTACATGCAAAACATTGTGACACTTACTGTATCAGCTCCATAACCAAAGTTGCTCTGCCTTGCTGCAACCAATTTTGCCAGAGCATCTTTGTACAGTTGCCTAGAAATCAGTTTCAAGGTAGAATAATAACTAATAAAATCTTTGAGCTCAACACAAAAGTGACAACTCACCCATTCTCTTGAGGGGCTGAATTTTCGACAACACTTTGGCTCTTAGAGTCCTTTCTCATTCGCTGGAAGGGTAGGAAAAACACTCTCAGAAAACAAAGTACACATCTGACTATCTAATGTATAATCCAATATGAACTAAAACAGCATTAAGGAAAATGGTAAGCAATTTCCATCTTTCTATTTTTTTAGCCTACTGTGATAGTGAAAAGATTGAAAGCTTATTTCTACTTCTTGATCACAAATAGCAAGAAAACATAAAAAATGGGATAATATCAAAAATTTCAAATGCATATGAAAGACAAGCGTTTGAACCACACAAACGACACAAACGATGTTTCAAATACACAAAATACAGTACGTGGAACATTAAGTTTCTCTCATGTGTTCTCTAAAAAATGAGTTCAGCTTAGCATTAAATGTTCCAGGTGAGTGTGCGACAGTCTGAGAACTTAACTTTACATACGAAGGGCACATACCTTAGATGAATTCAAAGTACTAGTACTACACTGCTTCTTCCTGCAGAAGAAATTAAAATGGAATTATTAGATAGATTACAGCTCAGTAATGACGAAAAAATATTTTTATGGATAAAAACCTTTGCTTTTTCTTGGGACTCTTTTCAACATTGGCTTTTTCTTTTACTTTAATTGATGGTGAGGGTGGAGGTGGTGCGCACTCACAAGATGACTTTTCTTCACCATCAGGACCAATAATAATAACCTTAATAATGATGGCAGATTTGTTACACTGGACCATACAGTCTGGAGTTAAACAGTTTCTTCCTAGAAAGTCCTAGAGAAATAATTAAATTAGATTTGACATGAAGCTTCAACAAATTATATGCATCTGAACAGTAATTAAAATTTTTCATACTTTTTCAGTTAATTTCTGCACTTCCGAAATATTTTCTTTGAAATCTTTCCAACATGTTATATGAAAGTATATATGGCATAGTTCTTGGCAAACAATGTGAATAAATCCAACAAAATCAGGGTCACTAAGACACACCAAAAACAAAGGACAGTTGGGTTAAAAATTTTAAGGTTTTGGTTTCTCAGGGCTTTTGGTACAAGAAATTTTTTATAGGTTTTAAAAAATCCAAAAACATGCAAACATTGATCTGCCCTCTCTTGCACAAAAAGCTATAATAAAGCTAAGACTCTACACCTATTTGGAATTACCTAAAAAATATATTGCGAGATGGCAAAATATGCTGGTTATTATGCAAGCAATTTTCATAAAAGCATACTGCATCAGGTTTATGGTACTGTTTACATGTTCTAATGCTGTTCTCGAGGGCGTCCTGTGGAGAAATAGATGGAAAATATATAAGACACATACTTCATTTTATAGGACCCACTTCTTTGAATAAAGATTGTCAGAGACCTTCAGGTGGTCTCGCTTAGTAAATGGAATAACATCATTTGTTCCAGGCCAGGAGAAAATAGGGAAAAGTTTGTCTTTACTAAGATACGATATTCCTCTATTTAAAGGTTCAATAGCATGGGTAAATCTGCATTTGAAAAAAATTTAAAAAAAATATTACTACTAGTAAGGGTTACTTGTAAATACACTACAAAAATTATCAACGCACCTATTCAATCTAATAAAGGCATTACCAAGGAGCAGAAAAATGGCAGGTAGTTCAATATGCCATTTATCTTTTACCATTTTGTCTAGCTGCTGAATGGCCTTAACAATATCAGTGTACTCATTGGAATAAATACGAGCTTGTGAAAAGGCAAAGTGTAGTACTACTATGTCCTTAGGATCACCAACACCAAGAGTCTGAAAAAAAATAATTAAATTGTACATTTGTTAGGAAGCCCATATACTGTAGTAGTTTACTTGCCATGAAACAAAAAGAAACCGCATTATAAAATAGAGAAAAAGCCCTTTGAAAAACAACTCTCAAGCACGGTAGGTATAAAAGAGATACCTGCCTCTGGTGGTGGGTTTGTATTAATGGTGTCAAAAGCTTTGCTGAAGCTATCAATTGCTTTTCTATGAAGTCCCTTCATTAAAGCCAATGAACCTTCTTTCATTTGACTGT
The DNA here is from genome assembly GCA_033675135.1 of Frankliniella intonsa. NCBI lineage: Eukaryota > Metazoa > Arthropoda > Insecta > Thysanoptera > Thripidae > Frankliniella > Frankliniella intonsa. The sequence goes on from CM066253.1 coordinate 4,423,792, forward strand.
GCAGGTCCTAATTAAAAAAAGACAAAGATGAGGAAAAAAATATTGAAAGAAGTCAAATACAGTAGCTTAATAGAAAATGTAGGAGCACTTACATTTTTCATCCTTTCCAGTTCTTTTGCTTTTTCCTTAGCAAGCCTAAGTTCTTCTGCTGTCTTTTTCTCTCTATCCCTTTTCTCACGTTCCTTTCTCTCTTGTTCTTTAAGCTCAAGCAGCTTTCTTTCCTGATCTCGCTTTTCTTGAGCAATTAACTGCCTAGCTTTCAGTTCACGTTCCTTTCTTTCTTGTTCCCTACGCTCTTCAGCCATCCTTTCCTTTTCTTTCTCCTTCAACTCTTGTTCCTTCCTTTCTTTTTCTTTACGCTCTAGCTCTTTAACCTTCTGATCTTCATTTTGAAGTTCTTTTTTCTTGATTGCTTCAATCTCCTTAAGCTTTAACTTAAGTTGTTTCTCCTCCTCATCAAGTTTTTTCCTTTTTTCACGCATATCATTAACTTCTGCCTTTAATTTATCCTGCTCTCCCACGCCAGCTTTCTCATTCTGCTTTATATTTTCACCCTCAGCTTTCTGAGATTTACTACCCTTCTTGGACGATTTAATGTTTCTGGTACTACTTGCTTCTCCTTCCTTAAGGGAATTTTGTTCAGATGCCGAACCTGAATTTCCTTTCTTCTACAACAACAAAATAAGAGACATGACACGGAGGATATTAATGGTGGCTATCATTCAAATTTATGTAAAAGTAAGATGATTAGATCCACTACATACTTTGCTGGCTTGAGCCTTTTCTTTTTCGCGGAAGCTTCGCAATGCATTCTCAAATTCTGGACCTATCAGAAATCATACAGATTCAATTTAAGTACAAAAAAGAGGAGTATTAAATACATGGATACAAGCAATAACTAAGACCAGGACTGACTCAATTCTTTCGCCATAAGAAATAGCTCCTCCACATCTTGTGCAAGACAATTTTGAACACCCTGAGCAAGACACATCATAGAATCGTAAACATTGTGACGTCCTAAAGCGCCTTTAGCTGCTCTGTAGTATGCCTGAAAAGCGAAGCAGAACATGCTGTCACTGTCAAGAGATGAATTAATATACCTGATAATAAAACTAAAATTTGTCAATATACCTTCACATAATCATTGCGAAATGAAATAGCTTTTTTGGCACTCTTCTCAGCTTCTACATAGTCCTTCATGTTCAAGTAAGCCTGAGCCATATTGCAATACAGAATAGGATTTTCAGGGTCTAGCTTTAAACCTTAAAAATACATAATGAGGGTAAACAAGACCGTTCAAGGAAGACAAACAACTCAAGAAACACAATGGTGATGAGCCTTGGGACATGAGAAAAGAGGTGAAAGTTCCAAACCATGACACCATTTCGGCTTACCGAGTGTATAATTTTTAACTGCACCAGTAAAATCTTGGTTTTTCATGCAGTTGTTACCAAGCACTTTGCATTCATCTGCCGTTTGAGCCATGTCGAAGGCTTGATCAATTCTAAAAGTATAACCTGTGGAGTAACCGGTTGATAAACTACATAACAACCATGAGATAAACAAACAATCGAACAGGGGTTACTAAAAATGTCAAAACGACGAAAATTTTCAATGACACAACTCAGCTAGTTTTAACATTTTCGGAGAAAATTACAAACCGATGAAAAACTGATGAGAAACACCGCATATGTTCGACAAAACCCGTTATCTGAGAGCCCGCAGCTACAGCACTTCCAACTTCAGTCTCACGCGGTACGTCCTCAATTCGACTCGATGATGGTGATGGCGCTTCGAGTGCGGCAACAAAAATATGTCGGAAGAGAAAAAGAGAACCTGCTTGGCTGAAAGATGTGATCCTCTAAATTGACCAAGAGAAATTTTAAACAAAACTAAAAATAATTAATACATTATTCCCGCGATCTTCGAGTACGCATATACAATAACTGCTTCAATCCTAACGAATGGCGGCCAATGTTGGTAACAGTCAGATATCCAATCAAAACAAACCCCCTCTCCTCCCCCTTCCATGTCCAACTCGATTTGACTCTTTTCGCTCTTTTCACGAGAAACGACTTGCTTTGATTGCACTAAGACTGACGACATCGACATCACGCATAAATTTCATGATTTATGCAGGAATTCCAAAGGAACCATGGGGGAAAAAAAATAGATTGCATTGATACACATTCAGGTTTAATTATGTCCGCGTATTGAGAAAATAATTTATTTTTAAATCTCAGATAAATATTAACATACAGTACACAAATAACTCGACAGAGGGAAGTTCATATGAACGTTCTGAGAAAAGTTCACTCATATTTTCATCATGGGCCTGCATTTCATGGGATGACAGGAAGTCTCACAGCCAAAGTGTCATAGCCAAACCTTTGATCTTCATAAATATTGTAATTCAATAAATGAAGAAATGATTACTTTCCTGCCCATAGTTTGTTTTAAGTCTGGTTGTCAATCCAAAAAAAAGTATACACCAAAAAATAAAAAGTACTATAATTTAGAATCAATTACAGCAAAAAACAATGACAGTACTGGAAATCAAAAGGGAAATCAATATATCATCTTACCACCCTATCTTAAATATATTAATTAAAATAATAATAGAACAGTTTCATATACATCATAATGATAATAAAATGTAAATGTGACATTGCTGTTGAGCAGCAACTAAAAGCAGTAAACACAGTGTTCCTTACAGGTAATACTTTATCAGCTATTGAGAGCAGAGCCTGATGATGAACCACCTTCACGGGTTGACAGAGTGCTGGTGGGATCACTTGATGTACCCTCAGGAGCAGGTCTTTGTCTATTAGTATTTGATGGTATTATAGATACTGGGGTTCTCATGTCTTCAGGAGGCCTCGGAGAATGGTTTCTACCACAATCCTCAGCAGTCTGCAAAAATCATAACATAGGCTTAAATCAACACAAAGTTTATTGTTAGAATAAATTATTTAATTGATGAAAGTGGATATCCTTACTGTGCCCTTGGTTACTCTTTGAACCCTCTGCCTTGCCCACTTAAATTGTTCCATCAGCTCATGTTGAGCTTCTAAACTATCAATGCAGGAAATACAAACAGTTTTGGGCAGTGGATCATTCGGATTGACCTGAAATAAAATACATAAATGAATAAATTTTCAAAACAAAGGTACAAGCGGGAAGTCTTTCAAAAGGTATAAAACAAAAGTGTGGCATATCCTATTCTAAACCAACACATAGAAACAAAGGGGAATGAAAACTAGTGTCAGTGAACTGGCTTGTTCAGCGTATTCACACAGAAGCTCAAATGTTGAATGTGGTGAGAGGAATTTGTTTTAACGGTCAATTAAACAAGGCCAAAACTTAACACTGGTTAAAGTTCCGTCTACTCGACCATTCATTGTTTTTTTTTTTCCTCTTTAAGATGGGAAGATTTGACATAACCTTAATTTCACATAAACAAAAGATATGAGAAACTATTCCCTTTTCCCCCTTACCGTGATTGGAAGATAGATATTTATCTTTTGTGCTAGTTGCATCTGCACTCCTTCATCCCCGTAAATGTGGACAACAAAACGGTTCATTCTAGAACAGAGCCTACAGATAAATCCTGTGATCACAGCTTTGTCGTCACTCCCCATTTTCTCCTCCTTTTTCAAAAACCCTCAGAGGAAAAGCAATGATGTCGGGGACGCGCACGAAATGCGACTAAACATACAGTAAAATGTTCAAATATTTTCACGCGATATAAAATCTACGCACAGCGCACGATAATCCGAACATCAATTATGTTGACTATTGACAGCAGAAACCTGAAGGCCGCCCCCTCCTGCACCACCCTCACCCCACCCCCAGCAGAACGGCAACGTAACAGAGCTCGGTTGTGCGCTTAAATGACAATTCTTATAGAAACTTGTGAATCGATTTCTATATTACACACATTGAACGAAGAAGCAATCGGAATGGATCGATATTCAACATAAGTACATATTTTTTTCCCATAATCCATAATTCGCTTTTACTAGGTTCCGAGGAGGGGTTTCCTAGGAGCATCTCTGCCATTGAGCATGTGGCGTCAAAATTTGGCGGGCTCAAACAGCCATATTTTGGGTTAGTGATCCCGGTGTTTTGTCTGCTTCTTGCCTGTTTGGCTGGTTGTATCAGAGAAAACTGGAGTCTTAAGCTAGTTTACAAGCAGTAGACTCGATGACTTGTTCCGTGTTTGCTCTTCTTATATGCCATCCAATCTTAAGTCCGCAATTTTAGTTCAATCGCTTTGTTCATGTATACAATCAACCTGGCCGTCTAAGATTCATTTCGTGTTCTAAAGTTTACAATGTAGGTTTAGCCCAACATTGTTTCCGAGTATAACTTGTCGAGGTGATTTGTACTTACTATTAGTAAGAAATCTAACGTAGTCATGGATATTAGTTCAGATGAAGAGACAACGTTTACTCATCGTAAATCTTCAATCAAGAAAATATTGGACAGTGACGAAGAGACAGAAGAAGCAAATGTAGACAACGTAACAGAAGCTGCTGAAGATTTTAAACTGCATCTCTCTGACGACGATGATGAAGACAATGGCTCCGTTGCGTCTAAAGTGGAAAAAAATGTAGATGATAAGATAGCTTCTAGTGGCAGGACTGAAGACAGCTCAGAGGAAGAAGCGCCTACCAAGACAACATTCTCCCCAGCACCAAATTCAGATTCGGACACGGAAAATGTTTCTAAAAGTTTGCAGAGTCCTGTAGGCACAACAGTAGCTGAAGACATTAGGAAGAAATTGAATGCACTGGCTGATACTGATTCTGAATCAGATATTGATGGAGATCTCCAGCCCGTTCTGAAGAGCACTGGTAAAAAGAAAAGGGAATCTAAAAGCAAGTTTGACTCTGATTCTGACTCTGAATCCCATAAATTTAAAAATGAAGATTTTAAGAAAAAAAACAACTCAATTTCAAAAAGCAAAAAATCAAAATCTGGGCCTGAAAGGAAGAGTAAAACTAATGCCAAAAATGCTATGCTTGAGATTAAAGCCGAGAGTCAACGGCAACTACGTCAGTCCAACATAGGATTGCCATACCATGTACCCAAGCAAAGATCTTTGTTGGATTTCTTGAACCGCCGTAAAACAGCATCTCCCATGCCTATTAAAGGTCCTACCGAGCAGCTTGTTGAAGTTTGGTAAGTTTAATTTCATGATAATATTAAATTCTTCTGAAAATATGCTCTATATTCAACTGTTCCCAACTTTTTTTTTGTTTGCTTAGGAAACAGATTGAAGAGCGAGAAAAAGAAGTTGAAGAGTTCTACAAATCTGAATCAGAGCATGAAAGTGAGAATGAAGAATCTGATCATGAGGCAAAAGTTGGTACCGATAATACTGAATCAAGAGTAGAAAACCCAAGTGCTGAAACAAAGCCAAGTGATGACAAGAATACTGAAAACAGTGTGGGGAGCTCCGAAGAAACTACGGAAGCTACAACATGCATGTCACAAAATTCAGAAACCACCTGTGAAGCACTTCAGGAGGCAAATACTGTACTTAATTCAGCCCCAATTACTGTTGATGACCGGCTAGTCAATGAATCTGATCAACCAGCTGGGGAACCTACTATGATTGAAGATCCCACAGAATCTGTAAATGAGAATGCTGCAGCATCAAAGGATCACACAAGTTCTCAAATTTTGACTGATGTTGAGGAAACACCTGCAACCAATAACAATTATGATACAAATGTGAAGGCCAATAGTGTAGTGAAAGGTGAAGGAATTTCAAATATTCAACCTCCTAAAAAATTGGTGCCCTTCCATACTCAAGACTCTCAGGACATCAGCCTTCAATTAAGTGAGATTCAAAGTTTTTCTGATGATGTCAAAATTGGAAAAGAGGATGAAAGAAATTCAGACAACGCCGCCAAAGCATCTGACCACAATATAATGAGCACAGGGGGAAGTAAGGAGTCTAAAACTTGGGCTGAGCTGAACTCTGAGATGAAGTTACTGAATGATGAAAATTCTGATACAGAGGTATGTTAAATGATTTTACTGTGTGTCCTCTAAACATGTGAGATTTATTTTACAGTAAATCTATTTACATCATTTTTTTTTTTTTCCTAAAGGATGTTTCTGTCAAGGAGGCTACTTCAAAGAAAGTACCTACCCTAGGGGCAGGGCCCCGTTTCAGCCTGAAAGGAGCTCCTGATGATTTAATTGATTTAGACGACATTAGTTCTGTTCAACCCAAGACTCCAGGAGTTAAAGGCCTCATTGAGAGATTTATGAAGCATTCCGGATCTAAGAAGAAAAAAAATAGAGCTCAAACTGTAGAATTGAGGTGTGCATTGCTTTTAGTGAACTCAGCTGTTGGTATTATTTCTACTATCCATATCATTTACTCATCTTTATTCCTTCATACAGCCTGATATCATCAGAAAAAGATAATATAGGGGATGTCTTAGAAGTCAAGCACGAGTCCATAAAAATTGTACTGACTGGAGAAGATGATTCCCGGTCTGATCCAACACCTGGTGCACAATTAAAGTTGTTAAAAAGTGAATTGAACAAACAGATGAGAAAGCAAAAGGAAGAAGAATGGCAGAAAAAGCAGGAAGAAATGAGAAATGATGAAGTTTTTCAAGGTAAGTGTTAAGTACTGGATTTATTCCATATTTCATGATTGTTTGGCTGACTAACATTTTATATTTTATGGATAGGTGAGAAGAATGATTGTGGCATGTTACCTGATGAAGAAGAAGAGGAGGAGATGACAGATAGCGAAGCAGAGTCTGAACCTGAAATTAATGATGTCAGGGAGCCAAGGAAGAAAAAGAGGTCCAAAGGTTTATTTGTTGATGAGGAAGCTGAAGTTGAAGATGAAGACTGTGTTTCCAAAGGAAGCGATGATGACGATGATGATGATGATGATGATGATGATGATGATGATGATAATCCTGATAATGATGCAGATGAGAATGAACAGGATGATGACGGAGAACTTCTGGAAGATAATGACAAAGGTAATAAGCCTGACAAACATTTGTCAGTTGAAAATACAGCATTTAAGGATTCACCAACTGAAAAAGGTAAATGTAGAAATTGCCATGGTTTGATGTCAGATCTTATACTTCTTGCAAGACTTAAAACATGCTAAGTTCTCAATCATTTTAATGTGTTCCAGAAAATGAAACCCAAAAACCACGAAGCTTGCGGAGGATATTGACCTCAGCCTCAGATCTTTTTGCCTCTCAGTCAACAGAATGTATGTGGTTTTCCATTAAAAATTAGTCAATTTTATCTTTTACAATTGTCTTATATTATCTATTGATTTCAGGGCGAGAAGATGATGATGACGATTTTCTCCCTGCGGGTCAGCCAAACCGCCTAACATGCAGAGAATTAGTGAATCAAAAAGATGATGACAGATCAATGCAATTTTCCCCTATAACTCTAAGCCTCCCAAGGACACAAAGCTTTTTGGTATTGTTGTCTTGAGTGTTTTTTGAAATGAGGAAACTTAAGTGCCATGTTTAATTTTACTTACACATTTATAGGATGCAGACCAAGAACTGACTCCTCCTAAATTACCATGGCTCAGTGAATCAAAGTCACAAAGTAGTATGAAAAAGCTTTTCACAGAGCCTCAACCAAGTAGTACACAAGAAAAGTTGGATGAACTAGCTCAATTATTTGGAGCAAAGTTTAATGGTAATGAAGTGCAAGATTTATCAGCTTCGTTTGCAAATTATTATTATTATTTTTTTTTATTTTTTTTTAATTTTTTACTTTTTTTAGATTCTGAGGCAGGCATCTCAGATCTTGCAAACACACCATGCCCTGAGGAGTCTGAAACGGATTTAATGGCCCTTTGCTCTGGAAAGTTTGTTACTCAACTTCCTCAACCAAAGGATTTAGAAGAAGACTCTGGGAAAGCTCTGAACTCTCAGTTTCTATCGCAGGACTCAAGTGAAGGCACTTCCCAAGTAGTAAAAATGGCAACTGAAGATTCTGTGGTATGTTTAATATTCCTTAAATGTGTTCCTATTTACGGGAATATGAATATGGATAGACAAGTGCACATTTTTGTTTAATTAATTAATGTTTATCTGTAGGACTTTAGTCTCAAATGGGATGGGGACATGAAGACTGAGGAGGAAGATGATGGGTAAGTTAGGACAATGAAATGAGTCTTTGCTATGGTGAATATCTTTACGCTGTATTGGTTCAATTTATGATTTAAGGTCAAAGGGGAAATTCAGATTGGAGATCATGTCCTCGGATGATGATGATGATGATGAGGCAGTGTCCATGAAAGAAAAAAAGAGAAAGAAAAACAGAAAGTTGGAGTTTTCAGGTAGCTTTCCAAGATTTTTAAGTTTTGAAATAGTGTTTGTTGTTTCTTTTTTCTTTTTCTTTTTTATTTTATGAACGATTTAAATATATTTATTTCAGATGATGAAGAGGATTCCGTACCAAAAGATGTCTCTGATCACGAATTAAGTGATGATGATGACTGTGATGATGTAACTGGTACCAAAGGACCAAAACTTTTTGGAATATTTTCAAAAGAACCCAAAGAGGTTTTCTATGACTCTGATGAAAATGAAATTGATGCTGCTGCATTCCTTGAAAAAGAAGCAGAACTCTCAGAAGAGGAGGATTGGCATGGTAGCGATGATGAGGATGAAAAAGGACTAGATAAGTTAGAAATGAATGAAGCAGACAAAGAGGATATTGATCAAGATCTTGTCAGAGAGCAGCTAGTAAAGAGTCATATGTGAGTTATATTGTTTGCTCCGTGTGTGCAATGTGTGTTGCTTTTGTTTCTTTTTTCCTTATTTTCTTTCATCTTTCATTAATTTTTCTGCTACATTTTAGGCAGAAAATGCTGGATGAAGATCGTCGAGACGTTCGTATTTTACAAGAAATGCTTTTAGAAGATGGTGAGCTGCACTCAGAAAATGGTGGCAGGGAACGACAGTTCCGATGGAGAAACGTTGGTTAGTAAATGAACCTTATCTTAAGTGCTAGATGTGCTCTATTCTCTGAAGATAACAAGTATTGAAACAAATGTTTTTAATGTTTTTCAGATTCAACTGGCATGGGAGATGATGGTCATAAATCAGACGAGGAAAATGGAGATCACGAGGAAGATGAAGATGATGCTGAATGGCGCAAGAAAAGGCATGAACGAGAAATGTTTCTGAAAGAGCAGCGTGAGGCAAGTGTCAAGTGGCAATTTCAATATTTTATGATATATTTACTGAAAGTTATTTTTATTTATTATATATTGTATTGATGCACAGAAGCAGAAAAAAGAGGCTGGAGAGTTGGAAGAGAATGATGATGATCTTGAAAATAGTGAACTGATGTTGTTGGGAAAGTCAGTTCTATTCAAGAGTAGGTCCAGTTCTATGGATGTTCCTGCCATCAAAGAGCCTCCAGCAGCAAAAGTACATGTTAAAAATAATGTTATATCTCCAGATGGAAAACGAAACATTTTATTAGTGAGTAGCATTGTACTTGTTACTAAGATGTGAAAATGTTTGTTGTTTTTGTAAAGAATATAATTAAGCTAAACCATTTTTTTATTTTTTTTTTTCAAACAGTCCAAGAGGGGGTCATTTTTATCACGGGGTGATGGTGTTTTAGCAAAACTTGCCAAAATAACGGGACCGGCAAAAGAAAATGTTTTGGCTGGGGCCAAAAGCAGTGGGAATTTTGTATTTTCTGCTATTAGCCCTCCTAAAAAGGAAATTAAATCTGAAAATATTGAATCAAAGGTAAGGAATGATTTAAAAAAAAAAAAAATATTTAAGTTTTATTATCTGTTGTAGTTCAATTTAAATGTGTGTTCTGTTTTTTCTTTAAACTAATTTTAATTTATCTTTCTCAGCCAGCTAAACGGAAAGCCCCAGCTGGTCTTTCAAACCCAACAGATAAAAAACCTTGTCTACTTCCAGCTGCTAAGAAGAGGAGTGGGTTATTTGATCACCTTTGAGTTTCCTAGCTTAAAATTATGTATCACTCCTGGTGCTTCTTTTGTGATTTTCATGTGGTATGGAGGGGACTGATGTTTGAATCAGCATCAGTTCTTTTAATATTCTAGTCGACAATTTCATAAAATCGAATTATGTTGCATGTTTTTTTTTAAATCCGGTTCATTAATTTATTGAATTAAAGCCCATGTATGTAGGTTAGTGGATCACTCTTGTCTCATCTATATGAGCATTGAATTGATCTCTTGAGGTAATTTGTTTCTACTTTTCATTTATGTACACAAACATACCATAATTTGAATTTTTTTGACAATGGTGGTATTTTGCGTCCAGTAGCATGATGAGATACAGAGCAGAAGTATGTGCAATATTAATATTTCATTCTATTTTCAGTTCATTGATCATCTTTTTCATTTCCTGTACAGTTAAAAATAACATTTCATGAACAATTGATTGGTTGTTATCAAGTGTGTTCTAATATTGTGTTATGTAGTCCTTAAGAATTATATTAGTTCCACTGGTTTTATTTTTGGTGTTGTCAATTATTTTCACATTCAGTTCATTGCTAAGTCTAGAATGCCAGAATCAATAATTCTAAACCATATTGCTGCCTATAACTTGTAAGTAACCAACAAAAACTCTTGCTAATTCCATGCTTGAAGAGTTACTATTTCTGCTTCTTACTGTACCATCAAATTACATTAATTCAGTAAAAGCTAATGCAAGGGTCCATTTCTTAAATGAGAACATTTTTAATACTGTCCAGTTTTATGAGCTATGGACACATTGAACTGGTTCAACAAGAGCTGAAATTATGAGGCACCTTGGTACCTCAATGTGGTTTTGTAAGATTTTGAGATCCAAAGTCAAAATAAAATAGCACCAGTACTGACCAGCAGCTATAAAAAGCAACTCAGAAAATAGGGCATACCAATGCTTATGTCTTTTAAAAGAATAAATTGTCATATGGTTTAAACAACCAGCACTATTTTACACTCTTAAGGGAGGGTGGGGCTACTTGAGCCACTTTTCTTTTTACCCCCACCACGCCGAAATGGTGACTCTTAGGCAAATCGTTGCTGGGGTGTGGGAAAGGTCTTTCCTTTGCTGACACGTCGGTGTACTGGAATATTTTTTATCCACACGCATTATACCGGTTTTTGATTTTTTTTTGTAAATTTTGCAGTTTGTTCACCGTGCCTAATGGTGGGGTACCATGAACCACCGAACTTTCCAATTGCAATACTTTCAGAGCACTTCTAACTAGAGTGTTTTCCTGTTAAAGTAATTTTTTGCGATAATTATTACTAACGCCGACCAACAGTGCCAACACACTAGTTAGCTGTGCTCTGGAAGTATTGCATTTTTAAAGTTCAGTGGTTCATCGTGCCCCTATAGTGGGGGTACCATGAGCCACGCGCAAACATCACAGCCTGCCATATCTATGTCGTTTACCATACCGTTCTAAAGACTCACAGGGAACGACCGCCTAGTGCTTCCTAACAGTCAAATATTTTTTGTTCTGGTCTGCGATGTCCTGTGATAGAGATACCACTGGTGGCTCATGGCACCCCCTGGCTCAAGTGGCCCCACCTTCCCTTACTTCGCTACAAGCGGGCAAATCTTTCCTGCAAAAGATAGATTGCAGATGTTGTACACACTCCCCGCCCAGCATGTGGCGCAGTACTTACTTTCAAGGTGTGCAATAGAGGCTCCGTTTGGGCCGGAGCTGCCTCTGAGGTTTTACCGCTTGGGCCGGGCCGGCCCGAAGAAACGCGCTTCTGAATCGCCGCTGGTGGCCCGCACTGTTTACTCAGACGGCCGGATCGGGTCAGTGCCAAAGTGTATGGGCAAGCCCGGCCCGAGCTCAGACTAGAGATGTGCATATGGGCCGCGTCGGCCTGCCGTGGGCCAGGCCGGCCCAAGACTATGGTCGTCCCACCGAAAGAATGGCAGGTCCACTATTTAGTTACAGCCGTGGGCCGGCCCGGCCCACCGCTGCCAGCGCCGGGCCGGGCTGACCCATGCAGGGTTCAAGCACGGGTCGAGTTTGCGGGACGGCCGACGGCTGCCAGCGCAGGGCTGCGCAGACCCGTCCGTCGCCCGTCCGGGCCCGTCGGGCCCGTTGCGACGAACAGTCGAAGTATAGCGGCTGAACCTGGCATCTACAAGTGCGTGGGCCGTGCGGACCGCCCAAACGGAGCCTCTAGTCCATAATTTGGAAAGACATTATAAGCACTCTGAAATTTTAAAAAACTATTGGCTTGCACAGCAAGGAATCTTGTTCAATAATGTTCTTTTTCATATCCAAAATTAAAATTTTAACATGAGAACAACTTATAGACAGGAGATAATCTGCTGTTTTTCCCCCCAAATACAAGTATATACTTGGATTAATAAATAGAAATTTTTTCCAGAATCTCTTTGTAAAAGAAGTGTTCAACACATCTGACTGTTATAAAGCATCTAAAAAACTAAACTTGCTATTAAATACAACAGTATTAACCATCCAAGTAGCTTTGCATCGCCCCCCATAAGCTTCATATTACATTCATGTATGTATATATTCACTTATTATGTTGCCAAGATGCAAATTACAATAAGATTACAATATGTCAACGTGTCGCAAACTATGAAGCCTTGCTTTACTGTCTGGTAGGTTTCATGACACTTTCATCTATGAGATTTTTGAAAGGTGTAGAAAACAGTGGTACGAAAGGGCCTCCTCCCTTCAAACCCCATGTTCTACTCTCATGACGCAGAGATCTGGAGCTTGCCCCGGAGCGTATTTCGGGAAGAACTGCGCGCGCACGCATTTCAACAATTCAGGAAATCGTAGGTAACAAATACAAGATAAATATTTTTATACAGATGACCCATATAACTGCGATAGAATACTTCTTTTATAATAATGCCTTCTATGACTATGACACTAGAACCCACACTCACGCAACCAACAAGTTTAAAAATAAATCGCCCACTCGGGGAAGTTTAGGGAGCTATAGCAGAAAAGTAGGCGGAATGCGTGTCGCACACAGCAGTGGGTGATCCGCATTCTGTCCACTCTTATGGCAACACTAATCGGAGGGAAGTCCTTGGGAACTGTCCCGTCCTCGTCTACAATACAATATCAGGCGACCACCCTGGACTATGATAAGTTTCAGAGGACGTGTTGGTGCAGTTTGCAGCAGAGGCGGAACACATTATTGTGGCCGTGTTCCGCCGGGTAGGACGATTCATCAGATCAGTGAGCGGAGCGACGCGCGACGCGCCATGGCGGCTCGGCCATGCCCTGCACGCCCTGCATAGCAGCTCGTCCTGGCGTACGTGCTGGGCTGGCCTTTACTTGAGGTCGACGTGATCGCCCTGGCTAGGCGTGGGGCTGGGGGTGGGACGCGGCGGCTGCGGCTGCAGCAGGTCGCGCATGTCGAGCAGGGACCGCTCCAGGGCGCGTGCGAACGCCGCCGTCGACGTGGTCTCGGCGGAGTGGAAGGCAGACAAGCAGAAGACGATGCTGTCCGGCTTCGGGTTGTACGAGGCGCCGTAGCCGTCGGGCACAACGGGGCCGTAGCCCATGAAGCTGTCCGTGACGGTGGGCACCTGCGCAGTGCAATAAGGGGAAGAGGGTGGCTATAGTGGACAGCGACCCTCTTCTACGGCTGCGCGTAGACACTGTGGCTGTGGCTGCCTACCCTTACCTGGCTGGTGGACAGGGAGAAGTGGTTCGCCACCTTGTACGTCTCGTCGGTGAACAATTCGGGCACCGGCTCTCCGAGCTCCTTCGCCATCTCCCGCAGCCCCAGGAGATGCAAGTCGATGCCGTCCCCCAGGATGTTCTGAACCATGATGTCAGTCTGCTTCTTCATCGCCACTTTGAACAGTTCTCGCTTGCGGTCATCCTGCAAGTAAGCACAGCCGAGCTGAGTCAGCGCAGCAAACAGCAAAGAAAACTGGGCATTCCCTCTACATCCTCCCTAAGCGAAAATGGGTACGTGCTCTGGGAACGAGCTAGACGGGCCGAGTTGTTCTGCCACACTCTACTCACGTCGTACAGCACGAAGGTGACCTTCTTCTCGTCGCTGTCGACGGTGGTAGGCGGCGGGGCGATGGGCGACGCGCCTTGCTTTTGCTGCAGCATGGCCGCCGCCCACTCCCACGCCTCGCAGGTCGCGGAGCGGATGCAGTCCACGCGGCCCTGCTCGAAGCGCCGCAGCGAGGCGCTCTCGTAGGTCGCCGTCGGCTTCCCGAACAGCCGGATGTACGTGAGCTGGAGCGCGAGCTGGATGTAGGCGTCCGGGCTGCATTTGCACGACTTGATGAACTCCTTGCCGTACTCGTTGAAGCGGTACACGTAGAAGTCGAGGTCGTCTATCATGCTGCGGGAGCAAGGGGCAGGCCGTGAGACGTACGCTCGCTGCTCGCACAACGCAGAGGCCGTGCGGGACGGGACGGGACGGCGAGAGAAGCTCATACCACATCGGCTCCGTTACTGCCCTGCCTGCAGCCGGCAGGGCCTGCTCTCACCTGTCCATGGCCTTGGCGGCCTCCTCCAGGTGGCGGCGAGTCGTGCTGTCCACGTTCCAGCCCAGCAGGCGCGGCGGCGCGTTGGCCGGGGACGTGGCGGGCGGCGGGGAGCCCGGGGTGGCGGGGAGGGCCGCGGCCGCGGGGATCGTGGCCTCCTTGAGCATCTGCTCCATGAGCTGAATGACGGCCACCCCCTCAGAGGGCGAGTGCTCGTAGCACAGGCCGCACACGCCGTCCGAAGAGATGACGAGCTGCGAACAGAAGCGGCGTCATAAGACCACTGCTGCGGCTATGGCAACGGCGCTTCGTTTCGTGGTGGTGTACCTGGATGGTCTTGTCGAACCAGCGGTTGCCCGAGTTGGCCTTTGAGCCGCCGCCGTGCAGCATGTGGTGCGCCATGTTGGTCTCGTCGCGGCCCTGCACGGCGTGGCCGCGGGCCGGCAGCGCGCGCGAGTTGTTGAAGGCCGTGGTGATGGGCGCGTCCAGGCACAGCACCAGCAGCGCGCGCTCGATGGCCTCGCAGGACGTGCGGTTCACCGGGTCTGCACGGGGACAGGCACGGCGAGGTGTCAGGACGGCGCGGCGCGGAGGGAGGGCAAGGTTACATGGAACGGGGCGGGGTGTCTCTGCAGTCACTCACCCTTGATGAGGTGCTCGCGGGCCTCGGCCCACTTGTCGCGGCGCTGCGAGGTGAGCAGGCCGATAGGCGCCGCGCCGCCCGCGGCCCCGGGCGTGGGCGCCGGCTCGGCCAGGATGGACGCCAGGCGCCCCGTCAGGGCGTCCTCGCTGACGGGAGGCCCGCCGCCCTCGCCCCGCACCTGCACCACGTAGAACTGGAACATGACGGCGGGCGGGGCCGGCGGTCAGTGGAAGGAGCGGCTTCACAAGCATGCCCTGCCGCTGCCGGTGCTCGGCCGCACCGAGTCGGTCTGTCTGTCTAAGCGGCCACAGTACTTACCGTTATTCCACGCTATAAAGAAAATGAATACAGCACTGATAGAACATAAATCGGAGCGGAAAAGAAAATTGTAAAATGAAACTTACACTCCAGGAAAATCAACAGAACAGAACATAAGCACAGGGGCTTGTGTGCGGCTTGCGTCACAGGGCACAGGGATGCGCTCTACGTTCGTGTACAGCACAGGGGTTCATGGGAGGGGCGGACCTCTATCAGGTCAACGAAGCACTGGCTATCTCCAGACAACTGAAAAACAAAAAGAGGTCAGATACGGAGTACGACACATGTATTGCAGCTCTTGCAGCAGCGTTTCGTTTCGTTGATGCATGTTGCGCAAAATGAACATTTGTGAAAGTAGAAGCTTCAAAACTACGGCAAAAACAAGAAGTGCTTCGTTCAAATGTGCTGAGAAGAAACCAGGTAAAAACGTCATTCGGCTCGGCTTCTTGCCTGGTTGTGGCGCGCGACCACAATGTGGTCGCTGGAGGTGTCGAGGGTGACCTGCTGGTCCTGAGGCTTGCCCGGGTTGCGCACGGTGGTCATTAGGCGGTAGTACTGCGACATGCAGAAGGGCTGGCCCTTCTCCCTGGAGGTGGCCCGCTCCACAGGCAGCGCCTTCCTGCAACACGGCCAGCGCGAACCGTTACCATCACATCTGAACCGTTTCGGAACGATAATGAAAGCATATCCAGACGACTCAAGGTGAAGCGAAAGTGTTTCTTCCAAAGCTCCTCACAATGAGCCCCGTTCTCCCCACCCCACCCACCGCGCCAGGCACCAGGGGGCGGCACCGCCACCTCACTCTCCGCCGCGCCCCCGTCCACGCCTCGCGGTCTCAATGTAATTAAAAGTAATGCCGGCGCCACTAAAGAAGTCACAATGGTCCCGGGTCTCTCGAATGACAATGGCTGCCGGCCGGGCGCGCCTGTAAAGTTACCGCCGCGCGCCCCTCCTCCCGCCCGTCTTTTCGTCATTGTAGAATCACCGTCCACGCCAATGAGGTGGTGCTGGGTGCGGCTGTCGATCGGCTTGTGCCTTGGGCTCAGCACGGGCTCGGCTCGGTTTGGCCAGATGTTTTCTTTACGAGGCAAGGCGGAGCTAAACCGTTGTGTGTTAGATGGTAAGTAATAAGTAAAAATATGATATTTCCATCCCCTTCACCCTGTCAATTTAGAGCAACACACAAAAAGAAAAACGAAAAAAAGTCTGACTGACGGGCTTCGGGCCGGGCCGCGCGCGGCGTGGCGGGCGGGTACGCGGGCTGCGGGGCCCTTCCTGGTCTTCCCCGAACATCGTCTCATTGTGCCGATCAATGCCTTGGTTTTGACCTTGATGTCACAGGTCTGCGTTCGGTCTTTGTAGCCCGGCAGCCCGTGCCCGGGCATGCCCCCGGGGCCCAGCACAACCCTACCCCACCTTGTGCTGCCTTTCAGCGCCTGCCCGCCTTGGCAGGGGCAGGAGTGCCTCCCCACCCCCCAATTCCTCGTCTTATTGTTTGCGGTTTCCGTTTTCTCCTCTCCAGCGCAGAGGTGTTTGAGCAGCTAGTCCTGGTATCAACTGGTTGCACCGTAGCGGCCGGGCCGCGGCCTGATGTGGCGTGGCGCGCCTTTTTGTTGTCATCCGCCCGTGCATGAACGGCATAAGGTTTTGCCAGGTTAAATGTTAACACTTGTTCACACTGCACCTCTAGTTCGTGTCGGCACCACATCAATAATGAACTTTAATAAAAAGTGTGTATATATGTATTGTCATGGTAACCTGTGGTTCTTTTCCAAAGTATTCTCTTTAAAACAAAATCGCAGCTCTCCATCGAGTGTTTAGGTGGTTTTAGAAATAATAACCAACGATATTCTGTGAAATTTACATGATTTATTACACAAGTATACATAACCAGTCTACTTAGACGCAGTGGCAAGATTCTCACTGCTGCATGGTGGAATTAAATAACGGAATGGTGAGAAAAATCGCTGCGCTTCGAGCTTCGCTATAACATTTTTTTTGCAGTAAATGGTGCAGAATAGCAAGGGATTCGTATGTTAACGTGAGGGTAATCAACAGTGCTGGAGAGAGAGGGTCGGTGTTTGGGTTTAACTCGACATATTATTCCTGAAAAATAATTTTTGTGGTGGAGTTAGAAAAGACTGCTATATAAGTTGCTATGTAAGTTTATACTCCAAATTTGCAAATGTTGATAGTTTTGTGACTTTTAAAACGAGGTGCTTGTGAAGGGAATGCAGTAAAAGGGAAACAAAAGGGAAATTATCACCGCTGGGGAAAATATTAACTGTGAGTAAACTCATCAGGGAGAGCATAAAATGTCTCGCTCTGCACGCAAACCCCCTGTCGTTGCGTGCCCGTCGGCCGCCCAGTTCATCTTCAGTGACAACAAACAATTTAGGCCCAGGAAGAGTTGCGCTCACACATAATTTTCTTAAATTAAAAACTTTCGGTGGCCATTTTTCAAAATGCAAATTATCATAATTGAATTATTACACAAAACAATGAACATGTCTATGAGCGGAAACTGCTTTGTGTATAAGAGCAGCAGCGCTGAGTAGAGCCATCAGAAAAAAAGCACGTGACGCACGTATTTGTTCGGTGCCTCGATAAATGTTTAAAAACATAATACGTTAGAGCAGAAATTTTGAACGCTAAAACTAATATATCTCTGAATTTTTAAAGTCATAAATAAACAGAAAAACACACAACTTGATCCTTTCCAGTTTTCGTGGTTCCCCGACCTATCATTCAGTGTGGTGCGGGACACGGCACTGCACGGCCCCAGTCAGCTGTGCGGAGATTTGGGGGAGGGGGCGGGAGGGGAGGGGGGATAATGTACGTCTAGTCACGCAGCTCCATCCCCCGGCCAGCGCTCAACGGGTTTTTGTCTGTGCACTCCCCTATTTGCACCTGCACCTCCGGCACGGGAGGAGTGAGTGCCGAGCCGGGGCCCCATGGGGCGGAGATACCGGCAACTGTGCTCATCAACGGACGCTTCACATAATTTTGCTTATACTGTAACGGATGCCTAGGTGCAAGCGTGTTTGCCTTCAACCACGGGGCCGAAAGGAGCCATGGATGGGGATGATAGTAATGCATGCGGCACGGTATAAGCAGGTCCGAGGGGGAAACAACTCTGAATTTTGGTGTACAAATATCCTGAATTTTTGTTGTTGTTTTTTTTTACATTTTTTGCTTTGATCTTTTGCTTAAATTTTTCTGTTTGTTCTGAATTTTTCTGAAATTTTCTGATCACTAGGTCTTTCCCCCTCGAGCAGGTCTCGGGAACAAAATGGACCACCAACTTTGCCGTACGACTGCGTGCGGTGTTGGAACGTAAATTATTCTGTGCGTATCTGTGACAGTGCGTTGAGTAACTTTAAAAACAGAGAGAGAATTTGGTGCGGCGTGAAACAAAATATGTACGCAACCTGTCATGTAAACAAAATTAAGAAAATAATGGTGTACAATTTAGAGGAGTGCGCTGAGTGTTCACCAGTGAGAGTGCTACCATACCACCTTGTGTGTCAAAGGACCAGTGCTGGTGGCGGAACCTGAGTTGGTGGTGATGGTGGTGCAGGGTGCATTAAGGGACTCATTGCATCGTTTTTGTCATCATCCTTGCTCGTTTCCATGTTCGGCAGCCTTAGACCATCTTACAACTAACCCTCTCGGAGGGTGGCACACAGTTTGGAATGAAGGGGACTCGAATATTGCCCAATGCCATAGTGGCCATAGTGAAGCCTTAGTACGCAGCGCGGGCAAAAGAGTAAAACTTGGGGATGAGAAAACATACAAACGAAACGAGATTCGCGAAAAAGACTCACACTCGCATTAAGAAAAAGAAAACAATAAACAGACTCTCTGGAAGCACGGATAAGATTGACACCGCTCAGTTGGCACATACTGTGAGTTTTACAGATTTGCCCGAGTCCACACTGACCATACACAATACACGGCCATTGTACAGGACGTCACCACGACATTACACTAGGGGCGCCCCACTGATTTGTGCGGATATGGTACTCCCTCGTTCGACAACCACTGTTCAGCCTGGCGAGACGTGGCGCCCAAACACACCGCGCCGCGTCGCGTCGCGTCGGCCGAGATCGCAGACGGTTAGTCTGGCTAACCTCAAAGGATCCCGGCGGTAGCGGCAGCGCCTTCACTTCTTCCCGCCCCGGAGTCACCTCCACCGGGGTAGCGACTAGACCGCGCTACCCCGGCGGACAAACCGAGCTGGGCGGGGCGGGCCGGGCCGGGCATGGCGCCTCAGTACAGGTACTTCTTGTAGTCGCGGTAGCGGTAGTTGCGCCAGTGCAGCGGGTCGCAGTACTCGCACGAGTGCAGCGGCCGGTAGTCGTAGTAGTCCCAGTAGTCGCAGTACTTGTAGGGGTAGTAGTACGAGTCGCCCTTGTAGTCGTACAGCCGGTCGAGCAGGCGGTCGTAGTAGAAGCGGTCCGAGTAGAAGCGGTAGCGCGGGTAGTAGTAGTCGCAGCCCAGCAGCCGCTTGCGCCGCTCCAGCGTGCTCAGGGCGGTCGTCATGGTGCAGCTGTGTGGCCGGGGCCGGGGACCGCGCTGGAGGCTGGCGAGCGTGCCTGGGTGACCCGCCGGGGTGTGCTGCTGCCGCCCTTCTGAGGAGCAACACGGGCCGCCCGCGCCCGCGCCTGGCCTACCTGCCAGGGGCTCCACGCCCCGGCCCGGCCCGGCCCGGCCCCGCTCCACCCGCGCCCCGCGCCCCGGAAACACGTGGGCAAGGCCCTGCTGTGGTGGGGGCCCGGCCCGGCCCGCCCCGGCCCGGCCGCGCAGCTCGACTCCCCTGACCTACTTCGACCTTCGCCGTGTTTACTGCCTACAGACTGTTTTCCTTTTATTATTGCGATATTTTCCGCGCATGACGACGCGTTTGCGTTTATTTTTAAGCCGATGGAAGGCAACCAACCTACTCTGCAGCACAGCCAAGCCGTAAACGGACGTCAACCCTGACGTGTTGGCATGTACAAAAATGCGTCGGGGAAGATGCCGTCCTTCCGTTCGTATCCACCTGTCTGTCTATCTGACCATCTGTCTGTTTCTCCCCTCTCTCCTGCCGCCCCTCTCCCCCCCTCCTCTCTCACTCACCCCTGCCCGCGCCAGCGCCGGCGGCCTTGGAGGTTGTCGGTGACGTCGCATGGCGAGGCCTCCCCTCTCTCGCAGCGCAGGACGTGCGCCCCAGCAGCACGTCCAGGTCCTCTCCCCCTCCCGGCCCCGGCCCCGGCCCCGGCCACGGCCCCGGCCCCGGCCCCGGCCCCGGCCCCGGCCCCAGCCCCAGCCCTTCCAGGGCAGCCTCTACCGGCTGCCCTACCCGGCTCTGCGTTTGATGGATCGGCCCGATATTAGTTTCCCTCGGAAATCCCGAGCGGCGTGCGGGTGTCGCTCCGACCTCTGGCCGACCTTTTCTGCCCGCGCCAACCCGCCCCGCCCCGCCACGACGCGCAACCTGATCAATGTCACACCAGAATGGGGCGCGGCGGGGCCGGCTACGTACTGGCGGGCTGCTGTCGAGTTAATTAGACGTCCATCTACAGCCTCTTTTGCTATAGGCAGGGACAGGGTAGGGCGGGGCAGGGCAGGTCCGGGAGGGATATCCTCAGCGTGGGCCGGTGGGTACGGCAGTCACGCAGCCGCTGCAGGACAAGGCGCGGGCGGGGCGCGGGCGGGGCGCGGGCGGGGCGCGGGCGGGGCGCGGGTGGGGCGCGGGCGGGGCGCACCCAGACGGCACGTGACGTTCCCCGAGTGGGTCGGACCATCTCGACTGGCGCTGGCGCGGAGCGCTGAGCGCGTCAGGGTCGGGGCCTACACCTCTCCTTCAATCCACATGGGAGCCTACGTGTCCGGCCCAGCGCACGACGTTGCCACACGACTTGCTGCAGGAATGCGGAAAAAGAAAGTCTTGGGAAGTTTCTTCTGTCATTAACCGTTAACCGTTAGCGTAATTTCGGTTTCTACAAAAAAAAAGTATGGACTGTGGCTTAGATGTTTGAGTTACATGGAGATATTTCTGACGCCCACTTGTGCAAACTTTGCGGCGCACTGCTGCTGCGAGCCACCACCACGGCGTGTGCCGCGGCCCCGGGCCGGGCCGGGCCGGCCGCACCTGGGCGGGTCGGGTCCGGCCGGCAGAGCGAACACGGGCCCTGGGGCGCAACGCGACTGCGCAGCACGGACCGCCAGCAAAGTTGAAGCACCGCCGGAGGCGCGAGTTGTTCCTCATTATCCAACCTGGTTCCGTCCTGTCCAGCCGCTGGCGCATTATAGTTGAGTGTTGGGCGGTGTGGGCGGTGTGGGGCCGGCTCGGGCGGGGCGGTGTGGGGTGGGCTGGGGTTGGCCGAGCGGGGGCGGGGTGAGCGCGAAGTGTTGTGACTTATGGCGCTCAGCCCCACGCTATCCCTCCCCCGCCAGCCTGCTCGGGCCAGAGCGTGAGGGATGGGTTTGTTCGCGGTAATGAACAGCTCCACGAGATACCCGAGGCACGTATCTCATGGTACAAGTGTAGTGTACACGCGCCATTCGACAGATGTTATCCCGCGTGAAACCTTGCAGTAACAGTCGCCTTCTGCAGGACGGCGAGCGATCGTCACACGACCGTCACGGCGCAGACCCTGCCCGCCCCGTCACACTCGGCCGTCGCTGCTGGAGGCTGACGGGCTGGGCCGGGCCGTGCTACGGCGGGTCGTAGCAATGGTAAAGCCGGTCCCATATCCGATCCTTGTCGCATGACATGCTCGTGGGGCGAGCGGCCCGTACCAGCCTGGGGGACTCCACCCCGGCCCGGCCCAGTGGCCCGGCCCGGCCCGGCCCCAAGGACGACTCGACCCGCTCCCGCCGCTGCTTGTCACGGCACCAGCTGCAGCTGCGCGCGCGGCGACAGCTGGCAGACGGGCGGGGCGGACAGCCGCGGCAGCTGCTGCAGCTGGGCGTGGCGACAGCGCGGCTCAAGGCACCCGCTCCACAACATTACCGCTCGCGAAATTCCCCACCCAATTTCCCCCGACGTGATTGTCCCCAATTGTGTCGCGGGGCGGAAGGGAAAGTATATAAATCACAACGCGGATGCACACGCATATGAACTGGGTGTAACGTGAAACAGAAAACACGTGGCAGCTGGCGGGTCTGCCTACCCTAGGGGCCATGGTGCCGTCGTGGAGGTATAGCGGGTGGACAGTCACGCAGACATTTTTTGCACACCCCCGGGACTAGAGTGAGACTACTCTCGTCTTCGGTAGGGCACCATGTCCCCTATAGAGTATGGAGCACTGTCCCGTCTTTTAAACGAGTTACTCACTTGTCGAGGACGTCGGTCTGGTAGCGCACGGCGCTGAGCACCATGCGCGCCGTGAAGCGGGCGCGCTCCTCGGCCGTGCGCGCCACGGCGGGAGGGAAGACCATGCCCGGGTTGGAGTTGATGGGCAGCGGTATCGGGTTGTTGAGGTACATGTCAGCGAGCCACCACTCTTGCGCCTGCGCAGCGCCAGAAACAGGACAGGCAGAACAGGTTACCAGTTAGTCAAAGGCTTCTGAAAACACGACGCTGCATTTTTTTAATAACCTGTCGGACTTCTGAAAATAAAAATCAGCTCACAATTTTTTTTTGTGTGGTACTAAATAGGACGCAATCAATTCGCAAAATTACGCAAAATTTATAAAATTTAGGTCTATTATTTTGCATGAAAACTACGTGGAAAATGAACGCCTCCTGCCTACGAAGCGGCCATCATTCCGAGTCCAACAGGCCTGCTCGTGAAGAGGCTGGAAGGACCTTGGTCCGCGTGCCTCCGCCCGGTCCCCGGCCCGCTTTCCCTCCATACCCAAATTTCTGGTCCGGTTAGCTTTGCCGAGTTATCTCTCGCATTCCTCACTCTAAATGCCTCCGTAAATCACGTCACCCTCGCCCTGCGTACTGCGCCATCAGCCCTCCCGCCCACCCCTGCACCACGGCTCCGCTCCGTGACCTAGGCCGCCCCCCGCTGCGCCGCAGGGCCGCAGGGCCCCAGGGCGCACGAGCCCCGCCGCCGGGGCCCCACGGGCTGTCGTGCCCTTACCGACGAAGTGAAAAATATCACCGACGGCTCCCCCCGCCCCGCCCCGCACGAGACACTCGCACCCACCTACAATAAGCCATTCCCCCGCGCCTCCTATCCCACTGCCTTTATGTGGAGCAGGGCCCGGGGCCCGTACCATGACCCCTACACAAATGAAGAGCTGTACGGACATCCGACATGTTTACCCCGCAAAAAATATCTGGTTGAAGGAAATAACAGACATGATGGTGCAGGATGGTCGTGTCTTTATTTGAGAGGGATGTTCAATCACAGAGAAGAAAGTGCCGGCCGACTCGGCGTGTGATAAGGGAATTAAAATGCCGTCGCTTTCGAGAGATCAGAGGAGCATTATGCAGTCAGCATATTTCTCACAATGGTGATTACGAAAGCCTAGAACAGCGCGCGCCGCCCAGCCCAGCCGCATCAGAGGCTCTCGCTCCTGCTCCCGCCCCCGCCGTCCCCCGCCGTCCCCCACCCTGCCCTGCCAGCCCGACCCAAGCCTTCACAATCTGTTCCTTCATGACCTCAGACTGTGTCTTCATCGACCGCAGCGGCTGGGCTGAGGGGGTCGATATTCCAGCGCGCCTACCCGAGCCCAGCCGTTCGCTCCCTACCTACACCCCCGCGCCGCCCCCGCACCGCCCTCTCCACAACTTCCCCCTTCTTTCCGCCCTCCGAGACGTTCGTTTGGCACGCGACCGCAAAAGAAAGCGTCAAGCGTTTCGCGTGAATCGAACAAACTTTTGGGTCTGAGCCGCTTTCAGCAGATATAACGGCAGGCGTGCAGGCTGACCCGAGAGAGAGAGAGAGAGAGAGAGAGAGAGAGAGAGAGAGAGAGAGAAAGAGAGAGAGAGAGAGAGAGAGAGAGAGAGAGAGAGAGAGAGAGAGAGAGAGAGAGAGAGAGGAGGGGGAAGTACATTAGAAAGCGCACGGGCAGGTAGAGATAGGGTGTACCTGCTGCGCATTACTAATTTCTGGACTCGGCCGCCACGTTTTCACGCCGCGCCGCCCCCGCTGCACGTAGCTTCGGCACGTACCCCCGTAAAGTGGGCGATAGCCTTTAACACGGTAATGGTCTTGCCGTGGGATTGGAGGGGCGCGGGGCGCGGCTGGACCCGGCCCGGTCCCGGCCTCAGGCCTCAGGCAGTGGCTCGGCCCCTGTGGACTCCGGGGTAGGCCGACCCGCCGAACACCTCGGCGCTGCGGGACAGCCTAACAGCCCGGCGCCTCGAACCAGCCCGCTGCAGGCTGCGGCTGCAGGCTCGGCTGCGACCACCATCCACAACCCTTTTCTCTGCTTGACTCGTACCGTTTTCTCTCCACACATCGTGGATATGATTCCTTAACGTTGTTTCCACAATGTCATGTCATACGCCGGCGTGTTCCCGCCAGAGCCCTGCCCTGCCTCCGCCGCCCCCTGCCGGTGGCGCGCCGCACTGCCAGGGCCCGCGCAGTAGTTCGCGCGCCGGCCGTAGGGTGGCTCTGGCTGCTCGAAATCGTTTCCGTTTCTGCCGGGGAGGCCGCCGGGGAGTTGGGTTCAGAGAGGGAAAGGGGGGGGGGGGTGATCTCTTACAGTCACTACTACAGGCCGAAAAGCCCGCGGAAAAACAGGTAGTTTTTCCCTGCAAGATTAGATTTGATCTCTATAAAATGTAAGGAGAGCAATATAAAGTTTGGTATGCAAAAGTGAGATCAATAATTAAATTAATTGAGAATTATAAAAGACGAGTGGTTTTTATGACTATGGCTCAATCCAAAATCCATAATATTGGACCTATGATGATTTGGCAGAGAATGACCCGTATGCGAAACCTGGTCGCGGGACTGCATACAAGAATAGGCACAAGTTGTTTATCCCGCTGACCATCTGACAAGAGCAAATGAAAGCCAGTAATTATGTGAGCTACACTGCGGGACGAACAAGCCTGGTCCGATTTACGTGAATGTAGAGAAGCGAAACATTTCCGCGACCGTTTCCAGCAATGTAAATCTTTTACAGCCCTCCGTAAAACGACTCGCCGCGTCAAGCAGCAAAAGTCAACGTGGGTTTATATCCGCCAGCCAAAGGGCCAATATTCCGGTGTGTCAGAACGGATTTAAATATCCCTACTCACACCCGCCATTCCATCTCCCAGCTCGGGTCTGGAACAGTGGGGGGTGGCGGGGCGGGGCGGCGAGCTTGCGGGCGGGGTGTGGTGGGCGGGGTGGGGCGTGGCGGGCCCCACAGAGTTGGCCCCCGCCCGCACTCCAGCGCACCGATTGGGTGGAGGCCGAACCACGCCCTGCGCCCCGCCGCCCCGCCCCGCCCCGCCGCCACACCCGCGAGGCCCAGCCGTAGGATGCCCTAGCAGGGCGCCCGTCCCGTCGCGGCCCTGCCGGGCCCGTGGGGGCCCTAAGGCGCGAGCAGGCAAGACTTACCCCTTTGGCCCCGGGTCACGGGGCGGCGAGGAATCCGAGCCGAGCAGAGCCCAGCGGCGACCTCAGCGATATGAGTCACTTTCTTTTAGAAATACGATAAGGGAAAGTGCGAGGCGAGACAAGGCGAAGCGGGGGCAACAGCGGAGGCTCGTTCTACACAGCGCCCGACAGCGCCCCGCCCGCGGCACAGAAAGGCAAAGAGTTATCCCGTTCCCCAATGGAGCAGAGAAGCCGGCTCGTTACTTCAGCTACTAATCAGCACAGCAGGGAAAAAAGCTAATATTCGTTAATTGTAATAATGTAAGTGATTTTATAGAACAAGGGGCGAGTTGCAACCGTGGTTTTATTTAACAGAAAAAAAAGAATGGAAATAGTCGTGCTTTTTTAATTTCATTTCGCGACGACAACCTGAGCAGCGGGGCCAAGGCCACAGCCACACACACGCTAGTATTCACATAATGCTTATCGCTACCTTTCTGCGCCCGACAAAAATGAAGCCAACTGTGCGCTTACTCGCCGGTCGAGGGGGTTAGAGAGGGTGGCAGGGCACCGGTATAAAGAGAAAAGCCGAGGTATCCAGTATTTCAGTCCAGACCCCACCCTTGTCCATGCTCCTGAAAATGTCAGAAACAAATCTGGAGTAAAAGAACGCGCTTGCCTCAGTTACTTCCCAAGGTTACAGAGTGTCGAGGAGCTCACACTCCCCTGACCCTCCTTCTAGAGATCACGATTTTTTTTCCTAATTGCGAGCCTAACGAAGCGCGTCTTTTATCACGGGTCGACGAGACAAGGGGGAGACGATGATCCTTTCGACGAGCGAGACAATGTTTTGATTGGCCGCGAAAACGCTTCAGCAACAAATTGCTCTTTAGAGAAGATGTTGGGTCTATCGCACCCTCCCTCCCTCCCTCCCTCCCTCCCTCCCTCCCTCCCTCCCTCCCTCCCTCCCTCCCTCCCTCCCCTCCCTCCGCCCAGCTCAGGCCGACGTCGGCCCACCCCACAATCGAATTAACTGAGCCAATCAAAGACTAAATACAACGGGCGCGCTATGGGGCCGGGCGGGGCGGCCTGGACGGGGGCAGCGCCACCCGCCACATCTGCGGCCAGCAAGGGGGAGGGCCTTATCACGTTACGTTAACTTGAAAATTGTTAGATCGCCGACTTTGGAAACTACATAAAGTCATTCGGTCGTGCGGCTGTTCGCCGCGCCTCAGCTCCCGGGCACGCGCACACATTCCCTTTGCAGCACGTGGGCTCAGTCTTTAATGCCGAATAATTTCAAAAACAAACAGCAATGCGCCAATTTTAGAAATTTCCCAAATCACTGACAAAATTATGAAATGAAATGAGTCCGTACAGCATGGACAACAAGAGAAGTTAGGGGCTCGTTTAGACACTTCTGCCGTTAGTATCCCCCGCCCGCCGCCGGCCTATGCGTTCGAA
The DNA here is from genome assembly GCA_033675135.1 of Frankliniella intonsa. Taxonomy (NCBI): domain Eukaryota; kingdom Metazoa; phylum Arthropoda; class Insecta; order Thysanoptera; family Thripidae; genus Frankliniella; species Frankliniella intonsa. Next base: position 4,451,217 of record CM066253.1, read on the forward strand.
AGCACCTCCCAGGGTGACCCTGGCCGTGGTGCCAGACGAAGAGGGGGACGGGTGCTCCTCGCCTCGCTACTCTGCTCTGCAATCTACACGCGGATATGTAGTCCTGAAATCAACCCCCCCCCCTGCTCCGCCTGGGCCGCGGCAAGGCCGGCCTGCAGCTCTGGCTACCTGTGTGCTAGTCACGTACCGCCTGGTCCCGCCCGCCCGCCCCGCCCCGCCCCGGCGCCCCAGTCCTGATGTGGGTCTACGCCTGCCCCGCCCCGCCCCGCCTTGCCGCTACTCCTACTGCTGCGCCTCTATCTCTCTATCCAACATTTCCAGTAATCTTATTACCGTATCCGCCGGTGGCTGGAGTAAAAAACGTGGTCGTCCTGGGCATTCACTCTCGCCTCGTCTACACGCCGTATGGCATTTTTTCGGAGCCTTGCTTCTGAGCAGGACGCTCGCTGCTGGCAATCACAGTCGACGTGTGTGCTCGAAAATCCTTTCGAATTCCTCACGAGACTCAAGCATTTTTTTTCTCAAATCGTCGCGTTGCGCATTCATTTGTAGCTTAGCCAAGCTCAAACGAATGAAAATGACGCTCAGGACTGACTCACCCAGTTGGCGGTGCATTCCCTGCGCTTCTCCAGCGCCTTCTGCAGGCGCGGTCCCGGGCCGGCGGGGGCGGCGAACGCCTTGGCGATGTTGCGGGTCCTCTCGAAGGCGGCGGGCGGCACGAGCGGCCGCACGGCGTCCAGGTAGCGGTCCACCGTCTGCTGCAGCGGCGGCAGCGGCAGCTTGGGCAGCGGGGCGTCGTCCGGGATGAGCGACGCATCCTGCGGCAAGCAGCATGCGCGAGCGTGAGAGAGAGAGAGAGAGAGAGAGAGAGAGAGAGAGGGAGAGGGAGAGAGAGAGAGAGAGAGAGAGAGAGAGAGAGAGAGAGAGAGGGGGGAGTAGTCATAGATGGAATGCAGTAGGTGGGTAGAGCGATTGGGCGAGGAGGGTGTGTTGCGGTCGCTGGGGTGGCTCCCCTGGCGGTCGCCTCGCCCCGCCTCGCCCTCGGGTGTAAGGCCGGGACTTCATCAAGCGCCTTCTGCTGCCCTTTTTATTATTAACAGTGTAGCGCGCGGGGCGGGGCGGGGCGCCACCGGCGATGACACGAATGGATGACGCGGGATCATCGAGAGCGAGAGGCTCCGGGACGCGGGCGTAATTAATGGCCGTCTCCCAGGGGACAGACAGGGTGACGCAAGATGATCTAAGGTGACGCAGGGTGACCCAAGGTGACGCAGAGTGGCCCAAGGTGACGCAGGGTGACCCAAGGTGAAGCAGAAGAGCCCAAGGTGATGCAGGGTGACGACAAAGCAATTTCGCCGAGGCGCCCAGATGACGCTATGCCAATCTTAACGCAAAACGAACGAAAGTGTCGAGAAAGCAATATGATCTGAAACCGTGTCAGTAACGCGCTGGTGAGACGTTTTCATAGTGTCGTGACATCGTCGTGACGTTTAAAGGCGGTGTCAAGGCGACGCCGCCAACGCGCTCCTCCGCCGGTCATACACATGAGGTCCTCCCTGGGAGCACCGCGGTGTTCCGGGCTCCGGCAACCTCCTCTCTTCCCGAGCTCCGGTGTCCGGTGGCGGCTGGAGCGGGAGCGGGGCCTCGCCCCCGCCCCGCCGCACATTAGGGCCGCGGTTCCTCCAGGGGCCGATCAGACTGACAAATATTGCTGCTATCACTTAAGGACCCGGCTATATATCCCGAGACGCCGGCCTCGTCTTACCGACCTCCCTTCTCACCCCGGCTGTGGCCCGCCGCGCTACGATCCTTTCCCTGCTTCCTTCCTTCCTTTATTCCCCTCTTCCTCTTCCTCCTCCTCCTCTCTCCCTCCTCTGTCTGCCGACTTCCTTTTCCGGCGCTTCCTGGCCGACGCGGACTACTTCCCGCGCTCCTTCCTCTCTGGGTGGCTCTCCTCGCCGCGTCCAAACTTTATGGACCGGTGAAGCTTATGATTTACCGAGTCCACGGGCGTTACCTTGAGAATTGGCTCTTATACATTCGGAATTTTTCGTACAGGTAAAATGCTTCTTTAGCTACAACGAAAGTGAATTAGAAATGCCAGCGAGCCGAGCGATGCCCGTCCTCCCTGAAATTACCGTCCTGTCAAAGAACTTTAAGTCAGCGAATTAAGTTCCAAAGAATCGTCTTAAGTAGTAAGAGGCGGCAGAAATTGAGAGAAGCGGAGGTTGCCTTGAGAGTTGAGGCCAGGGCCGAAAAATGAAAAATTCATGGCAGCCCGTCCTAAAACGCGGTTTATGTGACCGCGGCGCGTCGCTGGCTTTTCAAACGCAAAACTTAGTCCGCTTCACTTGTCGTCTGCTTTTAGGACGCGGTCGTCGAGGACACCGCGTCGTGGCGTGGCGCGGTGGGGCAGGGTGTGGCAGGGCGGGGTGTGCCAGGCAGAAAGGGCTGGAACCCCCCCCCCTCCCCCCCTCCACCCGCCTCCCCTACCGCTCCGCGCGCCCGCCACGTTGTTGCCCCAGGGAATAGGCCCTCCCCATTTCCCTTTCCCCATCACCCACCCCTTCCCGCCTAGCCGGTTTCCAACCAGCCCCAATGCCCTCCCCGCCCCGCCCCGCCCCGCCCCACTCGGCCCCGCCGCGCCGCGCCGCACCCTAGGCCCCCTCTAAGCACCAGCTGCGTGAACGTGCAGGTACGTCAACGGGCCTGTCAACGAGGCGACGGACAACCATTGAAAACAACCAGTACGGCCAATCATAAAGCGTGAGAACCTTTGCAGCCGTTGAAAGTACGTGTCGAGAAATTCCTTCCACCCGACACAGGTTGTGAAGGCCAAATCCTTCCTAGTGCCTTTGCGACCCTAATGAGCTACTCGCGCAACTAAAAGCAGTGCTCGCAATCAGCTAACATCCCGGCGCGCTGCCCATCCCTGATTGGGCCTCCACCCCTCGACGCGCCGTCTCTCTTTGAAGCGCGTTTGCTCTCCAGTTATTGTGATTAAAGCAATGTCTGGCCCGGTTGCATGCTGCAGACAGCAGCTAACATGGGCGGTGATAATTAGCGAAAATGTAAGTATAAATAATTGACATCAGAGGGCAGGACTTTATTCTGAAACTGGGGAGCGACCTAACGGAAACTCGGCGCGTTCAGGTGATTCCTCTCCTGCCGTTAACTATAGAAGAACTTGGACAGGGCGCCAAGGATAACTCTCCCGAGGGTCACGTTCGCACCCAGCAGCAGAGCCGTTGTACCTCTACCCCAGTCCTCCCCTCCCTCAGCCGCACCCTCCGGGTCCTGCCCGCCGCCCCGCCCGCCCACCATCCGCTCCGCCCGCAAGATTTTCTGCATTCCTCACACTCAATCTACGTGGCTGTTTTACGCGGTTACATGTCGTCCCTCTTTATTCCTCCTCTCCCCCTGAAAACGACATCCACCGGCTCTCGGAGAGAGGGAGGGAGAGAGGGAGGAGAGAGGGAGGGGAGAGGGAGGAGAGAGGGAGGGAGAGAGGGAGAGAGAGAGAGAGAGAGAGAGAGAGAGAGAGAGAGAGAGAGCGAGAGAGACACCCAGGCTGGGCTACGCCCTTTGAGGCAGCGCCGCTGTCCCGCGGGCACGCGCCGCCGCGGGGGTGCGCCGTACAAGCGGGGGTGGTTGTAATTGGGTGCGGCGGTGGCGCCGAGCCGTGTATTGTCGCAACCAGCAATCGCACCGGGCGCGCCCCACCCCACCCCGCCCTCCTCGTCCCCGCCCCGCAGCTTTGTTCGCGACGCGCTAACGACTTGACTCGGCGGGGACCCGAGTTGACCCCTTCCCCCGCCTCATGAAGGGAAGGCGGCTGCCAGCAGGCGAGTACAGTGTACCAGACAAGTACTCGACGACGTGAAGTACCAGCGGCGCGCGGGTCCTCCGCGTTGGCCCGTGGAGTTCCGTTCCGCCGCGCGAGAGCCCCCCCCCCCTTCCTCTACCCCCTCCATGGCCGTGCACCGCCCCCGCCCCGGGCGCACCGCGGGGAGGGCTCCAGAGGCTCGTGAAGAAGGAAGCGACGGCCTTACGGCGGCGCCGGGCCGGGCCAGGCTCCCCGAGAGGTGGCCCCGGGTGGCCCCGGCCGGGCCGGGCGGGCCTCTCCCCGGGGAGCGCTCTCTCAGAGTAATACGCGCGCGAACAGCAGCCAAAGTCGAACCGGAACCACTGACGGAAGCACGCACAGAGCGCGCGCGCGGCGAGCGGGCACGGAAGCAATTCATGTCAGCAGAGTGGGAACGACCGCTAAAAACCAGGCATCAACTGCACTGCACGGTCGCGATCGGTGTAGTCGTTAGTCGTAGTCGTACCCGCTTTCCACTCACACTCTATTCATGAAGTGGCCGTCTCCCTCACCATTCCACATGCGGGCGTGGCGCGGCGCGGGGCGGCTCGGTCCTGGCCGTACCCGGCCCTACCAAAATGTTCGCTCCGCTCCGGGCGCCCGACCTGTCAAAGTCAGCTGCTGGCGAACTTCACTCACACACCTGACTCACTCGAGGGCCCTGCTCGCCCTGCCCTGCGATCGGTTCGCCGTACCGGAGCGCCCCACGCTCACTTAACCCCTGCCGCCCCCCCCCCCCCACCCCCTCCTCCACAGTCGCGGCTTGTACGAACAGAAGCTGGGGAGCTGGGGTGCGGGCGTGGGTGTTGTGTTTACAGAACAGCGTAAGGAGATAATCCTGCCCTACCAGGCGATAACATCATGGAATGGCTGGCTAGGCGTGGCGAGCTGGGCGTGGTGGTGGGGCGCGGTGGTGGGGCGGGGTACGGCGCTGTGCCCCAGTGTTGCCTGCCTGCCTCGTCGGCTAATGAATGCATCTGAGAGTAATCTCTAGACCAGGCCGGGTGATACGGATAGGGAGAGAGCGAGAGGCGGAAACAGGAATATAGAGAGAGGGAGAAAAAGGCGGCGGAAAATCACAAGTGCAGCTAAGAGCGTTACAAGCGTGCCTCTTTTCTGCAACACGCTTGCTCGGAGGGCGGGCGCGACCTGGGTGCAAACGTACCGGGCGGGGCGGGGCGGGGTGGGGCGGGGCGGGGCGTGGCGGGGCGTGGCGTAGAGGAGCTGGACAGAAGGTGTTCCGATAGGAAAAAGACGTTGAGGACAAAGGCAGGTGGGCAATCAGTGGTAATTAGGTGTCGGGCGTGCCGCTTCTATCGGAGGGCTGCTGGGCGCGCTGTCCTCCCTCGCTGCCACCCTAACCTCCTCCACCCACCCTCCCTCCCTAAACCTCCACCCTCCCCCGCCCTCCCAAACCCTCCCTGACGGACGCGCTGAGGCTGGGCTGGGGTGGCCCGCCCTATTTGTCATGATTACGACGCTGGGAACAGAAAGAAAGCAGATGTAAAGAAAACGACGGAGCTTGTCGCGCAGCGCACACAAGCTCCGCGGCCGTGCGGGGGGGGGGGGGGGGTGCTCCGAAAATGGACGCGTGTTGCACAAAATGGCATCTCGTGACTGGGCGTCTGGTCCTAAATAGCCAGCCGAGCACAAGAGGCGGTGGCGGTGGCGGCAGCAGCAGGCGCACCCGCCCCCGCAGCACCGGGCAGGGCCGATAACCAATCTAAAGAAGGCGATCAGCTTACTTCCGTCTTATTTTCGAATTTTCTATTACCTTGGCCAGCTCGCGCACCCTGGCACTGTGTCAACAATAACAGGCCTGTCACAAGCCTGCAGGGCGGGGCGGGGTAGTGGGGAGTACATAGAGACGCCGATGTGTCAACCTCCCCCGCCCCTCCGCGCCACACCCTCTCCTTCCCAGAGCAAACAGCAGGGACAAGTAGGCTAGTGTCCTAACCCCCTTCCCTCTCACTCCCCCACCCCAATAAGATGCTTATCTCCAGAGTGTCGCTGCCCCGGCCCCGGCCCCGGCCCCGGCCCCGGCCCCGGCCCCGGCCCCGGCCCCGGCCCCTGGCCCACCCGGCGCGGCGGGTAGCATCCCCGCAGAGCCGGGCCGCAGCCGCCCATCAACTGCCACCAGCATCAATAATGCAAAAATGCCTTGTACCGTAGGGTTGCGCCAACGCAACAACGCCTACCCTACAAGAGGGCCACCAGGTGTCGAGGAAGCGCAGCGGGCGAGACGACGGCTGCCAGAAAAAGTAGGTGACACATACAGAGGACCCGGGCGGGGCGGGCTGCATCTGCCCTGCCAGGCCCTGCCCCGGCCGGGGCGGGCTACTTAGCACAAGTGCCAGAAGTTGCCAGGCTACCAGAAGGAGCAGGCCTCCTCCCCACGCTACTCCGCTCTGTTGCAAAAAGTTTCCTGACAGCTCTAGGGATGGAAACGAAACGGAGCTCGTGCCTGCTGCAGAACGCCTGAGTGCGGAACCCGCCTTTATAACTGCAGGAACGGGGAAAACGGGGAATAAAAGTGAATCGTTAGTGTTGCACATACGGAGAAGGCCATGGCAAATGCAGTTGCGACCTGGAATTAACCATCTCGTCATCGTCAGCCCAACGGCCACCCTTCGTTCGAGTTGGATCGACGGCGGAGGACACTTAAGAGGACTTACTTCTCCAGGATTTAAGACTAAAGTTTTACAAAATTCCTCCAACTCGTCCCACTGCGATAAGGAGAGAAGCAAGTTACGCGGCCCGGCCAACGCACAGCACAGTGACAGCGACTCGCGACCCGCGGCCGTAATTATGACAGCATGTCTGAAATGATGATTGTTGATCTTGTCTCTAGCGAGGGGCCGTAAGCCCCGAGTCAGACTGGCCCTGGTTAAGGCTGTAGCCGCAGAGGGACTCCATAAGATAAGTCGAGCGGAATTACTACCCTCCCCCCCCCTTCTCTCTCTATCCCTCTCATATTTCTGGTGACGACCACGCACAGGTGCTTCACGCGCGCAAGGTGACCCGCAGTGACCTCATTGGCGGGCCGGCGCGCCGGGGAGCGGGGCCGTGATGGACTGCGAGTGAACAAGAGGACAGTGATTGGGCCATAAAGCGGTGCGAGCACCGCACGTCACCCCGCCCCGCCCCACGCCACCCCGCTACCCCACCCCCCGCCACACCTAGCGCAGCGATAGAAGCGGCCCGGACCCCGCGCCCCCGCCAATGCTACTCACGCAACCACAGGGCCAGCAGCCTCGGGCCTGCCAGGCTCGGCCTGGACGCCCGGCCCGGCCCCCAGAGCCCCATCCATACCCCTCTACGCGCCGGGGCGGGGCGGGGCGTGGCGAGGGGGGCATCACCCCGCACGCACCCTCTAACAACCCCTTGGACGCTGCCCGCCACGGCCCAGCCCAGCCAGCACTCGCCTGGGTACTCCCCAAGCCGTCGCCCAGGCCCCGTGTTCCACAAATAGCTTTCCCTTCTTCTTCGACAGCGCCCCGCCCCGCCCCGCCCCGCACCGCGAGCACATCGCGCTATGTTTTCAGTATACCTTCCGCTACCTTTACCCTTTCACGCCATCGATTAAACGCGAAAATAAAAGGAGTGTAAAGAGGCAAAGGGAACGGGAAAGCGGAATGCTTATCGTAAGTGTGTGTATGTCTTTGTGTCGTACGCGATTGGGGCCCGGGGCCGGAAACACCAGGATGGTCTGACGACGCGGTCGCCACGGGGAGAGCGTGAGCAGCGCCGCTCCACCCGAGCGTAGGCGGGCCGGGCAGGGTGGCAAGTACTGCTTTTCCTTGCTTTTCCCCCTTAGCAGAACCGAATAGCCCGCACGTCACGGCCCCGCCTCGGCCCACCCCGCCCCGCCCCCCGGACAGCCACGCTCCACAGAGTTAGCATGCCAGTGGGCTGTTAGCCGTCTGCGCCCCCCCCCCTCTCGCCTCCGCTCGGCGGCGCTTCGTGAGGGTAAGCAGCCCCCGCCCCGCCCCGCCCTCTCCCACTCACCTGCGGACCGGGGCGGGGCCCACTGCGGCACTCGCCGGGTCACATACAAATCCAAGGACCGTCCGCACCGCTGACTCCGCGCCAAGCGACAATGATAGGGAAGCGACAATCTGCGCAACCAGCACTCGTGGCGCCACACCCCACCCCGCCCCGCCCCGCCCCACCGCGCCCCGCCCCGCCCGCAAGAGAACAGCGTCCGGCCCAGCCCCGCGGCGCAGCCCCTCCAGCGACTGTGAGTGGGTCGTCAATGGCCGTTCACACGACATTTGTTGTGGCGTGGCGTGCGCAGCAGGCGTTGTTCCGCAGATCAACAAAGCTGTTTGTGTCCCCCTCTCCTCCTCAAAGGCTTGCTGGCTCGCCCCACCCCGCCCCGCCCCGCCCCGTCCCGAGACAGAACACGACGCGAATTAGCGCCAGAGTGTCGTATTGTCTTTCTCTGCTGCTTTATAAAGGAATCGATCTGAGCTGACATTCAGGACATAAGTGGGGGCGGGAGGGCCTTCTGGGAGAGAGTGAGAGAGAAAGAGAGCGGGAAAAGGTTGCGCGGCGGCGAGGAAGGAGGAAGAGAGGTGGAGAGAAGGGGGATAAAAAGAAACAACAACAAAGCAATGGTAATGTATACCTGGAGGGCATGGGGGTGGCGGCGTGGAGCGGCGCGGCGCAGGCGGGGGTTGGATCATCCCCCGGGACCTGGGCCGGCAGGGAGGGGCGGCGCGAGTGAGTGAGCGAGTGAGTGGGGGGGGGGGTGGGTGGGTGGGGGGAGGAGGGAGTGATGAGGGAGGGAGGGAGGAATGGAGAGAGGGAGAGAGAGAGAGAGAGAGAGAGAGAGGAAGAGAGAGAGAGAGAGAGAGAGAGAGAGAGAGAGAGAGAGAGAGAGAGAGAGAGAGAGAGAGAGGAAGAGAATGAGAAAAGGAAAAGGAAAAACAGCGAGGAAGAGAGAGACGCAGAGAGAAATTTGGATAGTTCCCTCTCTCTTCTCGGGTCTCTGGCCAAGCAAACCGGTCGTGTGGCAACGTGTAAGAGTACAAACAGACCAAAAGAACAGTAAGTCAACAGACTGGTGTGTTTGCCGTCCCCTTTCACGCTCCTATCCCTCCCATCCCCTCTCCTCCCCTCTCCCTCCGAATCTAACGAGCTCAACGCACCTCCGGTCCCGCCCGGCCCGAGCGCCCGAGCCTGTCCGACGCACGTCTGAACCTAAGAGAGCGGAGAGAGAGAGAGAGAGAGAGAGAGAGAGAGAGAGAGAGAGAGAGAGAGAGAGAGAGAGAGAGAGAGAGAGAGAGAGAGAGAGAGAGAGAGGCGAGGCGAGGCGCAGCGCCGGATCAGCTGAGGTGCGGTCGCGACACGAAGTCGCTCCTGAGCGAAAGCGACGAAACAAAGGGAAAACGGAGCTGAGTTTTCTCTTTCTTTTCTTCTAAACGGTCGAGATACGGCACGAATGAGGAGAGCGTCTCAAGGGCAGGGAAGGTTGCTGCGGCTAGGGCCCGCCCCGCCCCGCCCCGCCCCGCCCCGTTGGGAGCAAAGGAGAGCGGAGGCGCAGCGCCGGGTCATTAGTGGCGCGCGCCGTAGGGGCGTGGCGGGGCGTGGCGGGGCGTGGCGGGGCGTGGCGGGGCGAGGTGGGGCGCCGCGGCCGCACCCTGGCGGGGCGGAAGTTAATGTCGCCGAATACGCCGGGCGCGCTACGCTACGCCACGCCGTACGCGAACATAATTTGATTTCAAACACGCCTCCCCGTTTGCTCATACACACTGGCCGCCGTGCACACGGGAGTGGGAAAGAGGCGGAGGAGAGTGGCGGAGCGGGGCGGGTGCCGCGCGGCGCTGAAGTGTCGTGTGTAGTGTAGAGTAGTGTAGTGTAGTGTAGCATCAAGGTTTTATATAGAGACCACTTTTTGCTAGTAAGGGCATAAGGCGTTCGTACGTGCTCTGAGTAGCTTCGCCATAGTTGCTATAACAACGCGGGATAATACTCCAAGCCCTCATGATGAAATCCGTGTCAGAAAGACGTTGATTACTGGATTGCCGCCGCTACCGCTGAGCGCGGTTAGACACAACACGTGACCTCTTAAGTGTGAAGGCGAGGCGATGCCACTTCGATAAAAGAAACGGCATCCGAAACCACCGGGAAGCGGAAGGGGAAGCAGGCTCTGAGGTCTGTGCGCGGCGCGGGGCGCGGGGCGTGGGGCGCGGGGCGCGGTACAGCTAGGGCGGGGCACCCGCCCGGCACGGCCCGGCCAGGGGCTGGGGCACCTGGTCGCTTAACGACGAACCCTGTATCGATCTCTCCATCTCTGGCAGCGCGCTCGTGACCCGGGCCCCGGTGCCCTCGCCCCAGCCAGCCTCGGCTCGGCTCGGCTCGGCTCGGCTCGGCACGACCCCACTCGGCTCGGCTCCGCTTCGGCTCGGCCCGTTCCGCCCCGGCCCGGCTGCGGCCTGGGGGGCTTTGCCCGGCTTTGCCTCTCGGATGTTGTGCGACCTGCCCAGCCCTGCCCTGCCCGCCCTGCCCCGCCGCGGCTGAAGCGTGCCTCACCCCGCCTCACCCCGCCCCACTCCGCCCGGTGGACACACGGCCTGTCACATAATTTTATATTTGCCTGCCGGACCGCACGGATGGAGGGGGGTGTCTTAGGGGAAGGTGGGGGGGGGGGGGGGGCAGAAGGGGCTGAAGTGGGGCAAAGGTTAATGAGCCCTGCTCCCCCAACCCCTCACGAGCTCTAGATTTATTGATATTGTACAATTTACACATAAACTGGCCGTGGCGTGTAGTAGAGATTCAGAAATGATATACACCTCACTCTTACTGTTGGCCGAACTGAATACATTTTCTCTTTAATATCCATCGATACAGCTACAGTAAGCTGCGCTTTAACTATGAAAACGGAGGTCGCGACGTATCGACCGCCCCCTCATTTCAACCAGGCGGCCTTTTCAAACCTTGCTGACCCGCTAGGCTGCGGGATACAAAATGAGCCAATCTCCATACTCGGCTACGCCGGACGGGAACGCACGATACTCCATTTTTCCTCGTGTGTTCCAGGCTGTCAACTCATTTGCAGGAAAAAATTGCCGTTTTCTAAAGGAAACACATTTTTCCCGAGTCTTAAGAGGGTGGGCAATGAGGAAAGGGAAGAGGTGGGAAGAGGGAAGGGAGTGGGGTGGGGGCCGATAGAGGCGGTGCCAGCGAGTGGGAGTGGGGGTGTGCTAGTGCAAGTGGCGCTCCTGGGGCAGCGGCGTGGCCTGACTGATCAAACCGGGTCAGCCAGCGCGGTGACCAAAGAGGTGGATGAGCTGGGGGTGAGGGTGCGGGAACAGCTCTATGAATAGACCAAGGGGTTAGGGCAGGTTCGTGCGGTGCAAAATATCGGGAGACAGAGAAGGAGAGTGGACACACGGCTGGCAGTGTGCGGGTGCGGGCGGGGCGGGGGCGGTGGGTCTAGATGTGACGATAGCGCTGTCGTGCTGGTGAGCCGGTGGGCCCCGTGCGCCCCGCGCCCTCGCCCCCCGCCCCGCACCCGTCCCACCGGGCTCTGCGTAATGTATGCACCCCTTACACTGCCACCCGCCCACGCAATGGCCTGCGCGCGCCACCCGGCTCGCCCGACGCATAGGCGCGTAGTAGGTAGGCAACGGAAACGCACGGCCGTGCCACGCGCCCGGGTCGCTTGCCTAGCGCTCGGGCGCTCGTTCGTAACCACCTGACAGGCGCCTGCAGGGTAGGCAATGCGCGTGCACTGCTGTGCAACGCCCGGGCCGCTTGCCTACGTGCCAGGCGCTCGTTCGTTCCCACTCGCCTTGTGAGTCGGTCCGCGAGCTGCGCACGAGTAAGCGTTGCGCGTTCACAACTGTTTCCGACCGGTGCCGCCATGTGCAAACTGCTGACGCGTTATGGGCGCTCCCTGAGCAGCACGCCGAGCACTGCTCCGAGGCTGCTCGCGCGCGCTGTCGCCGTGCTCGCCGTGCCTTATCGGACCCTGTCGAGAGGCTAGGCGGCGAGGGGGCTGGGCACGCCTGGACCCGCGCGGCCGGGGGGGGGGGGGGGGAATCGTCAGCAGAAATTGCAGACAATGGCGTCGTCCACCATACACAGTCGCAGGTCAGAGTTCAGGTCCGGACTTAGTCGAGCCGAGCGCGAACAGGTGCTCGTGTGCTCACACGCGAAGTAAAGCGGAACAACGGAGAGATTGACGAGGATAGGGAGGGTCACACGGCCGAGGTGAACCTCAGCACGTGGCCTGCTGAGAGAGAGAGAGAAAGAGAGTAAGTGAGTGAGTGAGTGAGTGAGTGAGTGAGAGAGAGAGAGAGAGAGAGAGAGAGAGAGAGAGAGAGAGAGAGAGAGAGAGAGAGAGGCCCGGCGGCGTGAGGATCGGAGGAGGGTGCGGTCCGCGGCGATGCGGTCCCCTATTGTTTCTGTTGCGGTGTTGTAAAGCACACTGGGGTGAGCCCAGCCCGCGCAGCCTCCCCTCCCCACCGGCTCGCACCCGCCCCGCGCCGCCCCGCGCCCCTCCCCGACCCGCACCCTTAGCAGGGCATTCCTCACCATTCCTGCACTTATGTTAAACGAGGCGTGAAAGTGCGCTGCAACGATCAAGATGTTTAGCCGCTAATGCAGTTGCCGGCTTCTTCCGTGTAATTGACTGATTCCTTTTTTATACGACAAGTGAAAAGAGGAATATTTTGAAACTTTTGTAAGGGCGTGATGCAATACGTTATACTGCACCGGAGGAATGGCGTGCCGCGGGTATCCCTCCTCCCGCGTCGGACTTCGCCCAGCAATCATTCGTTTTAATTGGGAAGGCGTCGTGTCCCGGGCGTATCATGAACACGCGCGAATAGTCTGTGTGAGGAGAGGTGGTGGGCGGGATGGGGGGGAGGAGAAAGGGAAGAGGCCTGCCCTTGGGAACCGCGACAGGTGCGTGGCGTAGCGTGGCGGGGCGGGGGAGCTACTCAGACTACCACCCCCGCCGCCCCGCTGTCACCGCGCGTAGCACGCGGGGCTGACGGAACCCGGGCGCCGCGCCGGGACCCCGCCCGCCCGCCCGGCCCGGGCGAAAGCGCCACCCCACCCCACCCCTCGGGCGCCACGCGCCGCCACGCCCCGCCACGCGCCGGGCCTGCGCTTTGTCATGCAGATAAAGAAGTATATACCGGCCCAGTGTACATAGTGGCACGCCGAATTTGGCGCGTACAAGCGTCGCTGTGCAAGCAAACCGTCGCCGGTACGCCAGTAATGAAGGAATTTTCCTCTCCCCCTTTCTCGTCTCGGCTGTAAAATCGCCGGTGCTCTTCGGTGATTATTAATGTTATTACGAAGGGAAGAGAGTGTATTACGTCTCTGCAGTTTGGGTCACAATAATGATATACCATTTTAAAAAGTTTACCAAATCACACACAACTGAAAGAATGCAATTTTTCATAGTAAACATAGCAGATTTGGCACTTTTTATCGGAGTCAACAGTAATCAAATCGAGCGCGATGCCCTTGGCCGCCTCATCAAGCCCAAGCAGATATGTCGGGGCGGGGCGCTCGCTACCTTGTCTCTCCCAACCCCCCGCCTCTCAGCCGCACGATAAGAGACCGACCGGTGCCCACCCACAGCCTGGCCGGCCTGCCTGCCCTGCCATTAAGGACAGTTTCCTATCGAGTGTGCGTGCTCGTGCCGCGGCTGGCACGCGACAGCGCCCGTGGGGCACGTGGGCTTGAGGATGGAGCGGAAGTATAGCCGCATTGGATGACAGTGCAATCGAGGTGAGCGGCCGGGCCGGCTGACATTTAGCACGATCGCCTGCAGCCCTTCAGCCCGTTCGTAGCGGAGCGCGGCGCCCTCGGCACCAAAGGGAAGCGAGAATCGAGGGGAGAAATCTACCGCAGGAGATGCGCACCGTGTAGAATGTAGATTGTAGGCGGGCCGGGCAGACGCTGCCTGCCTGACGCCTTCAACCTACCCCTCCTCCACTCCCTCCTCTCCCTGCTCCCGCCTCCGCCTCCTCCTCCTCCTCCTCCTCCTCCTCCTCCTCCGCCTCCTCCTCCTCCTCCTCCTCCTCCTCCTCCTCCTCCCCCACCATCACCACCCAATCCGTCTAACGGGCGGCCGTTTTGCATTCGGGGCGAGGCGTGATGGCATTCCTTCCCTCAGTTTTCTTCTCTCAAATTTCATCAAAGGAATGAAAAAGAGTGAGAGTTCGCTCCGGAGCGTGGGGGGCTCAGCAGATCACGCTGGCGTAGTGGTGTCTGAATCGGGAAGTATAAAGTTGGAAGCAACAACGCCCGGCCCGGTATGGAGCTGGACTAGCAAGTGTCTGCCTTAAAGAAAGAACCGTCCAGCAGAAACGAGATGGTTATTTAATTTAACGTGGCGTCTTTAGAACTCAGCGCGAAAGTAAAAGTAGGCTGCAAAGTATTTTAATGTATGAAGAAAAAAAGAATATTACAAATGGCTAAATAGTTACTCTTTATAAAGTTCTATAGGCATGAAGCGTGGACTGGTCTCTCACGTTCAGTCTACTCTACTGCGGGAAGAGATGCGTTCGCGTTCACTGCTCCCCCTAAGGGCTGCTGCACTCAGCCCTCACACATTCGCTTTTACTGCACGCTCCCTCGTTGCAGCTTCTTGGTTATTTTTCTCCCTGCTCTTTTCGTTATATCAGCTACGAGGACGAAAGAAAGAGCGTATAAGAAAAGCATCTTCAACCGTCTAGACCGATGTTGCCTCATTTAGTGTTCTCTGTTTTAACAGTGATCAGATTTTGAGGGTCTCTCCTGAAATAGGAGGGGAATTCCCACATTTTTTTTTTTTTAGATTTCCCAAAAATCTGAGGAGTTTTCCTGAAAGTAAGGGAGTTTATCAAAGTACTCCCTCTTTCCTCAAAAATAAAAAGCCTTTTTTTTTTACCGTCCAGCGGCGCGGCGGCCCCGAGACTTTGTATCCGCCGGCGTTACGGCTTCTACGTGATCCGGTGTACGCTTTACACTCGGCTCGCGCCCTGCTGGCGCTGCGCGTGGTTTCATCATTACCTGCTGGAAAAAAAATCTACACCCGCGACGTAACTTTATTACATCCGGACCGCGAACCACGTCTGTCCGTGGCGGGCGCCGGTTCGTCCCGCCCCTTCCTCCCCACCACGCGACGGAGCGTGAGCCGAAGCACAAATGTATGCAGATGGCTGTACACAGCACGTCAGCCAAGATTCATGATCTGCTTCCGGATAATCACGATTGACAGTACCGCACCGCAGCCCTCCCACCTCGACGCCACCCGCGTCCGCAAAGAACGCGTTTATCTGATTTTTTTTTTCGTGCGGAGGGGTTTACGCGCCAGCGCGCGTCTCGCGGCTGCCGAGCAAAAATAAGAGAACGGAGACTGAGGTGCGTGAGGCAACAAACAGACCATTAGTATATTTGTCAGAATTGTCGATATATGTCTCCCTCCGCGTCAGCCCGATCCAAGGGGGACAGCGTGACTGTGACGCAGGGGACAAAATATCGAAAATCATGACAAAAATAATTATCTTTATTACTAGGAGTACGTGCGGCAGGCACGTAGTTGCTGAGCGAAGTCATTGTTAAAACAAAAGGACGGTTTCAACCCTTCCGCCGTGTAGATAGGCAACCTACATGATGCCCGTCAGCATTATGTAATTGAGGATTCCGGGGGGGGGGGGGTGAAGGAGGAGAAGGGCAGGAGAGGTGGTGGAGGGACAACACTGGACAACACGCCAACGATTACCGTTCGTACTCAACCGAGAGAAGGGAGCATTCCCTCTCAGATATCCTGAAGTAGAAAGTCCCGGACACCCAATGTGATTGACACCAGAGGTGCAGGTCGCCGTGGCCTCCAAAGTGCGGTTGTCCTGTGCGGTGACCTCGTGCCCCTCCTGTGCCCGAGGGGGGGGAGGGCGCCATAGACGCGGGACGGTGACACCCTTCCCGAATCCAGAACGACATTATGAGTGTGACGCCGTTTAGGCAGGGGCATGCTAAGTGATGAGCATCCCCTCTGAGCTGTCCCCAGGTCGAAAGTCTCAGACACCCTATGGGGTCGACGCCTGAGGCGCAATGGCCTCCAAAATGTGGTTATCCTGCGCGGGGACCTAGAGCACACTTCCAGAACCCCCCCCCCCCCTCCCCTCCACTTTTCCCCTCCCCAGCCGGAGGTAAGATTAGTGCCAATAAGTATCATTTACATGATGAATATAAGAATGCAACTGCATGATATGCTGTCCGCCCCCACCCCCACCTCCCCCTTTCTATCCTTCTGAAACAAGTTTGTCTTCACACCAAGTTACTAGTATCAATGGTAAGCCAAGCATTGGGTCACTCATTTAAAAAGACATAGTAATGAATGCTGTTACAGAGGCCACTAACTTTAAATGCAATCAAAACTTTAAATGATATAGCGAATCTATTTTGAAATGATTTATAGCTATTTGAAATAGAATTGAAACACACCAAAACCTCTGTAGCATTTTAATGATTATATGACTTTATTCTGATAATATTTCAATGTTTTAGAAAGACTGATTTAGTGTAAACACTCTCAGCATAATTGATATATTACAAGTACCGTTTCCCACCTAAATCCAATCAACAGTATCGCCTTTTTAGTTTGTGGGGGTCAAATCTCTTTAAACTAATCATTTTTTTAAAAGCAATTAACTCCGTATCATTACTTTTATAGAGCAGCTTTTTTCTCATTCAAATTCATAGCCAAAACGGATCAAGCAGTATGTTTGGTTTAATACATAAGATAGCTTGATCAGAAATCGTATCACTGGGAGAACAGCAAAGGTTCGGAACAAAATCACACCAAATTTATCTGAGTAATACCCATACTATTTTCTTTTTCTTGTTGGGTTTAAAGGTTATAAGATTTTAATACTTTCACAACACTTTGATGTGTCTTCTTTAGTAGAATGAGACTCCAAATGTTTCTATTTAATTTTTATAAATTAATAACCTTTTTATCATAACAAATGTCTTTTATCTCATGTCTAAAAGAAGCACAGTTCTACTACAGCATCAGTACCGTATTGGGGAAACCGTTTGGCTGGTAATTTGTGGCGGCTCATTAAGAAATAACAACACTTGGGTACCGAGCAAAGGTTCAAACAAAATTTAACCAAATATGAGGAAATAATTTCACAGTTAGTAACTCTCACTTGTCAGATCAAGATGTTATGTGATTTTAATACTCAAACCAAACTCTGCTGTCTCCCAGACAGAACTGTATGATGCTCTATTGTAAACAACATTGTTTATGTTGTTAGGTTATGTCACTCACCCAAATAAGAAGTTCGGAAGTAAGTTGAAGCGATCCTGGCTGCCATTTCAGCAATCCTTGACGTTCATTTCACAAATCCAGTACAATCAGAGGTATTTTTGTTTTGATAAGAACTTGAGGCACTTACCCTCCCCACCCCACCCCTCAGACTTGAACACACGACAAATCACTCGTACACACACACTTGAAACTTCGTGAGACGACTACCACCACTCTAAAAACTATTTGAGACAGCATATTTCGTCGAACTGACACTTAAATTTCTAAATTTGATGTTGTAAACAATCGAGGTGGACACCGGGCTTGGCTGGGCAGTCGTGACGTATAGTTCGCACACTGCCGCTAGGTGGCGCTGGCGCTACCACTCAACTCCTTTCGTTGCCAACCTCTCCGGAGTGAAGTTTACATTAAACGTTTCAATATTTCAAACTCCATTTAGAGGAAAAGTCTGGAGAAATATTATAGCGCCCAAATTAATAGATCGCGGAACACTACTGCTTTTTACGATTACTTCTATACTTTAAGAGGAGAACCGGCTAACACAGACAGACAGACAGACAGACTCACGACCAACTACACTTCCGATCCCCTGCAGGAGTAAGCTTCGCTTCGCTCAGCGATAAATCCCGATGGGGACACAGGCCCGTGTCATTCTGGTAGAACCACCCAAAAGTACGAGTCACAGTGAGCAGGACGCAGAGCCTCGCCTCGCCTCGCCTCGCTCCACTCCGGGCCGCGGGGTGCGAGCGCGCCTCCTCTCTTCTTTATTACCTCCCCCCGGCGGGCGGTAGGGTATGACGGCCGGGCTGCGCGGGGCGGGGCGCGGCAGAGCAGGAGTCCGTATAACCCCATATACGGCCACACACCGCGGCGCCGGCCGCGCAGCTCGCGCCCAGCCTCACGCCTCCCCCGCGAACAAGTGTCGCCATAAACTCGGCCCGGCTAAGCCTACCTATGAGAAGCTTATTCCGCTGACGGCTTTAGAGCCCCGCGCGCCTCTCGCTGTATGGGGGATGGGTCCCGCGGGGCAGGGGAGGGGGAGGGCGAAGGGCGCGTGCGCTCATCAGCCGAGCTCACCGGATTGTTGTGATAGGGATCAGATCAGAGCGCCTCGGCCGTGTCAACCACCGCCACTCGGGTCCGCACCCCTCCCTCGCCCCCTACCCCCCCCCCCCCTACCCCGCCCACGACCCGCCTCAGACCGAGCCACAACGAGACACGGCCGCCAAGTTGCCGATCACGATGTCAGACAACTCTCGCGGAGGCTGGTCGGCAGACAACTTACCTGCTGCCCAGAGTCTGTAGTTATGCTGACGGCCGTCATGAGCTTCTTGGGGATCCCCATGATCGTCTGCCGCCATCCTGGAACAGAAAACACATGCGCGGTGCGACTGATTAAGGATGTCGCATGGCCGCCGTCGTTTTCCTCTGCAGAGGTGACTCTAGACTCCAGATGCAGGCAGGCCCGATATGCTACTCCAGTAGCAGTGATGGACCACGTGCGGTACCCTGCCGGCGCAGACAGGTGCTGGAGTCCAGGGCCGGGCGCGCCGGAGGTGACTCGAGCGCCGGGCCTGGCCGGCCGCGTGCCACCCCCAGCCGCCGCCCCAGCCGCCGCCCCAGCCGCCGCCCCCGGCCGGCCCGGCCCAGCAGGGCAGACCGCGGGGCGCCAACACGAGGAGGGTGCGAGATGCTGCCGGCCGGGCGTCTTACTCAGCGGGCGGTGCGGGGCGCGGAGGGGCGGAGCGGGGCGCGGTGGGGGTCTTCCCCTCCGGCTCCCCGCCGCGCCCGCCAAACCGCCCCGGCCCGGCACCACCGAGCACCTCGGCAAAGTTTTCTTATGCCGCCCGCACCGTCGTGCGTCCCTCCCTTCTCGCAGCCTTGCGAGGGGAAGGTCTACGGAAGAACAAGGTAATGCCTCCGAGACCACCAGGATGTGATTCTAGCGAGCGTCGTGGGGAGAGAACGAGGGAGCGAAGCGTTTCCATCTCTGGAGAGAAAAATATGTCTCTACGCTTCATGGTCCAGTGGTTTTCCAGCCGGAGACCGAACCAAAGACAACGTAGCAATGTATTTCTGTTCAATTGTAAAACATCAAATAACTTCCTAGTAATGACCTAATGGCTTTTAACACACTTCGTAATGTGTGACTTCTATATATGCCACGCTCCCGTGTTAAATCTTTGGAGATAAAACTCCCCGCACTGAACGTGTTAACTTGAGGCTCGTCCCACCAGACTGATGTTACCGTCGTCCACGCAGCCTAACTCTGTCGCCACTCCATAGTCCCCCTTGCAGTGCGAGGTGGGGCGGGGCGGGGCCCCTCGGAGTGCCGACTGGTGGCGTGCTGGTTACTCACCCCAGCGGCCCGCCCCTCCCCTCCCCTCAGCGGCCCATCAGGGCCTGGTGAATTGCTTCCGCCCCCTTCGCCTCGCCGCCCGTCCCCTCCCAGAACTACCAGGGTAGTAATGTTTCTCGTACGTGCAAGCCAGCCTCACCCGGCAGCAGGAGCAATACGCGTAGCTGAAGAAAGAGGAGAGAGGGGATTCCAGCCCCACCAAATAAGAGTAGAACGAAAGAGGCGTAGGAAAAAACAAAAATTTTAACTTCCGTCAAGGGGCAACTGAATTTCACCCCCGGTATATGGTCGGCCGGAGCGAACCATTTAATCGTCAAGCGTGAGCGTTAGATAATTTTTTTGTTGCACTTAATTTTCCTAACAGAAATGAGGTAAAAACACCAGTTGCGGGTCACCTCCAGGGCTCAATTGAGCACCTTCAATTCTGTTAGGCCCCCTGAGTAATGCTGTTAGACAGGTCTGTCTTGAGAAATTGCTTAATGAGCGAGGCAAGAAGAAGAAGAGGAGCTAGCAGCTTAGAGTGTTGGCGGGGAAATCATGAAAAAATGCCATAAAAGGCGATAGGTGTGCGAGATTATTTAAGTTGCAGACAAGAAAAATCAGGGGGTCTAATTCTAAAGTAATAAACCAGATATTGGATTATAAAAAATTGACATTGTTAACAACTATAAGTTTATTTACACTTCAATGTACAGTATTAAGGTGAAGACTCTTAACACACTGATATATGACACAGAACATGCGCGCCCTAGTATTCATATGTCTTCACTAAACACACACATATATAGATTTTTGCGAAAAGCTTTAGAACCAGGTTAAGATAGTTTTGCCGACCGCATAAAACATCCCTCTCCACTTAAATTATCTTTTCCTTTAAACAAACATTCTACGAGCAATGTTTTATGCGGCACTCTGTAAAAAGCAGTAATGTATTTTAGAAACTGGAAGTTTTTCACGGAAATATAGTTTTGATATGTATTATCTAGTATACACATTCATTTGCTGCTTTACAATTACAGCTTTCATCGGGTCAGATCCTATGGCAGTGCACTGCATCTTATACTTATATGCGTCTTGAGTTAGCTAACTGATTTACGAAAACACCAACTTTGTTCACATTAGGGGATATTATTACAAGAGGATACAGTTATTCAGTTTTTCAAAGGAAGTAATGTTTCGGAGTACTTTAAACCATTAACTCTTTCCCTCACGAGTTTTCACCTCAAATTACACAACAAACATACCCATAGATAGAAAACGACAACCGCAACAGTGAACAGTAACAAATAATTTCAATCCATTGATCTTAATGGAGCGTAATAACACTGAATACGCAATAAAATTAAACATGCAAATATAAACAGAGCATTGTAACAAGATAAGCTGATCCAACTTCAAGAGGCATTGCTTTTTTATTGCAGTCCTGGATACTTGCCGTCTCAGGCGATCATATGATAACAAAATAGGAATCTATACTAATGGTTCAGGTAAAATAATTTGCTGCTCGAATACATGGATTAAAGCAAGTTTATTTACAATCTATGTTTTACTCAGGCGATATTTAGGTGTAATACTGAGACACTGTATGAGGCAGGGTCGCTCAAAGTAGCCGACACTGTTCGCGAAAAAACTAATTAATAATGGTAAATTTCAGAGATCTTGTTTCTGAAACACTGCTGACTATTAAACCGTAGAACCGATTTTCAGAAAATATAGATAATACGATTTTTCTATTGAAAATTTTCTTAATTCCGTTGATTTTTTTTTAACTCGATTAACTTCTCTCTGCCCCTTAGATGATGGTTCTAAACATGCGACAGATCAGAGGTAGGCCGACATAATACAAGTCGGTTGGTAGTTTAACATGAAATTTTGCGCCTAGTAAAATAGTTTAAGGCTACAGGCATCGGTCAACGTGTCATGTAGCATTTATTGCCGGAATACATACACATCTATCTTAACTCCACATCTAAAAACTACGATAACTCAAATAATAAAAGCGAGACATCTTAGATGAATGACTTAATGTGATGTTTTTGTCACATTTAATCTTTTCATACACAAAGTACGATAGAATTGCGACAGTAGGGATCTGGCATAGCTCGGGGTCACTTTTGAAAAGGCACCCGTTAACAAAGTATAAAATGTCAAAAGTAAATTATCAAATAAATTTAGCTATCTACATTAATTTATATTCATTTAATCTAAAGTCAATGATAACATCACAAGACAAAATAGACTATTTTTATTGCTGTTCTGTTTTATAGGCAGCTGCACTGCTTCTACATGTACATGGTATGAGAAATTGATGGCATTTTGTGAAAAGACCGATACGGCGGGAAATAATTGTGCGTGGATTCTTTCCTATATAATTTCACGCCAGACAGGCAACACGCTCGAATGAAATGAACTATTATCCTAATACTACACATCTGTTCAATACCGAAAGGGTATTATCCGAAAGATTTTTCGTTAAGAGTACATTTTGTCATAATATAAGGTCGAGCTGAAGGGGGAAAATATCGGATACAGACAACTGTTGACTTACACTTTGATAATAGAAAACTGCGCTTAAATCAACACTGATAAGTTTTCAAATGAATTTTTATTATAGACAAAATGCAATAACTTTTCCATGCAGATTTTATCATAGATTTCTTTTGTAATAGAAAGTTATCCTATTCAAAAATGTCATGAAAGTTATGGCAGAATTTTGGTGAAATTATCAAAACTAGACATGCACTGAGAACTTAAGACTCCGCCATATACTTA
Source organism: Frankliniella intonsa (assembly GCA_033675135.1). Classification (NCBI taxonomy): domain Eukaryota; kingdom Metazoa; phylum Arthropoda; class Insecta; order Thysanoptera; family Thripidae; genus Frankliniella; species Frankliniella intonsa. The sequence continues at coordinate 4,473,498 of CM066253.1, forward strand.
AGCTGAATGCGTTTCAACTTTCAACACACCAGGCCTATTTCCAGTGTAAACAGTACTTGGTGTTCAGTTTACAGAGCATTCGGGATCGAAGACCGCGAGTATTTTTCTTGCAGTGGGTATCACGCAAGACGTATAAATTTGTACAAACGAAACATACAGATGTGAGCAATAAGTTGCGGAAATCGTTTCGATCAGTTGAAGTTCTGTAAATTATGTCAATTCCTGGCTTTATTAACTAGTTACTATTCTAGGATTTGAAGAGAAATTAGTAGGGATATATTTAAACAGCACAAAAACTTTAGACTGACTCGCATTTGTGTCTAAAATAAGTTCGTTTTCAAGAGGGTTGATATGTTTCCTACCAGCGGCAGTCTTTTCAAAGATGTGCTCAAACACCGTTATAAGACAATATCCATTTTTTTAAAAAAGTAAGTTCATCTCAACTTTCCTACAAATTGATTCACACGTGTTACCGTCTCAATTCTTTCACATGGATTCACAGTCGTAAGGCATGCATTCCTACACACAGATTTTCTTTCATTGCTCTACTCTCTCTGACACACACACACACACACACACACACACACACACACACACACACACACACTTTTTTCGTCGCCTCTCCCCCTTTCCCTTTACATAACACACTATCACTTACAAACATGAATCAAACACGCCCACCTCCACTTTGCTACACAATATATTATCTATACTTATAATTTTTCTTACAATAGTAACACTTAAAAGTAATAGAGACATTTGTCTCTGATATGTTTGATGATTTCTTGGTGAAATGGTGTCGGATACTGCGACCACCACATTAACAAGAGAACAAAAAATAATCAAATTAGAACCTTAGACTAAATCTTATATATTGGGCTTTTAATATTATCACTGTGTCATTAAGAATGACACCGATCATTAGAATTTCATCTGATTACATAAAAGTTTTTAAGACGTAGCAACAACATGATCTAATCTAATATTTGCGCATTTAATGTCAGTTTTCCGAAAGCTTTTAAATATGTCAGATCAACCAGGATCAATTACAATTTTAACAGAAACGCGTGTCAACGATAATTCGTGAAAATTTTAACAGTGTCGGCGTTTGCGTATGTACAACTTAATTTCTACTCACCAAAACATGATATGTTGGGAGAAAGAACAAAATAACACTCAGTAACATAATGAATTTATAAACAATATCATAAACGGTCTAATGCAACTAGTTTTGGTAACATTTTATAAAGTTTATCACTTATTGAATAAACAATGTTTACCACCCTTGCCGGAAAGGGTTCGTACCACTGCCAGCAGCAGGCCCAGGTGCTTCCTGCCTGAACGGGTTCGTAGCGGGGGCCTCAGGGGCCGCTGCTGACGGTCTCTGGTACGCTTGGGGCGCAGGCTGTTGGTAGCCTTGTTGGTAGCCCTGGGGCTGCTGCTGGTAAGCCGCCTGTTGATAGCCTTGCTGGTAACCTTGGTAACCTTGATCTGCTCCGGCATATCCATTTGGTCCTTCCAACTGTTTGGCGTCCAGACTGGTCTCGGCCGTGGCGTTGTCCTCCTGTAACCGCCCGTACTCTAGATGGTTCTTGAGGTCGCCAGACACCAACTTCTGGTCGTGCATCGTGTAAGTCTGGTACTCCTTGCTCGGTGGGTCGCCCATGAGTATGTTTGCCTCGCTTTGGAAGGGCTTAAAGTCATAGATGTTCCGGAGATACGTGAGCACCGGAGCGTACATTAGGTTGGATATGCCGATTCCGATGTTGAGGGCCGTGAAGCCGATGGCCTCCACCACGCTCCCAGCGATGACCGGCCCCACAGCGTACGCCACCGAGTAGGAGATGTCAGCGATGGCGTAGATGCTGCCGTACACGGACACGTACCGCACGTCCACCAGGTAACCAAGCGTGGGCAGGATGGCCGTGTCGACGAGCGCGATGCCAAAGCAAATACCGCAGATGGGGATCATGAGCACCTTGTAGGAGCGGCAGAAAGGGATGATAAAGCAGCACAATCCCTCCATGGTCAGCCCCGCGGCTACCATTTGCCACTGCCGATGCGGGTACTGCTTGGCGATCTTCACCGTAAGCACCACACCTAACACGTGCGGGAAGAAGGCGGGCAGCCAGATCATACCGATCTTCCAATTGTCGGTCGTGATGTTGTCCTCCATCCAGAGCGAGATGGTGGGCTCCAGGAAGGCAAGGGCCACGTTGGCCATGCTGAGTGCGCCAGCGCACACGGCAATGTACGGGTCCATCATGAGCTTCCAGATGGGGATGGTGGGCGCCTTCACTTCCTTGCTCTCGCGAAGCTGCTGCTTTAGGGGCTTCATGACGAGCAATAGCATGATGCCGTCCATGAGCGAGACGAAGGCCAGAACCAGGAACGGCACCTCCTTCCCGGCGAACTGGTAGAGCGCGCCGCCAAAAGGCGGGGCCACGAGACAGCCGAAGCTGATGAAGGCGAGCGCGATGCCGAGCGCCTTGGAACGCTCAGACTCCTCAGTGAATCGGTCAGCGATCATGGCCATGCCCGAGGTGTCGGCGAAGGCCGACCCTACGCCCTGCAGGCTGCGGGCGAAGAACAGCGTGCCGTAGCTGCGGCCGCAGGCGAACATGGCGGTGGACAAGAACATGACCACAAGACCGATCATCATGGGGATGTCGTAGCCGATGCGGTCGATGAGCGCCCCCGAGAATGGGTTCACCATCAGCTGGACGATGGCTTTGGACGCGAACAGGATGCCCGTCGACGTGTCCTGGCCGTGGTGGTCCCGGTGCAAGGGCATGCCCGGCGCCGGGGTCGTCATATTGCCCGTGAGAAGCGGCGGCTCGGGATCGCCCTCCTCGATGTACCGCAGGTAGTCTGGGATGATGGGCACGATCACCATGTACAGCATGTTGTCGAGGAGCAGCGCGATGCACACGATGACCAGCACCAGCTTGCGCTGGGCACGCGGCTCTTGGAGGCGGTTCCATACCGTCTCCTTGAGGTTGTGCCAGTCTATGTCACTGATAATGGGTATCTGGTTCATGATGGCGACGGTTGAGGCGAAGCGCCGTCCTCAGTTCAGTGGGCCGGAGCTGGTCGGGTGCGGGGGCAGGCCGGGCGACGAGAGCTCCGTCCCCATCTTCCCCCTTCTCCTCTAGGACTCGAGCCTCGGGATCAACAACCTTCAGAGACAGACAAACAAAAGGACGGAGTTAGCACCTACACTATCTCTTTTATTCTCATGGACCTTCATTTTATCTTTCTCTCTGTAAAATGACTCGAAATATTTTTATGTTTTATAGAGGGCTTTCTCTTTTTCATGTGTATTTTTACGCGTTTTAACCGCGTTAAAGGAGAGCTCGTGCCGCAATTGTAACTATATTCCCGAGAAAAAGGAGAGAAAATAAAAGAAAATGGGGAGGGACAACCGCCGGCTCTCGCCGCCCGCGGCCCACCCGTCCGCACCCGACCTGCGGACAGAGCAGCCAAACAGAACAAAGTCTCACAAGTTGTCCGGCGCACGTCGCGTCGCCAGGCCCCTGCTCGGCCCGGCCCGGCCCGGCGCAGGCCAGCCGAGCCGGCAGGCGGCAGCGCCTCGGACCCGCTCCGTCTATTTACATGTTAAATTTCCTGGCGGACAGCTAATTGGCGGGACGATCACATGAATACATTTGCGTAATCAGGGGGTGGGAGCCTAGAGGGGCAGGGGCGCGAGGTTGGTGTCGGGGGGCGTGGTGGAGGCGGAGCGCAGAGGGAAGGAGAAGGGGGGGGGGGGGGAGCCACGCGTTCGCTCCCACATATATCGCATCACTGCTCTGCTATAATACAGCGGCCACGCGCCGCTTTTTCAATAACAATAACCCTCCGGCCTGATTGCTCATCAGAGCGTCGCGCGTCCCGGCCCTCGTCGTCGGGCCAGACTTTCCTTAGCGCACGGCGCTTAGCGGAGGAGAATTTGAATTAACCTACATCAAAGTGCGCCAAATACAGGCAAAGGACATCAAAGGTTTCTGTTTTGTTTCCACACGAAACGGAAAGACACCATTTTAACGACAAACTTAATTTTTTAATTTATAAAATTTTAGAAATGTCGCAATTAAAAAATGTTAACAATATTTCCAGTGGCGACTTTGAAAATAGCGGCCTCATCTTAAACTGTGCTAGTTTCTCGGACAGAAGAGTAGCCGTTGCGGCGGTGGCCGGCTGGGTCGCCGCACAGGGGCGCGGCACTCGACCCGACGCGTGCAAGCCGGGGCCGGGGAGGGTTGTGCAGCCGAGTGGGGACGGGGACAGGCCAACGACAACCATTTTTTATACTTCACACGTATCGAAGAGTATGGAGTTCCAGAGTCATGAAAGCGCGAAACACGCGATATGACGATTAGTGAGTGGGAAGGAGGAGGGGGGGGGGGGGGGGGCGTGCGGGTGAGTGACCACAGGACACCGCTGTGCTTGCTGTCTCTCGGCTCATACCAGAAAATTTTTTCGGCTTTTCTCGCAGTCAATACAGTCACACAAAGAAACGTTACGCTATACTCAAAGATTTCGGTTAAAGCAGCGGGATAGGCAACCTACTGCTTTACCAGTGGCATGATGGCAACACTGTCGCCACAGAGTGGATAGGAGAGGCGGCGGGGGGTGGGGGGGTGGGGGCGCACCACCCCTACGCTCCAGTCATCAAACTTTCAGGAAAGAGGTATTAATATTTTACCGATTCGTTTCCGGAGGAAAATAGGTCCCTTTCTTCCCTGCTCGCTCCCCCCCTCCCCCCGCCCTTCGCCTTCTTGCAACCCCTTTATTCATCTCTCTCTCCTTCCTCTCCTCCGTTCTCTCTCTCTCTCTTTCTCTCTCTCTCTCTTCTCCCCACCCTATACTCCGTAGCTCCCTCCCACACTGTAGCCTCCCCGGTCGCCTTTCAGTTTGCCGCCCCTGTATCCCGCGGTACGGACTCAATCAACGCTGAGGGCTGACTGGGGGTGAGGGGGGAGGGAGGGGGGGGGGGGGCTGTAGGTTGTCGTGGGGACGCTCAGGCAGGCAACAGTGACCAGGTCAGGGTCAAACACTTTGGACAAGGAAATAAGAAAGTAGCCTATCCAGCAAAATAAAATGATGTTACGGTACTGCTATATGTTTTAAAACGAGTATTTTGCGAGCCTGCAATGAAAAGAAACTATCTACGGCCGTTATTTTATCGTATCCGCGTCGCGTCCATCACCGTACCCCCCCCCCCCCCCCCCTCCCAATCCCATAGGCCTGGATTGTGTGTGTCAGGTTGTGATCAACCAGATGTACAGCTAAATCCAGTTTATAATGAGCTTTTACATCTCCACCCTGCTCACACCGGCCCGACCCGGCCCCGGCGGCCCTCTAAACCTCCCCCAGCCCTTTGCACGCGCCTCTCTCTCTCTCTCTCTCTCTCTCTCTCTCACTAGGGGTCCTCGCTGTCTCCCTCTCCACTCATCCCCTTGTACCTCTGCCCTCTCCACGAGTGCACTTGACTGCGCGGACAAAACCAGACAGAGTGTCATTGTTCTCTCTCCGCCCTTCTCTGCGCGAGCCACGTCCCCCATCCTCCCTCCCCTAGGACCTCCGCCACAGGCACGGTGCTAAAATAATAACGAACAAACGCGGACGACTGCGACCTGGCAATCCACAGTCTTCGGGAACCATCAAACTGGTCGGGCTTCAAAAAAATGGGAAAAAAAATTGCCGGTAACATACTCCAATAAAATAACATTTGGTTTTCGTTACAGAAAAAGTAAAGTTTCTTGATTACACAATTTATTTATTTCGTGACTACAGTCTCACTCAAGAAGCTAGCGAATTATATTGGTTTCCTAATAATTCCCCTATACGCCCGTCAACCGGCCAAACAAATTTCCGACGCGGCGGCTGCTCTTTCTGCCGTGGCGGCGCGACGCGTAACTCCCCCGCTGCTGAATTGGTTGGCGTTTGCCTGCTCCCCCTCTCCCTCCTCTCCCCTTCTCCCCGCTACACGTCGCACTCGACTCTCAAATCTCTCTCGAGTTGATCCCCGCGACCGAAGGAGCGGAGGCGCTGGCCTGGGGCGTGGGGTCCGGACCCGGGCAGGCGGGTAAAATCGTTTGCAAACATTTCCACGTCGGGTGCCGGGCTCACAATGCTCGACCGGCAAAACCATTTCAGCTGCTTGGACGTGGCCCAAGTCAAGCCCGAGACGCGGCACACGTAAGCAAAGCTTCGTCGATCAAAGATTGACTTGTAGCCGTACCGGGCGTTTCATAAAAGAAGCAGGTGCGTGCGGGTTTGCCTACCCGATCTCCCAGTAAGGGAGCAAACCCGCCCGCCCCTGCGTCTTTTATGAAACGCCCGGTACGCAGTACACGTCTCAACATCTAGAGTAAACTGCGCCAGGCAGACCTGTCCTATTTATGATTCCAAGAGCTTGCACCGAATTCCAATAAATATCCGAGCCGGATCGGGCATGACAAGATTTTAGACGCAGGATCGTGTTTTCCAAATGCACACTCATCAGCAACATCCTCCCTTTGAACACACGACGGGTCGCCGAGCCGCCCGCGCGCGGCGCAGAGACGGTCGGCGCGTAGAAGAGCGTGGCGGAGCGGGGCCGCGGGGCACGGGGACACTTCAGAGTGTTGTGACCTGAAATAAATTTATCGTGCTGCCCCGCCCGGGCCCGCCCGGCCCTGCCCCCGCCGCCCGCCCGCACGCACCCTGCCCTCTCCGCCACGCCCCGCGCCTTTGAACTTGAGCCTAACCCTATTCGCCCGGTCCCCTTCAATCACCCTCCCCTCCTCGCCAGCCCCGCCAGCCCCGCCGCACCCCGCATGTTTGCCCTAAGCATCGACTTTAATGGGAAGGAATAACAAGACACAGGCCTCCCCTCGCTACCCCAGCCGCATAGCGCGTTTCAGTTCCATCGAGGAACGACGTGTTCTCCGTTTGTTAGGAGTTGTATTTAGACGCAAAGCTTGATCACCGAGCGTTAAAAGTGTGATAGCACTGGAAAACTAATGCTACGATTGGTGTGACAACAGTACGTCACGCTTGCAAGTGTGACACATGTCACATTAGGTGTTCCTGTCTGGAGATATCATCTTATTCACAATAAAACACCACGCCTTAAGGTTTTTGATGCACTATTATTGTAAAGCAAGATACAAATGAGATATAAAAAAAATACCGGTGGCACACTCAAACTAGTAAAAAGAGGACTTTGTTTGCCAGAGCCTGTGAAGGTCTTTATCGCCATCTCCCACACAGGCTAATGAACGCGTTTTCTCCTAAACGAGAGCGCTGCTGCCAATAATGTTGAAAATCCCCTCGTGCCATCTATGTACAGTAAAAAAGATATGGACGAGCTTTCCCCCCTAAATTTAAAAAAGCAGGGAAAAAAGAAGGCGTTCTATCAACTTTTAGTAAGGTGCAATATGACCTCATTTAGCTAGGGGTCCATTTCAGAAAGGGGGTGGTATGTTAAGTTGGGAGGGGCAAAAGATGTAAGTCGCAGAAAGTGAGGGGCCGGAGGGAGCGGGCGAGGGAGGGGGCCAGGCAATGAGGAGGGGGATAGTCGGCTCCCACCTCCCCATTCAAACTCTAGTCTCAAACGAGTTCCCTTTCCCCCACTTCCTACCCCCACCCACCCTGCTTCCCTTACACCCCACTTCTCCACCCCGCCCACACCCCCTGTAACCTGTTTTCTCCCCAAACCTATAACTCCATGGAAGGGGTACTGGTCGGCCCCACTGCTCCCCCCCCCCTTTTTCCACACAGGAACGCGTTGGCGATAAAATAAAAACGAAAAGGAAATATGAAATGTCCCATCCCGGACGACTTACCTGTGTCAGGCAGGTTGGACCAGCGGCCCACTAGATAGCCGCGCAGGTTGGACACGCGGCTGGGCGAGGGCGGCACCGCCTCCTGGTCGGCGTGCGCTGCAGGCGCGGCGGCGGGGGCGTCGCTGCTCAGGTAGGACGCCGCCTGGCGGTGCAGGCGCCCGAGCAGGGACGTGGCCCCGCCGTCCACCGCGCTCCCCTGGGCCGCCGTGGTCACGCGCGTTCCCGGCCGGCCTGGTCGAGGGGGTCCTTGTCGCGCAGCGCCGCACTGTCCTGCAGCAGGCGCTCAGCAGCCGGGCATGCCCCTGTGGACAGGACGGCAGCCCCCCGCTGGTTCACTCGCGCACCGCCTCGCCTCGCCTCGCACCGCACCGCACCACGCCGCGCACCGCACCACCGCGGGACCCGGGACCGAGCTGGACAGGTGGACGGGACGGCCAGCACTCTCTGGAGCGGCGGCGGCGGCCCCCAGCGCGGCGGCGGCGCGGGGCGGGGCGGGGCGGGGTGCGGCAGGGGGCGGGGGCGGCGCGGAGGCCGTGCGCCGGCGCGGCGCGCGGCGGCTGGAGCGGCCCGCCCGCCCCGCCTCCAGGCCCGCGGTGGTGGGGGCGCCGCGCAGGGCCTGGCAGGGCCGGGCCGTAGGCTCAGCCCCCGGGCCCCACCCCGCCACAGCGGCGACGCGAGGGGGTATGTCTGCTCCAGCGCGCGTGGGGGGCAGGGCAGGGGCCGCGCTGGGGCCCGGCCCGGCCGCCGCCATTGGCCCCCGCCCGCGTGACGTCACCGCCCCTCGGCCCCGGGATCCTGTGCATGCAGCGCCGGCCCGACCGGCCCGGCTGGTCCCTCTCGCTCGCACTCGGCCGACCCCGTCATGCTGATTCAACTATCTCGTTTTTCCTCCGCTTATCAAGCGGTCTTGTAATGCCGAGAGAGCCTCCCTCCTCACCCCTCGCTGCTCGTCAAGGTCCCCCAGTGACCCGAGGAGGCCCAACGCTCCTCTTGATCGCCGGTGGCAGGGTCCCAGCGCGACGCGGGGCCCCGGCCCCCGGCCCCCGGCCCGGCTCCATACCTGCAGATGAAGGATATTTTTTTGTCTCTTCACGGATAATCATTCTTTGTCGTGCCGTCATTAATGACATTAACGAGATTCTCTGAGTCAGAGAAGCACGGCGGCAGCCCCGTCCCGCCCAGCCCGCATGTCCCTCACGCTGCAGAACACACATACCCGCGGTCGGCTGTCGAGTCGGTTTGGCGGACGGCCCTGCCCGCGGCCCGCTGCCTTGTTCCTACACGGGCTCAGCCCCGGTTGTGTAAGGTTTACACAACCGCACCAACCGTCCGGCTGTCAATTAAAGCATTGTGGCGTGGCGGGGTGGGGTGGGCGGGCAGGGCGGGCGGAGCGGGGCGGGCGGAGCGGGGCGGGCGGAAGGATCGTCGACACGTGCCGGCCACGCTCCGCGTCGCCCGTACCGGTGCGGGACACTGGCGTCGCGCTGCCCCACCAGTCCACCCGCTCAGCAATACACGCTTACTCCGTCGCGCGCGCGCGTCTTTGGAAGCGACAGCCAGAGATTTATCATCCATTCCATCCCATTCTCTCCTAAACGTCCTAATGCGCAAATTTAATGAGGGGTGCTGTATATTTTCTTCGCGTCACGCTAAGTACGAGGGCCTTTCTGTTAAGAGCAGCCCCCTTCCCCTCCTGCTGACGGAGAAAGCTTGAAGGGAGAAAATGGAAACGGCCGAGTCGGTAAGACGCGCCACGCCACGCCACGCCGCGGCCAGCCGGCCGGCAGGTTGCGTCCCGGCCGAGCCGAGCGCGCCCGCGCCTTCTTTAAATATTTAAAGCGGAACAGCGCGCTCTGCCGGCCCCGGCCGGAGGCGGGGCGGGGCGGAGCGGAGCTGAGCGGAGCGGCACAACAGTTTGACGGCGGTGTCCCCTGTCCCCTGCCCGTCAATGTCTCCTCTTTCTGGGGGGAAGGGGGAGGGTAGGGGACGACCGGCGTCAGAGGCCCGTGATATTTCCCGAGGGGACCGTAACGCTAGGAGAGGCTGGCCAACCCCTCCGCCCCCTGCCCCCTCTCCTCCCCTTCCCCCACTCTACTCTTTTTAGCCGTGCTCGACGGCACGCGGGTGGTTGCCGCCGGAACTTATGGCTTATGAAGAGGTCGCTCGGAGTGGAATTTCATTAGCAAATAGGATCGCTTCGCGGGCCGGGCGCCCCACCCCGGCTGGCCGCGTCAGTGTGTGCAGCGCTTAAACAAATACCGCGAGGCGAGCCATTCGCTCCGAGTCGCGCTCACTCTGGTCCCCGCTTTTCAGATATGATGAAAAAGACGAAGTCGCTCGTGCAAAGAAAAAAGTATACTTGCACAAAGTGCTATTTAGGAGTAGAATTCTAGATTCGACAATAGATTATTGCGCGGTAAAAAAGATAATATTTGCAGTAAAGAATCTAGGGGGAGGTCAGGCAGTTACAGGGTGGGCCCTGTGGGGGGCGGGGGGAGCGCCCGGCCCCGCCACACCTGCCACTTACTCAGCGTCAGACCTAGAGCCTGCCGTACCGTCCTGTCAGCAGCCCGACTCGACCTCGAGAAATTGTAGGTTACGGCCTGGCAATTAGGACGCTCGGCCGCGGCGCGGAGCGGGGGCCCTGCTGGACCTGGGCTGCTCCAGAGACTCTCAGCCCCGCAGCGAAATCAAAAGCCAGACATCATGCGCCCAGTCGATCAGAAGGACTGTCAGAAAAACCACTCTCGGCGAGCAAGACAGAAATTGAAGGCAATGCGCAGCCTCAATGCACACAACCAACGCCGCTCGAGGCAGCGCCGGACGAGCGGCAGAGAAGTTTCAGAAGATGGAATGAAGCCTGAGAGGAATGTGTGGCCCGCTGAGGCACAACTTCACTTGCTATGTCGAAGTAAGGTTGTGGAGCTCCACTAACAGTGGCGCTTTGAACATTGATATATCGATATCTTGATCAGGTAAATGTGAAGTAAGCAACAACAAAAAAAGGAATCGCATGATTATGGAAGCCTGGTTATACTAAAGAGTCTTCTATAATAATGTTATTTGACATAGTTCTTTGAAAAATACAGCGACATGAACTTTTTGGAAAACAGAAAAATTTGAAGAATAGAAAATTCCGATTGATATCAAGATGAGAGACACGTGCGCCATATATGTAGAACTATCTGATAACATCCGAAGGCGAAAACCCGCATGACTCCATTAAAAGAGATGTAAGCCTAATAAATTTTCAAAGAGAGTGGTTGGTACTGAGGAGGGCACGGTGCCCCGTGCCTCGGCCTGCAGGGCTGGCGACCGGGTCCCACCCGCCCCACCCGCTCCGCCCCGGGAGCGTGCAGGGGAGCAGCGGGGGCCACCCGGGCGGGGCGGGGCGGGGCGGGGAGCGCTAATGGCTAGCGCGGAGGTAAACAGCGGTCGGCCCAGTTACCACGCGGGGAAAGCTCTTAACGCGCCCCGGGGAAAGCATTGCCCGCTGGACCCGTTTAATTAAACACCAGACTAATTAATTCAGCGAGGGTGTTAGGCGGTGGTTGCGAGGGCACCCACCGGCACCCACCAGTACCCGCACAGGTGGGCGCCATGCTGCCTCGGCACAGGACACAACTGGAACTCTCTCGCTGCACGGCGCCCCTCCGCCGCGACAATAAGAGCAGCGGCGGCGGCGGCCTTGAGCACCGCGCAAGAGGTGTGCCACGGGCACAAAACAGAGAGCCGGGACAAGATTAAATTTGGTCGGAAACTCCTACAAACTTGATTCCTGCATGTGACATTGTGGCAAATGGAGTCCCGGAGTGACGGGGACGTTACGGGACCGAGAGTCGAGGGCGATAATAAGGTGTGCGGCATGGCGGGGCGGGGCGGAGAGTCAGCGCGCCCCGGGCCGTGCGGCCCGCGGGCAAGACCAAGTACATGAGGATGAGTGATAAAGCACACAGAGGCGGAGGGCCGGCCGGCAGGACGGGACGGCCAGCCGGACTCCCCTGCCCCGCCCCGCCCCGCCCCACTCACCTCTGCGCGCCAATTAAAACTTTATCTCGGCGCAAGTTTCGTACCCGCCCCGCCCGACGCCCCGGAGCCCTCGATGGCCACGGGCTGCTCGCGGGCGCAGGTCGGCGCCGCGGACACGACAGCGCTTCGCACCTGCGAGTCATTACACTCCCAACAGCTGACTGATTCAGAAGAGCGCTCTCTCTCACACCTGTACGGCGCGCCTCATGAGTGCGAGAGAGACAGAGCGAGGAGAGCGCTCTTCTAAAACATTCGGCAGGGCAAGGAGCGGCGCGGCGCGGCGCGCAGAGCCCAGTAGTGACGCCCGCCGCCCGCAGCTTAGGCAGTACCGGCGCGCAGCCGTGCTCCCGGGTTGCCTACCCCCGCTGACCCAGGCGCCTCCGCGCCTACGGCCCGGCCCGGTCGCAAGGCTCAGGCCGGACGGGACAGCCAGTTGGCCGCGCTTCCAGCAGAGCTCCGCGGTATCCAGCCAGCCTCCCGCTGCCCGCGGTGGGGAGGGAAGCGGAGGGGAGCGAGTGGCAGGGCGGGGAGTTTGCCAGCACCGCAGCCAGACCTTGTATTACGTACGGTGCCAAATTGGACCGTTTCCGATTGCCAAGGAATTCGAGACGGGCGCTCCAGAAAACCCGAGTCTCGCGCCCGCTCCCTCGCTCCTACCCTACACCCACTTCAATTTCCCTTCAAAATTCTTTTACCCCTGATCCTCTAATGTACCGCTTCGCGGAGCCACTGAAGGATACCCCGTCATTACAATATGATCCGATAACCGGAATAATCGGAGTAAGGCAAACATTAGCGGTTCCTCCCACCTCCGTGACCCGGGCCGGGCAGGGGGCGGGGGGCGGGCGCGGCCCATTCGGGCGCCATTAGACATAAGTCCCCCGCCTTGCGGTCAGCACGAGCGACATCAAACCTCCATGCTCGCCCCCTCAGCCCGAGCGCGCCCCACGCCGCCCCGCCCCGCCCCGCCCCGCCGTCGCCTTTTAACTGAATTAAGACCCGGGGCTGCCACCCCACCGCGTATAATTATAATTGGGAAACAGTCCCTCCTTTGGCCGGCCCGGGACCCTGGGCCCGGCCGGCGCGCGCTCGTCTGGATCCGTCTCCTCGTCTCTCTCTACGTCCCTCTCTCCCGGGGCGGGCCGCGCGACACGAGGCAAGTAAAGGTGGGCCGGCAGGGGTGGACGAGCCGAGCAGAGCCGAGCCGAGCCGAGCCGAGCGGGCCTCCCCTCCGCGTACACACCGCATCAGCTGACGCCTCACACGGGCCCCGCCCCGCCCCGCCCCGCCCCGCCCCGCACCTTAGACTGCTGGCAGCCCGGGGGCGGGCGCGAGCAGCTCACCGTGTGCGCAGGAAAATTGCGATTTGGGCACGCCGAGGTGTAAAATGAAGGTATAAGGAGGCCGACGTCGCAGGCTCTTTAAAGTGTTGCGAACATTCTGACAACGGCGCGCTTTTTTACGGGCGTCATTAAAACGCTTCAAGCCTCCAGTAGGCGCGGCGTCCTATTGTACCGCACAGGAAATGAAGATTCGCGTCTTTTCTTCTTATTGCAGACACTGACTGCGGGGCCCGAGCAAATGCAATGCGTGCCTCGCCACCCCGCGCCGCGCACCCCCGGGCCCAGGGGCGGCGTGGCGCGGCACAGCGCGGCTGTCCACTGTCGATGTGGAACCAAAGCGGGTCGCGGACAAATAACGTAATTATTACGATTGGGGCCAAAGCCCGGGGCAAACAGAGGGGACGGCGCGGCGGGGCAGCAGTTGGGCCCAGCCCAGCCCAGCCCAGGGGCCAGGGGGGCGGGCGGGCTGGCGCTGCAGAGCTCCGCGCGGCACGGAATCTATTTCTGGACAGGAGAGGGCGTTCCGCAGAAAACGACCGGGGCAAGTACGTTTTAGGCCTGTGTTGTAGCGGGCGGGTTGTGTCGGGGTCGCTGGGCACTGTCCTGAGGATTGCCGGGGATTCGTACGTACATTGCACCCATCTGCGGAGACCGTTACCTACAGGGGCGTCGTCGGCCCAAGATCGGCCCCTGCGGATGCGGAAAGGTTAGACATGTCAGCCGACTGAGCCAGCAGGAGACCGCCAGCCACTTGAGTGAAGTTTGCGGCCAGGTCACCACCGGGCCGGGCAGGGCCCCGGCTGCAGGGCGCAAGGTGCACCGCCGAGCGGGACGTGTTCAGAGTTGTGACGTGTGCCGTGGGCCCAGCCACTCACACACACACACACACCACGGGTGCCCTCGACCCCGCGGCCACCGCCACCCCCGCCCCGTTGCCCTCGCCCGTATCGACCCGCGCCGGGCGGGCAGACCGCGCTGGCAGCCAGGCAGTGGGTGACCTCCCAGAGTTCACGCTGCAGGCCCGGGCGGGGTGGGCACCGCGCTGGAGGGGCTGGAGCGCGGCGGGGAGGGGCGGTGCGGGCGGGGCGGGGAGGACACCGAGGGCACCCGGTCGATACGGGCCGCGAGGGCACCGCAGTCCGTCCGCCGCGACCTGCCTCCCGCCAGCGCCAGGCCAGCGCGGCGCCGGCACCGCGCGCTCTACCGCCGACAAGCTGTACCTGCCGCAGGTCTGCGCTGCGCCCCCACCCCGCCCCGCGCGGCCCGCCCCAGCCCGGGCTCGCAGCGGGGGTGGGGCGGCGCGCGCGGCGCACAGGGCCTGCCGATTAAGGTGTCGCGTTACTCGCTTGTCCACTCGCTTGTCCAGGGCTTTGTCATCTCAGGCACACTCGCAGGTCCACCTAGCGTCCTAGCATGGAAGTGAACACCCCAGACACAACACAACACTTGGGAACACCTGCAAAACTTAGTTAGGTTGTTCTGCACGGAATCTCAGGGAGAAAATTTTGAGTCAGCATCAAAGACGGCCATGTCGTCGATGGCTTGGAAAACGTTAATTCTATGACAGTGCAGCATTTCGTGTGAGTGTGCGAGCGGGCGAACATTTCATTTTTCTGGGGGAATCGGATCGACCTTTCTGTCCTGGCCCGACAAGGCTTTGTCTGGCGGCACCGAACTCATTAACAGGAACAATAAACTTGTATCGCTATATAGAGTGAGCTTAGAAAAGATCTTCTACCTCAAGGTATGGGAAGCAAAACAAAAGAAGGTTGGCCCGGATTTAAAAAACAAACAAAAAAAACAATCTGCCACTTCCTTTTATGCTTTTTCTCCGCAACCGCAACCATTCTCGTTCTAGGCCCTCCAGGATCAGTTCTTGCCTAGAATGACCGCGAACAATTTTTTATTTCTACTCTCTCCCTCTCTGTGGCCTTCCACCCTTCTAACCTGCTGCCTCCTGTCCCCCAGTCTACGACCCTCCTCCCTCTCCCTCTCCTCCCACACACTCGCCAGGCCAGGCCAGAAACTTAATTCCGCGGGGCGCAGGCCCCTGTGTCATTAGAGCCCCCGCGTGCTAATCACCAATCAGCCCCTCCCCTCCTCCCCGCCCTCACAGCGAGGGCGCGGGACCACGCGGGACCTTCACGGTAAAAACAATGTATAGTTTTTCTAGGAAAAAAAGAAAACTTTGAGAAACTCGCAAACTCCTCAGATTTTGAGTAAGTCTCCTCAAAAATGCTGGGAATATGTCGAATTTTTAGAGGAGGCTTCAAACCTGAGTTCTACGCAAATTAAGGGGGTTCCTCAGACTCTTCCCTTTTTCCTAAAAAAACAAGATCACCGTGTTATGCGCGCTGCCTGCCGCACATAGAAAAATGCGAGTACTCATAACGACAAGCATTATTAAATACGTTTTCGCAAAAGAATATTGAAAATGTTTACAAAGTATATAAATTTATTTTCCGGACGGCCATGTGGCAAAACAGGCTCGCGGTGCGCACGAGACTCGAGTGGTGTCGATGTAAAATATACGCCACTCAGTGGCCGTGACAGGCGACGAATGACAAGCACTCTGGCGGGGCGCTACACGGGCAGGGCTGGGCGCGCGAGGTGTTATCGACACGCCATGGCCAGCAGCGCCCGCCCCGCCGCACGCTCTACGCTCACCGCACGCCCCGCACTACACACACGCTCTACGACGACAAGCTCTACGCCCGCTCATCGCGCCCCCACCGCACGCTCTACTGTCCAGAACGCGCAACCAAGAAAGCTCTCCGCGCCCTGCTACGCCACAAGCTCTACCCTCTGCGCGCCCTGCTGCGCCACACGCTCCCCGCCCCCGCCTCCGCGCGCACGCTCCACGTCAGCACGCTCGCCCTGCGCCCCGAGGCCGCGGCCCTCGCGAGCCTCAGTAGGACGCGTTAGCCGGGCTCCACTGGGCGAGCGTCCGTGCGGAACGCCCCCGGGCCGGGCCGCAGTGCGGAAGGCCATCCCGGCCATCGGCGCAAACGGGAAGCACAGCGCCATCGGCGGCGCGGGGCGGCCGCGGCCCTGCACACACACACACACAGGCCCGACAGACCCGCGGGGCGGGCCAGGGCAGGACAGCTGTTTGTTCTTGGGTGAACTTGTCGATTCCCACATCGTGACCGAGCGTCGCACCGAGGGCATGGCGGGGCGGGGCGGGGCGGGGCGGGGCGGGGCGGGGCGCGGCGAGCGCGCCCATGCGAGCGCTGGGCTGCGGCGTCACACATCGCGACGCGCATCAACAACGTGTCAGGGATGATTTAGCGATCGAGGAAAGTTTCCCGGGCGGACCGCAAAGGGGTGGGGACCGTCACGCCTACATGCGCGCGCGAACACACACACACAAACGTGCGACCGGTCGCCTCCGAAATGATAGCAGAGAAGAAGCTCCGAACTTCTACAAGTAGAGGGCCCCTCGTGGAGTAGGCGGACCCGCGACACTTAGGAAATTTCTGTTACATTCAGTACTCTTGAAGAGCTAGCTCACACAAGTTTCCCAAGGCACCGACTAGGACTAGCGCTAGCGACACGCCTCGGCGCGGCTCGTCTCCAGGAGCCGGAGCTGGGCCTGAGCCGCGGCGGGGCGGGGCGGGGCGGGGCGGGGCGGGGCGGGGCTGATTGGTCCTCTGGGAGCGGTCCGCTCCGGTGCGGGTCGGGCCGGGCCGGACACGTCGCTGAGGGGGAGCGTCTTTTTCAGGAGCCCGCCGGATCAGTCCGGCTCAGCAGGCCCACCAGCAGCACCAGCAGCGCGCCGCACCGAGGCAGGGGAGGCGCGCGGGCCTACTGGGCAGCGGCACCACGCCCAGGCACTCGGTGGGGCTCAAGCGGAACAAGACCCACGATAGGAACTGCATTTACTGCGTCAAAGATATAGGCTCTTGTAAAAGAAGAATTTTACTCGGTATGTTAAAAGAGAACATTTGAAGTGAAGCACAGCACGTTGAACCTAACGGTGGTGAGGGTGGGAGCAGATATATGTGATTTTGGCATACGTTTATTACGCAAAAAAATGTTGCGATATATGTCTGTGACATTAGCTCCGAGGCCGAGCCAGGGCCACGAGGTTATTACGTGTAAGGACATTCATCTTGTGATATGAAAGTAGTCCTGTGGGGCCCGAGAAGCCCGAGAGGCCAGAAGGAGGGAGGCGCAGCCCGCAGCACGGGCCCGGAACCAGAAAAAAAGAGGAAGGTACCGGGAAATGCATTGATCCTACCTCACCTCCCCCACTCGCGGAGGATAACAAAAGGCCCAAGGCTGAAGGTGGAGGGCACCATAGAGAGAGTGAGAGTGAGAGAGAGAGAGAGCGAGAGAGAAATGTGGTAGGAGGGCGTGTCGGGTCTGACAGGACGTGTCGACGTAAGCGTCTGCTAAGCCCTATCTCTATCCTCCCCAGTGTCCTGGCCGCCCCGCCCTGCCCCGCCGGTCGGCTATCCGACTTTTCTACAAGGCCCGCCCCGCCCCGCAAGGCCCTCCTCTCCTCCGCGGAGCCGTGGCCGGGCCGGGCTACAAATCCCCCCGTCAGTAGCTAACCCCTCCTCCTGCTCCTTCTCGTACATCTTGTCGATCTCGTGTTCTCTCCTCGGAGCGCAGCTACCCGCCCGGCCCAACCCGGCGGTGACGTACAGAGAACGCTGTACCACACCGCCTCCCTGCAGCACAGCGGTCTACAAAACTCGCCTTGAAAAATGGGAAACAGCCTCGCGGTTAGTTCAGAGACAACCGTAAAATCACAGATATTTGGTAACAACCACGCTACTGCTGTCCGAAGTCTGGTTGGCAGGGCGCGGCGCGGCGCGCGGTTCGGTCGGCGTGGCGCCCAGGGCCAGGGCCGCATGCGGGTGAGGAGGTGGACCGGGCCGGGCTGTCCCGCTGTACACGGGACGGGAGGGTGAGGGTGTGCCGCCGACCACCCCTGCCCGGCCCTGCAGCGGCCCGCCCCCGCCGCCCTCCACCCCACCCCAACCAACCCCGCCGCAGCCTGTGTCTGGTGAGGCCAGAGCGGCGGCAGCAGGCGGACAAGATACTGTACACACTCGAGTAGGGGGCGAGGCGCACCGAGGGTTATTTCGGATAGATGCAAGAAGCAGGTCGGGGATTCTGTTTTTTTTTTCCCCTCCCCGTTTTGGGGGTATTGCAATGTCTCCCCTCCTCGAAGAGATGGTTTACAGTGCAGGCAGCCGCCCGCTCCCCGCCCGTAATCTTGTTCTTGTGCTGCTTGCCGCCCCAGAGCCGCGCAGCAGTACGCTGCAGATAGGACGCCCTGGGCGACGCTTTAGCTCTGACGGCCCGGCCCCCTCTCCCGCACCGCTCACTGGCGGCGGGGCCCCTGTAGTGGCCTTTTGTTTTGCCTCGAGCACGGGTGTCATTGCGAGCAGCAGCGCACAAAAGGAGCGGGAGTCGAGGTGTGCGGCCCGTTGGGGCGGGAGCGGGGGCGGGGTGGGGCTGGGTGGGGCGGGGTGGGGCGGGGTGGGGCGACAGGAAGGAAGGAAGTCCGGGCGGGACGCGCCCGATTGAGCGCCGGCCTAATTTGCTCGCATCGTGTTCCTGATTGCCATCTCCCCTCCAGCATCACGCCCGCCGCGCGGCCTGGCCCGGCCCGGGTGGGGCGGGGCGGGGCAGGGCGGGGTGGGGCGCGCCCCCAATGCACGCCCCGACGCTCGCGACCTATCTCACATCTCCCAGATGGCGTCCGCCCCCGCCCCGCCGCGCCCCGCCACAAGCGCCACCAGCAGCCGATGGAGTCATAACATCTTCCGACTGGGTAAGCAGGCCGTGTCGTTGTCGTGGGGTGCGGCGGTCGTGGGGGAGGGGGAGGGGTGGACAGACTGGGCGGGAGAAGGAGGAGGAGGGAACAAGGAAGGAGGGAGGGAGGGAGGGAGGGAGGCGAGGCCTTGAATAAGATTACGATACGCGGCTCACCGAGGGGAGCACGCTGCAGGAATGCCGTTTAATGAACACATGAGCCTGGTGGTGCTGCTCGGCGCCGTCAGCAGCCACGAGCTACTTAGCGCCGCGCCCCACCCGGGTGCACCCCGCCCCGCCCCGACACTCCATCCTCCTTTATTCTTTCCGTTATTACCACCAGCTTCCTCTGTTGTCGTCTCCGGGACCGCGCGGCGCTCACCCGCGCCCGAGTTCTGCTTACACTTTTCTTGGGTCGCGCGTGCGTATATTTTTCGAAAGGATGCAATGTAAAGGTACGGTAGAACGTTATGCGGGTACAGCTCCTGTTGGAACAAGAACACTTCGAAATGAAATGTCGTATCGTGCCGCTTGAGCTACCGGGCCCCGCCCGGGCGGTCGGAGCCGGGAGGGTAGGCAACCCATCCGGCAGGCCCGCCGGGCGGGGCGGCCCGCCGGGTGGGCTGAGGCGGGCTGACGGGCGGGGCGGGATGAGCCGGGCGGTGCCGCGGCCCTAATGCGGGCCAAGTAGGGATCGACCGACATAAAGGGCTTTACGCCCAGCACCCGCCCGGGGCCCGGGCCCGGCCGAATAGAACAGGCAGCCAGGTCGAGAATGTGTACGCATCACAAACTTTCGAAAGGAGGCACACACCACACCCACAAAAAAATATGAACAAAGCAACCTAGCCTACAACTGACCCCATCAACTCACAATGTATTTTTCTTTTCACTCAATTTTCAGAGGTAAATTCTTTAATTTTATCGATAGGGAATTTGTCACAGTGGAATTCCTAGATCTTTCAAAACAGCATCTGACGGTGTTGATCACTTAATTTTGACAGTAATTTTGTTCGAAATGCCGTGCAGCAGGCAGAGCATGCAGGCATGCGCTCGTCTCCTGCCTTACGGAGCAGACTCTCCGCCAACTACCTTGTGGTTGAGCGTCGTGGAGCAGCGGGGCGGGGCGGGGCGGGGCGGGGCGGGGCGGGGTGGAGCAGACACTCCGGTGTCGCGCCAGGTCGGGTTGCCGCGAGGTTCGCCAGGTCCCCGCCGCGGAACATTTGTTTGTGGCGGGTGGGGAAGTGCGTGCGGCATGGCACGCCACGGCACACCTAGGTACGCCACGGCGCGTACGCCGCGGGGAAGGGCGGGGCGGGGCGGGCTGTGCCGTTATCCAACTGGTGCATCATGATGTCCCTGCCCGGCGCCCGCCTCCTGGCCCCACCGGTGTTGTCTGCTGCGGTGCTGGTTCGCAGAAGAGGACGAGGTGGGGCGTGGCGGGGCGTGGCGGGGCGTGGCGGGGCGTGGCGGGGCGTGGCGGGGCGTGGCGGGGCGTGGAGGTGCAAGCTTGGTGTGGCGCCGGGCCGGGCCACGCTGCTAGGGCTCATCAGCAAGGCGTTACGTCGTTCGTCTGTCTGTCTGTCGTCGTGTCGTCTGGGCGAGTACCGTCACCGCCCGTGGCATGAGGGACAGACTTACTGTGGTTATATATATGTATATCCGACAGTGGGATACCATTCGGAATGAATACTTAGCTGACATGTTTACTCATGCCATCTCCCCCAAATAACTTACATAAAATTTACATTTTTGTTTTAAACGTTTTATCCCGTAATAACCGCTATCAGTATTGCAAAAGAGTCCAGTTTTGGACCGCGCACAAGCGGCCGTATCGTTTTTCTCCGAACCGTCATGACAAGTTTGGAGCAGCGCGCGCCGATGGCGGCGGTGTCGCGCTGCCGTGAGTGATTCGCTGTCAGCGACGAAATTCCGTCGGCACGCCGCGCCACGCCCCGGCGTGACTTACTTGGCCGCGCTGCGCTGCGCTCCGCCCGCCCCGGGTCCGACCCGACCCGACCCAACCCGCCGCGGCTCCTAACGATAACGCTCGGCAGGAAGTGTGTCGCCGCACTGCACATCACAGGGAAGTCGCACTCGCACCGACGGGCGCGAAAAAAAAATATGCGAAGAGAGATGCGCGCCGCACATGCAGGGCCGCAGTCTTTCTTTGGTGACGCGACCTGCCTCAGCGACTCGCATACTCGCATTAATGTGGCCTACAGGAAGAGACGTCACTCATTCGAGAGCAGCAGCTCCGACGCATGGGGGCGCTCTGCACGCATTCCACCAAAATGTACGTAACCCACAGTCAAAACTGAAGAACTGCAATAAAGGCTTCACGGGGCAGTCATGGCGTGCTTTGCGGAAATAAGCGTTCGCCTCCTCTTATTCCCCCTTTTTCCCTCACAGTAAACTGCATCTTTTTTCTCTCTACTTCTCTGTCACTCTCCCTCTCCCTTCTCTCCCTCTCACGAGCGAATTGGTCCATCCCAGGCGTGCAACTCTGCTGCAGGCCGCCTGCAACCTCAGGTGCTGGGCGCGGGCGGCGGGCCAGGCCTGGGGCCAGGGAGGCCGGGCCGGGGCAGGCTCGGGGGCCTGTTGCACCTCACCGAGGATGGCATGGGCGAGGAAGACTCGCGCCACGCCGCGCCACGCCACGCCGCGCCACGCGCCCACCGCCCTGCTGCTGGCGCTTGCTGCCTGCCGCTTAATTATACCGCATCGCTGAGCCAATACGGGCCTAGCGTGGGAGAGGCAGAGAGAGACAGACAGACAGAATGGAGGGGTGGGGAGAGATAGACGCGCCGCCTCTCTGGCGGGCACTTGAAATCTCTTTCAACTCCCATGTCAACGGGTAGGTGAGGAAAACACAGCAGGTCCTAAGGAAGGATACATGTTGGCCAAGAAGAGCCTCCCCATCCTCCTCCATCAGCCGCGCCGCGGTGCGTCGCTGCGTCACCATGACGCGCTGCAGCGCGCGGACATACCCCCCCACCCTACCTATCACTTGGAGCACGGCGCCGACACACCCGCCGCGGTCCTGGCAACACCTTCTGACGGGACTCGCCAATCGCGCAATATTTTCGTTATATTCGCGGAATGCATGCCTCGGCTCGGTTGGTCCAGCGCAGTACCGCGGGCTGGGCTGGTCGTGCGGCACGACCTTGCAGCAGCGCGTGACGCAAGCGCACGGCATCCCGGTGATCGCGTCGCACCGCCTCATCTCATTCCTCATCCATCCCGATGGTGTCGCCCCCCCCGCGCTGCTGTTCCGTCCGGCGCTACGCCCCCGCCCCCCTCCACCCCCGACCCCGTTATAAGGCCTGTACAGAGTCGTCACCCGCCGCGCTGCGCCGCCCCGCGCGGGGCCGCACGCAGTGCTAATGGATTTAAGATGGCCGTCGCTTATCGTTTCACAATGTCCATCACGGCGGCTGCACCCCCCGGACCCGGCGCCGGGACCGTTGGGCCAGCGCCAGGACAGCACGGGGACACCTCCTAGACCACCTCCATAGACGTAAATATATATACAAGAAAGCTACGTCGATTGCACCCGCACACTAAATGGACATTC
Organism: Frankliniella intonsa; assembly: GCA_033675135.1. Lineage (NCBI taxonomy): Eukaryota > Metazoa > Arthropoda > Insecta > Thysanoptera > Thripidae > Frankliniella > Frankliniella intonsa. The sequence goes on from CM066253.1 coordinate 4,496,054, forward strand.
TTTCTCCGTAGAAAGATGCATTTTCGTACAAATACCTCCGCTCTTTCGCTATCGGTGGACAACAACGCCAGCGGAGGGCTGGACCAGCCGAGATGTGAGCATTCACGATCCCCACTTGAAAGAACCGACTCTGAAAAGGGACGACGCTAGAGCGCCGTCTAGGACCACGGGCCGCGGCGCCGCGGCGCGCAGCGCAATCGAACTTGGTTCCTGTCAGGCTTCGCAAGCCCGGGCCAGGCCCGGGCCACCCAGCATCTCCTGCTGGCTCATTGTCGAACGCCTGCCTGCGCAGCGGCCGCTTCCTTCCGGGACGGATCAGACGGGGGGGGGGGGGGGCGTGTATCCAGGCCTCCACAAAGCCGGCGCGACAAGTCACAAGTCACCGCCATCCGCCCGGTGCTGGAGCCGGCACAGCGCGGCGCGGGCACCGCCCCCTGGACACATACACGGCGAGAGTATACCTAACCGGGCCGTTGCGGCACTCACTCCAGCAGGTCAGGTGCGTCAATGAACGGCTCGGGGCATCGCGTATCCTGTGACTCCTACGCTCCGTGCGCAGGGGCGGCCGCGGCCCCTCCCCCGGCCCGCGCGCCGTTCAGCCGAGCGAGGCACGACGGCCACATTGTACCCGGGGAACAAAGCGCTGGCAGCGGCGTCCTCGCGCGGGGCGGGGTCGGGCGTGAGGCTAGCGAGCCGCACGCAGCACCGGGCCCACCGGGCAGAGCGCAGCAGAGAAGTGACGACGACGCGCTGTAGCGGGCAGCCTAGCCTCGCGGACCGCAAAACCACCGCGCTGTCAAAATGAGATTAAATCCAACGGCGGGGACGCGTCGCATCGCCAAGCCTCTCCTCCGGCCAGACCACATGCCCGGCCCGCTTGACGGCGGCCTCCCCCGGGAGCACAGCAGGCCGCCTGACCCTCATCAGCCCCAGGCGCTATCAGCCCCGCAGCCTCTGGCACCTGGCCAGCGGGGAGGCGCCGCGGGGCGCTGCAGTGCGGGGCGCCGCGGGGCGCAGGGCGCGGCGCAGGGCCCCGGCCGCCGCGGCGCACGTGTCTGGCCAGGTGCGCGCGGCCCGGCCCGGCCCGGCCAGCAGCATGCTGACCGCCGCGCTGCGTTTTGCATTCTTCGCACTCGTGAGCGAATGGGATGTTTCTGCCGCCTTTCCCCCGGCGCCCTGGCGCCATCAGCATGCGGCCGGCGCCGCGAGAGCACCGCACGCACCGCCGCGCCCCGCCCCGCCCCGCCCCGCCCCGCCCCGCCTCGGGTCAAGGCCGGTACGGCGCCAGCGGCCGGCAGTGAGGAATGATATCATCTCCAGAGAGCGCCCCCGCGCCGCGCCTCACGCGACCTCAGGGCATGGGGCTGAGGGCCCGCGGCGCCTAAATCGTAGGCAACAAATATGCGACAGCAAAGGTACACTGCTGAAAGCTTAAAGTGAAGTTCTCCGTGTAAGTTACGGTAAAACCTGTCGCGTTAACCTGCAGCAATATAGAGAAAAAGTGAATGTCGAATTTATTTCATACGGAACAATCCTGAACAAGTTGAGAACAACTAGAATCATCAACAAGAACAGCCCAAGAGAAATTTCCTCCTGTCTGTAACCCGTCGGGTCCGAGAACCAAATTTATTTAGAAAGGTAACATTATTTTCGTTTGAAACTCCAGACGAGCGGCTGCGCTTATTGCAGCGGAGTGGAATGGAGTGGGGTAATGCGGTGCGCAGCAATGGCGTTCCGCCCCGCCCGCCCTGCCCCGCGGGCACAGTGGCGCCCCGTACTGCTCCCGATAGCCGAGATATCCGGGGCGAAATTCGACGATAGCCATCAGTCAGATGGATTGGACGGGGAACTCGGTACTCGGCCGGTGCGCGCAAGCGCTGGCGAAACCGAAGTCGGAAATATTTTTCAGGAGTAGGGAGTAGGAAGGATCGGTCTAAAGGGCCAGTATATACGTATAGACGACTGAACCAAGTTCTTGGACATGTTTGCAAAGCATGTCAGCCCCCCCCCTCCCCTCCTTACCTGTCTATCTCACGCCTTGCGCCGTTTCCCGTCATAGCCTCATCCGAGTTGAACTTGACCTACAGCACTACGTCGAGCGACTTGTACTCCTTATGACCGCAAGCGGCTTCCGGTCGACCCCGCGGCGTGCCCGTACCCTCCCCGTCGACCAGGGGGGTTCACATCGGAGGCCAAGGGAGAGGCAGCGGCCGGCCGGACGGCTGGGCCCGGAAGGAAACCACCGGCGGGGAGGGATCTCTACTATAGAGTCCGCAGGGAAATCCACCAAATCCAACAAACCTGCCGGTACTCTACACCAAAACCCGCAGCTAGCCGTAGAGATGACAGAATTCAACCCGAGTATTTGTATATATTTAGTCATAGAAAGTGCCCCCCCCCCCCCCCAGGCGTTAGGATTTACATAATGCGATCTCCCCTGTGAAAGCTAAAAGTAAACCCTCCGCATCAAGCCAAACATGAGATTCAGAACTGAGTTTGCAAATAGCTGCCCCTCCTCCTCCAGCGCCGCACTTGCAGCACTCTCCACTCGCGACGCAACTCAACAAGCGGACCGCACCCTGCTGGCCCATCGGAAGAGGCGGGGCGAGGCGGGGCACTAGCGGGCACTAGGCACGCGCAGCGCGGCTCCCGGGCGCTAGCATAGCGCGACAGCGCGGCGCGAATAGTTGTGTCACCCTAGTGTCGTCTGCTGCTATTCATATGCCAATACGACCCGCGCGAATAGCAGCCGCGACCCCAGCCCAGCGCGCCTCACCCACTCACAGCGTTGCGAAAGGCGCGGGGCAGGGCCACCTACTCCTGCAGGCGGCGCACTAGTCGCTCAAATGAAGCGCGAAACATTAAGCGCGAACAGTTTATTTCATCTCCTTTTCAACTCCAGTAAAATGGTGAGAGCGCGGTTTATACAGAACATGGGGGCCGTCATGAGAATGCAAACAACGAGTGCATTCAGGTGACGGGTGTCACCAGCGGTGACAGTGGCCTGGCCGCGGACCGGCACACTTTGGCACGCCGCGCCGCACGCGACTCGAGGGCCGAACGCAGACGTGACACGTCGGCTGACGTGTTCATCGCCGTGGCAGGGCCGGGGCCGGGCGGGAGAGGGCAGCACTGAGAGGAGACGAGTCGGGAATAGGTGACCCGACCCGCCCGCCTGGAAGGTCGGTGAGTGGCAGCAACTGGAGCACGTGCGCGCAGCACCTGCCCCGCCCCGCCCCGCCCCGCCCCGCACTAAACTCTGCGCTTGCGTCACTAATGAGTGACCTGGGCTCGCATTGGCGTTCAGGTGCCGTTCGGTGCGGGCCGAGCAGTCCGTCCGTTCATCATTGTCGCTTTTGTCCGCCACGCTCCGCCACTTTCTTCTGCCGTCGGGCTGGAGCGAAATGCCACTCGCATCTCAGGGCGCACCATGTGTGAGCGAGGCCTGCTCGTGCGCCTCTATGTGCGAGGGGCCGGGGGAGGGGTGGGAGGGGGGAAGCTATGACTAGAGAACGCCCAATATGACGGTCCACAGCTGGGTCGGGTCAGGGGTGCATTCTTCAACATACTGTATCGACTTCTTCCGGCAGAAGTGGAACGTGGGGCGTGACAGGATACATGAGAACATCGTCCGGAAAGAAGGTGCGCAATATTCTTTGCTTCAAACAATTCCAGATCAAGCAAAATATTTCCTACACAAGATCATTATTTGTAATTTCCGTGTTGAAAGGAATTTACCGATTAGAGAGAGAAGTTTTTATCGTTGGTCACAATATAGGAAGTCGAAGGAGAAAACAATTGAGAACCATAAGAAAACAAATAAGTACTTTTGGCAAAATAACACATGGCAAACATCTAAAATATTTTCTGTATAGAAAAGGAAACGACAGCCAGTTTAACTTGTAATTGAATTACGCTCAGGACACTAAACTTTCCCCAACGTGCAGAAATACGACACTTTTGCAAACATGGGTCAGGCAACGTTCTGCCTCTTAATCTCGAGGTGACCACACACACAAACACACATGTGCTTACCTGCGGTCGTTGCGGGCCGCGCGCCGGGGCCCCGTCGTCCTGACCGAGCAGCCGTCACATTCTTTTTTTCATCACTCGATGCTGTGCGGCGCGTGGGGGTGGTGGGGCAAGGCGCCGACCCGACCTCCGCTCCGGGCTGGACCGCGACCTCCGCGACCCGACCCGCTGCGATCACCGCTGCTGACCCCTCGGCGCGGCCCTCGGCTCACTCGCCCGGGCAGGCAGAGAGCTAGCGCGCGCGGCCACCGGCGGGGCGGCGTGCAGGAGTGTGTTTGTGGTCGCGGGGGAGGGCCGGGCAGGGCCGGGCAGGGCCGGGCAGGGCCGCGCGGGGCACCCGCGGCACCACCCCGTGGACCGGACCGGACCGCCACCAGTGCCTGCGGTCGGTCAAGCCCCGGCCCACCGCGCCCCGCCACGCCCCGCCGCGCCCCGGTCAAGCCGCGCAACTGCAATCCGTTTATAGAGCTAAGCCAGTGGCGGATCATCAAGGTCGCCGGGCTGGGCCGAGCCGTGGCAGAGCCAAAGGGCTAGTCGACGCGTCAGCAACATCAGAGGAAAAATACCCCCCCCTCCCCCCCGCTCACCCCGTGCCGCCGAGAGGAAAAAAAAAAGAAAAACATGCTCTGTTCTGGGCCCGCAGGGTGCGGCTGCACTGAGAGGGCTGGCCGCTCAGGATCTCCGCGCCGTCCAGCTCTGAGGAGAGCGCTCTCTGCTCCGGACCTCGCCGTCGTCCAGCCCTCAGGAGAGCGCTTTCTGCTCCGGACCTCGCCGCCGTCCCGCCAAGAAGAGAGCGCTCTCCGGCCGGGCGGAGGCGCCGGTGCGTATCCATGTGAATGTGTGTTTACGGCCCGGGCCAGCGGTCCTGCGCCTCGGATAAGTGGCAACGACTCAATAGTGGGGCACGGCAAGGCCGTGCGCGGAGAGAAGGGGCTTAACGACGACAAACAAGAGTACCCCGCGGGACGGGACGGGGCGGGCAGCACGGCCATCACGTGGGCGGAGAGGACGACGCCGTCCGCCCGCCTCCGCATTAAGACCTCGTTGGCTAATAGTTTGGCCGCTCTCCGGTAGGGTTAGCCGTGCCTGGTGCGTGGCTGCCTCGTCCTGCCCGTCCCCGCCCCGCCCGCACTGGCCACACACACCTCGCCCGGCGCAAACCTTTTGTTTTACGACGTTTAACAGTCCAATGGCCGCCCTCTGCCGCGGCGGGGCGGGGCGGGGCGGGGCGGGGTGGGGCGGGGCGGGGCGGTCCATACCCGCCTGCTCATTATCAGCCGGCATGTGTACCTGACATAACGCGAGAGAATGGCACCAGCAGGCGCCTCCTCCGCCCCGCCCGGCCCCGCCCGGCCCCGCCCGGCCCCGCCCGGCCCCGCCGCAGCCAAATGCCATCACCTTTGCTCGCTCCGCGGCCCGCCCCGCCCCGCGGCACGGCCGAGCATTCGCCTCGCTCTCTGCTCAAACTAGTGTACCACACACGGAAAAACTCGCACATGAGTAACTTATCTGTCCATTCTGCGCTGTGCGACCCGAGGGATTTCACACAAACTGCGGGCGCGGCGATGTACCGTACAGTGCGGTAAAATGCAGTAGCCGCTTACTGATGATAATTTCCTGGGGAAGCAGACTGCAGCGAAAGGTTTATTCAAGGTTTATCATCGGAAGTCTATCGGCTGATGAGCCATGAGCGGCCGTGCACTGCGCGGGCCGCTTGACGCGGCGCTATGCGGCGGCACGTCCGGCCCGGCGGTCTGCTCTGCCCGGCCGGCCGCTGGTCAAGCCGCCGCGTCGCGTCGCGAGGAAAAGGAAGTGGCGCGTCACGTTGTCCTTCTGGGACCCGTGCGTTCAGAAGGAGAACCACTCGCCACCACCGTCCTGCTCCCGGAGCCGACCCGACCCGACCACCCAGGCCTCGACGACATGACACCCGGAGTCCCCCGGCGAGCGCGCGGATCGACAAGTAGGGCAGAGGAAATGCAGCACTCCGGGACACTAGTCACTTGGCCCTAGTGTGACAAAGTGCGGCAATTTAGTGAAATTCATTGCCGCAAAAATTAAATCGCAGATTTAATTTAAAGAAATGCAACATTGGCAGGATAAAGAAAGCTACAATTACAACGAAATACAGTACATCCGTGTTGTGACTCCGAGTGAGTGTTAATATCCCAAGAGATTTGCATCTCCCGGGAAGAAATTTCCTGGGGCATTTGTACCTTGGTGATCGAGTTTGGGATTTGCACCCGCCTTCCCTCCCTCTAAGGTGTACAACTTCCCCGGGGCCTTGTACCGGGGGTACAGCGGAACAGATCTCTTGCGACACCTGGACGGGGCAGGTGGCGCGGCGCGGGCGCGCGCACCATCCCCTGCGCCACACTGGCCAGGCTAATTCAATTTCCCGAGCGCGAAGGGAGGATTGACGTCACGACGAGAGCCCGCCATGTACGGGGAGGGCGAGATCGCGGCTGGGGGGGGGGGGGCATATTGAAACACACAGGAGGGCAAACTGAAACGCCCCATTCACTTTTGAATATGTCCTTGTTACTTGGATATAAATACCCGATGCCCTCCGCCGTCAGGCATGTCCTTATGTCCTCAGGACGGGACCGGCTCCAACACCAGCGAGGACCCGTGCGGGCCGGGCGCTGAGCTCGCTACCGGCACCGGCTGCCAGCCAGACCCTCCTGGGTGGGGGCGCCTGCTTTCGCCCGCGGCGCGCGTTAGGCCCCACCAGGAGCGGCGGGGCGGCCGCGGAGGAAATAAGTCGTCTCCTCGCGGCCGCCGACGAATCGGCGGAAATATTTCCGACTGTCGCAACTGGCGGGCGGCGGGGCAAGAGCTTCAGGTAGTCGGGCGGGGCGGGCAGGGGCGGGGACGACGCGGGGCCACGCGTAGCAAGCGCCTCTGCGAGGTACAAAACTAGCATCAGCGGTGCGGTTAGGTCGGAGGTCGCCCACCCCCGGCACGGGCCCCTATTATCCACAAGCGTGTGCCAAGTGGTTGCCGAGCTCAGCAGGCGCCGGGTTGTGGACAGATTTCGCCCCCGATTACCCCGCCCGGCTGCACTCTGCTTCGCTCTGCGTTACTCCGTGACATGTGCCGCGTGTTGTCTCGTCTCGCTCCCCCTCTCATCACCACGGTCAGGCCGCGCTGGGCTGCCGCGTGCGCGTTGGGCAAACAGGACAGGGCTTAAGTGCTCGCCGCCCCGCCCCGCCCCGCCCCGCTGCCGTCTGTCCTGCCCTAATATCGTCACTGTGCGGGGGGCGGCCTGGCGCGGCGCGGGACAACGAGCACCCTCTCGACTCTTAATTATGCAATTTGTCAGTCCTGGCCTGGCCGCCGAGTCGGCTGCGGCCGAGGGCGTGGCGCGGCGCGGCGTGGCGGGCCCCTGTGACACCCGGCTGATGAATGGGCGCCACGCTGCCCCCCCCCCCCCCCCACGCCGCGACTCATCGCGAGCAGCGCTGCGGGGTGGGGGGGCTCAGGACGCGGCCCACGTGGAGGAGCCCTTGTTTCAGAAAACACGTAACAGTACACGGGTTTGCCTACCCGCTCCAGCCGAAAGGCGCCGCGCCGTGCCCTCCCGGGTGTGTAGACTCGTAGTAATGTTACGTGTTCTCCGAGACGCCCATTGCCTTCACAGTCGTTATTCGTCCGCAGACAAATAAATACCGCTGGTCTCACACACCGCGCACCGCGCAACGATACGTGTGCGACGACTGCCTTTTTTTTGGTGTAGCACCTTGGGAGGCAATGGCGCTGCAGCAGCAGCTGGCCCACAGCTGCAAATGCATCTGCATCTCCGTGCGGACAAAGAGCTCGTAAAGCAGCGCTATGCCGCGCGGCGCAGCGCGTGCGATACACACGTGCGAGGCGGGGCGGGGCGGGCGGCTGATGTACCGCGGGGAGCGGCGCGGAGCGGGGCGGCAGAAGAGAGTGGAGGCCCCCGCCTCGCCTCGCCCCGCCCCGCCCTGCGGGTCCAGCAGGCCGTTCCCATCAGCGCGGGCCGTTCTCAGGGTGCCGCCACGCCGCGCCGGCGCGTGACCTCTGCACAGGCGCCGCGCTGCTTTTGGAGGTTTGTGAACACGATCGCGAGTTTGTTGGTACATGCAGTGCGCGTGGGGGGCGGGGGGGGGGGGGGGCAGGGCCGCCTGGGTGCATTATACAACCTGGCGCGGCCCCGCGTCGCGGCGCGGACACCTGCGCGCACCGGCAAACATTTGCAATCACAGTTTGGTCCCCGCGGGCGCCGGGCCGAGCCGCGCGACACTAGAGGCATGTCAGCAGCTGACGGGCTACCCCAGCGACGCTTATGAGTCGTCCGAGAAAAATAATAAGCCGATATGATTTTAGAAAAGACGAATGGTTGGCTGTCGTCGCCGCAGCATTTGCGACCAAAAAATCTTTTCTTTAAAAGACCCAAATTACTTTTGATTACAGACGGGAAATCTTTTACAATTTATAGCCTGATTAAAGGGCTGTGAAAGTTTGAGAAGGCGGAACTCGTCTGATAATTGTTCACTAAGCCATTATACTACGCGAAAATCACCTATACAAAAACATCCGAAGATACCCTACCTGCATCGTAGGGAGCCCACAGCGGCGGGCAGGCATCACCCGACACGTAATGTTATGAGGCGCGCTAAAACGCGAATGAGCGGTTGCGAACAAAAGGGCGCCAAAATATAATAGAAAGACGGCGGCGGGGTCGGGGCGGCACCGCGGCACAGTGAAAGCTGCAGGTAGAGGCTTGCGATAGGCTGCAGCGGCGCTGCCAGCGCGGCCCGGCCCGGCCCGGCCGGAGATCAGAGGCTGCCTGCCTGCCTGAGGTGCGGACAGGAACAAGACGAAAATAAAAAACACAACAATAGGTGAGAGGGACAAGAAGCACTACCGGACAAGCCCGCCCCTGCCCGCACCCACTCCTTGCGCAATGAACGCGATGACCTTGACCCCGCCCCGCCCCGCCCCGCCCCGCCCCGCACAGCTTTCATACGGTAGTGGCGCAACGGGCGGCGTGCAGAAACAGGGGCGGGCCCTAGGCCAGGCGCCCCGACCGGACAACACAAAACGTTTTGTCTATTTTCACCCGCGGTCCGCCGGCCGCGGCGCGGCCCTAATTGGATGTGAGAACGCCTACGCGATTATCCCATCACGAGATCAGCGCGCTGCGACCCTCTCCTACCCGCCGCCCTCCACCGCGCCGCGGCGCAACGTGAGAGCGCTGTGTGTGTGTGTGTGCGAGTGAGGGGGCGGGAGCGTGAGCCGCGTTATCAGCCAGTTCCCATACACCTCCCTGCTAGCGTTACATCGATATCACCACCCCACTCTTCAGCAGGGCACCACCACAGTAACGCTGTGGCTTGGCACGTCGCGAACAGGCATTTCTCTGCCGCGAGCACTCACACGCAGATCCGGACAGTAGACTATTTCTCCCCCGCAAAGTATTATTACACAGACCGTGAAAACTGCAGAAAAATGCTTTAAAGAGTAGAAATGCAAAACGCCGACCCACAACGACACCAGCAGCACACAACGTGTTGCGGTGCTTGACTGTTTCCCCCTCCTCGCCCGTTTACCTTTTGCATTTGCTGCCGCTGCAGGGAGGACGACAGGAGCATCGCAAAGTGACAAAAGTTTTTAAAAAAACTACAATGTCCTCATCGTGGAGGTTGGTTTGCGGCAACCACCTTCACCCTGACACAGGCCTGCTCTCGGCTGGCCACGCGACCGCGCTGGGCTGGGCTGGCCATCGCGGTGGCGGAGGACTCTCCGCCCCCGCCCCGCCCCGCCCCGCCCCGCCCCGCCCCGCGGGTAGGTTTTGCCCCGGTGGCTTTGAGCGCCCCCACTAACAGCCGGCAGACGCCGTGTGTCCGCCCGGCCCGGCGCGGCCCGGCGCGGCCAGCGCGGGCCAGGCAGGCCGCAGGGCCGGCGGGCGCGTTGCGCAAGCAGCGCTCATGAAGATGATAATGATGATTACGATCATGTCGAAGGGAGGCAAGGCGACACAAAGGAAGCGAGCTGGGCGCCCGGCCGGGCAGGCGTGGGCCAGGGCAGCGCGCGCAGCTTCGTAGAAAAGCGATACATCACCGCGCCGGCAATTGCAATTTCATAATAACTTTCATATTCGGATCCGCGAGTGCGCTCCGCGTCGCTCCGCCCCGCCCGGCCCGGCCCCATTGTCCCGCGGGGCGGGGAGCGCGCCACATGTCGCTACGGGATCAGGCGCGGCGGGGCCTGGCCGGCCGGCCGGCCGGGGCTTAACGTCGGTTCCATCATGTTTCCGCATCAGATGCGATGAGCCGCTGCCCCCCTCCCCCTCCCTCCCTCGCTTGGCCCCCCTAAAACTCAGCCCTAGGACGGTAGGACGGTCTGCCCGTCTGCAAGCCACAGGGGAGTAAAGTTTACGCGTCGAGTCTCTTCCTTCCGAGTTTGGTCGTCAGCACGTCGGCGTGCGGGGCGGTGGGCTCGACCGCGCACACGAATAGGGACCCTGCCCCTCGCGCCATGGACAGCCAAGTTCGTCGCCAAGCCAAGGAAGTGCACCAACGGGCGGGTAAAGCAAGTCCTTTACATTTCTTTTATCCTCTTCCCTGCGAGGAGGTAGGGGCAAGGAGCCCAATGACTTGGCCCACACCTTGTGCAAGCAGAAGAATAACTTCCACCGGGCCATCCTAAATTTTACCGAATGGGTGACACTAAGTCTCTTAAACTGCGCCGCTTCCTCTGCTTTACTCTTCTTGCGCCAACGCGGCCCGCCCCGCCCCCCCTTGGCACCGGGCTGGCAGGACCCTACCAAGACCATGTTCGTAACTCAAGGCGCCAAATACAACCGGTTCGCAGCGGAGAGGCCCAGCGAGACTCAGCCTGCTCAAAACGGTTCCTCGTGAGTGTTCATGTCGCAACGATTAACCGCGACGGTGTGGTCGTTTCACCCTTGGTTTCACCTGCTTACACGCTCGCATTGTCATTTATATTGGATTTCAGAAGGGCAATTTCGCGCGTCAAGAAGTACTATAGTACGTTCCGTCGGGAGTAATTTGATATGTGAAATAGCTCGATAACTATAACTTTACAAGGTACCCATGCACAATTCTTTCCCTACCAGGGCTCTTAATGCAGGTTTTACTTCAGGATGAAACGAACGCGTCCTTTTCTGCTGAGTAGGCAAGGCGGACGACAGACCATGTCCTAGCGCCACAGCGCCGTGAATCAACACAAATACGCGGCGAAGACGCCTGTAGAGCACCGTGTTTACCTAGCCTCCTTGCGCAAACTGCACCTTCGTACGACAGCGCTTCAAGTCCCCCAACCCCACTACTCCTTCCACTCCCAACCGACCGGTACTCTGCAACTTGTGCTGTCTGCACCGATTTGCCTTGCAAAATTGGACGCACTTCCGTCTGCTGAAACTCGCCATAACGTCCACGACCCGACGCGACCCGAACGGCAGGGCGCATGCGCGGACACAGACCGCATGCACGCAAGTGCTTCAACAAGGATGACATTTTTTTTCTTCGTCGACCGCGCAGTTTGGACGCGTAGTGCTCCACTTTAAAAGTTTCTCTGCGGCGCCCCAGGTCATTTGTGGCCAGGCAATCTCAAGTCAAGTCAAGCCCCGGAGTGAGCCGTCGAAACTCGCAAACACTTGTCGTACGCTCTAAATCCGAAATAACTAAGTTTGAACACATCTCGTTGTATATTAAAAGGTAATGAGAAAAATTTAGCGTTTTAAGAACTTAAAAAGTCTCCGCATTTTCGCTGGCTTTTCTTTTTTTTTTTAGATGATGACACCACCGCATAAAATAATAACGGCCCCTTCCCCTTGGTCATGCGGCCAGCAGAGAGTGCCGGCCGCCACGCCACGCCACGCCGCGCCGCGCCGCCTTCCAGCCGGTCACCTGCAGCACGACTCAAGGCCGCGCCTGCTGGACACATCCTTGCCCCGGCCCGGCCCGGCCGGGTTCACGACGCAAGGCTGTGGACGGGGGAGGCAGCACCGAGGAGCACCGCGCCGTGTCTAACGTGCCATTACGAGAAGTAAGGCAAGACGGTAGCACTGCAACCGACATGCTTATCACCCCGTTTTTCATGTTTTCAATTAAATAAAATCTCTGACTATCGAACCGTCCTACAAGAACGTCATCTCAAGACAGTGAAGCTCCGCCAGGGGGATTGACATGTTATCGTGCAGCCGGACGGTGGGTCCCGGGGGGGAGGCCCGCTCATGTCAGAAAGACCCTGCGGCCCTGCGGAGCCCCGGCCCGGCCCGTTCTGCCATGGGCACTCTGCTCACCCGATACAATTAGAGCCCCAAGTGCCCCACTTCTCGCGCGGCCTCCCCTCCCCCTCCCTCCCGCGCCCTTTTGTTGTCCCCGCGCCACGCCGGCCACGCCGCGCCCACCCCTGTGTGCGTATGGGAACCGATGGCAACGCGACGCCATTGTTCTCCGGTGCGATGCGCGCAAAAAAAAAAACACAACACAAAACAACACAGCAGCAGTGGCAGCCCTTTTGCAGAAACGTGTGGCCGTCGCTCCGCCGCCTCCACAGTAGGTGCCGCGGGCGGGCTGCAGGTGGCGGGCGGGGCGGCGCGGGGCGGGGCGGGGCGGGGCGGGGCGGGGCGGGGCGGGGCTGTACGCGGCCCGCGCCCCGGAGCAGAGCTACTTTATATCGGCGGAAATCGGCAGCGCGGCCGTGTTACACAGCGAGGCCTGCTCACTTTTCTGTTTCCTACTTTGTGTAATTTTCAGGGCAATACCTGAATATACGCTGAAGCATACGCATATACGACAACCGTGCGAAAAGGGTCCAATGGACACATTCTGACATGGCATGGCTTATTCATATGACATTAGTTCAGCACTCTTGATGCCCGATATGAAACACATTCGTTGTTCAACTAAGGATATAAAACTGTTCAACACTTGTCCGGCTGAACACGTCTGATTACGAGGCGCGCGGACGTGTCGGCGCGACCGGCCAGCAGCAGGCGGTCCGGTCCGGTCGGGTCGGGAGCCTCGGGGAAGGTCGGCCTCTCCTTTGCCATAGCGGCGCGGCGCGTAGCACAGGTGCGCGGCGGGCCAGGCCGGGCCGGGCCGGGCGCCGCGGGGGCTCCGCACCGCTAGACAGCCCCCCCCCCCCCGGACTGACCGCGCGAGGATGCCCCGCTGAGACGAATAAGGCGCCGGGGATGGCCTGGCCTGGCCTGTCCGCGCTATGCGCACGCAACAGCGCCCCGACCTGCCTCCTGCTCCTTCACACCTAGACAACAGCATTGGCGCGCAGCAGCCCAGCCCAGCCCGGCGCCTCCCCGGCCCCAGCACCGCAAAGGCCCCTGGACTTGCGAGGGAGTAGCGCAGGGCGGGACTGGCCTCCGCCTCCTCTGCGGAAAAGTAGAGAGGAGCGACGAAAACTCCGCACCGGAAATGATATCGCATTTCTCATCCAGTGTAAGAGATGTTTCAAAGTAGTGCGGAGCGCCGTGGCGGCCCCGATGCACTCCGAGGAGCCGGCCGCCCCGCCCCGCCCCGCCCCGCCCCGCCGCGACGTTACGTGTTTATGGGCGGCGAGCGAGTCAGGCCCGTCAGGCCGTCAGGCCCGGCGCATATAGTACAGGCCACACGAAACCGGCGGGGAGGGGCCAGCTGTCGCAGTGCCGCAAGCCGACGACTGACGGATAGTTTGATACGGGCGAAGTAGCTAACGGGCAACGTGATGAGAGAGTGCGCGGGGGCGGGGGCCGCGGAGGCGGCGGGGGCAGCGGGGGCCGCGGGGGCCGCGGGGGCGGTGGGGGCCGCGGAGGCGGCGGGGGCCGGCCCATGGCAGGTCCGGCCGGACTGCCAGTTTGTAGCAACCGGCCAGGAGGATAATGGCCGCGAAACGGACCAGGCCGGGCGGGCCGGGCGGGGCGGGGCGGGGCGGGGTGTGCTCGGCCCTGGGCGCCCCACCCCGCCCCGCCCGGTGGCACGCGCCGCACGGTGGTGAGGTGGCCCCGCGCCGGCCCGCCCCAGCCCGGTCCATCCCTCACCCCGAGCGAGTGTCGCAGCAGCGCGCCGGCCCGACGCAAAATGCCACACCGACCCGCTAATCCCTAAACGACTATCCTGGCCGGCGGGGCGTGGCGGGGCGGGGCCTCCGGAACCTGGTTTATGACGGTGCTGAGCCGCCATGCTGGGGACGAGCATTACAGACGGTTTTAGTGCCGCGCCGTTCGCTCAACAAGCAGCCCAGCTCCGTGGCGTGCGCGATGCGACTCTGTTGCGCGCCGCGCTACAACCCTAGGGTGGGGCCGCGCGGGGCCGGGGCGGGTCGGGTCCGGGTCACTGAGAGGGGAAGTGGAGAAGCGTGTCCCCCCCGAGCAGGGCGCGGCCCCCTGCGGGGTCGGACTAGGACCCACCTGACCGCTGCCCCGCCCTGCCCCCGCCACGCCCCTCCCCGCCACGCCAACGCCGGAGACTCGAGGAAGTGTATACGACAGCAGCGCTGGGAGAGCAGGTGGCTTTTACAAAGTGTGAACGGGACGCCTGGATGACACCATCGCGGCGCTTTGTCGGCATCCTGCTTGTCGAAAACACTAGCCTGCAGATGTGCGAACGGAAAGTCCTGATGGATGTGGGGAATTGAGCTCACTACAGGATTAGCCTGATCGCCTCCTCGACTCGAGCATTTCCAATCCGATGACAGGCCGGCGGAGATAAAAAATGAAACGTTAAAATGCCACACGCGTCAGGGGCTGAATTTGAGCTCCGTACGCAACAACAAATCTTTCGCTGATTCATTGCAGTCAAGCCGAACCGCGGGGCGCCGCCTCGCCCCACTGCAGCCGCACCCTGCCGAGATCAGACCTTTCCACGACGAGTTTACAGCAGCGTTTTTACGATGAATCTACAATCTGAACGATAAATCTAAGTCCAGAGAGCTAGGCAGATGCTGTTCCCATCGGAAATCAATCAGATTTCTGTCGATACCGGGATGACGTTTCGCGCGCTCCGACCCGACGAGCCGCCGCGCCGTGACCCGCGCGTGCTCAGCATTACGGCGCACAACGCCTTGAAGGATGTCCCTCTCGCGCCGCCTATCCGACATGACAAACGCGTCGCAAATCGGTCTTGACTTTTAACTTTTCGTAACAAACACGTCTCTACCACTAGAAACGTTTTGTTTTCTGGTATTTTCTCTCTTTGTGATACATGTCAAAATTCCCTGCTTTACTGCATATCAGCTACAACAGGAAGCACCCCGCGCTGCGCGACCAACACGTCCCATTTCTCTCTCCGAATCCGACGTGACGTCGCCCCGTGTCCACAACAGGTTGACCCGAAGAGGTTCCCGGTTTCCCCGCCGCGCCCCGCGGGGAAGGACGGGTCACACCGCCGCCGCCGCCGAGGCCGCTGGACTGGGTCTGGGTATACGTCACCAGGGCAGCGGAGCACAGCCGTGGAAGAGAGAGGGGAAGGGGGGCGGGGGCGGGGGCCGGGGAGAAATACCTTGGGCCGAGTCACTGCCCATGTCACTCTCATCACTGGCCGGGCCGCCCGCCCGGGCCGCTCCGCCCGCAGCGCCGCGGGCCAGCGCGCAGGGGGCCGTCATGAGGCCGCCCCGCCCCGCCCGGCCCAACAGATGAGTGCGCCCGGGGCGCGGCCCAGCACGCTGCATTCGTTTCAAAATCTCAGTGTCAGCTCGTTAGATTTAAACAGGCGGTGCATGAGCGGCGTATTCCCGCGAGTATCCTCGCGCGCGCGCTTGCGAAACTCGCCGCAAATTATCATTACACTCGTGTGTGGCGAGGGGAGGGCGCCCGTCCACGAGGACGATCGTTACTCATTGAATCCTCCCAGGCAGACTGAGCGTTATGAGGGTACCGATAAATGGCAGGACAGAACAAGAAAACCTCAAAAAGATGAACAAATACCCATGGGGAAAAAGTTAAGGTTGCCTCGTAGGGTATAATTTGTACACTGATATGTAAAATCATTTAAATGTAAAACACAGATTATCAGAAATGGAATCGGTTTTTAAGGGTTAAATACGGCCAGAAGATTACTGCAAATCCATACCAATACAACAATTTTCTGGCGCTTTTTTATGGGGGGGGGGCGTAAGCAAACGCTTCCCAAGCCTTTACCTGTTTGTTTTGGTTCCTCTATGTAATTGCCGCCGCGCACAGCCCCGCCGGGCCTGGAACCCCGCGGCTCCCACATGCAGGCGGCGGGCAGGGCCGGGCCGGGCCGTCCCGAGCGCCCCCTAGCGTCACGTGGCGCAACGCAGACATCCATTTGTCATCCGCGTAACGCCGCGCCGCGCGCGAGGCGACCGCATCGAGCAGCCTTGATGAGGTGGCGAGGCGACGCTCGCGACCAGAGCTAGTTACTGCAGTCTCGTCTTGCGCCCGCGTTCAAGTCTCCAAAGAGTTCTGCCCCGCGCGTCACGGTGATATATACGGGGTCGCAACCGCACTACTTTTATAAATTACACAGACATAAACATGTATGCATAGTCTATGAAGATATGCATAATGTAACAGTGCCGAATGTGATTGCCCGTCCTCTTTTTTATTACACAAAATTTAAAAGGACGCATGAAGGGGGGTCTTGTGGGAAATGTAGACGTACTTGGAAGCGCTCGACAAGCATGAAGGTGCGTTCTTTCAAGAGAGATCTCCGAATGATTGATCAGTACAGCGGTTACATCCGGAGGAGCATGTGTGCCTAATCAAGGCAGTGATTAGTAACGCACAGGCCAGCAAAGCATAAGGGGTGGGCGTGTGTCGCGGGGCGAGGCGCCTGGCGCCGCCACTTTCTTCCAATTAAAAGTGTTTAGGCGAGATGAAGACCCTAATGAACCGCCATTGATGACTGACGGCCGATCAGCGATGAGCCGGATGCCCGGCTAATTAGAGAGGGGGGGGGGTGGGGACATGGCAGCGAGACAAGGGTAGAGAGAGATGAGGGGGGGGGGGGAGGGGCGTGAATAGCCGCTGTGCCTGCCGTCAGTCTACTGTCCCAGCAGACGCATAGGTCGCTCATGGGATCGCACTGACAGATGGTGTCGGAGCGCCAAATATCCCCGGGGCCCGACTCGACCCTCTTGAGTTACAAGACCGAAACATACATGCCATAGGGACACAATGGAACTTGTCATCGTCGTCATCTAAACCAGCGTCGTAAGCTCGGTAATAAATGTATAAAGGCTCTTTTCTCGTAATGTGGTTTTTTTCAATGCAGGCACCAGCCTCCTACCAGCTTCGTAGATATACCGAGGTCCAGTACCAGGACTCGCACTCGCGCCAATATAGTTCACCCCGCGGCGGTGCGGCGTTCCAGCGAGCGTGGGCGTGCGGGGGATGGGGGGGGGATCCCCAAGGTGACCTACATACGGCGGCGGCATCCTTCCTATCGCGTCCCGGCCCGGCCCGGCCCGGCCGCCTAGGCCTACGCCTGACCTGCTCGGCTCGGCTCGGGTCGCTCGGCGGTCAAATCGACCTCCAGATGAAGACGCTCGCCGCGGAATCACACGTCCTGTTTGCGGTGGAATAAAGTGCCCGGCTGCCTTCACCCTGGCCGTGGAGGCGCCCTCTCGCCTCGCCTAGGCGGGTGCGTGAGCGCCTGCCTGCCGCAGCTTACCGGCCCGGAGGCTGTGGCTGCGAACACCTGTTTCTGCGCGCCGTGCGTCCCGCGAATGGAAAAAAAAAGGGCAGAGCTGGGGACCGTGGGCCACGACTCGAACCGACACTGCAAGTACAGGCGGCTCCCACAGGAGTACTGGGCCTCACGGCCACCCCCGCGGAGGGCACCCACGCGCCGCGCAAGGACGCGCAATTAGCTCCGGCCAGCGGGCCTCCTCCGGGCCGGGCCCCTGGCAGGTAGGCCGGCCCGCAGGGCGGCTGGGAGTGGCGGGCCTGCCTACCCGGCGCGCCCGTAAGGGGCCGTACCTCCACCCGCGCCCCGCACATGATGTGCTTCTGCTGTACTGAAAGAGACGTGCGGGTTCTGAAACGAGAACGACGGCGTAGTGCAGTATAGTGACTGGTATAGTAACACCTCATCCTGACCTTCCCGTGAAATACTCTCGCGCGGGGACTCCACACGACACTGATGGGGATCGGGATTTTCGGCATCTCCGTGCGGCCGCGAGGGAGCGGTGGTGTACTTTAGGTTAAAGGGTGAGTAAGGGGACCCGTGCTTATTGCTGCTCGGATGGGCGCGCCCAGCCCAGCGCGGCGGAGCGGAGGGACGCGAGCGCGGTCCGGTCCGTCAGAGGCGGGACGAGTCCTCCGCGGCGCTGGCCACGGCCACGGCGCGGCGTCCCGCAGCCTAGTGAGGAGCGGAGTGGTCTCCGCGTCTCCGGCCGGCCCGGCCCGGCTCGGCCCGGCCAGGTTCTCTCACGGCTCACTTTCACCGGCGCCAGCCGCATGCACCGGGCGGGCCGGGCCGGGCCGTCCGCGGCGCCCCACGCCGCGCCCCGCCCCGCCCCGCCACGCCACTGCACGCGGCGCAGCGCGGCACCGGGCGCGCAGGCGGCACCAGGAGGTCGTCCTGCCCGCGCCTGGCCTGGCCGGGCCTGGCGGCCGGTGCCTCCGGTCCGGTACCCCTTGGGGGGCGCGCTGGGCTGGGCCCGCTGGGCCCCCACCCCCGCGGCTCCGGGACGGGACGGGACGGGCGGGCTGGGCCCCCTCCCCTCCGAGGGTATATAAGAGGCGCGCGCCGGCGGCTGCGAGTGCCGCTCCGCCCGCTCCACAGTCCCAACGCCGCCAATACCCTCGTGACGCTCGTCCTGAGCAGTGCAGTTGTGTGAAACAGTGCAGTGACAGCAGCCCGCGCCGCCCGCGCAGCCTTTGGACTAACAGCAGCTCCAGCAGCAGCAGGCGCGCGCATCACCGGCTGCACCGCGTCAGGCGAGCGTAGCCATGAGGTGGACAGCCCCCGTGGTAAGTGCGACAGTGTCCTACTTGTTACGGGTATACTACGGTGCATCCGTCTGACAAACTCATTAGGTCACTAAGGGTTCACGTAACTAGTGTGTGCATTTTACGCAGAGTGAAAGTGCGTCAAAACCGTTTTACATCCAAAAGTCTGGGACAAACGTCGAATTTTTACGTCCATTTCAAATCATAAGATAAAGGGCTTGGATTTCCGGCGCTAGCAATAACGTGAAAAGTCAGTTGAAGTCAAAGATTGAAAAGTAAGTTGGTTGGGGCAATGCGTTGTGAGCGAAGCAGCGCTCTGCGCTCCCACCCCACCCCCGTGTGAGTGCGACCCGGGTGCTTTCACAAAGGCCGCCGGCGGAGCGGAGATGATCACGTGGTTTTATTAGTCCCCCATGCGAACAAGGCGACGGAAGGGAGAGGGGGCGGGGGAGAGCGGACGGTCAGCGTGCCATGTGCGCCTGCGAATTGCAGCAAAACAAGCGAGAGTTCCACGCGCGCATGTGTCATTAGCACTATGTGGATGTTCCTCACCTTTGCCCCTGTCGCCCCCCCCCCCTCTCTCTCTCGCTCCGCAATCTCTGACAAGCCTGTAATCAATCTCCCGCAATCACCGTGTCCCCCTCTCTCGTTATTATGCGGGGGAGAGAGACGAAACGAATCGAGGAAGGAAGAAGGAAAGTGCAGCCAGCATCCGAGTTGCCGCACCACGAGGGGGCAGCCCCCGTCCTCTCCCCAGCACAGCAGCCACGTTCATTGTAATCAAAGAAGGAACGCAATCCCTTCTGGGCTTTAGCTCCAGATAGCGGTCGAGACTTGGCTTTCACGCACCGCTAGAGACAGCAGCAGCAGCAGCCACAGCGCATGCGACGCAACAGTTTATCCGGGGGAATTCCCCGGCGGCGGGTCGGGTGGGGTTAAGCGCGCGGCTGCTCCGTGTTCAATTATTTGCCATTGATATGCAGCCGAGTCCCTGCGGACGAACAGCCAGGCTTCGGCGCGCTCGAGCACTGGCAATTTTACGTGACTATCGCGTGACTATACTCGCTAGGAAAATGATTAAAGGAGATGAATTAATATCTTTTTAAAATAGTTGAGTCATTTTATACCGAAGGTTGTGAACGAACCGGAATTTGAAAATAGGATTCTAAACGTAAACCTTAAAGAGAGACTGCGATAGCAACCAGAAATGATCATTAAAAACATTGTCAGAGCTATTGGTCGAGACGCGTTTGCCACAATCTTAGACTCGGACGCTAGATTAGACTCAGCGCACCGAGAGGGCGTTTGCGGGCCGCAGTGCGGCCCCTGGCCGCGGGCTTGTCCCCCGCGGGCGTCCGCTGGAGTGCTAGCTGCGAGACAAAACAAGATGAATCGGCCGCTCATCTCATCTCATCGCCAGCACCGCGGCCTTTCCTTTCCTCCCCGCAGACAAATTGATTGCTCGCGATGAAGCCTTGGGTCCGGCCGTCTCCGCTAGTCCCCGCCATCCCTCCACCGCACCGTTCCCTGTCGCTCCCAGCCAGCGTGCACGAAGACCATTACTTACCGATGGGATGGCCCGCGCGGCCCCGCGCTGCCCCCGCGCGGACGGGGACGGGACGGACGGCTCACCTTCATCCCGCATCCCGGTCTAGAGAGGGAGAAAGGGTTTCCAGGACCAGTGCGATGCGATGGCACAGGAGGACATCCTTGGTCCCCTGACCCGACCTGAGCCGGCCTCGCCGAGGCTGGCCTGGCCGCCCGGCCGGTCGGTCGGTCGGGTCGCACGAGCGGCCTGTCCCCTGTCCCCCTCACCTGCCTCGGGTGGCGGGAGGCCCTGCAGACAAATAAAAGTCAAACAAGTTAAGGAAGTATAGGCGGCAACTTTGAATGTAACACGCAATGTGCACCGCAATACCAAGCCTCGTACTTTTTCATTTTCTAGTTCTTTCTATTTATGTTGGCACGTTTCTAGTTACGTTCTTGCGAGCAATAAAATATTTGACGCGTATCCATCAAATAAAACGATATAACATTAAACGCGTGTCATAAAATAAAGATGGCCACAATGACTGCGCCTTGCCATACTCGCGGAAAAGAGACTTTCGGCTGTGTATCCCTATTCATTCTCCGCTTCACTGCCCCCTCTTTTGGGGCTCCTCAACTAGCCGAGTTGCGACCCGATTCGCAAGCAAAACGACACAAGTGGTCCCCACCTCCGCCCCCCCCCCCCTCCGCCCGCCCCCAACCGCACTGTCGCGTCATCGGTCAAGGTTTGACAAATAACGGCGTGTATTCGGGCAGGTAAACTGTTGGTGAAGGGGTCGGGGGAGGAGGGGGGGCGTTGGGTTACGCAACGCGCGCTGGAGCCCTGGATGCTGGGGGGTCTCAGCCTGGAGGCTCACGACATAAAGGATCCATGTGTTTGGAAGCGCCAATAGCCAAGGAGGCCTATGAGGGTTCACAGCCTACGATGCCGATGGCTCTGAAAGACTTATATTCCACGAGGCTCATCAAAGGCCTATGAGGATTAAAAGGTCCAAGCCCGCAGGCTCCAGCCCGTAGGCCCCAGCCCGCAGGCTCCAGCCCGTAGGCCCCAGCCCGTAGGCCCCAGCCCGCAGGCTCCAGCCCGTAGGCTCCAGCCCGTAGGCCCCAGCCCGTAGGCTCCAGCCCGCAGGCTCCAGCCCGTAGGCTCCAGCCCGTAGGCCCCAGCCCGTAGGCCCCAGCCCGTAGGCTCCAGCCCGTAGGCCCCAGCCCGTAGGCTCCAGCCCGTAGGCCCCAGCCCGTAGGCCCCAGCCCGTAGGCCCCAGCCCGTAGGCCCCAGCCCGTAGGCCCCAGCCCGCAGGCTCCAGCCCGTAGGCCCCAGCCCGTAGGCCCCAGCCCGTAGGCCCCAGCCCGTAGGCTCCTGACTAGTCGTGACGCCGGGCCTAATGCAACGCCGCGCAATGACTTACTCACCGCGCCGGTAGGTTACTTTGGGCCGCTCGGCTGCTCGGCCTGCGCGTGTCCACACCGACCAGCACCGCCGCGTTTAGGCGCGTTTTCTTCTGCAAATCGCGACAATTGTTTGAAAATGCATAAATAATTTAAGAAAATGAGGCACAAGCGCCGCGCCCCAAAACGGATTCATTTTTCTTTCAAAGATGGAAGTGCAGTGTGACGGCATCCCCGGCTCGCCTCCGTTGAATAAAAGTGCCCCAGCTCGGCGTCTTCCTGTGTTCAAACCTCCACGAGCCCCAGACACGTCCACAGGCACGCCACGCCACGCCACGCCACGCCACGCCACGCCGCTCCGCGGAGGCGAACTTCCTCCAGGGAGAAGATGGCATAAAGGCATTACAGGGCGACAGGAAACGGCCAAAAGGGAGTAGTAAAGAGAGTCGCAGGGCGGCTGCGGCGGGGCGGGGCGGGGCGGGGCGGGGCGGGGCCGCCGGCCCGCCTCTATCCGACACTCTATCGCTTTATTACGCCGCGCTTCATTATGCCGGCTCGATGCGCGATGCTCTCACTTTTTTTTCTGTCCTCTGCATTAATGTCATTACACAGGATTACTGCACGCCGAGATGTAACTTTTTCGAGGAATATAATTCGCAATAGGAAATCCCCACCTCACCTGACGTCGACTTGCGCGCCGCCGCAATAGACCAGCAACGGCCGTCAGGATTTGAGGCTCCAGTCACCCACATGAAACGGTACAACCGCAGGAGCCACAAGGCAAAATTGAAGCTTACCTTCAGTACAGAAGTAAAGACCTGATGTCATATTCAATGAAAGACGTTTAGCATTTTCTTCGATCATTAATCCAATTTTCACCATTGGTTTGTTTGATTTACCTGCGACTATTCAGCTGATAAACGGAGATTGTGAACTCCAGCACCGAGCGGGAATAGTGTGCTCTCTCTCTCTCTCTCTCTCTCTCTCTCTCTCTCTCTCTCTCTCTGGGACAAGCGAGTGCGTTGCTCCGGACGGCCAGGGACGGTCCCCGAGCCGTTTAGCATGACGCAATGACCGTGCGAAATAAGCAAATTATTTTCATGCACTGAGCCCCGCCCGCCCGGCCCGGAGATACGCATCTGCGGGCGGGGTCACGTCTGCGGCGTGCGCACCGCAGGCGGCATTACGCCGAGAACCGTTATTTAGGAAAACACAAATTATTTACTCCTAAAAATGTTTTTTTTTTTTTTTTAATAACGTTATAATTTTTTTTTTTTTTTCGTTTCAAAAGAAAGAAGAAAGTTTCCAAACTTCCAAGCAGCAAAAAAAAGTATTCCGTTTCCGGTGAAAACGGCATCAAAACAAGGCACTGCTCACTGCCGTAGCCGGTTCGGGAGAAAAGGGGAGGGGAGAGGGGCGGTAAGCGAGCAGCGGCCGAGCAACAAATTATTATGCACATACTCCACGCTGGTTAGCGAAACTACTGGCGCGCGCAGTAGGCGGGGCGGGGCGTGGCGTGGCGCCGACGCCGAGGTGTTGATGTACAGGGCGTCGATCAGGAGTTAAGTGCTCACCGCTGCCGAGCCGCGTGTGAGAGCGGATAGGCGTGAGATAACACGCGTGAATGCGAGTAGAATTGGAACAAATCACAATGGTCTGATTGGCCGCGAAATAATTTTTCCTCCTTTAAATAAAAAACGCGAAAACCAACTTCGTTAAGATTACCAATAAATCTAATAGATGTCGTGTGAAATTTTATTTACAAGGCAAAAATTGCAGATTTTATTGGTTGGACAAATAAGCTTTTGTTATGGTTCTCGCTTACTCCTGGTACCCTCTACGGGGCTCCCCAAATCACACAGGCCGTGCTGTGCGCTGTGGGAGTTGGTCTTCATTCTGCTGGAGAGACCGGCGTAGCCGCCCGGTAAAGGAGATGAACAGGCAGGCAACCGCACGGAAGGATAAGGAGGGCGTGGGCAAGGAGACAGAGAGAGGCAGAGAGAGACGCGTGCCTTTGAAAACTTCATTTACTTGACTTGAGCCTGAATGTGGACGCAGACCGCGTGAGTGTAACGCCTGATGAAGTCTCCTCTAGGCAACCCACAATCATTCGTGCGGCCCGGTGGCCTACCCGCCAGGCGCCCAATGCCACGACGTGAACCAGCCCCCTCCTCTGCCGCCTAAAATTTGTAGGGTTATGGTAACGGGTATTGTCATCGCATCGCACGAGGGTTGCACGAGGACCTCACCTCCCGGGCCGCGCTGGGCTGGGCCGGCTCGTTACCAGCGGCTGCGGCCGCCAGCCCAGAGGCGCCAGGGTCCTGACGAAAGAGTAGCGCGGCCGAGCCGAGCCGGGGCCCGGCCCGGGGCCCGGCCATGCCTACAGCCTAATTGCTGCTCTCATTCCGGGGCTGCTGCTCTGCTGCCGCGAGCGAAAGCACCGCCAACAGTTTATCGATCCATCGATCTATCGAACAGACCCGGGCGAGCAGAGAGCGGCACGCGGTTTACGCCAAAGCTTATTTCGCGTATTCCCCCCACCCCCTTTTTTTTGTATCCCTAAAACCTACAACTGTACCGGTCTACTTGAAAGCAAAATATCTCGGCAGAGCCCCATACTTTGTCATGCTTTTGGAGGATCAAGCCAGAGCGCAGCGCCTCAGCAGCCGACTCAGGGCGTGGCCCCGTGACCCGTGACCCGGGCCCTGCTTGCCCCACTCGCCCCCCCCCCCACCTCCCCCGCCATGGCTACCGGGCGAAATTGGCTGCTCGGCCGGTCCTGGCCCAGGTCCTGCGGCAGGGCAGCTTCCGTCCGCCTCAAATGAGCTTCAGTCCGGAGCCTTACGCGCGACCTTCACCTCCCAGCTCCCACCACGCACGGGCCGCACCGCACGGGGAGGGAAGCGGTTTATGGCGTTATTATTAATACAACTAGTCGCAGGTGCATCATTAGTTTCCTCGCGCCGCTGTTTCCTACTCCCTACCGCGCTTTCTTCCTGCAGGGCACGGAGGCGCGGTGTGCGGTCTGGCCTGGTCTCTGCTGAGAGGAGACCCACCCGTGTGGATCCCCCCCCCATAAACGGGCAGGAGACGCCCTTGGCGGCAGAGGGGTCAGCGGGCAAGATTGCGTTCAGGAAAGAAAAGGGAGAATGCTTTCTCCGTACCGGAGCCAGCCTATGTGGCGGCGAGAAAGATGAAAAAGAGGATATAAAGAAGGATCCGAATTCGCTGGAGGACTCTGGGCAACCAACTTATTCCGGCAGTTCAAAGGGGGTCGACGGCGAGAGGCAGCGGCCTGAAATACGCCGTGCGCCGGTCATTACATGACGCGCGTTCAGCATGACCCCGGGCAGGTGGTGCCCAGTGGGTCGTGGCTAATGTTTCTAGGGGGACTCTTGCTACGCACAGAGGGACGCAACCGCGGGCCGGGCCGGGCCGGCGGGCACGCTCCGCCGCGCCGAGGCGAGCATATAACGGCGGGGGCAGGCTGCCGCTGCGACTATTGTCGCTGCTATGAGCACGCCCCGCCCCGCCCCGCCCCGCCCCGCCTTTCCCATGCGTTCGCACCCAGTCGAGTGACCCGCGTGGGGCGGGACGAGGTACTCCGGAGAGGAGAAGCGCCTCACGACTGCGATGGGAGCGCTCGCGGGGAGGAGAGTCAATCACACACGTGAGCACGCTCTTACGTACCATCATGAAAATACGAGGCATTTCCGCGGAAGGCCGAGGTAAAACAAAAAAAAATAAATAAACAAGACTAAGTATAGTTGGGATGGTAGAGTTTTACGTAAGTTGCTACCCGAACTCGCGCATGGGACATTTTAAATGTACGGTGCGGCGCATAATAACAGCAAAGAGATTTTGGCAAGTGAAGGATTGCAGAATGTTTATTTTGAAGGAAAGAAGACACGCGGGCCCCTTTACTGAAGTCACACCTCCTCAGGGACGGATGGTGGTTGTGACGAGGTGCCGAACTACAAACAGTCACACCTATTTTGTTTTTCTCCCTCGGCCAAATAGCTTCAAGAAGGCCGTAACGCTGAGGGTTTCTGCATAAGAGAGGAATGGCGCAGGAGTGGGGGAACTCCCCGCCAACCTGCTGCGCTTGTGCTCGAGGTGTGAATGACTGTGGGACTCTTGCACAAAAAACTTTTTAAGAACAGGAAAAAACGAATCCGCGAATTTTCTTTTCTCGGACGGCCTACACCAGACACCTGTAACTCGCAGCCTCGGCCTGGCCTGGCATGTCTGTGGGAAGAGCTACTGAGATGAGAATTTCCAGGTTTATTGCTGAAAGCGCTAGGCTAGAGGCTGGGCTGCGAGGCGGTGAGCGGGCGGTGCGGCGCGCTGCGGCGGCGGCGCCTCCCAGAGGTGTTACCCCGGCGGCCCGGCCCGGCCCGGCCCGGCCCGGCGGTAACCTCTCTCCCATTCGGCAGGGCTTAGGCCCCGCTGGCTAAAGCTGCACTAGGAAGCGGCTCCCCGCCCCGGCCCGCCCCGCACCCGCAGCGCTCTGATGAGGCCAGCCATTACAGGACGACCTGCACCGCGCGCGCCGCACACCCCGCTAGGCCCTACCTCCCCGGGCCCGAAACTGCACTTCCCATCGGAGATACACGCCGGGCGCGCAGGTAGTTATTATTTCTAAAATCTGCCACTTTTGCGGCTGGAAGAGGAACCGTGCCCGCGCGCACGCCCCGCCTCAAGTAGTTCCGCTGCCCACACTGAAAATCCAACAGTGAGCAATGCACGCTGTATATAAAGTGTGCATGACATGCACGCTGTACATAAAGTGTGCATGACATGCTCACTGTTTTTAACGTGTGCATGGACATGATCACTGTTTATACTATGTGTGCATAGCCATGCTCACTGTACAAAATGTGAGCAATGCTCACTGTTGAAATCATAGTGAGCATGGCTATGCACACATTATAAACAGTGAGCATGTCCATGCACACGTTAAAAACAGTGAGCATGCCATGCACACTTTATGTACAGCGTGCATTCCATGCACACTTTATATACAGCGTGCATTGCTCACTGTTGGATTTTCAGTGCAAATGAGTTTTTGGCTCCAAGGCCCTTCGTTGCGGAGGGAAGTCAAGTCCGCGGGAACTCATACACCCCTATCATGCTAAATGGAGTCTTTGAATGAGAGGGCCTAACTCCACGGAGCGAAGCGGAAGATGAGGATGTGGCCTCCCAGTAGCAAAAACACGAGCGTGTGCACCCCCCCCCCCCCTCTTTTGCCCCGTGTGAAGTGCCGCAGCTGACCGCCGCACCGCGCCCTAGGCCCAGTGCCCGCTCTCACAACACTGTGTTATACCACAGACAAGAAAATATTTTCTGTCCGGGAATATGCCCGGGTCCCAAGCACAGCGCCTTGCGGGCGCTGTAGGTAGGCAGGCCGCCGCTCTTTGCCGCCCGGCGGGCCGGCCTACCTGCCGGGGGCCCGGCCGGGGCGCGACGCGGATAGACGCTACAGCTTAGTGGAGCACAAATGTTGACTCCTGTTGCCTCTCGGAATTGAAATAACTAACGACCTACCTCGGTTCAACCATGATAATCGTGGCCCACTAGCAACTGCGTCCATCCATAGTACAGCGAACACACGTCACTGACCTTCGCACTGAAAGGAGGCACGATTTCTGCGCAGCAGCCTGTGAGCCGCGTCTCATCGCGGCTTATTGACGTGGGAAAAAAATGGAGCGGTGACGGTGAGTAAGGGAGTAGCAGCGTGATGGCACAGGCCAGGCCAGGCAGGCCAGGCGCGCCATATCGGAATGAATAATGGTGAAAGCGGGCGGGGCGCGGCGCGGCGCCCAAAGTGCGCAAGCTGATTGATGCACCGCGGAGGGAGAGGCGAGGCGGGCTCCGGGCCGGAGCCACACCGGCACACGCCTTGTCACAAACCAAAAACATGCCGCGGACTTTTGCAGCAGTAGGTTCGTCATTTCATGATTATGGTAACATCGATGATAATGATAATAATGATGATGATGATGAAAAATTGACCCAGGTGGCAGCAGCGTAGGGCCGCCCGCCCGCTGCACTAGCCCCCAGCTGCGCTGCGCCGCGCGGCGCCGCCCTGACCTTTCATCGAGGCGCCGGCGCGCCGCGGCACTCGCCGGCACATATAGACGCTCTGATGAGCGCCCCCGCCCCGCCCCGCCCCGCCCCGCCCGCTCTTTGAGCCCCGGCCACATACGGCAGGCGGCTGCAGCAGGCAGCCACAATGAGCCTCGATGACATGAGGCTGCCTGCCTGCCTGCCCGCCAGGCCCTTAATGACGCCCGCCCGCCCGCAGGGAGAAACCGAGTCCGAATACAGCTAGGCGAGGTGGCGGCGCCTGGGCACTAGGCAACTCCAGCATTCCCGACGCGTCGCGTGTCGTGGGAACCGCCGCGCCGTGTCCGCGCACGGGGCCATACACCCGCGCGCAGCACGGCACCGCTCGTGTGTGTGTGTGTGTGTGTGACGGGCGGCCACCTCTCATAAGGGTCGTTTTACACCTCATTGTGGAAGGCGCGAGTGTGCACGCCAAATCTGCTGAATCCTGTGTCATGTTGGGAGCGCGGGAAACAAGAAACACGCGTGGCGATGTGCGGTCCGGCCGTAAGCCGCTGTGGGCCAGAGAGGTAGGCAGACCCGCAACGCAACGCGGTTATACGTCTGTTTGTGTCGGACCCGAGGCGAGCCCAATGTACTTAAATGCCCACAAATCACGTCTGCACTTTGAGAGCTCTAGTCGAGCCGGCGCGGCGCCCCTCCGCGCCGCCGTTCGTCTTTCTTTTCGGGGATTGGTGGGGGAGGGGGGGGAACGTCTTGCGCAGGGCGTCTAGCTATGATGCGGCGGCAGACAGGAGCCGGAAGAGGCCAAGAGAGAAAGAAAAGGTCACCGAATCTTAATTCAGTAGATGTTACGCGCGCGCCGGGGGGGGGGGGGGGGGCAACGCAATGCGGCTCCTCTTTTTGTGTGCGTCCCGCCGCGCGGGCGGGTGGGTGGTGGATGTGGCCACCGATCGTAAGGGCCTCGGCGCGGGCGCCTCCGCACCGCAGCAGGTAGCGTAGGGCAGGAAAAGTGCAGCATCTCTGCGCGGGGCTGGGGCAGCTCTCCGGAGAGTCAGCCAGGCATGTGCGTCAACTCTATTGTTTAAACATTCCCTTGCCTTGCATCCAAGCAGCCTTTGAGTCAAAAGGCGAAACTACCTTGTGCCAAGCCGATAAAAATCTCCTCGCCACAAGATGGAGTCGTACAACATTTACGGCGCGGGCGCGCGAACCCGGCGCGGCGGTATGGGCGCCCGGGCCCTCCAGTCACTGGACTCGTAACTCACCATCACTGCCGATATTCTTCCGCCCTGTGTCGAGTTCTTTACTCCTGCGGCCGACAGTTTCAAAGCGCCCGCAGTGTAGTGTGCGGATGGGTCTATGGTGGGGGCGGGCGGGAAGCGAGGTGGAGGAAAAGGATAAAGAGATAGAGGTAGAGACGGCGAGAGGTGGAGAAGAAAGAGACCGCAGTTGTGATCCTGTACCTTCTTGTTCCAGGTGTGTCTGGCCCTTGCGGTGGGGCTGGCCGGCGCCTGGAGCGAGCCCAGATCGCACTACAAACGTGACGGTAAGTACCGGCAGCGCCAGCGCCCAGCCCAGCCAGCAGACCCAGAGAGCCCGCGGGCCCAGCCCCGCAGGTCGCTGACTGCTCCGTTTTACACGCGCGATCCCGAGAACGACCCGGACTCACGTCGGAGTGTCGCGGAAGGGCAGCCGACCGCAAACAGCACCGACGGAAACAACGACACTTTCGCGATGATGACTGGAAACCACTCGGCCATGCTATATATACACGACGTTTTATTTCCATGCATGTCAGTAAACGTCAGAGATGCAGTTCTTTTTTGTTCAACTTTGCCCACCGCGGCGTTGCGTTTCCAGTTTCCGAGCTGCTCGGCAAGGGTTACCAACGCCAGTCTCAGTCCAGAAGCCCCCCGGTCAACGATCTAGTCAGAGAGTACAGGGAGGCGATCAAGCCGTACCAAGGTACAGTGCCTTGTGCCTTGTGCCGCTGGCCGAGGCCCGGGCCGCTCCGCATGCTAGCATGGCCTCTTATCACCCGGACGGCCGCGGCCCGGCCCGGCACTAGGCACTTCAATGTCGGCCACCTCCGAAAGGACCTCATGTCTAACATGTCATCGCCATTTCATCTCTCTAACCCACCACATGCACCGCGCGGCGCGTACGGACGAGAGAGAAAAGGAGAGAACGAGAGAGAGAGAGAAAGAGAGGGCATGGCTGGAGCCAGGGCACACAGCACACTTTGTATAACATCTAACGAAAGAGAATGTGCATGTCGTCCTACTAACCGCCGCCGGCATGAGCCCACAGTGTGTCCGACAAAATAACATTAACATGTGCCGACCAACCTCCTGGCAGAGCCCTCATGTCGACACGTGTGAGAGTATGTGTGTGTGTGAGTGCGAGTGAGTGCGTGCACGTGTTGGCTGCAGACTGCTGCGGCGCCGCAAAGGCCAAAGACGGCGCGGCGGGTAGTGCACCTCATGGTTCGACCGACTGCTACCTCCCCTCCTCCTCCCCTCTGGCCACTCGCCCACGCAGACAGCGTGGCGGGTCGGCGCTTCAAAGTGGGCGCCCCGACGACCCGTCCAGCACGCACGTTCTTGTCAACTGCTCGAAACTTTTTCTTTCCCTCTTTGCCATTTATGCGGCGCGGCTGCAGCACAGCGCGCTTGCCGTGCACGGCGTCGCTCACATTAGATCGCCCCGCATGCGCGCAGCCGGATTGCACTCCGCAAATCTTAATCTTAGTGTGTACGTAGCAGTTTGCTATTTAAAACTGTGAAAAACAGAGAAAATTTGCGAGCTGATTAGATCTTCGCCCACAGCTGGAGAACTTTTGTTTGGCAGTTCAAAGTAGCAAACTACTACACATTTGCAGAGTCGCTGACTCTGCTGACCCCCGTCTCCTAGTTACCCGCGCAGACCTCCACAGAGGCAGCAGCGCCAGCCGGCGTGCGTCTCTTTGAGAGCAGCTCGCTCCGCGCGCCCAAAGGAGCGAAGCAGGCATGAGCCAACTCTTCCGTCTCTGCACCTCGAGTTTTGTTCTCTCGGTTTTGATAAAATTGCGAGCGGCAGTGGTGGGTGGGCAGAGCAAGTGAGCCGACGCTGCCGGGGCGTCCCCCCAGGCTGGGAACCGCGCTGCTGCTGGGGACGTAGGCAAAGGCGGAAGCTCCCTCGTCAGTATGTCTATGTTTTTGGTAAAGCTCGAAAAGTGGTGCACTGCGCTTCCGCGCCCGACCCTCCCTCTCCTTCCCCCTCGCCCCTCGCCTCCCGTGAGAGTCCGTCCAGGGACAATTAGGCAGATGTATCAGACTCCGTCCCGGCGCTGGCTCCACGTGCCCCGCCAGAGCGTCTCGGCGCGCTCCGCCCCGCTCGCAGTGGGCAGCCGAAACAAAGACGGACAAGAAGATAGCAAGAGACGGATATGTTGTTCCGTCCTGCCCTGCTCTGCCCCTAGCTTTGTGACGCTGTGAGCAGGGAGCAGTGCCGGCCAGAGGGGAGGGGGGGGGGGGGGATTTCAAGGATACTGGTGGATTTCGTCGCAGTGTTGAAAAAAAAACAGGCTTTATTTAATTTCTAAATACGCTCGAGTTTTAAAATCTCTAACAAAATTAACGTGTTGAGCTGGAAGGGTTTTTCCTTCCAACAAGGCAGTTTTTACCACGCACTCGCATGAAGGGAAAGCCTCAGAGATATTCTCGGTGCAGTAATAATATCCACGCGCAGACGACACGAGCCGGGCTCTGAGATGGACTCCGGCTGCTGCGCGCTCGGCTCGGCTCGAGAATAATGTATGCAGTATCGGCGCGATGGCGATGGCAGGTAGGGGGCGTGGCGGGGCGTGGCGGGGGCCATACTTCATGACAGTGGTGGTGTGCAGTGCGGCCAGCAGGCCAGACCAGCGCCGCGCTCACACAACGCAATGTGACGGAAAATATGCAAAGCTGCGCGCAGCCGTGTGCAACACTGGTACGCCCCGCCCCGCCCCGCCCCGCCCCGCCGCGAGCACGAGCGGCGTCGCGGCCGCCACTTCCGGGCCGCTCTCTGTCCGTCCTGTGAGAGTGCGGCCCCGGCCCCGCGGCGGCCCGCGCCCGCGCACAGCTCCAGAGTGCGGGACTACAATTGGGCGGCTTACAAACATTAGCACATGTGTGGGTGGGTGGGTGGGTGGGAGGGTAACTTCACTCCCCGTTCGCTCCGCCCAGAGTGTCAGACACTGTTTTATCAAAAGCGCAACTAGTAAAACCCGGTGCCGCGCGCTAAAAAAATTCCCTCCCCATACAATTTTTCGCGTGTGCAGGCAAATAGGCCCCGCTCTACGTGAAACGGGCGAGTGTAATATACACGCGAGTCTAAAGCTGGAAAATACATAAATAGAGAAATAGAGAGAAAAGAGTTTTGTTTTCACACGAGAAACGAGTAAACTGGCCCCGGAGCGGCAGTGAGAGAAGTTGAAATATGAAGTACAGCCATAAACACAGACCGCGCTTAATCCTACACGTCTCTGGACCTGTTTGGTGGAAGGGCTTTGCGTACATGAATTATTCTCTCACAAAATTAGGAAGACGAGCAGCGCGTTCGCTCATTGTTCTACCTGCTAGTCGGCGCGGCGCGTAGAGTCAAATACTGACAATACTTCGCGTAACGTCTCGCGGCCGCAAAGCCTGACTCCCGGACTCCCGCCCGCTACTTTAGGCAACAGGTTTTGTGGGGATTAATAGAGAGAGATGAGGTTATGTCAGCTCGGCGAGCGGAACAACCCGCCCTACTCTTTTCCTTCTGCTCTCCGATTCCCTCGAACCGCAGCGATAAAACGCCAAACGCACACGCTATGCCCTCCCAAATAATTGGGGTGAAGAAACGAGGCGCGAGACCGGCCGCGCGCAGTGCGATGGACGCTCCACTCCCGCCAAGCCCGCGGAGAGTCACAAAACTTAAACATAATTCGACAAAAATTTTACGGAATGCCCGCAAAAGAGACTCTCGCCTTCTTCGCAGAGCGCTCACACGCCATTACCAGCGCGCACAGCAGTGTGCTCGTAAACGCGCCGATAACGGGATCGTTAACACACTGAGAGCACTGAGAGTGTCTCGAGGCGACGCCGCGAGGTCCGTGGGGCCGTGTGGGCCGGCGGGGCGGGCCGGGGCGGGCCGGGGCGGGGCGCCTGGCACCGCCGCGGCGCAGGCTATGCCCCTCACCATTTGTTTAGGGTTAGGTTCGGTTAGGTAAGGATGGGCAAGTCACAAGCCGGTGCGACACAGAGGACGCCTACAGTAGGAGGGCCTGACGCTGACGGGCGGGGCGAGCGGGGAGGGGCGCGGAGGAGGGCGGCAGAGGCGAAGCTCCTGAGCCTGGTGCCTGACGTGCGGTCGGGCGCGGCCCGCGCACCGGGTGTTCGGCAGCTCCCACTACTCCCACGCGCCGTCCCCCCGCCTTCCCCCGCCGCGCAGCACCGGCGCCGCCGCGGGCCCAAGCCCGAGCCCGACCTAGCACACTGCTGGCGTGCGTACGGGACCGCCAGCGGGCGGGGCGCGGCCGCGGCGCGGAGCAGCAGCTCAGGCGGAAATGCGCTACTTCCTAAACCTGCCCCCCCCCCCCCCCCCGCGTGTTGCCGTAATGTCTCATCATAGGCCCCAACGTGCCCTCCTATGCTGCACGATGACGGGGACCGGGGCGGTAGGGGGGGGGGGGGGGGAGCTGATTCAGAGAATCGCTGGTACCTCGCCGTCCTTGTCGCACTTTTAACGCTGCTGAAAAATAATGTCATCACATCAATGGCCTTTTGAGGCTTTGACGACCCGAGCCCCGAGCCCTGACGCCGCCGCACAACCCCGCCCGCCCCGCCCCGCTCCGCCCCGCCTCCTTGTTGCCCGTCCTCATCCTCTCTGACTACGCTCCCTACGCTCCCCTCCCCCTCCCCCGCTTCACCGCCAGCCACGACGTCGACGCCGACGCGACGCCTCGCAGTCTGGAATGATTAAAGCGGTGGAACGTGCCAGAGGGGCAGAGCCGCACCACGCCACGCCGCGCCACTCCCGCTGGGGCAGTAGTGATGCCTGCGACCGGAACGGCATTCTGAGAAGCTGCCGGCTGACCCGGCTCGGCCAGGAGCCCCGGCGGGTCACTTGGGTTGTGTTGAGTAGGGACCCGACTACTTAGGTACGGCACGGGCAGGACCCAACCCGACCCGACCCGAACCGGGCCAGTGGGACTGAGTGGGACAAAGAAAGGACTAGTCTTGGCCACCACTTGGCCAAAATGGAACATATGCACAACACAGCACTAATAGAGAAAACACCCCACAGGTGCAAAGCCAGTTCTCTTTAAAACAATATCAAAATTGTCACGCAACACAATAAATTGTTTTCTTTAAAGCAGAGAACTAGTTAATGAAATTAGATTAAAATCAATCCGCTCCGTAAATCTGGTAAAAGTAGTTTCATATGTATCGGTGTTCCAATACGCCTAATGCAATAGTGTCATTTACATATTTGGCTCACAACAAAACATTATTTTCTCATTAAATTTTTATAAGTTGTTTGAGTGTCAATAATCGGTATTTTTCAGGTTTTCTTTAAACCTATTTTTGTAATGCAACAAAATTGGACTCAGCGCATCAAGTCAAGAGCTTAATTGTTAATGTTTAAAAACAGGCCTCCACACTAAATAGCACTATATTAGCTGGGACACTTACCGTTTTAAAGGCCTCCCTGATGAACTCATTTCACAGCTGTATCTTGTTATCATCGTTGATCACATTCAAATCTGCTTCACGTTGTTCTTCACCTGGGATATTAATGACACCATATTAATTCTTAAATTATTGACAAATTATTATTATCATGTTCACTGAGATGCAACTTCTCTGGAAAACCAAGTGTGTACAAGTATTCATTATTTACTGCATACTTACAGGTATTCAGTAAATAATGAATACATGGCCATGTACGCAGTATTTGCTGAATACCTTGGCATGTACACACGAAAAATCACACAGAAACTACGTGTGTACATGCCAAGGTTTTCAGCAAATACTGCATACATGGCAATGTATTCATTATTTAGTGAATACTTGTAAGTATGCAGTAAATAATGAATACATGTACACACTTGGTTTTCCAGAGTTATCAAGAGTAAATGGTTCTACGACTGGGTCTTACCTAAAGTATGATGGGCTACGCTTTAGAGGTTAGGCTAAACGACAAGTACGACTTTACACGCAGGACATTAAATAACTCGCAGTCACTCGGAACACGAACACACAATGACAAGTGAATCATTTACAATTTCAAGTTAGTTTACAATGTCACGTTAGGACCAGCGATTCAACAATTGGTCCGAAAAACTTCGCGACTCAAAGGCGACCGTTGGCCGTACGGGCGGGGCAGGGCAGGCGCAGGCGGAGTCGAGCGAGGCTGAGGGGGAGGAAAGGGATGGGAAGTGCCGGTGGCGGGTGGAGCGGCCCGCTGCTCCGAGAGACTGCAAGCTCGCGCCTTTCATTTGAGCTGAAAGGGGACGGTTTCCGTGGCATTTAGGCCCTTCAGAGCCCCTCAACGCTGGTAGCTGCACTGCCAGCGACCTCAGATACAAAATTCGCCCGTCCAGGACTAACTGCCTGCTTTGTGGGAGAAGGATACTGGGACAGTGAGATCAAGCGTCGAGACTCTGAAGGGCAGAAAATTGCTCTGGCTGGCATAGAAAATGGGGACGGAAAAAAATCGAGCGGGTGGGTGGGAGGAGGTGGCGGGTAGCGAGGTCACTGGTCCAGGTCCCGCGGTCCAGGTCACGGGTGCGTCGCGTCGCGTCGCCGGCATCCTCCTCGTCCCGCCGCGCCTGTCCTCGTGTGCAGGCGCAGGAGGCCTGTCTCCCGCCCCGCCTCGTCCAGCTCTGATCGCGTGAGAAATCTGGCACTCTGGGTAAAAGTGGGCCTCTAGCGGCACAAAAGGGGGCCCGGCCCGGCCCGGCCCGGCCCGGCCGGAGGTCAGAGCGGCGCGTCACGCAAGAGGGGCCGCGAGGCGGCAGAGCGGGCCAGGGGGAGGGGGAGGGGGGTCAGACAAGGGCGCACCTCGAACTGCTCATCACACCACCGCCCCTTTCAGTTCTTCTTGCACGGGGCCCTGCTGCGCAAGACATATTCTAGATACTTTGGCGCTGCGTTACACGAGACGGCAACGAGGAGCCGCGGCCCGCGGCGGCCCGCGGCGGCGCCCGCGTAGCACCTGCCTCGACGAGCCTTCGCTGATGACGTGCCGCGCCTCTCTTGTTACAGTGGGCGGCTTCGGAGGCTCCGGGGGCTACTCGTCATCCGGGTCCTCCTCCTCGTCGTCGTCCAACAGCTTCGGCGGAAGCATCGCCTACAGCACCCAGGACGGAGGCGCCTACGACTACCAGCCGCCGCAACAGCCCCAGCCCCAGCCGCAGCCCCAGCAGCCGCAGCAGAACTACGGCGCGCCGGCTCCAGCGCCCCAGCCTTCGTACAGCGCGCCCCAGCCCCAGCAAAACTACCAGCAGCCGTCGTCCGGGTACGGCGCACCCGCCCCTGCTCCCCAGCCGAGCTACAACGCGCCCGCACCCCAGCCCAGTTACAGCGCGCCCCAGCAGCCCTCCACCGGCTACGGCGCACCCTCCATCACCCCGTCCATCCCCATAGCGTCCTTCACCATCCCCCCCAGCCGGCCCTCACCGCCCGCCACCAGCTACGGCGTGCCCGACCAGCCCGCCCCCGTGCCCCAGCGGCCCTCCAACTCCTACGGAGCCCCCGCACCCCAGCCCAGCTACCAGGCTCCCGCCCCTCAGCCCAGCTACCAGGCCCCCGCCCCGCAGCCCAGCTACCAGGCGCCTGCTCCCCAGCCCAGCTACCAGGCGCCTGCACCCCAGCCTAGCTACCAGGCTCCCGCCCCTCAGCCCAGCTACCAGGCCCCGGCCCCGCAGCCTAGCTACCAGGCACCCCAGCAGCCGTCCTCCAGCTACGGGCCTCCGTCGCGGCCGCAACCGCCGTCAACGAGCTACGGTACGCCGGTGCAGAGCTACTCGCCTGCCCCCGCGCCCCGACCTCAGCCGCAGCCCCGACCCCAGCCTCCATCGACCAGCTACGGCACCCCCGCCCAGAGCTACTCGCCGCCATCGCAGAGCTACGGTGCACCCGCCCCACGCCCAGCCCCTCAGCCGAGCTACCAGCCTCCACCACCGCAGCCGTCCTCCAGCTACGGCGCCCCGGCTCCCGCCCCCCAGCCTAGCTACCAGCCACCCCAAAGGCCGTCATCGAACTACGGAGCACCCGCGCCGCCACCACAAAGGCCGTCCTCGAACTACGGCGCTCCAGCCCCACAGCCTAGCTACCAGCCTCCTCCTCCTCCTCCTCAGAGGCCCTCGTCCAACTACGGTGCTCCCGCTCCCCCACCACCAAGGCCATCTTCCAACTACGGTGCCCCCGCACCGCAGCCCAGCTACCAGCCGCCTCCGCAGAGACCCTCGTCGAGCTACGGAGCCCCGGCACCGCAGCCCAGCTACCAGCCGCCACCCCCACCGAGGCCGTCTTCAAGCTACGGCGCACCTGCTCCACAGCCCAGCTACCAGGCTCCAGCGCAGAGGCCTTCATCTAGCTATGGTGCACCCGCCCCGCAGCCCAGCTATCAGGCGCCACCACAGAGGCCTTCCTCCAGTTACGGCGCTCCCGCCCCTCAACCCAGCTACCAGCCCCCTCCCCCTCCTCCACGCCCCTCTTCCAGCTACGGCGCCCCCGCCCCGAGACCACAGCAGCCCTCTTCCAGCTACGGCGCCCCCGCCCCGAGACCACAGCAGCCCTCTTCCAGCTACGGCGCCCCCGCTCCGAGACCACAGCAGCCATCTTCCAGCTATGGGGCACCAGCACCGCAGCCCAGCTACCAGGCACCAGCGCCGCAACCCAGCTACCAGGCGCCAGCACCGCAGCCCAGCTACCAGGCCCCAGCGCCGCAGCCCTCGCAGAGCTATGGGGCGCCCAACAGGGTGCCTGACACCATCCCTCAAAAGTACGACAGCCAAGGAGGTTACGTTTTCTAAATGACAGCTAAAATATTCTTGCCCACCGTTATTGTATTTTTTGTACATATGTAAATGACAAAAATATCTCAGTTTTTTTAAGTTTTTTACGACCTTATCTGAAAGAAAAAATGTATATTGTTTAGGACGAAACCGCTATAAGTTTACTGCAACATTGATTCTGTTAATTTTTTTCATACTTGTTCTATGTAAACCTTATTTATTATCGGGGACAATAATTTATAGGCGGCATAGCTTGTGGCTGACCTGCCCCTTAACGCGAAGCTGTTAACCTACTTTTTCGTGCCGACAGGAAAATGTCGCCGCACTTGACGTTCGTAAATATACGCTTATTTTTGTCAGCTAATAACATTGCAAATATGAAATGTTTGAGACTGACATACTCGAAAACTGTTGTTACCACTTCCAACCAAAATCGTTATAGAGCCGTATCTTGTCGTTTTAAGTTACCAGTTGTTAAATTTTTGCCAACTCTCTATTTATAAACTAAGTGAGAAAGTGAAGAGTGAGTGTGCTGTGAATGTGTCTGAGAATGTTTGTGTAAAATGTTCAAGTTACCAAGTCCTCTTTTGCGAGTTTGTGCATTGGAAAACAATAAATATTTTTATAACGCATCCATTGGTATTTTTCTCCCTTTTCCTTCATCGCAAGCGACGAATTCTCACA
This sequence comes from Frankliniella intonsa, assembly GCA_033675135.1. Classification (NCBI taxonomy): domain Eukaryota; kingdom Metazoa; phylum Arthropoda; class Insecta; order Thysanoptera; family Thripidae; genus Frankliniella; species Frankliniella intonsa. The sequence goes on from CM066253.1 coordinate 4,534,711, forward strand.
GTGTTTCACTCGAGATAAGGCCAATGAATGAAAATATCTCGCCATGTTTCAGAACTTTATTGTACAATGACTTCCCACAGGCTAGTCATAAAACTATTCCTTTTTGTTTTTATTGCAACGAGTTGTATATTTAACCCGATCCACAATTTCTATTATGAATAATTTTTCATTTACATAAATATACACAGAAATACACAAATATAACAATTTCCAACAATGCAGATCTTACAGAAAATTGAAACGAGAGAGTCATTTCACGTCATGTTTGCCACTTATATGAAACATAAACGTAGATAAGTTAGATGTATAGCTAAGTACTTACACATGTTTGCTATCGGTCATCAATAGAATGTTACTATCTTGAAGTTTAATATCTCACTTCAGAGAACAATTAACATGATATGTCTTTTTTAAGGATATGTTAGTTTATGGACCGGTCTTCTCACTAGTAGTCGCGTTTTACAAAGCATTTTACATATATCACACATTTTGTGAACCATGATGCACAGAGGATTATTTTCCCTTAGACACATGGACACAACTACACAATATCCTTATGGGGGTGGATGTGATGACAAATTACTTTATCAAGGTACAGTTACCAGGCGGTATGTGCGTTCTTTGAACCCAATATTTTTCCACAAGACTGCCTTACGATTCTTCATTTGCACGAACTGTAAGCCAACTGAACCAAATGTCTGTAGATACCGGTTAAGCTCGCGAATTAAACGAAATCATTATTCTAAAAGGTTGGATTGAATATTTCAAATAATGTTTCTCTCAGCTGCAAAACAGTTTCTGTTCACTCTTCTTACTTTCATAGTATTAGGCCGTAATAGGCTATTTAGGAGATGCCGAGGATTATGACTAGTGTCTGGCAATCGAATGTCTTTCTGAATTTCACACTTAAAACATTTTAACGAGCACTGAAAATACGTGATTCTCGCGTAAAATAATGCTTAACCTGCGCACTCCCAATGAAACGTCATTACTAGTAACTGTCCCTCATGTTACTAGAGATCAGGCTAAACCCAGCCCACTACAAGCACTTACTTAAATCGTTTCAAGCGGGATTCACAAGGGACTCGTGGAGTGCATCCCTCTGCCAGGGTATCAGACGGCCTCATGGCCGGCCCGCGCTATGAAACGTTAATATAGTCGAACTTTGTACGATACGCGCAAATGTGAGAAGACATTTGAACAGTCTACAGGTACGGCGATGAGAGATAAAACAGTGAAAAAAGATAGGGGTTTGTTTTGTATTACCGGAATGGCAGTGCTTATAAATGTACCATCCCTCCACATGCCCGCGTATCCGTCACGCGATGGCCCATCGGAGGGCATTCCATCAAGTCCCAGACCAGAAGTGAGAAGAACACACTGGCGGAAAAACATGTCGAGACAAACGCCGCCGCCTTTTGCGGGACACCACTAGTGTTGGAATAAGAAATGAAAATTCCAAATAAGCCGCGATGTCAGCTTCAAATACCCAACGGCGTGCATCCAGCGGCGAAAAGAAGCATGTTTTACTTACTCCTGCTCCGGAGCTCAGACGGTTATCCAATAGAGAGACTGTAGCTGCTCGCTCGCGTGAGCCCACTACACCCCTACTGTCACCAACAGGAATGGGAGTCCGGTCCGGAAAGGGACTCGACGCCTGTCCGCCAACCCTACGGAGGAAGAGAGTGTTTGGCATGGCCACTTCATAAGCTTCATGGGAATTCCGAAGCATTACTACGTCCATTCATATTTCTATAGACCACATTTAATACTGAGATTAGATTACATCATGCTCTTCAGAGAGACAAGATGATTGTATAATTTGGGCGGCAGAGAAAGGGCCTTTACACTGTACCAGTAACAAAATTCGCACTATATTTACAATCTCTTTCCTAAACTTAGTGTACCTTTGATAAGTTCACACAGAATTAAAATATTGCATAAATACTCTAATTTCCATAATAACAACGCACGCAATTAAACAAAAATACAGACCAACAACATAATATACTACACTCGATCAACGAGTCAACCTCTATCTCTGAAAATTATCACTCAATTGAGAACAATAAATCTTAGTTTATGCAAACATGGCGCAAACAAGTGTAAAACACAGCCTTACTTCGTGGTATGTGACTTTATATTCCGTCACCTTATGCAAGGTTTCTACTTTCCCGTAAGGGATGTAGTATACAGAATTCCATACGTTCATAACATATCTAACAGTCCCTCTGACTTCACGACAGAAAGAATACGTTTTACGGTCGTTTTCTGGGCCAGAGGGACCGGTAGGTATGACTACCTATTTACAACTCCATACCAAAATAAACAAGCCACGACGCGCAGCCTTCCGATAATATTTTCCAACAAGTCGACCAAACATAATACACAACTCATCTAGCTTCTTTGCACCCAGGCCGTAAGCAACGTAATTCTCTCGCAGCATCGAGGTTCCTTTCACTACACGCGCGCTGGCTGGAGAGCGCCTGCGATCTGCTATATAGGCAACCCATTCGACGCCACACCACCGCAATGGACTAAGTCGCCCTTGTTTGCAAGCTCATTTTGCATGTCCTAAATTCAATTTTATTTTGAACGAGCCAGCCTCATTTTTCAATAAATATTCCAAATAGATATATAGTGTTCTGATATATATATATGATACAAATGATCCTCTCATTTTATTTAAACTATCAGACATAAAAATATGTACGTTTCTAGGTAGACGTGAGGTTACCTACCCTAAACACCCTCTACACACCAATAAGCTATCTCAGCCTTATATCCTAGTTAACGTGGTTAGGGTCAGTGCTAACATTTCGCGAATCCCCACCGTCACGCTCAGATGCGGGCCGCAAATGGTAGTTCTAACGTCCTCCGAATCAAAGCGGTTTGTTTACAGCTAACACATCACAATATTTTGAAGCGACTAAATTAATATACTCCAGCTTCAACGCCTAAACACGATCCAAGCATACTCCTATTAGCATCCAACTTCATAATTACACCACTCTCGTTCTGGTTATGCTGAGGAAAATAAATAAAAACCACTTGACATCAGAATGCGGAAAATCTGTCGAGTTTGATCGTTGTTGAAAACTAATGCCATTTGTGAGTTTTATCGTCGGATTAATTGAATTTTGTATATCCAAACTTGAAGGAAATAATTTAAAGTATTCGAGATACATTCTAATCTTGGTCGTGGTATTATTGCCGTGAAGATTTGTAGTTTGAACGCTAAATTTCTCAAATATAACTTTGTAAAATTTGAACCTGTCAGTAATTTTAGTTACTAAATCCCTGATATAGAAAAAAGAAAACAGCACTTTAGCTACAGGATTGACGCTGCTTATCAAATTCTGAATATAGATCCGAACTAAATAAGATGTGTTTATCGCGGCGAACAAACGCAGGAAAAACACACATTACGTTCGGAGTCCTACAATACGTATTACACAGATTGAGCACGAAATGCGTTCCAACATAAGCTTGACAAGAGTGTTTTTTTTTTTCGTTTTTGTACTTTGATAGATTACGCCTCACGGCGGGGAGGGGCTTTCGTTTCTCTAGAAGGCCGTGTCCCCGGGGCCTCGCCTGCCGGCCGCCGTGGGCATGACGCCCACCCCCGCGGCGGAGGGCACGACCCCGGGCACGCTGGCCCTGCCGCCGCCGCCGCGCGAACCCTTTCGCAGCTGCTCCAGCTCGGTGGCGTCGGCGTCGTCGTCGATCTCCAGGGCGGGGTTGAAGCGGCCGTTGCGCTCGTCCGGGCCGACCATGGTGGCGGCGCCGTACAGCTGGCCCATTGCGCCGGAGGTCATCATGGCCATCTCGCCCTCCAGCGGCTCGCCCACGCCCAGCCGGTCCTCGGGGATGTTCACCACGCACTTGAACAGGTCGTAGCCCGGCGCCAGCCGGCCCTCCTCGAACAGCCACCTGCGCACGCGATACAGTACAGTTTTGTTTGACATTCTGACATGCCGGAGTGTATGGATTTTTCGGGAAGTGTTTTTTTTTTTTTTTTAGACAGTCCCCAGTAGGACTGGCTTTACCAGAGGGTAAAGATGCCAGTTAAAATATTTTAATTTCAACTGAATGACTTACTTTGAAAGTCTGGTAACGGCGTACAGCGTGAGCAGGGACAGGAGCATGGCCATGGTGCGGAACGGGAAGAGCTGCTTCTGCTCCTTCTCGTCGTAGCCGGGGAAGTGGATGAGGGCGGGGAAGCCCATGATGGGCTCGCCGCCCGACAGGCGCACCAACAGAGCGACGATGTACGCCACCAGGGAGCCGTACGTGTTGCAGTGGTGCGGGAAGTGCACCACCATGAGCAGCTGTGGGAACAGGATCACGTACACCAGGTCGGAGCACATGGACCTGTCAGGGAAAAATGGGAGCCTCAGTTAACTCGGGTATCTGTAGGAGAAATATGTGTCTGTTGAATCGGAAGATGAAGATTGGGTATGAGAAATGTGCATGGCGCTTGTTGGAAGTTTGATTTCTCATTCCTCTCCCGCGGTCCTCACCAGAGCCCGTAGATAGAGGGGATCGTGAGCGCCATCACGGTGGCCATGACGCCCACCACGCCGATGCCTATCCGCATCACCCAGATGATCTCCATCTCCGACGCCTGCGACAAAACAACTCCGATGGTAGCGTTATCCGCGGGGACAGAAATCAAGCTTCACAAAATTGTTGAGAAAGATTAAGGACAAGATTTTACCAAATTCCAACTGTTTAAAATTTAAGAGCGTCCATCAGCGCGTGTGTGCACTCACCCGCTGCCTAAAGATGAGCTTGTAGACGTTCCTGGCGAACATGGAGCTGGCCGACAGGACAGACGAGTCGGCCGAGGACATGACGGCGGCCGAAACCGCGCCCAGCCCGAAGAAGGAGACGAAGTCCGGCGTGAGGTGCTGCAGCACCATGGGCAGGATCATGGCTGTCTCCTTCTCGGTGAGTGGCCAGGGGCCCTTGTAACCCGTCTCGTTCCAGGCTGCACGGACGGGCCAGCCGTTGTAAAAACGCATATTCGGAACAGCAGAGGGGACAGGTGAGGGGTGGGGAGTGCTTACGCGTTGCCTTGGCGATGGCGCCGATCATGACGGGCGGGATGGCCATGAGGAAGCAGCCGACGGCGGCCACGTAGGACAGCAGCTGCGCGCGCGAGGCCGTCTTGCTGGAGAGCACGCGCTGGAAGTACACCTGCCAGGGGATGCCGCCGAAGATGAGCAGCAGGCCGTAGTCGATGTACGACGGGATGTCCTTGCCGTCCACGTGACCGATCCAGTCGTGCTCCACGTCCTTTAGCGAGCCCACTAGCGGGTTCATCATGGCGAACGGGATGCACATCCACTGCGGACAGAGACAGCGGTGAGCACGTCAGTCAGGGGTGGGACCAGGGGCATCAGAGGGCACCAGAGGTCAGCAGCTACGTCACCCGCATTGCGCAACGATTCGTCAGAGTTCCACGAAAATTCAAGTGAGTGAGAAAGTTTTCGCGTTTACTGATTATAGTGCCGTTCCCTCCTTTTTGCGAGGTCAGAATCGCATACGACTTTTATCCGGAAGTAATGTAACCCTCGCCGGGCCGGAGTCCACAGTTAGACGAAAGTGTTCCGGTAAGTGTTCATGTGTGCACCGCGTGAGACTCACCAGGCCGATGAAGATGCAGAAGAGCTGGATGACGTCGGTGTAGGCCACGCTGTACAGCCCGCCGAACAGCGTGTACAGCACGGCGATGCACGCGGACAGGATGACGGACGTGGACTGGTCCATGTCGATGATGACGGACAGCGTGGCGCCTGCGGGCCGAAAAGGAAGGCATTCGCTCATCATCAAGAAAAATGTGGGTCGCGGGCCGCAGCGCAGCGCCGCGTCGCATTTTAACATATTACTGGGCTCCCCGCCGGGACGGAGACGGAGAACGCGGTGTGCAAAGGGAGGGGTGGAAGTGAATGGAGGGGTGAAGGGAGGGGGGGGGCACTCGTCAATAGAGCCGTGACGTCAACGAGAAGCCTGAGGTAGGGCCGGGGCCGGGGTGGCCCTCGGGGCTACGCGATGCCCGCGCCACGGCCGCTACGACGGCGATGATCCCCGAGCTAATCAAGCGTGCGACCTGACGTCTCGGATACTCACCCAGTGCGGCCAGGATGCCCGCCGCCCAGAACACCTCGCCGCAGAGAGCGGGCAGGAACAGCAGCCCGCCCATCCTGGAGCCGAACAGGTCCTGCAGCGGGTCCAGCATGGTGACGTAGCCCTGCGCGCGCATCTGGTTGGCGAAGAACAGGCCGCCTGGAAGAGACAGGGCGGGGCGGTCAGCGGGGCAGGCACAGGCGTTGTGTACGGCACAATGAGAAGAACAGTTTTCATTCACTGAATGCTCGAAATGGCTGCGGGGAAATGTTCGACTGGACTCACCGAACACGAGGCTGAGTGCATAGCCGAAGGGCGCCTGGCACCACACCAGCCCGCTGCTGTAGATGGCCTCCGCCGTGCCATTGATGTAGCCGCCGCCAACCCAGGTCGCTGCGGAGGAACAAGAACACCATCATTGAGCCGCTCACGCGAAATCGCGCTGTGGAGCCAGGGCTTTGGGGGGGGGGGGGCGGAGATAAAGCTCTGGATTTCTGCGAGAGCGACTGCGCTTCTTGAATGATCCAGCAGCCGAGATGCCTGGGGGCCCCGGGCAAGGTAGGCTCCCCTAGACTCGTCAGAAAAAAAAGCGCCAGTAGGGCCTAACTGCTCGGCGCGAGAACGACTTTTTAGTAGATTCCAGCACTAACGCCCCCCTCCAAACCCCACTGAAGCCCCCGCCCCTTGACGCTGATAGATGGAGAGGGGCGTGCACAGCCGGAGAGAGGTTATCTCGCGCCTCCTCGGCTCCCCCGAGGACGCAGAGTTGACGCGGGGCGGGAGGGGGGGGGGAGGTCCAGGAACACCCGCAGCTGTGCGGCTCGGGGCTCATGTTACCCGACCCGCGAGTGAGGCGAGGCGCAGAGTGACGGGGAATGTCGGTTGGCGCCTGGCGCGTGGCCACGGCGCACAGCGCCGGCACAACCCCTGCCCCGCCCGGCGCCGCCCGACGCCGCGGCCAAACCCTCGAACCCCTCGCCGCCCACCCTGGGGAGGTCATCTCACTTTGGTGCTGGTGGGAGAGAGACGAGAGCAAGAGAGAGAGAGGGAGAGGAGGGGGCTTGTTCTCTTCAGCTGCTGAATGAGACCCTCGGGATCGGTGGAGCCCCCTCCCCCCCCCCCCCCTCGCACAAAAAGCAGCGAATGTTCATATGACCTCTGGCTCCACGCAGAGGGTCGAGAGGGGGGGGAGTGGATCTGAATAATTTCTAGACCGTACTCTACGGTTGAACAACATCGACCCGTGCTCCCCGAGCCGAGCCGACATCCGCGTCATACGCAGCAGTTAGAGGTACGGGTGCGGCTGCAGCCTTCTTTTCTCAAGCAAGTCACGTTGGCGATAGTTGCCGCGCAGGCTGGTGCGGGCCCCGCCAGGTCTGGGTCCCACCTCACCAAAGGACCCCCTACCCCTCCCCTGCACACACCCTCACCACGCACCCCTCCTATCCCAACAAGGCCCCCTCCCCTCCCCCGGCCTGGCCGCCCTATTTTCTCTCCTCTCCACGCCATTGTGGCGCGCTTGTCGTAGCCTGAGACCCGTGGGAGTCGAACCTCACCCCCACGGAGCACCCCCTCCCCCCTCCTGAGGGCCCGCCACCCCATCCCTCACGGCCCTGACAGCGCGGTGCATGCCGGCTCACCTGTCATGGTGAAGATGCCGACGAACAACCCGATGCTCCTGCCCGCCAGCATCACCTCCTCCTCCGAGTCGTTGCCCGCCTCCTTCTTGCGGGCCGCCCAGAAGCCCACGGCCAGGATGAGCAGGTAGAACAGCACGATGCTGACCACGCCCGCGATGTTGAACATCTGCAAAAGAGAAAAGGGCTCATCGGGTCAGACAGAACGTGAATCTCATTGGCGTGGTGGGTAGTTGGGCGGAGGACGGGAGAGTCGGGCTGGGAGGGCGCGCGCGGCAGCCCAGCGTGCGCCGCTGCGGAGCGGGTGGCCTGACGCCGGGCGGCGGGGTGGGGGCAGGGGCAGGAGGAGGGGCGCTCTGATCGTAATGCTCCACAGGCACGAGCACACAGAACACACAGACCTACGAAGGGTAAGGGTAGCCGAGTGCGTTCAAACAGCGCGCCGCGTGGAAAGGTCATCGTGGGCTAACTATTCACAGGTTGACCACCAGCACTGAACGTGTGCGACGTGATTTTGCGAAGAGAAGGTACGTCAGTATTTCCAGCGCTGCAGGAAGTGTCTGGCAGCCTGGCCTCGTTCCCCCCGTGCACGACTTTCACGAAACGTCAGGAGTCGCCCCCCCCCCCTCCCCACACCCACCCTGAGGGGACCCTGAGCAGCTATCGCCACATCAAAACTGCATTATACGCGTCTCGTCGTTTTAATAGCTTGACAAAGTCAATTCGTGCCGATTAGTATGACGCCCACCACGGTGACGTGGCAGGGCGGGGCTGGGAGGGGCTGGGAGGGGCTGGGAGGAGCTGGGAGGGACGGGGAGGGGCGGGGAGGGGCGGGGTGGGACGACATTTAATTGGAGGGGACGGGGTTCTGCCCAAGTGACGGAGGAGGGACGGGGGTTAGGGTTGAATTAGCACGCCATTGTGGGGGACGGTTAGGACCGCAGCAGCGGCAGAAGGTAGGACACGATAGGAATGTTTGCACAAGACAGCAGGAAAGGGGGGAAGGGAGGGAGGAATTCTGATGCTGTAATAGGTCTTCGTCTTGCAACGAAATCTTAACTTAAAAGAAGTTTTCGAATATCTTGAATTCTTAAATAAAATGCCAGTCAGACTGATCATTGGGGATTCCTAAAAGCAAGAATCGCTGATGCAGTCAAAGACCACTACAGTTTTTTTGACTGACTGCATTAGACAGTGTCCCGGGAAAGAGAGGAGGGGGGGGGGCGAGGCGGAGGCTCGCCGCCTCCCGACCCGACAGCTAATCTCAGTCAATAGTAGGGGATGAGATCGGGGAAAGGGAAGGGGGCGAGATTTATTCAGTTTGGCTAACAGCTCTACGTGCCGTCTGGCAGGGGGAAGGAGGAGGAGGGGGGGGGGGGGCTGCGTGCTGGGCGCACGGGGGGCGTATAGATGACGTGTTTCCTTGGCTCAAGATATAAACAGATTCATTGAATTTGAGTGGTGAGTGCGCGTGCGTTGGCAACGCACTCGACCCGCACTGCTTGCCAAAGCGACCTGGCCCACGCCATCGTCTAAAGCGGCACAAAGGAAAGAAAAATACCAATTTCTTGAAGGGTTATAGCTGTAATTAATTCACCAAAGTGTTAAAAGGGATTTTAGAGATTTAAATTTAATCTTTCGACATTCAAAGTATTTAAGATCCCCCTCAAAAAAGTAAACTTTTCGTTATACCCTTGTTGTGTTGCCTGAGCAAGAAAGCAGGTCAAGTTTTGTAGGTTTCACTCCCCTTGTCGGGGAAGGGTGGGTGGGTCGGCCTAGCCGGGGGTCATGAGCAGGGGCGGGCTTGGGGAAGCACAGGACTTTCACTCTCTCAACGGGAGGGCAGTGCGGGGCGGGGCGGGGGAGGGGGGGGGGGAGCGGGGCGAACCCTTCGGCCAGTCTCACTCACCTTGATGACTGTTCAGGAGAAACCGCTCGACGAAAAAGAAGAGTTGTCCGAACGAAGAGGCTGCCCCTCACTGACACTCTGCGACTTCAGTCGCCACTAAAGAGTCCACTTCTTAGAGTTCATCAAAAATAATCTCTCAATCTTCCAGAGCTTTTAAAAAATACTTGAAATTCTTTGAACACAGCGATAACAACGACTCTAACAATTATTTAATATTTATATATATATATTCTTCTTTAAAACTATAATAACACTTATTCTGACACGCACTCTCACAGAGACACACACACACTATCTTTTCTTCAAATAGGTACCCTAGTATTTGTTTTCTTCGCTACGAAGCTGCTTCGCCGCTAGCAATAACAATAACAACAACAATAAGGAGAACAACTCTTGTGTGCTGGCTGCGGCCGGCAGCGGAAGATCAGTCGGTCAGTCGGTGCGATAATACTGACTGAGGCGATGCGGTATCGACCGAGGCGCGGGCGCGGGCGCGCTGCAGCAGTCGCCCCAGCGGAGGGAGGTCTTCTGTGAGGGGCTGTTCCTGGTCCTATACCCCAGGCCGCACATGGGAGCGCGCGGGCCGGGACCAGGGCCGAGGCTCATGGGGACTCATAGGCGGGGCGGGCCGGGCCGGGCGGGCCATGGACCTGCAACAGAACAAGAACAACGGTACAGTTAATGTTTAACCTCTCTCAGCGCCTAGACACCGGTCGATAAGCAGCCTGGCGCTCTCTTTCTCTGTCTCTGTCTCTCCCTCTCACTCACTCACTCACTCACTCACTCACTCACTCACTCACTCACTCACTCACTCACTCACTCACTCACTCACTCACTCAGGCTTAAAGGTGGTTTACGCCCTTCCGCTGTTGTACCTTACGGATGGGACGTCGGATGGGACATGAGAATAAGCAATGTGTCCTCCTTACCAACGCATCGCGCGCGGCGGGGGGCACGCAACCGGAGGGCTACGGCCAAGGTGCCTCTGCACGCGAACTATGCCGTTTCTCCCTCCCCCTTTTCTCCCTCCCTCCCCCTTCTCTCCCTCCCTCCCCACCCCCCTTCCCTTCCCTATCTGCCCCCACCTACCTCTCCCAAAACCTACTTCCCGAAGCTTGATAAGTATTCCGCGTTGCCCCTGCGCGCCGCCCGGTCCCTCGTCCTTTTCATCATAAAACGTTCCCAAATGAGCCCCGGAGGCGCCCAGCCCCCGCCCCGCCCCCGCCCCGCCCCCGCCCCGCCCCCGCCCCCGCCCTGGCGGAGCGGAGCAGCGCGGAGCCCAGCCATTCATTTCAACATCAGCGGCGGGCGCACCCGGCGTGAATCGTAATTACCATTAGCCCTCGGGGCCCGCGCCGGCTTCACAAACAAAAGCAGAAGGGGGGACAGCGAGGTGCGATGCGAACCGCACCAGGACGCAACCTTAGTACACAAACTTTTCCGTACCTCGAACAGCAAAGAGGGCACTGGTGCACTGTGGTAGTGCTGCAGTATGTATTTTTGTAGTAGTGCACGCGCAGGGCTGGTTATTACGTTCTCGAAGCGGAAGGCACTTTTCGGAACGGGAGACTGTTTCCAGAAACATTGACCTACCTGCCCCGCCTTGTCGTGTGTCCTGGGGGGCGTATACTTAACTTCCAAGGACGCCCATAACGCGCACCCAGTGGCCAGCCGCCACGCCCCGCCCCGCCCCGCCCCGCCCCGCCCCGCCCACGCTCCCAGGCCCCGCGGCTTGGCGCCATGTGCGAGTGTGACAGGTCCAAAGCGGCGCGGCGTGCTGACCTGAACGCCAAGGTCGGACCCGCCAGCCTACGGCCGATTAATTCTCCTCCCCCGCCCGCGCGCCCCTGGCCGCATGTTTCACCAGCAGAGTAGGCGTAAAGGGCATAGAGTAGCAGAGGCTGGAGCCGGCTGCCACTGCGCCGCGCGCGGGCGGGCGGGCTCGCTAGGGTGACGTGACGGCCACGTTGGCCTCATACGTTCTCCCTCCTGCTCGTTCAGCGCTGGCAACGGTCGTTCGGAATGACACAATACGTTTTAACACATGCTCATTCCCCTCTCCGTGTCCGTGTAGCGCGGAGGGAATACCTGTCGCCAGGTGCTCGCCCCAACCCCTTCTATGGTTTTAGCTGAAACGGTCCAATCGCCGTGCAGGCGGCCAGGATGGTCCCCAGGAGAGCGGCGGCGTGGCTTCGGCGAGGCGCCGAGGTGGGGGGTCTCGTCCCTTCGTCCCGCTCCGCCATCAAGTGGCTGGCCGAAGAGGATGACGGGGAGGGGAGGGGCAGCAAGCCGGGTGGTCTGGGAGGACCTGGCCCGGACCTAGGGTCAGGCAATACAGGGGAGGGACGGCACGGGGCGATAGAGCGAGAGCGGGAGGGAGGGAGGGAGAGAGGGAGAGAGAGAGGAGAGAGAGAGAGAGAGAGAGAGAGAGAGAGAGAGAGAGAGAGAGAGAGAGAGAGAGAGAGAGAGAGAGAGAGAGAGAGCGGGAGGCAAAAGAGGGGAGGAAAAGAAATCCCCGTGAAACCTTACGATGTGCCATACATGGAAAGAGGGTGAGGGCGGTGGGTGGGCGGGCGGACGGAACAGAGGAGAGGTGCGGGGAGGGCTGGCGGTGGAAGAGGGGAGCTGACTGGTCCGCCTCACGTCGCTCCGCTGCTGCTACGCTGCCGGATTATCGGATTTGGACACCAGAATACGAGAGGTAGGGGGAGGCAGGTGGTGGTGGGGAAGGGGGTGCGGAGGATAAGGGGAGTGGGGTTGTCACTGTGGGTGGGAGGAAGGGGGGAGGGGGCTCCCAAGATAAAGACGCCGTGGGTAGGAAGGCGGTGAAACGGCGGGGAACGGGTGAGCCGAGGCGAAAGAAATCGGGTTGGAAATAGGCCAGCTCATTTGGCGGTAGGGCAGACCGCAAAGGTGTTGGGCTGGAGGAGGGCGGCCGGGGTGGGGCGGTCTGCTCAGTGCGACCACACGAAATATCCCGCTGCAATCGAACGCGAGCATTTGACTGGATGCACGAGCAGTACCGGTGTATCATTTTCTGCCTACATGAAATACTGAGCGGTTCAGCTCGGCTGCTTTCCAGCAGAAAGAGAAGTGAACAGCATTCTGCTCAGTGCACGGATGTGAGGCTTTCACAGTGCTTGTTTTTCGTCCACATTACCAGATTCTGAGCGGAGAAAATGTCATCGAGTAGTTGCACTCTTGATTTGACAGTGCAGCCGACACGATAGAGGGGCGAGGGTGAGGGCGAGGTGTTGGGGGGGATGGAGGGGGTCTGCCCCTGCGCGGCGCGCTGCCACACGGGCCAACGGCCAACCTGCCATAAGGGTAGAGAAGGGCTTTGGGAGGGGTAGCGGAGCCAACGGGCTATCGATCACCGCGCGGAGCGGGACGCGACGGGACGCGACGCGACTGCAATCAGGAGCCTTACCTTCGCGCCGCGCGCGGCCGAGATGTGCACCCCGACGCCCCGCCCCACCCGCCCCGTCCCACCCCGCCCTGCTAACACGCCACACCCCTTCAAACATCGCCAACCTTCCCTCGCCCCCACCTAGATATGGTAATGATGCAATTTTCGTTGGCCGTACGTGACGTCGCGCGGCGCCGGTAGGGGGGGTGGGGGGGGGGGGGGGGGAGCGTCGCCGCCTACTGACACACGTCGGATCAAACTCTCGGGCAAAAGGAACTACGACGCAGGGGCGATTTAAGGAGGGTGGGCGGAGGGAAGGCCCAGGCTTGAGTGACTGGCTCTCGGCTGGCCACGGCCTCCTTCCATGAAAAGGTTCGGTTGAAATGCAAAATCAATTTGGATTCTACTGTAGAATAGATAAAACTGTGCAACACGCGTCAGCAAAATTAAATATTATTTGGAGAATTAGTGAATGGGATCGCGGAGACGTTGCACTTGAGGAAGGTTTAATCGACCCATAAACGAGGCTTCAAGTCTGTGGAGAAGACCTAGTTAAGTGCAGTCACGCTCCCTCCCGGAGGGTTGCCCGAGCCCCAGCACCCTTCTTCCTCCAATCGGTGTACGTACGAGTGAGGTACTCCCGGTACGTGCACCGCCGCGCACCTCGCCGTGCACACGCCTCTCGGGTCGGAACAGGAGGAAACGGGGGGCGGTAGGGCGGAGGTAGAGTCGGCGCGAAAGCTCTAAAGCCCTCGCAAGCGCATTGGCCGCCAAGTCCCTTAGCGGGAGCCTCAGTGGGAGCTCCCACCCGCAACAGCGTAAGTATGCACCGGGCCAGAGGCCAGGGCGGCAGGTCTCAAAGCTCAACTTGACTGGAGCATGTACTCGTAAACTGTATTCTTGGTTTTCACAAAATCTTAATTTTTTTATTTTACAACACTATTATGAGCTTATTTTAAGAAAATATATTGGAGTGCAGTCAGAGGTGGGTTTTCGATCGCGAGCATTTTTTTAAACAAGAATAACCCGGAAGGAATTGAGGTGTGCAGCCCCGCAGAGGCATCTCTGGAGCCGAGAGCACATTCAGGCAGTCGAGGAGAGGAGGCGGGTGTCGCTGGACACGCGGCTGCGAAGGGCCGAGCCCACGAGGCGCCTACTCAGCAGAAGCACCCTCTCACCCCGTCCCCCCGCTCCCACGAGGAGGGCGAGGAGCAGGTCGCGGGGCCGGCAAAGGTCAGCGGGGCTCCGGGCGGTCTGGCCTGGCCTGGCATGGCCCGGGCCCGCGCCGTAGTGTGTGGCACGGGGGTGGGGCGGGGCGGGGCGGGGCGGGGCGGGGTTCCGCTGCCGTGCGGTCTGCTCCGGATCAATGGGACGGCCCGCAGATGGGGGACGGGACGCGCGAGCGGAGGAGGAGCAGGAGGAGGAGGAGGAGGAGGAGGAAGAAGAGGGGCGAAAATACCCAGGCGTGCCACGACACGGCACGCCCCGGGATGAGTTTGTAAGCGCGCAGGAAGCGGGAGCGGGGCCACCTGGGCGTCACCGCGGAGGAGAGAGGGGCCGCTGCCAGGCCGCGCCGACACGGTGCGACACGTTGGCCCGCCCCGCCCCGCCCTGGCCCGCCCCGCCCGCCCGCCCCGCCCCGCCCCGCCACCGAGCCGCGCGCGCTCTCGCGGGCGGCCGAGGGGTGAGGGTTGTCCAGGGAGTGGGAGGAGGGTAGTCCTGACCTGCGGCGGCTCAGATTTGGGGTGTGCGAGGGGCCGGGGCTGAGGCCGGGGCCGCGGGTGCCTGGGCCTGGGTGCGCCAGGTCAGCCGCGAGTTGGCAAAGCGAACCAACGAGGGGGGTGAATCTTGCCTCACCCGAAGAAGGGATACGGCGGCGGAGGGTCGACTATGCGAGCAGGATCACAAACCTCGCAAAACACCATTCATTCTTCAAAAAAAAAAAAAGGGAAAAGAAACACAAACTCAAAGTCACACAACTGGGCCTAAGTCAAGGTGAGGGCGGCCCTGACGTCGACACTCACCTCAGAACCACCGCCTGTCCTGGTGCTCAGCGGCGCTGGCACAGCTCCACACACCCACACTGCACGCACGCACGCTGTCCGCGACGCTCAATGCGGAGGACGCGTCGCGAACCTGCCGTCCGGTGCGGGCGGGTCCGGAGCGCGCGGAGCAGCACGGCTCACGGGGCGGGGCGGCGCTCCTACAGTCCGACCAGCGGGGCGACTGCTGCGCGGGGGGCCGGGTGTGGCGCGGCGTGGCGTGGCGCGGCGCGGCGGGGCGGGGAGGCCAGCCCCCCACGCGCGCCGGTGCCCTGCCCTGCCCTGCCACCCTCCCCTTCCCTCTCTCTCTCCCTCTCTCTCTCGCATCCCGCGGCCACCCCCGGCCTGGGTGGAGCGCTCTCTGTCGCACCTGTGCCCGTCCCCCTCGCTCCGCCGGGGTCGGCTGGCCGGGGGCCACAGCCCCTCTTACTCGCCGGGCGGCCGCGACGCGACGGGGTATACCTCCCGAGCGGGGGTCGTGGGGCGGGGCGGCGGCGGGCCGCGGCCCGTCGGGGGCGGCCGCTCGTATTGATTCCGGAGGGCAGGCGGGGCGGGGACGCCGGGGGCGGGGCGGAGCGCGGGGCGGGGCGCGGCGCAGGCGCCGGGGCCTGAGCCCCCATTGGGGCTGTGGAGCCCAGCCCCACGGCCACGCCCGCCACTCACAGCGCGCGCGCCCCGCCGCCCGCCGCACCCCGCCCCGCCCCGCCCCGCCCCGCCACCCCGCGCTCCGGGCTGCAGTAGACGTCGTGGCGCCGATGGACAATACCCCCGGCCCGGCCTATTGCCACCAGAACGGCGCCATGGTCAGGGTGCCCTGGCCCCGGTCCCGGTGCAGCGGGGCAGGGCTTGCCCGGGCACACCTGGTGGCTGGTCTCGTCTCCAGACCGCCCCCGCCCCACGCCGGTGGTTCGGTCATTCAGACGCCACCAAGGGGCCGGCAGGGGCCGGGGCCGCACGGGCGCTATACGCCGCCACGCCGGGCCGGGGTACACCAGCGCCCTGTCTGGAGCTGGTGCCCCAGCGCGACCACGAGGGCCCCCCGGGGGGTGGGGGGTGCCCGCAGGGTGTGGAGGTCGATAGGACACGGCGCAGCCCTGCCCTGCTTTCCTCAGGGCGTATTTCGCGATGGCCGTAATGGCTCCATTGAGCATCAACGGACAGGCGGGCTCTCCGCCGGGGGCACTACATCCCCTTCCCCGGCCCCTCTCTATCTTTGTTTCTCTCTCCCCCCCGTGCGCGGCCCACGCCTGTCCCGCCTGTCACGGCACGTGTCCCCCTCCCCCGCGGCCCCAACGAGTCGTCCAAGTTTGAATGGGTTTACAGGGTGGCGCGCGGTGGCGAACTTTCCGTGCGCACTGGCCACTACCCCTACCCCCTGTTCACCTCCGCAACCCTCAGGCTGGCGCGCGCTCTTCTTCGAACGCACACTGATCATCAAAGGGCTGTGGGAAGGTCACGATGCCCCACCCCGCCCCGCCCTTTCCGATCCCTTTCCCCGCGGGAACCTCTGCCATACCTCTTCCTCTTACACCCCCTCCCTCCCTTATATCCTCACACACGTCAGCCCCACTCAACTCTCAATGATTCAGGAAGCCATCAATAAATTCTGAAGTCTGAAAGCAAAACAAAACGAAAGAAAAGAAACCCGCACTGCCACACGTAGCGGTTTTCTTCTCGTCTCTCTGGCATTGCCGTAATCGTGGGTAAATTTATTTTGAGTGAGTTTTTCATCAAATTACACTCATTGGTCAACAAGCACCTCAATATTTTAACATACTTTTTTGTGACCACCTAACTAGAGAGAGAGAGAGAGAGAGGACACCACTAACAGTGAGTGCTGTGCGGAATCACCCTGAAGGCCTGGGGCGCTCGTGCCTCGCCATACCATGCCCTCCCCATGACTTCGCTCGGAAACGGAAACTTGGAGGCAGCGGCCGACGATTAGTTTCCCTTCTGTGAGTTGGGAGGGAAGAGCAGAGGAAAGGGTAGCTGAAAGGCAGCGACGAGAGAGTGGTAGAGGTGTTATGAACACCATTCCTGTTTCGGTACGGCTTCGGAATGTTGTGTTTTTCGGTGCTCTGTATACACAGAATGTGTCGGGTTTCACGCCACGTCTATACCACTGTCTGAGAGTTAGCAAATTATAAAATATATCGGTAGCAATGTGATTTTTATTGCGTGAATTGAGGTAGTTATTCTGAAAAGCTGGTCTAACAACGGCCTACGTTCTCGGGCACGGCATCACAGACGGAGCAGAGGAGCGGGTAGCGCAGCCGCAGCGCAGCACATACTTCGAATAAACAGATGGCGTGATCCAAAAAGTTGATCTCCCCCCTCCCTGTCTGGCCTCGGCCCGGCAGGTCTCTACAAATTTGCTAGATGTGTATCGCGGAGGCGAAATCAGAGCTCGGCGGAAACGCCGCCGGCGGCGGAATCGGTGCGGAGTTGCGGTGGGCGGGCGCGGCCGGGGCGGCTGCCTGGCGAACGGGGATGGGGCGCGGGAGGCGAGGCCGCCGCACCGGGTAGGCAGCGCGCCCGCAGGGCTGTGGGAGGGTTGCCTACCCGGCCGTGGTAAGGCGGTCCTACGCGCGGGCGGGCGGGCAGGCTGGCTGGGGCTGGGACTTGTCTGGGACGGGGCCGCCTCTCACGACACGCCTCTCAACTCAGTCTGCTCAGAGGTTCTCAGGGGGAAAGGGAAGCAGTAGAGAATGGGAACAGAGAAAGAGAGTGCCCCTTGTTCTGTCTGGCGGGGCGAGGCGAGGAGAGGAGAGAGGCGGGAGGGAGGGGTATATCTATCCACTCTCCCCGAGGACGACCGGCGAGTCGGGGCGGGGCTGAGCCCGGCCTGTCAGTGAACTCGGGCCGCGAATGAAGTTACTGCGGAATCAATGCAAGGGGCGTGTGTGGGGGGAGTGGAGCCCACGGGCGGCCGCAAGGGCACGCGGCAGGGAGGGAGCTTGCACGGGAGGCGGGGCATTCACAACCAGAGAGGTCAAGCGATGGGCGAAACACCACGGAACTCATTTAAACTTTGGTGGAAGAGTAAAGCATCTCGATATCTGTAGCCGTCCCACACGTTTCTGCTCGAACTTGTACGAGGCTCGGTTAAGGTTCTCGGTCGGTGCGGAGCTCCCTTCCAAATATATCGGCCCGGCGACCCGGCCCGGCTCCCTCGTTCCGCCCTTTGAGATTATTTAAGAGCAGGGTGCGCTGGGCCGGGTGAGCGGATCGACCTTAATGAGCGGTGATCGGGGCGGGGAGGCGTCACGCGCCTCTGCTACAGCGCTGCTGACACCACATACACACTTGCAACGGATTTGATGTCTGACAGAGTATTTATTCGCATTGGTTCCAAAAGGGTCATGAGCGGCAAATAGATTTCACCTGGTTTGATTCCTAAGGGCCTCTACAGCCAGTTGCAGTCGGCACGTTGATTCTTCAATACCGAGGTTCTCGATTATTTCCCCAATCGGAGGTCCAGCCTAAAGGGGAGAAAAGAGAGGTAGAGGTGTGCAATTAACAAATCTGGAAAGAAAGTCTCCTCCAGTGGCACTGGTATAATATGGGTCCTCGGAGCATCTAGGACCCATTTTCTTACCTTCAGACCACTTAATGCGGCTCTTAAACCTTTCATTGCTAGCTTATAGTTAACATTGTGAGAGTGACAGATATCCTTGACTGCAGGAACAATGTTGACCTTGTCCCCATCAGAGAGCCTCACAATTTCTGAAGAGACTTCTTCTAAAATATCTGCAACATTTTAAAATTTGGGAGATGAACTATACAATACAACATAACACAATATAATCCAATATGGAAGGAAGCAAGAGTTTCAATTTTTAAAAAAAACTCATTACTTGAAATAGAACTTGAAGAGTCCTTAGCAACCTCCATCAGAACAGAAAATGTAGGTTTTGACCAGATATATTTTAGGTCAGGACTGAAAAAATCCTCAATCCGAGACATTCGAGGCAGCCCCCATTGAAGAAGATAAATCAATCTTTTATCTGAGATAGCAGAAGAATTGGAATGAATTCTGAAAATTTCAAGTTTTGATTTAACATAGCAAAAATTCTCAATGAATAAAATTACGGTAACTGGACTTGCAAAGATATCTTACTGTTCACCATAATTCTGAAGCACAAGATCTCTTAGTTGATTACATAATAATGTCAGACTTTTGGGGTCCTTTAACTTCCTCTCCAACTCCATGCGATTCATACGAACCAGTCTTTCGACATCTACTTTACAAGAACTTGTGTTTAAAGATTGTAAATCAAACTGAATAACAAAAGCAAAATTATAAATGTGTGACAAGAGTTATTCAGTTATATGTATATTTATCATTAAACCTACCTGTTTAATAAGATCTTCAACATTGTAAATGGATGTTATTCCTCTTTCTCGTGTGAATCCTCCCCCAAATTCTGTCACAAAACTAAGAAGAACTTCTGGAAATATTCCAGTTTTTCTAAAATGTTCGACATCAATATCTCCTTGACGTTTAGATAGTTTTGTTCCATTTGGGTTCATTAGAAGTGGTAAATGACAAAATTGTGGTGGATTCCAGCCAAAGGCTCTACAAAGGAGATTAACATAGTTGCAAGAGCATTTTCAAGGGTGTATTTGTTATCCCTGAATCCTAACAGAATATTTTACCTGTAAAGCTGAAGGTGTTTTGATGTTGAGATTTGCCATTCTACACCTCTCAAAACATGTGAAATTTGCATCAAATGATCATCAACAACACATGCCAAGTGATATGTGGGGAACCCATCACTCTTTAATATAACAGGATCTCCTTCAATTTCAGCTGTATCTAAAACTATTTTACCATATATCATGTCTTCAAAACTATCTGGTCCTCTCTCCAGCTAAAAGAAAAGATTAAAGGATTTCTTGATTTGATAGCATTTACATAGTACAGTTTATGCTCCCAAAAATAAAAATAACATACTTTGAAGCGAACACAGTGGGGAACACCATTTTCTAAATTTTGAGAGATTTCATTTGAACTTAAGTCTCGACATCGGTTATCATAACGTGGTACAGCTCCTCTACGGGCTGCATCCCTACGTAATAGCTCCAATCTTTTATCTGTGCAGAAGCATCTGTATGCTGAACCATTCTCAATGAGATTATCTGTTTTAGTCCTGGATGAAATATTTTCACTTAAGTTAAATTCTAGAGTAGAGTTTTAACAAATAAATTTCTTATAATAATATTAGTCTGTAGTACTTGTAGTGACTTAGTCGTTGAGATTGAATATACGGCCCATATTTTCCACCTTGAGATGGACTTTCATCAGCTTTGATTCCTGCCCACAGAAGGTCTTTTTCTATTGCCTCTGCAGCCCCAGGTACTAATCGAGCCTGATCAGTGTCTTCTATTCTGATGAGAAACTTTCCACCTGTGGCCCTGGCAAACAAAAAGTTGTAGAGTGCAGTTCGAAGACCACCAAGATGTATACGTCCTGCAAAGATTAAACAATATTGCTAATATTTTTTTTAATGAAATTTTTTGACTAACAGTCAAAAAACAGACTAATTTACCAGTTGGACTTGGTGCAAATCTGACTCTAACACTGTTGCTAAATTTTCGAATTGATGAATGCAAAATGAATGATGGTATACAGGACTGCTGTAAACACTAAACATAACCTTCAATTAAACCGAGAAATACACAACAGAAAAGATCTAGATTTTGACAGGGCAAAAATCAGACTTACCCTCATCTTAAAGAATGTCATGAAACGAAATTCGAAACCAAGCCTGCTAACAGTTTACGGAAAAAGTGAAATAGAGACAGATCATCTAGAATTTAGCAGGAGTGTCGTCTGCCTGCCTCTCCATACCGGCACCATTCCTTCCAGGAGTCAATCCTGTTCAGTTTGCAGAGACTGTAATGCGTTTTTATCATCATTAACTTGACGAAATGTACGTTAATACTACTTTGTTTTTTGTGATAACTATAGGCACAGTTTTAAGTAGTTTTTCGCAACTAATAATTAAATATGTGAGTATATTTCGTTTTCTTCTATACTTTAACATCCTCAGAATGTTGAGATACAGGTTATGTTTGTTTCTGTCATTCATAGTGAAGGAATGAGTTATGAAATTTCACTTGTGTATTTCAGGCACTATCCTTAATTTTTCGTGAGAGCGATCGAGCAGCTGAAATACGTAAAGAAATAGTTGCCATACGTACAGAAATGTCCCAAATATCAATGATAGATGAATTTGCCAGACACGCTAGACTTCAACGAAAATTAATAAAAATGCAGGATGAATTAAAGGGAGAAAGTAGGTATAATTTTTGTCAAAGTGACGACCTAGATTTCATTTTCTATACGGATGTTAAATCATGGATGACTGCTTTCAGAAATGTCTATTAATAGCACTAGATTAAAATTCAAAGTCATGATTGGCGCTGGCACTACTTTTATGACGGTAAGTTCAATTCTATTGTATTTGAACCCACTCTCTATACTACTCCAGAGTAACCACAATTTTGTTTCAGACTGCATTTATGCTGATTATTCTTTACCTTTACCGATCTGAAGCAGTTGTCATTCTACCTGAGAGCTGGCTTTCACCATTTTCTTCAATTATTTCATGGCCAGCTCAAGAAACAGGAGCAGTTAGTGTTCTAACTTGGGTTGCCATTTGTGGTTCTGTTTCTAGACTGCTAGCTGCCAAGTTAAAGGATTCTACTGGACAAAATTGACTCATGATCCTTATAAATTAATTGGTAATTCCTCTCATCAAATAAATGTTTCAAACCTCACAAAAAAAATGTTCCTTGAGAGCTTGCAGAAGGACTCCAGGGGTCAGATCTCTGAAAACAAATTAAATGAAATAGAACATGAAAAAACCCTTGAATGTTTTTACACTATTTATAAGTAGTGCAACCAGAAACAAAGAGGCTTCTCTTTATAAGTGATTTCTTTATTTTAAAACTAGTGTTAATTTTGTTCAATTAAATTAACAGAAAAATCAAATAATATTTATTGTGTATGCTGACATAAGATTAGAGAACTCTTGTAAATGTGTATTATCTATCAAGTATGATCTGAGGAAAGTTCACTGCATTTTGGAGCCAAAGTGCTGTTTTCATCAGAATACTTTCTTGAAAAATAGGTGCCATGAATTGTAAACTTAGAGGTAGTTGATCTGTTGACAGTCGAATTGGTAGGGAGATTGCTGGAATGCCTAAAACAAATTTTGTATGTAAAAAATTGTAAAAAATGAAATTAAATTTCTTATTGATTTGGAACAAACAGTAGAACTTACTTACCAGCCATGTTAGCAGGTTGAGTACAATAATCTTGTGTAACACATTGAGTCTGATTATCACTCTGTCTAAACTCTGACAGTCTTGGGGCCTGACTGAGAGTTGTTGGTGTTAACAGGATATCTATGTTATTGTTCCACACATTATCAAAATCTCTTTTGATTAACCGACGCACTTTTAGTGCTTTCACAAAATATTTTTCATAGTTTCTAAATGGATAAAGATCAGCAACCAGTAAATAATCCGTGATATTACATTTCTGTAGTACTGAATTAAAATACAAAAAGAGGATAAGAAGTAAAAAAGACAAACCTTTTCAAGAGGAAAAAATTGCCTGACAAAATTCTGCTTCTCACTACTTCATTAAAACCACTACTTCTAGTTTCAGCATACAACTGTTCAGTGGAGGAGGTATCAGTACCTCGAACACCAAAGCGAAGACCATCATAGCGAGCCATGTTAGAAGCCACTTCACACTGATTTAACACTGAATAGCACGCTATTGAACTAGATGTATGAGGTAGAGACACCTGAAAGAAAACACAAGTAACATCCCCTGTGCTGCTACTAATAACAAATACGTAGTTCATAAAGAATAAATTGTTTTGATGTAAAATTTTATCTAAAATAGAAAATAAAATAAACAATACCTCAGTAACAGTTGCTCCGCCTTCATTTAAGATAGAAGCTGCATATCTCCACACTTCAATCATTTCTTGGGACATTGAGGAGTTCTGATATTCTTTGGGAATTCCTATACGCAGTCCCTTTAGAGAAACAGTTTCTTCAAGGGAAATATTAGAAAATGATCGTTTTACAGTCGTAGAATCATTATCATCTGGTCCAGCAATGGCATCTGATCACAAAACAAATAAATTACAATTTCATACTTCTTAGCTATACTATATTCCCATTTACATTTTTACTAACTTAGTACTGATGTCACATCCTCTACAGAACGAGCAATTATACCAGGCACATCCATAGAGTTCACTAGAGGAATAAGTCCATGCCTTGAAACAAGTCCATAAGATGGCTTAAAACCAACAACACCACAATATGCAGCAGGGTTGCGGGTAGAGCCGCCTGTATCAGATCCAAGAGCTCTAAACACCAGATTAAGAAAACAAATAACATTTCAAGACAGAAACAAATTTATATTGTCACTCAGTAATTTCCAAATACTACTCACGCAAAACATGACCCTGTGGCCACAGCTACCGCACTCCCTCCTGAGCTTCCACCAGCTATATGCCAATCCTCATCTGGATTTCTACTTTGTTCATGTGAAGTACTACTCTGTTTTACAGGTGATGAGTCTAAAACTTTAAAAGGTATGTTTGAGCCCCAGACATTTTTAGTGGGACCATAAATTGAATCAACAGTGCCTGATCTGAGGAAAGGAAAGGTTTATATTATATAATGTACAGAGTCAAGAATAATTAAGAGATAAGTATGTTTAATTCGCTCAATGCCAACAACTAAGGTCAAGCCTGAATGGCAACTATAATTTCTTTCAGAGACGCATAGCATGGAGCATGTTCATTTCTCTTTAAAACATGACAGACTTACCCCATTGCAAATTCATCAAGGTTACACTTTCCTACCATGACTGTTCCAGCATCCTGAAGTCTTGAGACTACAGTAGCATTGTATGGAGGGAGGAAATTTGATAACATGTGAGAACCACATGATGTTAATACTCCTTGAGTACAGAAGTTGTCTTTTACTGCGATAGGAATTCCATCAAGTTCTCCTTTACTCTCTCCTGTAATGATAGAAAATTTTTAAGACAAGTGTAAATAGTCTTGCTTTAAAAATTGTTTCTATAGCATTGGTTTCTTTGAACTGCACTAAAAGCAACAATATGCTCTACCTTTAGAATGTCTTTCTTCACTTGCTTTAGCTTGTGCACGGGCAATATCAGTTGTCACTGTAATGAAAGCATTCAGTGATTTGGTGTTCTCGATTCGTCGTAAGCTAGCATCGCACAGCTCTGTTGCAGACAAAGATGATGATTTTAACTGTTTAGCGACCTGAAATAAAGAGAGATAGTCTATGCAGAAGTAATACAGGAAAATATAGGTGACTGGAGTTAACAAACACAGAAACCCATGTTAAAAGATCTGGAAACATTGCATAAGATTGAATGTATTAATTTTACCGTTTTTATGGAGGATGACAACATTTTTAAGACAGGCCGTTGTCACTTTACACGAGTGAAATTATTGAAGAAAATACTAACAGTCTACAAACCCCAAGTAAAACCGGTTCTCTTACAGATATCAATCGCAATATTTCCGTGTCGTCTGCTGCTGGACAGGTTAGAGGGAGGGATTTGAGAGAGGATCTAGTTGGTCGAGTACGAGACTAGGATGAAAACTTTAGCGATCGGTCGAGTGTGGGGCCTACAAACCACTACAAACCCGCAGACGCACGTCCGTCCAGTGAGTGATAAGAAACGCTTACAGACGCAAGCTAGAGCATGGTAAGTAAATGCAAGAGACTTTGTATCGCACGTATGTACACTCTCATCTTTTTTAACCGTGGCATGCCCCTCCCCCCTTCCCTTCACACAGCCTCCCGTTTCAGTTTGGACCAGCAGTGGGAGGAGGGCGTAGGGCGTACGTGAGAGGAGGGGACGGATGACAACAGGAACAGGGCCTTTGCCTCTCTCGCCGGGCCGGGGTCCGATCTCAATCCGGACCTGTTCCCCGACCCACTGCTCTCAGTAACAAGGCACGGGCCGGGGAACCAAGGACGTCACATTGAGGAGCCTCCACGCCTCCTCTGCCGCCACCGCGCGTCGCCGCTCCCGCCGCTCCCGCCGCGCCCGCCGCGCCCCGGCCCCGCGGCCCTCGGCAGACGCCCAGAGGTCCCCCCGGCGATAACAGCGCCGGCCCCGCTCACACCGTTCCGCCGGCGAGGTCCGCAAGGTCCTCAGCATGCTCTGCCTGGGCTTGGGTCTGGGCCTTCGCCTACCCGCGCCGCGGCTGCGCCTGCAGCTGGCCGAGCAGCTGCAGGTGCTGCAGGCAGGCCGCATGGCGTACCACTGCCGGACGGCCGTCCACGGCTACAGACCGCGACCGGAGCAGCCCTTCCAACGTACGTACTCCAGGCTAGGCCACTAGACGACCTTGGTCAGGGCCATGCTCACCGCGCAGGCCAGCGACAAGATCATTCAATCCCTCCATTGCCGGCGTACTGCCGACGTTGCCCTCGGTGTTGTGCCTCGGCCTCGGCCGCGCTGTGACACAAGAGGCTATGATGTCACATGGTCCGGCCGGGGGTGGGGGGCTATGTTGATCATCTGATTGCCGTCGCGGAGGGCGCGGGTCGACGAGCCCCGCATCCCGGCCCGCGCTCTGCGCGCCGTAGCGTAGAGAGTAAAGTCTCGGTGGAGGGAGCTCGGGAGGGAGAGCCAGGCCATGACCGCGCACGCGGATGGGGTGGAGCCTGGTCGGCAGGGGGAAGTACCTCGTCAAAGTGCGCCCACTGCGCCCCTCGGCAGCTGCGCAGAGCTTCGCCTCGCCAACACCGCCGACATGTGTTGCAGTGGAGCAGAGGAGTATAGAGGCGCGGATAAACCAGAGCAACTTCTACCGCCTGGTGGAGGCCTTCCGCGCGCACGGGCACAAGGTGGCCGGGACCAACCCGTACCGGCTCTCGGAACCAGCGTGAGTGCAACCCTATCGCGCCTCTACTTGCCTTCCTCCGGCATTCTTTGTAACGATGCACTCTGTCACGTGCTGTCTCAGCCCCGTCCCCGAACTGGACCTGGGCCGCTACGGCCTGCAGCCGGCGGACGCCGTAAGCCCCGACGGCATCCTGGAGGGGTCGTGCCGCACCGTGGCGGAGGCCGTCGAGTCCCTGCAAGCCGCGTACTGCGGGCCCATTTCAGCAGACCTATCGTACCTCGAGGTAGGCTCGCATCGCACCTGCCTCATGGCCTCCACGGCCACGGACAGAACGGCATCCGCTTACGGCGCATTCTTCACCTTTCAGGAGGCGGAGCGCGAGTGGCTGGCGGGGCGGCTGGAGCGCCTCGTCGGGGAGCGGGTGGACGCGGAGGACGCGCGCGCCGCGGCCGAGGCCATGCTCCAGTCGCAGGCCTTCGACAACTTCCTCGCCACCAAGTTCGTCTCGTTCAAGCGGTATGGCTGTGAGGGGGCGGAGAGCATGCTGGCCTTTTTCCTGCAGCTCGTCAACTCCGCCGCCGACGGTAGGGTGCGTTCCAACGCTCGTGGTGTGGCTCGTTGAAATCTGAAATAAGCGAAGGCCCGCCAGGCCCGAGGGAGGCCCTGTCCTGAGCCCGCGTTGTTGCAGGCGGACTGGAGCAGCTCGTGGTGGGCATGCCTCACCGGGGCAGGCTGAGCCTGCTCACCGGCCCGCTCCTAATGGACCCCAGTGTGCTCTTCAGGAAGCTCAAGGGCCTCGGCGAGTTCCCCGACACGGCTAAGGCCTCGGGGGACGTCACCAGCCACCTCAGTACGTCTGCCACGGGGAGCGAGATCCGCCTCGCAGTCCGCCCTGTCAATGAAATTAAATGACATAAAAGCCGAGCCCCGCGAACTCCTTTCGCTTCGTTGGTTATACCACACATGATGCGTGAGCGTTGAGGCGGCCCGCACGGCGGTAGGCCAGCCCGCCCGCTCGCGTGCGCTGCGTGCGGTATAACCGACAGGGGCCCGCTCCCGCGCCTCGATGTATCTCACGTTTTTCTCTGCCAGTCAGCTCCGTGGACCTCGCCACCAAGCAGGGCAACCCATTCCACGTGACGGTCCTGTACAACCCTTCGCACCTCGAGGTAGGTTAAGTACAGTATGTATTTCTGCGGGGGGGGGGGGGGGGGGGTCTTTGGCCGGCCCTGGCGCCGGCGCCTGTGGGCGGAGCGGGACGGGATCGCGCTCGATCATCTTTTAGGACAGGGTGCCCAACCAATGCGCCCCCAGTCGCCGTCCTGCTCCACGCACTCGTTGGCCTGCAGTACAGCGCGAACCGAATAGGGAAGTACGGCACTGCCGGAGCGCGGCGCAGACCCTACTGACATATTGTATCATGCTCTGACGGACACAGGCCGTCAACCCCGTCTCCATGGGCAAGACGCGCGCCAGGCAGCAGTCGCTGGGCGACGGGGACTACGCGGCGGCCGAGCCGCGCCGCTGGGGCGACAAGGTGCTCAACCTTCAGGTAGGTGCAGCAGCAGGCTCCGGTGACCCATGTGTAGGGCGCGGAGTACGAGAGACTCACCCGCCCCGCCCCGCCCCGCCCTGCCGCAGATCCACGGCGACGCCGCCCTGCCCGGCCAGGGCGTCAACCAGGAGACGCTGGCCCTGTCCCGGCTGCCGCACTTTGAGGTGGGCGGGTCGCTGCACCTGGTGGTCAACAACCAGGTGGGTTTCACCACGCCCAGCGAGCGCGGCAGCTCCTCGCGCTACGGCTCCGACCTGGCGAGGACCGTCGGCGCGCCCGTGCTGCACGTCAACGGCGCCCACCCGGAGGCTGTCATGCAGGCCGCTAGGCTCGCCGTCGAGTACCAGCGCCGCTTCCGCAAGTGAGTTGTGCATTCCGAGGCGGGCGGGCGTGCCATGTCACCGGCACGGCGAGCACTGTCACCTCTCCTGTTTGGCGCAGGGATGTGTTCGTCAACATGAACTGCTTCCGCCGGTGGGGCCACAACGAGATGGACGACCCGACCTTCACCAACCCCGCGCTGTACAAGAAAGTCCGTGCCGGCAGGTAGGCGAGGAGCCAGGGTGGGGGGGAAGGGAAGTCCCGCACTTACACCGGGCTGAGCTGACCGCCCTCCTGCTGTCGTGTTGTGCAGGAGCGTGCCGGACTCGTACGCCGCCGAGCTGGTGGACAGGGGGGTGCTGCAGAAAGAAGAGCAGGACAAAATCGTCGCCGACCGCTTGACCTGGCTCAATGACAAGCTCAAGAACATTGACAGCTTCGTGCCCAAAGTAAGTGCGATCGCATTTTCAAACTTTTTCCGCGTTAACTTGTTTTCTAATCTGCCGTGGTGGCTCTGCGCTCCAGCCCACGTACTTCCAGAGGCAGTGGTCGAGCGTGGAGCAGGCCGGCGCCGCCGTCACGAGCTGGGATACGGGGATCGACGTGCAGCTCTTGCGGCACATCGCCAAGAAGTCCGTCGAGTACCCAGAGAACTTTGTAAGAGGGAAACGCCCAGATAATCCAATTCTTCTCACGGGTTGGATTTTCAGGATGTGGCCAGAGGACCACACCCTAACTTTATTTAGTTACCGTTAATTTGGCGTTGCTTGTTGCCCGACTGTTTTTTGATCATAAAATATACTGCTACAGAACTTGCACCCACACCTCAAGAAGACACACGTAAACGCCAGGCTGAAGCGCGCCGAGGAGGGAACGGCCATAGACTGGGCGACGGCCGAGGCGATGGCGTTCGGCTCACTCCTCGCGCAGGGTTGGTCCAGGATCAGCAGCAGGAGCAGCCGCACCCTTGGCGCCAGTCACACAGAGCACGACTGACGAGACTTGATCCCACTCCACAGGCTTCGACGTGCGCATCACCGGGCAGGACGTGGGCCGCGCCACCTTCTCGCACCGGCACGCCATGCTGGTGGACCAGGAGACCAACGACATCTTCATCCCGCTCAACGCCATGGAGGAGCGGCAGCCAGCGCACCTCGAGGTGGTGAACAGCCCGCTGTCCGAGGAAGCCGTGCTCGGCTTCGAGTACGGCTTCAGCGTCGAGAGCCCCAGGAGGCTGGTCATCTGGGAGGCGCAGTTCGGCGACTTCTTCAACGGCGCACAAATCATCATCGACACGTTCGTCACGAGCGGGGAGAGTGAGTGGTCGGACGTGCATGTTGAGGGGAGGGCGAGGCGAGGGGAAACTCTCGGGAGTTTTGGCCTACAAGTTACGGGAAGTTTTCTGAACTTCTCTTAAATTTTTCTTAGTTATACATTTTTGTTCTCGGTGTTTATTATTTTCTCTGAATTTCCCTGTCAGTTTTCAAAACTTTCGAATTTTCTGAATTGCGCGGTGTACCAAAAATTCAGTGGCGTTAACCCCTCGGGAGAGGGGGAAGTCCAGTGCTGACGCTAACCCCCGTCCCGTCCGCAGCCAAGTGGATGCAGTGCTCGGGACTCACCATGCTGCTGCCGCACGGCTACGACGGCATGGGCCCCGAGCACAGCTCGTGCCGCCTGGAGCGCTTCCTCCAGCTAACAGACTCCAGCGAGGTTCGGCCGGACGGGGAGGACGTCAACTTCCAGGTCGCCAATCCCACCACTAGTGCGCAGTACTTCCACCTGTTGAGGCGGCAGGTGCGTGAGAGGGGAAAGGAGGCAGAGTAAGTAAATCGCCGGTAAAAATTAAACACACAAAAAAGAACTGTTTGAATTCTGTCAAAAGGTACTTCGAAAGTGGAGAAAACCCCTTGTCATAGTAGCCCCCAAGATTATGATACGGATGTCGGAGGCGGCGTCTAGCCTCGTGGACATGGCTCCGACCACAACGTTCAAGCCCGTGATAGGTAAGTCGTGCGATGTACTTTGCCGGACGTGGTGCCGGCGGCCACTGTGGAGACACTAACGCTCCCGCCCCGCAGGGGACGCCTCCGTCGACCCCCAGGGCGTGCAGAGGGTTCTGCTGGTGTCGGGTAAGCACTACCACGCACTGGACAACCACCGGCGACAGCTGGGGCGCAGGGACGTGGCCATCGTACGGCTCGAGGAGCTGTGCCCTTTCCCCGTGCACCAGCTCAACCAGGAGCTGGCCCGCTTCCCCCAAGCCAAGTGTAAGTAGTCCAATACCGATCTTTTTTTTTAACAATTAAAAAAAAAAAAAAAAAACTTGTCGAAATGTTGTGGTCACAATCCAACGCAACGTCCGTGTTGCAGACCTTGTTTGGAGCCAAGAAGAGCCGCGTAATATGGGGGCGTGGACTTTCATCAAACCTCGGATAGAAAATATGGTTGGAAGAAAGGTACCAAACCGAATTGAATTTTTTCAGTTTCCACTACTTCCATAACTCTCTTTAATGCCCTAATTAAAATGTTGCAGGTCATTTTCTCTGGGCGAGATACACTTGCTGCACCAGCTGTGGGAATTGGCAACATACATCAGCAGCAAGCAAAAGAAGTAATAGAAAAACCATTTGCAATCAACCCATGAAAATCTACCCAAAATATCAAGTGTTAAGGGATGCCCGTAGGCTGCAATGAAGGCACATGCATAAGATACACCAGTTTATTTTTCATTTTTTTGCAAGCACATTATTGTACACAGAACAATAAGGTCTGATTTTGTTTGGA
Source organism: Frankliniella intonsa (assembly GCA_033675135.1). Lineage (NCBI taxonomy): Eukaryota > Metazoa > Arthropoda > Insecta > Thysanoptera > Thripidae > Frankliniella > Frankliniella intonsa. The sequence continues at coordinate 4,565,434 of CM066253.1, forward strand.
AATATGTTACTTGCTATACCTAATTATAATGTAAAACTTGAAGAAATGTGGCAGTAAGTTCTTTCATGGTATAAGGCTCAATGAGACACAAATTTACGGAAGTCTTGAAAGACTCAAAAGCTAAGTTCACCTGATGAAATTGGTACAAGGTGCTTGAAGAGTCATACGACCTATTAGTTAACTGTTCAATGTACATTTACTACACGTCAAACTGATACATGACACTAAATTGTAAAATTATTAATAAAAACTATTACGGGTATCTGCAATACTTACTCATTAACATTGGGTGGGGATGAAGCTAGCAATATGCTCTTCACATTCACCAGCATGAAAAGGAACCCTTCCAATGCAAGGATTATCATTCCAAATAGAACTTTGAACATACATGTCATTCCCCAATAAATTATCTTTTCTCAATGAATATTATGCTATTTGACAGAAGCAAAACAGTAAATAAAACATGAAAATTATCAACATTATTGGCAAGAAAAGTTTACAAGATATTTTAAACCCGAAGCATGGAAGCCTCAACACTCTAGCCTGGTATGTTGAGCCTTCCTGAGGCCAACCACTGCGCACTACAGTATCTAAGCCACCGAAATTGCTCTCTACGATGGCTCTATGGCACATAACACTGAATATTTGTAGTGGTGAATTAAACCAATTTTATACAATCTTATCCTCAAACAAATTTCTTGTATATTAAAAAACATTCCATCTGTCCTTGCAACATACAGTTCCAAAAGAAGTCCAAAACAGAAACATTGATAGAGGAGGGGAGGAGACAAACAACTGACTACCCGAGTTCAACAGACTTTAACAGTACAGGAATTAGGTCTTGCTGACTTGCTATCACATTCTTTTTTCACAGGATATTTGTTTTTCTACCATTTCTCAAAAGTATAATAAAATTGGCACAAAATTCGCCATAATTTCTCCTAAAGCTTCCAGAGCGCAAAATTGGACGTGACTTTTCTCTATTTTTTCTTTTGGTGAATTAAAATTTTGGGACTGTCAACTAAACAACCACCACTGCTTTAAAAATCTCTAATCACAAAGTTTGATTGCATATTCATAAGAAAACACAAACAAAACCACAATTTTGTAGCAGATAACTAATAAATTTAAAAAAATGTGAACATTCATTATTCCAGTTCCCTTAAAACACAATATTTTCACAAAATTTAGTGCAACACAATTATTAGATGTAAAGGCTACTATGAATCAAAAGCAAGCACATATAATATACAATTAGAAAATAGCACTTCCCATAAGCACTACAGGAGCGTCAGATATGCTAACCTTTTTGGAGAGGGCATACAGTTTACCAATTAAAAGCATTATATATCAAATCCATTGGAGTTTGAGTCTTAATTCTCTTCCAAATGCCCTTGAACAAATGCTTGCAGACATGCATTACAGGATAGAGAAACTTTATTCTGCAGTGCGTGTCTGCAGGCAAAACAGATCCACTTTCAACCTCGCAAAACTTACTTTGAAAATACAAAAAGTGTTATGTACAAAACAGCATGTTATTGCAAATACTAGGTCAGGAACACGTGCCACTGGGCTACTTGGCTCAGCTTGACCCTCCAATGTACCTAACACAATGATTTTAATGCTGGAACAGGTAACAAACTTGCATGACACAGTTGCAACACATTAACAAAATCTCTATGAAAACATGAACATTATTGACACAGTACCAAACTAATAAAGCCCAGCTTGTGACAGTAGCAGGAAAAGGGAGAAAAGGAAAAACATATTCCACATAAAACTGATTACAATATTGTAATTTTCCAAAAAGCCACATGATTATAACTCTTCAATAACAGGGGAAAAAAATACATACAAAAATGCAACACTTCTCAAACACTTAAATAGTAAAAGATATGCTATGTGTCTCCCTTCTGGACTTATGACTTCTGGACTAAATGAGCATAACAAAATTTTGCAATACTGCACATGTCAATTTTTTACATCTAGGTTTACAGTTCACCGCATTATTAAATGCAGTTTTTAAAAATTTTCCTTGAGATAGTGGCAAAGATAATTGCTTTGTTAGGTCATTGGTGGGTACGGCATAAATATTCATGCTCGGGATGGACAATTCATATTACACAAGACAAATTATATGTAAATTTTAAATAATTATTAACACTTATGCAAATGATATAAATCTATATTTATATACATAACAGAACATAAGTCAATGTCCCTGTAGCTGGAGGTAACAACCAGTTTCACTCAAACTAAAATAAAATTCAATCAAATGACAGAAAAAAAAGAAAACAGTAGTAGTCCTTCAAGAAAACAAATATTTATTCTGAATGAATGATAACTCTACAATATATACATTTTTATAAACGAGATTCCTGAAGAGTCAAATATGATCTCAGGGTCATAAACATCTGTTCTGAATTCCTTAAAATAGGTCAGATGTAATCTATTCAGTCAACTCATGCACACCTATGTATAATCAAGTGAGAATATGTACACGAACATTCACAGCTCACACACAAACGGACGCACGCACGCACGCACGCACGCACACATACACACGCACACACACACACACATAAACACACAGCACATAAAGACCCACTTCACCACAAGCCTCCACAAACCACTCGTCAGACTGTCTCCATATATCTCTGAGTGGGTCACCTAGATGAAAATGCAAACCCCATAAAAAGGCAGGAGATGGGTGACGCACAGACTACTTAAAACCAAAATGATGAAGTTGATATGAAGTATTTTCACTACGAAGCACTTTCTTCTGACACAAGAATGATGGCACTTGATGTAACTCACACCACACAGATGAAAACTCAATTAAATTTGGTCACTAAAAACTGAGGAACACCACAAAACACCCTTTAGAATATGTTCAATGGAGCATAGAGTGGTGAAATCCACAATGACAATATCAGTGATGGCTGTCATAAACGACTTGATAGGTAAACAACTGTTAGTGATGCAAATATGCACACAGTAGTTGAGGGAAAACTTAACTTACAAGATAACTTCCTCAGTCAATCAAAAAATATACAATAAAACACTACAAACTAAATTGAAAATATGACAATCATCAATGTAGAAAGTTCAAACGCAATATCAGAGAGAATGCAAGAATCAACAAAACAATATAAACAAAAGACATACTATAAAAACAAGGTATCACAGCACTGAATGGAGGATTTTAAATATAAATGTAGCTTAATCTCTGATAAAAGATTTCATTAAAAGGAAGGGATGGACATTCTGCTCAGAGAGGTTTTCAGAAATACCCATTTCTTCTGACAAGGAAAGCTGACCAAGATTATAAAAAAAACACCAGTTTAAGGAAATGTACCACTAATGAACAAAAGCAGATTGTTGAGGATTGCAAAGGGATAGGAGCTCCGACTTGTCAACAGAAAATGATTAAGAAATGACAATGAAAATTATGATTTTTCTAAACTGACAGCCATCACCTGATAATGTATCACTCAAATACAGCCAAAACAACGACTGAGAATGGATTTCGATGTGGAGGCTTTAAAGCAAATCTTAGTTAACCATTAAGGTGTGAGATCCTACAGGGGCGGCTGAGTCATACAAAGTGTCAGTATCTTGAGTAGGTTCTCCTTGAAGTTGACATTGATTATTCAATGTTCCAGCACCACAGTCACAGAAAAATCTGAAGGTTGCAGAAAGTAAAACAGAAAAGTTAAACAAAGTCTTGGAAAACAAATGAGTTAAATTGTGAGAAATCCAAATTACCTGTCATGTCGAATAAATTCAACAGTATGACCAGCATGGCAGACCTTTATACAATTCACACATATAGCATTTCGATCTGTTGTATTGCATGTCTGGCAACGATAGAAGTCATGCATTGGAAATGATGTGTAGCTAGAGATTTTATACAGGCATTGCCCATCAGTCACTGCTTTTTCAATGGCATCCTGGTTACTGAATATTCTATTTTCTGGAAAACAGAAACAATCTTTAAACATAGATACAGTACTTCGGCACACAAGCAATACAAAAGGAAATGGGAAAAAGCAATATCAATGAGAAAGATTGAGGAGTACCTTTAAGGAGTGGGTGGACACCACTAGCTAGACACAGTCCACCAAATCGGTTGTTGAAAATTTCATTGTATTCTAAGGTCGCTGTAGCTGTGTTTGTGATTTCAACACCTGCAGCTTGACCGTCAAAAATTCTATTTCGCCTCAGTATTGGGTGAGATCCAGTAGAAATTAGTACACCCGCTTGAGCATTGCGAAATATATCATTACCTTCCAAAACCCCTAACAAGCAGAAAGCAAAATAATTCGTATTATAAAATTGTGGCTATGTCCCATAAATAAATACAATGATTATTGTTATTATGAAGGATTATTACCTTTGCCACCACTGAAAACACAAATTCCTCCATCTCTTCCGTCAAAAATTTTATTTAGTTTTAGAGTTGGGTTGGACTCTGTCTTGATCCAAACTCCAGCCATGGCATTGTCAAATATTTCATTTTGTTCCAAAAGTCCAAGTCCCCCATTGTACACCAGCACGCCACCATTTTGGCCACCCCAGATTTTGTTGCCTCTGATTATAGGGTTACTGCCCGTTCTGTGAAAGAATTGATATTTAGTTTCCAAATGATTACGTTGTGAACCCTAAATATAAGTAATATAGGTAATAATCAGTACACACCTTATCTGAACTCCAGAGTACATGTGGTTAAAGATTTCATTATCTTCCAGTCTACCATGACCATTGTCATAAAAGTAAACACCAACTTGTTTCCCGGAATGAATACGATTGCGCCTCAAAATAGGAGTGCTTCCAGTGGTGATCCACACACCAGCTAAAGAGTTAGAGTGAACTTCATTTTCTTCTACAAGGCCTCGGCCTTTTTCATGAACATAAATACCACCATGTTGTCCATCATGAATCACATTATGTCTAACAATAGGGTCACTTGATGTTCGGATTTGAATACCAGCAAGTGCATTGCCTACATGACAAAAAGTTGTAAATTAATGAATATTTATGGGCATGATCCTTATGTCGTCAAGCTTAACTATTTTAAATACCTACCATGGATGTCATTGTGCTCTATTAACCCCCTCCCCTCACCAAAAATATAAACGCCACCTTGCTGTCCATCATAAATTTCATTTCGACGTATAGTGGGGTTGCTATTAGACGTAATCCATACTCCAGCAAAATTGTTGGAGTGAATTTTGTTGTCTAAAAATTGGCCAAGCCCATTTTCATGAACATAAATACCACCTGTTTGTCCGTGATGAATTTCACAATTTACAACAGTGGGATTGGCTCCTGCCTTTACTTCAAAGCCCGCAATTCGGTTGTTGTGTATGTCACATGATTCAAAGTAACCCTATTAAATGTGGAAAAAAAAAAAAAGAAGAAAAAAAGGGTGTAAAAGATGTTAAAAAAAAAACATTAATGCCAGACAAGCAAGCAGTTGAGGAGCTTACCATGCCATTGTCAAATGTAAACACCCCAACATCTCGCCCATGATGAATATGATTTCTTCTCATGATAGGACTGGCACAATTTTTCACCCAGATACCAGCAAGGGCATTACGGCTTATCTCATTGTCTTCATACAAGCCTTGCGCATAGTCAGTGACATAGAGACCAACGTTCTCACAGTCACTGATATCACAGTGTCTGATGGTTGGATTTGCCCCCATACCACTCACACAAACAGTGGAACCAACTAAAACATAATAATAAATAAACGTAAGCTGTCATGTGAAAGTATATTATTTTGAACTCTTGTCGTAAGAAACTTATAAATAAACCAGAACTTACCAACTGAACTACTTCGTATGATACAATGATCAATTGTAGGGCTACAGTTTTCTCCAATTTCAAGTGCATAATGTTTATGATGCGGTGTTGTGGATCCCACATCTGGAGAAAACTTTAAAGTTACATGCCCTAGATACGCCTGCTTAGCACCCTCAACAAACATAATAGTAGACTCTGATTCACGGTCCAATATCACAGACTCAGCAACATTTCCAGGGGCCGCACCTGAGATGGATAGACGAAGTATTTAAGTAAGGAAACTGAAAATATAGTGAAGTTTGGAGTTAATCAATTCCTCAACCTACCAATGAGAGAGACATCACAATCAATGACCAGAAATTCGCCTGTGTATGTCCCAGAGTGAATAAAAATAAGAGCCCCATCTCCAGCATCAGTGTGAAGACTTTGACCTTTCTCGTCAGCATAATCCAAGGCAGCTTGAATAGTATTGAAGAAAGGAACTTTTCTGCCTTCAAACTTAAGGTCTTGGTAACCTTGCCGCACATGTACACCTCGATACAACTGCTGGAAACTTTCCTTCCATGGGTTAGCATGTTCACAGTCTGATACATTCTCAAACTCAAAGCGACATGGCTCTGGGTTGAATAGTGGAACGTCATATTCATATAGTGACTGATACAGCTTTTTCCTAATAAGGAGAAAAAAATAACACCATTACATTAGGATTTTATAACTTTAGAATTTTCAGAAAAATAAGACACTTAAATATGATAAACATACTCACCAAAGTTCCACATCATTAGCGATACTCCTGAACCGTCTGCACACTTGGCTTACTCGACACAGATCCTTCTCCATCAAGTAACTGAAGACTAATAAAATTACTTCATCCGGTAAATCATGAAGTAAGTACTGAGCAGCAAATGTGCTGTTTTGAGCTAGAATTGAATAAAGAAAATAACAGTGATCACATGCTGATGCATAATTAAGATATAATATAATTAGTAACTCAAAAATAATAATTTGAAAACTTACATTCCCTTTCAACACTGCTAACAGACTGCGTCCTCCTTGGTCTTTTTCTTGCCGGCACCATAGAAGCATTGTCAGTGGCATTGAAGAACATTGTGGGAGAGGTAGATGGAGTGCCACTAGCACTGCAGGCCAGGCTCTGACTTGTTGTGCAGCTAACAGCCACTGAGCTTGTGCTTGGTCCACCATCATTGTGCGGAGGTGACTTCCGGCGAAGGTCATAGGGTGGATGGTGGATCACATTGCCAGGTATACTGGCACCTGAGGCAGTTCCTGGAGGGTCTGGTGTACCTGATGTAGAAGAGCTACCACTACTTACAGCAAATATTACTCCTGAACCAGCTGCAGCAGCTGCAGAGGTGGCTGCTGCTGCTGCTGCACCGGCAGAGCTGCCAGCAGGTCCTGCCAAAGAAAACAATGAATGAGTGAAAAGTAATTGGATGAGACACAAAAACAATCATTACAAATGAATGAAGAATCCCCCAACCAATAAAATAAATGGACATAATTTATAAAACCTACCAGTTTTTAAGCAAAAAAAATTTTAATGGAAAAATTAAAAATCAAGTAAAAGACTGAAGTAAAACCTTGGCCTATGTACTAAGATCAACATTGTACACAATAGGTATTGCCGAATTAAAAAAAGTTCAGTCAACTCAAAGACACTACTAATGAAAGATGCAAATAATAAAAAAAAAAAATACAATATTGTCAACATAATAGAGGAAATAATATTTTATTGACAGCAATGGGAAAAAAGACACAGAAATTGCAGTTGGAAAATAGATAAACAATAGTGCAGGTTATAAAGAGGCTAGCACTAGATAAAATTTTGCCATCCGGTGTACGATAGCAAATATCCTGATAAATATAGTCCGAGATCAGACCAGAACAGGCTTTGTTTATGTGTCATAACCACTACCCCAAGTCAATCCGGAACCCAAATGCTTCCGTAAACACTATTTATATGGCTAAAAAAATTATTGGATAGTTATACTATGCAAGGAAAAATCAAATTCTTTAAGAAGAGACTTATAGACGAAGCGTTATGCCGAAGTATTTTCGCGACACTGAACGTACGCTGAGAAACCTTGACCGACGTCCATTAGGCTAGGCTCCTCAATATAACCTGGCGATTTAGCCACAAAATGTATGGTGCTGGTAAAGGAAAGATAGGCCTCGAGCATAGTTTTACTTCACGAATACAGAAATAGCCTCATTCCAAGTATTTCAGGATTCATTTCATAGGAGAGATGAAGAATATTGGTGTAGAAATCAAATTGAACACAGGATTCGGGGAGCGAGTCAAACCAGCGATTTCAAAATCAACTTACCTGCGCTTGTGCGGGGTGGAACGGGTACTCTATTTACTCCTTTCCGTCGGGATCTCCTAACGTAAGACCGTGACGGTGTACAGGACGCGCTGGGCATTTTGGAAATAAAGAAATTGACAACACAAGCAAGACTTAAACAAAGAGGATACGTCCGAGGGTACTGGCGGCCATTTTCTCCTTCTGAAGACGGAAGCAATGAGAGCACGAATCAGAAAATTTCATTGCGTCACGTGACCGTGTCATGTCAATATGGAGACTGTCCACAGAGGGTTTTCTTCATGTGTAACATCAGTTTTAGTATGCTTCTTCTTGTCGGTCTTCTACGTTTTGAGCTTATATATATGGGGAACGAGAGAAAGCAGGTATTTATCCAAATATTAATCTTTTGCTCTGAAATATAGGGGAAAGTAGTTTGGATTTAAGTGAGTCAGCTGTGCACCTACAGCTAAGGGTACCAACATTGCCAAATGCAAATAAATGTTGCCATTTGTTTTTGATAAAATACATATTATTTTTTATTTTTTTTTTTGCCAAGGGATCATCCGACTGTCATTATCAGAAGATTTTACAGCGTATTTGCTATGATGTGTCTGTCACCTCCTGTCGTCTACGTTTTTATGGACAATAGCATCTTGCAGAAGGTACTACGGGTCTCCTTCGACTTGAAATATTAATCAGTATTTCCCAAGAGAGATCTATCAAACTTTCACAATTGACATTTAAAAATTAATTCAGAATTAAGCTCTTATTGAGTATATGCATCTGCACAATGATGTTTGTCATCAGTATGTTGAATTTTGAAATTGGTTTCTTGAAAAATAATTCAGTTACCATCTCTTATTTCAGACTTCTTTACTGCACCTACTCGGATTGAGGCTTGATGGGCTGATCCAAGCATTATTTTATCCATTGGTTCTGACAATGATTCTATTCCTGGGATCCCTCTTGATGCAAGGACTGACAGGACTGTGGAGATTGTATGCAGGTATTTAGTAAAGTCCTGTTCCTCTTCCCATTTTATCATAGCTTCTTGTTGTATGACCATAGCTTTATGTAGAATAAACACAATAACATTTTCCTACCCTTTTTTACAGAACCTATGTATTGGTTTTGGAACCTTTCTGACTTGGCATTTTTACGAAGTCATGTTGTTGCACCTATTGCAGAGGAATTTGTGTTTCGTGGATGCATGATGCCTCTGTTGCTACAGTGTTTTCCACCCTCCAGGGCTATTTTTATAGCACCATTATTTTTTGGTGTGGGTGAGTTTCTTTTAAATGTCATGATTAAATGCATCTCCTTTTTCCAAGTTTTTACAAAATTACAATATGATCAATCTAGGTCTTACTTTACAACACTCTATGTCTGTTTCAGCTCATCTTCATCACATGGTTGACCGTATGAGATATGAAAAAATACCATTTTTAAATGCCTTTATTATTTCAAGTAAGTACAAATTCTAGCTACAAGCAAGGTAATGTTCTTTTTCTCTGGGTGTAATAAAATGCGTTGTCATTTTTCAGTTTTCCAAATGTCATACACCACTGTCTTTGGGGCATATTCAGCTTTTCTGTTTGTCCGAACTGGTCATTTAGCTGCTCCTTGCATTGCTCATGCATTTTGTAATCACATGGGCTTCCCAGATTTCTCTGAAGTCCTGTCATACAAGAAGTCTCAGAGATATCTTGTTTCATTCCTCTTTGTAATAGGTCTTCTTGCATGGATTTGGCTGCTAAAACCAATGACCAGTCCTGAACTGTATCAAAATCACAGTGTATTTTGGATAGATGATGCTTGGATGAAGATGTGAATTTTTTTGTGTGAGTGAGGATTGAATGGTTCATGGTGCTAATTTTTCTTCACTGTAATTTTATTTCCAACTGTTCTATTCAGTAAAAATCCTATAAATGATACCTCTATTTTTAACATACTGTAATTATTTTAAAACTTTTGTTGAGATTTGAAGAGATTGATCAGGAAGTGTTTGCACCTGTTGTCATATGTTTCACAGTATATACATGAGGAAGAAGTTTCTCATCTGTACTGAGATACTTAATCATGGTTATTTGTTTATTATTATTCAACTTACCTTATGCAGTGACTAGTGTCTTTGCTAGTCATGGGTTCTATTATTCTGTGTTGTGTGTATAAACTCATATGTTTAGCAGAAAGTCTAGTTTTAAACTACATTTTTAAAAATAAGGCTGCTCAGGCAATGCCCAGTAGATTGTAATGAACTATATTTGGTCAATTATTGTAGAACCACCACTTAAGAGTTCAATTGAAGTTGCATTAAGGAAACAGCATATTTTTGGTTTTATGATGGTTCAAAGAATGCTGTGCCATTTAAGGGCTGTGATTAACCTTTGTATTGTGCTGCTTTCTGCATTTAACTTAAAAATACTGATTAATTTATTTTCATTATAAAAAGTGCAGAATTTACATCTTGTGAAATTCTGTTTTGCTGATGGAGACCATATACAGAAGGCATGACACGTAATGTTTTGTTCATCATTGTTATTTAAAGTTTTTTTTCTTCTTTTCTTCCCCAGTGGCATAAGACAAGTGACCATGACGGTATATTTCACTTATTTGTATCTCCTCTCAGTCCTCCTCTCCTTATTTTAGTCAGTTGTCAGTTTAGTCAGTTTTAAGTCTTCCCATGCCAGATTATTCTCTGGAAAAACAAAAGACTGACTTCAACCCAGCATTCCCTGTTTGTTTGTTTTTTAAATTAAATTGCTGTCTGAGGCACAATCATCTGTGTTCATTTCTCAAATGAATTAAGCTGAGTCATGCAGAGTAAACTTAGACTCATGCAATAGTTGTGAGATACCCTTATTTTGTGCCAAATGGTGTGTTATGATTTTCTCTGTGAATCCTATCATATGATGTGAGTATCTTCAGTCATGCCCCTAGACATTGTGATGTTTCCTTTATAATAATCCTCATACCACTAGAACAATTATGTATTTTGCAGTTTAAGAGGACACTTTCTCTCTTGTGTGTGCACAGCACATCTGTCTTTTCTAGTCAATGTTTTTCTGTGAAATACAGTAGATGGTTTAAAGCATATGAAGACTTACATAATAATTATTTTCATGGAGTTAATTAATTGTATTAACACCTTTCTCATATATTTTTTGTTATTTTTTTAAGTTCCTAATTTATTGTATATTTTGTCGTCATTTATCACCAATGGTAATATTGTTTTATTAACTTAAGGCAGAGGCAATTGCACTAACCCAGTATATACATTTCTCAGAAAGTGTCATAAGATTCAGTATTGAGCCATGAGTTAAGTTTTCCATGGTGATTGAGACACTTCTTCCCTCTTCTATTGTTAGAACTGAAAATTAATAAAGAAATGCTGTGAGTTGTCTGTCAATTTTGGTTCTTTTCAGATATTAATCAAATATTAAAAGTAATTTATTTTCAAAAACTGTTTACTTTAAAATAGATAAAAATAACACAATTTAGAACATGGTGCCGATGAAAGTGAGTTCCAGAGAATTGGTTGGAAACAGTAAACATTCTTTGTAAGGGCTAGATTCAAAATAAAATATGGAATAAGTTGTTCAAAACATTAATAAGAGTGTTATAGCATTAGCATTAAACATTCATTGTGGAAAATCAGCTCTCCTAGATCTTGGATTAAGAGAAATAGTTTGAAAATTTAAGCCATTTTTCATTTTACTGTTTCACTGTCTTTAATCTGTAAAGGCAACATTAGGTACCTTTTAGTTGAGTCTCTGTATATCTGGAGATTGCACTACTGGGGCCAAGTAATGTTAATTTTCTTCCTAAAGCATAGAACACCTGTGTTTGTCCAGTCTGAACAACAAAATTTTCTGAGTGGAGAAGCCTTTCGGATGTTTCTCTCCATTACCAAATATAGTGATATATGGAAGATAAAATATTTAGACATTGGTAGCAAATCTATTGAAAAGCAAATAATATGTGCCTGACTATGTTGTCTTCTAATACAGATCCTGCTAGATATTGGTATTAGGTAAAGCATTGTAACACAGTATTTTATCCTCACTCAAGAAACATATATTCTAAGAGTTCAAATTAAGTTGTAAAGCCTTCACAGCTGCCACCAAATAACAAGGAATAGAAAACTGAGAGCAAACAGAGGAAAGTCTGTAACACCTTAAAATATCCAGGGTTCTGTGTCACGAAACAAACAAAAAATCATTAGAAGAACAGAGGGAATGTGATAAACATGGATTAAAGTTAGTTAATGACAATAATTAAAAGAAATTTTTTCTAAAATTTGAAACGATTTTTATGCATGAACACCTTGCAAAAATGTATGTACACAACCAATATGAAGAGAGCATCTCTTCTTGCATTACAAACTAACAATAAAGATGAAAAATTTGACATAGAAGCATTTTTACATGCAATACTGAAAAATAGTTTGTTATATACATAAGACATAAGAAATGTACACTTTGAAACAAGTAAAAATACAACAAAGTTTCCCATTTAACTGGGAATTTTATTTTATCACAAGCGGTTAATGAGACATTACCCTCTGTTAGATTATCTACTGAAGCCAGAGATCATTTAACTGAGATGCTATATCTGTTTCTTCAGGATCAGAATCATCACCAGGAATATGCTGATTATGCTCCTGATTTTCCTCCTCTTCTGAACTGTCTTCTTGTCTTTCAATATCACCGCGATTAAATTCCTCGCGGTCTTCCAATTCCACTACATTTCTATAGCTACTACTAGGTACGTCATTAGGTATATGTTGTCTTAGCTCATCATAAGTTTCTAGTGACTGAGTGAGATCAGATTCCCTCCTGAGTGGGGACTGGCTAGTTGAGGGATCCGCCATAAGATCAACATTGTCAGGAAGAGGTGTTGTTCCACCCTCCAGACGCAACCCGGCAATACCCTTCTTTGGTATACTTGCAAGATCACGCTTGATTCTTCGACGCCGGGACATATCATTTCGACGAAGTTGAAGCATTGCATCAAAGTCAGCTATGTAAAGTTGTCCCACAATCAACAGTTCACATGTCCTTTGTCCATTTTTGTATGCCAATTCAAGCTCTCGGCTTGTGCGTTCATCATATTGCCACCATCCTACAATGACAATGAATAGATTAAAACAAAATCACCAAAACAAAACAAAAAAAAATCTAAAATTATCAGCAGGAAAGGAAATTTAAAAAAAAGAAGAAAAAAAGGACAATTTAATTTATTAGTTGGTTCAAAGAACAAAAATTAGTCTGCTAATTGATAAGCTCAACAGTTAAGCAGTTAAATGTCTAAAATGTAGCACTTTGGATAAATTTGGAAGTCATTTATAAAATAAACACAAGCAGAAAATATGATTTGTGCCACAGGAGAAATGAAGCAGATGCCACATGCATGTGGGTATGTTTTTCAAGTAATACAGACAACTAAACATTTTAGCATTGTAGTATCAGATAGAAGTAGAGGATCAAATAACAATAGACGGGCACCACATGTATATAATTAAACATACTATTCAACAAACTAAATATTGAAAAATTAAAATATATGATAAAACAAAAATTTATGAATTTGAAAATAGGAAGGTACTGTGCAGTCCCATACCATATAGGGCATGAAAAAAGAAAATATTACTCTATGCAAAATGAGGGGAGAAGTTAAATCATGGACTTTGAGATAAGAATCTCAAATGATAAAAATGGTCCCAGTAGTACTTATACATATCATTATGCATTGCATGTATATACAAACTATAGGAAAATGAAAGGCCACTAAAACATAATAGCAAAATGTTCATAAGATGCCAGCAACGCCTTTCTTAGGGGCTGAGGCTAAGTCCCGCTTGATTTTCCTTTTGCGGCCTTGATGGTCTTTACGGAATTGATGCCCATGAACAAAGTCCACGACATAGAGTGAGCCACAGATGAGGATTTCACAGGATGAAAGTCCTTGCTTGAATAAATTCTCAAGGTCAGAACTTATCCTTTCTTCATACTGCCACCATCCTCCTGCAGATGCACAAATTTAAATTTGAAAATACTTCTGACTAATGAGACTGAACCAATAAGTTTTAATGAGCTGTAGGTATACTGAATTTAGGAAGTAATTTGAAGTACTTAGGGAAGAAAAGCAAAACAAAAGATCAAATGCTTCATAACTCCCTGGGCACCCACTTATTGTTTCATCAAACAAATTTAAACATTTGAAAAAAGTTCTTACCACTGCGCCCTTCATAAAACCACTGATATCCATCCTCAAATGCTTCTTTCTCAGCCTGGGTGGGAACTTCCAGCAATTGTGGGTGATCAAGATAATCTAATGGGATATCTTGGCGACACATAGCACATCGTCGACTTTGTGTTGCAAGTCCTTTCAAGCAAAGGAAGCAGAAGATATGGCTGCAAGGGAGCTTGGCTGGATGAACACATGTTTGCAAACAAACTGCACATTCTGGTACGGACTCAACACCTGTAAAATGAGCAAGTCCACAGCCGCTGTGTATAAGAGTGAGTTATATCAAATCAGACACACGAGAACTGGCAACAACACTACCAAGGCTATGAATATAGAGTTGTTTTGACAGGTGAAATGAGGTCAGGGACACCAGAAAAATCACAACACATTTCAAGAGCCTTATAAATAGAGGAAAGGCAAAAATGTAAAACAATAAATAAAACCAGTAAATATAGGAATTTAATGAAAGCTAACACTTGCGTCTAAATAAATTAGAGATTACAGTTTAAAACAGAAAGAAATGACACCCAAGAGCTTAAAACAGAGAGCCCGTTTTTTTTGTTTTTTCTTTGAAAAGAATTACTTAGACTTTCTATTTACCTTCTTCAACAGATTTAGATTCACTCATTTCTCCCCTCTCTCTGTTTCTTGGTCTCTTTCTATGTTTTTCATTGTTGTCTTTAGACGTCCTTAAACTTTCAGCCATTTTTTCAAGCCTTACACTAAACAACTCCAAAACCACTCTCCTTCTCCTTCCAGTTTCCGATACTCTCGACGAGTGAATCGACGGATTCAATTCGAGTTCGAGCTAGCTGAGTAGCCTCAAGTAGCCTCGTGAAACTCTTCCAAGAATGTGAATATGTGAATGTGTTTCAATTGGTAACGCTAACGCTAACGGTACGGTAGCAGTAGACCGACACGTCGGTGCGGTGGCCTAGCCCGTTTGACAACAGCAAAATGGGAGGTCAAAAATTCCAATACGACGAGAGTGGAGGCACTTTCTTCTATTTCGTTTTATCGTTTCTCGCTCTTCTTCTTATTCCCGGCACTTACTATTGTTGGCCAAGAAAGCGCAAAGAAGGTTTGTAAAAGTTGCAGACGAAGTAGGTTATAGCCCGCATTCACGCGATGAATTCTGCTTGTCAGCCTTCACATGTCCTAAATTATCTGTATAAATTTTATTTTTACCATTGTCATCTCAGATATAAAAATTAGATTGGCCTTTAATTTATACAAAATTTGAACGCTAATGTTTCATTTGACATTTTATGCATGTAGAGTCATGCAGAAGTTGACCATAAGTTTTAGATAAATGTCTGACTTGTATATTATTTGATTTGTCTGCATGAAATTTTGTATTATAGCGAATACCACAATAATGCTGATACTCCTGCGATGATACAATTTATTGTAGTATTGCCACAATGTCAAATTAAAATTTGCAACTTTTCTTCCAGATCCTCTAACTCTCAAAAATCAGTGCCAATGCTTAGGATGTATAAAGAAGAGGAGACTTCTCTTAGCCAAAGAACCATGGAGAGGAACAAAAGAATGGTTAACGTTAGTATAAACAACAAACATTATATTTTGCTTTTGTAAAGAGGTCTGCTTAATTCTAATTTTCTAGGTTACTGAATCTTTCCTTTTGCCTTTTTTACAGAAAAATTCTTATTATATTTGGATGGGTAGTGCTCATATTGTTGGCTTACAAAGTATCCCAGTTTGATTATGAATTTTCTAATTTTGATCCTTATGAGATTTTGGGAGTTCCCTTTGTAAGTCAAATGTTACTTGACTTAGTTGAACAAAGTCTTACAAGTATTGATTTGATTTCATGATTTACTTATCTTTATGTTTAGGGAGCTTCTCAAGCTTCAATCAGGAAGGCGTATCGAGATTTGTCAAAGGTTTTACATCCTGATGTAAAGGTTACTGGCAATGCCAAGGCTTTCATGAAACTAGTCAAAGGTACAGGAATACATCAAAATATTATTTTTCACACACTTCCATTTCTGAATTTTATCTGAGTTTTGTTATATTTTCCAGCTTATCAGGCACTGACTGATGAAGAGGCTCGTAGCAATTGGGAAAAGTACGGCAATCCTGATGGTCCTGGGGCTACAAGTTTTGGCATTGCATTGCCTTCTTGGATTGTTGAAAAAGAAAACTCTGTTTGGGTTCTTGGGCTCTATGCTTTAGTATTCATGATAGCAATGCCAACAGTAGTGGGAATGTGGTGGTACAGAAGTATTCGCTACACTGGAGACCAGGTTTTGTTGGGAACTACTGAATTGTATTACTATCTAATGCAAAAGTCTTCAACAATTCCATTGAAGCGTTGCCTTATGATTTTGGCTGCTTCATTTGAGTTTGATAAAAAACACAATAGTGAAGTGATTGAGCGTGCTAGTGACAATGAAGAAGTCCCTCAAGTAAGTAGCTAGTTTTGAATCATTCTTCATGATTTTATTTTTTGTGTGAATTGTTACCAATACTTATTTTGATTACCATGTAAACTTACAGCTCATAAAGCAGTTACCTAATTTAGGAGAAAAGAATCGTGAGCCTCCAATGTGTTGGCGGTACTCTATTAAGGCTCGAGCAATAATTCATGCTCATCTTAGCCGAATTTCATTACCCGATACCTTGGAAAGTGATAGGGTCCAAATTGTTAAGAAGTGCCCATATTTAATCCAAGAGATGGTTCACTGTGCTGCAACACTTGTTCTCCTAGCCTACTCAAGAAGAGGTGGGTGAATCTAAACCTTTTGGTTGATCCTATTGCATCATTCTATTACATGCAATTAGGTTAAATTATTTTTTTTTTCTCTTGTTTTAATCTTTTAGTTCCCAAACTTCTGAATATTTTTACCATTGAAGCTATCATGAAAATGAGTCCAATGATAGTTCAAGGCCTCTGGGAAAACAAGAGTCTCTTTCTGCAGCTTCCTTATATTCAGGAGGAGCATTTGAAGTACTTTTCTTCTAAAAAGGTATTGAAATTGTACTTGTGGTTGAGATTAAGGCATATATCGTTGTTCATACTTTTCACTCTCATATCTTAAAACAGCGTCGTCTTAAGACAATCCAACAACTGGCACAAATGAAACCCAAAGAAAGAAGATCGATGTTACGTTTCCTTGGGGACGAAGAGTACAATGCTGTTGTGAAGGTCATGAGTAGCATGCCTCTTGTTGACTTGAATGTCCGATCCGAAGGTAAATGACCAATTAACACCATTGAATCTGGTATTCTTTTTCAGTTTCAACAAGATATATTTTATATTTTTGGTTCCAGTAATTGATGATGAAAATCCCACCCTATACACTGCTGGAGCTACTGTCACTGTGACAGTCACCTTACATCGGCGTAATTTAGGTGATATAATGGTTGCTGATGATGCTGAAGATAATGAAAGCAATGTGCATGATGATGATGAAGAAGAAGAGAAAGATGATGATGACGACAAAGTGAGTTCAGAGTCCATTTCTTCACAGGACTGACCCTAACCCCTGATTAAAATGATTCCTTTCCCTAGGTTAAAAAGCCTGCTTGGCAGAAACAGCAACGAAAACAGAAAAAAGGAGGAAATAAGAAAGGTTCCAAACAGAAACAAAGCACGACTTCAGCAGTAAAGACTGTTCCTAACAAAGTAAATACAGGATTCATGATTCTGATGATAATTACAATTTTTAATGATAAAGCTGCATCCTAGTAATAGTTATTAATACTATTAGTTATTAATACTATGTCTTCTTTTCCAAAGGATTCTCCTCAGACCGCAACTCAATCTCCACCCTCTGAAGTTGGAGATGAAAGTGAAAATGAAGGGTCACATTCTGAAAGAGAAGATGATGTGGAGGAAGATGATGAGCAAACTTCAATGAATCAACAATCGTCCCAAGGTGATTCCAAAAAGGAGGTAGGTGCTGAAAATCAACCAGAAAATGAAGAATCATATATTTGAACAAATTACCCACGTCCGTTTTTGTCCTGTTTTTAAGAATTCTGGAGACGATGATGACGAGGATGATGCAGAATGGGAGCGTTTCCAGGCAAAAATGTCCAAGAGAGACAAAGCCCTAGAAGGTAAAAGCAAAGTTTCTCACCCCACTCACTGCCCATTATTCCCTGATGTAAGTATTGAGTTTTGAAATTCAAGTAACCTTAACTGTCTGGTAGTACACTTGTAAAAATTATTTATATGTATCCGTACACCAGGAAAAGCAGGAGTATTGGTGGGTATATATATCAGACAGGAAGAGCAACACCCTTTTAACCTCACCATATCATGTAACCTCTCTTGTGGATTCTGATGAAGTTCAATTGCGTTTCACTGCGCCACGATGGACAGGAGTCTATACATTCCATGTATGTCTGCGATCAGATTCTTATCTAGGATTTGATCAATTGCAGGAAATCAAGGTATATATTGCAAACAGGTTAAGAACCAATGTTTACAAAAGCAAAGCAAATATTTATTATTTTACTTTTCCCAAAAATTTCAGCTTGATGTTAAGGAGGCTCCAGAAATACCAACAGAACATCCACAATGGGATATGTCAGATGATGAGGAGGAGCCTGAAGATGATCCTGGTCACATCTCTGAGTACACAACTGACGAGGATGTAGAAGACGATGACTGAAGAATTGACGTGTTCTACCTCTAGGCTTAATAATAAGAATTTATATCCATCTTCAAATTGTTGGGTTTTAGAACTGTTCTGTGTGAGTGCTGGAGAGTATGATAGTTCAGGTTAAGAATTTTAGGCAATTGACATTGCATGCCTTGAATACCTCACAAATCTCATGTACATATAAGTTAAGCTCTGAAAACCATCTACTTTTTAAACTGTCAGACCGGATCATTCAGTCACACTGAGATAATTCTTAAATAAAAACAAAAAATAGACCATTGCCTGTTAACTAAGCACATTTCTGAAACTACTACATTTAAATTTTGTTTAGTGGTATTTGTAAAACCTAGGTAATTGACTGACATTAATCAGGGAATGTTCAACAGAGACTTCCTTAGACAATTTTCCCTAAAATTTTTTATTTATTAATCAGTATATATACTATGTAGTATTTGACCCCTCAGTTTAATGTAGCTGTGTTCAAGGTGGCTGTACAGTACTCTGGGTTTTTTTGAAATGGAAATTTCATGATTTGTATAGTCATTTTGCTGGATTGTAGTGTTTATTTTGTTGTGCTCATTGTTTTTCTCCCCTAAGCAATTATATTCTCTATATTTGTATCTTCCTTTTCTTTAAATTAAAATGTAACATCTGTGATACTCAAAACTTTAAGCTGACCGACATTGACATCTTTCTTCATTGCGCAAATTTTTTTTTCTTTTGTTCTGAAACTGTTGAGTTTCACATCTTCTGTCATTTAGATTCAATTTAAATATTTAATATTTATAAAGATTCCATGTTCAACTAGCAAGTGAAGCAACTGTTTCTTTAAAAAATTCTCTTGTTTTATTATTCTTTAAACCATGGAAAGACTTGTGTATAAAATCTTATATAATTGTTTGGTATGGATGCAAATACATTTTATGAATTATTTAACGATGTGATTTGATTCACATAGCTG
The DNA here is from genome assembly GCA_033675135.1 of Frankliniella intonsa. Taxonomy (NCBI): domain Eukaryota; kingdom Metazoa; phylum Arthropoda; class Insecta; order Thysanoptera; family Thripidae; genus Frankliniella; species Frankliniella intonsa. Next base: position 4,585,422 of record CM066253.1, read on the forward strand.
AATTAGTATTGCTGGAGACAATAATTCCAACATGATGGAATGAAACATCACCAATGACGTCATATCAGAAAATTTTCCTGGAGCATGCAAGCATTACATATCACAGGCCCTTTGCAATTCACAACAACAAAATGAATACTGTTAATCCTTTCCCAAAGTGTAAACAAGATACAACAATATACCATTGAACAATACCAAGTTATTACAAGCTTAAAAACTCCATGGTTACGCTAGAATGCAGAACAATTATCACATGTTTCTAACTAAACTTTTTTCACTTTGTGTAATAAATGCTACATTACTTTCTGCATGAGTTTTTCATGACAATATTGACAACTAACTTAGATATGAATATATATAAAAATGGTAAAATAATAATATAGATGATTTTATCCAACAATAAATTTTAGTTAACAAAGCTTTAGTCTCCGTCCTCATTAAGAAAATATAAAGAACACCCGCCAAGTAATAAGAATAATGTCCCCTTCCTGCTATTGAAACCCATCTGCATTTAACAGACCTCAATCATTTCTAATATGTTAAAAAATACAAATAAAGCGCTTCTTAAGGATCAAAGATTGAATAATAAAAGACTGCAATTTTATTGCATAGTGTATGTTGACAACATATGGGACTTACTTTAAGGGTTAGGAGGGCTAGGAGTGACAGCAGGAGTACTTGGACTATCAGAGCCAACTGATGATGCAATCCAGACTGGAAAAAAATCCATAAACCAATTAGAGCAAAAGAAGGAGACACTCAAAAATATATTTTAAGACTGGAATATTTGCTTACTTATGATAATAGCAAGAAGAACAACTCCTATCACACCCATAATGATCATCATCTGGATATGTAAAATAAATAATATGTAAAAAAAAACAAAACAGCATGACACCTCATTGTGTAAATTACATATAAATTTCATAAAATAAAAAAGTTTTTCACCTTTATGTTTTGCCACCAAAATTTACGCTTCAGCCTTGCAGCTTGTTGTTCAAATGCTGATGCTCCCATCCTCAGTGCATCTGCAAACAAGACAATTTCTTTATAGCACACAGAGAAAAAAGGGAGATCCTTAAAAGTAGCAACATTAACTTAGCAAGAGAGTGGTGTAAAGTGATGGGATAGATGCGCCCAAGAAGCTGGTGGTGGTTCTCACCTGCACGACTGTCTAGTTCTGTCAGTTTTTCATCACGTTCCAGGACACGGTCAATGTTTTCTCTCATAATATCCACGACCTAATATGACAAACTAGATTAAACACCAGCAGCTTACAAAATTATGCATAGAGGTGTGCTGGGTACTAAGGAGGCGTTATCTTTTCACCACTGGCATTTTAAGTTGGCATCTATCCCATTCACCCAACCAATAACTTCCAAAGGCAGACATGCAAAAACTGCCTTGAATCTCACCTGCTCGGTCATCCAGCTCCGACAATTTCATATCTCGCTCCAAAACTTTTTCGACATTAACTCGCATGATGCCAACAACCTATGAACAATGAGCCATGTTTATCTAAGTAATGCAAAAGTTATTAAAATCGTGGCCTTGCTATCAAAATGAAATGCTAGTTATAATAATACAGATAATAATACAACTAGCTACTGGAAATTAAAATGAGCCAAACTAAGGGAAAATTGAGGTCTCTTTTAAATAAGCAATACTGCAAAGCAGTTAAAAATCAAAAAATCTTGGAAAATCTTCAGAGTGTAAACTAAGATAAAAGATAACAGGTCAGAGCGTGGTGGAAGATAACGCCTTCAAAGACAAGTACACAATATACGATATCCCTATTCAGTATGTTTAAAGCAGAATGGTTAAACTGATACTTTGAAAGGAACTGACACCTTTAAGGGAAATGTATGGGTCATCATGAGCAAGAACTATAAAATTTTAAGCAAAAGAAAGCAAAGATGTTATTATAAAAATAGGATTTTTAAGTTTCACTCCGGTATAAGAGGTTTAATTTAATTTTTACCCAGTTACTGACAAAGTGGAAAATAAAAAATAGATATATAGCAAAGTTACAGCTACGATAATTATAGTTGGCAAGATTATTAAGTTACTTTAGTTCCTATGCAAAAAAAGGAAACAACTTGGAAAAATTATAAAAAAAATAAAAATACCTCATCAACTTGAGCTTGTGTCTGTTGCAATTTCTTCTGCGAGTTGCCTAGCTGCGCTCCTGGAGGACCACTGGCTCCAGAGCTGCCGGAAAATCCACCTGACCTGTCCATGTTACTGCGGAGAGGACATGAAAAGAAATCAAATATTGTCAAATAAATGAAGGCAGTACAGGATTTAAAGACAGCCAATGAAATTAAAATTATAACTGTCACATTCAGAGAGATTTTAATAAGACAAATAATACACAAAAAGATTGGACGATTGTAGATGAGAATTAAATGACTTTATTATGTGATAAGTTGTATAAAATTCACTACAAGAAAGAGGATAATTTCAAAGTATTTTCTGAACGTCCAAATTTTATTTAATGCTCAAAAATCAAGCAGATTAAAATTATTTAAATGCTTCAATTGCCTGCCTGCCTGACAACACATACCCTCAGTCAGAGAGAAATTTATAATCCGATAGAGAAAAGGTAATAGATGTACTTGAAAACTCTCCAATTTAGGATAGAAGTAAGCCTAGTATCAGTACTACCTGATATGAGCTCTTAACCTGTTGAACTAGAATTCAAAATCAATGTCACAACTGACATGGCGTCGGGCTCTAAGATATGGAAGACTAGAAACGACAGAGAGGACACTAAAACTCACCTAATTTTCTCAAACTTTGGGGAGGGGACTGGAGCAGACGGTGAAGATGACACCCGTGATACCTGGCTCGACCCTAAAGACCCTGAACTTAATCAGGGAGGGCGATGTGTACAAGATCCCACAAAGATTGGAAATGAACAGAAGCAACAGTTCTTTCCGGCGGCTACCAATGACGTCATCGCCCGACGTAGGCACAGAGAACGAACCTCGCTGCCTTCTATATGTTTTTCTTGTTCAGAAGAAGAACAAAAGGACGGGAAGTACCATGGTACCAAGTACGCATTCCCTCACTTAAGTTAGTGTAAGTCTACATAGTTTCTATGGTCTCTAGGCTCTACACATGCAAATTCTGTCGATAAAAACAAAAATAAAAAACGAAGTTATAATTTTTTTTTCATTTTAAAGTAGCAATGGACGATTTGCCCCACTTGCCCAGAGTAGCGTGGCGCAGTTGGGTGACTTTGAAATTACGTTGGTTCTTTACCGACTATGCTATGTTGTGGAAAGATGTCAGACAAGGCTCCACTTCAGTTCAAACCGTGTTAGCTGATGTCTTTCCACCACTCTTGCTTAGTGCTTTCTGCTTTCGTTTGCTTCCACGCCACTACTCATGGCAAGTTGTCCTTAACACAGGGAGACATCAAATAACTAATTGACAACTTGATACTAGAACCCTTGGAACTTCGAGTCAAGCGAACCGAGCAGCCGAGCACTCCGCCAAGTGGTTGCTGTGGAGACTGCGGCCGTGGGTCTAAATGACTCGGGTCCTCCCAACAATAAAAATAACGACAACATCCACAACATACTTGTGATAACGCGTTGCAGCGGCCCAGAGGAGTGAAGGCAAAAAACTACCGCGGAGATTCCAGCCCGCCGACAGAAAGCTCCCCTTTACGTGTCTCGCACCTCGTCGTCGCTCGCACCTCCTCGAGACTGCCCGCTCTCCGCAGTACCCACACCCATCTCCGCGATAAGCAGCGCCTCGTTGACGCATCCCGGTGGGGGCCCCGGGCCCGGGCCCTGGGGGCCGAGGGCGCCGTCAGCCGCGTCAGCCCCGCGAGGAGGGGGCGCCGCCGGCCTTCGCTTCTGCGCCGCGCGCCTCATTGCGCTGTGCTATGAATGAATGGAGACCCGCCTTGCCCGCCCTGCGCAGCGCGCCCCGCCGCACCCCGCGTTACAGCAAACACTGTGTGTGGCGGCGACTCGGCCAGGACTTCAGCCCGCTCTGGCCTGCAGGCTTCTCTCTCGCTCCCCCCGCTGTACCCTGTCTCTGTCCCTCTTCCCGCCCGAACCTCTAGCAGGGGGAGGACCCGAAGGGGGAGGGGGGAGGGGAGAAAATCGAAGTGCCTGGTGCGTGGGCACAAGTAGGCGCCAGTGGGGACCCCCTCTCCGCCTGCTTTCCTTCTTGCGAGAGCTGAAGGAGGCGTGCAGCTGTCTCAAATTGTCAGCCGATCACATCGGGCAGTATGAGAAGAGGGGAGGGAGGGGAAGGGACAGCGATGTCGGGCCAGCGACAGCGAAGCTCTACGAGCGTAGGAATGCAATGTGAAGTGGCGGGCGGCGGGCATGGCGCACCGCACAACACCCCACCGCAGACAAGAAGGGCGAGGAAAAATTGAAGTGGCGCTAAAAAGTTGGAGTAGGGGGCCGGGGGGGGGGGGGGGGCGCCCCGCAGTGCCTCTGCAGGTACTGTATTGATCGTGGTATCGAAACGTATCTCGAGAGATCGGCCGCGATCGGTGGCTCGGCGATTTTGGCCGCGGGCGGAGGGGCCTGGAAAAAGAGGCAATAACATTTGTAGTCGAAGTGTCAGCTCAGAGCGGGCAGCCAACTCTGCTCTGAGCAGCTGACGGTCCGCGTGCTCGGGCAGACGGGACAGGGCAAGGCCGGGGGGGGGGGGGGGGGAAGACCTGGTCTTCCCCATTCCGCCCCGCGTGGAGCGGAGCGAGTGCGGAGAGGCCCCTCGCCTCAGCGGCCCGCCACGCGCGGGGGTGGAACGGCTGGGGGTAGCGCTGGGGTGCAATCGATTTCTCGAATGAGGCAGGGCCCGCCTCTCCGACCCGAAGGTAGAACCGAGTCGGGCCGAACCGGAGGCGAGCCGAGTGCGCACGCCCGGGCTGGAGTCATCAATAGCAGTGGCCAGAGTTCGCTGCAAGGTCTCAGCGCCTCTCCTGTTCCGTGAGCCTTCGGTCGCCACATCCCGCACTCATTGCCTCCTAAACGACTTGAAAACACAACAAAATGTGAGTATATGGCGAGTGTGAGTGGCCAGGCCGTCAGCACTGCCGCAGGGCGAGCGGGAGGGCGTGCAGGGCGCTGGCGGGCTCGGCGCGGGCGGCCCCGGGGCCAGGCTCGTGCCCCTCGCTCCGCCATGGCCGCCCCCCGCGCCACGGCCCCGGCCCCCCGTGTGCACTCGTCCGGCCTCCCCGCGGTCTGCTCCAAGTGCCAACCTGACCGACAGCGGCCGCCGCCCTCGTAGCCAGGCCCCGGGAGTAACCCAGGTGCCCGCGAGCCCAACGCCGTGGTTCGGGAGCACCCTGCCGCGCCGTGTCCGAGCCTCGACACATATGTAGGCCACCCCCTCCCCCTCGCCCCGCGCCCCCGCGGCCGAGGGCTGAGCTTAGGGCGGCGTTATTTTCATAGGCTGAGGCTTGAGACTGCCCTCCTGGTCCCACACCTGTCCCTGGCCGGGCAGGACAGGGCCGGCCGATAGCCAGCGGTATCTCGGGGTGCTGATCAGTGTCCAGGCCCGCCCCCGCCCGCCCCGCCCCGCACCCGCACCAGCCGTATCGATCATCAACAGTTGACCTCTCGGCTTCGTCACGGTGCAATCCAATGTGAGTTAGTTGAGTGGACGGGACGGGGACGGGACGAAACGCGATTGGTGGTGTCGTCCATCCCCATCAGACCCAGAGTGTTCAACCGCGCTCACCCGCCTGGAGTGTTCCTCAGTGCAGCAGGGAGAGGCTCGGCTCGGCTCGGCATGTAAGTCCCCGCGCTCACGTCAGCGCGTTCGCAGGACCTGTGCCAGCGAAGATAAGCCGCAGAGCAGGGCCCGAGTGGCTCAGAATCTTAGGACACTGACAGCCCCAAGTGAAAAAGTCGTCACCGTGATAGGAGAAGTACAAAGGCGGCGTAGAATAAACTTCGTGGGTGGCGGAGGATGAGCCGCGCGCACTACTTTGACATTCCTCCATGGCTATCAGAGCTTTGGAAAAGAGTAACAGATACTCTTAATTATAGGCGGGCTGCCTTTGCGTAAAAGGCAATGTCGGAGCTCGAAAAAAGAAAAGTTGCATTGTTTGCCTCTTTCTGACAAGAGGGGAGAGGTTATGGAGCACCCGTTCGATGAGGCTTGGTCCGCTCGCTCTCTCGTCTTGACGAAAGACATCAAAGGGGCGTGGCGAGGTCTACAATACGAGAACAAAATGTAAAGACCCACAAAAACTTTATGATTTTTTCGGTTGTTAAATAAGACGCCGCACAAGCTTCTTTCGTGTGCGATAGAGTTTGCCTACCGTCATTAACCATCTCGCAGTGCGACTCTCAAACCCCGTGCGCGTATGCAACCCTTCCGCACCCCTTACGGTAGAGCATAAAACAATTAATCAAAAGGGGTTTCTGGGCCCGATTGTGGAGTAGAACTCCCGCAGGGCTTGTTAGCCTCTTGTAATAAGAGTGAAAGTTTTACCGTAACCAAGTGTAAGTAAACCGAAGTAAACGCTTAGTGCAGCCATACAAACTATTGCCGCTGACAGTACGAGGAGTAAGATTAGTAACCTCTTGGAGTATCAAAAGAGGAAATTCGAAAAGAAGCAATACCTTCACCCCCTCGTTCCGTTCAGATTGTTTTGATCTAAAAACTGGATAACACGATCAAACCGACAATATTTAGTGTCGTTTCCTCTGTGGACCTGAAAGGTGTTTGTTTTTGTAAACTATTATTTTTACAGAAGTATATGACTATGAAACGGTTACGGGTGTTTGGCAGAGTTGAGACGCATAAATAGTCTTTAAAACTCAGTTCTTCCTCGTTCTACGGTGCAGGTCGGCTCCAGACGGCGCGGCTGCAGGTGCGGGCGGAGATGGAGAGATCGTCGGGGGGCCGAGGAACCCCCAGCAGATCGCTGCACAGAGGAGATTACAACAGACTCAAGCGCAAGTCGACGAGGTACGTTTCACAAAAGTTGACAAAGCGTTTTCGTCTGCGTTTTCGTGCGTGCGTGCGTGCGTGTGTGTGTGTGAGAGAGAGAGAGAGAGAGAGAGAGAGAGAGAGAGAGAGAGAGAGAGAGAGAGAGAGAGAGAGAGAGAGAGAGAGAAGATTCCCCTAATCACGCCGTACGCCGTGTTGCGCAGGTCGTGGACATCATGAAGACCAATGTGGAGAAGGTGCTTGAGCGAGATCAGAAGCTGTCAGAGCTCGACGATCGAGCAGGTTTGTAACACTTATGTAAATCTACACCCGAACCCGAAGGGAAAACAAAAAGAGAGCACAGCGAGGTAGCGCGCTCCTCCCACTCACTGAGGACGCCTGCCGCTCGTAGGGTAGGCAGGCCCGCAACACGCCCGTGTACATGCCCGCATGAGAAGCCTACCTGCCCGGATCCCGACCGCCGAAGTTACATTTGCGCGCGTGACTGATCTATTTCCACATCTTTTCAGACGCTTTGCAGCAAGGTGCCTCGCAGTTCGAGCAGCAGGCAGGGAAACTGAAGAGAAAGTTTTGGCTTCAAAATCTGAAGGTAAGTTTGAATGATCACTTAGCGGATTAAAAAAGATACGTTACCTAATAGTATTCTTTCTCCACAGATGATGATTATTATGGGCGTGATCGGGCTCGTGATATTAGCCATCATTGTGGGTGAGTACGAGTTCTGAAAGTGTGAGTGCGTATTTTTCTCGGCCCTCTTCTTGCCGACGGCCTGTTGCCATGCGCTTGCTGGAGATGAGGTCGACGTGCGGGGCGCATTCTTCGGCTGATTTTCCTGGATCTTATCTGATTATGTCATTTCTTTCCCTCCAGCAAACTTCATGTAATCTAGCCCCTGTGTCTGTGAGAGCGACTGAGGTTAGAGCTCACTTCCATCTCTATTTAATTCCTTAGCTCTGTCTGTGTGATGTCTGTCTGTCTTACACTCGCAGGACGGTGGAGTCCCAGTCCCAACCACACATTACGTTAGGCATGGCGGGGTAGCCCCAATCAAAACAATTATATTCACCGAACACTTCTAGAGGCCATTTGTCATTTTCTTTATAATTTAGGACTATTTTAGAAATATCAATACGCACTTCACTCCTTATTAACTAACTGGAGTGGTACAATCTTGTCGCCGAGTCATCGACGGAGACTCCATATCCTGTGATACCTTGCTTTGTTGGTATTATTTTTCCCACTTCTTATTCTTTCTGTCGTTGTCATTATTCGTCTTACATATTGTTTCCTCCCTCTGTTTCTGTTCTTGTTTTATCCTGCCTGTTTCTTTTCTCCCTCGTTTCCTTTCCCGTAGACAGCTCTCCCCACACCACGTGTGTTTGTGACCACGTGTGACCAACACACACTCAGGTACACCGGCACATCGGTAGGTCGTTTTCCACTGGGACTTCTCCCGTCCGCATGCCTCTTGTCCATCTGTCTTTCATTTCGCCCACACCATCGCCTTGTCAGCCAATAGCGGTGAGGGCCAACTCTTTCCAGGGAATTTCTTGAACGGGTGCTACAAATATACAGATTATTTTTGAAATTACTATGGGTTTTGAAATAAATCAGTGTTTTTACAACGAAATTCTGGTAGATGGGGAGTAAATTGATTTGCGCCTCACCGCCATGAAGCATTAGCACATTTTAAAACCGTGTATCGAAATGGGCAAAAATATAATATGTGTTATGTGTTGCTTGTGGCAAGCATGGCTACTGAGTGTGTCAGGTTGTGCTGCAGTGGTTTGTGTGGGCATTCCCTCTTCGCCGAGTTGGCCTTCCCTGCCTCCTTGCATGCCGGGAAAGAAACGCTCGAGACGCTCTATCTACCACTTCATTTCTCATTCCATGTTCTGCTTCTATTTTCAGGCAAATTTGCTTGAATGCAGATTGGCATTTTGGCGTACAAGGAGACGGTACGTTGAGCAAACTAGATGTGTGTAGCCCTTTTCTGTTGCTGCCACGAGACTCCGAGACTCCGACTAGCATCGAGTCACTCGTACTGGCGTAGCACATATATTTTTTCATATTTTCGTAGCGAAATACGATGTTTCTGTACAGAGAAACGACAAACTCTAGCGTGGGTGAGATATAATCATAGGAAGACACTTTTCACAAAGAACTTAAACTTACTCCTGGGAGAGTTAAAAAGTGGCGTTTATGTGGTGGATTCCATATTATATTTTACCCCACTGGATTTCGGTGAGACGCTCCGTCCCCCTGTGCCGAGCACGGCCTGTGCGCTACTCTTCACACTCTGTCTTTCTTTTCTTCCTCGTCTCTCTTGCTCCACATTTTACATGTATTATACATTTTGCAAAATCTGACGTGCACAGACTACATGAACAGACAAATCTGTGTTATTCATTTCTCCTCTATGTTATTCCCTTCAATTTGTCTTTTCATGCAGTTTTGCATTCAGATGGCTCTTGCATGAAACACTGAGTTCTAGCAGCTCATCTGTGTAATTAACTTTAATTGTGTGTCAATGTGTGGATTCTGTCTCTGAGCTTTATGTGTGTCTGTTTGTGCTTGGTCTCTTATAAATACTTGTTGGCTTTCTGTGGTGCACGTGTGTTATTGTACTAATTTATATCTAGTGGAAACGAGTTAGTGGGCTTTTATACTTGAATGTTACTATCTACAATTTTAGGTAAGTAATGAAAAGTGTCTCCTCTGGTAGCGCTTACAAACAGGAAAAAACTGCTCTTTATGACCAATGTAAAAAAAATAGTAGAAAGAGGATAGACATTTTTGTAAAAGCCTGATGCACACCCTATTTTGGAAAAAAAATAGCCACACCAATATCGATAGCTCTAAGAAATAGGGTCGCATGCAAGAGTATATGTCACTGTAGCTAAAGTGCTACTCTCAGTAGTTGCTTGGAACCATAAGATAAGTTAAATCTACCCATTCATATTCTCATATATTGAATTTCATAAACTGCAATAAGAAAAGGCGGAGGACTCTTACATATAATCCGATTGTGCGGAAGAAGTCCATTCGGTCCGCTGTCGCATGACCTTTTTGCTTGAAAATCGCAAAAAAAAGAAACAAAGCCAAGAGTAGTTTTCAAATTAAATTGCCCCTTATAAAATTTGACTTAGTTTTTACGTCACGATTGTGTCCGCGGATAGTCTCGTCAAATCCCAGAGAGGAGCGCACCTGTAAGTATGAGTACAACGGTTCTTGTTTGTTTACAGTCTGGGCGGCTGGCTATGGCAAGGAGAGCATCTGAACACGCCTTGCTCCGGACCTTACCGTAACTACGCTGCGTCTCGCTGCGTCTCGTGGTCAAATTCGGTCTCAGCTTCATAGCTTTCTTCCGCCAGGCAGGCGCTACGAAGCGGATGCACATCGGAATTTTTTCTCTATTTATTTCAAACTACAAGACAAAAGCCCTTACCAAAAAAAGAGATGGAAATGGTTTTGTTATTCCGAGAAGGCAATAGAGGAGATGTCAGTTTTATTTGGGAATGTCTTCACTTTTGATTAGTTGCTAGGAACAAGAATGTATTCTCTTTGATGTGATTGGACATTTTCTCGTCTCTGACGGAGCTTGCTGCTTAATGCACTGGATCAGACCCCGCTCCTCCCCTCCCCGCCTCGCCCTGCGTCGCCCGGCTGGGCCGCGCAAAACACGTAGGTTCAATATAGGCTCCATTCCTCCGTACTCTATCATTAGGATCAATACATTTTCTTGACAACTTTTGTTGTTTCCTATCATCCTAATTCTTATTAGAGTCTTATCCTTTTGCCCTGAAGGACTCAATAATCGTTGCAAATATGAAATTGTATAGCTTGGTAATCATATCGTACTACGACTCCTTATTGTAAATTTATGTGGGAAAGGCAGTAAAGGTAGATGTATGAAAATATTAGCTAGACGTATATAAATATGTGTAATCTGACTTGAAGTGGATAATAGAAATGCACTATTCTTATGTACAGAATCGAATAATTTAAAGACCGAAAATCATATTGTAAAACACCAATTTAAAAGATGTGTAACATAGCTAATAAGTGAGTTCCAATCACACATTATAATTATTGCTGTCAAGTCATGTCTAGGGACGTTACGCTATTCAACGCTCTTATTACAAACTATATTTGTTTCTGTATTTGATATTTTTTTTCTAAAGAGAATGCCTGGTGCTGTTGATAGAAAATGGATAGTTCTTATCAGAAGTGATTTTCGATCATTCAACCCATTTAATATTTGGGTAAAACGTCGATAATCACTGAAAATTTTGGTAAACTTTAGTGTTCTATGAATGATGTCTTAGCGTATCTTTTTATTGCTTGTTTGCTCGCCACTGAGTACACTGTCATCATTCTTACGTTCGGACAACCTCAGAGAATGTTATGTATCAAATTATGAAATGCATATAAAATATATTATTGTTTTGTCAATGTCGCGCGTTTGTTTCCGCGGAGAGAGAAGCCTGCAGGCACGAGGGTACTATCCTGGGTAGCTGGTGAGTATTGCTCATGCACCTCATACCACATCGCACGAATTTTTCTGTCATACGCAACTTTAATTGTGACACTGTCGATCCTTGTAACTCAAAGAACTTTCAGCACAACATGAACCAGTCTAGCTCACGGGTGCAACAAAAGTTACCTAATTTTTATTTATTTACTGCCAATCACATTGTTTTGTTTTCACTGTTTTTTTCTCTCCAGACAAACACCTACACGGTGCCGTGGTCAACGCCAGGAAGGGGAACACACAAAATACTTCTAATTTTCGTGTCTGTCTCTCTGTTCTTTCTGTCTGTGCCTGTCTTTAACATACACTTTCCCCGTTCTGTAAGGTTCCAGGATCACATTAACATTAACATTCCAGAACATTTCCTATCATTAAGATTTATCACTGTATCTGACGGGTACGTAAGTGACAACATCCTCCGACAATTAAAAATAAAATAAAATTTCGACACACAATTATTTTAAAATAAGAACTTTGAAACAGGTATTTCTCTCAAAGAACATGTATACTGACATTTAAATTTTAATATATAAATCTTAAGGATTGTTGAGAACACTTGATCACCCGTCAAATACTTCACTAATCATGAGTAATAGTTCTACTAGCTCGACATGGTTCAAATGTTGGATTTTTCCTGTTAACAATTCTGAGCAGAGTAAGCACGCAGTATGCCTAACTCGTGTGGTATGTCCCCAGCCAAGTTCATGCCGGACACGCCCCCACCGGCGGCCCCGGCCATCCAATACGCGGCACCCCCGCCACCGGCACCTGCAGAGGTTCAGAAGCCAGCGTAAGAGCCAACGTGACCGTAACTCACACCTGGGACTGGGACGAGGCGACGACACCCACAGGAAACATTTCTTTTCTATATTTTTGTTCTCTCGGAAAACCAATGCCTTTGTCGTACATTTTCATCCTAACGCGGCTTTTCTGAAAACTTGTTTTATATCACAGATTTTTATTTCTTGACAAAAAGGCAAATTTTATGCAACTTCCCTCTCTAACTTTGGAACTGGTAGTCGGTTAACTATAATCTCAAAAAAAATATTCGTTAAAACGTTCAATTATTTATGTTTCAAGAGTTTGTAGAAAGCCCGAGCAGAATCAAGGTATCTGTAGCACTTCCCCAAGAATAGGCTGGCACCGCTCTGCACAGCCCCAGACCTGGGAAGGTCCGTTATTCGAGACCCCGACAATAATGTGTGCTTACGAGCATGCAAGAGTGGTGCCGGGAATCTCACCATCAGGAAAGTGAGTTCTCGTCGGTGAACCCGAAGCGAATCTTGGCACAGCACGTAGATACACCACTTTACATCTTTTTGATATAATTATTATACTTTTATTGTTTGAGATTCCAATATTTGCTAATTCTATCATCACTCTATACGCGCAAAGGTGTAACTGTCAGTGAGCCAGTGATCATACATAAACATGAAGCAGATATTCAGCGATGATGAGCGAGAGATTGAAACGGAGGTTTCTGAATATTTTTTTTCTGTCTTCGGTAATCCAATGACAGAATCTGTCCTCCCTCAATTTTGGATTAGAAGACAGTGAATATTTAACGCATTCACGATTATTGCTTTTGGCTTATATTTGTAAATATATCTGAAAACATTTAAGAGGTAAAAGGGCTCAAATGAATATCATACACAGAAATTATCAGTCTGTAAAGTATTGGAGAATATAAGAGTGCAAAATTAGCAGAACTCTTACAAGCCGCTAGATCTTTATAGCCCTATTTTGAAAGTCAAAATCAACTGAGTGAGCACTTGTTTAACATCGAAAGGGCCACGGTATTGAAGAGACATGAAAAATGTAATTACTTGTTCTCATGTTTTCGACGTATATGTTTTTAGATAGACTCTGATTTCAAAAGTATGACTAGTTTGGTATAGTGTATATATCTGGCTAGTTATAAAAGTCAAAGACAATGAAAACTTTGACAGTAAATGGTGTATATGACCGTTAAAAGCAAACACATGTAGGTTCATGTACCGTATATCGAAAAAATAAACAATCGTGTCAAGAATCGAAAAATGTGCTGTATTTATTGTCGAGTAGGTATTATTCACAATACATTATGTCATTGTTTTACATCCTACATGACAACAGCAACACAGCACAAAAGAACACCAAAAGGCGTATGGGTTTTATAGACCTATATATTCGAACAGGAAAGAATAATAAATTGTGGATTGATAAGCCACGAAATATTTATTGGACGGCGACGAATGTATAAAATAGTAAAAAGTGATACAAATTTAAATATTCACAATGCAATAAAGGCGATTTTCATTTCGCTACATCAATCTACTTTCAACTTCAAGAGAGTCTTTAAAATGTTTGGGTATAAGCCACTCAAATTAGAATAAATCACAGTCAAAATACTTCTGGTAGAGGAAAGCAGAAGTGGATTAAACTCATTAAAACTAAAAAACATTGCCCCCTTCCCAAAAGAACTATGTAAAACTAGCAGTGCCTCCATAATTATTCAGATCTCTAAATTTCAGTGAAAAATTACGTACTTGAGAGCTGAAAGAAATAAAGAAAACCAGAAAATAATATTTTTCTCCATCCATATCACCCAAAAACCAACATTATTTAAACCAGAGCTGAGATCGCAGAAAACAGGGCGCCAGATCGATAGGCTTAAGAAGCCAATAAATAGACACAGCCAAAGCTTCGTTAACAACACAAACGCTAGAGAGGGCATGCACAGCGGCGGCGCAGCACGCGAGCCCCATCGCTTTGAGGTGGCGCAAATAACACAATGTGCTTCTACAAAGTAATGCTCATCCAGTAGACGGCCGTGAAGTCCAGTGAAAGCGAGACAGAAGCAAAACTTAGTTGTTTCGCGCGGAGGCCCTACAGAACAGCAGACTAGTGGTCAAGCTGTGCCAGGAACGCAGTACTGGTCGACGCAATGTAGTCCCGCACCGCGTTGGCACCCGCCACGCGCTGGCAGGTGTGCAGGTGCGGCAGGTGCTGTTCGAGGACCGCGTCCTCCTGGGCGTCCAGCTGCAGCAGGCGGCACAGCGTCTCCACGTCCACCGAGTGCGCCAGGTGGTCCAGCACGGCTGCAAGCGGCAGAGCCACGAGAGGCCACGTGAGGCACAAATCCGCACAAATCGCTGCGGAACGGGGCCGCCCCTCGGATGCCCAGCAGGCGCGCATGTTGCCCGCTTAGGGACCGGCCCCCGAGCAGCACGTCACACGTGGAACATTTCTGAGAGCGACTCAGGTTCACTCAGGAAGTCGCGCCGCGGGCATCGGCTGTAGAGCCCTGCAGAGAGCGAGCAACGCGAGCAAAGCGCTGGGCAGGGGCGGGCCGGGAGCAAAGTTGCTCGCAGGCCGATTACTGAGACAGCCCAGCGATTCGGATGCTATCCACGTAAGAGCTAGTTTGCTCCCGAGCTCCCGAGCTCTCGTCGCCTGCGCTTGCAGTGCCTGTCCCAGTGCGAAATACATGTCGACACCACATCGTTTCGACGTCGATGATTTCTACATCGTTTAGGTGTTGATTTGAATTTTATTTCTGCTCCGGGCAGCGCCTCGCGTACACCACCCCGGCCGCGAGCAATTTTGCTCACGGCTGGAGAGCAGAGCAGAGCAAAAAATCGCCCCGTCCACGAGCAAAGCTTGCTCCCCCCCTAGCGCTGCCCAGCGCTTGCTCGCGTTGCTCGCTCTCTGCAGGGCTCTAATCGGCTGAGATTCGTCGCGCCGGCTGGGCGCCGCCCGTGGGCATGGCGGTAGGCAACTCCCCGCACTTTGGACAGAGCTGCGGAGCGGGTTGCCTATGCTCGACTCGGCGGGCGCGTAAGTGGAGGGAGGGAGGAGGGGAAGGGTGTCTTTCGCGGCGCGGAAGGAGCTTGCGGTTGTCGAAAGAATAGCACCGTGGAGTCCCTCAGCCACTTATACCTATCAATCCCCATGCCACGCCCCCCCCCCCCCCCAAAAAAAAAAAAAAAAAAAAAAAAAAATAAAAATAAAAATAAATCCGAGACTGAAGCAAAAAGAGAACAAGCGGCGTAGATTTCTCAAAATGACCGAGCAGGAAATACTTTTACTCACTATGCCAACACTTCCCCCTTACCCCTCTTCCAAAATGATAGAAACTGAAAACACGTAAAAGTATTCGGGATTCTCACGCGTTATGGCCACTCACCCGTCAGCGTCTGTCGGTAAAGCTCGCTCAGCGGCTGGCTCTGATCGGAGGAAGGCCTCAACTTTGCGTCGAGCCCTGCGAGAAGCAGCTTCCAGTCATCTTCGGTGCGGTAAAGGTCCTGTTAGCACAATGAAATAATGCGATTATTTAATCTTTATTGCAATAACAAACTTCGTGATTACTGAGAAAGACGCACCACCTATCGGTCCCCCACTTTTGTATTTGCCGCCAGAAATGGCCCTCCCGCCCACTGGGGCCGCGTGGGATGTGGAGGGGAGCGCGAGTGAAAGGGAAGGGGAGGGAAGAGGAGGGGAGGCGGGTGAAAGGGGAAGGGGAAGCGGGCCAAACTTTGGGGCCGTGACGGAGAGGCGAGCGGGCGCACCTCCTGCGCTATGCTGGCCGCCGCGCCACGACGGGAACCCAACGGTTAACCGACGCAAGTCCGCGGTCCGACGTGCCGCGCCGGCGCGCACCCTTCCCCCTGCCCTCCCTTTTCCGCTCCGCCCCCACCCTCCCGCCTGAGCCACTGGGCCAGTGCCCTGGGAGGAGCGCCGCAGGTCTTTGGCAAGCATGCTCATGATGTCACGTCGGGGTACGACAAAGTCAGCACAGAAAGACAACAAAGACTTCAACGACTGGTGAGGTGTGATTCAAAATGAATAATCCCCGCGAAGAAGATATAGAGGGTTAAATTTCGTCAACTGGTGGCGGTTGGTTTGTCGGTCACATTTCGCGGCCTTCGGACAACCGCATACTTTCAGTGTGATTCTTAACGAGCGCCTTACCACAACAGCAAAGGAAGCGAGCGATACATATGGCCCCTGGGCTTGGGGCCTCGCTCTGTCCTCACCTGGGCGTAGCGCAGCACGGCCTGTGGGCAGAAGTCCAGAAGAATGCCGGTGGCCTCCCGCTCGGGAAGACATAGCGCCTGCAGGGACAGGTTGCCGTACAGCTTGGGCTGGCTCCGCACAAAGCGCAGCACCTCAGTGATGCACGCGCGCGGAAGGCGCTTGCTGCACAGCACCGCCTATAACAGAGCAAAAACAGAGATTTTTTAATAAAAGGTCCAAGGTGCGGTTTTCATCGTACGGTTTAAGGGACTCGAACACCACCCGCTAGGCTACCGCGCGAACCCAACCCTCTCCCCTCTGCCGCCCGTATAAGCTCGGGGGCGAGTGAAGAATAGGCAGACCCGCATGACAAGCGTGACGGCCGGGTCTGCCTACCCCGTGACCTGCAGGGGCCATGCCCGACCGACCGCAGTGCTGTAGGGCATCAGGGCAGAAGAGCGGTGAGCGCTCGTCAAATCTAATTAAGTATAAATAGAGCCCGTTCGGCTTACCTGCAGCTTCCTGAGGCTGAGCTTCTTGAGGTCGGCGCCGGGCTGAGACACAGGCAGGGCGTGCTTGACCGGGGAGGCGAGCCGCTCCGCGAGATCGGCGGCGAAAGGCGGCATGCAGTCCAAGAACGCCTTCCGGTCCGCGTCCAGCAGCACGGTGGCCAGCGGTTCCGCCACCGCACCCGGCTGCAGCGGCTGGGGCGGCTGGGGCGCGTACGGCGCCTGTAGGTCGCTTAGGTACGAGCGCACCAGGATCTGAAAACGGGGGGTGCGGGTGTGAGACCCAACTAAACTTGAACTACGAAATGTAGCCGAGGTAATAAAACACTCCTCTACACCTCACGCCGTTGTAAAATTAATGCCAACGGAAAAGTTGATGATTCGGCTGGCCTTAGCTCGCGCGGCAGCGGCTCACCTTAAGGGCCTCCTCCGTGGCCAGGTCCATGTGCGCGTCCACGGGGTGCGAGGCAAAGAAGGCGGCGAAGAAAGTCTCGAGGAAGCGCTGGAATACGACGCTCACCACGGACCCGCTCGAGCCGCTCGAGCCTATCTGAGTCGACAGATGGTCCAGCATCATCTACGCCGAAAGAGGGAAGGGATGGAGGTAGAAAAGAAGCACGTAGACACGTACTGGGCAGACCTGGTTCGAGCCGCGCTCCCGGTGCAGCTCGCTCACCTTGAGTATCCTGGCCAGCGACATGGTCTCGGCCGCGACAAGCTTGGCGAAGAGGGCGGCCACGTCGTGCGGCCGGCGCTCCATCAGAACGGAGGCCAGTTCCGACAGCCCGGAGCCGTCCACCAAGAGCTCCCAATGGCTCAGCAGCTCGGGCAGCAGCGCGTCCGCCGGGAGGGCCTGCAGGGCGGCCAGCACCTCAGGCACGGCGCCGGGCCCGGCACCCGCACCCGCGGCTGCCACGCTCCCGACTTGCACCTCCAGCACGAGCACTGCCAGCACCACGCGGGCGCTGGCGTCCCTGGGGGAAGAGCGGAGCACAGCACGGTGAGCAATGCGAACACTAGCAGGAAGAGCATCGGGCCGGGGCCAGCAGCCCCACCGGCAGGCAGTCTAAGACTAACCCGATGGCGGGCGCGCGCGCGCGCAGAAGGGCGAGCGACCGGGAGGCAGCGTACTCTCGCAGCAGGCGCGCGCGCAACACGAGCGAGGAGAGCTTGCCCGGCGCCCCGGCGGCCTCGGCGCCGGCCGCCTCCTTCTCCTCCAGCAGCTCCAGCAGCTGACCCGTCAGCTGGCGGGCGCCCTGGTCGTCGAGCGCCTCATCGGCCTGCCGCGGCTGCAGCACCTCGGCCTCCAGGTAGTGCACCTGGCCGCGGTGCAGCTGCGCGCGCAGCTCCGGGTGCTCGTCGGGAGCCTCCTCCGGGATGCCCTCCGCGGCGCCCCGGCCCTCCATGCCCGGGAGCGCGGCGGGCTGGCCCAGGCGGTGCGCGTGGCGCCGCATGCGGTCCAGCACGCGCTGCGGCGGTAGCCGCGCCATACGGTAGTACCGCGCCGCCAGGTCGCGCTCCGCCACCTCGTCCGACAGCATGTGGAAGTCCGCCAAGTGCGCGCAGGACTCGCGGTACAGAGCCTATGCAGGGAGCGGCATGTTAAAAATCACATCGGAAAGCATACGCGCGCCCACCTCGCGGGGTCGGCCACTCACCAGCAGCGCCTCCTCGTTGTCCTCCGGTGTCCTGACGGGGGCGGGCGCCGCGGCGCCGGGCTGGTCGCTGAGCAGACGCGCCGACGCCAGCACGCAGTGCGCCTCGCCCAGCAGGTGGCAGTAAGTGGACGGTGACGCCACGCGGTGGCTCTCCCCCACTGCCACCATATCCGAGAAGAGCACCTGCAAGAAGAGATAAGGCGTTACAAGGCGTTAGTCAGAGCTAGGGTCAAGGGCGCCTCATGCACTCACCTCCGGCGTCGGGAGGCGCAGCGAGTAGAGGGTCCAGGGGCTGGGGGTGGACGCGCCCCTGGAGGTGGCTGGCGGCGGCGGCGGCGGCGGCGGCGACCCGCCCTCCGAGGTGGCGAGCAGCACGAGGTGCGGGCCCGAGGCGAGCAAGTGGCGCGCGCCCAGGAAGGGCCGCAGCCCGATTAGGCAGATGGGGTCGTCGGCGGGCGGGCACACGCCCTGCAGCGAGGCGAGCGCGCGGTGCGCCGAGCGCAGCGTGTACGTCTCCAGCCCCGTGTCCGTGAGCGCGTGCAGAGCCAGCGGCTCCAGCACGACCCGCGACACGGGCGCCGTGAAGGGGTACACGGCCACGCACGGGTGCGCGCCAGGGGCCGAGCCGTCCATGGGGAAGTGGTACAGGTAGCCCTCCTGCTGGGTGGCCACCAGGCACGCCACGCCGCACAGCTGCGCGCGGTGGTGTGAGTTGAGCCACGCGCCGGGCGCCGCGGGGGCGGACGCGGCCTGGGCCGCCTGGGGGTGGCGCCCGGACCGGCGGCCCGCGCTGCCACGGTCGCCGCCCGCGCCGAGGGGCCCGGGGCCGGGGGAGCGGCGGTACAGCGGCTGCAGAGTCAGGCAGCCGAACTCCTCGCCGTGGCCGCCCTGCGACAGGAGGGGAGTCTCAAAGTCCGTCTCGCGCAAATGTACCGCACGGTGTGCACATGCATCCCCCGCGTGAGCTAACCAGCGGGTCCCCGGCCAGCTGTAAGCGAAGCAGCGCCTCCACGCTCAAGTTCGACGCGCCGCCGAACACGTTGGCCGCCACGTCCGAGGGGTCCGACACGAAGGGGTTGCTGTGGTGCACCACGCCGCTGCCGGGGCTGCAGTGGCCACGGCTCGCCCGCTCCGCCGCGATG
Source organism: Frankliniella intonsa (assembly GCA_033675135.1). Lineage (NCBI taxonomy): Eukaryota > Metazoa > Arthropoda > Insecta > Thysanoptera > Thripidae > Frankliniella > Frankliniella intonsa. The sequence goes on from CM066253.1 coordinate 4,605,199, forward strand.
GCCGGCAGCTGGACGGTGACGGGCAGAGTGACCCCCAGCTCTCCACTGCGGCCGCCAGGGCCCCAGGAACGCCGGCCGGAGTTTACCTGCGTCCAGAAAACCGCGGAGCGTGGGCGTAAGGCGCGACTCTTGGCGCGGTGCGGGACGCCAAGGGCGCTGCACGAAAGACGCCGCACTCCGCTCACCTCCTGCTCTAGCTGGAGGATCTGCTTGAGGTTGAGCGCCTGCTGGCTGGCGGGGCCGAGTCGCTGACCACCCTGCCTGGCATCCTCGTCTTCGTCGTCCTTGCCGCTGTCCGCGGTAGCTGCCGCAGCGGCGCCTTGCGAGTGCTGCAGCCGAAACACGAGCATTGAGTGCCGGCCCATGCACACAGCCAGCTCCTCGCAAAGGAAAGTCTGGATGGGCGTGAAGCTCAGCGACACGCGCACCTCCGTGTCCTCGAAGTCGATGTACCGCGTCCTGGAACGGAACCCATCGAGAGTGTAGTTCCCACCCATGCAGCGCCGCCGCGCCCTCTCCAACTCGCCTCGACCTGGCCTGGCCCGGCCCCGGCCCACCCGCTTACCTGGAGGACTCGTGCGTGCGGACGATGTAGCGGAAGAGGACCAGGATGCGGTGGCACGCCACCATCACGTTGCCGGTGGACTGGCAGCACGCGAGCGCCGTCGCGCCGCCCCTGCCTCTCACGGGAAGCTCAATCATGTCCAGAGAGCCTCGCGCGTCGTCCTGGCTGGGGCTGGGCGTCACGCAGCCGGCTATGCGCGCGCGCATGGGCTGACTCTGGGAGGCTGGGGTGGAGGAGGCCGAGTCCCAGCGCGAGTACACACGGGCCACGGAGCCTTGGCCGCCCTGAGCGCCGCTCGGCGCCCCCTCCAGCGTCGCCACATAGTTGCCTATAGGAAGTTTTTCATGGGTAATGCTCACAAACAGATATCATGATGTTGATGCTTTTATTTTGTTATTTTTACCTGTGGAGCAGTACGACATGTGCTGAACAAGATCAACTGTAGGGAAAGACGATACAGCCTCCCCTCCTCTGGATAAGTCTCGAACTTCCACAACATGGTCCGCAGATGCTATTAAGAGCCTACAAAAGAAAAGATTAAGAAAATTAAAAGTTTTCTTTTTATTTGTTTTACACTGATAACAAGACAATTTTGAGAATATTCTGTTCAGTTGATTATCTCATACTTGTCAGGTGGAACAGCTGTTACAGCGACAGGGTCTTCACATGTTTGAATATCTTGACTAGCAAAGTGGTGGGCAGTTAAGACACGAACCATCTATCAGACAAAAAATTAACAAGAATCAGGTTGATGAAGTGTAAAATTACAGGGTCTTTAAAAGATGTTTATATTCTAGAGTTTGTAACAACTTGAATTTAATCACTAAAATGAGTTAAGTCTAGTTAACTTTGTTTTGTTCATTTGGATCATATATTCTGTTTGGTTTTTTAATGTTCGTTGTTTATAAAAAGAAAGCTTGAATGAAAGAAAATTTTAATGTCTAGAAGCACATAACCCTTTCTTACTACCTAAAATCTCTAGTTCATATTCAATAATCTATGTTCCGACAATCATAGACGTTAAAAGGGGGAGTAAATAGATGATGCAATTTCGTTACCTTTGTTATTAGCAATAATTAATATTCACTTTAGTTTCATTATGTAATGTGACATCATAGATATAACTGTGATATGGTTAGGTGTCGTCTGCTGTGCTGTGCTAATACCTTCATACGGCCAGTTGACTAGAATATTTCTCATGCCGTTATGAGAATATTCCAAGTCAGCTTATGTTGCAGTGTTTCAAGCGCGGGCGTCGTCTGATTGTGAAGCCCTGGCTGAAAAGGCTGAGTACAAAATTTGTTTTCGTATTTGTCACGTCACTCTCGCAACAATTGTAGTTTCTATTATTACTCACTCAATTTCGCAGGCAAGTACTTTTCGGAAAGAAACTATTGTCCAATTTACGTTAATGTTTCATCTTATGTTAGGTTACCCCATCTCCCTGCCCTTATAGCCATATGTCCTAATTGTTTTCAGTGAAATAAATACGATTGGGAAATGGTGAAGATAGCTTTGCAAATGAAAGCACAACTCGAAAATATTGATGCTATCTATGCATCTCAACCTGAGTTCCGGTATTTCATGAAGATAAAGTGCACCGGCTGCAATGAAGAATCAGATAAATGGCACGACATTTCCTTAAGTGAGACTGTATCTTTGAAAAGTGGGCGTGGTAACTGTAACTTTGCCTTGAAGTGTAAATTTTGTGGTAAAGAAAATCAAATAGATATATTAGAAAAATCACACAAAAAGTATGTCAAAGAAAAGGAAGGATCTTTCCAAACAATTGCTGAATTTGACTGCAGAGGTATGGAACCTGTCTCTTTTTCTCCCAGAGAAGGTTGGATTGCAGAGGCTAGCGAAGGTGGGCAAAAATTTGAAGATGTAGATCTCTCTGACGGAGAATGGATAGAGTATGATGAGAGGTTAAAGGAGTCGGTCAGGGTTTTTGAACTAGAATTTAAGTTTATCAAATGTAAATGAAGAACTATCCATAAATATAAATTTAATTTCCTTGTTTTTTTGTCAACAGAACATAGGCTATCAAAGGATACTATTATAACAAGAGACAGAGACTTAGAAATTAAAGTAGATCACATAAGTCTTATTTGAGGACAGAGCAAGCCATACTCTGAATCATAAACTATCAACTTTGTAATAAAATCCACCAATAAATCAACATCAGTGATAAGTGACATCCCCCTTAGGATAAATAAAGATAAAGTGTAACAGCTCTCCATAGATTTACAAATAATTACAGGCCAATCCATTTAAGTTCTCCAAGTTTTGTTGCAAGACCAGCAGGTCTCATATCAAATCTTGTATAAAAATAATTATCACAAAATAATGTTATTCTTGAGAGTAATGTTACATAAAATTACACAAGAATATGTGAGGTGGTGGAAATTAATTTTAAAATGGAAACTAGATAAAATTTGAACAAACAACAGATGCAGTTCCATATCAAATAATTGCACTGTAAGTACTTTAATGGGACCTTGTTCTGAGGACCCATCACCTTGTTCAAAATTACTGAGAATGAGTTTAAGGAAGACTTTCAAAACAATTCAGTGACCATAACATAAAGCCTCAAGACACACAAACTTATTGACCATGCCTACTTTAATTGAAGACCAATTTTAAGCCATGTAATACAACTTTAGTTATCCTTCTGTAATCAATGATATTATGGTTGATATAACTTTCTTTCTCTTTGAATTTGTGAACAAATTCAAAGATGGGTCAGCAATTTTATCTTGCAAAATCCTATCAAGTTCTTGTCTCATGTGACAGATTAATTCTGCAATCTGTAATAAGAAATTTAAAAAAAAATAAAAATAAACGCAACATGAATTTTGGAAATTGCAATTTCTTTTTTTTAAACCTACCTGATGTGTTTCAACAGAAAAAATTATCCAACCCTCCTCTACTGAGAGCACTGTGGTACCACAGTGTAACTCAACTGCCACATCTTTACCAGTGAACATAACAAGTGGTAACAAGGACACCATAGAGCAATCTCTTACAAAAACACGAGATGTTTTAACTTTTTCCTGATACACAAGATATGGGCTCGAAAAATGGCTTACACTGTGGTTAACAGATGATGGGTGAAGATGAACCTTGAAAAGAACAAAACATTTTGAGAACACTTCAGACTTTTTTTTAACAATTTACAATGAACCCTTTTGACAACTTACATAACCATCTTGTTTTGTTTTGAAAGAAATTTCATCTGCCCGAAGTTGTCTTGGTATACAACCAGACACACTTGGAGCAAATGTTTTTGCAGGAGTCAGTACTTTAACTATGTTTGGGTACAATGCAGCACAGAGGACAGCAGCCAGTAACTTGTGATTATCTCCGTGTTCATTCAGCTACAAAATCAACATTGATAGATCATAATAATAAAATTTTAAAAAAAAAGAAAGAAAGAAAAAAAAAACAAAAAAAAAACAGGTTGAGCACCTACTTCACTACCACTTAATTGAAGAACGTTATCTTCTCCACTCCTCCTTCGCCTTGATCCAATAGCAACAAAGCCAATATCAGCCAAAAGTTCTAAGAATTGATGTTTCATATCAGCAATAGTCACTAATGTTCGCCATGACAGATAATTCTCATCAGCAAATACATCACCAGCACGGCGACTAATCTGATTCTTTTTTAACCATGTCTAAAATAAATATAAAAGTAAGTACAACCTGTAGAGCACCAGAACATTAGATTTTAAATTCAGATAAACACATACTGTATAGGCTTTGAGAGCTGTTAATTGATCACTGTTGGCAACTGCAAATTCTTTCTTTTTTGCATCTGCATCCTCTCTTTTATGAAATGGAGCAGAAAACGGGGATTTGTAGCTCAGACAAGCAGCAATAGTAAGGGCAGAATCCAAACAACGAAATATGGCACCAAATAACATCAATTTCCCTATCCTGAAAGAAACAGGATATTTAGTCTACAAGATATATTACCTTAAAAATTAAGATGGTCATTTAAACCAGAAAGAACAAATTAGTTTTACCTCACATCAACAGGAAGCTGGGCTAAGTGACAACCAAGTGGTGTTAAGGCTTCCATATCATCAAGGGCCCCAATATTTTGTAGACGCATAAGAGCAGAATTGATACTCTCCGCATCTGGAGCTTCTAGCATACCACCTATTGAAAAGTTGGAAGGCAAAACCAAAAAAATATTAAACAGGTAAAAATTTAAAGAGCAAATAAAATACATGAGACAAAAAACCAACCAAATATTTCATGACTGCTTCTATCACAGAAATTACGGAGAACCTTCATCCTTAGTATGAGTTGCTCTAAAGGTATTCTCAGCAATTCAGGAATAGGCTGAGCAAGAAAGTTATTGTCATGGCGATATTTGGTGTAGAGATGGAAACAAACACCAGGCATTACTCGGCCAGCTCGCCCACGTCTCTGAGCAGCATTAGCACGGGACACCCATGCCAACTCAAGGCTTTCCATGTTTTTGTTTGAGTCAAATCTACATACAGTGGATTTCAATAGATTAAAAGATTTCTCTCATAAATATCATGGTTTGTTAAGATAAGATACACTGATTTTAAAAATTGTATACTACCTTTTTTCTTTCATTCGTCCTACATCAACGACAAACACACAGTCATCAATTGTAATTGATGTTTCAGCAATATTTGTAGAAAGTACAATTTTTCTGGCTCCTCCTTTAGGTTTTCTGTGAGTATGATACTTGTGATATAAGATCAAATGAGAATACAAGGAATACACATTTAAGTACTGCAATACTTCACCTGAATACAGCTGCCTGCTCCTCAGAAGTCAATGTTGAATGAAGGGGGACAAGAACAAATTTACCATGGCGAGGACTGAGTACAGGATTGTCATTTAATTGATTGTACAGTGTTCTGATCTCAGCAATGCCAGGTAAGAAAACCTTCAAGAGTAGGAAAATTGTAGACTTAGAATTTTAAACCAACAAAATGAAAAAAGGAAAAAGTAATACACAAGGAAACTTGTGCATAGAAATATATATTACCAGTATAGACCCTTTCCGAGGGTAATCATGGTCACCATTGGCAATATATGTGACAACAGTTTCGATAAGATCATAGTTGACTTTCTCAGGATCCATCAGATACAGTGTCTTGACAGTGGACATGGTAAAGCCTGAAAAATACAAAAAGAAGCATACTATACAGTATATAAAACTGCTTTAAAATCAACTAACTTTTAAACACAATACCATTGTAACGAGCCATAAGTTGGGGTAAAGACAACATTTCATCCCTAACACAGTCTTTGGGAGTTGATGCATTTTGAGTTAGTACATCTGCAGTGCCAAGTTCACACTCAATTGAGTTTGCATCGAACTCTTGAAAATTGCGCTTCTTTTCTTTGATTTTTCTAGCAAAAATAGAATCTTCCTCTAAAATATAGTTGGTTTTTTCAACTATTTCATCAAGGAATATTTGCTGGACAGGAAATGTTCTCCCTGAAATACATAACACTCATTGGTTGTGAAAATTGTCTCAGTTTATTGTGGATTGATTATTTGGGAATCATTTACTAACCTGGTATTTCAACAATAGGGATTTTGTTGAAGTATGCAGAAAATAGATCTGCATTAATAGTGGCACTCATCAATATCACCCGAAGATCAGGTCTCTTAGGTAATAGTTCTCGAAGAATAAATAGTAAGAAATCACTCTCCTCACTTCGTTCATGAACTTCATCAACAACAATATGTGAAACAGACCTCAGTTCAGGGTCATTTTCAAGCCTTCTTAGAAGAATACCAGTGGTACAAAATAGTAGACGAGTTTGAGAGGACATTTTGCTTTCCAAGCGGATCTAATTCATAATTAATTCCAAAAACCAAAATACAACTAATTAAGTGCCTCTGCATTAACTAAATCTATAAGGCAAAAGGGAAAAAAACCTACTTGATAACCAACAGATCCACCAATTTTTTCAGCACGTTCCTCAGCAACTCTCTCAGCGACTCCTATAGCTGATAATCTCCTTGGTTGAGTACAAATTATTTCACAAGTTTTCTGTTTCTCCATTGAATGATTAAGTAGCCAATCATCCAAAAGAAATTGTGGCACCTTTTTAAAAATAAGATAACAGGTTTATACAATAATACAAATGACAATATATCAACTGGAGAATAATTAATATCCTACCTGTGTACTTTTCCCACAGCCAGTTTCGCCACATATTACAACCACCTGAAAATTTCTCACAACATCTAAAATTTCTTGACCTTTTTGCCATGCGGGTAAAAGTTTGCGCTCTTTCAAACTTTTTGAATATGCATCATTTTGTCTCTTTTCTAGGAAAGACTTGGCCAACCTTTCATCTTGCCTGGAATAAAAATTTAAGGATGGTAAGAATGAGAAAACAATAAGAAATTCTTGTTAATAAAGCTTAACTAACTTTTGACGTTCAATCAAATTAGCTGAAATTTTACGCTGTCTTCGAACTGGAACATTTTTGTCAACAACATCCTCATCACTGTCTGAATAACATTCAGTTTCCTCTTCAGACACTGAACCAGAGGCCATCAGAGGTTGCTCTGGGTCAGGAAAGGCTTCTCCAATCTTATTCAAATGCTCCAAAATATCGCTTGGCTGGTTTTGCAGTAGGTCTATTAATGTGTATACAGAAGGAAAACCCTGAGAAGAAGTTAGAAAATATTATGAAAAAGTATTAGCAAATGATATCCTCTGCTATTAATATTCGTTCAATTAGAATCATACCTGTTCTGCACAGTCTTTGGCTTCGGCTGTTAACCTGCTAGTTATACGCAGACAAAGAGCAGGAGGGAAGTATTGGTATGGTGTGCTTATACAGAGCAATGGTGGCTCTGCTGGATACTTGGACCCTAACAAGATAACAATTCTTTTAGTAAGGTAGGAAACAAAAATACGTGATACATTTCAGAAATTAGTAAGTGAATTACCAGGTGGAAATCGGATTTCCAATGTGAACTGATTGTTTTCTGATTCCACTGTTTCATTGCTTCCCTTTGGAGTGGTTAATTGATGGGAAAATCTACATTTGTCTCCAAATTTGCAGGTCTTTCCTGCAGCAATAAAGTTGCAAAGTTCCTTTGACTTGTCTCTCTTGCCACTTTTTGCATTATGGTTTCGACTGCCACTGGAGTTCAATTTATTCAGTTGTGGGGGCAATGTACAGCGTTCAAGTAGATACGGAAGGTCTAATTTTGCAGCCCACACTCGGTCTGGTAGTCTCTCTTCAAACGATTTCTCATAAATTGACTCAAGAGATGCTTTTTCATCTGATCGCTGTTCAAGAATATCTTCAGGAACACTTTCTACTTTAGCCGTGTTTAGGGGGGGAAGAGGTAATCGAAAATAATAAGCAATGAGCAGTTCTAAGCTTGCTCCTAGATCTCCATTAGTGGCTTGGAGTGTTTCAATACAATGGGATTCGTGAAAACCATACCTGAAAAAAGAGTAAATTGAACATTCAGAAGAGCAAAGGAAATAGTAAGTATATCAATCCATGTGATGCACTGTTTACCCTTTAAGTTTACTAATGGCGAAAGAGTTTTGTTCAGCAAAGGTCTTTTTACGGTTCTTCTGAGAATAATCTGTTCCACCCAGTACACGAAGTCCACCTCTATCAATCCAATAATGTCGTGCTAAGTTTGAACCCCTATCCCGATAATCCGACTGTTTTCTTAATACAAAGTTCTGAAATTAAAATCCAGAAGAACAATGAAATAATGTTTGGATTGTTAGATGAGATGAAATCAACCATAAAATTTTACCTCTCCATAAAGTTGCCGTAAAGTATCAAGCATTTGGTTTTCTAGGTTTTTAGCAAGACGCAATGTTTGCATCTCCACTTTGTGTGTAGCAGGGTTTTCAGCCACAGGGGTGCTGACATTTCTGTAAAACAAAAGTCTTATCATAGGAAAATGTCAATTGCATAGCCACAAACAGTCAGAAAAATATTTTAGATTCGAAAATTATAACAGATGCAAGAAAAATGTCCTAGATTGAATCATTGAATAAAATTACTTTATTTCTAGTTGACAGCCAATAATATCCTACAAGACTACATAAATGATAAAAATAAATCCAAGCGAGGTGCACAAAAATGGAGATCACAGTTGAAAATTGTGATTGACTTGGAGACAAAAATTTGCTGGTGTTAACTTTATAGGTTATCATACCCTTTATTTTTATCCTGCACTTTAACTCTTAAATCTTCCAGTCCGGACACAAGATGGTTGTTAGGTCTTTCATTGGGTTTGGATGGTTTGTTGGACTTTTTATCTCTCTTGTTGCTACTCATCTTTGCTGAAAATAAATAAATAAATAAGATGTGTCTGTCAGACACATTTGCCACATTGGAGGAGGTGGTGGTAGAGTGGAAGGGGAAGGGCGGGAAGGGGGAAGGGGAAGACAACGGGGTGAGGGGGAGGGGGAGGGGCACAGTGACGAGGGGGAAGGGGATAGTGGGAGCGGTGCGGTCAAGGGTGTTCCTGTTCAATAGGGAAGGGCGGTGGGAACTTACCCACCGCGAATATTCAGCGACATCCGCGGATGTACGTGAAGAGAAAATTGTCTCGTACCAAAACTAACCCTTTTGGAATGGAAAATGAAGAAAACCTCAAGTCACCACCATCACCATCCACGGTATTTTTGAACGACGCAGATCACATGAGCTATTGTTGCATAAACTAATTTAACCATTCCCCTATTTTGATGACAGTGCCCGGAAAGTGAGCTTGTAGAGGCTGCAGGGGCGCCAGAGGCGATAGCGAGGCTGGACCAACTCACCCTCGCCCCCGTCCCTTCATTGGCGTCAGGACCATCAGAGAGTAGATTTCATCAAGATATTGATCGCTGGAAGTACCTGTACGCCGACCCCAACAATTTGAATAGCATTTGTCTCCGGTGGACGTGACTTAGGGATGGCTGTCACGGTAGGGGGGAATCACTGACAGTTAAATGAGGGGCGCCGGTGTGACTGACAGCCGACTGCCCCAGGAAATCAAAAATTATGTGTTGAGTATGTCTTGATTGCCATACCCTACAAGGTGAGGCACTCATGGCGCCCCACACTCGCATGTCATAAAGAGACAAACACCCTTTATTAAGGAGGTGTGCGTCGAGAGCTGAAGTACATGAAACAGCGGGCATGGTCAGCTGCGAGTGCTGTACCGAAGAACCTAAGGATAACCGTATGCGGCTCTAATGAGCTTCTATGAGCTGTCCGTAGACAGAAAGGACTATGATGTCGAAAAGGTCTCCAGCAAACACCTACTGCAGCCTTGCTGGAAATTCGTGTAGGACGAAATATTTACTTATAGCTCTTTAGTCTTTCCGTGCGACATCTAGTGGTGGAATCGCATACTAACATAAGCTGGGTAATTGACGGACACCGCGACGTGCGAGTAAATTTTACTCCACGTCGAAGACATATGCGAATACTCTGGTCCCCTCAATTATCACCTGCCCGTGTTTTAAAATTCTATCCGTGACGCCCCGGTCGACTTGGCAGATACGAGACGTGCTGCGCCAAGCTCGACCAGCTGAGGAAGCTGCAGGCGCAGGTCGAGGAATCGGGGGCGGCGACCGCGGAGGCGTGCGAGGCGCGGCGCTGCTGGGAGGAGCTGCGAGCCGAGGTGGAGGCGGCTGCGCGCACCCTCACCCAGGAGCACCGCTTGGTGGAGCAGGCCCTCGAGAGGCACGGCGCCGTGCTGGGCCACCTGCTGCGGCGCCTGCAGGTACGCGGGGCGGGGGCTCCTCGGGGACGTCCTGCGCCTGCCGCCTCTTCAGGATGTGACGGGTGTCTTGGCCCGGGCCCGGCCGGCCAGCACAGGCGCGGAGCGCGAGCAGCACCAGTCGGCTGCGGCTCACAGCAGGGGAGTGGCAGCCCCAGGCCCAGGTCCAGGAAGAGGACGTCTCCGAGGAGCCCCCGCCGACCCCCGCGGAGGACACGCAGCTGCTGCCGCAAGACACCGCCAAGGATGTCATCGTCAGCAAGGACGTCATCGGGGTGCTCAAGGAGCTGATCCGCGAACACGACGCGCTCAGTGCGAGAGTGGAGGAGGAGCGCGCAAAGTAGGTACGGGGTGGGCATTGGGGGAATGACCACGCGGGCTGCGGAGCGAAACACAGCCACGCTGCGTGGCCCCTGCCCGGCAGGCTGCGGGAGAAGAACCCGTACAGGAGGGAGTGCCACGACGAGCAGGCCATGCGCGTCACGGAGGAGAGGCTGCGCCGGAACAGCGGCTTCTTGCAGCTGCAGGTGAGACGTGGTGGGCGGGGGCCGGACACGCAGGGCGTGAGCAAACATTCGTGCCGCCGCGTGCGGGGCAGCGCAGGTGAAGCGGCAGCAGTACGAGCTGTCGCGGCTGGGGCAGGCGCAGGCCTCTGAGATGGAGGCCGTCACCAAGCTGCTGGAGCAGGCGGGCGCAGAGCTCCAGCGCAGCCTCGCGCTCGAGCAGGACCTTGGCGAGACGCGTCAGCAGCTCAGGGAGTCGTGTTCAGCACGCTGCGCCGGGGCCGAGGGGACGCAGCAGGCGATGTACCGCCACGGCTCCAGGAACTCGTTCGTGGACAGCTTGGAGGACCTCCAGCGCCGCAAGGAGCGCCTCGAGCGGCTGGAGGGCCTGCAGGGCCAGGGCCGGGGCCACCTGCACAGCGAGAGGGTATACCGCGAGGCCGAGCAGCTGGACGAGCAGGCCGACGCGCTGCGACGCCTGGGGGAGGCCATCGCCAGGGACATCCAGGACATGAACGAGATGGAGCGCGTGCTGGAGGCCGAGTGGCGGGCACTGCGCCAGGAGAGAGACTGCCTCAACGCGCACCTGCACCCGGACCTGCAGCACCTGGAGGAACTGCAGGCAAACTGAACAGGGGGTGCCATGCCGCGCGCGCCCGCTCTCTCCACCTTTCTTCCGCTTGCACTGTGCTGGCTGCACGAGTGAGGACGTGGTCTGCCTCTAGCGACACTGCTAGGAGGGTTGTCTCACGACCCCGTGTGCGTAGGCAACTTCCACGCACTCGTGCGTCCTGTGCAGTATAAGCAGACGAATGCAGGGGAACCGGAGTGTGCCGCGAGAACGCTACGTGCTCGTGCCAGCAGGTCAAAGTGACGGGTGATTCGTCTGTGTAGGAGATCGCCAAGGAGAACCTCGAGCTAGAGACCAAACTGCACAAGGAGCGCTTTCTCTTTAAACGACAGCTGGAAGACTTCCAGAAGGACCTATTAGAGGTGGAGACAGACCTGCTCACAGGAAACATCAACCGCAAGGCCAGGGCCACTAAGAACATAGTAAGGCCCCTCGTATGTAGAGCAGCCGACAGCGGCTGGAGAGGACTGGACCAAATCTCCTCCTCAACGGCTGCAGGTGACGCAGTTGGCGGTGCTCCGAGACTGCATCACGCAGCAGAACGCCGAGTTGTGGCGCGAGCTCCGCGACAAGGAGCTGAGCATCAGTCCGAGCGACTCGCTGGCGTCTGCCACTATGGCCGAGGAGGACTTCCGCCAGTACATTACGGACAAGATGAGAAAGATGGAGCTCCGCATCAAGGAGGATCTGGACCGCCGCGCTCTCTGCAAGCCCAAGAAGTTTGTGTTCGAGGCCCCGGGCACGTCTAGGATCCCCTTCCGGGGCCAGAGAAACGTCATCAAAGTGCCGTCCAAGGTAAGGCGAGGAGAGACGGTCGAACAAACTGACAAGACATCGACTGATGAGGTCCTTAGACGAGCCCTTCTCTGCCCCGAACGCACCTTTAGGTCTGGTTCCTCTGATGACAGGCAGCTTCAGAGTGGCGCAGGAAGACGACGTTTGAAATACATAGACAGGAGGCAATGGAACGCCAAGTCGAGAACCTCAGGCGAGACATCCTGGTGAGTTTCAAGCCTTTTCCCCCCTCCGGACCGAACGCGGCTTTGAAGTGTTTCGCGTTGGTTTATCGAAGCACAAGCTCAGCCTGGAGAAAGAGAAGGCCAAGAAGCAGCTGATGCAATACGAGGCCCAGCGACGCGGGTCCACAGATCCGCCAGGGACGGACTTCAAGGCCGCACAGGAGCTGCGCCTGATCTTGGCCCAGCTGGACGCTTTCCTGAACAGATATAGGAGAGGCAAGGTCGCGTATGAAATTCCTACATGGCTTTGCAAATTTTAAAATAGAGTAGAAACTGACGGCCTCCAATATCTGCCTTGCACAGGATAGTGATACGAGCTCCAGTGGACTGCCGGAGGCAAACGAAGAGCTCCCCCAAGAAGACTTCAGCCGTGAGATGCGCACACTGGTTCTGCAACTCGATGAGCTACAGAGCGCACTAGAAGGCAAAAGACCGTGCACTATGAGAAAGTGCTGCCCTTCGCGACGCCTGCTTGTGCGTCGACTCACCCCTTGAATACCCTGTGCCCTCAGGAAACAATATCCCAGACCGGTAGCAGCTCTAGAACGCGGTCGACAGCTGTTTAGTCAACTACCACACTCCAACGAACCAGGGTAGGTGTATAATTTCTGGCAGTTTTGGTTGTGAAAAAATTCTGTTAAGTGATTATTGAATTTCAGGAGCCACAGTTGACACCAGAAAGCTGTAACTCAAAAGGAAAAGATGCAGCACTATTCTATGTGACACAGAAATATACATTTTCAGCATTTTTTGAGATTTACCAGTCTCCACTAAATTCAGGATTATGGGAAACAATATTAACAAGAAACAAAGTATGTCAGCATAATGTTTTAATATTGTAAGGTTACATTTTAAATATTTTCCAAATTAGCAAAAATAATTAATATGGTTCTGCCAAACATTCACAGAAATTACACTGACATATGAATGTTGATGGTGGAGGGAGTTTCACATCACTCATTCTACAGGCAAGAAAAACTTTATATAAGACCATAGACTTTTATATTTGGCAAGAACATAGAAAAAACACCAACATTGAAGACATTTACACTACAAATACTTCTTAAGTATGCCAAAATGGTAAAGTTCCTAATCCTAGTTGTTACAAAGAGTAAAGATAAGACTTTACCCATTACAACAGTGCTCTGCGATACTTACATAGGAGGAAAGGCATACCACATCTTCCTTATGAAGACAACAAGCAGACATTGCCTCCATACATCCTACGATAGTAAACTTCAACAGGCAAGGAAATATCATCGAGACACAAATCTTGATCAAGGCAACACAGAGATTCAGACAATTAGTTAAATAGTTTCACATTTGGTAACAATTTTTAAAAGGCAGGTCATCTAGAGTGAGTGCACTGAGTTTGGCTGATCTGAGTTGATCTGAATAATTTATAAGCAAAATAATACGTTCACTTTTAAGATAATATACAATTGAATAGAATTACTTTGTCAATACTAAACAATATTTACTATAAATATTTTTTTTCTCTTTTTTGATTTTAACTGAGATAAATTCTTTGGCAAGCAAACTTGGCTCATGTGTTTCTAAATAAATCAAAACACAAGGGTCAAAAATTTTGACTTGAATAAACATAACACAATTCAGTTCAACCCAGATTTAAAATAAAAACAATACCTTTCATAAGATAAATTAACATTCACATAAAATATCTAAACAAAAATCTTGTTTAGAAGGCAAATATGAGTGTCCACAATTAATTTAAACAATATCATGCAAACATAAACATCCACCATGCTCTTGGTAGTTCTGCCACAGACCGACTGACCTGATAACACGATACAGAAATCCACATCAAATGATCAATCTTTAATTCATTATTCAATATTTCTGAGAGGGAAATATAATTAGGGGTAATCTGACAACTTTTGATGTGTAATATACATTGTTTTCTACACAAATGTTGTCGATCATGGACAGTTTGCTAAAAGTATTACTTCCATTATACAAAACTTGTTTGTATGGCAGTAAATATATATGATTAAGTCTAATGGTTAAAACCGGCTGATTCAAAATTAGGAAGAAATTTGTGGAAAGTTATCACACCCGTATTACTAACCTGCTTTCATCTTCGATCACTGGAATGAAATACTGGGTCATCGTAAGATTATAAAAAGTAATTTAGTTTACTTCTAATTAATGACAAAGAGATAAGATGGATTTAAGAACTTTTTCAAGCAAAAGAAAAGAAAAAAAGAGGCCCACAACACAAAAAAGATGCTACAGATGATACTGTTTATAGCTTTAAAGAAATCAACCCAAAAGTTTCCCATAGCTAATTGGGGGAAATGCAAAATAGATGCCACACTTTAAAGCAATGTAAGAAAACTGATTCACCAAAAGAGAAATGAAATATAAGCTTGGGACTCTACCAATATGCTATTGCACTAGAAACAATGAATGTTAATCTAAATCTGACAGTTGAAAGAGACAAGCAATTAAGTACAGAATTATTATTATTTTGAACATAACTTTGCTATCCATCTAGATAAGACTTTTCAGCAGTAACATATTCTTGAGCCCAGGTACAAAACAACCCATTTACTTTTGGTGCTGGTTGTCTCATCCATTCAATTAGAAAGGGCCCACAAAAATAAAATAATTAGGCAGTCAATGGTAAATAATAATTGTGATTGAGCGCAAATTAACCAGATGGGAAATAATACAATATACCTTAAGTGTCAGTCTTCTTTTTATCAATAGCTCTTATGCTTGGGATTTTACCAAAAATAAATGAAGTGGCTAGAAAGCAGAGCAGATATGATTTGTTTTTCCCAATTTGGACACACAAATATACAAACTGCACCCCAGAAAATATTTTTGAGCACAACACAACCAAATTCAATCAGACTAAATAGAACTACTTTCAATCTACATCTAGCAGCCCATTCAGAAGAATACTTTGTACAATGAACTATCTTTGTCAAAAGGTGCAAAAATTTGTACTGGAAAGGCTATAACTTCTTTTTAAAAACTGCATATAATCCTGGCAAATTTATCTTCTGATCTTTTGAACTCAATCGTCCCCAGCATAGGCACAAGTCAAATGAGAGAAATGTAATGCTTTTCTCTGACAACAAAGCCAAACAAATAAGGTATTTACACATGATTGGTTGATATTTCAAGTTGTTTGTGCTTCTGTTGAGTTGTTTAACAAAACACAAATACTAGGATAACAGAAGACTAAACAACAAACCTAAATAACTTACATAAATCCACAACACTGAACCCATCCAATTATATTTCAAACTGTTGAGATCTCTCTACTAGTAAACTGAGTGAAGGCCCCTTTCTGGACACTGGGGGGGCAACTAAAACAATCAGTTTTCATATCAAAAAGACAAGATGGAACTAATTTTGAGAGGAGATTATAAGCAGCCGTTGCAGAGGAAGCAAGTGGAACTGAAGCTTTCACAGCCAGAACTCTTATCACAGACACACTCAATGCAAATTCTACAAGAGATTGCAATGATAATGAAACCAAAAGCAGAACAGATAGATATAACAATGGGCAGTTCCTAGGACACAAAAGCAATGGTACATAAGAAAATCTATCCACCCGGAGGGAAAAAAATCATACTGGACGTTTCCGCCTTGGTTGCACAGACATGGGGGGCTTCAGAGCTTCAGGTTCAGATGGTGATGAGGCCAGCTCCTTTTCATTCATGGGGAGGAAGAATAAACAGCCAAAATTATGAAAAAATTTGGAACCCTGTCTGAGATTGACAGCATTTAACACTACTCACATTTAAGTTGGTACATGATGCAAGTCTCATTTGTGCCAATTGAGATGCAGGGGTGAGATTTGTTGTACTCCCAAAGGGCGACATCATTGTAGACACAGCTCTTTTAAGCTTGCTTGGAGTTTTAGAGTTAAATGAGAAAGTTCGTCCTATTTTCATTTTAGTGCGTGATGCTAATCTGAAACATGGAAAACATTGCATTAATTTGAGAAGTGCAATATAATTATTATTTAAAACCTACTTTTGTAGCAACTTACTTAAAAGCCTTGCTCAATGTACCAAATGCAGCATCATTTGCACTTACATCGAGCTCACTATAGTCTAGTGGTGACAAAAAGTAAGCCTGGGGGAGAAGTGTGTGTTAAAGGTAAAGTTAAACTACAATTACATACTTGTATGATTCATTTATTATTACTTACAGCATCAGCCTTACACACGGTGTTGGCAAGTTGTCTACATAAAGTCTGTAAAAAATTTAATTTATCAACATCTTCATCCGCAAGTGAAAAAGAATACAATTTCTCTTTGAGCTCTTGATTGCTGCGACATTTAAGAGCAAAAATGTTCTCTGTAAATGGAAAAAAAGAAATGTTTTTAAAACTTCCAAAATGTTTATACACATGATGTCGATGGAAATACCCACCTTCATTATTTCCTTCTCTTTCAACATCAAAGACTCGCTTGATATCAGAGAGAGGAATTAGACGCACATGCTTAAAATGTTTTGAACGTTGGAATGTGGCTGTATTGGGGCTCTTCAAAGTAGTTCCTTTGGAGCGTTTCTTACAGACCTAAATAACAAAAAGTAAAGTAGCAACAAATGTTGAAGAACAAAAAAAAAAAGCTGTAAGATAAATAAAACAATAGGTCACACACCTCTAAGATATCTGAAAAAAGGAAAAACACAAGAGGATCTCCCCTTCCGCTAAGTTCATTGCTTAATTCAATGACATCACAGCGAGTAACAAAGGCTCGGTGTGAAGAGACAATATGGGCTGGACAGTTGTCAATATCATTGAAGATGGAAAACATGTCCATGCAAGCTTCCATTCTTCTTTTATCCTCATTGATATGTGTCATGACCTCACGAATAGCATGGTAAGCTTCATCTAGAGCTGTATAATCAGGGTTGTCCTTCTTGGTATGTTTTAAAATATCTTGCAACAAAAGAGATATGCTTGGCAATCTTTGAACTGGCCTGATCAGCAGTTCACCTAGCGTTTGCCTTCCACATTCTGGCTTACTTTGACAAACTTTCAAAAAAGCATGAAACCTTGGTTTTGATTCGTCACACTTTTTAAGCATTTCTTTCGTTTGTTCAAAGAAGTTTACAAATGGGGGATATGCTTTGACCATATCCTGAGAGTGCCTTAATATAATGCTCCCAATGGAGGTGTTTTCACTCCAATTAGCATTTGCTCTAATAAGTTCTTGCAGCATGGCGGCATGTAAATCATAAATTGGTGGTAGGTGGCCAAATATTGTTTTCAATTCTGTATTATCCAGTAAGGGTTCCTCCCCTTCCGCAATTTCTTCTAAGGGTTTTTTAATTAGAGTCATAATTGTCTGGAGAATACCAACATAGTTTGTTTCAGTTTGAACCAACTCATGAAAAACTTGTTGCCTAGGGCTTAAACTTTTAAAATTAGCAGCTTCAACTTCGTCAGTAGAGACTTTCTCAGAAACAGCTGAAGAGTCAAGAAACGATCCACTCAAGCTAAGAAGACCAGCTTCACTTATTGATGATCTTCTCTTGTGCACACTTGGTGAGTCGGGAAGGGCAAGCCTTGAGACTCCATCACGAATCCGTTTTCTTTTCCTCAAGCGGGATGATGTAGGAGTACCGAGAGAATCCCTAGATGTTGCTGGACTCATGACTCCTTCCAAGCACTAATGGGTAAAAATACAAGAGAGATATTAAAAAACAGCCGAAGAGAAGGCGATTGGATGAGCATTGAGATTTCAGAGAACAAGATGAAAAAGTACTCACTCCTTCAAATTTATATTCAGTTTCATCTGCAGCACCCTCATTTTGAACAGAAATCCAGAACCATTCTGGCTTCACAATGTGGGATAGAGTTGGGAGAGTCGCTGCCTGAGCTTGTACATTATCAATAACCTGTGAAGTTTTAGACACAGAAATTAGCAATGCCATCTCTCTCATACGGAAAAACTGAATGTTGTTTAAATTTAACTGTAATATGTCATAATAATAATAATGATGACAGTAGGCCACAAAAACAAAACTTAAAAAAATGAAATTTGTCAATAGAATACAGCAACACATTTTACTAAAGTAAACCTCCTAGGCAATGATAAAAGACCCCCCACATGCAAACTGTTTCGATAGGATTTTGTTATAAAAGCAAAGGGACAACCCTAATACAATTTGAAAATTTTAAAAGAAATAAAAAGCCATGCAAGTTTGATCACCCAATTTAGAGAGAAAACAGCAAAACAGAAACTGAAGACAAGCTAGTACCGGAGCTGCAGTGGTGTCCTCTTGATCGCAGATCATAGGATCATCTGCCACTTGAGACAAACAGTCAGGATAAAGATAAGTCGGATGGGATTTTTCAAAAGGTTGTGTTGTTCCAGGAGGAGTAGTAGGAGGACTAGTTTGGTCCATTAGATCAGGTGCACAGTCCCAGTCCTCCGCTGTGACCATTTCATCATGAGAACTGTCTTGGTGATCAACCACATCTTTAGGTGTTGAAGTAGGCAGCTCACTAATGCTTGGAAAATACGGGGTCTTAGGACTTTTGGATGATGACAGACTAAATTTGGGAGTTTCATAAATGGATGGGGAAGGACTTTTAGGTTCTGGTGTACGAGGGGAACTAGAACCATCCTCTTCACGGATAGCAGGACATTTGTTAGCAGATAGGAGTAAATGAAGAAATGATGACCTCCTCCTCTGAGGAGGTACTGGCTGGGGTTGATCTGAGCACTTGGAATGTTGGGACTTGTTTTCAACCGTAGCCACGGGAGCAGTCTTGCCCTTGAGCAGGGTGTAAGCCTTGAAACTCTCCACCACCTGAAAACACACCCACACCATCCCTGATTGTGTGCACCAAGCATGCTCAAGATGAACCGTAGTTTTAAAAGACGTGCATGACAACACCAAAGCATAAATATCTTTCATATTTGATGATTTGGCTAATGACAGCAAAAATAATACCAAAGGACAACTTGTGGTATAAAGAAAAAGGTAATAAAGGCGAAACATATGGTTTCTATGTGCCACTAAAATGAAAGAAAATGTTTGAGAAAGAGAAGGTATCTTTTCTCACCTGAGATGATCCTTCTGTTACCATGCACAAACACAGAAAAGTGAATTATTTAAAAATCAATGAATGCATATGAGAAATAGATAGGAATAGAAGAACATAAATATGTAATTCCATTGGAAAAACTGAAAATTTTTTGCAATTTTCCATCTGGATTTTAATAAGACCCACAGATGAATAGGTGACATGGGGAAAACAACTCAAGATTTTGATGTCAGGCGGATTACCCATACAGCCCAGATTACCTGGACCACCCCTAAAATAATCACAGGTTTATCTTAAAAATTGCCTAAATTACTGGTACCCTACAATTGACCCAAATTTTATTGGATTATTTGTCTACCACCAGTAACCCAACTGGGCCGTGCCAGGCGGATTTTTTAAGTTGTTTCCCCCTTGATAGGTGACCTTCCACTACACAAAAGACCCCAAATTTCAAAAAAATATATTCCCTTTTCAATAAGAAACATGCAAATAAAACTTACAACATGACTGCAGTCAGTCATATCTGCAACAGTGCCTCCGTTTTCAACAAGAACTTCTTCCATGTGCTTTCTTTCTTCCTCAGGGAAACCAACAAAACATATTTTAGCTCCTTGAAAAGGCTTAAGTTTAAAATTGGCCTGAAAAGTAAAAGAGTTTGTGAGTTTATGACAGTATGCAGAAGAATATTAGGAATAAGGACACTTTTTGTTTAAGAGCCATACTGTGAAGTCCACAGCTGCTGCACCAAATCCGACTTCTTTCCGCCTTTGCCAAGCTGAGAAGACCCAATCTTCCGAAACAACAGGTACACGGAACGTAATTGCATATTGATATTTTTTTCCCCCACATGAATGTGCAATTAAGTGGGTGACGGACACAGACATTTCTTTTCTTATGCTGCCTCCCATACACTGTACTAGGCGGACTAGCTTCATCTGGAAAATAACGCATATTCCACCCATAAGTTAGGGGAGTAACCCGTAAGGACTTGAGACTAGTCACTTAAAGAAACAAAATGTGTACATGAAAATAATTTGTAATATAGATAGATAAAATTTAAATATTAAACATACCAAATGGTCCTTTTTTCTGAAGCCTGTGAAACAGACAACAAGGCCACTCATTGAAGTGCAGAACAGAGGGCGAGTTGTTGTTGGGAGATTGTCACCTCTTTCAGCTAACTCTAAAAGTGCTGTACGTCCAAGAACTCTGAATGTTTTATAAGAAAAATATTAGAAATTTTTGAAGATTTTCCAAAATATTCTATATTGTACTGGGGGACACCTACCTGTACCGTGAATGGTGTGGTGCTTCTGATACTGGCCCCTCCATATCTTCAACAATAAATACAATGCAGCCACCAGAATCATTCTGCAGGTGTTCCATTCCAGTTTCTGAGAATATAACAGGTACAGAGAATTTCTGTAAAGCCAAAAGAAAGAAGTAAAAGAACAATATCAGCAGAACACAGTAACAGTATTTCATCCATAGGATCTGTCCTAAGATGTGTTTGAGTTATAAACCATTTGTTACAGAATAGATGTGAAAGTGAGGGCAAATTTGAAAAATTACAGGCAGTTTATCATGTAGAATAAGAAAAAGAAAAAAAAAAATTAAAACAGCGCTAACCTGTACTGCAGACATAACTAATGAGTCGTGGACTAATCCGCCCACAACACAAATTCGCTGACATGATCCAACCATTTCTGAAATTTAAAAAAATAAACATTAAAAAAAAATCAAATAAATATTGGAAATTTTATTTAACAAGGCCAAGACCACAAGGGACAACAGATAAAAGAAATAATGAATGAAAACATAATGAAGAATGAAAAGAGACCAATGATCAACAGTGAAAAAGAGGGATATTGCTAAAGAAAGAAATGCACTTCTAGTGTAAGTAGTTTAGTAACATCCTCAATAAAATTTAAAAGTACTTGTTTCAAGAAATAAAAGTATCAATTTATTTAACAGAAAAGTCTTAGTGCACCTTCAGACAAGTTTACTTGGTAAAGGTATAGCTTAATCAAAACAATTAGGAAAACCATATAATTTTTTTGAATAACAAAAATAAACGGAAAAAACACAGATGTGAAATTATCGTGAAAGAATAAATAATTTAATTGGACAATCAAAGAGGCGTTGGTGAAAATACATAGCCAATGTAGGCCTAACGTCTAGGTCACCAGCAAGTTAGGTTGGACGGCTTCAGATCACAGAAAGGGTTTTTAGGCAAAATTTAAATGTCAACCCCGTAATTATGATTTCGTATCCGCCGAAGAAAACTAAAACTACGGATTAAGGGTGTTCAACTTACCCAACCTATTTTCACTCCCTCCTTCGTCTTCCTCCATTATAGAATAATAAAAATAGCGTCCTTAACGGAAGGATATGATTGTTGTTAAGGGCGAGCGAAAAAGAGGACAGCAAGATTGTAATTAAACGTGAATGCTTCACGTCATAAAAAGATTCCTATTGAACTATCATTCATTCATTGCAGTTGTTTGTTGATGTTGATGTAACAAAAAAACCAAATTATTATTATTGTTGAAATTTACGTTATTTTTGAAAGAAACGTATCAAGGCCTTCTATTTCTTTTGTTTCACGAAATATGCAGATGATGTATGTGAGTGTTAAGTTAACGTCCGGCAGCTTTCAGATGTTTCAAATGCTCGGAAGACTCGGAATCACATTGTAATAAAAAGAATTAACGAACTATCGTAAAAAGAACTTTTTGAATTATATTTTTCAAAAAGGAGAAAGGAGGAAAAACTGTTGTATGTCGGGCGTCTGGGTTACCAAAACTATCAAAACTGACCATTTCGGAAGTTGGTGAGAAACGACCGCTTTTGACCAGCCAGGCCACATGGTGGAGATATTAACGTGGTACACCCGTTGCAGAATAAGAAACCATGCTCATTTTAATTCAGGAACAAAACAAATCCATGCAGGTGTAACAAGCGCTTGGACTATGTTTCAGCAAGATATCCACCTTGTGTTTCAGCAATGGACCATTCGACTTAATTAACTTAAGTAAAGGATTATAAATATGAAACAAATCTGATTAGTTCGTTTCAGTATGCACATATTTTATTACCAAATAAATAAATGAGATTATCCACCACCAGCATAACGAAAACGCATCCCTTTACATCGAATATTAATTATTGATGATCAACAAAACGATGACAAAACGGCAGCATATATGAAGGTGGGATATCCGTATAAATATAGGGATACAGGTACCGGTAAGGGAAGTTCAAGTGCAAGACGCGCGCGTTTTGTCCTAGTGACACTCAGGCCACTCAGGCCCATCTCATTCACTATGCTTGGAAATTCTGCATAGGATTAACCGAAGCTTATTCGGGCCTTTGCTAACCAAATAAGGTGCAGTAATCGAGAAATCAATCTCAATCATACCCTATTCTTCTCTAACGTAGTTGGCGACAATATGGCTAACTCCTTCACTGCCATGCCGGCTGCGGAAAACGATCTTTGCGAAGTAAACGGAACGACGGCACTTCCAGTGAGTGAATAAGTTAGGTGCGCTTTATTGCAGGTGTCATTTTAGTCATTAATTTTTGTACTCCGATGGAGCGGACGCAATGGGTTCCCCCCGGACCGCGCGGCCGCAGCCGCAGCGCTCCCTCCAGCGGCGCGGCCGTTGTTTGTAGCGCTGATCATTCTCACCCTCACTCCACTACCGACTCCCGCGCCCGGCTGTCCACATTACTGCACACATCGTTGTTTCAAGCTCGTGTGGTGGTGCTGAATTCCATCCTATCCGGGATCTCCAGTAAAGCTTCAAAATTCCAAATCTTAAGCTTTTGAAGTCCGCAATGAAGGTAAATGTTGATACGTGACTGTCTTTTAGAACGATTGAAGGCACTTTGCTCATTGAAGAAGACGGAACCTTCGCCGTTAGGCCTTGTCTGAGCTCAAGTATAATATTTTATTTTCTTCGAAGGGCGCCTTGAGAGATATCGTTCTTTTCTCTGGCAACTTTAAATCAGTTCCATGTGATCTCGCATTGCGACACTTATCGATGCATTTGCTCCCGTTAAATCTAGATAGGCCTCTCTCTCCTGTAGGTTATCCCGCGTGGTGTGAAATTTTATATTAGGTTTGTGCTCCGTTCGTCGCTTGCCGTTCTTTCTGTGTCTGTTCTACGTAATGTAATTACGGGTCCCTGCTTTGAGAAGACCAATAATCATAATCCAGTGTTTTACACACGTCTTCGCCTTTGTTATATGGAAACCCAATCGCTTTACCGGCAGGGTTATGACCAGTTGACGGCCATTGTTATTTGGAGGCAGCATGACTTCGGTTCGGTGCCTTGCCATGCTTAGCCATTGTGTGTCGGCAGTGTCGCAAATTTCGTTCTCGAATAACTTGACTACTATTTTTAGTTTTGCTAAGTTTTACAGCTCTTGTTTTAATGTTTGCAGGGGTGCAAGCTCGAAGATAACATGGAAGTATCATCAGAGGTGGGAACTCCCACCAAAGAGAACAATGTTACCAAAGAAAAGACAGAGAAAAATGAAGCTAATGAAGAAGTCAAAGTTGAAGAAATGACATCACGCGATTATTACTTTGATTCATATGCTCATTTTGGTATCCATGAAGAAATGTTAAAAGATGAAGTTAGGACACTCACCTACAGGAATTCTATGTATCACAACAAGCATCTCTTCAAGGTTTGATTTTTCACCCGAGCTTAAGCAAAATACTTTAGTGCTGTGGTTGAATTTACTACATAAAAATTTTTCCTGCAGGACAAAATAGTTCTTGACATTGGATGCGGCACTGGCATCTTATCAATGTTTGCCGCTAAGGCTGGAGCTGCTAAGGTTTTTGGCATTGATTGTTCAAATATTGTCGAATATGCCAAGAAAATTGTTGATGCTAACGGGCTAAGTGATACAGTTACCATTGTTAAAGGAAAGGTACGGAGTCAGGGGAAAAACTAAATTTTTGAAGGATTGTAAGGTGTCAACATTTTAAATCATTTACATTTTCAGGTTGAAGAAGTTGAGCTGCCTGATGGTATCACCAAAGTTGATATCATTATTTCAGAATGGATGGGCTACTGCTTGTTTTATGAATCAATGTTGGACACAGTCTTGTATGCAAGAGACAAGTGGTTGCAACCAGATGGCCTTATGTTCCCTGACAGAGCCACTCTCTTTGTTTGTGGCATTGAAGATCGTCAGTACAAGGATGAAAAAATTAACTGGTGGGATGATGTCTATGGTTTTGACATGAGCTCCATTAGGAAGGTTGCCATCAGTGAACCTCTGGTGGATGTGGTAGATCCTAAACAGGTAAGACTCTTGAAGATTGCTACAGATTTTTTTCCTTGAATATTTGATCTCACCATTTTTATTTACCTTTTCAGGTTGTTACTAATTCTTGTCTGGTTAAAGAGGTGGACTTGTACACAGTGAAAAAGGAAGATTTAGACTTCTCCTCTCCCTTCCACCTTCAAGTTAGGCGTAATGACTATGTTCAAGCTCTTGTGACTTACTTCACAATTGAGTTCACCAAATGCCACAAGAGGATGGGATTCAGCACAGCACCAGATGCTCAATACACTCATTGGAAGCAAACTGTGTTTTATTTTGATGAGTATATGACAGTGAAGAAAAATGATGAAATATGTGGAGTATTTTCTATGAAGCCTAACGCACGAAACAATCGTGATCTAGACTTTTCTGTGGAAATTGATTTCAAAGGGGAATGTGGAGAAATGCATGAAGTTAACCATTATCGCATGCGCTGAAACTTTTATAGGTTTTGACAATGTATAACTGTTAGGAAGTGAATCACAACCTTCAACACTAAGATCTGGGGAAGGCTTTGTTTGCTTATAACTACCTAGTACTTTTTTTTAATATTGTAAGCAAGAGCTCTTTTGATATGTATTATGTGAATATTTTCTATACCCTAGCTGTTTTCGAAGTGTCTCCTTTTTATACTTTATGTCATAGGTTTGCTTGCTATGGAAAGTACTCGTATCTTTTTTTTTTTTTTAATTTTGTCACTCATGTGGCAATCTTATTAAATGTAAACGTACTATAATTTTAATGTTACCTTTCTTCTCCCAACTCATCAAACGTTAATGTTACCATTTAAATTATAATTCAGTTCTCATTTATTATCATACTGTTGCTAATTCAATGCTGATCACATAACTAGAACACAGTGGAAGTTGAATGACTGTATATGGATGAAAAATGAATTACAATCACAAACTTGCATTTATTTGTATCATTTTCCCTCAAGTAGCTAGCCCTTTCAAAGATGCTGCTAGTTTTTGTGTTTTATAATCAGTACGGAGTTGTATAAAATTGACCAATATGGAGTTGTCCAATCCCGCCTGGAAAATAAGAATTACTGTGAAATTGCTCCATGATCAGCTGATGAATAATGTTCTAAAATACTTACCAGGGTCTCTCCAGAGCAAACTTGGGTGAGATTTTCAGGCTTGACAAGCAGCAAGTTGCATAGGGCATGCAAAGTATCAAATAATGTATCAACCAATTGAATGTGAAGTTCTTTCACACATTTGCGATATTCATTTACATCCATGATAGCTATCATAGCTCCAATTGAGTTGAACTGGAACTGCTGCAAATGCTCGTAGATAACTCTATGCAGACGAATCCCCAATTCCAGCAAGACACACTCTGCATTTTTACCATCCAATGCGGATTTTATGCGCTTAATAGTACTGCTTAAATATTGCACAACAGCCATGCATGCCTTGAAGGAAAAAAAAATATTAAAAACAAATTTAATAATTAATGTTTTTCTCATCATGCTCATTTGATAAGGGAACTCACGGGTGAAGCCATGGTATCCAAATCTGCCTCTGGCTTGAAATCGGTTTTTTTCTGCTCAGTTTGTAGGTAAATTTTTACCCATCCAACTATTGCACTAAGTGTTCTAAAACAACCAATTAAAACAACAAAAAATTAAAATAACTTGTGTTCAAGGGTAAAGTTTAATAGACAATGGCTCGTACCTGTCTAAACCAGTATCTAGCTTGGATTCAATGTGCTCAAGCATTTGTCTCTTTTTGTGAAGGCATTCAGCTTGCTTTGGTGTTGACCTGCCATGAAAGAAAAAGAACTTTGAATCAGACCATGGCCTACGACAAAAGATGCAAGGTGATGAAAGGTTTTTAACAAGATAACTTCTGCCTATTGAGTATTATTTTTTTTGCAGGGCTCACATACATTACTATTGGCATTAAACTCTGAAGTGTTTCCATTTCAAGATAATGAACAATTTCATTTGTTTGACTTGCAACTTGAAGGAAGTATAGCTGGGGCTGAGTCTTGTTTTCTGGAATAGGCACTGCCTGCAGACCTAGTTCCAAAGCATAGTCAACATATTCAGCCAACAATTGATTGAGAAGGACATCAAAGATGAGCTGTGCATGAGCAGGTTGATCAGCTTGTTTTGACAGCTGCAAAAAGAAGAAAAAGATGCTCAACGTCAATAACAATACCTTTCAGAAGACTTAAAAAGTGAAAGGAGGGAAAATAAAGAAACAACTTACCACTGTACACCGCTTGAATGCTTGTTTGCCTGTTTGAATAAGAGACTTGGCCACTTCCATAGATAAGAAAGTTTCCCCACCATAATCATCAATTTGTGCTATGTTTATATTGGCTCTGGTTCCAATTACTGCTTGTAAATCTCTACGTAAATCTTGGAACCTGAGAAAAATAATGATTAAATGAAAACTGAAGATATGATAACATGTGCTTGAATTGTGGAAAGATTTGACAACTTACCCGCCCGTTTGAATCTGGCGCTTATGATGGCTCTTACTGTCATAAAATTTCTGAATAGCAGCAACACTACATTCCTTCAGATTCCTGAGTTCATTTCTGGGGATTATAGTGCATGTTTAGTTTTATAGGATACTTGTGACAAAATTTATGAATAAAAATAGGTTCAGTTAGTCACAAAAACATACCCAATGTAATTTTCTAAATACTTCTGGAAGATATTTTGAGTCAGTTTAGTGAGGTACATTTCATCATTACCCATCTCAAACATCATCAAATCATTCGAGAGCTGTACTGTCCTGGAAAAGAAAACATGATAATAGCTTCAAAGTTAACTTAAATCTCAGAGCACATTTCGGCAGCCAATGAGTTTGGTATTAAGTACCTTGAATATAAGTCATGAAGGTTTTCAAGATACAAATTTGTATTAGTTTTGTCTGTCAGCCTACTGACAATGTGATCCTAAGTTTAAACAAAAAAAAAACTGTGAGAGGCATTTCAAACACAATAAAATTATAGAAGATTGGATGACAAAAATTAGCTAACCTGAAGTTTTCCATGGTATATATTTAAGATGAACTTAGCCATAACTTGCTCTGGATTAGAGAATACTTCTTTCATTATATCATAATTTTTTCGACATAGAGGTATCACATCTCGAAACACGTTCTTTCCAACAAACGCCCGCTACAATTTGAATTTTAAAAAAACTGCTATAAAAAGGAAACAATTTTTGTTTTTTATGGGAAAAATATGAAAACAGGTTTATGCTACTCACTTCTTGACTTTGTTCAATGAAAGCATCAATACACTGAGTGTAACCCTTAAAATGTGAAAGGATGGAGGCGATCTCCTTCATACGTGGTATGTCTTCTTGCTTATGAGCTACAACAAATTCTTCTATCAAAAGTTTCTCAATTTCATCATACTTTCCTGCTATTTTCTTTTTAGCACTCTCAAACCTGTAATCAGAAATTTCTTTAAAATTCACATGCCTACTTAAATCACAGCTTAAATTTAGCCATACGTTTTAACTTATTTATATCTATTTATAAATGCAACTATTACTAAAATGGAATAAAATTTTCAAAATTAGATTCATACTTGTCAGATGGCAGCTCTTGGGCTATGAGATGAAGTTTTTGAATAATATCTGCAGCCTCATCTATCTGTTAAAGACAAATCTGCTTTATTATTACTCAAGGTAAAATAGAACTTGGACAAGTAACAAAAGAAAAAAGTAACAAACCTGCGATTTGTCTAAAAATATGTCTAATGTGATAGGTCCAGGTGATAGAAATTCAGCAAAATGCGACATCAACCTTTGTGCTTCGACTGCCCGAGACCTTGGGGTATTCACACTTTCCAATTGATCCCCTAGGTGAATAACTTTTGTTGCAACATTATTTATTCTTTCATCAAGCCCTTGGAACATCCCAACGGCAGCCTTGAATCAGATACAGACAAATTGAAATAGATACCCTCATGAAAACAAATTGAGGTAACAAAACCATACGAGCATTGATAAACCGACCTTATTTTTGTCTTGAAGTTGTGCAATTTCTTGACAGTGGCCATGTTCTTCCTCCTGGCATTGTTGTTCCAAACGGAGACATTTTCGATATTGTCTCTCTTGCAGCATTTGCAAATCTCTGAAAAATGGTAGTGTTAGACACTCAGGAGGACAACAAAGACATAAAATGTATTGCATACAGGAACTTACTTTATAGCTTGTAAAAATGTTTCTTGCAAAGCTATTGGATCCAGTAAATCCTTATTGGTATCTCTTATAGAAACTTGCATAGTTCGTTTTGCTAATCGTTCAACAAAAGCTTCAGGATCAAAAGGCTCCTGGAATAAAGCATTGAAATAAATGAAAATTTAGTGTCTGAGAAAATTCAACATGACAAAACAGGCAATCAAAACATTGACTAACTAAAGAAGTATGCCAAATTTATGTAATAAGAAGTATCCAATTAAAATTAAACCAACAATATGAGCAGATGACGAATAAAATAATACTTTTAAAGTTGTAGGTAAGAAGACTAAGAGAAAAGTTGTGGCTATATAAATGCAATTTACTTATGAGAAAGCCACTTAAATGAGCAAGTACAAGCACATTTTTCTCCAGTAGACTCTGCCCGGAAATTTCTTGAAAATGATAGAGATAAACTTGCCTGTTCTAATTCTTTCATGTAAATCATGTTGCTAAACAATTAAGGTGACAGGTTCAATGATAAAATGACAGCCACCCCTCCACACACACACACAGCACAGCCACACATACAAACTCACACAGAAACACTGTCAGGTTAGGAGGTTCCATTACGAGCCCAACGAGAGGCTACACAGCAGACGACACGAAGTACTAGAATGAGAAATTGCATTGACACATGATCACACATGATGGGGATGGGTTTCCACTTCCACCTTCATTTGGTGTATGAGCTGATCGAGTGGCCTTCACCCAAGTTATATCGAGTTAAGAAATGTGTCTGTTTTACGCCTAGCGCTAGTGCTGGCGCTTCATTGTTTAAACCAGGGTTGTTCCTTCACACATAGGGGCTCGAGGGTTGGGTTTGTGGTGTATGGTGTACACGTGCCTTAAGGTGCCCCCACAATGATCTCGTCGGGAGGTGACGACACGAAAATATGGGTACCGGGAATTTAATTCCTGCTCCCACCTGCGCTTGGGCTCTCCGGGTAGGCCGCCACCTTCACACCAGTGCTCGGCGGGCAGGCCTACCCAATCTGTCGCAGGCGCTCTCATCAGCTCCGCCTCGGTAACGTTCACTGTGGGGGCGCCATTAGGGACCGGGACCATACTAGGTGGCTGAAAAACCCCGCGCGCACTTTCCTAGTTATACTCTACCGCATGCATGAGTGCGGGGTGGGTTGCATACTCGCAAGGGGCCGTAAGGCGCCTCAGTGAGCGACGATAGGCAAGCCCGCCCGCACGCATGTATGCGATACAGTACAACTACGAAAGTGCGCGGGGTTTTTCAGCCACCTAGTATATCCCCCCCTCCCCCCCCCCCCGGTATACTGACTGTGCTGGTGTACGTGGGGTCAGTCACTCCGTTACACAGATACCCCTCCCCCACTGCAATATATTCCTTACGCTTAAAAAATGAAAATTTAAAATTAAAAAGGTGTAAAATAATCGGTCCGTTCTTATACCACCCCACTGCTATCCCCTTCCCTCCGCACGCTCACCGAAGCGGCGGCACAGCATACTTCTTTTTCACGAAATAACCGCGACAGCTAAATCATATTGTTTCCCAGACGTCATCGCGGCCGGGCGAG
Organism: Frankliniella intonsa; assembly: GCA_033675135.1. NCBI lineage: Eukaryota > Metazoa > Arthropoda > Insecta > Thysanoptera > Thripidae > Frankliniella > Frankliniella intonsa. The sequence continues at coordinate 4,635,839 of CM066253.1, forward strand.
GCGAGAGAGGTGCGGAAAGGAGAGGGAGGCTGAGGGAGACTGAGAGCCCCCGCGGGCGGGGCGGGGCGGGGCGGGAGCGGCGCCCCGGCGCCGCAGCTCAGCTCTCCGTCCCACAGGATGTCCTCCACACAGAACAAGACGATAGGCCCCTCGCCCCGCCCCGCCTCGACCCCATTTAACCCTCTACCCTCCCCCGCTGCATCTGTTGATGCAGCCACTAAACGCGCCAGCCGTAACTCACTTCTTACCCTGGCAGTGCCGTACAGGCGTGCCATGGGCGTGGGCGTGCCCACCCCTCCCGTCGCTGTTGGGGTTGGTTGGGACGGGGCGGTCGGCCCGGGGCCGAGGACGGCGGGAAAGTGCATAAGCTTTCTATCGGTCGGACTGCGAGCCTTCAAATCTGGGGGCACAATTTTACTAAAGCTACAGCGCAGCTAATAATACAAAGAATATTTTATTCTTGGGCCGGTGGAGTGTGGAATGCCCTGACGGTCTTCCGCACGCTCCCCCGCCCTCCCCTTTCCCGTGGCGCGGGCGGGGCGGTAAGGGAAGGATGTCCCTGGGGGGCTGTCGGAGTGTCTTCACACGGCTGCCTGTTCGGCTCTGTATGACACGGCGAGGGAAATGAGGGAAGCCCAAATCGGAACCCGAAGCGCAGCCATGAGTCATTGCGTTAGTGCGTTCACGTGCAAACGAACGCTTGCTTGCGTGCGTGCGTGCGTGCGTGCGTGCGTGCGTGCGTGCGTGCGTGCCGGAGTGGCTCGCAAGCGCTACAGATCACAACCGCTACAGGTCACAAGCGCTACAGCTCGCTAACGCTACGGGGTCGCAAGCGCTACGAGTCACAAGCGCTACAGCTCGGTGGCGCTACGGGTCACAAGCGCTACAGCGAGAATCCGAGCACTTGGTCCGAACAAAAAAAAAATAATAAAAAGAAAAAAAATACGCGGTGTTTGAACCTCTGCCCACGTAGTGCTATGAGCAGCGCCGATACCAATGACGCTACGCGGCCGGCCCAGCACTGACCGGAAAGCAGGCGCACTCATGACTCCGGGTTCGTTTCTTCAGTGACCGTGGCTTCTCGCGCAGCATGACTCCTAGTGGTCCGGCACCTGGTACCGTGGCATCGTAGCCGTGCCGGCATAGTGTCCGCGCGGAGAGTCGCAGGACGGAGGTTCGAATCTTACCAAAAAATTTAATTTTTCTGAGGACAACAAGTTGGAGAGTGGAATTCAAGCCCCCATTTCAACCGAGCTCCCTCGTGGAATAGCCGACGGTCTAGTGGTCTAGTGGTGCCGCGAAAGCCGTGGGGTGTCTGTGAGACTCGGCACATGGGGCCTGGTTCAAACCCAGGTAGGTTCTTCACTGGTAGCGACAGCGGGTTGCCAGGAAGTTCCGTCCCATGCCCACGACTGGTGGTCGGTCGTGGGGTCATAAGTCCTAGAATCTGGCTCCAAAAATAGCTATTCCATGCTCTGGGGACAGGGCAGTTCGGTTAACCACCGTACGACTAAATCTGACAGTACGGGGATCAAATCTGTCGAATTGCGCGACAGGATCGCGGCCAGAAAAGCACCGGTTCCCATAAGAACACCGAAGTAGTTGGCTGCCACGGGGGGTAAAAGCCCTGTGCCTGGCGGGAACCGCAACCTCCCTCGGGAGGTTTACTGTCGCAAAAATTTTCCATGTTTTCACGCCACGTGCGTAATTTTTCAAGGTTTAGCTCGGCTCGGCTCGGCTCCGCCTAACGCGCGGATTCTCGCTGTTGCGCTTGTGACCCGTAGCGCTAGCGAGCCGTAGCGTTAGCGAGCTGTAGCGCTTGTGACCTGTAGCGGTTGTGATCTGTAGCGCTTGTGACCTACGTCCGTGCGTGCGTGCGTACCTGTGACGTCATCGAGGCGATTGCAGAGCTCAGAGAGAGAGAGAGAGAGAGAGAGAGAAGCGGGTCGAACGACTTCTGAGAAGTGGCGGCAGTGGAGATTTACGCCACGCCGCCGCCACTGTGCCGCACTATGCCCAACTATACCGGCCGGGTGTCACTTTAGTGCTGCATCCGCAAACACTCACACTCCTCGCTGTGGGGCATCACAGTTCGGATACAGCCCTCAGCAGCATGGGCTGGGGCTGGGCCGGCGGGGCCGGCGGGGGGCAGGGCCAGGGCGGCCAGGGCGGCCAGGGCACGCAGCCTCCGATCTCCGACCCTGGGTCCAGTCAGCGTTCACCGCGAAACATTCCTAAAGCGGCGGGTGGTCCTGTGTACGCTCAGGATGGAGATGGAGATTTGATTTTGCGCGGTAAAATTATACAGTGATTTAGAGAATATGTCAAAAGTGTCTACCTACCCTAGGCGGGCCATTGTGCCTTACGGTCGTAGCCGGTAGGCAGACCCGCAACACAGAGCGTCATGTTAGTAGAGACCAACGGGGAGGGGGTGAATAATTCTGTTACGCTACACGAAACACCCGGAAACAAAGCTTTGTGTGTGTAAACGAGGTAGACTACAGTATACAAAGCATCTTTGTTATCAAACCTACTTCGAGAAATTGTGCTTCTCGTGAAGCAATACATGAAAACATGTCGCCTCTGTTTGGTGTACGTTTCCCCAAACCAACAACCACTCCTCAGTTCATAACGAAAGTTTATTTATGTGGGCATTTATTTGTTTATTTATTTGTTCTTAAGTAGGGTCACACATTATGGTGGGGGGTGGGGGAGGGAGTGGGGAGGGGAGTAAACGCGTGCCCGGCCGGGCCTACAGTCGACTTAAAAATAGTCCTATCCACGCCACTTTACGGCTAACTTATTGCCTGGCAGGTGTGGACCCCGAGAAGTTGAGGGGGGGGGGGGAGGACGCAGACAGGACAGACAGAGGGCTTTTTAAATCACCCTGTAATTTGTTGACGTTCTGGTGTATTTAAAATGCCGTGTCAGCGGAGATGGTAGAGATGTAGAAGGGGGAGACGGGAAGGGGGAGGAAACGTTGTGGCGGGGCGAGTATGGGCGAGATCCTACTCGGGTTTGCTTTTAAACTGTTGCGCGCCGGCTGAGCTCCCCGCGTCCGGTGGGGCGTGAAGGGGCGTGGCGAGGCGTGGCGGGGCGTGGCGAGGCGTGGCGGGGCGTGGCGAGGCGTGGCGGGGCGTGAGGTGTTAGAGTAGTGCGTGGGCGTGACGTCACGTGTCCCGGAACGCGCGTTTTCTTTACAGCAGCGAGAATTCTGTTTGATTACTTTAGAGTGTTAGGTTTTAAAATAAAAAAAAGATCAATACAGATAAACGTCTTATGGAATTATTATACTGTATTTAAATCACGGGGCCAGTTTTTCAAAAACATGTTTTGTTTTTTTTTAACAGAGATACAACAAAGAACACCCCTTGGGGATACTAATACTGATGAGCTCCGGCCTTCAGGCGGAACATCGCGGGATGCACTCAGAACAGAAGAACCGGGACGAGAGGATATACCGAAGCACACGGGCCATTTTGTTCAAATTAAATACCAAAAGCGATCCGAAAAATACCCCAAAATAGACAATAAATGCTAGCCCTTGTAAAAATTGAGAAATCACTTCTTTTCCGGAGGCGTTTTCGCCAGAGAAGTGGTGTAACACACTCTTGTTGCTGCAGAAAAATTAACAATAACATAATTTTCAATGAAAGAATACTTCGTTCTATACCCCAACTAACTTTTGTTTAATTCTACGCGGAAAATAAATAATACGATAACGTCGTTAATTATTGCATAATTGAAGACAACCGTCTCAGACTTTGGCTTTGGTTACGAGTAAATTCTCATTCGCCTACCTCTCATTCCAAATCACACCCTTTCTAGGAGCTCTTATCAAGTGATACATACTGTTGAAAAAACCGCACCTACATTCTGGCCGCGTAACACGTCCCTGGTCGGATCTGATTTGACGGACTACGGTAGCAAAGGTAGGATGCACCGTAGGCAGTTCGAAAAGGGTGCGTGGCCTCATGACGAAGACAGTGCACAGTACTTCAAATTACCGTGTTGCCTGACAAGTGCGGTACGACTAGGTCGGTTTAAAGGCAGCATTCACAGCAACTCTTTCTTTTTTCCAACAGTGTATACATACATGCATATCACACAGAAACATGATGTTCATTACTCACTAGTAAAAACACACATACACGCACTCACAGACACGCATACACACTCATACGAACACGCGTTCACCCACACCATTCAGTTACACACATTTACGTTAAGTCTAGGTCCTGTACATATCACACACACAAACACACACAGGCACTCTTGGCGCGGGCCGGGGCCGGGCTGCACGGTGGGCTCAGTCTTGAGGTTGGAATGGACGCCGCCCGTCGCGTCACGTCGCGTCACATGAAGCACTTGGAACGAAAGTCCACCCCGGAGAAGGCTGACGGCGAGGAGGGGTCCTCCTTGACAACTGCAACAGGGCCAACAGGTGCAGGGTAGTTGCGAGGGAGGATCTCTGCGGCTGGCGCAGCGGGTACAGGGCAAAGTACTCACCGTCCGCGGCAGGCCAGTACGGGTACCGCGCCATGGGGTCGGCACTGTGCCCGCCGTGCGACGCCTCGAACTTGCGTCCACACGTCGGGAACGAGGCGGCGAAACTCGAGATGTTGGACGCGCCGCTCGGACCTGCGCAGGGAAGGCCGAGTGCCATGTGCAATGTGCCGCCGTGCTGCGCATGCGCGCGCCCGCTCCGCTCACACGCCACGCCGCGCTGCGCGAGTACTCACCCAGGCTCGAGCCCAGCTGGTTGTAGCAGTTCATGGAGGGGATCTGCATCGGCTGCATGGGCTGCAGCTGGCCCTGCAGCTGGGAGGACACCTGCGGGTACGAGTGCGGCGACAGGACCTTGGCCGCCGAGGACACGCCCTGGCAGGACGAGTAGGACAGCTGCGGGGTCTGCAGGCCGCCCAGGCCCCAGGCCGGGGCCGCCGGGTCGTAGCGCGAGTACGGCGGCGGGTAGGCGGGCGGCGAGAAGAGGTTCCGGGTGCCGGCCATGGCCGTCAGCCCCGAGGTGAGCCCGCCCGCCATGCCGAGCTGGTGGTGCACGCCCGGCACGCCCGGCACGCCCGGCACGCCCGGGTGCAGGCCCTGCAGGGCCACGCCGTGGTGGTAGGCGCCGTCGCGGAACAGGCCCTTGGAGTACACGTTGCTCGGCCGGTACGGCCGCTTCATCCGCCGCCGGCGCCGGTAGTTGCCATTCTCGAACATGTTCTCGTACTGCGGGTCTGGAACGCCAACAGGTCAGGGGGTGAGCGAGGCTGGAATTAGCATGTTACTCGGCGCGCCGCTCGGCCCCGGCCCCGGCCCCGGCCCGACACGCTCCTGCCTGAGTCGGCTCCGCTCCGGACATAAAAGCGCGTGACGGCCGGTAGTATTGGGGGAGGGGGGGGGGGCAAGTGCGGTACCACTCCTAGAGGTAGGGCGTGGCATTACGGGCCGGGAGGGGCGTGGCGGAGGGGGTGGGGCAGTGGGCGGGGGCGAGGGGAGGGGAGGGGGAAGTCCTGCAGCCAGCCAGCCTCCTTGGGCCTTGCGCCCAGGCTTGTGTTTACGACACGCAAACATCGGCGCAAACAAACAACAAACACTCGCAGTGCGTAATTTGTCAGGTCAGGCTGGTCTGGGCCCACCGGGGGCTCGGGGCTCGGGACTCACACTCACACGGTGCAGGGGCCGAGCGTGCCGCTGGGCCTGTGAGTGAGGCGAGGCGACACCGCGGGGCGGGGCGGGGCGGGGCGGGGCGGGGCGCGGGGCGGGGCGGGCGAGCCACCGGCGGGCGCAGCGCTGACCAGCCCCAGCCTCTCGCGCGCGTACATTGTAGTCAACGGCAACGGCCTGCTGCAGGCTTGCACCGCGAGATAGGCTGTCGGCCGGGGCGTGGCGGTAGGCGGGGTGAGGCGGGGTGGGCGTACGGGGTGGGGCGGGGCGGGGCGGGGCGGGGCGAGGCGCAAGGAGCGCAGCGCATGTGTGTTTCGCAGAACAGTCGCGGGCACACTGTTCGGCCCCGGCTCGGCTCGCTCACAATGGCGACCTCACTTTGTCGTCTCTGCCGCGTACCGCGACGACGCGGCCTGCCTAAACTGACGCCGCACGGCCGCCACGGCGAGGAGATGAACATTAATTGTGACGACTGCTTATCGTCTGCTGCAAATCACCAAATCACTCCTCAGTCTCCACATTCTTACTCGGACCCCGTATTCCGCGCGTGAAATTGCTTTGTCGTGCGCTAAAGCTGTGTTGGGCAGACCACGCGCGAAGCGCGGCTCACTATGAAGCTTCAGTCAGCACAAAGGTGTCGATGTAGGTTACTGTCACTAGCACTAGTCCCCGCCCGGCCCGGCGCCGTACCCCTAGCCTACTTGCACAGCGCCACTCCGCGGAGGCCGCTCGTACACCCTGCGTTATTCGTGATTCGAGTGACGCGCGGTGCGGCGCCTGAGTCGCGTGAAGGGCCCCGCCCCGCGCCGCCGGCCTGACCCGAGCGTAGCCCCCGACCAGGTGGCGGCTGGGCCGGCCCGCTCGCCTGCCGTGAGCAGCGGGAGGCCTATCCTACACCTGTCCGGCGCTTGGCCCGGCCCGGCCCCGGCCGCTCTGCCTAGCAGCGCGAGCGCGCCGCGCGACAATTTTCCTGACGTGTGCATTCTCCTACTGAATGGCGCGCTCGTGGGTTGGGAAGGGGAGGAGGGCGTTAATCGGAGTGAGATCTGAGGTATTGTAGTCGAGCGCCGCGGTCGGGGGCGGGGAGGGGAGGGGGCAGCTGTTGACTCCCGCCACCTGCATCTGCGATTGTGTGGCCAATCAGCCCACCGCACCACAATGCACAACATCCGACCCGACGCCACTCCCCAGTGGCGCGCACCGAGAGAGACGGACTGACTCCGACGTCCGACTGTAGCTCCGACGACAGCGTCTTCGTCGCACAACAGTGAAAAAATATTCCCCAAAAATTGTTGTAACTGGGATAGCTAGACGCATACATCTAGAATTAATCGGGTGGTGACCGTTTACGGAAACCGATCTGGATTTCGAGAGACCCCAACACCAGCAGTCCACTCACCCAGTGTCCAGTAGTTCCCCTTGCGCTCGCCGCCGCCCTCCCGGGGCACCTTGACGAAGCACTCGTTGAGCGACAGGTTGTGGCGGATGGAGTTCTGCCAAGCCTTCTTGTTCTTCTCGTAGTAGGGGAAGTTGTGCGTGATGTAGTTGTAGATCTCAGACAGGGTGGCGCGCTTCTGGCTCGACTTGTTGATGGCCATGGCGATGAGCGCGACGTACGAGTAGGGCGGCTTGCTGTTGGGGTCCAGGCTCGACGAGGACGAGCTCGGAGACACCCGGCCGCTGCCGCCCCCGCCGATAGCCGCCCCCGTCAGCTCCGCAGGGGCCGAGGGGGCGGGCGGCGACGGCGGCTGGCTGCTCGACGTCGGCTGCTGCTGCGGCTGGGGCTGCCGGCCGGTGGACGAGGAGGGAGATGCTGGCGCCACCTGTTGACTGTTTCAGACTGGGTTTAGTACGCACGCCGGGACACCGGGAGACACAAGAACATGTCAGAGAAAGCAGGAAAAAAACAGATGACGTTTAAAAAAAAATCAAATGACGTAGAAATGCTTTCATCTGAAAAGTGCTGCTCTGAAATGGGGAAAGGGTTGTCGTCGAGGCGGCGGCTGCTGCTGCTGCAGTAAGGCAGGATGCAGCTGACTCACCTCGAGGTCACGTCTTTGGCGGTGCTCAGGCTGTCGGCGTAGAGCGTGGGCGAGGCCGGCGCCCGGAGCAGGCTGGATATGTACGAGTGCTGGTGAGGGTGGGGGTGAGGGTGGGGGAGGGGGCTGGAGGCGCCGGCCTCCACCCCGGTCCCGGTCCCAGTCACACCCTCGTGGCAGCAGTCGGCCTCGGCCCCGGGCCCAGACAGGGCTCCTCCGGTCAGCTCCTCAGCGTGCTCCGTCTTGATGCTGGACAGCGAGTACGTGACCGAGGCCAGCGACAGCGGCGAGGGCGGCGTGGCCGCGAGCGGGTGGCTGTGGTGCGCGTGCGGGTGGGGCAGCGCGTCCACGGCGTGGTGCGAGAACCCGCCTGCAACAGAACAGAGGTCAGGCGACGAGTAGAAGCGACGCTTCGGTCCCGAACCGCGGGGTCAGGCGCGGTCACGTTGCGACATATTTCCTTGCCGGCCGTAATAGTGAGGCGGGAGGCGGAGGAGGGGCCGTGACCGTGACGGCTGCCGTACGCGCGGCCGCAGATAGCATCATGATAACGGTGGGGTGTTTCTAAGGTGGTGAAGTATACTGTAGGAGAGGTCTGAAGGACGAAAACGTTCGCGGCACCTGTGTCATCCGTGAGTTTGGTCCCGGACACATCTCTTAACAAGTAGCAGTAGCGGTAAAGGCTGTTGGAAGCGGAATAGAGGAGCGACTATTGTGATTGCGGCACCGCGGCCGCGGTGACCCAACGATAGAACGCGAGGGGCGGCGGGCGGCGGAGAGGAGACAGCGGGAGAGGGAGGAGTAGCGAGGAGTAGAGGAGGAGGGAAGGAACACCATGGGAGACCCCCAGCCCCAGCCCCGGCACGGGCCAGATAAGGTACCGCGGCCGCTCCAAGACCCCTTCCCCTTTCCCTCCCACCGCGCCGGACAGCTCACTCTCTCACTCACAACACAACCTCCGCATCTCTCTCTGTATACATACTCTCTCAAACCGACTCGGATACATACAGGATCAGGGTTATGCCCTCGACCCGAGCCTAATGGCAGGGTGGTAACCCGATCCCGGGCCGCGCCGGCCCGGGCCCGGCGCCGGTGGGCCTGCCTCCCCGGGTCCAGCGTGATCGGCGGGCGTGCTGCGTGCGGCCCGGCCAGCCCCGCCCCCGCCCCGCCCCGCCTCGCCCCGCCCCGCCCCGCCCCGCCCCACACGCGTTACGCACGTGCCGACCTCGAAGTAGGTCTGGGGGCTCCACACGACGCGCGCATGCACACACACACACATTCATACAGATTTGTCAAAAATCGGCCTGGAATTCGGGCCAGCAGGGAACAAAACAACGCAGCCACTCGGGGGCGCGTTGAAGGTTCGGTAATATAACTGAAGTTGATGCGTGTGAACCGGGCGCCAGACGGAACGGATGGCCGAAGGTCCCGTTACCTGTCACGTTGACGGCTGACAGCCAGTCCACCTCCATCATGATGCAAGCGCGGCCGGGGGATCGCGGAGGGTCGCGGGGGTTCGCGGTCACTGGCTGGTGGCGCTAGGCCGAGATGGAATTGGCGCCTCAGGCGACGGCGGCCGGAGCACGTGTCCACATGGTCGCGACGGGACGGGACGGGACGGCCGGCCGAGCACGGCACAACACTACACTACAGGTGGAGGCGCTGGACTGGGGCGGACTGCGCGGCGTGGCGCGGTGCGGGCCGAGCAGGGCCAGCCACCTGAGCACGGCGCGCAGCGGAGCGGTCGCGCGCGCCGCCCTGCCCCGCCCCGCGCCGCCAACCCGCGAGGAAGCCCCCTCCCCTACCCCTGCGGCCCTCCCCGACCCCTCCTCCTCTCCCTGTGGAACTAACCGCTAGAGCCCCTCAGCGCCCGGCCCGGCCCGGCCCGGCCCGCGCCCGTACCTGGACGACCAGGTCCGGCCGCACCCCATCCCCTTCCTTCCTTCGGACTCCCAATTCAGCAGGCCGCGGCGGCTCGCGAATTCCGCGGCGTCAGCCTGTGCCCAGCCCTGGACACGCCGCGGGCGGTGGCGTGGCGTGGCACGGCGGGGTGGGGAGGGCTGCAGGCGCGTCAGTCTAGAACAAGGCATGAAACTCGAGCCCTTTGGGCCCCTCGGCGTCTGCCGGGCAGGGCGGGGCAGGGCCGGCAGAGAACTGGCCACGCAAGCGCCACCTGCCCTGAGGCTGACGGGAAGGAAGGGTGGGGTGGGGTGGGGCACGCACTCTCAATCTAAAGGTTGGTGTTTGCTTGTCGTTGCCGCAGCAGCACTGAGTGCCGCATTTATGACGCTCGTTTGGGTCTGTTTGGGGCGACCCGAGTGATTTACCACTTTAATTTACGGCCTCTAAACAATCTTCGGCCGGGGCGCGGCCGGGCGGGGGCAGGGCATTAGCCGCAGCTCCCGCGCACCTACCTCCCCCGTCCCACTCCCGCCTTTCCTCGCCCGAACCGAATCCGTGACAACTGTCTTCCGGGTGGGTAATATGAACAGACACAGATCGCTGTGATCTGCACGCTCACAACCCCCCGGCATACAGTAAGCAAGCACCTCTGATGCTGGGCTGCCGGAGCCCTGCTGTTGACGCGACGGACGCCAAACGTTTCCCCTCGCAGGGGACAACAGTGGTCCGCGGCGCTGCCAGCCCCAGCCAGCACTGTACCGCGGTATACAGCACAGTAACCTACATAATTATTGTTGTTGAATCAAACATGCAGTTCGCAAGTCCAAACAGGCGGCCGGTGGATGTCACAACACCGAGCGTAGCGCGCGCGGGCGCGGGCGCATGCTGGCTCGCGCTCTCCGTCGCGCCCTGCCATCTCTCACCCCCGCAGCCGCCGACGTACAGCCCTCCACCGCGGAGACGCCCCCGCCCCCGGGCCGGCCCGGTGCACAGCGCACCCCCGCACTCCGTCCTGTCCATGGCCGTGACGTCACACAGCCCCCCTGTCCAGGGGGACGGCAGCCATGGCCTCGGCAGGCGCAGCGCGGTAGTGGCAGTTGTCTCGGGAGCAGGTCCGTCCCCGATAGTGCGCGGCCGGGGCGCGGGCGGGGCGCGTGCGTGCGAGAGGAGAGGAGAATCCGTCTCTATTTCTGTCCCTCTTTCTCGACTGCGGTGCGGCGCCGCGTGCGACGGAATAACACGTCCGCGTCATTGGCGTCGCCAGCCGGACAGGCCCGGCCGGGCCCGGGCAGACCGCGGCCAGTCCAGAGCTCGGCTCGGACACACCGCTAAACAGTCGAGGTGGAGGTGAGGTTCTCGACTTGCTGACGCCAGGCAGTGCGGCTGCGGCACGCTCCGACCCCCGGGCCCCGCCTCGCCCCGCCCCGTCCCGCCCCGCCCCGCCCCGCACAAACCACCAGGTGAGTAGAGGCAGGGAGGGGGTAGCGCGCGTCGTGGGCGCCTCTGGCCAGCGGCGCCCCGCCCGCTACGCCCCACCTACCCCGCCCCATACCCGCGGCCTTCGGCTGGCTGGGCGTGCAACCTACTTCACTCCTCCCCTCCCCTCCTCCCCCCAAACCCAGCTGCCCCGAACTGCGGGGCGCGACCTCGTTATACCAACCGTCGTCGTGCCAGGGAGGGAAACACATTTCAGATAGTTACATTTTAAAATGATAACAGTCGACTGGAGACTACTCGGGGTACTCAAACCAAACGGTAGTAAAGTCCTCTCACTCTTTTGTCAGGTTTGACGACTTTGGAGTTCTCCACCCTCGAGCAGCCCCGGCCCGGCCGCGCTCCGCGCCCGTGACCAAAGAACTGCAGCGCTGGCAGCGCGCAAGTGTGAGTACGTGTGAGTGTGAGCGTGAAACTTGCTGGGTGCGCATGCGCAGCTCTGCAACACGTCTGCACGCAGGTCAGGGAGCCGAGCACATCTGGCCTGTGCCTCCGGTTGCCACTTTCTGTCGACTGCAGCGGTGTTCCCGTTGAATAGCGCCTCCGCGAGGCTCCCCCGCCCCACGGGGCCCGGCCGGGCCGGGGGTGGGAGGTGTCCTGCCGGTCGTTGAGGTCGCCAGCGCGGCTCATCGCGCCCTATGCCCTGTGTGTGAAACCCACACGTTTTCCCTCTCTGAAAAAAAGACTACTCTAAGAATGGTTCGAGTCTGCGTCGTCAAAGGGGCAGCCCAGTGATCGGAAATGCCCGGGCGCAGCAACGTGCTGTGTCGGCGGCGGGACGGGGATATAGTCAGAACGCTGACCACCACATCCACGCCCACACACCCGCTGTCAGCTCGAGTTTGAATTGGGCCGGCAGCCCCCCGCCGCCCTCCGCCGTCCGCAGCCGAGCCGGAGTTCTGTGAAGGGTTCATGCAGCATTCTGCTACAGCCAGTGAGTGGACGCGAACGCGGCGGCGTCCAGCCTCCTTGCCTCCTTGCTTTATGGCAATGTTTCTCGCTCGCCCTCGGGCTGGCGCAGGGCTTGGCCGGGGGAAATGAGAACGCAGCAATAGGCTGAACGCGCGCAAAGGGTGACGGGCGACAGCAGCAGGGCGCTGGCCAGGACTGGGGCCGGGCCGGGCCCCGCGAGGTGCCGCAACCGTCTGCGCCACTAGTAGTGAGCTCAAGGGGCACTGCCTGCAGCTGGGGGGAGAGGGAAGGAGCGGGAGGAGCACTTCATATGCGCGGAGGGTGCGCGCGGGCCGGGCCGGGCCGGGCGGGCGCGCCCCGCGGAGGCACGCCGCCACGCCCCGCTGCAGTGCTGCTGGACGGCAGTCAACTGTTGCACGGATCATAAATCATGCGCGAACAGGAAGCCGGGAGGGCAGTCCCGGCCAGGGCGGCGGGGGGCGGGGCGCGGAGCGTGAGCAGGGCGCTATAGGCGTGGGGCGTGGCGGGGCGTGGCGGGGCGGGGCGGGGCGGAGCGGGACTGCGGGCCCCGCCTTGCGGGTAAGACAGCAGCCGGCTCCACACGCCCCACCCCGCCCCGCCCCTACTAACCAGCGTACGGTTTGCTGACTCACGTATGAAGCTGACAAAACGACTCTTTATTTTTACGAACTAGCAAGGCGACGCATGGGAGGCGGGGCGGGGAGGAAGCTGGCCCCGCTCGGCCCCGCTCGCCGCGGCTGGCGCAAGGCTCTCGAGCACGGTGCGTACTCCCTGACCCCTCGTGCTGCCCCCTTCCCTGTTCCGAAAGTCGACTTCAGGCGACGGCCGCTGGTAATTTTGGCCAAGCCGGGTAGGGAGTCGAACCCGGGGCTGCCTGGCCGCGGCCCGACCACCAGGCGGGCGAGCGCCGCGTCGCGCCGCGCAGGCCCGTGCCGTTGTGACCGGCCGTTGGGCACGTAGCGTTCCTCGCTGCCCCGCCCCGCTCGGGCCCGCCCGGGACCAAAGACCCGCGAGGCGCGCTGCAGCGGCCCACGGACCCCCCGGGCCTGGCCCCCGTGCGGACAAGCCTCGAGCTGCTCCACTCCTCATGACCGGGGGGCTGCCTTTGCCAAGAGCAGGGCCTGCTCGCCGTCCTGTCCGCACAGTGTTACACATTGGGGAGGAGGGGATCGGAGGCGGAGGGATACAAAGTCGAGGCTCGCGATCCTCGTGATGTAGAGAAACGAGGTGGATTAACCAGGCGGCGTGTTTTTAAAATACCCTCCTGTGAGCGCACGCCAGCGGCAGGCTCGCGGCAAGCCCAGCCAACGTCCCGCGGCCTCACCCCGCCCCGCCCCGCCCCGCCCCTCCCCGCCCGTGTGGAGGGTTCAGAGTGCGGGGCGCGCGGGGCGTTAGCGTTCGATTCCTGGACCCTGTGCATTCCGTTAGCATGACCTTCCCTAGGGCCCGACACTTCCCCCTCCCCCTACTCCTCCCCCTCCCCGGACCTCCATCCCTCCCGGCGGTCGCGGCAACTCCTTCGCTTCTTTATGGATTCCGTTTCACAAAGCAGCCGTCTGTTGTTCTTGGCGATAATAAACAAGCGCGTCCCGGGCGGAGCTGGGCTGGCCCGGGCCGGGCCGGGCTGGCCCTCTGAAACTATTAGCCCCGCTCTAACTCGCGGGGCGGGGCGGCATGGCATTGGCAGCGCCTCTAAATTAACAGGCAACAATTGTTAGGGGCGCCCGCCCGCCCCAACCTGCCGCCCCGCCGTCCTGCACCTTGCAACCCTCCCGCCTGCCGCCCTGCCTCCCTGCGCCTTCCACATTCCTCTGCACGGTTTACTGGTGATCGGGGCTGGGAGGCTGTGAGGCTGAGAGTTCATCTGGGACGTGAAAGGGCCGAAGGGGCCGAAGGGGCCGAGGGGGCCGAAGGGGCCGAGGGGCCGAGGGGCCCGGCCCGGCAGCGGTCACAGTGAGTGCGCCGCGGAGCGCCTCTCGCTCCGCCCCGCCCCGCCCCGCCCCGCCCTGCCCTGCCCCGCCCTGCCCCGCCCCGCCCCGCCCCGCCCTGCCCAACCCCACCCCACCCCGCTCCGTCAGCCACGCAGGGCCTTTTGTGAGTTGACGCCTGGCAGTGGCGATATTATTTCTCGGAAGAAAGGCGCTCCAGAAAAGAAAAGAAATTGAAAGTAAACCGTTCTGTGGAGGCGAATAAGGCGACCCCACTTCTGCCTTCGACTGCCGTTTCTTCGACACCCCCCCCCCCTCTATCCCCCCACCCCCACCCCGCCTCCCTCATTACCCCCATCTCTTTATTCACGTGTCCTTCCCTTCGCGGACTCATCCCCTAATGGTGTACCGCAGGCTTCGCAGTGATGGGCCGTGGTCGGGAACCGAAACTCACAAAAGAAAAACGCATTCAGTTCGTCGAAATGTGTACGACATTTGTTCGCTCTTCAAAACAAGTTTCAAAAATGTCCTAGACAAGAGCCTAGATGTTCCCGGGGATGAGTGGCGCCAGAGGTTTGCTTCGCGCCTCCCGGCCACTCAGCTAATAGCGCGGTCTGGCCCGGCCGGGCCCGCCCGTGCGGTGCTGTTGACAGGTGTCGCCATAACTCTCACCCCCTCCCTCGCTTCCCCCCCCCCTCCCTCTATCTCTTTTCCATCGCGCTCTCTCCGTCCGCTCCTCTCGGTCCTCAACCGCAAGTCCTGCTCGTACTCACCCTCGTAGGTCGGCTCGTGCTTCACCAGGGCGGCGCACACCGGGCCGCAGTCCACCTCCTGCAAGAAACACCGCGAGGAACACATTAGAGCAGACTATGACTGGGGTTTTCCAACAAATTGGCTGCGCTCGGCGGTGCATGCGGCTGGACCAGACTTCTCATGCAGGTGCGCGCTGTTTGACGTTGAAAAGGAGCAGTACTTGCCGTGTAACTTTAATTCTAGATCAGTCTTAAGGGAAGGGGTTAGTAACCACACACCCAGAAAACGGTTCCGTTGAATCAACGGATTTGACGTTAAATAGGAATATAGGCAATTTTTTCCATTATTCATGGAAATTTTCCAATGACTCAATGAAATTTTCTATGACTCAATGAAATATCCAATGATTTAATAGAATCTCCGTTGAAGCATTGGAAAATTTTCTTGACGCATGGGAAAAACTGCCTGTATTCCTATTTAACGTCAAATCCGTTGATTCAACGGAACCGTTTTCTGGGTGCAGCTGCTCCCAAGTTGTTTCCCGTAGTAGCCGTTGTTTCGAAGTAACGAGATTTTGCACTTCTAGTCCGGCCGGATGCACAACATCATAGAAAGAGGGTAATGAAAATCGAGCAGAGGTAAATTTGCGTCCTTTGCTTCGTAAGGATGTCTTGCTAGTGATTAATACTGTGTCCTATCTTTGAATATTTCTGACAAGAAATTCTAACTTATGGCAGTGTGTTCAAAGTTGCTCACATTCAACTGCCAATCATAGAGTGTTAGACTGTACCAGGTGGCTGAAAACCCCCGCGCACTTTCGTAGTTATACAGTACCGCATGCAGGCGTGCGGGCGGGCATGCCTATCGTCGCTCACCGAGGCGCCTTACAACCCCGTGTGAGTATGAAACCCGCCCGCACACATGC
Organism: Frankliniella intonsa; assembly: GCA_033675135.1. Classification (NCBI taxonomy): domain Eukaryota; kingdom Metazoa; phylum Arthropoda; class Insecta; order Thysanoptera; family Thripidae; genus Frankliniella; species Frankliniella intonsa. The sequence goes on from CM066253.1 coordinate 4,651,483, forward strand.
ATGCGGTACAGTATAACTACGAAAATGCGCGGGGTTTGTCAGCCACCTGGTATAATAGTTGAAAACTGAAGGGTGTCGAATTTCTTGGTTTTCAATTTCCAATCAAATATATGCAAATATAGGACACTGTGTTCAACATGAAAACCTTCAAGTGTCTGCTAGTTGCACACTCGATATGAAAGTTTATCCATAGGAAAGACGAACGTCATACATTTGGCTGGCTGATATCATTCTGCTAGTAACGCGGCGTGACATCCGCACGTCACGGCCTCTAAACTAGTGAGTAAAGAAAAGACTTACCGCCGAATGTCTCGCCTGCGACACCATGTTGCCAGAGAAGTACATAGGGCTGTCGTTTTGGTCCGCTCAGACAGAACCCGGCATGGCGCGGTTCACATTCACGTCGATGATGGCAATGAAACACCCGGCGTCCAGGAATATCGCGCTGAACCGAGGTGGCGGCGTTTCTCGAGGAGAGTCCGCGCTGCTCGCGCCCCTGTGAGTCACCGGCACTGCTCCATGCCCGCCGCGTCGGCCGCACCGCGTCCCGCCGCCGGCCAGGGCCGGCTACAAGCGTCCCGACGCGTCTCGTCGCTCGACTCGTTCCGCCGCGCCCCGCTGCACGTCGCACGTCACTCCACGAGGTCCGCCAGGGTCGTTCTGGGCCGGGACGCGGCGCCTTGAGCTGGGCCCCGCCCCGCCCCGGTCCACCCCGCCCCCCGCCCCGCCCCCCGCCCCGCCCCCGGCACTGCCACGCCCCCCGCGGCTCGAGGCCCCGCCCAACGCCCGGGCCTGCCGGTGGCGCCGCCCCCACCGCCCGGACGCCGCGGACCGGGATGCTGGTTGGCCGCCGCTGCGCCCAGGATGGGGTGGGGGCGCGGGGCGGGGCGGCGTGAGGAGGAGGGAGTGCAAGCACGCGTCCCCGGGACGACGCGACGGCGTCAGGGCGCTGAGGGGAGGCGCCTGCGGGCGCGGAGCGGGAGCCAACAAGGCCCAGGCCTGCAGCCTGCATGCTCGCAATCCCTTTTCGGAGCACAGAGGGTAAACCGGCACGGCGCACGAAATTCTGCCGCGGTAGAATTGTTGAGGCCTTTGCTTCATACACGCCACAACTCTATCGGCTCGAAACGCGACCATAGACAGTCGTTTAGGTAGATACGTCGGGCTGATATCACTCGCTGATTTGGACATGTGGGCACTTCTTCGATGTATAAAGCCCGATATGCCTCCCCCCATAAAAAGTAAAAATAAAAGAAAAACAACTCGTGGCTCTTTGACATCGTCAAGAACAACAGACGGCTGGTTTGTGTAACGGAATCCATGAAGGTCGTAAGTGCAGCTACCCAGCCTTGCACAAGCACAAGCACGTGGAGGGATGCGCGCGAAAGCGCAGTGCGGCGCGGCGAGGGCCAGAGAGATGTCCAGATGCTCTGCGCCGCGATAGCCCGAGTTATCGACGTGATAGCGGGGGCGCTATGTTGTGGGCGCGGGCGCGGGCGCGACCAGGGCGCTGGTGCCTCGCCCAGAGTGGCCCACCCTGCAGGCCCCGCAGGTCAGGTCCAGAGAGGCCAGCACCAGCAAGGCTCCAGCCATGAGCCCGCCACTGCCGCTCGCCTCGCTCGCCCTCGGAATATGGCTCCTTGTCACTTCCGTCCTCGGTCGCGCAGGTAGGGCCGCTGTCCCGCGGGTGGTTTGTCTCCCCCGTTTTTTATTGCCAACAGCGTTGGTCACTTTCTTTGATCTCTGTCACCAGATTATTTTGCTATCGAGGATGTCAGTATTGTAAGTGTGGGCTGGCAAGAGATAACTGTCAAGTTTAAAGCAATCCCGGACCCTACGATTACATATGTCCCGCTCATCAACGGACTCCCGGGAGAGTGGGACCCTCCCGTGCAGTGCCCGAATATCGACAAAAAATATTGTAAAGTTACTTACTCCTCCCTAACGTACTGTACTGAATACAATATCGGAGTGAATGTGTCTAACGTGACTCATTCTTCAACCATAACATTATTTACGAAAGTCTTTACGTTCAATTACACTGATACAGGTAAGTCATGTTCCCCTTTTTTGTGTCATCTATTCTTCATAAATAAACGATGTGAACGTTAAAAACCTGCCGACACAGGATCCGGTTTCCATGTCAGCCGAAGGGGGAACAACATTGTGGGAAATTGGGCTTTGCCACGTTTCGAGGATGGCAATGAAAGGGAAAGGTGTACGGCCGTCTACGAGAAGTACGTCGTTAGAATGTGGAATTTCACCACATCCCAAGGCACCTACGACGAAGGGAATTATCTGTATTCAAAGATAATGGTCGTGAATCAAGGACAATCGACAATTGGACATTTCGATTTCTCTTTTCCGCTCTGGCCTGCACACTGCCGGTGGTATACCTACCTGGTCAAGATAGATTTATCGTACAATACGGGGTCGATAACAACCAACTGTAATGTCTACGAAAGACATATTCGGGCGAGATTTGGTGAGTGTCCGCATCCGCACAGAGTGGGCGGGAGCAGTTTTGATGTAGTTACAGCGGCTTCGGCTGAAGACAAGTGATGTACTCGGGTAACCAATTATTTACGCAAGAGAGTCGCCAAAACAATGTTTTAAACAAAAGTGGGGAAAAGAGAAACAGTGCGGGCCCCATTGCTTCCCATAAAACCGCCCCTCATTACAGACTAACCCAAACCTTCCTCTCCCGCAGAGCCGGCGGTGACCAAGCTGGCGGCTGTCTACACCGCCGCCAAGCTCAGCGTAGTGTGGCGCGTAGAAGCCGGGTCGGAGTGTCTGACGTGCGTCAGGGTCGATGTCTCCGCGCACGAGGAGGAGCCGGACACGGACACGACGTATGACAACGACTCGGCTCCTACAGACCCCACCTGGCCCCGGCCCGTGACTGTAAGCAAGACCCGGCCGACCAGAACTTCAACGACCTCGGCGACACAGACGCCCTCCACTACGTCGGTCGCCACCCCCTTCAGTACAGGGAAAGGTTTTCTTTGGACTTGTCGCAAACCCAACATCGCGCCGCTCAAAACCTGTGACGGGAGGCTGGTACCCAACAACACGCAGACCACAACCACACCCAGATGGTTGCCTTCTTCCACTGCCAAGTCTACCACGCCCCAGTTTTTCACCTCCACGTTGAAAGAAATATTCACGGAGACAGAGACCCCGGGGATTCAAAGGTGAAACATTTTACGGTATAATATGTATCTCATTTGTTTACAGGATCCAAGCAAATGTGGTACTACATGGTCGCTTTGAGATGTTTTGGTACCAAAGGTCATACTATCATACTTGATGTTGGTTTCATCTCCAGCCGGGCTCACGACAGCAGACCTCGACGCCCGCCCCCGCCAGTGCGTGGTCGCGTGCCGCGGGCAGCGCCCCGGCGGGCGCAGGGACGGCCAACAGGGCGGCTCACCGGCGAGGTGGCGCCCACCGACACCTCCCCGGGGGTCGTAACCATCGCCTGCACCAGCTGTGAGCCAGGTGGGCAGAGATAACCAATCGGAACGAGACGAGTGATAACAGAACAGACGTGTGATTGACGAACATTTATTCCGCTCCATTTCGCGTCTCATTCCAGAACTGAGGCGACCCACGATACTGCCCGCAAAAGATGTCTTGTAAGTACCTGCCCTTCTTCTCTCCCCTCGGACCGGCCGGCTGAGGCCCCTCCCCTGTATAGCAGACGCCGTCATGCTCACCCCGCCCCCTCTGCTCAGGTACAAGCAGGATTGGGAAGGTTTTTGCTTGAACGAGATGCCAGAGGTTGGCGAGCTTGGCAACACGCCAGCGTCTTCGGGATTCGGTAAGCAGTTAGTTGAGTAGACGGTTTTCACAAATAAGTTTTTATAAAAATTGATCGTTTTTTCGCGGACTTGCTAAGCAACAAAATCCTTGGCGGTTCGAATGAATTCTTTTGCAAGGTTTTATCACTGCAGAGGCAGCTACTGTACCACTTTTGGATTGCCAGATTACTCCGTGAACTCGGAATGTCCCTGGGGTTCAGACTACAATAAGGCATCCGTGGACCTGCCTCTGTACGACGCGACTCCCGGCCTCTTCAAAATAGCTGCGTGGGGCTTCGGTGTCTCGGAGGACAACTCGCCGTTCGTCGCGGACGGCTTGTGCACAGAATTTGCACCTTTCAGTAAGTACACGGGTGCCAGTGCCAGGCCCCAGCCCAGCGTGCCGGGCCGCCGCGCCGCCCTCCTCGCCAGCCTCCTTCGAGCCCTGACCACGTGTCCTGTCCTCAGACTTCCCCCCAAAGGTCGTGAACACCACGGTCCGCGCGATCCGCGCCACCGAAGCCGAGCTCCGCTGGTTCGTCTGGACGTCGTCGTTGGACTTGGAGTCGTTCAACATCTCGGTCTGTCACCGTCACGTCGGCCTCCCCGAACAAACGCCTCGACGCGCCGGGCCAGCCGCCAGCCAGCTACGCCCCGCACGTGTGCAATCATATTATGTATTCTAGGTCTGGTGTATGAACGTGGGTGAAAGTGGCGGTGAGCACTCACAAGTCTTCGTCGTCGAGCTCAGCTCGGACGACGAGTGGGCCGACGTCCTGGTGACCGGGCTCCAGAGCGACGAGGAATACGAGTGCCGGGCGAAGCTGAGCGTCGGTGCCCTCGAGACGAATTGCAGCGAAGTAGTCAAGATCACTACGGCCTGCGCAGAGGGTGAGTCCGCCCGGCAACGCGGCAAACGCCCAACCATCCATTTTTCATCGCGGGGAAAAAATGCCCTCTCTGTGTTGCTTCCAGCCGGTATCAAAGACTTGAACTACAAGGACGGAGAGCTCAGATGGGTGGACTTGCTGAATGGCTACAACGACTCGCGCTACTACGTGACTGCCACGAGAAAGTAAGTAAATAAGCAGCACTTGACAGAAGGCTGATTTCCATGGCGAAGACGAATGTAATGACAATGACGTGCTTGGTGACCGCGGCGCGGCGCGACGGCAGGCAGCCCCCGCCCGCCTGCTGCTCGAGTGCAGTGCAGACCTACCAGTTCGAGGCCGCCCACACCTGCTGCGCCAACCTGGAGGCGCACCTCCCCAAGGGCACGCCCTTCCTCCTGACGGTGTCGGTCCTGCCCAGAGCCAACACCGCCGGCGTCGTCATCATGCGTAGCGAGACCTTTGAGTTCAAGACCGAAGCATACTGTGAGTGCGGCACCCGGCGCGGCGCGGCGGTGCGCCCCGCAGAGGGCGGGTAGGCAGCCCGGCGGCGCTGCTGCGCGGCGGGTCTGCCTACTCGCACGGGGCCTTGCCGCCCCACCCTACCCCGCCCCGCCCCGCCCCGCCCCGCCCCGCGCCTCGTCTTACCTACAGCTCTACCGTTAGCCATCGATCGTCTTTCATGACGTGGAGATGACTTCTTGTTATACCCGTTACGCCGTGTATCTCCCTTAAACAAACACGAAAAGTTTTCCTTGTCTCCCCGTCACCTTGTCGACTCGCCTCGCCTTGCAGTCCCGGAAACGCCGTCCAAATTCTTGCTCTCCGAGGCGCCGACGCCCAACCGCAGCAGCGCCCTGCAGGTGCAGGTCTGCCCGCCGTGCGATGCGAGCGACCTCGCCCAAACCTACCACTTCCACTCGTGCGCGGGCTCCGAGTACAGGGCGGTCGAGGCTATGGCGGTGGACAAGGTACACGCACACGCCCCTTTTTCTTTTTACACTCCCCTTTCCCGCGCCGACGCTGACGCCGACGCTGCGGCTGCAGGTAACGGGGATGCTGTCTGCGCCCTTCAGCTCGCTCTTCCCCGCGTTCAACTGGTGCCAGTTCGGCGGGAAGAGCGCCACGTTCCAGGTGTTGGCCGAGAACATCGACAAGAACAAGGTCTCGGCGAACCTCACGCTGGAGGTGCCCGTGCCGGCCAACCAATGTGAGTCGCGCTCGAGGCAACCCGCCGCGTTCCGGCCGAGCGCTGGTGTACAGAGTGGCGGTGTTGTCCAGGTCCCGACATGCCGTCCGACGAGGACATGAGCTCCTACTTCTACCTGCGGGTCGAACCCGACGGCTACAAGGCGGTCCTCACCTTCAGCGAGAGTATCTTCGGCGGGGACGAGTCGGGGTGGATGCAGCCCCTCTCGTACCGTATTCTTGTCGCAGAGAAGAGTTTAGAGGTACGGCAAGAAGTGCACGTGCTCGCTATATCTGGTGCTGGCATTTGAAGCAAGAATGGCGCCTTCAAAAGCCTACCGACTTAAACAGGTTGAGATAGAAAGTTAATTTCTTGCGATCTGCTGTTCCCCTTCTCTGCCAGGGCATCAGCGACTGCGGGTCCGGCAGCCTCTACACCTGGGCCGAGGCCCACCGGTTTGAGCACGTGCCGCTGTACAGCCCTACGGACGAAGGCTGGAATCCGTTCCTAGGTACGGCGTGTAGGGCATGGCGCTCGTGAACTTGAACGGTATCACACGCGTGTGAGCTCCCCTCCCCCTCCCCAAAATAATGCGTATAATTTCTCACAACAATCTCTCACGTACTTTACTTTGGGCTCTATTTTCCTCTCCAGACCCGAGCTGTAACACCTCGGATACGTGCAGCTACACCCTCGGCGAGGCCCTGTGCCCCCCCGCCAAGTCGCGGACGTTCTGCAACGGAGGCCTGCGCCCCTCCACCCCCTACTCGGTCCGACTCCGAGCCGTGTACGACACCGCGGGATTGTATTATGTCGAGACCCCCACGGTGTATTTCAATGGTATGCGCCTTTCAAGAGACTTATTGGCGGAAGTAACACATTTCTCAACAACGGCGATAAGAAAGGAGTGGCTCGCAAGCGCTACAGATCACAACCGCTACAGGTCACAAGCGCTACAGCTCGCTAACGCTACGGGTCGCAAGCGCTACGAGTCACAAGCGCTACAGCTCGGTAGCGCTACGGGTCACAAGCGCTACAGCGAGAATCCGCGCGTTAGGCGGAGCCGAGCCGAGCCGAGCTAAACCTTGAAAAATTACGCACGTGGCGTGAAAACATGGAAAATTTTTGCGACAGTAAACCTCCCGAGGGAGGTTGCGGTTCCCGCCAGGCACAGGGCTTTTACCCCCCGTGGCAGCCAACTACTTCGGTGTTCTTATGGGAACCGGTGCTTCTCTGACTGCGATCCTGTCGCGCAATTCGACAGATTTGATCCCCGTACTGCCAGATTTAGTCGTACGGTGGTTAACCGAACTGCCCTGTCCCCAGAGCATGGAATAGCTATTTTGGAGCCAGATTCTAGGACTTATGACCCCGACCGACCACCAGTCGTGGGCATGGGACGGAACTTCCTGGCAACCCGCTGTCGCTACCAGTGAAGAACCTACCTGGGTTTGAACCAGGCCCCATGTGCCGAGTCTCACAGACACCCCACGGCTTTCGCGGCACCACTAGACCACTAGACCGTCGGCTATTCCACGAGGAAGCTCGGTTGAAATGGGGGGCTTGAATTCCACTCTCCAAATTGTTGTCCTCAGAAAAATTAAATGTTTTGGTAAGATTCGAACCTCCGTCCTTCGACTCTCCGCGCGGACACTGTGCCGGCACGGCTGCGACGACACGGTACCAGAAGCCGGACCACTAGGACTCATGCTGCGCGAGAAGCCACAGTCACCGAAGAAACGAACCCGGTGTCATGAGTGCGCCTGCTCTCCGGTCAGTGCTAGGCCGGCCGCGCAGCGTCATTGGTATCGTCGCTGCTCATAGCACTACGTGGGCAGAGGTTCAAACACCGCGTATTTTTTTCTTTTTATTTTTATTTTTTTTGTTCGGACCAAGTGCCTTTTTTGCAGTTGCCCACGTCACAAGGACGGTATAGCTGGAAAGAGCACTTGGTCCGAACAAAAAAAAAATAATAAAAAGAAAAAAACTTACGCGGTTTTTGAACCACTTCCCGCCCAGTGCTATGAGCAGCGACGATACCAATGACGCTACGCGGCCGGCCCAGCACCGACCGGAGAGCAGGCGCACTCATGACACCGGGTTCGTTTCTTCGGTGACTGTGGCTTCTCGCGCAGCATGAGTCCTAGTGGTCCGGCTTCTGGTACCGTGGCGTCGTAGCCGTGCCGGCACAGTGTCCGCGCGGAGAGTCGAAGGACGGAGGTTCGAATCTTACCAAAACATTTAATTTTTCTGAGGACAACAATTTGGAGAGTGGAATTCAAGCCCCCATTTCAACCGAGCTCTCGTGGAATAGCCGACGGTCTAGTGGTCTAGTGGTGCCGCGAAAGCCGTGGGGTGTCTGTGAGACTCGGCACATGGGGCCTGGTTCAAACCAGGTAGGTTCTTCACTGGTAGCGACAGCGGGTTGCCAGGAAGTTCCGTCCCATGCCCACGACTGGTGGTCGGTCGTGGGGTCATAAGTCCTAGAATCTGGCTCCAAAAATAGCTATTCCATGCTCTGGGGACAGGGCAGTTCGGTTAACCACCGTACGACTAAATCTGGCAGTACGGGGATCAAATCTGTCGAATTGCGCGACAGGATCGCAGTCAGAGAAGCACCGGTTCCCATAAGAACACCGAAGTAGTTGGCTGCCACGGGGTAAAGCCCTGTGCCTGGCGGGAACCGCAACCTCCCTCGGGAGGTTTACTGTCGCAAAAATTTTCCATGTTTTCACGCCACGTGCGTAATTTTTCAAGGTTTAGCTCGGCTCGGCTCGGCTCCGCCTAACGCGCGGATTCTCGCTGTAGCGCTTGTGACCCGTAGCGCTACCGAGCTGTAGCGCTTGTGACTCGTAGCGCTTGCGACCCGTAGCGTTAGCGAGCTGTAGCGCTTGTGACCTGTAGCGGTTGTGATCTGTAGCCCTTGTGACCTACGTCCGATAAGAATCGGCACCAAGGGGCCTGAAACTGTGCTATTTATTATTTAGTTAATTCTGTCAGCACCCCACACCATAAATGTGTCCCGTTTCAAGACTCAAGGACCGTCCCGCTTTCAGCGGACCCGCTGGACATCGACGTGTGCTTCGTGTGGTACTCGGTGGCCCTCATCGCCCTCGCGGTCACGGCTACGTACTTGGTCTGCAGGTACTGCGCAAAACAGTGAGTTGAAAATTGGACCTAACATCCATGAAGTGCCGCCTACCCTGTGTCGTTGCGCCACCCACCCACCCCCCACCCCTCCTGCACGCAGCCACACGTGCTCGCTGAGCTGCACCCTGGGCCGGCGCACGCGGCGCGGCGGAGTCGGCGTCGGCGGCGTGGTGCTGTCGCGGCTGGTGTGGTTCCGCTGGCCGCCCTGGGGCCCGGCGCCGGACGAGGACGCCAGCGCCGACGCGTACCGCGGCCATGGGGTGTCCATGTGCGGGGACAGCCTGGTCGGCGTGCCGCCGCCCTACAGCCCCTGCATGTTCCGCGCGCTGCCGCAGCCCTGCCAGATGGTGCCGCAGCTACAGCGCGAGTTCGAGGCCCTGTGCGCGCTGAGCGCCCAGTACGCCGCGGGCGCGCCCAGCCGGGTGGGGCGCCTGCCGCAGAACGCCTGCAAGAACCGCTACTGCAACATCATCCCCTGTGCGTAACGCGAGCGCGAGGAGGCGAGGCTAGGCGGGGCGGATCCGCGAGGTGCTGACGGTGACGGTTGACGCGTTGTTATTACTGCGCAGTTGACCGCACCAGGGTGAGGCTGAGCGGCAGCATGGACGACGACATCGCCAACTACATCAACGCGTCGTTCGTCGCGGTAAGGGGTTCGCGCCGCGCCGGCTCAGTAACGCTCGCTGTGCAGCCGGACAGTCTCATGGACTCGTGGGTGGTTTATTCGAGGGTTGATTTCCCTCCGCCGCAGGGCTACTCTGGGAGGACGGAGTACATCGCCTCGCAGGGGCCGAAGGAGGGCACGACCAAGGATTTCTGGTTCATGGTGTACGAGCACAACGTGCGTCTCGTCATCATGCTCACCAAGCTCCTGGAGGATGGAAAGGTGGGAGTACACGGGCGTTCTGGCCGGGACCTGGTCTAGGCACAAAGCTGTGCTTTGTGGGTCTAGGTGCTCGGTGTGTCTTGTGATATATGCAATCGTGTACCTTCCCTGCAGACCAAGTGCCACCAGTACTACCCGGAGCTCGGCGACCGCTACATGTGGGGAGACCTGGCCGTGGAGTGCTCCGTTCAGAACGACCTGCCCACCTACACGCTGCGCACCATCGTCATGAACAAGGTAGGTCGGCCGCCCCACCCGCGCGTGTGTAGGATGGGCTGCCTACCCACCCGGCGATAGCGTGCCAACTGCAAGGGTTCCTCTGTGTGCAGGGCTCGGAGCAGAGGCTGGTGCACCACCTGCACTTCCTCGACTGGCCGGACTTCGGCTGCCCCGCCTCCTGGGTGAACGTTCTGCAGTTCTGCAGGACCGTCCGTCGTCATGCTCTGCTCTTCCCTGGTCTGATGGTGGTCCACTGCAGGTAGGCACTGGCACTGCGTCCCATCTGCCCACTAGCTCCTCTGCCTCACCTGTGTCCTCCTCTGTGCTCTGCCAGTGCGGGGGTCGGCCGGACCGGGACGTTGATTGCTGTGGATATTCTCTTGCAACGTCTTAAGGCCAAGAAGAAATTGGACATTTTCGGTGTTGTGATGCGTTTGAGGGAGCAGAGGCCCTTCATGGTGCAATGTCAGGTATACATTGTACCTTCAAAGAAAGTGTTTATGCCATAAGAACTCTGGGAACTAATCATATTAAAATTTACTTACAGGAGCAATACATTTTTATTTACAAATGCCTTAAGGCCGCACTAGAAGAACCAAACTCCAAAGCCTACAAGACACCATATCCATTTCCAGTGAAGAAAAATGTGCACTTGCACAATGGATTGCAAATGATTAAACAATCAATCTTATTAAGATGGAAGAAATAGATGATCACAAAACTGTTGGGGGCAGAAGTGCATGTTTGTTAAGTAGCCTACCCCTTTATCTCAAATGGCTTTCATCAATAAATAAATCCAAAGTGTAACTGTTTAACTCTCCTGTACTACATTCTGATGGGCATGGACAAACCAGAATAAAAATAATAATGATAGTCCTTTTTTTTATTCTAAATTTTTAAACAAAAATATACAAGTGCGAGTAAAACAAACAAATCATTTATAAATCTTCCATTAAATAGGTAGTTGCATTTATCGACTTTGACTTTGACTTTTGCTCCTTAGTAAGCATTTTTACACTCTTCAACTTTTTTACTTCTCTGTAAATAGATTCTTGTTGAACTGTAAAGGAATATAGTAAGATTCAGGGGTAAAGAAAAAAATGACTTGAACTATCAATATGTTACAGTAGTTTACTACTTACTTGTGGGATCAAAACGAATGTATTCTATCTTGTCTGCATTTCTCTCTCTCAGCCCAGTAATTCTGTGGCCTGATGCAATACTCTCACACATGACCAAAACGTTTCTGAAAAAAATAAATAAAGCACTCTGAGAGCAAACTTAATTTTGGTTGGTATAGTGTTTAAACTGTGGAATACAGTCAGCAAACAAAAAAGAGGCTGAAATTAACAAGGAAGAGAGGGACTGATGAACAAATATAAAAACCACTCAAGAACTAATTGTATTTCCCAATTGTTCGTTGCCAGGGAGAGGAGAGGAGACAGGTTTTGTTTACAGTTTGCTAGCTTGTCCCATTTTATAGCAATTAATTTGATTGTTTGCTCCATTTCAAAAAACACCAAAATAAGATATTACAAAGATATTACAAACTTACTTGGTCTTAGCTTTTGCTCTCAGTACGATTGTTAGGAACATGATGCAAACGGTCACACAGCACAAATCCTAGCAACAAGGGGGGACAAAAAATGAATGTTAGTTATACTCATATTATTGAAAGAGAGAGAGAGAGAGACACTCTTAAGGCCCCGATTAATATCATTGACTCTACGTATATATCAGCAATGGCACTGTTACATTACTCTTAAAACAGTGCTAGACTAGATTGTTTCAATATTATATTCATTAAATTACAGACAGATTTAAATATAATCCAACGTTATATAAAATAATCTTTAATACAAATAATTAAAATGTTTTTAATTCCCAGACAAAAACAGGAGAGACACAATGTGATGACCTAACCTTGTCTCTTCCATGGATTACTACATGGAAATTAACAAGGAAAGTAATTTTTTAAATTTTTTTTAATAAGGAAAAATTTACCTTTTTTGTCAATGAAAAATGGAAAGAATGCCAACAAATAAATATCTCATACAAAGAAATCAGGTGTTGTTTTCAAGTTTCTAGTGGTCTCACAGCCAGCTAGATTTTGTACTTGTAGCAGAAGCCATAGGTAGGTTGTGTTAAATGCAAGGACCAACTTATAAATATATATATTTGTGTCACCCTGTCAGCCACCATGTAAAAGGCCGATCACTTGCATTTTAGTTTATGAAACAAATAAAAAATAAGCTAATATTTGATTTCACATTTATCTTGCTATACTCTCTATAACTCATTTAATCAACCTTAAAATGTGGTGCTGTTGGTACAGCATTCTACTTCAGAAGTGGTGGGGGAAATGCGACGTTTCTTTTTGTTGTTGTTATGTCCCCCAGCAGCGGATCCATTGTACCTTGTGTCATCGTCAGTGAACAAAGTGATCGGCTCGCGGGAGGTTGCCTTCTACTGAAACGCGACGGGACATTCGTGTAAAAGTGCTGTCCGCCGGGACAAGTCGACCAGCAGGATGGGGAGCAAGGTGTGGCTCTGCGTTGTGGTGCTGGGAGCCCTGTGCGCCGCGGCGCTAGCAGGCCCGGCCGCGGCCGTCGTCCCGAGCCCAAGGCTGCTGGGCACTCGGGAAAAGGCCTGCACTTGGGGGCCGTCGTACTGGTGCCAGAACATCACCACGGCCAAGGGATGCGGAGCCGTCAAGCACTGCATCCAGACCGTATGGGAGCACATGACCCTCCCCGAGGACAACGATGATATCTGCACTCTCTGCAAGAACATGGTCAAGCAGGCCCGAGATCAGCTGGAGAGCAACGAGACCCAGGAGGAGCTGCGCGAGGTGTTCGAAGGCTCCTGCAACCTCATCCCGCTGAAGCCCATCGCTAAAGGCTGCGATAAGCTGGTGGATGACTTCATTCCGGAGCTCGTGGAGACCCTTGCCTCTCAGATGAACCCGCAAGTGGTGTGCTCTGTGGCTGGGCTCTGCAACAACGCTGAAATTGACCGCATGCTGGCTGCTGAAGGGAAGTTGACAAAGGTGTCTCTTGTGAAGCCTGGATCATCTGTGTCTGTTATCAAGCCTGTTGAAGCAAAGAAGTCTGAATGCACTACCTGCTTTTCGACACTCAACAAACTGCAGAAGAAAGTCAAGATGACAGACCGTGATGACTTGCTGAACAAATTCCTTGAGGTGTGCGGAATGATGGGTAGCCTCTCCGATGGTTGCGCTGCTGTTGTAGTGACTCACTTTGCTGATATTCACGATACTATTGAGAAGAGTCTCCAGCAGCCCGATGAAAGTTGTGAAATGATGCAGTATTGTACTGCAGGTGAAGCTCAGAAGTCACAGGTCAATGTTGATGTGACCCCAGTAGGACAGGTTGGCATTTTGCCAGTTCTTACAGATAACATGACTTGCCAATTTTGCGAGCGAATGGTCCAACACCTCAGAGATATCTTGGTGGCTAATACTACTGAGTCTGAATTCCAGCAGGTAAGTCATTGAACTGGTTAAGTATCAATAGATTATTTCACCTCTTTTTGTCTTCCACTTCAACATTTTTTATTATTTTCAGGTGATGGAAGGCCTGTGTAAACAGATGAAGCCGAAGTATAAGGATGAGTGCCTCACTATTGTCACTGAATATTACGGCATGATTTACAATTTCTTGGTTAATAATCTAAATGGTCAGGAGATTTGCTCCTTTGCTGGTCTTTGCCCTGGTCCAGGTGTTTCTGTGCACGCCCCAATCTGGCCTCTTCTTCCAGCTGAGATGAATGTAAAGGAAGTCTTAGCAGGAACGCTTGAGTCACAACCTTCAGGAAACCCTGTTGTTGAGATTTCTGTAAGCTCCGATTCAGCTAAAGTTGAAGTGCAAGACCCAGCATCTTACCAGCTCCCTATTGAAAGAATGACCCCTCAAGTACTGGTCAATATTGGCAGCAACAAGGAAATCTGTGAGTTCTGTGAATATTTCTTGCACTTTGTTCAGACGGAACTTGCAAGTGAGAAGACTGTGGAAAAAGTGAAAGCTGTTGTTGAGGGAGCCTGTGATCGCCTCCCTGCCACAATTAATAACCAATGCAAGGACTTTGTAGATGCTTACGGAAATGCCTTCATTGCCATTATTGTCCAGGAAATTGACCCATCTCAAGTTTGCCCTGGCATGGGCTTCTGCCCTTCAAAGGAAAACAGTCGCATTCTTCTTGTTGGCACTGATGAGAAGTTTGACGATAAACCAGGCTGTCCTCTGTGCCTTCTTGCTGTTGAACAGTTGGAGACAATTGTAAAGAACAACAAAACTGAGGAATCTGTGAGGGCAGCCCTTGAAAAACTTTGCTTGCATCTGCCCAAATCACTTGTCGGTGAATGTGATAACTTTGTGGATACCTACTCAGCTCAGTTGGTAGACATGCTGGTCGCTGACTTCGACCCTCAAGAAGTTTGTGTGTACATCAAGCTTTGCAGTGCCAACAAGGATTCTGAGGAAGTTGTGGCTGGTGATATCCTTACCAATGAAGTTCCCCAGTATGAGAACCAAAAGCTCCAGAAGAATGTTAAAGAAGATCCTCAGTGTGTCATCTGTGAATTCGCCATGTCCCGTATTGACTCCATGCTGAAGAACAATGCATCCGAGGCTGAAATTAAGCAAGTAGTCCACAAAGTGTGCAGCTATATGCCCAAAACAGTTGTGCCTCAATGTAACAAATTTGTTGACCAGTACGCTGATTTAGTAATTACTCTCCTGGCTCAGGAGCTGGATCCTAAAGTGGTGTGCACAGAGCTGAAACTCTGCAAACCAAACTCGTTTCACAATGATAGAGTTGCCTTAAGCCTTCTTCAGCAGCATACCAAGAAAAATGTTGAGGAATGTGCTATTTGTGAGGGAGTTGTACAAGCTCTGGATACCTACCTGCAAGATCCTAAAGTTGAAGAGGAAATTGATGACCTCTTAATTCGAGCTTGTGGAGTTTTGCCTGCCAAGCAGTACATCAAGTGCCGCAACTTCATCAAGGTTTACGGACCTAGCATTCAAAACATAATTTCTCAGGTTAGTTTACAAAAGTGTGAAATTCTCTCACAGAACATTAACTGCACTGATCTGTTGATAATTTCTTGTGTTCTTGCTACAGATTCCTGGTGCAACCCACTTAATTTGCGGAAAGATGGGTGTCTGTGTACGTAGCACGGGTGCTGTTGAGCTTCTTGGTGGTCGCAAGTGCACATGGGGTCCTGGATACTGGTGTCAGAGTGAAGAGCATGCTAAGGCTTGTGGTCCTGGAACACTACTCCATTGCCAAGAGCGTGTGTGGAAGGGACGTCAACCCTAAGATAGTATAAACAGAGATATAATACTGTTTCCTACCCCTCTCTTACTTTTTTTACATTTCTCAACAAACTGTAGACTTGAACCAATATTTTTTTAACCTTAGTATAGAAAATTATAAATCAATTTTAATTTTGTTTCTTTCAACAATTTAGTTTAGATGGATGGTTTGTGTTGCTAGTCGATACAAGTTTTTGTTTTAAATAGCCATACTAGAACAGAAGTCTCATAAGAGCAAAGTGAACTGTGATTTGAAGCTTAAGTGTAAGAATAAAGTGAGCTAGCATATCCATCAATGGTGTTTCCTCATTAAAACACCAATTTTGACTTTTAAAATCTTTTAGAACTTTTCATACAAAATTAAACTTCTAAAAGAATTGGGTTTGGTCATATTGTCTTTGTTTTGTGTCTCGCCTATGCTGAAAGACTATTTTCTTAATCACTTACGGCGATTGATCTGATAACCTGCTTAAAGATTTGTAACATCAGTGGTATTGTACCTTGTGTAGAAGTAATTTACCTATCAATAAATAAATTTT
Source organism: Frankliniella intonsa (assembly GCA_033675135.1). NCBI lineage: Eukaryota > Metazoa > Arthropoda > Insecta > Thysanoptera > Thripidae > Frankliniella > Frankliniella intonsa. The sequence goes on from CM066253.1 coordinate 4,667,498, forward strand.
GTACCAATCAGTGTCCACAATCAACCCAACCATTTCCACTGCAATTTCTAACCATTGAACACGATATCACAATTCAGTCCCACCTCACCTCCTCCTGTAAAGAACTTCATATTCAAATTGTTTCCCTATTTATCATTAATTATTGAATCATTGAAGAATGGTATAAAAAGTATCGCAATCAAAAGCCTGTACCTTTGGTTTGAATCAAGCGAGGTACATAGTCCAGCCTGCCAATTTGCCCACCGATTCATGTCTAGCGCTACATGATTGCGTATCCCGTGTGTAACCTACACCACCTGCCTGCACGGCACTCACCCCCGACACCTTGACCCCTTGTCCCGCCCCTCTCTCAATGCCTTGTACAACGGTCGAGTTGGGACCCGGCGCGATCGACTGTGCGCCGCGGCCCGGAGGCAGCTGAGCTGAGCGAGTTGAGCCCGCGGAGCCCCGCAGGCGCAAGGCCCTGCCTGCCCCTGCCCCCTGCCCAGCCCAGGCCACACAGCTCAACAATGCCGGCCAGCTGGGGCGGCCAGTGTTGTTGCGGTCTGTACGTGGACGTGGAGGCCGCTTGCGCCCCTTGCCCTCGCCGTCCAAGCGCACAGCCAGGCATGTCCAGCTTCTGCGCGCCCGACTTCAGGAAAGACAGCATGTTCCGGCTGGGCCCCATGGGCCCCATGGGGCCGCTGGGCCCCGTGCCGGCGCTGTCCGTGCGGCCGCGCCCCGTCCCCGTGTGTGGCTCGCACCCCTTCCCGGCCGAGGACGACTGCCAGGTACGCGCGTGTGAACCCGGGCTCGGCCCTATGGCTCCGGCACGCCAAGGTCTTGACGAGCTTGGGCTGCCGCAGCAGCGTTTCGGCGATTTCCACCCGATGTACGACGGGGTGATCGAGGCCTGGCCGCCGGGCGGCGTCGGCCCAGCCCCGCTGTGGAGGCAGCCCCGGCCCGCCCCCGCGGCCGCCAAGCAGACGCTGTCCCCGGCGGGGGCGCTGGCGGGCGCGCTGGCGCCGGGGCCACCCCCGCTCACGCCCACGCCGCTGCCGCTGCTGCCGCCGCTCCCGTTCTTCCCGGCGGACGAGCCCTGCATCTTCTCGGTGAGCGCGGCGTCCCGGAGGTGTGGGCGCGGTAGAGGTCAGCGCTGGTCAGCGCCAAGAATTCCCCGTGCCACCCCTGCCCACAGGAGTGGCGGGACTCTTGCCCGTGGCGGGAGGCGGACCCCGGGAGCCCCTCGGGCACGGCCGTCGCCACCCCGCACGGCACCATGTCCCTCCGGCTGCACGACAGGGTCCGCGTCGACATGAGCGTGGACCGGGCCATCCGCGTCATCAACCTCAAGGTGCGAGCCTCCGCCTCTCTCTCGCGCGCGCGCGTGCACTCCGTGACCCCATGCCGGGCCGGGCGCTAACCTCAGCCGTGCTGCTCCCAGAACAACATCGTCTTGGCGCTGGGGGCCACCGGCTCCTCGGCGGCGCTGCTGCACCCCAACGGGCGCACGTACCAGTACGGCAGCAGAGTCGAGATCCTGGCGCACGACTCACGCGGCAACAACAAGTAAGTGCCCGCGCACCGCGGCTCCCTGGAGCAGCCAGCAGCACCAGCATGACCTGCACCAGTACGGCTTCCACTCCACTCCGCGGTGTCGCAGGTTAGCCAAGATGTGGTACAAAGGGGTGAGCTTCACGTCGGAGCAGTGCGCCCTCGTGTACCTGGTGGACACGGCGGGCACCCGCACCACGACGGACAACTTCTCGGACATGTCGCAAGACCTGTCGCTGTCCGTCTTCTACAACGACTCGCGCCACGGGCCGAGCTGCGTGTCCGAGGCCATCAGCCTGCTCGAGTCCGGCCAGTACTGGGTGACGGACGAGGGCGTCGAGAACTGGCTCATCAACGGAGTGCGGGTGTCGCAGACCGCCGACGGGCTCGTCAGGTACCTCTCCCCGTCCAGGCCAAGCCAGGCTCGTTGCCGCGCCTTTGCCGTAGCTGACTGACGTGTCGCGTCGCCCCTTGCCCGCAGGGTCGCCCGCAACAGCAACAAGTACCAGGTGAGGACGTCGCCGTCCAACGGCTCGGCGTCGCTCACGACGCCCTTCCTGCACTGCACGGCGTCCCTGGGCCAGACGTCGCACCTGTTCGTGCGCCGCGGCGAGCGCCGCATGCACTACGACGGCGCCAGCTTCATCGTGCGCAACGCCGGCCACTCGGCGGGCTTCGACGAGAAGAATCAGCTCAAAGTGTACTAGGGTGTCCGGGCTGAGCCGGTCCGGGCCGGGCCAGGTCGCCGGGGTGCTTGACTCCCCGGCCTGATAACGACCCTGACCCAAGAGGCACGGCCCCACTCTCCCCGCGCGCCCGTGCTCGTGTGTGTGTGAGTGGCCCACGCCCTCGTCCTTCCCCGCTACGCGCGACGTCCCCGACGGTCTTGGGGTCGTGCGGCGTTGACTGTAAATAGTACGCACTGCACTGCGATGTGCGCATCATGAGCCGCTACCGTTCCACCAGCCAGCTTTCCATTACCATAATCACCATCGTGTTTGTGTTCCCTACCCTAGTCATTCTACGTGTTTACTGATTTGTCGATATTTGACTACTCTGCCTCTGGCCCCATGTTTGTGTCGTGCACATCGAGCTGTGCCGCCTTTTCCCTGTGATGTTGTTAGAATACTGTGCAAATACATGTTTTCCCCTGTTATTCTGCGCGTCTCCGCATCGTTCGCGCTGAACAATTTACTACAACGTGAAGTAATTTTTGCGCTGCGAGTGACGGTGCCCGGTGCCCCCGTCCCTCCTCTGCTCTCACTGCGCCGAGTTATCGGCAGGGTGGCGAAAACATGTCGTGCCGTGAGGCCCGGGTCTGGGTCTGGGTCCGGCCGGCCGGCCTGGGCCCAGCGATGGTGACTGGTGACCCGCGGGGCGAGCAGCCAGCCCAGCCGCCAAGCCCGCGCAAACACAAAGCGCCCGTTTGATAACGTCCAATAATAAAAATACCCTCCGGCCCCGGGGCGGCGCAGCGCAGCGCGGGTCCCGCGGTCAGGCCTCTATGGGGATGGAGGGGGGGGGGGGAGCCGCCCGGGCAACAGGGCCAGGGCAGGACAGGACCCTGCAGCAGGTCGTCGTCGTGGTCGTCGTGTCGCCCCCATCTATGAGGGCCGCACAGTGGCGGACTATTGCCGCCCCTCCCCCCTGCACCACCGCTTCCCGCCTCTGGCATAGGGGTCAGGCAGATTTTGATGTGCTATGGCTGCGAGTACAGAGGACGGTGCTCGTCAAGTTTGCCATGTATGCTGGCGGTGCTGGTATGGCCCGCAGCACGAGCCCGCCGCGGCAACGCAACAGCAGCCGCGAGCTCGCCTCGCGATACATACAGCGGGCACAGCAGCGGGCGCAGCGTTACATACCGCTGCCTCACAGTGTGCCTGTGCAGGGGAGGGGAGGGAGGGCTGGGGAGGGCAAGAGAACTGCGCGAGAAAAGTCTCTGCAGCCGGCGCGGCACCGCCCCGCGCCCCGCACTGCCTTGTCGCTCGCCGGGGCCGCGGGGCCGGGGCCGGGGCCGGCGGCCGCTGCTGCTAGTAGACAAGGATAGCGACAGCTGCGAGCGCGACCCCCGCCCGCCGCGGCTGGACGCAGACCCAGGATAGCGACCCGCCAATCTAGCGACGGGGCGGGGCAGGGGGCAGGGAGGAGCGGGGCGGGGCGGGGCAGGGGGTGTTGTGGCTCGACAAGGAGCTATGCCTGTCGACCTTGCCGCTCACCACCGCTCCCCAGTGCTCCCCCTCCCCGTGCCCGCTCTCTCAGACGGTCTGACGCTGAAGCTATCGGGGCTCTGCCAGCAGCTCCCGCCGAGGCATATCACCCATCACCCCACCCCCTACCCCTCCCCGCCCGGACCGGCCCGCTTGCTTATGACTTTCGTTGACATGCCTTCCCCGTTATTCGGTCTTGACCGCTTGTAAGCCTCCCCGGCCGACGGTTTTATGCAGCAACCATTAACGCGATGCCGATGCGTCGTGGACCAGGAGCTGGTGGAGCTCGGTGTCCTGTCCGGGACAGAGCCTGTGCGACTATCTCTGCGGCGGGCCCGGGCGTGGGCCTATTTTCACCTCACCACGGTCCGCGGCCAAGCTCGCTGATCCTTGATTGTGCAGAAAGCGTTCGTGTGTGATGAGGTCACGGACCGTCCCGGCCTCGGCACACAAAAAGTTGAACAAGAGTAGCCGTACAAAAGAATTCAGCACCCTCAGTCTGAGTCCCGGGAGCCATAGGGGTCCGGGGGGTCCGGGCCCGGGCCTGAGGCCCTGTTCAGCCGCGGAAGACGCGGCAGCGAAGCGAAGCGCACGGCGAGGAAGTGACTCAGTATCACGTGACGGTGTGTCCGCGCGAGGCGCGCCGAGGTAGGCCGACTCACATCGGGCCGAGCCGTGCGGAAGCACTGTACACTCTCGGTATGCAGCCGAGGGGATGCCGCGGAGGAGAACTCGCTGACAAAGTCGAAGCGATAGCTAGTCAGGTTTTTGAGTCACAGAGCATGCGATACCGCGTGAATCAGAAGTGAAATATTAAGCTCACAGTTTAAACAACTATGGGGCTTGGCCGTAGGCGGCCAGCGCCGTTGGAGCAAACAGGTAGACTAGCCCGAATGCAGGAACGCGAGTGGGTTGCCTACCCGTTCGGGGTCTTTACGCGCTCTCTCTCCCGCCCCGCATGAAGGCATAACTTTCCTTACTTTATGCATGAAGGAATGCGGCGCCGGTCAACCAACTGCCTGGAGTCGCTGCGGTGTTATATCCTCTCAGGGGATCCCAGTTTTCAAGATCATGTCTGTTTTCTTTTGTCATATTTCCGTAGCAATTAAGATTTATTCCAGGATTTGGCCTATTTTAAGTTCACACCGAATCTCGGTAAATTAGCAGCACCAGGCCTCACTCAAGTTGAACAGGGCGCACGAATGATCCCTGTACGAAAAGCGTGGGAAAGGTGCCGTGGAGAGGGTCGAAGGTGGGGGTTGACCGCCCTACCATTGGCGGTGGCGAGGTGGCACCGCCCCCGACCGCTCCGCCCGCCCCACCCCGCCACGCAACGCGCCCGCGCGCGCCACCCCCTGCTGTCCGGGGGAAGCCCACGTCCCCGATGCTTGGCGCCATGGTGCACCTTGACGCCGACGAGGTTGGACATCGAGGAGCACCGCGGAGGACCTCATGGGTAAGTCTTGGTCGGGCGCTGCGCTGCCTCTCCTCTCGTCCCGGCGGCGGGACGGGCGGCGCCGGGGCGGTAGGCAGCCCAACGGGCGTGCGCGCCTGGAGTGACGCGTACCTCTGCCTTGCAGGCCGCGCCCTGCCCGTGCCCGTGCCCTGCCGGGTCTGCGGGGACAAGTCCTTCGGCAAGCACTACGGCGCCTTCTGCTGCGACGGATGCTCCTGTTTCTTCAAGCGGAGCGTTCGCAGAAACGCCGTCTACATTTGCATCTGTGAGTCACGCTCTGGCGTCACGCTTTGCCGTTACGCCCCTCGGCTCGTCCACACCTCCGTTGACGCCTTGCTTGTGCTCCAGCCGGCAGGGGGTTGTGCGCCGTGGACAAGACGCGGAGGAACTGGTGCCCGTACTGCCGCCTGCAGAAGTGCTTTGAGGCGCGCATGAACCCGGCCGGTAAGTTTCACGCTCTGCAACAGGGTTCGCGCTTTCAAAGGCAATCAAGGTAGCCGCACCCCTGGGCCACAGTGTGTAGCGAGAGGGCTGTGCCATCCTGAGCGTAAAAGGTTCCGTAGGAATATTAGCGAATGAAAGACTCACTAAAACTGCTAATAATTTTGACCCGCTCCTTCTCGCCTAGATCGCACACTGTGCCATTTCATTTTTGGACATTTTTTTTCGGGAGAAAGAGAAGGGAACTCTTCTTATACAGTATACTTTAAGTGTCACGACGGCGAGGGCTGGAGTAAGCCTGTGAAAACATACCCTCTCTACTTAGCAATTGCGAGCGGGTCGTTGTGTCCCATCCGATAAAAGAGGCGTTTCCACCACCTACCAGCTCTCTGAGTCCGTTCCGCCTGCCTGTTTGTCGACGTCCTGTCATGGCTGACAGGGCAGGGGCGGGACGGGGCGCCGCAGGAGCAGCAGGCCAGGGCGGAGCGGCCGGGGAACTCGGAGTAAGGTTAGGGGATCTCCGATCCGATTGTGTTATTTGATTCGCGGTCCGTTCCGTTCCGCCAGGAAGGAGGGGAATCGATCCTCTCTTATCTCCGAGTGCGCGCATTGTGCCCCTTTTCGCCCCTTCGCGCCCCGCCCAGCCCCGCCACGTTTGACCAGAACCGTTCCGTTTGGGCTGCGCGCCTCGATCACGTCAGACACCGGGGTGAGAATCACACAATGCGTGGTGGCGGAGGTGGAGGCAGCGGCCGCCCGGCCCCGCCCGGCCCCGCCCGGCCCCGCCCGGCCCCCTCCTCCAGTTTTGACAGTCCGTGGAGGCATGTCTGCGTTCGAGGGCCGCGCCGCCCTGCCCTGCCCCGCCGTGCCTGGTCACGTGCCCGGCGCCCATGACTCAAACATCGGCTGTCAGCGCGCGGAGGACCTCGCCCCGCCCCGCCCCGCACGCCCCGCCCCGCCCCGCGCCCCGCCTCGCCACACCGGCGGAGGGGTGGGTCGCGGAGAGACACTGATTGAGGTGTGGCCAAGGCGCGGAGGCCGGACCGGACCGGGGGTGTCAATCTGAAGGGCGGCGTTCAACAAGCTGTGGGACCCGGCCCCCGCCCCGCCCCGCCCCGCCCCGCCCCGAGTGGAGTGCGCAGGTCCTGTCCGGGCCAGTTTGATGAGGCCGGTGATAAACACTCGGGGCGGGGGGCCGCGGGGCGGGGCGGGCGGGGAGCACCAGAGGGCTGACGCGCCGGGGCTCGACTACCGACGACTACCTCTGCGCCGGGGCCGCATCAGACTTACACATCAGAGCCTCGGCTGCCCTCCGCCCTCCGGCCCTGCGCGGCGTGACGCGTAACAAAGCCTCCGCCTGACCGCTGACGGCCCGACGGGGCTGACTGCTTACCGCTGCCCACTACGGTGCACTGACACTGACTGCAGGCCGCCGCCGCCTCCCCGAAGTCCGGAGCACACGGAGTGCGTCGCTCGAATAATGGAAGCTCGGAAAAGGCTGCCCTATCCTACCCACCCTGTTCCCATACCAAACATCACCCCGCCGTGTATTAAATATTCTCTGGGAAAAGGTGAACAAAATCACAGCGCCCCGGTGCGGCGCTGGGGGCGGGCGGGGGCAGCAGGCCGCGCCGGGCCGGCGCAGGCCGCCGGACACCTCCTTGTTGACATTAATTGAGGGCAAACAGGCGTGATGGATGAATGAGCCGACGGCGGCCGGGGGTGGGGGCGGGGGTGGGGGCGGGGGTGGGGGCGGCGGTCAGACCGCCACGGTCCGCTGCGCCTTAGGTGGCCTCCTTCCGCCGCACCCCCGGCCGCGGCCGGGCCGGGCCGCTGGCGCTGACAGACCCGGGCGCAATACATCATTGTTTGGCCGGCGCAGCGGCCGGTATGCCAGTGAACACGTGTTTTGTGTGATTTTCAGTGTATCGCAAAAAGCCAACGGACCTGGAGGAAAAAGCCGACAAAGCTCATGTGATGACATGCGGTAATTACGGCGTCACAATGGCTCCACTGCCTCGCATTAACGCGCCATTCCTCTGCCTCGACAGCAGTGCAGCAGGAGCGCGGCCCCCGCAAGGCCAAGACGGACGCGTGCGGGAAGGACGCCCGGCCGCACGGCGCGGCGGAGCGCGGGCGTCGCGGCCCTGCGCCGTGCTCAGGCGCGCCGCGGGCGCCACCCCCCGCGCCCCCGTCGAGCAGCGAGAGCGGCGCCGGCGGGCCCCCGGGTCCGCCCTCCTGCCCGCCGTCCTCGCCGGAGTGCTGGTCGGCGGCGTCCCCCACGGGGTCCGAGGGAGGGTGTCACCAGGGAGGGCTGTCACCGCTGCTGGTCCCGGCCGCGGTAAGCGCCGGCGCCGCGCTGGGCGGGCGCAGGGACAGCGCCTTCGACCGGGCCGGCGGCGGCGGGGGCGTCGTCCTGGTGCAGCAGGGCCCGTGGGCGGGCCGCTGCGCGCCGCTGGAGCCCCGGTACGCCGGCACCATGCACGGCCTAGGGGCTCCGCCGGGCTGCTGCGGCGCGGGGGCCGGTGCGCCGCACTCTCCCTCTGCACCGGACCTGCCGGCGCCACTGGCGGCGCCGGGGTCGCTGTGGGCGCGCGAGCTGGCCGCCCAGGTGCTGCTGCTGAGCCTGCGCCGCGCCCGCTCGCACGAGATGCTCAGCACGCTCAGCCGCGCCGCGCAGGACGCCATCCTCCGGGCCGTGTGGGCCGCCGTCTTCATGCTGGGCGCCAGCACCACGGCCAGGGACCTGGACGTAGCCGCGCTGCTCGAAGGTAAGCCGGAAGTACCTGCCGAAGCACGGAGAAACTCTACTTCGTGCCCCGCCCCCGCCTTAAGTCCACGTCCCTCTGGTGCGCAGCGGCCGGCTGCGGCGAGTCCGCGGTGGGCGCGCTGCGCTTCCTGCAGGGCCTGCGGCTGGACGCGCAGCAGGCAGCCCTCCTCGAGTCCGTGATCCTGGCGCGGCCGGACCTGCTGGGTGGCGTGGAGGAGCGCGCGCGCGCCGCGGCCTGGCAGGAGCGCGTGTGCGCGGAGGTGTCGGGCGCCCCGGCCGGCCGCCACCGCGGCGTGCTGCTCGCGCTGCCCGCGCTCTGCGCCACCAGCCCCGACGCGCTGCAGCGGGAGCTGTTCCAGGACGCGCTGCGGGGCGCGCGCCTTGAGGACGTCGTCGCCGCCATCTAGTCCAGCCCAGCGTAGGCATCGTAGTCTTTTTTGTGATATCCCAAGAAGTACAATACTATAACTTAAAACAACAGATGCAATTGCCTAGCTTTAAATAAAATGTCCCTCGTGTGTCCGGTCCCTGCGTTGTTTCTGAGGCCTCCTCTTCTGAAGCTACAGCCTCGCGCCTTCCTCTTTTCTTGATCACAAAAAAACAACACATAGGGAATATCAGAATAAACCAAACAGGACTGCTGCCGCTCGACCGGTAATAAGGAGACGTACCTGTTTGGGGAGTAAGTGAGATGTGCCGGGTGCGGGCGGGAAGGAGGGGACGCGTTTAGAGTCGATGGCCCGATGCCCGCCCATGACCTTATGACCCGACCTGGGCAGTAGTCGTCGAGACGACGGGTGCGGGCCGGGCTCTCCGTTGGTCTCCGGCAAGGTCAAGCCGGACGACTGTAGTCCGGCGCCTCAACCCCTGCGACGGGCTCATCTACGAAATGCGCGACGGTCTTGCGTCCGCGCAGGACGGCACCTCGCCACCCAGCCGTGGTCTAGTGCCTAGGCCCAGTCGTGGGCGCAGCGGGCAGCTATTCGCAGCAGTCCTCGGCCGCTTATCTCCCGGTTTTGTCACCTGCCCTCCTCGGCCGCGCGCCCCGGCCCCCGCCCCGCCTCGCGGTGGCCTTGCCCGTGGCAGCGCGCCGTGGTGGGGACTTGCAAAGCGCCGCGACGCCCGCGCCCGCGCTGCGCCCGCGAGACAGGACGGCCAGTGGCGCTGCGGTGGTCCCCCGGGGCGCGGCAGGGCGCGGCAGGGCGCGGCAGGGCTGCGGGCGCACCAGGACGACGACGTGGTCCAGCAGCAGCGGGGTGTGAGCGTCGCGGGGCGGGTGACTCGTATCTGCAGCCTCCAGCCGGGGGCAGCGTGGCAGCGGCCGCCCGGGCCCGGCGCTCCGGCCGGCCCACCGGGGCCCGCCAAGGTCGCGGTGTCAGCCCAGGTCGCTCAGCTACCCCGCGTGCGCACATCAGCCCGCCTCGCCCGCGCCGCCACGCCCCGCCCCGCCCCGCCCCGGCGAGCGCGGCTATATAACGAGAGGTGTTCCGCCGCGATGTGCAGGCCCCGGCCCGGCACACTCGCCTCCTCCTCCTGCTGCTGCTCCTGCTGCCGCCAGAGCCTCCCGCCGCCCGGCCCCGGCCGCAGCCCATCCTGTCCAGTCGCCCCCGCCCCTCAGCCTCAGCCGCGGCAGACGCCACTCCGCGGGGCCATGATGAAGACCGTCGCCGTGCTGGCGGCGCTGGCGGCGGTGGCCTGCGCCTTCGCAGCCGCCCAGAGCCGCGTCGAGGTGGTCCCCCTGCAGGCTCACAAGGCCTTTGACGAGCGCTACTTGACGGCGCCCGAAGGCCGCGTCGCCATCGGCGGGAACGACGACGACGACTACGACACATCCACGTTGAGACTGGTGCACGCGGTGAGTCGGAGCACTGGGCGGGGCGGGGCGGGGCGGGCGCCAGCTGTGCTGACGCGGTGCATGCAGTATGCTATGGGAAAAGGGAAACTGCTGCCGAGGGGACGAGTACTCGCGCCGGGCCGGGCCGCTACCGTGATTGCAGAGGGACGGCGGGTAATGAGCGGTTGAGTGGTCAGCGAGCTCTCTCACACAGACGCGCCACAGGCCACAGCAAGCAGCTGTATGAGTGAGAGCACGTGTCAGTGTGTGAATGTGTGTTGTGTTATCTCCTCTCCTCGGCGGATGGATTGTGAAAGGCCAAGGCTCCAAGTCTTCTCTATTGTGGCTTGTCTTATCAATCCTAAAGCCGCTTGACGGATCATCACCGCGAGGTCAAAGATCCGCTGAACAATTTCAAAATGTCTTTCAAACTTGAAACGTTTTTGGGAAGTAACGGGGCTCGAGTTAAATAATGAAACCCGCTGTATTGGCGATTTGTGGTTTCATATTATTGTCTGGTTTTCCATCGCACAGCATCCCGACTGACTCCGTGCGTTGTTCCGCCGTAGATCTTCCGCCACGGGCAGCGCACCCCCGCCGACACCTACCCGAACGACCCGTACGAGAAGTTTGACTTCGCCCCGGTGGGATGGGGCCAGCTCACGCTGGTAAGGCGCCGCCCCGCGTCTGCGACAAGCTCCACAGCAGGTAGGACGCCACCTGAACCGGTGCTGATTGCAGGCCGGCAAGCGCGACCAGTACGAGCAAGGCCGCTGGCTGCGCCGGCGCTACGGCCGCTTCCTGGGCGACCTGTTCTACCCCGACGTCGCGACCGTCCTCAGCACGGACGTGGACCGCACCAAGATGTCCGCCATGCTGGCCATGGCCGGGCTTTGGCCGCCCGCCCCGGAGCAGCGCTGGCACCCGACCCTGGACTGGCAGCCCGTGCCGGTCCGCAGCCAGCCCCTGGACAAGGACGACGTGAGTGTGGGCGCGCGGGAGCATCGGGGAGCCATCCCAGGGGGCTCTGCTCCACCACCTCCTCGCCGTATTCCGGACAGTTGCCTAGGCTTCTCCGATTTCCCTCTTGACGGAAGGCGTGTGCCCTGCCCTGATGCCCGCAGCTTCTGCTGGTGCGCGTGCCGTGCGCGCGGTACGACGAGCTCCGCGCCGAGGTATTGCAGTCCCCGCGGGTGCGCGCGCTGCTGGAGGACCACGGCCAGCTGCTCAGCTGGCTGAGCGAGCAAACGGGCATGAAGATCGCCGACCCGGATGACGTGCAGTCCCTGTACAGCACACTCAAGGCTGAGGTGGGTGCGGCGCGGCCCCGGGGGGGCTGAGGGCGGTGAGAGCAACCTGCACGACTAACTCGACATCGTCGTCCTGTCAGGAAGGGTACAACCTCACGCTGCCCGCGTGGACCCGGGAGGTGTACCCGCACGCCCTGGAGCACCTCACCGCCGTCAGCTTTGAGATCAACGCCATGACGCGTGAGATGCAGAGGATCAAAGGAGGTGAGGTGTGCTGCTGCAGTCCAAAGCCGTATCAAAAGATTACTTGGCGAACCTCCATTCACTGCATTTCAACGTATACATTTTTAAAAAAATTTAAAAATCAGTTTTGCTGTAATGTTTTGGAGAAGGGTGTGCAGTAGGCGACTTAAATGCGCGAGACAGTGAGGCACAAAATAACCACGCAAAAATATTTCACTTAAAAATAATTATCAATGAGGTTGCATGCGGAGTTGCAGATTGTCGTAGCCCAGCAGCTGGTTTTTGTTGTCGCTGCACCCTCTTACTCCTGGGCGCACGCCTATTACAAGGCGCCTACAGCCGGTCCCTGCGCCGCGCTGAGTCGTTCGCAGGCCGCGAGATCCTTTTCCTGTTTCGCTCCACGGTTCGTTGGCGCTGGGCCCGCCCGCAACAGTATCGAGTCGGCCGAACAGAGGGCGCCTCGACAAAGAGATATGCGGGTATCCGATGTCCAACGCTTGTGACAGAGTCCAGAAAAAAACGACGATATGGTCAGACCTCGGCTGCCGGCGAGCCGCGGTAGCGGAGCTGCAGCGCGCCTGGGAGGTAGGCCACTGGGCCGCTACGCAGCACGCGTGTGCCCGGGTTGCCTACCCCCGGGCGCCAACGCGGTCCAGGGCATGGACCCTGCCCTGATAGGCACGAGGAGCTGCAGCTGCTGCTGCACCCCGCTGCTTGCACCTGAAGCTAACGCCAGGCTCTCCGTGCAGGCCCCCTGGTGAAGCAGATTCTGGAGCAGAACGCTGCGCGTGCGGCCGGCTCGCTGCGCCCGGAGCGCCGTCGCATGTTCGTGTACGCGGGCCACGACTCCACCGTGTCCAACTTCCTCATCAGTATGGGTGCGTGGGACACGCAGATCCCCGGCTACGGCGTGCTGGTGCTCGTGGAGCTGCACGAAGACCCCGCCTCGCATGAGCACGGCGTCAAGGTGGGGCGTCGTTCTCGTCCAGTACCGGACCCGGCCGGAGATGGCTTTAGATATTCAGATGTATTATGTCTGGTTTTCGCGACTTATGATGTCTTGCCCTGTTTCCAGTTGTTCCTAAGAAATTCTACGGCGGTGCCCCCATACCCACTGAACATTGAAGGGTGTGGCCATTTCTGTCCCCTAAAAAGGTTGGCAGAACTCACCAAGGATGTAATTCCAGATAGTCTGGAGCAAGCCTGTGTAGCCAAAGACCCCAATTACACCCCTCTACCTCCATCGGGTCCTTAAATCAAGAAAGTGCATCATTCTCCTATCAGATAATTATTGTTTCAGAAATAAAAACAAGCCCACACTCATATGATTTTCTGTTTTAGTATTATTTTTAAAATTTTTACATGAATACAGACCAGTAGTTATGAGAAAATCAGAGCTTGATAGCTTTTGTACTTGAATTTATAATTCATGAAAACACAGTTCAAGAGCTGCTTCACTTGTCACAGCTGAGACTACACATATTTCTAATGGTAAATATATACAGTATATAAAAAAAAATCATTGTTATTATAGAATACCTGAGCAAAAAACAAAGGAAAATCGTTTTCAAAATTAATTAACAACTTCTACGCTGGCATCCCCACAACAAAAATACTAATTATAATCACTGCAGCATATATCAAGACATAAATGTAAGTAGAGAGGATGTATGCTACATAATATTTACAAAATATACAGGACCTATAATTATTTTTAACACAGCAGACAACATATCACCATCCACATTTCATGAACATAAACAGTGTTTACAGAGAAATTGATTAAACCTGTAAGTCAAACATAATTATTTCCATCCAAAAAGAGATTGATTGCAAAATTTTGTTGAGTTTTAAATAACAATTCTTTTTAAAAAATTTCTTTTAAAATACCACCAACAAAAGGTACTGGCAGTAAACAATATTTTTTTTCATTTTCAATACGTACACTATATAATTTTGTATATGGTTGAACAATGATTATTATTGCTATTAATTCAGGCAATAAAGCAAGCACAAAGTATATCAACTTGGCAAACAGGAAAAGACTTCTAGCATGGTCCACAAACACAATACAGTGATAAAACTTTTTATTTTTATTTTTATCTATATCTTGCTTTTTTATTGGTATTCTTTTTGACCCCAGATGAACGAGCGCCCTTAAGATCCTTGCTGAGAGGCGATACAGGTCGGTCAAGCATTGACGATGAACCATTCAATCCAGGAGTTGAACTTCTTCCAATACCATTGGTATGAGCTGATCCTAAAGTAGTATTTTTTCCTGCATCCTTTCGAAGTGGGCCGTTATCTTCACTTCCACTATTTCCATTATGAGATTCAGTTTCACTGTTGCGATCAGCTGGAATTTGAAGAACAGGATTAAGTTACAGACAAAGAGTAAAAGCACACAAAAATTCTCCTCAGGAAGAGAAAAATGTCAAAACTCACATTTTTCTTGTGATTGATCAACAAGACCACTGACGGCCTGACAAAGAAAGCACAATATGATTTTCATGTGTTCGTATTATTTAAATAAAAAATAAAACTTATATGGGTTTTCCTTACAGCCATAGAGGTAATTGATGATTTGGAGAACAGACGCTCAGCCTCTTTGAATTTTCTATTTCTTTTATCTGCTTTACTGTTAGTATTTTTGTTGCTGGCTATGTAACGATCCCATCCTCTGATTATGTTACCATATAACTGTGTGTCTTCAAGGTAACTACCTTCAAAAGCATATATTTGTCTTTCCAGGTTAGCAAGAGTCTCCTGCAAAATCAAAAGAATTAAATAAATATTGTGATGTATGAACTTCTGTGCGAGCACCCAATAGCGACAGCTGAAAGAAAGTTGAAGGATTAAAAATATCTGTGGAGTGACCTGCACTTTAAGCGAAATATTAATGATCATGATAAATGACAGAGATTTAAGAAAATTACCCTATTGAGGTCCAATTTAAAGATTTGTTTATCAATAAACAAATGAGAAAGGATACATAACCTTACAAAGAAATGCTATGCAACAAACTTTACTGTTCTCTACACTTACCAACCTATTAAATGGGTGCAAAAATGTTTAAAAACTTTTACACAATCAATACTTACGGCAATCTCTTGCTTTCGTTTCACTAATTCCGCTAATTCTCCTCTTGTATCAACAGAACTTGAATTTTTGCCTGCCATTTTCACAACAAACTAGAAAACGCGTCGAAGTTATACTGCAAGGCTAGGATTATTACCATCACAACAAACACGAATTCTATAAATTAACTACCAACCCAGTTCTGAAACCAATACCTTTTATTTTTATTCAATCAGTAAACGAGAATTAAGTGAAAACACGAGAAGAAAAATTTTAGAAGAGTCAAGTTAAGTTGTGATTAGTGCGGCCCAGTACCATCTCCGTAGTTGGTGCGTCTGGAGAAATGGACGACTGACAAGGAATGAAGTGAAGCTTAGCTACCTTCGAAAACTGTTAAAGTTTACCTACATTTATTTGTACAATTTTCTCTTTCTAAAATCTCATTACTTATGAAGAAGAATGGTAAGTAGAGTCGTCTGTTCAAAGTTAGGTTGTGAGCTTATTTTTTGTAGGCCTGTCGAAGCAAGTCTGTATGCAGAGTAACTTCTGTGGGGTTATGTTACACATATACCGGTTCCTTCTTTCTGCACGCAATCTCTGTATCAGCCAAGAAATTGGTTGATGCAGGTATTCATCACCATTACCACGTACTAAATTGTTTTCACACAAACTTAGTGACCGGTCGAAAGGTCCTGTTGTTTATGTATGTAACAACCTGAGTTCTGACTGTATTTGAGTTACTGTATGGAACTCTTTATTTCTCTTAGGCTGAGGGCGGTGGACCACCAGGAGCATTCACAGCTGGCATGCCCCACCTAGCTCCTGGATATATACCTACTCCAGGCATGTCAAATCCCCCAGGATTACCTCCTCAAATGTTCAACATGCCACCACCGGGCTTTGGCGTTCCTGGTTTTGTTGCTCCAGATGGCAAACCCATCACAAGCAATGGAGACCCTGTAGTACAAATGAAGTAAGTCATTCTACCTTGTTTATATATTGTGTAGTTGGTCTAAGATACATAGTCTTGAAATTTAATTTAAGGTATTAACTTTAAATGCATTCTCTTTCAGTGGTGATGACAACTCTAACCCAGCAGTCCCTCTTAAAAAGAGTGATTGGACTGAACACACTGCCCCAGACGGAAGGATTTATTATTATAACTCAATTACAAAATGCAGTTTATGGGAGAAACCAGATGAATTAAAAACTCCAACAGAGGTACATAAAACAAATTATATTCAAACAGTTTCTAAGTTATTCAAAACTTCTTTATGCTAAAATTTGTTGTTTATTTTATAGCTTTTGCTGTCTAAGTGTCCATGGAAGGAGTATATCTCTGAAAATGGTAAAACATATTATCATAATGTTGAAACCAAGGAATCCCGTTGGGTTATCCCAGAAGAACTACAGGAACTGAAAGCTAGAATAGCTGCAGATGAAGTTAAAAGGTAAACAAAACTGAATAAACTGATTGAAATTCAGATCTCCTGGGAAAATTTAACTCATAACAACTTTTTATTTTTGCAGTATTTCAGTTCCTCCACTGGCTGGAGTTGGAGGACCAGCAATGCCTTCCATGCCACTAGGAACTGCCCCTATTCCAATTCCACCAGCCTTGGCATCTGGAGGTAAAAGCAGTTTCATGTCTGCCTTTTTATTTAATTTCTTCCATGTTTATTAAATTCAATATTGTTTCAGTATCATTGAGTCCTGTCATGGGGCACCATGGCACTCCCCCCCATAACAGTAAGAACAGTTCAGCATTAGATCAGGCAATGGCAGCTACTCTTGCCACACTTGGAGGTGACTAATGTGTTAAGCTGAAAAGCCATCACTATTTAATTCACATTGTTTTACTTTTATTTTATTATATATTTTTTTTGTTTTTGTTTTGTTTATTGTAGGTGATGCTCCTGCTAACAAAGGTTCTGCACCCGCTAGCAGAAATGGGACACCAGAGCCAAAATTAGTATTTAAGGATAAGAAGGAAGCAATAGAGGCTGTGAAAGATTTATTGAGAGACCATGTAAGATTTTAATGCAGTATTCCTCAGTGTATAAAATAATCCAATCATATTTAATGTATTGATATCATTTTTGAAATTTCTTAGGATGTACCCAGCAATGCTTCATGGGAAGCAGCAGTTAAATTAATTCAGCATGACTCTAGATACGCTGTAATTAAAAATCTAAATGAGAGGAAACAAGCTTTTAATGCATATAAAACACAAAAGCTCAAGGAAGAAAAGGAAGGTCAACGGTTAAAAGCCAAAAAAGCAAAAGAAGATTTGGAAGAATACTTGATGAATAATCCTCGGATGACATCTTTGACAAAGTATTACAGGTGTGAAGAAATGTATGGGGTTCTTGATGTAAGTTTTTCTCACTGTATATGTGTTTTTCCGGGTGTACTACATTCTTACTTTCATAAAGAATGTTATTTTTACTATACTATTTTTCAGGTGTGGAAAAATGTCAGTGAACATGACAGGCGAGACATATATGATGATGTTATATTTAATCTTGCCAAAAAAGAAAAAGAAGAGGCCAAGGCTCTGAAGAAGCGAAATATGAAATCATTATCAGAAATTTTGGACTCCATGACAAACATAAGTTACCGATCTACGTGGCAGGAGGCGCAGCAAATGCTTATTGAGAATCCAGCCTTTGCTGATGATGCTGAACTATTAGGCAAGATAATGTTTCATTGGGAAACACAGTAGATGAAAAGTGTACAGTTTAAAAAGTAGACACATAGGATGAAGTTGTCTAATTTTCTTTTTATCATCGCAGCTATGGACAAAGAGGATGCATTAATCGTGTTCGAAGATCACATAAGAGAGCTCCAGAAAGAGGAAGAAGAAGAAAAAGAGAGGGACAAGCGACGACTGAAACGTCAACACAGGAAAAATAGAGATGCATTCATTGTAAGTGTAATTCTAAACACACCTTTCATCTCACTTTGATGTCATCTCAATAACATTCTTTTTATCTTTTTAGACCCTTTTAGATGAACTTCATGAACAGGGAAAGTTGACGTCAATGTCATTATGGGTAGAACTGTATCCAATTATAAGTGCTGATCTGAGATTTTCAGCAATGCTTGGCCAAGGAGGTTGGTGTAAAATTATAAGCTGAGGTCTGATTTACAATATCTTTTATTTGTCTCTTCATTGTTTGCTCCTTTGTGACCCAGGGTCCTCTCCGTTAGATTTGTTTAAATTTTATGTGGAAGACTTAAAGTCTCGTTTCCATGATGAAAAGAAAATTATTAAAGAAATCTTGAAAGAAAAGAATTTTGACGTTCAAGTCACAACATCATTTGAAACATTTGCTACTGTAGTCTGTGATGATCGAAGATCAGCCACCTTAGATGCTGGTAATGTTAAGCTCACTTATAATGCTCTACTGGAAAAGGTGGGTTGATTTTTCCTTTTGCTCAATATTTTGCATACACACTTAAAGGAAACGGTTGTTTCCAATCTTGCATTTTAATCTTTTTTTTTTGTTTTGGTAGGCAGAAGCACGGGAACAACAGCGTCAGAAAGAGGAGGCACGGAAGTTTAGGAAACTTGAGGCAGCCTTCAAGCAGCTTATAAGATCTTCGGAAATAACTTATGATACTCCATGGGATGAGGCTCGCTTGAAGTTGGAGGGAGACAAAGCTTTTGAAGCTATAACCCTCGAGTCAGAGCGAGTTCGCATTTATAAGGTAAGTTTGAAAAAAGAATATTCACATATTATGGCTAATAGTGTGCTTTTGATCTGATCCCAAATCACTTGCTTTTTCTTTCTAAAGGAATTCCAACATGAAAATGAAGAGGCCTGTGGACATCACCATATACGCCCCAAAAAATCCAAAAAGGCTAAATCTAAAAAGAAGAAGTCAAACTCTAGATCCCGATCTCGATCAGTGAGTTGTTTTGTTTGTTTGTGCTTTCTCTCGGTTTAAAGGCTAGCAGGTTGTCTTTGATTACAACAATACATTTCTACACCTTTCCACAGTTTTCTGAAGAAGAAGATGAACATGGTAAAAGGAAAAAGCGCAAAAGGCGATCACGTTCTAGAAGTGAAAGCCACTCCAGTTCAGATTCAGAACGACATCTTACCAAAAAATCTAGGCGGAAGAAGGCAAAGAAACGCAGAGGAAGAAGTCGCTCAGTTAGTATTGTTTTGCTTTATTTATCTGCTGTTTTTTTTTCTTTTTTCTGATGTTTTAAAGTTTTTTTTGGCTTTGATTCTTCTGCAGCATTCCCTTCAAAGATCAGGATCTGACGATCTTGAAGGAAATAGAGGCAAGGCAGTTCCTCTGGATGGTGATCTTAATTCTGACACATCAGGGTTCCCTCCTGAAGTTGATATTTCAAAAGACAATCCTGATTCTCCAGCTAAGGTACGTGTATCCATTAGGCAGCTTATCATTTTCCCTGTTATTTTCTCTGCTAAGTTTGTCTGAAATTACTTTTCATCTGCAGGATGAGGGCAAAGAGGAAGGGGAACATACAGACAGGGCCTCTGAAGAAAAAGAACTTACGGAAGAAGAACTTCAGAATCAAAGAGCGCTGCTCTTGAAACAGCTTGAGCAACAAGAGGATTGATTGTGAATTTTAACTTCACGACATCTCACCAAAAATGTTATCTCCTGGAACCATTCTAATAATTGAGGAACATCCTTTTGCCAGGTAGCACATCTGTTAATTTGCATCACATTGATGCTTAGAATAGGGGTTTAAGCCCAGGAACTCAGGAACTGCCCCTTGAACAGTGTTCAATCAACTGCGACCTGTGGTAGCTTGAATGCTCTTTAGGTTTTTATGAACTGAAACAAAAGCAAGTAAGGTGACTAAAGTTGGGAGGGGCTGGGGCGGGAGGCATAGGACCTAACCTGTAATTGTTATAAATTTGACATGCATAAGGACTGTACAATTTTTTTTAATGAAATATTTATTATAAACCATTTTGGAATGTCTTTGACCTTTATGAATTTTGCTGTAACCATTCATTTTACTTTTGCTTCTCAATGCTTTTGAACTTTTTCATTCATGACCCAAATCAGATGTGTAGTCAGTTCATCATACTAGGCTGCAGTTTGCCATTGTTAAATCATCATGGTTGTATAAGTCTGGCTACGTATGCACTACTCATCGTGGCCAATTGTTTGTAATAAAATGTGCCGAAAAATCAATCCAGTCTTGTCCTTTTTGAAGCTCCCGGACCCGATCATGAGAGGCCAGAGAGGAGAGTGTCACCAGCCGCGGCACCTTTGCCGGCCGGCCCCCCCTTAAGCAGTTCCGGGATGCTGCATGTCGGCGCGGCGGGATGGAGGCGGTGCGAGTGTGAGTGCGTGACCCAGTTGAACGCTCCGCTCCGTATGACTCAGGACAGGACCAGTTCTGGAAGCGTCATCGGATCGCCCGGGCCGGGCCGGGAGGGCCGGGCGGCGTGCTTGTGCGGCCGTTGCCGGCCCGGGCCGGCCCGGCGGGGAAGGCCTTGGGCTCCCCCGCCACGCCACGCCACGCCCCTGCTCCGCCCTGTAACCGCCGCGCGCCAAATTTACCGGCTCTTCTCTCATTACATCACACTCTGGGCTGAGCAGGGGCGATGGGTCATTCGAACTCTATTGCCCCAGCAGCCCTGGCCTGGGTCGTCGCGGAGAGATGGCCCTAAAACTCGAGCAGTCCGATGCGCGTCGCGGGTCTGCGCGGGCGGGGCGGGGCGGGGCGGGGCGGGGCGGGGTGGGTAGGGTGGAGGCGTTCCTAGTCGTCCCCTGCGCCGCGCTGCCCGGCACGTGCCCCAGTCCGCGTGCCCGGCCCGGCCCCGCCCGCCCGGCCGGCATGGCCTTTGCGCTGCACCTGCGTACTGTCCTGCGTGCGTCCCGTCCTGCCCTGACCCTGCTACGCCCGCCCCGCCCCGCCCCGCCCCGCCACGCCGCTCCCTGCCTGCAGGCAGTTTCGTAACAAGCGTTTCCTTTCCGGCGAGGAATGTGAGAAGATTCTTCGTGAGCCGGGCCGGGCCGTGCCGGGGGGAGCGGTCCAGCCTGGAGGCTGCTGGAGCGGGGAGGGGAGGGGGGGTTACCGCCCGGCTGGCCCCAGCCCCGGCCCCGCCACAGGTGCCTCGCTCACCTTACTGCGCGGCGCGGCGCGGCGATACACGGGGCCGGAGATGCCCTCCTGCCCGTACATCCGCGTCTCCCCCGCAACGCTGCGGGCCTCCAAATCTGGCGCCCGTCCCGTCCCGGGCCCGCCCGGCAGGGGTCCCGAGAGATCCTCATCCAGGAGAGGAACTATTTATCATCCCTCTAGTCATCGCCCCCCCGCCCTCCCTTCTCAAATTCGGTCGCGCCCGCAGCGCTGCGCTGCGGTTGAATGCGTGAGATGCTGCAGGCCCGCGGCCGCCCGCACGATAGGCAGCCCCGGCGCGCACAAGCGCTCGACAGGCCTGCCTACGCTGCAGGCGCCCCGCCGCGCGCGCCCCAGGCAGACCGCACCCTCCCTCAGCCACTGTTCGGCCGAGCCCCGGGTCCCGGGCCCCGCCCGGGCCGGGCTGTCCTCACAAGCGTCGCGTACAGCCCCAAACGGTGCTTTGTTGTATTGTCCCCGAGCCGAGCTGGGCTTGGTCAGACCGCAGCGCGCGACGGAAACGGAACGGAGTCGCGCTCGCGCTACAGTATACAGTATCGCATGCATCGCCTGCATCGCCATTGAGCGGCGGCGGCAGCGGCAGCGGCAGGCCGAGTGAAACTTGCGAGCGCGCCCCACTATGTGCGCGCCGCCGTGTCGCGTCAGCCCCCCTCGTCCGTCCTCTCCTCTCCCGCCGCGTCCCGGTTGCGCGAAATGATTCAATAGTCCCGTCTGCGCTGGCCGCTGCGCCCCGCCTGGCGCTCCAAGCCGCACCCGCGTCACGGCCGTGACGTGCTCCGCGCACGGGGTGGGCTGGGGCAGGCAGCCGCCCTCCGAGCCGCTCCCACGCGTGGCGCCGGGCGGAGGATGCGCGGGGCTGGGCTGGGCTGGGCTGAGCTTGTCCGGGACGGAACGGGCGGAAAAGGCAGGACTTCTCTTACGATTTTTACGATCGCGTATTTACGGTGACGTGGTAAGCACTCTGCCGTGCCGACCGGACAGTCAAAGCCCCGTGGACCGTAGCGTAGCGTCCGCTCCGGGAACGGAACGCCGCGCTGGGCCAGTATGGCGCGGCGGGGCGGGGCGGGTAGGGGACGGGCGGGGCGGGGGTCATTACTTTTACTTTCCGCCGCAGACACGGGGCCGTAGTAGGAGGAGGCACAAAACAACGCCACGCCCCAACCCGCCCCACCCCGCCCGGCGCTCCTCTCAGACACCTCGGTGCGACACGCCGTTAAGTGGCTGTTTTACTCTTGTTGGACTATCGACAGGGAATGTGAGTAGGGCGCCGTAGCCCGCCTCGCCTATCCCCTCGGCTTTCGATGGTCCACTCATTGATCCTCGCCGCGACCCGTCCTGTCCGGCCTGGCCCTCCGCTCCGCTCCCTCTTACTCTCGCCCTCGCCTTCGTCACCGGGGGTGGGGGGGCAAGTCCTAGAAGCTGTGCGTCTGCAGCGTCACTCGGGCCTGACGCAAGGCAGCTGCGGTCAGGATAGAGATTGAAATTGACCGGGTCGCGCGGGTGGAAGCGGCGAAGGCTCGGGCGAAGGTGTGCGCGCGCGCGCGCGCGTGTGTGTGTGTGTGTGAGCGCGCGCTGCCCGGGGCGCTGTTATTGTTAAGTCATAATCACACGGCCGCCGCCGCCGCGATTACTTTTTGCTCATCATTTCGTCCGATTCGAATAAGCTCACTCACACACTGACCTGACCCCGTTAGAAAGAACCCTCGTCTCTGTGTGCGTGCGAGTGTGAGTGAGATGAAAGCGCGTGGTAAACCAGGCCTCTGGGCCGCCGCCGGCCGCCGCGCCCGTTGCGCGAGAGAGAAACAACTCTGTAGGAGAGATGCCGATGAACAAACAGACGCCCTCCCCTCGGCCCCCTGATAAATAATATGGGCGCCACTGTAGCTCTGTAAGATGTCGGGGAGGTATGCAGACCTGTTGCGCGCGTGTGCCGGCACTGCCTACCCTCTAGGCGCGCCCGACGGTGTGGGTGGCCTGACTGCCCTCCTGTACCTAGAGATGCACGACTATGCATTACGCTGCATCCCCATGGGCTGCAGCTTGGCTCCACCCTGGGCTAGAACTGTTCTTGTCCATGGCTCCACCAGTGTGCACTCCCAGCGTACAGCGCCGCCCCGCCGGCTGTTTGTTCTAGGGGTCAGTAATGACCGTCTCCACGTCCAGGTCAAATTAGTGGTTACCTGTCGGTGGCTCGGCGCGGCCCGGCCCGGCCTGCTGGAGGGCCCCCTGGGCCCCTGTGCTAGGCGGGGCGGGGCGGGGCTGGAGGGACTCACCATTAGGCCCTCTCCTCTCACCGTGGGGCAGCGCCGCTCACTACCGGCCTTGTGATGAATGAATAGGGTCAGCCCGCGGCGTGACGTCACTCATAAACGTCCGGCGTTTTTTCATCAAGTAAATTTATATATGTATTTTCTGAAAGCTTTCCCTTGTGCTGCTGGAGAAGTGCGTGTGTCCTTCGACCTGGTCGGTCGCCTTGCCCGCCTGAAGTGCGGTGCGTGAGAAATAGATTTAGTCCGCGTTACTCTGTTTCTGGCAGTCCATCGTGCGCCCCGCGCCGCAACTTCGCGGCACGCGGCCTGCTGCGGGGTTTATAGCGAAGAGGCGGGGATGATTGCGTAACAGTCCAGACTCATTACAAGGTGTACGGTTTGCCGGGGAGCGGGTGACAGAGTGCAAACTCATGATTATTAGCTTTTAGACGGGCCGCGCGCTGCGCTGCGCACCTCCTGATTGCACCTGATCCGGCCCGGCAGGCCCGCCCCGCCCCGCCCTACCCCACCCCACCCCACCCCGCACCACCCCGCCGCGCCTCCGCGCTCTAGTCAGGAATCAATCGTCTCTCTTGGGCCGGGCCGGGCCGCGCGTGCGAGCGTGTGCGTGAGAGAGGCCCCAGAGCGTGCGTGCCGGGAGTGCACGCGTCGAGTGCCCCCGCGTGCCCCGCCGGACCCGTCGCGCACGGCTCTGCTCCAACGGGCGGACTCCCGCGGCGGCCAGGTCGCGGGTTCGATCCCCTGCCCGGCGCGGCGTGGCGGGCAGGAAGGACACATGTGATTTATTTGTGGGCCACATTAGGGCGGCGGCAGGGCGGGTCAGGTCGGGGAAAGTGATTGCTCACCGGCGCGGCGGTGCCCCGCCCCGCCCCGCCCCGCCCCGCGCGGTATTGGATTACCCGCCACCATCACTCAGTCGGTCGCACTTGTGCCGCGGTGTGGCGTGGTGCTGCCGCCCCGCCCCGCCCCGCCCCGCCCCGCCCAGGGCTGCTGCTCAGATAGGCCCTCGCCTTGATCCGTAGCCTCTCCTCTCCTGTGTTCCGAACTGTACTTGTGGTCCGTAGGGAAACGGAGGGTGAATCTGACCCTGACCTCCCGCGCCGCTCGTCCTCGTCGCGTCACCTCCCGGCCATCACAGCATCCCCATAACATACTCCCTGGCTGCTCCGCCTCCCTATAGGGCGGTAAGAAAAAAAAATTGTAACGCTAACGCGATAAGCGCCCCCTAGGTTTTAACACCTGCATGGGGCAAAAAAAAAAAACAAAAAAACTACAAAATTGCTAAAGATATGGGCTCAACGCGAGGGCCTTAAAAAGAAGCGTTAAGAAACAAGGACCACGACTAGTGCAGCAGGGAGGGCCTCGCGTCGACGGGACACGACGGCCGCCGCAATGCACACACGTTCACACTTTCACAAAGGACTCATACCGCACCGTCAACGCCACTACCGCCCCTTTTTTTCTCCCCCGTGCTCGCGCGGCCCCTCCTTACCCCGCGGCCCCGCCCGCCCTGCTGCCCCCCTTTACGTCACCAGTGTCATTATGGTCATTATATCCATAGCCGTCGCTCCCCCGTCCCTCAAACCGTAGCCTCTTTTTTTCTCCACAAAATTTTTGAGGTGACAAGAAAAAAATTGATCGAAGAGTATGGGTTTGAAACTGTCGTCGGGTGTCGGGCGGGTCGGAGCCCCTTCTGTAACAGCGCGATGAAAGAAAGCTGAGAAAATAAAGGGATTGCGTCATTGTTTGGAAAATGAGAGTGACGCGTTTGGCAATAGTGGGTTTCCGAGGAAAAGGAGGAGGTCCGGAGGGCGTTCGGGCCGGGCCGGGCGGCGTGCTGCCGTGCTTTCGCCCGCCCACGACCCTGCGACTGGCCGTGTAGGCCGTGTGGGAGGCAGGCGGCGTGCACGAGAGGACTGTGACCGCGGGGTCGGGGCGGGCGGTGGTGGTAGAGGGGGAGAAGGAGGGGCGGAGGCGGGCGGTCCGGCGCGGCTCCGGCCGCCACCAAACGCCACTTCTGAAAGGAGAAAAGCAATATTATTGATTATTTCAGGGTAATCGAGTGTGTAAGCCGACGGGTGAAGGGAAGGGAATGCCTCGTGCCTCGTAGTCCTGGTCGGGCGGGGCGGGACGGGAGCACTGCCACTTGCCTCGTTGCGGCGCGCCCTAATGACTGTCTCGCCCCGCCCCACCCCGCCCCGCCCCGCCCCGCCCTCCCCGCCCCGCCCCGCCCCGCCCGGCCGCACAGAGGGAAGACCTGCCACGTCTGTCCGTCAACGCCTTCCCTTCCGGATCCCTACCGGCTTGCCAAGCGCCGCGCATCGCTCTTGCTTTTACGGGCCGCTCGCGCCGCAGTGCTACATGTGCGCGACAATGAGTGCGTTGGTCCTGGTCGTGCACCAGCGCAGGGGGAGCGGGGAGAGCACTCCCACCGACCTACCCTCCCTCAATCGAAATTTACGCGGGGCGCAAAGTCATAAACCGCGCAACTCTGTATATCGGTCCGGTATCGGTATGGAACCCAAACACTCCCTGAGTATAACCACGTTCGCCCGCACCGGCTCGTGCGTGTAGGGACCCTTTTGGGGTGGGGGAGGGGGGTGACAGCGATGAGGAAAGAGCAGCGGGGCGAAAAGGGGCAAAGTGACCGATCCTGCAGCTTCAGCGCCCCGCCACGCCCCGCCACGTCCCGCTCCGCCCCACCCACTGCTCGCCGGACATCATCCTGGGAAAGTGAGCCCCTCGGCCCTGCCCAGCCCCGCCCCGCGCGGCCCCCCGGCCCGGCCCCTCAGCTCGTATTGTATCCTCAGCAACCTGCCAGCCACCCTGCGGCCCGGCCCGGCCCGACCCGGCCGGAGCCACGCCGCAGTCGAAGGCGTCGGTCGCGTCGGCTGCCCCTAAAGCCGTCCTGATTACAAAGAATCGGGCCCAGTCCGCATGCAAATGGACGCGATGGAGGCAGCACGCTCCTCCTCCTCTGGGAGAGAGGAGGGGGAGGGGGAAGGACTCGCGGAGCACGGTGACAGTAATGGATAATGCCGAGCGAGTATTATTGCGAAACAAGGAGCAGGGCAGGGTAGGGCAGGGGCACGGCAGGGACACCGCAGCGGCACCGGGGTATCGTAACGTTAACGTCGTCAACTTTGGGCAGTTGTTTGTCGTCGGAAGAGTTTCTTTTGGAAGGGATGGCTTTCTTTGGTCTTAAATATTCGAAGTTGTTGCGGGCAAGTATGACTTTTACCAATCTCGTTCTTTAGCAGTACAGGATATGTTACATCATGTCAAACGGGGAGGTCCCTGGGATATGCCGTTCCCGTTCTGTCCTGTCCCGGGCCAGACGGCATGCGCCTGGTAGGTAGGCAGTCCTGGCTGCAGGGCTGTCGAGCGGGCTGCATGTCTGACCGCCTTGTGGAGACGAAATAGCCTGTATGTATGTGTGTGGGGGGGGGGGAGTGAGGGCAAACGGCATGCGGGAGCAGGCTTTTGGATTCATTATTCATGTTCGGCATTCCTCCGCCGCCGTCTCCGCCCCGGGCCGTTCGACATTGTGACGCCATCCTCGGATGCGCTTCTGTTCCCTCCGCCGCCGCACCGTCACATGACGCAAGAGCGGACGCATTCATATTGGCATTCGCCTCGGGGGGCTCCGTCCCGCCCCGCCCCGCGAGGACCTTGTGCCTCCGGACCCGGAGGCCGAACGAAGACAAGTCGGTCTAACCACTCTGTATCGACGGGAACGACACCTACCTTCCGCTGGGGGAAGGGTCAAAGCCGATTAGAGCCCATTGCACCTGCCCGCCCTGCCCGCCCTGCCCGCCCCGCAAGCCCCGCCAGCCCCGCACCGCCCCGCCGTGCCCGCAGGCCCAGCTGTGGCTCCTGGTGTCCATCTTCGCCGTGTTACGTTACGTGTGGATTGGGAAGAGAGAAGGTGAATGCGACAAAAGATTAGTCTCTCTGGAGAAAGGACCCCCCCCCCCTCCCTCCATCTCTCTCTCTCTCTCTCTCTCCTCGCGTGGAACTTGTTTCTCGGCTCGGCGGCTGATTCATGGCTGAATGGGACCTCCTGGAAGACTCCCCTTGCCGCGCCACGCGGGGTGGGCTGCTGAGTGGACGGCGTCCAATCTTTTAACGGCTAACCAGGAGCCCTTTCCGGTGTACAAAACCTCCAGCCAAAAGACCAGCCAAATTTCGGCCCGTAACAAACGGAACGCGAGTGGGAAGTTCTCTTAAAAATGAATGCTCTATTTGCTGGTGTCCTCTGTCACGATCTTCTGCTCAGCGAAGCGGGCCGAGCACCCGTCCGCACCCCTTTGTGCACGCCCCACCCTGCTGCAGGCCGCAGAGGGCCCGCGGCTGCCTGTCGGTCAGGGCAGCAGGGCTCAGGGGCGGGGCGCGGCGGGGCGGGGCGGGGCGGGGCTGGAGGCCTGTGTGAAATGGAGTTAATTGCTTGCGAGACGAGGTGAGCAGCGCGGTATGCTTCGCCTGCCCTGCCCTGCCCTGCCTCTCCATCCCATCACCTCCTGACTGACAGGGCAGGGGTCACCCGAACCGCGCCGCGCCGCACCGCGCCGAGCACGTGCGCTCTTACATATCGCAAGTCGAGAAAGGGAGAGGAAAAGAAACACGCGAACTCGAGTCAAAGGCATACGCAATGAGATTGCTTTCTAAATACCGATTATTCGCGTGTCTTCTTTTGCAATTTAAGTCACGAGTCGCTAGGGGTGTATATCGTTTGTCCGACCTTCTTTTGTCCGACCTGGCCGAATTAATCTCTGCCGCCCGTGATACGGCCAAAAATTTTCTCCGACCTCCGTTTTGTCCGACCCTCGTGTACACCGCCACGAGCACAGGCAGAACGGAGTGTACATTGGTTGTCCGACTGTCAACCGCAGGACCGGAGTTCAATTCCCACCTACCTCATTTTTATTTCATTCTCGAACTGTCTTGCTCCGGTTGGAATTTTTTATTAATGTCAGCTCGAAAAAAAAATGTTCACACAAGATATACTTTTTGGGGCGTTTTGAAACCTGGGCAGCAACACATCGAAAGCATCCAGACATTTTCGAGCTTAAACTTGAAAAATTACGTACGTGCTCTGCAAAAGAAAGGGTGGCGTGAAAACATGGAAAATTTTTGCGACAGTAAACCTCCCGAAGGAGGTTGCGGTTCCCGCCAGGCACAGGGCTTTTACCCCCCGTGGCAGCCAACTACTTCGGTGTTCTTATGGGAACCGGTGCTTTTCTGACTGCGATCCTGTCGCGCAATTCGACAGATTTGATCCCCGTACTGCCAGATTTAGTCGTACGGTGGTTAACCGAACTGCCCTGTCCCCAGAGCATGGAATAGCTATTTTTGGAGCCAGATTCTAGGACTTATGACCCCACGACCGACCACCAGTCGTGGGCATGGGACGGAACTTCCTGGCAACCCGCTGTCGCTACCAGTGAAGAACCTACCTGGGTTTGAACCAGGCCCCATGTGCCGAGTCTCACAGACACCCCACGGCTTTCGCGGCACCACTAGACCACTAGACCGTCGGCTATTCCACGAGGGAGGTCGGTTGAAATGGGGGGCTTGAATTCCACTCTCCAACTTGTTGTCCTCAGAAAAATTAAATTTTTTGGTAAGATTCGAACCTCCGTCCTGCGACTCTCCGCGCGGAAACTATGCCGGCACGGCTACGATGCCACGGTACCTGGTGCCGGACCACTAGGAGGCATGCTGCGCGAGAAGCCACAGTCACCGAAGAAACGAACCCGGTGTCATCAGTACGCCTGCTCTCCGTATACTGCTAGGCCGGCCGCGTAGCGTCATTGGTATCAACACTGCTCATAGCACCAGGTGGGCAGTAGTTCAAATACCACGAATTTATTTTTTTTTTTTTAAATTTGCTGCTCGTGGCTGCTCGCCTGTCCCCGACCGGAAGCCCAGCCGAGCTGAGCATCCCAAAACCAAACTACGCTGCACTGCACCTATGTGCACGTAGGGGAAATACAATACATATTGTGTGCACGGAGTAGTAAATCAGCATTTCTCGGAGTCCTTTCAAAAACGCACAACGCACGAGATAGCCGCAACGCGGCACTGCTTTTACACAAGACGACTTCCATAAACACTAGCACCGCGTGCCGGTAGCACCATCGAGATCCACTTTACGTTATTTCGTAGAAAAATGTTTACGTCACAACCAGGCAGCGGCAGCCGATAATTGCTTGAATTTGCACTTTCCTCATCGTCGATCAGATGGTATAGTGCCCCGCCGCGCTGAGGTCCAGTGGCGTGACGCGGCGCACCATGCATGTACATCAGCCGAGGAGCGGAACCTCACGGCTCGGGGGGAGGGGGGGGGGGGTGCTGGGCCCCTGCCCCTGCCACCGCTGCCACCGCCCTGGAGCCCCGAGGGTGTGCTGGGCGCCGCGGGCTGCCCCGCCCCGACCGCTCCGCTCCTTTGGCGCTAGGCAGGCCCTTACGACGACCTACAGCGGGCCGACGACGCGACGAGCTGGTGGTCTCACGCGGGGCGCCCTGTGCCCAAAGCTCCGCGCGTTGTTTCTTGAACACTCGTATTATTCATGTCCCTAACAAGTGAAAGGGACGCCCAGCCCGCCCCGCCCCGCACAGCACGGCACGCCGTGCCTCGACGTGTTTCAACATCATCACACCAGAAGACATTGCCGTAATTAGTCAGCGTGAGTCCCAGCCTGGGCCCCGGCCTGCGGCCCAGGGCCCGGCCACAGCGACCGCCGAGTGAGGCGTCGGCTGCCGCGGAGCGCCCCGGGCCCCGGGCCCGCGAGAGTGGCATCGGAAAACGCCGATCGGAAATCAGTCCGTAGTTTGCAAAACAAGCGATGATTTTTTTTGTATTTTACGGAAAATTAAATTGCTAGTGCCGTACGCAGATGCATGTGCACAGGTGTGCGACCGGCCATGGCCAGTGGTCCCGCGCCGCACGGAGACTTGGGCGCACGGCGAGGCGAGAGAGACCTCGGGGGAGGCTAGGCTAGGCGCTTCCGGACCCGGAGGAGGGTGTGTCCACTCCGCTCCAGCCGGCCCGGCCCGT
This sequence comes from Frankliniella intonsa, assembly GCA_033675135.1. NCBI lineage: Eukaryota > Metazoa > Arthropoda > Insecta > Thysanoptera > Thripidae > Frankliniella > Frankliniella intonsa. Next base: position 4,697,782 of record CM066253.1, read on the forward strand.
GGGACCGCGCGGCCCCGGCTCTGACTCTGACACCCTGGCCGATACAGCTCGCGTGCCTCTGCCAGTCATGTTTGGAGACTTTATGACCGGCTGGCGGACGGGGAGGGCGCGGCGCGGCGCGGCGCGCCCCAGCCGCACCGTAGTATTATGTTTGGACGCTATTGACGAAGCTTTGGCTCCTCGTGGAAATCAAAAGTACACAGTCCATTGTTTGTTTAACCGTTACAGCATTCGGTGGAGTTATTTAACTCGCGGCAGCGACACGGTTTTATTTGCTCGTAAATATATTTTGGCTATTGACTAGCACATATCGCCATGATTGGAATGAAAAGAGGTAGAAACGCCCCGAAAAAACTCACACACCTGTCCTTGCTGCTTTTCGTGAGCGTGTAAAGCTAACGAAGGGGTAACTCTTATTATTCCTTCCTTACGCGCCCTCCCTGGGTTGCTACGGCTGTGGGGTGGGCTAGGTGGGGGTGGGGGGTGGGTGCACCCTCCCAGTCCGTCCCGACGCCCACCCCGCCCTACCCCGCCCTGCAAGGCGCACCGCCAATGCACAGGGGCCTGGAGTGGGGAGTGGGGTGCTTGCCGGTAGGGGCCCGGTGCCGGCTGGGCGGAGCCGCAGCCGCAGGACCGGCGGTGGGGCGTGGCGGGGCGTGGCGGGGCGTGGCGGGGGCGCGGCGCGGGCGGCCGGGGAGGGGCGCGCACGGCGTGCCTTTAAAAGAGGAAGTGGACGAACACTCGCGATGAGTCTCCCTGCCGCCGCGAGTGACGCCGGGTCGGTCCTAGAGTGCAGCAAAGTGCAACAGAGTGAAAGAATTTCTTAGTGACTTCCGAGCAGCGCGAGCAGCCCTTCGCCAGCCATGAGGACTCTATCGGTAAGTGAGTGAGTGAATGAGTGAGAGTGAGCGTGCACAATGGTGAAGCCGAGCGAAGCCGCCCTGGAATGGATTTACCCGAAGCGTGCGACGACGTTGCAGCGACAAGTGCCCGTGTAAAAGACTTGCGTGGAATGGGATTGGCGCCAAATTTGGACACATTTGAAATTACTGCGAGCAACAGCAGTATAGTGCAAAAGAGAACCTGTGCACTTGTCTGGGCCCGGGGGCGGGCGGTGTGCAGGGTGCAGCTCTCACCCGCACGCAGCCCCGGGCGGGGCGGGGCGGGGCTGCCATCAGTCTGCCGTCACCGCTGCGGTGCGAGTGCGGCGGCCCGTAAGATATGGTGATGGTGCACCGCAACAGCAACATGCGCTCCCTTTTTTTCCGTCCTACCCCATGCTGTTGTTCTTGTCATTCTTCTTCTTCTTCTCCTCCTCTGTGGTTCCGCCGCTCTTTTCCTGACGATGCCCGCGCGCTTTCCTTGGGATGAAATCATGACCGCGTCATCATCTCATTTACCCGCGCCTCGGCCGGTCAGCCCCCCCCCCCCCCCTCTCCTCTCCCAACCTGCGCCGACGCCTTCCTTCCTTACCGTCCCCTCTCCATTTCTCCCGAAGGTCATCCTCTCTCGCTTTCCACTGCTCTCCAGCGACAGGTGCCGCGCCCGGCGGTTCGGGGTTGGGGGGGGGGGGGCGATTAAAATGGATGCGGCTCAGCGGACAAACGAGGCCCAGACCCGCCCCCTCGGGTACCGCGGCCGGGCCCCGTGGCACAGTGCGTCCCTGAGAGGAGAGGACTACTCGTGGCCTGAGGCTTAACCCGCGCCCCTCTTGGCCCTTCGGTCCCGCGGGGCCGTGGCGTGGCACCCACGGGTATTCCCCCGCTCCTTTTTTTGCTGGCAAGGAATCATATACGACCCTAATAATCAAGCAGATTGCGGCCCATCGAAGTCCCTCTCGTTCCTTCGTACCTTCACTCACTCCACGCATGCTCACTGACCACGCTGCGCCTTACGGGTCCAGGGGTAGGCAACCCTCCCGCGCGCGTGCAGCTCGGCTCATGCGACTCATGGCAGGGGGGCGGGGGCGGGGGCGGGTTGGTCCTGCGGGGGTGTCCTGTCCAGTCTCATGTCGCTGGCCCGGCTGGCCGGCCGGCTGCGAGTGGCGCCCGCGTCCAGGGGATTACCCTTGCATGAGGCGCCGGCCACGCGCCGCGCCGCCCTGCTCTGCCCTCCACGCGACCGCCCCGCCCCGCCCCGCCCCGCCCCGCCCCGCGCCGCGCCTGGCTCTTCCCCCGGGCCCGCCCCGCCCCGCCCCGCACGTTATTATATTCGCTCCTCTGTTTACGGCGTTGGCGACGACATTTTGCTTTCGGTCGCGCGGCTGCATCCCGGCGTGAAAGTAGAAAGAGAGCACGGAGACACAGAGAGAAAATGATCTGGTTTATCCCAGTCGCATAAACATACTGCATACAGGCGTATTTTATTGTGAGGGCGAACAAACAACCGGCGGGCTCTGCAGGGAGGAGGAGGGGATCTCGCGCCTCCATTTGCAGTCTGGCTTTGTGATCAAGTAGGGCGAAGCGCTGTTCCCTTGCCTTCCTCGCATGCAAGGAAACAGAACATGCGCAGGGAAATTCAGTCGTCCCGGCGGGAGGATATTTGCTTTGGACTCAGCCCGATTCTCATGACGAAATTCGTCGGACCGTCGAGCCGGGGTTTTCTAAGTGCCAATCGCAAAGCAAATTCAATGAAGGAGGGTTGGGTTCTGGAGACAGACACACACACGGCACACAGGTGGTGCAAGAGGTGTTGGCATGTGTCACGTCACCGGTCGCGCGATATCGAAGTCTCAGGAAAGAGCAATACGCTCTGGAAAAGGGCGTGTCTTCCCAATCCCATTACTAATTTAATTTTTATCACGCTTTAACTTCTATTGTGTGTCTTGACGACACTCGTTTCCATTAACGACTCGAGTCACTTTCCCGTATTGCCTTTTATGTAACGACCTTCTGTGCTTTCCTTTAATTTTCCTTTACGGCTGGGTTCGTAATCGTGGTAAGCGCGCTGTGTGTGGAGCGGCGTGGCGCGGCGCGCAGTGGTGCTGGGCACGGCACACACGTCGTAAGGCGGGCGAGGCGAGGCGAGGCGGGGTGAGGCGGGCGGGGCAGCGAATAACGCATATCGCACGGCGGGGGCCCGCCCCGCCACCGCCCCGCCCCGCCCGGGTCCCGACGGGAGCGGCTGGACGCGCGGTGGAGGGGCCGCGTCTGCCTGCTTTCTCCACCAGCCAAAATTCTCCAGCAGCCCCGCCCCGCTCCCCTTGTCCATGTCCTCCCCTGGCTACATACGTGAGGGGATTACTCCCGATGGCCACACCTGACCCCGCCCCGCCCCGCCTCGCCCCGCCCCGCGCAAACACCCACTGGCCCGCGCACTTGCATTGCACCTGGCCGGGCCGGGCCGGGCCGGGCCGGAACACACGGAACACGGCTTGGCTCTCGGCGTCGTGCGATACCGGCCGGCGTCCTGCCGAACCGGTGCAGGCCGGGCCGGGCCGGGCCGGACCAGGCAGGCTCCCCGCTGAGGAGTGTCGTCGTTATGACGCGCGCCGCCGCGCCACCGCTGGACGTTATTTGGCGGGAACGATCGTCTGCCCATCCCGTCCCGTCCCGTCCCGCGCTGAGCGAACACGTAACAGATTATCCAGCCCCGCACCGGCCCGTCCGGCCCGGGGCCCGGCCGGCCCTTGCCTCTGCGGGCGGGAGCAGGCTTGATTGGACCCGGCCGGTGTCACATTGGCCGGAATTTCCCCCCGATGTAAAGGATGAGCTCGGCATATATAATGCCGTTTCCACTTTCTCTACAGTCTTCGTCCCTCCCCCCTCCCTCCCCAAAAGTCACCACAGCCGCTCGTACGGAAATGGTCGCTCACAAAACTGGGACCGGAACGCTATCATGAGCATTCCATTTCTTCTCCCGGCCGGCCCGGCCCGGCCCGGGGCTGAGCGTGCCCTCGGCGTCCTTGCCCACCCCGCCCCGCTCCGCCCCGCGTGTGGACCAGCTCGGGGCGAGCTGCTTTCCTAGAGCCTATCGCTCGCACGACCTGACCCGGAGGCCCACCTGCGTCTGCGTGCCTCCCGCCCGAAAGACTAATTGTTTCGCTCCCGACCGAGATATGACAGGAGCCGACGCACTCTCCTCTGCGGGCGGGCGCCTGGGGGCGGGTGGTAGGCCACCCGCCGCGCCGGGGTGCGCCGCAGCGCGCGAGGGTTGCCTACGCACCCGGCGCTCCCGGCGCGCGCCTCGCCTCGCCTCCCCAGCTCAGCGGCAGGTCCGCCTCGCGCCTCTTTTTCCGAAACAATGCAATGCCGTCAGCGCACGCATGCCGTGCGTGCCGCGGCGGGCGTGGCCGCTCCGGGCCGGGCCGGGCGGGGCTCCGCTAACGTTACACTTGTTGCGTCACACGGGCGGACCGCGTTATCCCCTGTCGCGCCACTCGCATGATTCGTTTGTTCCGTCACTCCCGGCCCGGCTCGGCCCGACATCGCGGTCGCGTTACGAGGGGTCTGATCTGCTTTTGGCGCTCGGCCGGAGTCACACCGCATTGTGAACGCCCCACTCGACCCCGCCCCGCCCTGCCCCGCGGTTGAAGGATCGCCTACTACGGAGACTGCGGTGTCCGTGTGCTCGCGCGCAAACGGTCCGGCCCGCGCCGGCCCGGCCACCACTGAAAGCGGCGTATGAATTTTTCATGACGACGTAATTGTGATTATCTGCGTGAGGAAGTGTGACCAGGGCACACCCTCTGGTGTGCCATTGGTTCGGCTCGCGTTGCGAGTCGTGTAGTGGCGGGGCGTGGCGGGGCGGGCGGGGCGTAGGAGGCAAAGCGCGGCCTGGCCAGGACGCGTCCAGCGGCGAGCTCAGCACCGCAGCGCGTACAGTCCTCCCCGCCGTGCTCGATTTGTCTTCCGGCCGGCGGGGACCTGATGGGGGGTGGGGAGGAGGGGGGCAGGAGGAGGAGGATGACGACGACGAGAGAAAGGTCGGCCGCCGCGGCGTCACAACATGCTGCCGCTCGCCGGTCGCCCCGCCCCGCCCCGCCTCACCCGGAACAATGCGCCATTGAAATAAAAAAGGACAGGAGCGATGTGGGGCGGGGCGGGGCGGGGCAACAGGAGGGCAGGTGGCGTCTCGGGTGGGTATCGATCGGATGGACTTTCGATAAGACGCTTTATGACAATGCGCTGCAGTATAAGGAAACGGAGTGACCACCGCGGCGGGAGAAACAAAACCGGGAAATAAACAAAACACGTCCGTACCGGAGAGCAATTAGGGTGAAACAGCAAGTGCCGAGCCAGGCCGGGCCGGGCCGGGCCGGCGCCCTGGAGACCACTGGAGACCTGCGAGGGGAGTGGCGCCCCAGCCCGGCCCGTATTGTGCCGATACTCCGCGGCGGGCCGCAGCCCAGCCCAGCCCAGCCCAGCCGCAGAGACACTCCCATGGACTCCTCGCCCTTTCCTTCCGGGCCGCTATGACTCCCCGCCCGCCCGCGGACCGGCTGCAAACAGGCAGTTCCGGCACAACTAGAACTGCAAATAGGCAGCACGCGTAGTGAACGGGAAGGCATGGCGTGGCGTGGCGGGTGGCGCCCGCCCGGCCCTGCCCCGCGGACCCCCCGGACACGCCTATTGTTTTGGCAGGCAGGCCTGGAGGAGCCGAGACGGGACGGGGCGGCTGTGTGGGCCCCGCACGCCGGGAGCCCCCGCCCCGCCCGGCCCCGCCCGGCCCCGCCCGGCCCCGCCCAGGGGAGCAGTGTGAGAGCGAGAGCGGAGAGGGCCTCTATTTGGGGCCTGGCGCGAGGAAATCGGGCGTCGCCTCGTGGCGGGGCGGGAGCGCTTGGTGCGGAGGAGATGGAACTACTGCAGCAGGTGCCTCGGAGCTCACCTCGGCGCGGCGAGAACAGTGAATCACATCCACCACGCGTCGCCGCCCCGGCTCCGAGGATATATCCCATTACACTTGAGTGAAACGAAAATTGTGTTTGTACGAGCGCATGGTCGGACAGCAAACGTAAGAGAGGATAATAGTTTTTTGTTTTACGAAATGAATCATATGGAAAGTTTCGAGCGAGTGAGTTGTGGCCCGTGCCGTGGTACCCCGCGGGCATTGCCACGCCGTGCCGTGAGGTATGGATCAGGTCGTGCGTGCTGGTGCAGCGCATGACCACCACACCCCGCCCCGCCCCGCCCCGCCCCGCCCCGCCCCGCCCCGCGCCCCCGTCAAGGGGCTAATGATTCCATCCTCGGCGTCGGTGGCCTGCGGGGCGGGGTGCGGAGGGGCGGGGCGGAGACAGGGGAAGGAGGCTCAAGGAGGCTTCATGTAATAACTTACCCGCAAGCATCTCCGATTACTGCTCCTCCTCGTCCCCGTCCCTCTGGGCGTGGCCGGAGCCGGCCAGCTTCCCTCCCCCCGCATTCCAGGATGAGTCCCGCTGACCCATATATGGACCGCGGCCGAGCCGGTGCCCTGCCCTGCCCTGCCCTGCCTTGTCATCGGCTCGTCCACGTGGGACCTGACCCGCCCGCATCCCGCGCTCCACCGGCCAGCACTTGGGTCTACGGATACAGGATGGACGGGATCAGGCGCTGGCAAGGGCTGGAATGTCGAGTAATTTCAGCGTCCTCGCGTATTGCTTTGGATGGAATCGGCGGGCAGAGAAATTGGGGTTTTCGTCGCATTTTCCACTTATCATACAAGAGTGAGAGGTGAAAAGGAGGAGTGAATGCGGATATTCGTCACCATGTCCGATTGCTGTCGTGGTGAACTTAAACGTACATCAGACGATGGCTTTATTGCTCGGCTGATACTTTATAGCAGGTTGTGATGCACGGCCCGCGCTGCTGGCGCTGTCAGCACGCCGGCCCCTCTCCTCCCTTTCCACTGCCCCACCTCCTCATATTCTTCCTTTCTTCGACAGTAGAGGGGGGACCTCCTACCGACGCCGACCACCGACAATAGATTCCAGGTCCAGATAGAAACGTTCTGTTATTGATGACGCGAGCTGGCCTGCAGCGGCCTGCGCCTGCGGTTGAGACGGCGGCTGACAGTACAGGGCACCTGTAGGCTGCTGGCTACAGGTGTTCGAGGCCCGCGTCCCTCCAGGCACCTCTTATACCTCTCCTTTAGATGGCGAGAGAGAGGCTTGCTGAAACAACCGGGTGTCGATGAGTTAGACCCGCCCTGCCCAGCCCTGCTCCTCCTCGTCAGATGCAACAAGCGATCCTTCCGGGGACCATCCGCGAGCCTCCCAGGCCCACCCCGTCCCGCCGCGCTCCCGCGCTCCCAGACTCGTGTGAATCTTAAACTCCCTCAACTTGTCACGCGGAGCGGAGCGGACCGCTGAGGAGGGGCCGTGGCCCGGTGGACCGTGGCGTGACGCGTCGTGGCGTGGCGTGACGTGGCGTGACGTGGCGGTGTGGCGCGGCGTGGCGCGGCAGTCGTAACAACGGGGCGCTCCGCGCTCCGTCCCGATACCCTCAGCAGGGAGAGGACAAGGCGGCCATTTCTCTTTCGACGCCCGGGAATGCAGCCGAAAAGAAAGAGGACGGCCTTCAAGGGCGGCGGGGCGCGGCGGGCGGACACGACCGAGTATTAGTACACACTTTCCTCGGCCCTCCTCTGATCAAGGACGATAACACCGGGCACTTGTTGGTCGTGCATCTCCTCTCCCCGCCCGGCCCGGCCCGGCCCGGCCGCCCCACGTAATGTTATTACCGCCACCAAAAAGGACGAGCAGGGCGGTAAAAGGGAAACAAGGGCCTCGGGGCGTGGCGGGGTGGGGCGGGGCGGCCCTACCACAGGTGCGGCTCGGGATGCTGCTACAGGTTTATCGCCAAACTGTCCGGCCGGGCGTGGCGGCTGGCGACCGGCGTGGCTTACCGCACCACTCGGCACGGGCCTGGGAATGAGAAAGGGATGAGACAACGTGCCATAACAGCTGTGCGAGGACTCGCGGGACCGGCCCTGCCCGGCCCGGCCCGGCAGGCTGCATCCGGCGGCTCGATCCGGTCTGGGCTGGGCTGTTCGCGAGCCCTGCTCAGCCCTGCCCAGCCCTGCCCTGCGAGGATGCGGTCATAAATGAATCGCGGGGGGAGGGGGGGGGGCGACGGGCCAATGCTCGGCCCATAAAGTTATCGCTGACCCGCCTCATACCGGCAATTGTGGGTTAACGGCGGCGCTGCCTCCTCCCCCTTCCCGCCGCCTGCTCGCTTCCCCGGCGCTTACTGACTGTTTGCTCCTGCTTGCCCCTACAGGTCGTGGTGGCGGTCCTGCTGGCCGCGGCGCGCGCGGAGCCGCCCTCGCCCTCCGGGTACTCGTACTCGGCGCCCACCGGATACAGGTGAGTCCCTAGCGCCGCGACGCGCCCACCAGCGACGCCCTCCGTCGCGTGCCCCACGCCAGGCCGGCTCCAGAGCCTTCAGCTCCAGCCCGCTCGAGATCCGGGCCCCAGGCCCTAAGCCGCAGGACGCCCGCGGTCCAGGGCGCGTCCGGGAGCGGCGACCGGCGAGTGGCGCGCCTGCTCCTCGCGAAGAGCCCGCCCCTGGCGCTGGCACAAGTGCAGCACGGCAGCGACGCGGCGTGAAAATTCATTCCCGCTTCTCCTCCTCTGCTGCTCGTCCCGCCGCCCCCGCCGCCCCCGCCGCCCCCGCCGCCCCTCCCGTTTTCCACCTGTCACTTTCCCCGCCGCCGCACCGGCAGCCTTGACGTGCCTGGAACCACCGCCTTGTTTCCGATGCTCTGCCCGAGAGACGTTATTTAAGTGATTGTAAATCTCCCCTCCCCCCTCCCCGCCCCGCGGCCGAACTAACCGCCCCACCGTTCAGACGGGAGCGCATCCCCGCCGCGCCCGCGGCCCCGCCCCGCCGTGGCGCGCAGGATGAGTTTCTACGGCTGCCAGGTCTGCCAGACCTGCAGCAGAAGCAACGTTCAGGCAGAGAGACGCGCAGACAAAATTAATGAATCATTTTTGACTTTCCAACGCTGTCCGTCCACTAACGCAGCCTCTGGGACAAATAATGGCGATGTGTTAGCACGCCGAGAGTGCGGAGTATGGGTTTGGTCAAGAAAGTACGTCCGTTTGCTACGGATTTATTCTGCGAAAACGGGAGCTCGGCGCCTGTGAAACTCAGGGTAGACCACCCCGCAGTTCACTCATGCACAACGGGCAATCATGTTGCCTACCTAACTGGCGCTCTGAGAGAGCTTTTCCAGGCTGAACTTGGCGGTTGCAGTCCCTTCACAGCGGCCCCACAACGTACTACTCCGTGTACTTCTTGTTCTCACTCTTGTTCCTGCCCGTGTCCGCAGCTCGTCCGGGCCCTCGGGCTCTGCCCTGGGCAGCGACTCTCTCGTCGCCCCGGCCCTGTCGCACGGCTTCACGCCCATCATCGCGTCGCCCGCCCTGCTCGCCACGTACTCGGCCCCGGCCGCGTCCGCCCCCGCCGCGCCAGCGCCAGCGCCCTCCTCGGCGTACGGCGCGCCCGGCATCAAGGTAAGGCTGTCCCACAGCCCGCACGCAAAAAACATGTTTGCTAATATGGTAACAGCAAAAGAATTTTGCTACCACTGACAACTTTTTTGCCATTCGTTCAAACTGTTTTGCAGGAGTGGCAAAAATGTTATCAGGGGTAGCAAAATTATTTTGTTGTTACCATAGTAAAAACAAAAGTGTTTGCTTAACTAGCTTACCCCTTTTTTGCGTGCGCACTATCATGCGCCCTACGCCTTGCCTGTCAGACCTCACGCCCTCCTTGTCGGCCCCCAGGTGTCGGACCTGTCGAGTGGACTATCGCAGAGCTACGGAGCACCGTCCATCAGCGTGTCGGCGCCGCTCAGCTCCTCGCACAGCAAGCTCCCCTCCATCACCTACGGCGTCCCTAGCTCCGGCTACACCTCCGGTGGCCACAGCTCCGGCGGCCACAGCTCGAGTGGCTACAGCTCCGGACACAGTTCCGGCGGCCACAGCTCCGGCGGTTACAGCTCCGGGCACGGCTCTGGACACAGCTACTCCGGACACGGCTCGAGCCACGGTGGCCACGGGTCGCACTACAAGACCTCCGCCTTCAGCTCCTCGTTGGTGCGCTTCCCCCGTCCACACCACTCCAAGGGCCCCTCCTCCGGGTACTCCACCCTCACGGCTGGCTACAGCACGCCCGGAGGAAGCCACTCCGCCAGCCACTCTGGCAGCCACTCCGGCAGCCACTCCGGCAGCCACTCCGGCAGCCACTCCGGCAGCCACTCCAGCCATTCTAGCGCCCACTCCAGCGGCCACTCCAGCCACGGCAGCTCAGCCTCGCTGTCCTCTGCGTACGGCGCTCCCAGCGTCGGCCTCAACTACGCCAGCTACGCACCCTCCGTGAGCTACGCCGCTCCGTCAGTGAGCTACGCCGCCCCATCAGTGAGCTACGTCGCTCCCGCCCTGAACTACGCTGCGCCCGCTCTCAGCTACGCCGCCCCCGCCCTGAGCTACGGCGCCCCCGCCCTGAGCTACGCCGCCCCGTCTTTCAGCTACGCTGCTCCTTCAGTGACCTACACCGCGCCCGCCCCGACTTACACGGCTCCTGCAGCCTCCTACGGCGTGCCCGCCGCGTCCTCAGCCGCTGACTTCTCGTCCAGCCTGTCCTCCGGGCTCTCCTCCGGACTGTCCTCCGGGTTCTCCTCCGGACTGTCCTCCGGGCTCTCCTCTGGACTGTCCTCGTCGCACAGCAGCGGGCTGTCCTCCTACGTAGACTCGTCGTCCTACACCGGCGGCAGCGCCAGCTCCAGCCTGAGCTCCTCCAGCTCCTCCAGCTACTCCGGCCAACAGGTGAGTGATGGTCTCGATCATGGAGGCGCATACATGCCCCTCCCCGCGCCCGCCCCGCCGGTCCAGCCCAGCTCATCTCAGTTACTCACCTCCGCGCGACAGCGACGCGTACATGCAGACAGGGGGCGCCGCGCGGTGGTGCTTTCTCTCGCTAAAATGTACGATCCTCCCCCCTCTCCACCCCCTCCGCGTTCTCCACCGCTCAGCACCACCGACAAAGGCTACGGACTGGCGACTGGCGTGTTGAGACGTCGCGTCGCGTCGCCTCCTGTAGCGCCGCTCCGCGCCGCACCGCCCCCTGTCCATTTCCGCCCCGAAACACGCGAGCGACACGACGGGCGCGACAGAACAGCAGGGCGGGCAGGCGAGGCGCCCACTCATTGGCTGGCCGCGGTGCGGGTAGGCACCTTGCATGCACGCGTGCGGCGCGGGAGGGCTGCAGCGCCACGCACTGCACTGCCCTACGAGACCAGGTCCAGTGAGGACCGCCCACGCCCGCGTGGCGCAGGGAGGGCAGCTCGGCTCGGGTGTCCACTTGGAAAGTATAGTCTGCGGCCGGCCGGCCGGCAGGCGCGACATGCGACAGGCGACAGGGCCCGGCCTGACCGCGCAAAAGCGCTCCGCTCCCACGCCTCCCGCCACCACGACACGCCTGTTAACGCGAAACGCCTGCTGTTCCCACCTCGTCATGTCCGGAACCCCTCGCGCCAGCCCGTCCCTGCGCATAGCGGCAGTGCGACACCTCGCCCCGGCCCGGCCCGGGTCGTGCGGGGTCACGGCGGGAGCGCCCATACCCACCCGACACCTTTCCCCGCGGACTCGCGACCAGACCCGCTGCAGCGGTTGGGTCGAGTCGGGTCCGCTCCTGGGCCGTGGGTCGTGTGATGTCTTTGATTTCACCGGCCGGCGCCCAAGCCCGCCTTGCCCCGCCACGCCCCGCCCCGCCCCGCGCTCTGGACCACCTGCTCGTTACGGCCGTTCGGTGCTCGACTTGGAGGCGATGATTCAGCACAACGGCCCTTCCTTCTGCACGCCGCCACGCCCGGCCACGCCCCGCAGGGCAGGGCTCTGATTGCTTATAGAGGAGGGGCGAGATGGGATGACTCCAGGCGCGAGCGGGAAAAAAGGCCGTCTGGCCTGCGTCACGTTACGTCAGCCGCCCGTCCAGCTCCAGCTCCAGCTCCAGCCCGGCCGCCCCGCCGGTGGCAGAATATCGGGTCGGCTGAAGTCTTATAGCGCCGTGATTCCTGCAGCGTGGCGGAGTCTGGCGGGGTGTAGTGGTTCGTGACGGGGTGGGTCGGGCGGGGCGGGGCGGGGCGGGGCGGGGCGGGGTGGGGCGTTGAGGGAAGGTTTACCGGTGCGACGCGCGATGACCCGTCCCCGCCACGCTGCGCTGCGCTGCTCCAGGCCTTGGACCCCGCGGCCGTGCTCGCTTCTGACCAGAGGTGCGCCTTGCGTCTTGTCCTGCCCGCAGGAGCCGCTGATCAGCAAGCACATCTACGTGCACGTGGCGCCCGAGGAGCACGAGCAGCAGACCCGCCACTACCAGCCGCCGCCACCGCCGCCCCGCAAGAACTACAAGATCGTCTTCATCAAGGCGCCCACGCCGGCCGCGCCCACGCAGGCCACCGTGCGCCTGCCGCAGCAGGACGAGGAGAAAACGCTCATCTACGTCCTGGTCAAGAAGCCCGACGAGCAGCCCGAGCTGAGCGTACAGGCCCCTGCGCCCACCGAGCCCTCCAAGCCCGAGGTGTACTTCATCAAGTACAAGACGCAGCAGGACGGCGGAGCCGGCGCCTCGTCCTCGTCGAGCGCCGTTGGGGCCACGGGCATCGCGTCGGGCGTCGACATCAACTCGGTGTCCGGCGGCATCTCGGGGCTCTCGAGCCTGTCCGGCAGCATCTCGTCAGGCCTCTCTGGTTTCTCGGCGCCCGGTAGTTCTGGGTACGACGCCAGTAGTGCCACCGCTGACGCCCACCACCACCACCACCACAGCAGCAGCAGTCACTCGAGCTCGTCGTCGGTGTCTTCCTCGGGGACGTCGTACGTGGCCCCCGCCGCGGACGGCGGCCCCTACGCCTGACGGAAGGCTCCATTCCGTCATGATGGTGACTAGTCACGCCTCGCTCCGCCCGCCGCGGAGCCTGCCGCGGAGAAGCGCACACATGGAAGAGTTACCAACGTAGCGCAAGGGGCCCTCGCCGCGCCAAAGATGACAGACGTGTGCCAGCCATTCCGAGGAAAAGTGTGAACTGTTCTTTTGGATTGCGTTGCGGTTTTTGGTCTCCGTAATGTTTGGCAGTGTGATGGAAAATGAATCTTCGGACCTTGTTGACTTTGCCATAACTAAGGTCTCAACCCCGCTGCTGCTACAGTGTACTGATGAGTTGTGAATGTGCTGTTGTATTTATTTTTTGTAATTAGACTAGGGTAGTCAAGTGAAATAAATCTGAAGTCGTGGACGTGTTGACCTTTTCTCTGAACCAAACTTGTATGATAATAGGGTCGAAAATGGTGCTATCCATTGACTCACGTAATACAAGCAAAAATATGAAACATTGGGGGAGCATGAGCACTTTCCCACATGTACATAATGTGCAGCCGTCGGTCTGCGTTAAATAAACGACTGATCCGAGCCCGCGAGCATACTGCTGTCTGGGCCGGGAAGAATTTGAGGATTGTCCCGAAAGATGTCCACAAAATGTCTCTGTTAAGGTATCCCAGGATGCAGGGAGGGAAGAGGGAAGCCCCAAACCCTGTCTGTGACATGCACAGAAGTTGAATGTTGCGTAATGGTAGATGGTGCATCGATCTCAGTTTCAAACGAAAGCCAATAAGAGAAAAACTTCCCGTCTTTTTTTATGTCAACGTCATAGTTTTATTTACTTAAACCACCGAATAAAGTTAGTGTCTTAAACTTTTTTATGACTGGTGAATTTGTCATACCGTCTCATAGAGAGGCAAACTGTAAAATTACTATTTAAACTGATAAATCATGTATGAAACTCATCTTTCACCTCGGTCGCTATCAATCGCGAAAATTTGTTTACAGTGCGCTCGCTCAACGTACATAAGAGCTTGCTATTTGACAACGCAACGTGAGCAGATCCACGTCAGTCCACCAGCTGTGTTGTCTGCTGTCATCGGCAGGAGCTGTCTGCTTCAATTCCGAACAGATGCTATCGCAATCTGTCTGAACCCCCTGAACCCAGTGCGCTTAGTGCCTGTCCACTCCGACTTTAATTATATATGTCTCTTTTTTTCCCATGAGACGACCTGTGGTGCGAGAGACAGAAATAGAACCCTAAAACTTTAAGAAAACGGGAGTGGGCAGACCCTGGCTGGACCTTGCCTCCCCTAGAGCCCTAGAGTCTCATCCGTCTCAACACCGGCACCGGCTCCGAAGCCGGTTTCAATTTCCCTACAATGGCCCCTTCTTTGCGTTCAAGACAGAGTGCTTTTTCCAAGAAAGACGTTAAAAAAATGGCAGCTAAGAAGTCACCTGTCCTAAAGTGTGTACCGTTAATATCCATTAATTTAAAGGAGAATATTATTTACGTGGCATATTATTTGACTAAGGTTAAGTTTGCAATGAAGGGTAGATAGTGCTTGGGTCATTTTTGAAATTTTTCGTTATATTGAATAGTAAATTAATCAATCAAATGATTATTTTATTCAAGATTTCACATTGAAATGAAATTATTTATTATGTTTAATATTCTATCTTTTCCGTGTTTTTTAATTGTCAAGCATATCGTTTTTGTGTTCTAATGCAAACTTTGTTCATTTCTTAATTTAGGAATGAAGATATCCCAGTTTCGCCGCATCCATCAGAAATCGGGCTTGTTTACCCTCGAGCTGACATGGCCTTCAAAGTTTTGTTAACTGCTCGGTTTTGTGCAGCAATATGGAGCAATATTTCTGATTGTGATGAGACATACAATTTTTGGGAACCAGTGAGTTTTCAACCATTATCCAATGATTTCTGTTTTCCATACTATCTTATTGTTAGTATTATCTTTTTGTTTTAGAGTCACTTCATGCTCTATGGGAAAGGATTTCAAACATGGGAGTACTCACCAGAATTTGCTTTGAGGTCCTATACCTATATTATGGTTAACATGTTCCCTGCTTGGTTGTACTCCCAACTTTTTCAAACAAACAGAATGCTTACTTTCTACTTTTCAAGATGCCTATTTGCTTTTGTTTGTGCTCAGTGTGAACTTTATTTTTACAAGTAAGATATGTTGTGTCTAAACCACCATTTGCAAGTCCACAAAATCAAACTAATTAGTGTGGCATCCTGGATGTTAAGAAATTGTAACATGTTTATCTTTTGTAGAGCTGTTTGTAGAGAATTTGGGGTGGCTATTGGCCGTTTGACTCTTGCCTTCTTAATATTTAGTGCTGGTATGTTTATATCAAGCACCGCATTTCTGCCATCTACTTTCTCAATGTGAGTAAAACCTCTCTGAAATTTGTTTCCCTCTTATTAAGAGTGCTGAGTTGCCCACCTCATGAATACCATTTAACTTTTTTCCTGTCTTTTATAAATTAACAAAAGGATTTCCATTTATTCAGGTATATAACACTTATCTCTATGGCAGCGTGGTTCCAACGCAAGTATGAATTGGCTATTTTTACAACAGCCTTGTCTGCGTTTTTAAGTTGGCCATTTGCTGGTCTTATTGGGTAATCTATTTGATCGTGTTTATTTAAAGAAAAATGTTACAACAGGCATCTCTATAGTTTTAGGCCTTTTTCAGGTTACCAATTGCTATTGACCTAATATTGAGAAAGGGCGACATTGTTCGATTCTTAAGGTGGAGTGCCATATCAACAACAGCAATAGTGGTAAAGTGTTGTCTCTTATTTATTTACTCCAGCCACTTGTTTCCAGACAATTTAGTGATACGTAAATAATCTATTTATTTCCTCAGCCTCTCATGATATGGTTAGACTCTCAATACTATGGTCGGATTGTTTTTGCACCCATCAACATTGTCCTTTATAATGTGTTTTCATCACATGGACCAGATTTGTATGGGACGGAACCATGGTCATTTTATTTTGTCAATTGTTTTTTAAATTTTAATTTTGTATCAGTTTTTGCCGTTTTTACCCCATTTGTATTGGTATGTTCTTGGCAGTTATTTGCTCTATCAGTGTATGATTATGCCAACAACTGCCATAATTATTTTTTTTTTATTCTCTTGTAGATCATATCAGAATTTGTGGTCAAATCTCAGCCAAGACATTCTGCATGTCTACCATTTTGGTTGTCATTGATGCCACTTTATCTGTGGTGTACTGTGTTCTTTCTTCAGCCACACAAGGTTAATCTTTATTATTATAACTATTACTATTCATATCTTTTCTATATGTGCTTTGTGTGTAACTGATAAATTTCAATTTTTATTTTGGCAGGAGGAAAGATTTCTTTTTCCTGTATATCCTCTAATATGCTTATGTGCTGCAGTAACTGTTGATACTTTGCAAAAGTTGTGGTTTGCCCTAGTAACACAATTTTTCAAAAGAAAACGAAATGATAGCAAGAAAACGCATTATCTAAACGACACAATTCCCATTTTGGTGATTGTTTTAACGGTGTGTTCTGTCTTTGGTGTGTCCCGTATTCTTTCCCTACATAAAGGTACATCAACAATTAATTTAGTCTATCTTTGTAGTTCCTAAATTTATTGCACATTGAGATTAGTTTTTGTGTAGTTTGTAAGATGTAAATATGAGCTTGTTGCAGGTTATCATGCTCCAATGGACATTCTGATGGAGCTGGGTGGTTTAGAAAGCAATGGAGAGCTTCCCAAGGGAAATGTAAATGTTTGTGTTGGTAAAGAGTGGCATAGGTTTCCCTCAAGTTTCTTTCTGCCAAATGATCGGTATGCTGCATTTATCAACTAAATATTGTTTTGTGAATAATATCCATTGTTGGAACTTGAGTATTCAAAGTTAATTTTATTTTTTAATTTTTTTTTGTAGGTTTCACCTAAGATTTCTTCAATCAGAATTTAAAGGGCAGCTTCCAGCTCCTTTTAGCAGTAGTCCTAATGCTACAGCTATCATACCAAAACACATGAATGACCAGAATCTAGAGGAGCCTTCACGTTATGTAAGATACTTTTACTATTCCATTTGTTTCAAACTCGTTCACTTATTCATTATTGTTTCTCAATGTATATTACCAAATTTTACAGTTCCCTGTGGAAAAATGCCACTTTTTGATTGACCTCTATTTAGGCTCTGAATCTCCACTTGAGCCACATTATGCAAGTAATACTTCAGCCTGGTCTGTCGTGAAGAGCCTTCCATTTTTAAATGCTGCCAAGTAAGAATTATACTACAGTGAAACCTCGTTAGTACGAACCCCGTTATAACGAAAGCCCCGTTATAACGAAAGCCCCGTTATAACGTACGGATTTCCCGGTCCCAAGATGAATTTTTATGAATAAATTAGACCTGTTATAACGAAATCCCCGTTATAACGTAATGCTTCTACGGTCCCGGGCGATTCGCACTAACAGGGTTTTACTGTACATCATAACATTTGAATTTCAACTTTTCATACATGAAACCATTCATAATTTAACAGTCCTATTATGTTTGTTTCAGATCAGAAAAGTTTTTCCGGGCATTCTATTTCCCATTTTTGTCAGGAAAGTTCTGTGAGTATGGCACATATTACTTATTGAGATCCCTGAAAAGTTAATTGACATTCCAAATCCTATCGTATATTTTCTTATACGGGAAAAAGAAACAAAACAAAACAAAAAGGAGGGGGGGGGGGGGGGGGGGCGAACATCTGGGGAGTGTTGCGTGATAAAATTCATTTTAGACTTCTGTAAACAGTCAAATCTGCTTACAATGTTTTGGGGATTTGCACCGTTTTCTAAAGTTATGTTTGTTGAAATGTTGTGTACCAAAATATTTTGAGTGGATTTGTTTATATATAGTTAGACTTATAGTTGACTTTATAAGTCATCTTTTAGCACCACTTACGAAAGTGCAAAGATAAGCCATATTGGTTTTCAACAAAGTTAAAAATGTTTCTGGTTTTTTAACATACATAGAGGTGTCTTCTTTAAAATTTGGTTTGGATAGTCAGTCTAAGTACAGTACATGAGTTGGAATACTAAATAGGTAAAAGAATGTGCCATCTTCTAAATTTTCTTTAATGTTGGTGTTTTAGTAATCAGGTAAACCGTAGTTAGCCTCACCTCAGCTTCTTAGAAGCATTACTTTCACCCCACACACCTCTGGCTCTCAGCAGGGCACAGGTACAAATCATGATTTACTGGCAGCATTGCCACTATAGAAGGGCTTAAAAGTCAATGTAAATTTCAACGTATTTTTCTTTTTGTACTATGTGATATTTATGTACAGTTATTTTAAGTTCACATAGTTATTCTTCGGTACGTCAATATTTTCTAGTCTTTTGAATGGTGTGTATGTATGTAATATTAGTAAATTTGTGTAAGTTCTGCCTTCCATATGGCACAGGGAAAGAAAGAAAAGACAAAGAAAACTAAAACTTTGAAAAGAATTGTGTAAAACATTTTGGTCTTATTGAGAGACAATTTTTATTTTACATAGATATATTTTATAATCTGTAACAAAGTATATCACAAGGGTTTAAATATGTGGTAGACATATTTTTCTAAAAAAAGAAAAAAAATGTGGTCCAACCAAATTTTATAAAAGATATTCAATTTTCCATTCTAGATGTAGATCAAAATTCATAAGAATCTGTTGTTTACTTAACAGAACTTAGAGACATTTTGGTGGCAGCTAATTTACTTAGCAAACAGATGACAACTATTGTAATTGACTGCTTGACCTTCCTGTATTATACTTTACAAGCATTCCCTGACTTTTTAATCTAACAAACAAAAGATTTATATGCAAACTGTAGAGTAATTTAAGACTAGCAATCCATGTATAATACTCCAACAATTCTTTTTTCTAAAATAGCTAGCTTTTAGCACAAAGTACAATGATTATTTTCCTCCTTTATCGTCTAAAATATATAAAGAGGTTTTTCTGTTGGACCCATAGGAAAGCATCAGCTAATACACAATGAAAAGGGGACAGATTTTTTTTTGTTGTCATTTTTAACAAGTAGCACTATGTGTATTATGAAAATATAGTCACCTGAGAAACTAGACATGGCAAAGCTAGAAGTTCAATATAGCATATATTAGATTTAGTCTGATAAAGTCATAGTCGCAGAGAAGTAAAGCTTATACTGTAGAAGAATCATTTTCTCTTTTCTCAACAATAGAGAGTAGTTTTCCAAAAAAAAAAAAAAAAAATTAAAAAAAAAAAATCAAATCCAGACATTGCTCATAATTTGTTATTTGGCAACATTTTCAAAGCAATAACAAAGTTTAGGATAATTAAGCCTAGTTAAGCCTATACTGTGTTAGTAATTGACAAGAAACAAATTTAGGAGACATGGCACATGAAACAGATATTAACACCTGTAGAAGTATATGTAGGTTATTCAAACGGACTACAAGAAGATCAATTACATAAACTAATTTGATTAAGTAAAGCTAAGTACTTTAACAAATCCTTCTAGTCAATGAGGGCATAGATGATAGCAGCTGTTTGGAATACAGTAAAAGCTGCTCATTACGTTCTTGAACTCGCGCCAAAATCACAATGTTATGCGGAAAATGCCATAAAACGACATTTTTGGATTTAAGAAGTCATATGGGTGCACAAAAAAAGCGACGCTATTAGCAGTTTTTACTGAACTTTCAGAGATGCAGAAAAAGAAACTTGAAAAGAATCTAAAAATAAGATGATGATAATACTTTTACTGATACTTCTCACTTTTTTTTTTTACAATACTTTTAATGTATGCAGATTTTTATTAAGTATGGCTGATGTTTAGGTAAGTACATCACATGAAGAATATATGGCACATATGTAAATCTTTTTTATGATTTGAATCCTGTTACATGATTTTTACAAATGCCCATTAACAAGCACTGTGGTAATAATAACAATCATCAAGGGTGTCAATAAAATAGAAACTCAAAATAGCAGTCCAACAAAGCAAACATTTTATGTGATCTGACCGACAAATGGTAGTCGAAAGTTCACTGAAGTTATCAAAAAATTGAACTGCTCTTTAATGAGGATAGGGAGAACTACCGTGCTTCCATTGCTTCTGTCTGTGGCATTGAATCAATTTTATACCGACTCTGATCCTCCAAACTACACTTGTTTGAGGGCTTTGGTTCAAATTTACAGAGAACTGAGAATATATCCCCACCCAACCGTTGGGCAAGCCAGCGATTTTTTATTACAGCTAACTTAAGACAGTCGCATTTGAATTTGGCTTGTAGATTAGTATGAAGAGCTCGCCCCATACCTTCTATAACTATAAGATCAACATTATGATGTATAATTGCTTGAATTAATTGTATGCTCACGCGACTGTAAAAGAAGAAGCACTTTGAAGTGATACAATAATTACATGTACTCACTTACATACACAAATTCAATACAATACCTGAAATCCAAACAAGGCCCAGATTGAGCTGTAGGAACTGCAATCAGTCGTTGGGTTGTGAGTGCTTCTGCTATAACTGGACATAGAGAACTAGCTCTACTAAGAACCCCTAAAAGCTCAGTATGAGTCACATCGTTTAAGGCTGGTTCTGAGTTGGAACACAGTAACACACGAGTGCCTCTTTTTAACATTTCTCTTGCAAAAGGTATAATGCCAAGAATCAAATCTACTCCAGAGTTATCTACAAAAATAGCTGCACAATTATGAACTGGCCTGGTTTTCATATGCTGCACCCAGAGATCAAGATCATCTATTAGCCATGGACGAGCTGCAAAGATATGGTAAAGCAAATCAAGTCCCTTAAGTCAAAACAGTAATGATGCAAAGCATAGTCAGAAGAAATGATGAGTCAATACATACGTTGAATTGCTCCTAGAGCCTCCTTCATGCCAAATGAACCTTTGTCAATTAGTTTCACAGACTCTGCAGCACCCCAGTCAAACATATTACCAGCAAGTATTGATGTGACAAGAACCTCATGTAGTTCTGATCCAGAAAGCTTGTCCAAATCAGAAAATCTTATAGATAACTCATTAAGAGCTGTTTCATTCTCAGTCTGCTTTTGCTATAAAATGAAGCAAATATGCCCAGCATGTTAGATAAGTACAATGTTATTAAGACATTTGATTAATGGGATTGCTTACCAGCAAGTAAGGATCGGGGAAATCTAGCTCACGTAGACAGTGCTCTATTGTGTCCAAGAGACTCCTAACTGTTAGACTACCATATGCACTGAAAGAATTATTTAATTATTGTTCATAGGATACAGCTTTACAAGTTGGTTTTAAGAAATTGTTCAAATAAAATGTAATGACTTACAAAGGATGGGTTCTTAAATACTGAATACGAGCTACAAACTTGTCTTTGAATTTTTGCCCTCTTTCTTCAGCTGTTTCTGAATCAGGCTGACTTAGGACTGCCCTCTGAACATATTTATCTACAGAAGTCTCAAAACTATCCAGCCAGTAATGTCTAGTGTACAAAAGGAAACCAAATATTAGTACTTAAAACTGGTGGAATATGGAATATATTATTTAAAAATTAAAAAATATAAAAAAAAATATTAAAAAAAAAAAATATAAAAAAAAAGAAAGGTCAAATTACCTTGCATCATTGTCCTGAGTAAGATTAAGAGTGTCAGGTGTGTAATCAGCTGGATCTGCAAGTAAGGGGCAGAACCCAACTGCTGACTCCCAACGATCAATCTCTAACTGACTAACAGGCAGACCTGACAGTAAAGGAGTTACAACAGTTCCTTGCAAGCCAGAACTACCATCATAATTTTCTTGCCAAGAGTATTTATCAGTATCTGAAATTTTTGGAGGTATTGTTTGAGATTTGATAATTATGAATGCATCATCAAACTTGACTTTTCATAAATAGAAAGAACCTCACCACATTCTTCTGCCCCTTTCAAAAATGCACCAATAGCTCCAAGGTAACCCTCATGGCGAAGAAATAGGGATTGAACTTGACCCCTGCTCCAATAATTAATTGCAAAACTGACAGTGTGCATACTAAGGGGATGATTCCGCAAAAAATGTCCACCAAAGTAAACCTACAAATATAAGCTGAGATGAATATGACTGAAAACTTATGTTTTTACTCTAATCAATATTCTAAAAGGTTAAAAATTATTAAGAAAGTTGTAAGAAGTACTGACCTTTTTCAGATTATGCATCATTGCATACAAACAAGCTATTTGTCCTATGTCGTTGCTGATTGTGAAAAGCAAACTTTTGGCAATGTCGGCTTCAGCAAATTGAGACTTGCATTTTTCATTTGAAGTATTATTACAGTTCATAGCCTTTCCAAACGCTGAGGCGATCAAATCACCAGACAATCCAAACTTCTCATAATCTGAGCCAGACAGATCTCCCACTAATACATCAACATTTCGATGGTCACCTTTCTCTGCCAGATCTAACAGTTCATCAAAGCCCTTAGCAGAAGTAAGTAATGAACCCAGCCCCCAAAAGGTTCCACCACCGGTTGCTGTACCACCAATCCTTTCATGACAATTGTCACTTTCAACCTTCATAATACTCACTCCAGAACCTATGTTAACTAGCATGTAAGGAAATATATTGGGGTCAGCAGACTGAAAAACATATTCAGGTTCCCCATGACGGTGATAAGTAAAAGCTTCATTAGTTATGTTTTTCAAGAGAAAATTACATCCTTTAATTAGACAGTCAATTTCATCTTCTTTGTCAACTGACAATCCTAATTTGTCTTGTAGCAAATCCGCATATTTGAATGTTCCAATGCCGGTTGCTTTGATTGTTTTACCGGCCATTTTATCTTTGCTTTGAATAAGGTTGGCTCTTACAAAATCTAGACAGTGTTCAATGTATTTTGTTTCAAACTTGATGAAGTGGAGTCTTGCCCCTTCCGAAACTTCATACACGAATGCATTTTTATCTGAAGCTCTAGACTTGCCATCCTCCCGCTCTGAATCATAAAGTACACGGCGGTGAGAAACTGTTGAGTAGTATGCTATTTTTGTCAAGGATATGCCTGAAAAAAAAATACATAAACAAGATTATGCACAATTTATTTCAAAATCAACAAATTCCTATATTATGGAACAGTGTGTTGTCCCCAAAGATAGTGTTTTTTATAGCCCTCAAAACTCTTGAGTTCATACAATTATTGGAAGCCTGAGTATCAACTTACCGATATCAATGGCAAATCGTTTTGCATTCCGTAAGTTCCTAAAAGCCTCTTGTGTACAAGGAATTTCAATACTTTTGGGGTCTTTTGCACTGACATTTTCTTGTTGAGACATAGTGGCAGAGCTTTATGACACAGGTTTCTCAACCTTCCTCTGCACGTAACAAAGCAGCTGATAAGGAATCTTATTAAATCAAAATCAAACAATGACTCGAGATAAAACGCTTAGTTGATGTAATGTAAGCAGAAGGCAATGGACACAATGTGTGTGTGTTATAAGATAAGTCCAGTGGAATTTTTACCTGACAGGATTCACTGGATTAACTTCAAAGTTTTAACGCCACCAACCATAGTTAGATTTTACAGTCCTATGAGAGTCGTTCATTACAAACGAGAAATGAGCATATTATGACCTTACTTTATAAACAGACTACAATAGCTTTTAACGTCAACTAGTCCAGCAGCTGTAAATAAACATGTACGTCAGCGGTGAGCCGGAGGGGTGGAGAGGGCAAAGGGGAGGCTCAACAGTGTACCCTGTTGTAAGGCTAGAGTTGCAAAAGCTTATTGATCATTCACATTCGCAGCGGGCCGTATTGAACATTCACATGTTGATACTTCGAGAAGAATTCAAAATGATAAACACTACCTCTAGCCAGTAAATATGGGATATTTCGTTTTCAAAATATTTTTTTAAAGTTTTACATTCTCTTTCATTCTTTGTTGCCTTGCTTCTTGCTTGTTACGTTTGTAGTTGTAGCCTCGCACAACTCATACAGATCCATTTAAATTATTTAGCAGCCGTAGATATCGAAAGGGTTACCAACCTTCGTAACCAAAAGACTGGAAAAATAACACAAACTTAGATTTAATTCATACTCTTTAATTCATCATGACATGCCTTACAATGCATTCTTTCATATTTGATAATAATTTTGACCTATCAACAAGTTGACGATTCAGCATGTCACATTAGAGCCTTTCTCTATTTTCGTATTTTCGTGTTGTTTGCTGTCGACGGACTACCAGACGATACGTAACATTAACAAAACTTTTCTCAAAATAATTGTGTAACGCGCAGTCCCACATCAGTAAGGAAGCAGTGTCAAACATTTGCTCTTACTAGAAAAGTTGTTCATACTGCTGTGCGTAACAAAATCACAGTCATCTACTTATTTAAGTGTTTTTATTAGAAGGATTTACTTGATCTTATTTAGAGGTAGGTTATGTTCATGACACCCTCACTTATTTTCCTGTTTTTACTCAAAACTATTGTATGATCATTCAAAACTTTTTGTTTTTCTCCCTCAAACTAGTGTAATGGCTCGACCACCCCGTAGACTATTGTATCAAGCCTTTCAAAGTTTTATTAATTCTTTCAAAAGACATCAAACCAAAGCAGAATTAAAGGGTGAAGATAGACTTGGTAACAAATACTTTGAAACCATACCTACTGCTACATCAAACAGAACTAAACCCCATAGATACTATTTGCCTCAGGCAGGAGAAGAGGATTTCCACCAGGCATTACCAGCAGAGTGGGAAGCATGGCTGAGAGGCCGAAGGAAGTTACCACCAACCCCCGAGGAGATAGAAAAAAATTATCAAATTATGCTTCAGACGAAGGAAAATGCCAGGAAGTTGGTGGCTGAGGGTAAAGAATCAAAATTATTGGATGTTCCTGCCAGCCCTAAAGGATATGAAACATATCCTAAGTATGGAGCCGAATATGAAGATGTACCAGGAAGGTTTCTGGATCCTGATCAAAAGGACTCAAAATCATGAGTACAAATTACTATGGCAGTAGCTTCTCAAATTTGCTTGTCAGGTTTATGCAGAATGTTACATTAGGATAAAATAAAGAAATTATCTTAACATCAATATTTTAAAATTATTTTTTTTACTTCCTAGGTGAAAGCAATAAAACACAAAAAAATCATGAACACAAGTGGAAAATGTACAATGCATAGCTAACACAAGCTCTTCTAGGTCAAACAGGCAAAAAAACTGAGCAATTCCCCTTTTTTAAAAATATAGAAGGAAAAAAAACAAACCCATGGCACGGAAACAATATCCATGTAGAAAAAAATTCACAGCCTTTGGGTATAGAATACTTATACAAAATGCTCCATTGATTAGAGTTCATTTTAAGTCCTTTAAAACACAGACAAAGCAACACAGACACTGCTAAGCCATCAGTCTTCATCTCCAGAAAATAAAAGTTCAAATAACTACAGTACATCAGTTATCTGACTCCAGTAAAAAAAAAATCTGTACCCCACAAATTTTTACAGAATAAAAAGAATCCTTGCACTTATTGTTACTTATGACAAATTAACAACTGAGAAGACAATAGAAACCAGGATAATTAATATTTAGCAGCCAAATCAGGATGTCTAAATTCAGTTAATAATATTCACAAAACATATCCCCATTATATTACCAAGGTAAATTATTTCTGTTGATTTATTCAAACTAATTAAAATTTAATTGATTACTTTAATCTAACAGAAGGTGAGATCAAGTAATGACTAAACACAACCTCATCACAGAGGGTACACATATGATGCAAAAGAAAACTTTAAATACAAACACATGCTCATTTTTTGTACTGAAATGATAATATTGCACATATCAATGACTTAAAAAAGAACACTCTTTTGAAGTTTAGTATCACTGATAGATTTCTGCTAAAGACACTGATATTAACTCAAAACCACAATTAAAGGGGCTTACTTACAATCTACTTGCTTTGTGCCCAAGGACTTTCAGATACAAGGAAAAATAATGACACCTCTCTGCATTTGGGGTAATTGCAAGCCCTCTCACAAGATAAGATAACAGTGAACACATTTTTAGAAAGTGGCTTTGGAACTTATGCATCAGCACTAGTACTGACTGTTTGATAACGGAACTGATCTTGAACTTGACGTCTCTGTTTAACAAATCCAATTACTAAAACCGCAAGGAGAATCAAAGACAAAACACCCGAAGTGGCCAAGGCTGAAAAAAAAGGGCACATATTCTCATTCAAGAAGATAAATTAGAATAACATTAAAAAGAAAAAAACTTTACATACCAGAAATTGAAAGATCATTTAAGTCCTCAGATGAAAACATCAAATTATAGTGACATTCTTTCTCCCAGTTGTCAGGAATAACTGGCTTCAACAAGCTAGTAAATTTGTCCAGTTCACACAATTGGGAGCAGCCCTTTATAGTCAAAGGTTGGACCACTGAAGAATTTTTGTAAAAAATCTAGAACCAAATAAAAGTTAAAATTAACTTCAAAATAACAAATTTAACAGTATTTAGAATGTGTTGTCTCTCACTCACAGAAACATAATAAGAATTCTTGATTTTGTGGAGTTCGGCTAACACTGTAGAGGCATATGGAGGACAATGGTGCTCGAATAAACCAAGAGTACTGAGAATGTTTGCAACAGTGGTGTCATGAGCTGAATACATATACATTTTGCGATTTGGCTCCAGGGTACCACTTCTCTTTTTGTTAAAATGTTCAATCCACTCTTTTACTAAGGGGCCTGTGAAATTTAAGAATGATTTCAAATTAGTAATCTTGTTGGAAGCAATTGATACATATAACATATTGTAAAATTGTGCATATTCTTACCTCCTTTCAGCCGTTGTAACTCAGTAGTGTATGCTGGTATAGCAAAACTCCATTGTGCCAGCGTTCTTAGTGGTTCAGGATAAACTTTTTTTGTCCATTCTGGTAGAGTGAAATTTTTCAAACTCTGTTAAGGCAAAAAAGACAAATCAGGAGAAAAAAATTTGGGCAAACCACAAAACATTTTAAAGCAGATATTTACCTCAATGAACAAAGTGCTATGTATGTATTCTGCATTTTCAATAGTCTTGACCTCAGAACCAGTATGGAAAGAGAGGTAATTGAATAGGTCTTGATGTTCCTTCTCTAGTTTCTTGATCTCAGGTAGGTTTCTAGCTTTTGTAAATTCAGCATCATAACGAGGACAAGGTTTCTTCATGGCTAACAGCTATAGTTAAGATAAAGGATCAGTTAAAATATTTTGAGTTTTTCAAATTCCAAAATCAATGCCATAAAGTTATTTTTGGAAGAGCTAAGACATACATGATCTAGATGTTCTGGAATGGTGTGAATTGGGATGGGCTGCCACTTGAGACCTGGTTCAAACATGCGGGAGCCTCTTGGAGGAAATAGCCCAGCTAAGTTACTCTCTGCACTCATAAGAGTACGGTCAACATCAGTACTCTGAATGTACAGATCGGCCTTGGAATAGTCATTTTTAAGAAGTGAAATGTAACGCTTTCTCAACCAAAGTCCTAGTTCATAATGTTGCTGCATCCCCACCTACAAACAGGTAGTCAAGAGATATTACGATAATCCTATTGTTAATGCTGTAACAGATTGCGAAAACATGTATAGCGTTGCCCTACTGTAGTGAGTTGGCCCCAGCCAGTTGTCCAGTAACTTGCATTTCGGTATGGATCAAACGGGTACGGGTTCACAGGGGTTCTGTCTCCATGCCGAAACAACTAAAATGTAAACACACATAAAAACACGATAAATTTCCCCCAAATCCATGTACTTAAGGCACAATAAAGAAAACAGCATCAAAGACAAACTCACCACATTAACCATCACCAACTCACTATCTTCATTTTCTAGTGAGGCACTGGTAAAAGTCCCACAAATTACTAAGATTAAAGCACATGTCCTCAGAACGCACTGACGCCAAAGAAGCTGGCTCATTTTTTAACAGGCTCGTGCGTTGTCTTAACCCGATCCCAAACAGACACAGTACGAAAACTCAAGCCGTGGCCTGTTCTTGTTCACTGCATCTGGCAAAGTAAGGCGAGATGACACTGTTGGTCGAAAAATCTGCGAGCGACAACAGGAATCCCGAGTGAAAGGCCGGGTGTAGATAAACAATCTGCTTTCATGGAAAACAGCTGGTTGTGTCAGCGAAGATATAGGCAGAGAACGTACTTCACACATCAGCCCGACCCCCACCACCCCCACTGCGCATCCACACAGCGCATAGGGGAGGGAGGAGGAGGAGGGGTAGTCCAGGGTAGTCGTTTAAGGACGGTCCCAGTGCAGTGCACTGTGTCCTTAACGCTCGTAGATTTGGACAACCGTAATTCGACGAGTTTCGATAGTTTCAATCGGCATTTTGTCATAATAATTCAAAAAGTAAGAAGCAGTACGTTTTTAAAAATCTTTGGACTCTTTTGAATCGGTCTTAAACGTAAATTTCAACTCTGTGGTGACAGTTTGCTGTGTTTCTAAATATGTCAACTGTTGGTACTGCTGTTTGTTTTTGTTTACGTCTGCAGCGGCAGACAACAGATGTGCCGAAAAGGTCCTGCCGACTTGTCAAAAGCTTAAAAGTGAAAATTATTAGAGAATTTGGGAATGAAAAGCTCCGCACGCAGACGTACCGCTAGTCCACAGTACAAACTGCTGTCTGTCAACGAGGAGAGTCATGAGTCTCTGTCGGACTCAGATGACAATTCAAGCGACACAGGTGAGTTACTCGACCTAACCTAGTAAGATCTTCCTTCCCTTAGTTCAATTACATTTTGTAATAGGCCATCGAACGAGTTTGATTGAATTTGAATAGAGTACTTTCTTTTCTTTAATCTGAAATCATCTGATATGATATACATCTTAACTTAAACATACAATTTCACATTGGGTAAAATCTGGGGTAAAATATCTCCATTTATTTCCACAAACTTAACATGATTCTTTAGCTTACACAAGTATCTCACTATCCAAGAAAACCTATTTTCAAAGTTCATAACAAAACATTGTCTACTAACCATTTGTATCAGATAATAATGTATAGAGTAAACTGAAATCAAACTGAATAGTTTTAAATATGTGTAGAGTTTTATTAATAAGTTTTTCTGTAACAAAAAAATCTGATAAGACATGCTTTAACCAGAGAATCACTGTCCTTAACCTGTTTTTCCTGCTCCAATTAACTGTCCAGCATCAAAGCTATGTAACATTAGTAGCACCCACTGAAATTTCTTTGAGATATCGGTATGTTTTCTGACTTAAAATAATTTAAAGTATTATGGCACTGATAAATGCCCTCTCACCGTTGCCCTTACTTTTTTGGATTCTCTCCTGGTGTTCTGGCGTTATTAGATATTACCTTTTTGGACCATACACAACACGGTAGAGGTAGAGCGCCTTAATTCTGCTTAACTCGCATCTGTAGATCAAGCAATCTTCGTACAATCTGCAGAGAAACTGTCGCCATTGAGTGAACACCTCAACCCACCAGTAGTCATTCTACTCTCAAACACAGCGCGTCCCTTTCCTCTACACCACCCAAGTACACTCAGAAACAAATAGCTGCATGTGGGCGACTTGCTGCACTCTGCCGCATCCCTTTGGCTACACGTCAATGTTCGCATTCGAAAGTTCGACTATGATTCGTCAGGAATGAATGGAGAGCCTCTAGGTCGGTATGAGTGGGTAGGCGGCGTGCGGGTAGCCGCGCTGGCCGGGGACGCCCATGGCGTACGCGTCGGCGGGCTTGGGCGACGCCATGGAGGTCCTGCAGCCCGCGTCGCCGCCGATCAGCTCGCTCATGAACGAGATGTAGGTGATGGCGAGGCGCAGCGTCTCGATGCGCGACAGGCGCTTCTCGTAGGCGAAGGTGGGCACCTTGCGGCGCAGCTTGTCGAAGGCCTCGTTGAGGTTGTACATGCGGCGGCGCTCGCGGATGTTGGCGGCGCGGCGCTGCGCCATGGTGGCCACGCGGCGCCGCGTCTTCTTGCTGCTGCTGGAGGGCGTGGCGCCGGAGCCCTGTGACCCCGGGCTGCTCTGCGAGCCCAGCGACGCCAGTGACGTAGTGCTGCCGGGCTTGGGGGAGCCGTCGCCCAGCCCGCCCCCGAGGCCGCCGCCGAGGCCGCCCCCAAGACCGCCTCCAAGGCCAGGGCCGCCGCGGCTGTCCAGCCCCACCGCGCCCACGGGGACTCCTCCAAACCTACAGGGTCGAGACGAGACGGTTAGCTCTTAAATGCGCGGTGGCCGCTTGTTTCAGGCGCAGCATGCTGCTCGTACACCTCGAGACCCGCCCGCCCCGCCCTCGCCTCGGGTATTTTTTGATGTTTCCGACAAAGTGTTTGCTAGTGACGGCGGTCTTATCACTGGGAGGCCTACACATCCTTTGCCCTCTGCTTTTCCCTTACCTCTGCGGCAGCATCCGGTGGGACTGCGGGGTGCCCGCCCCTGCCCACAGTTCGGCGGGGAAGCCCGCGGCCAACAGGTCCGCGGGGTGCGGGTGGTGGTAGGTGGGCGGGTGGTGGTGGTGCTCCCACAGGGCGCCATAGGGCGCCAGGTCCCCGTACCCAGCCACGCCGAGCTCGGCCGCACTCAGCGCCTGAAAAATAATGAGTGCTTTTTTTAAAAATCGCTTTAGATTTTATCAATGAAAGCGACGCGCGTCGTTTCGTGTTTTGTTTTATTCGCTTTTGTCGTGTTTTTGTAAATAAATTCTGTAAAAAAACGCAAAGTGTGCGTTTGCTCGAAGAAACTTTGACGCGCGGCGGCACGGTAAAGCGACCAGAGATGCCGTAATCCCCTCGCGAGCCTGTACCGACGCGAAAATATTCTCTTATTTCGAACTTTGTAGTTGGTTCCGTTAGGGTTCATGCAAAAAAAAAGGTAATAATATTATCCGTCTTTTGTTACTTTTTACCCCAGAGCTAAACTAGTATTTTTTTGCGTGAAGTCCGACCGCGCGGCACCTCGAGTAATCCCCAAAATACAGCTGAGACACTAATTTTGCTTTTGCGTGTAGCCATCAGAAGCCATTCTTCGTGTTACTCATACTGTCCCGGATGCATGAGTCCAAGATGGTTGCCTACGCCCTCGGGGCCTGAGATGCCTCAGCAACCAGTAGATAGAAGGGGCTTTTGCGCCAGGCCACCCTTAGATGCTATTGCGATCGTTTTCTCTACAAAT
Organism: Frankliniella intonsa; assembly: GCA_033675135.1. Classification (NCBI taxonomy): domain Eukaryota; kingdom Metazoa; phylum Arthropoda; class Insecta; order Thysanoptera; family Thripidae; genus Frankliniella; species Frankliniella intonsa. Next base: position 4,728,795 of record CM066253.1, read on the forward strand.
GCTACTCTTTGCTCAAGTCGAAGGTAGCGCAGCACTCCTTCGTCTTAGGCCATTCAAAATTTTGCCTCTTAATTTAAAACACGAAAACGTTTCCAATGCCTCTGTGAAAAATATTCTCGTAGATTTACAATATATTTCCAAGCTTACAAGACGTCCTTGTAATTTTACAATCTTAAACTTTTAATTTTCGTAACCCCCGAGTGCAAACTTTCCCGCAAATTCTACAACAATTTTTCACAGTGCATAGTGTGAAGGCGACCATACACTAAAAGTATTACAACCAGGTGCTTATTTTTATCTATTTAATTGATCGCCTCCGCGGCGTCCAGCTTACCGACATCATGTCCCGGCCGCGGAGCGGAGCTCAGTCCCAAAGCCTGAGGGCCGCCATGGGCGCCATGGGCCGCGGCCTCCTTGGTCCTCTGCTCCGCGGGCGCCGCCGCGCCGGGCTCGGGCCGATGGCGGGGTTCGTCGCGGTGGTCGCGGGTCGCGGTGGGCGCGTGCTCGTATCTGGACGTCCGCGGCGAGTCTGACTGCGGCTGTGATTCGTAAGGGATGCTGCAGGGGGTGCCTGCTGGGGTGGCCTCCGGGGGTGAGCGCCACGCCGGCGGGGTTGGGGTGGGGGTGTCGCCGGTCTCGTACACTCCACCCCGCGCCGCACCTGCCACGAGGCACCTCGCCGACCTCGGGGCCAGGTCACTGCTCGCCCAATCTGTGGCTGCTTAGTGTTCGGCGGGTACATTTTTCACTACTCTTTGACACCCTTCTCCTAAAGATAACATTTTATTCATGCTGCGTTCGGTTGAAAGTGAGGGCAGAGTTACCCAGTAGGGATCCGGTGCGCGCGTGGGCTGTACCATTGATCCGCCGGGGGCGGGGGCCCAGGGGCGCCTGCAACAGTAGCAGCCCTTACCGCCATGTGTTACCACTCGCGGGGCGGGGCGCCGCTATTGGCTACAGGCGCGCCCCCGCGAGCCAATGGGAGCGAGCCGCCCCCACCCTGCTGGCCAGACCCGACGTCTGCGAGTGAAGGGTGTCTGAAATGTGAAGGAAGACCCACAACAAATTTAATGTCATCTAACGAGGCAAGGTAGCGCGGACGTTCCCGAGTTGAGTTGGCCCGGTAGAGCGTTTTTTCGCCGTCTGAAGCAAACACTCTTTGGTGATGCGCTTTGCCGCAATTACTAAAGCTACCCGTTCAGAAATTCAAACAATTTCCTGTGAAAAAAGGGAATTTTTTCTAACACATTGTAGCACACAAATCTTATCTGCCATTCCCTTGAGATCGCCTGGACAGAAATCGCAATCGATAAATACCCAGTTGCATTCAGCAAATTTTCCCGATTGAACCCAAATCAGCGCTCGATCCGTTCTTGGAACAGCATTCGTGCGCCTATTGTGCCAGTCATGTGTGTTGACCGATCTCCCGCGAGTCCTTGTGCGCGTCAAGTGCCGTGCGATTACTATTGGCGCCTGATAGTGCGTCAGGCAGGCAGGGCTAGGCCGGGCGGGGCCGGGCCGGGCCGGGCCCACCCAAGCACCGCGGCGGAGCGCGGCGCATCGCAGAACAGAGCAGAGCAGAACAGAGGCTGTAGTGTGTTGTAGTGCAGCGTTGCGTAGCCCTGTCGCCAGACCTGAAAGTGACAGGTCAGCATGGCCGAGCAGCGCGGCGAGCGCAGCGCCGAGGAGGTGGCCGTCGTACAGTTGGACAGCGTCCTGAGCGACGCCATGAAGGACGCCTTGGACGACGCCATGGACAGCGTCCTAGACGAGGGAGGGGACCCGGCCACTGCCGCGTCCATGACGTCCTCCACGGCGACGGCCACGTTGAGCTGCGTGGCGTCGGAGGGCGGGCCCGAGCCTGCCGCCGACCACCACCACCACCTGCACCACCACCAGGTCCACAAGACGCTGGTCGTCCAGCAGGGCGGGGCCCTGATCAACGACATGTCTATTCTAGATGGTGAGCTTATGTACTTTCTTCTTGGATGCGCCCGTGTCAGTGCCGGCCGTGCCTGAAATACGACGTTGATGTAAAATGTGGATTTTCACAATACTCTCGATAATTGCTCTATCGATAGCATGAAAGTTACCCTTTCTATTGAGTACACGCGACGCGCCTCAGCCCACCGTCACCGTCCAATTTTAACTGTCTCCATAGGACATTACTTAGGAATATCGCGACCATTACTATAGGTGTGTGACAGAATGGTATTTTCGGGTGTACCCAGTCCTAAACTTAACTTCTTTCTCACTCAAATCAGACGATAAATCCCACTCCTGCGTTTACAAGTATGTGGCCCTCCTGGACATCCCTATTAGCTTCTGGTGTTTTGCCGTCGGTTTTGCTGTGTTAGAGCAGAGCCCCTTGAGCTCAGCTCAGCCTCCCCTCCGGCACTGACCTTCACTGCGACTTGTTTTAATAACAGCTGCTCGGCTTCATCAGGCCCGCCCCTCCCCGCCGTCACACCCTCTCCTCCCCTTCCCTCCCCGCATATGCTTCTCGATATCAATATAATATAACGTGTGTAGCAGGAAGTCGCACCCCGCTGCACCCCGCCCCACCCCGTCCAGCAAGCCCCTCCCCCTCCCTTCCCCTCGGAGCCCGCCCGGCCCGGCTATTTGTCATAAAATGGTTTATATTAGAACACTTGCAGCGGCGTGGCGAATGCTCGGGGCGCGGGGGCGGGGGTGCGGTCCAGGGTGCAGTGCAGCGGGCCGGCCCGGCCGGGGCCACATTTTGCTGCGCTGTGCTTCGCGATTGTCCAGCTTCTCGAGGCGCCCGCCCGCGCTCGCGCCCTTGGCTATTGTCCATTGTGGTCGCGGTGTGCCCCTCGACGCTCTGGCGTGCCCCACGGCGTGCTGGTGTGCCCCACGGCGCGCCACGCTACGAGCCCATGGTCCAGCAAGCGGCCGCAGCCGCAGTCTCCCTCGCCCACGTGGGCGGCCAGAGCTTTGCTCCACTTGTAATGAGATGAGCGCACAGATTAGCCGAGGCAGAGCGGGGCGGGCGACCCTCCGCGGCTCCCCCGCCCCGCCCCGCCCCGCCCTGACACCGCCACCCGGGCGAGGGGAGCGGACCGCGGGCTGTCATATCAAAGCCTTTGTTGTCCCTCTAATTGTTTGTCGCCACGTTAGTCGCTGCTGCTTTCCTTTCGACTTGACTTTTAACTCATCCCTCGGACCCTCCTGCCCCCTCCCCCCCCACACACACACACCACACTGACAAAGCTCTTCGAGGAATGCCCGCGTCACCTAGACTTACCGATAGCGCCGATGCGGGCCGCCTGGCCCGCCGCCCACCTAAGTCCTTATCTCGCTCGCATTTCACTCTCATCGTCAGACCCGACAAGACTTCGGTCACTATTGGTACTACTCCTACACGCTGCGCATGCTGCCGATGCTCTGCGGGGCGGGGCGGGGTGCAATCCGAGCGCTTAGCGCCCGCGCCGCGCACCCCGCGCTGCCTGCGAGGCGAGGGGGCGGGGTCCGGCCCAGCCCGGGCAGGGCAGGGCAGCTGAGCGTCGAATCTGCCGCGCGCGATTATCGACAAATTCCCCCTTTCTGTCAGAATTACGCGAGAATGCTGTCGCGCGCTCCGCGTTTTTGTGAGGGTTTTTGATGGATGTCCGGGCGAGGGCGGCCGGAGGGCGGGGCGGGGCGGGGGCAGCGGGCGGGCGCGGGGTTTACTTCGCGGACCCGAGTGTTTCGTCTCAGGCCCGGTCTGGGCGCGTCGCTTCGCGTCGTGTTCGCGTTGCGTCCGGCGCACCCCTCTCGCTATCTGAGCTGATTGAGGAGGTGTGACGGGCTGGGCTGCGCGACCCATCCCCTCCGCGCCGCGGCCACCGTGACAGCGCGCTAACAAGTGTGACCGCGCCTCGCCTCGCCTCGCCCCGCCCCGTCGCACCCCTCGCATCGTTTAAAACATATTACGCGCCTCGGTGGGGAGTGGCGGGGCGTGGCGGGGCGTGGCGGGGCGGCGGGGAGAGGCGTGACCTCACGTGTCCGCAAGAGTAAGGCCCAGCGCATCCCTGCCTGATGCGCGTACTCCTGACAGTACAACGCGGTGCGGTGCGGCACGGGAGACGCGGAAGTAGAGAGGGAGGGGGAGGGCGAGGGCTGGACACAAGGTCCACCTTGGCAGAACCAGCAGAACAGGAGGCTGGGAAGGGCTTGGACGCGCTGCCGCTGGGGGCGGTGGGGGCGGGCCATCGTACGGCGCACGGCTGGGGGCGGAGCGAGGAGGAGCCATGGGTTGAGGATGGCGTCAGCTTGTATGGCGCCCCCGCCCCGCCCCCGCCCACGCACCGCCCCCGCCCCGCCCCCGCCCCCGCACCGCCGCCGCCCGCGTCGATATTACGCCGAGGGGCGCTGCGGGGGCATGGCCGCCAGTTTTCAGATGAGAGAAAGAGAACGCTTCGATTATTTTCGTGCACTAAAGGCAATTCGTGTGTACGTACGCGCGCGCGTGCGTGAAGGCTGCCGCTCGGGGCGGCGCCCGGGGACGTGCCGTCACGCGATGTGTAGCGAGAGCCTTGTCCTCCTGTGGACGATGTCACCTTCAGAATCTTTTCATCCTTCATATACAATCCAGGAAAAGGTTCCCGATACAGTGGATACTGTTGGCGTCCTCGCGTGAACGCAACCACCTGGCCCGGCCCGGAGGACAGGGCAGAGCAGGGCAGGGTCAGGTGCACGACGGCGGCCCAGTGCTATATTCTCTCCTCTCTGTCCCACGCAGCTTCCCGGCGTGGAGCCGGCTATACGGCGAACTGCGGTCTTGGCGCCGCCGTGCACCATCCCGCCACTCGCATGTAAACTGACTTAATCGGGCCGTAAGTCTTGTCGCACCTTGGTCATGACAAAGTGTATCGCACCGTACAGTGATCGTCTGGGCCGAAAGAATGCATCTCCATCCCTAACATGTTTGTCTCGTGGTGCCCCCGCCGCTCTCGCCCCCGCCTCCGCCCCCGTCATGTCGCGCCGCTGCACCTGCCTCGCCCCTTTATTGCGCCGCCGTTCCGGTTCCGCCCCCGTGGGCAAATCGGCCACCGCCGCGGCTGTCTGGTGGCGGCCCAGGCTTAGGCGGGCACAGGGCGGAGCAGGCCAGGGTCAGGTCCACGGTGGAGGTTCACCGGCGGCGTGGCGGGGGCGGCTGAGTGGCTGAGTCCGCCGTACAAGCCAAAACTGCACCTTGTTTGCTCTGTAGCAGGACGAGTCACTTTGCGGTCACTTTCCTTACTCGTGAATAGCTTCATGTCCTTCACACTTGTGACGGTACGACGCACGAAGGTGCACAATTTATTTGTCATACTTCGCTTTGCTTCTGCCTTCCCTGCGGGCCGGACCGCCCTCGTACCGTGCTTGTCACAACTTTTCGCTCGACTTTTCGTTTCTCTGGGACAGTGCAAGCCCGACTGCGGTGGTGCGGTGGCGAGGCGAGGCGTTCACGGCTCATTTGGCGATTGCGGCGGAGAGGTAATGCTGGCTGGCGGCGGCGCGGCGGCGCGTGCCGGGCCGGTGCCGGGCCGGGCCTGGGCGGGCTCGCGGTGCAACCCGATACCCAGCGCCGCACCTGCCCTGTTGTCCTGCACTACCTTGCACTTCACTACCGCGACTGGACCCAGCCCACCCAGCCGTGACGGCGATCTTTTCGTCATGCGATCCTTGCTGTTAATTGTGATTTCAGAGTCTTTCTGCGGCCTATTGAGTCTGAAATTTTATGACAAGGATGGCCGTAAAGATGGGAAGTATCGAAGCGCGCGCGCGCGCGCGCACACACACACACTTTTTACTTTTTTCGAATTTAATGCGACCGGTATTGGGCGACAGTTAGTTGTTCTCCCCTCCCCCGTGTAGCTGGGCAACCTATTTTACACCCCAGCCCGCCCGCCTGCCCGCCTGGAAACGGTGCGCTCTTGCTCTCCGCGGAGCGGTTGTCCGCCCTTCTCCTCCCCGCCCCACCTCCTCCTCCTCTCTCCTGACGAGATGCCGTTCGCTGCCGCGAGCGCCGCGGCCGCCTGGCTGCACCTCGGTCCCTGAGCCTCTCCTCGCCTCGCTTCGCCCCGCGCTGAGGCCAGGCGCGGCCCGGCCCGGCGCGGCGGCCAGCGGGGCAGACAGTCCAGTTGGAGCGAGGAGGCGGTACAGGTAGTGCCGTAGTGCCCAGTCGAGCCGAGCAGTGCGTCCATGCGCGGTCGTGACCCCGAGACAGCGCTCTCCGCCAGCCCTAGGACCTAACAGCAGCAGCATGGCCACCACCACCGCGGCCGCCAGCCCCGTCGTGGAGTGTGAGTGTCATGAGGATGGGCACCTAGGCTGATCTGGCCAGTGACGCTCATGACCTGCTCAAGCGCGAGGGAAGTGGGTCATCAACCTCTCACTCGCGGCCCCCGCACCGCCCCGGCGGCCTACGCTCCGCAGTGTCCCGTGGGAGTATCGTGATCGTGTTGTCGGTGCAAACTGTTTGCTATCGCTGGTGCGGGTCCGGCCCTCCTCGGAGCCCCCCGCGGCTCGACCCGGCTCAACCCGGCCGTCAACCCTTCCCTTCTCGGCCCGGCCTAATCTCTCCCCGGCCTGACCCGGCCCGGCCTGTCCCGGACGCCTCGCGTCGTCTGTGATTGTTGACACCACCAGTTGTTCTGGTTGTCACCCTCTGTCAGTGACCACGCCGGCACGCCGGCTGCCTTGCTGTGGCGCCGAGCCCGAGGGCTCCGCGGCCGCGGCCGGCCCGCCGTGCCCGGCTAGACTCAGAGGGACAGAGGCGTCAACTCGCCTCCGAGTCTCTCTATGCCCGGCCCGCGCGGAGCGATCCCGGCCTTCGATGTTGTAGCCTACTTTCTGCGGGCACAGCTCGGCACGGCACGCCGAACGCCGAAAGAGGGGAACGGCCGGCGAGAGAGAATAAGTTTGAATGAGACGGCCCGCGTGGCGGCGTCGTCAGCACGGCAGTTCGCCCGCATGGAACGAAATGGCCTGGCCTGGCGGTGCGTTTTGTAGGCCGCCCGGCCCGGCCCGGCCCAAGCTCGCGCACGCTTTGCGGAGATGAGGGCAGGTGTGTGGTGCGGCGCGGCGCGGCGCGGCGGGGGCGTACAGTGCGCAGCGCAGAGCGCGCGGCCGCGAGCGCAGCCCGGCCCCGGCCACCGCGCCGCGAGCCGCGAGTGCCGCCGCGGAGGTCCCCGCCGACGCAGCGCAGCGCAGCTCAACCCAACGCCGGCCACGACGCCATTAGCCTTTCCATATTTCCGCCCCGCCCGCCCGCCTCTGCCCTCTCACCGTCTGCTTGTGAGTACTGTATGCGTAACGTGCAGCTGAATGTCGCGGCGCGCCCGGGCGCGCCCCTCGCGAGGGCCAGAATAACCTCCCTTGATGTCTGGGGAGGTCGGCTGTCGGCTGTCCCGCGGTGGATGACTCGGCTCTCCGCGGGCGGTTGGCACAGGACACGACGGCCCGACCCCCTTCCCCCTCCTACTCCTACCCGTTGAGTTCGGGCTCAAACAAGTCGGCCGAACCGCTCGGGCCCACGCCGCCGCGCCGCGCCGTGTTCAAGTTTAAGGTCAGACGGGCGAGGCGTGCCGTGCCGTGGAGTCGGGCGGAGCGGGGCGGGGCCAGCCTATGGACCCTCTTAGATCCACGGGTCTGACAGCTCATCTTTACGTAACCAAAACCAACCGGCCGGTCAACGCGACATTCCTTCCCTCGACCGGGCACGACGGCGTTGGTTTTGGAGTGAGCTGGGACCTGTAGTTAGGACCGTAGCCCGGCCGGACTTGCTCTGGCCCTGAGGTGCACTATGTCTTGCCTACCCACCGGGAGCTTTAGAAAAGGCGCAATGAAAGAAGAGGCTCAGGCGACGGGCGGGGGAGTCATGACGCTAGAAATCGCGTTCGTCTGTCAAAATGAAATTTTTGTGAAAGGATTACCACGTGCTTCGTCAGAGGATATTAAAGCACTCTCATTCTCTTGCCTAGCGATACTGCCAGTGGGCATTGGGGAATGACCCTATTATCTGTGACGACCTGTGCGGACTGAGGACTGCGTAGACTGGTTTTGGTTATTTATTGTCAGGTGGGACTCTCGCACCGCGTCTCGCCGGGCTGGGCTGGGTAGGCACCCAACTGCCTGGCGTGTACGGCGTGTGGCCGCCCAGCAGGCGCTCCGGGCGCCCCGCCCGCCCCGCCCCGCCCCGGCAGCTTGGTTCTTGGTTGGTTGCGTAACGCATCGCGCTGCTAACGCGTAGCGTAGCGCGTCCGGCAGACGTGTTTGTCCTGATAAGTCGCGCCGGGGCGGGGCGGGAGCTGGTGTCCCTCCTGGCGAGGTGCCGCAAAAGAAAAAGACAGCAGGAAACAGATTCCTATTTAAAGGAGTATTATCACTCCGTGACTTTTACCAACTCCTCGTTTCTCATGCTGTCGGAATGTTAAGGGGTGGGGGGAAGGTGGGGAGTCAGCGGCAATTAAAGTCTGGCCCAACAAAAACATAAAGGAGGAGAGGAGTGGAGCCAGGAGCAGTCCGGACAAAGTGTGATGGAAAACAAGTAGCAGTGTTGCGGGTCTGCCTACTCAGGGTGCGCCTTGTGGCAAGAGCGGGTAGACAAACTCGCTTGCCGTTGCGAGTTTTCTGTTACACCTGGGTAGTTCAACGAGAAAGGACTTGACGAATGATGACGCACGGTTTGTACAGTCTAGTCGGGTTAAAATGTCTCATAGTGTAACCGAGGTGCGGAGCGGACGCACACGCACGCGCTCCAGCGACGGCGCGGCCTCGCGTCGAGGCGGGGCGGTGCGCCCCCCGTGCCAAGGCACACCCCCGGCCCCGGCCTGGCTTGGTGCACGACTCTTTGCATAACGCCTGCCCGATTGCCGCCGTGCAGCGCTTGCTCGCCCACGCTACGCCACCGCTGACTGACCCCCGGAGCGCTGCCGCTGCCACTGGGGAGTCTGGAGCCAGGCCGCGTGGTTGCGCAACGCGACGCCGACTACTTTGTGCTGCTCGAGCACAAGAGCCCCAGGTTGTAGAAACTCGTCGTCGCGTGCCTGCCGCGTGCGGCCGACCCGGCCCCGCCCCCCGCTCCGCCACGCCAGTGGAGCGTGCGATCCGCTCGGTAGGCGTCTAATCGCCGTCACCGACACCGACACCCGATACGCCTGAGACCGGCAAGCGCGAGCGGGAGCGGGGCGGGGCGGGGCTGCGGGGATAATCCGCCTCGAAATTGTCGAGATGGCGCCTCCCTCCTTCGCCTCTCCCTTCCGGGTGACTTCCGGGCGGCCAGAGTGCAGGGGGCTGTCGGCAGGGGCGGGCAGGGGGTTGCTTATATCGTACGCTTGGCGATGCCGGGAATTTCGCGCCCCACCCCGGGCTGAGCAGCAGCAGCAGCGTGGCGGGGGGGCGGGGACGGGGGCGCATCAGGTGGGAGGGCGGAGGCTCTGTGGATCAATAGCTCGGGGGTAGGGGCGGGGGGTGGCGCGGAGAGGAGAGGAGAGGGCACAGCGCCGCCAGCAGCAGCCTCTCGTCAGGCGGGCCGGCTGCACTTGGCTGGGCTGTCGTGGGCTGTTCACTTTTCCTGTCCGTGGTGCGGTGCTGGGCGGCTGCAGTCGGTGCAGCTGGATAAGGACTGAGATGTGCGCCGCGGTGAGCCCCGCCAGCGGGCCGCACGAACCTCTTCTCATGACCCACGGGACGCCCGGGGGTGAGTAGGCGCCCCGCCAGCACTCACCATATGGTGTGCATGTCGTGCATGCTCGCCTTCCCTCCAGGCTCCAGGGCCCTTAAGGAGGACAGGCCACAGGCCCGCAGTGTTTTGTAGGGTGTGGGTCCGTGACCCCAGGCTGGCCGCAGCCCCCCTGTCGAACGAGGAGTGGTGATGCAGGTGCAACAAGCTGGTGGCGCTCTCAAGGGGCGGGCAAAGCGGGGAGGGGTGTGTGTGTGTGGGGGGGGGGGGGGTGTTCGTCGAAGTGCTGCAGCCCGAAACTCATTGGCCTAGTCGTTTAATTTTCGTTTAATTTTACGGAACCTTGAACTAAAATATCTGTTGTCAGTACTTTCGTCTAGAAAAATAATGCGCGTTGCCTCCCTCTCCTTACCTCAACACAGTGCTCTTGGGTTGAGTGCTTTGTACTAAGGGACTGTTGCCCCAGCTCTGTAAACGAGTTGGGAAACCGTCCACTCCTCTTTTTCTGAATTACTTAAGGAACTACAGATTATATGGTATTTGCTTTTACGCTTAGGATATAATGCAATATCATAGTGTCTTTCTCTGTTTCAGACAAGAAGGCTGGGGAGGGCGGCGGCTATATCAATATGGATGCAGGAGGCACGCCTCAACAATTACTGAAGGGTTTTAGCCCCTTGCTGGTGCTTACAGAAGTACTTGGATTGGTGCTAGTTACTCTTGTTGCTGTTTGGTGCGGGCAAAAAGGATTTGCCTGGAGATCCAATCCTGGACTAGAATTCAATTGGCACCCTCTCCTTATGGTCATAGGACTAATATTCTTAAATGGCAATGGTGAATATATATCTTAACAAAACAATGCAGCAAGTTTGTCATAAATTTCAATCTTCTACGAAAATGAAATTATTGTTCTATTGCAGCGATCCTCACATTTCGAATTTTACGTAACAACCGTAAAGTTCTTCTGAAATATATTCATGGAGGTATCCAGGTCTTAACTCTCCCTTTGATTGTAATTGGACTGGTTGCTGTATTTGATTCTCATAATCTTCTTCCTATTCCTCAACCAAACTTGTACTCCCTACACAGTTGGATTGGTCTAGGCGCAGTAATCCTCTTCTTTTCTCAGGTAAATATTGACTTTTCAGTCTGATTTTGAAATATGTAGTTTCAATATTAATCTTATTTTAAAAATCTTATTTTTTTTAAATAATTGCAGTATGTGGTAGGACTCACTGCTTTCCTCTTCCCCGGTCTAAGTGCAGAATATAGATCTTTTATTCTACCATACCATGTCTTTAATGGTGTTGCAATTTTTGCCTTGTCTATTGGAGCATCTTTGATTGGATTAAATGAGAAAGCATTTTTTGTCTTGTAAGTATTGTACCCAATGAGATAATTCTTTCTCAACTTTGACATGATAATTGCAACAGACCTTATTGGTTTCTTACAGGAAAAATTATGGAGAGTTGCCTGGTGAAGCAGTTCTGATTAATATGATAGGTATTGTAATGGTTGTATTTGGATTACTTGTTGGACTTCTTGTTACCAAAGCTGAGTACAAACGTACTCCACTTCCTGAAGATGGATCCCCATTGCTTGCAGCTTCTTCTCGACAATAAAGTATAAAATTGAACTACTGGTTTGTGGTTCCAGTTTTATTATTCCATACAGTTAAAATATGAAAATTTGAAAACAGTTTCTGCCTATTATTTTTTGTCTTTATTGCTTAATGTGCATGTTCAAGAGCCAAACTTTATAATTTCTTTCAGATTAAAAACTCCGTTTATAATTTTTTTTTTTTTTAATTTGGAAAACCTATGAAAATAATAAGTAGATGAGAAGTTTTTCATTTGATTATCTGCATGTCACTTACTATTCATGATTAGAATTTCATGAGGTGCATAGTTTGTTGAGGAAATGCTGTGATTATCTTTACATTATGGTGCTTGAAGATGAGTGCACCAATTGAATTGTTTATCCTAGTATTTATGTGTTCAGTGTGCATTTTGATGTTTCTATGCTTTTGCTAGAACTCTTGCTAAAAAGTGGATATTGTTACAAAGACAATATCTGTATTTAATTTTAATTTACTAAATGAAGAGTTGAAATAAATATTTAAAAATTCACAGCATTATTTGTGGTCTCCTTCCCTCTACTTTATTAAATATTCCTTTTTTTTTTCTTCTTTTTTTTTTTTAAGTAAGAAAATACTTGATGTTTTGAAAAACAAAAACAATCAAAGAAAAAAAATTATTACTTTAGGAAGTTGTATTTAAAAGTATCTATTTGAGCTTTGGTGACTATTACGGTGAAGGTTGTGTATTCAGAATCATTTCCCAACTCAATACTGACAACAGGGAGTTCCTTCCTGATCCACATTTCTTCATTTCCACCTGTTTTTACTTTAATCTTCATGCAAATTCTACCTGTGGCTGCAATAACTTTTTTCTGCAAATTATCAAGCATTTCCCCCATACCTTGTCCAGTTTTTGTTGACACAAAAAAGGTATTGTTTTGGGGAATTAATCTCTGCAATTCTAATAGTTTATCTTCTGCAATGCGGTCAATCTTGTTAGCAATGTTAAAAATCTTCTTTTCTAGATTTTCTCCAAACTCTAATTTTTTAAGAGTATCCATTACATGTTCTTGCTGCTGTACAAAAGCAGGATTGCTGACATCCCAAATGTGGATAATAATATCAGAATACATAGCATCCTCTAGTGTTGCAGTGAATGACTCTATTAGTCTTGTTGGGATATTGGTTATAAAACCTACTGTGTCAACATAAAGTACTTTCAATTTACATGGCAATACACCCTCATGTTTTGTTACATCCAAAGTAGCAAATAGCTGATTCTTTGGTTCTAGAGAATCTTTGCTAGTTAAAGCTTTGATTAGTGATGTTTTGCCAGCATTAGTGTATCCCATAACAGCAATAATAGGATAAGAGCGTATTTGATACGTACTTCGTAATCGCTCTCTGTGTTTCCTCAATGAATTGATGGCCTTCTTTAATTTTTGTTCTCGTTCCTGAAGTAAATCTTTCCTTTTCTCAGGCAATATTCTTCCTAATCCACCAACCACACTTCCTAAAGCAAGACGATCTGAAAGACCTAAAGGAAAACCTTTAACACATTGCCTTAGATATGGAAGCTCAGCCATAGCAACTTGGAGTTTCGATTCATTGGTCTTCGCATGCTGCTTAAATATTTGTATCACAATGGTGTAACGGTCAAACACTGGAACATTAAGTTCCAGTTCCAAGTTTATTATTTGTCTTGCCCGTAATATGTTGACACTCACAAACACTGCACTTATATTCTTTGTCTTATTGAGTATTTCTTTTATCCTTTCAATTTGACCCCAACCAAAAAAGTCTGTTCGATTAAAACTTGGAACTCCAAGCAGCAAAGAACCAGAGACTTTCCATCGTGACAATGTTTTAATAAGAGCCACAGCCTCTTCTAACTGCAATTCAGCAGAAGTGTTCTGCAATTTAGATTCCTTCCTATTAGTCTGAAACTGTATAAAGGGTTGAATGACCAAAACATTGTGACCATGCTGAGGTAATCTAAATATTCTTTCTGAAAATTCTTCATAATTCTCATCCTTGAGCAGACTTTCTACGTCTACATCCCATTTATCGGAAAAAGCTCGTACTGCTTGAAAATTACTTGTGCCTCGGTGAGCATAACAATTATTTCTCAGTGGAATCCAGCCCCCGCACGAATTCAAAACTTTACAGCATAAAGGAATAGCTGCAGGAAGACGAAGTAAATGCTGACATGTTTTGATCATGTTGAGTCGTTCGAAAGTGCAGAGCGTAGAGATTTAATGAGTGAGAAAACCACATTGACAATGGATTGAACTCATTGAATAGAATATAATCCTGTAAACACAATTGTTTATCATGAGCCAAGGAATTTTAATTCAAACAAGAATCCAGAAAATGACCTTACATTAGCAGACAGAGCGACCCGGCCGCTTTGTCGATACTGCGGATGGTCCTATTCGCAGGGATGAGGGCTGTTCCATCATCGACGGAGCTATCCGCAGGAATACCTGCGAATATACACTCCCCTTGGTCGGCGAATGCAAATTTTATTCTTATATTATAAAATTAATATGGCCTCACTAATGAATTAATTTATTTGTATCTCACGGCAAACCTTTTAAGTAAGCTGTGCCGTTATCTGTTTTCGCCTCGCACCATATAATAACAAAGGTAAGTCATCCATCTCTTCAATGAAAACAATCTCGTGGTGAGGTTAAATTTTCAGAACTTGTTTGTTATTGGATAGATTTCAATCCGACTTGTAAATGTCAATGAGTTCTATCACATGATTTGGGATAGAACTCCACCAATTGTTACGCGTAAATGCCATTATTTTCTTCCCATTGATGTATGTGTTCAAAAATAAGAGCTGTCATTTTCAGGATAATCAAGATGACATCAACATCAATTATTAAGTTACACACTGTGTCAGGGGCTATGGATGAGTCTCCACCATGTTACATTTTGCAAGTGGATGAATTCAGGTTCCTACTAGACTGTGGATGGAATGAAAAATTTGACCCCGAGTTCATGAAAGAATTGCGGCGGTAGGTTACATACATTATGTACTAATTACTTTATTTCTGTCTTTGAAGCAATACCTCTCTTTTCTAGTTATGCCAATCAAATTGATGCAGTTCTTTTGTCGTACCCTGATCCGTTACATCTTGGAGCATTGCCCTACATGGTTGGGAAATGTGGCTTAAGCTGCCCAATTTATGCCACAATCCCTGTATATAAAATGGGCCAAATGTTTATGTATGATTTATATCAGGTGGGGTAGAAGTAATCTAAATTTTGTTCTATTAATTTAATTATTGTCATATGCACAATAATTGTTATCAATCAAATGTTTCCGAAACTGATTCCATTGTCACTGATGTAGGTTTTTTGTTTTGTTTAGTCTTGGCACAATAATTCAGAGTTTTCTCTCTTTACTCTTGATGACGTTGATGCTGCGTTTGACAAGATTGTTCAACTGAAGTACAATCAGAGTGTTTCAATGAAAGGTATTGTATCATGAAGAGTTCTTTTGCTTTCCTTCAAATAGAATTTTGAACTAAAAATGTTGTTTGTACAGGAAAGGGATTTGGCCTTACAATTACCCCCTTGCCAGCTGGGCATATGATAGGCGGTACAATATGGAAAATAGTTAAAATTGGCGAAGAAGACATTATTTATGCAACTGACTTCAATCACAAAAAAGAACGTCATCTTAATGGGTGTGAACTTGAAAAACTACAGCGACCATCCCTTTTTATTACAGATGCATTCAATGCAACTTATCAGCAAGCAAGGAGAAGAACAAGAGATGAAAAACTTATGAGTATGTTGGTTCTTCATAATAGTCTTATAATAATCATGTATTTACCTATGCTTTGGCATCTTTTGTTGACTAGCGTGCAAATGAGATTTGGCTATCTTTTGTGCAGCAAATATTCTGCAGACGCTGAGAAACAATGGCAATGTTCTAGTGGCTGTTGATACTGCAGGCCGCGTGCTTGAATTAGCCCATATGTTGGATCAACTT
Organism: Frankliniella intonsa; assembly: GCA_033675135.1. NCBI lineage: Eukaryota > Metazoa > Arthropoda > Insecta > Thysanoptera > Thripidae > Frankliniella > Frankliniella intonsa. The sequence continues at coordinate 4,744,050 of CM066253.1, forward strand.
TGGCGCAACAAAGAATCAGGATTGCTTGCCTACTCATTAGCATTGCTGAACAATGTATCCTATAATGTTGTTGAGTTTGCCAAAAGCCAGGTAACCTAGTGTGTTTCTTAGTTGAAGTGTCTTACATTCTGTTTAGTCAACTAATCATGTCCGGAATTTTAGATTGAATGGATGAGTGACAAACTAATGAGGTCATTTGAAGGAGCCAGAAATAACCCATTCCAGTTCAAACACCTTCAATTATGTCACAGTATAGCAGAGTTAAATAAAGTGCCCAGCCCAAAAGTAATCCATTTATATGTCTAGAAGTATTTCTTTTGCAGACATAATTTGATGTATTTAACTTTTATTCACATATTTTTTAGGTTGTACTTGCAAGCACTCCAGATATGGAATGTGGATTTTCAAGGGAACTCTTTTTGCAGTGGAGCTCTAACCCCAATAACAGCATAATTGTTACAAGCAGGTACGCTCTGTTACACAAGTATTTTGGCTCTTTGGTTTTTGAAATGTCATCATTAAACAGATATATCAGTTTTGATTTCTTTAATTTTAAAAATGGCTTGATGTTAAGTTTTCTTTGCTTTACACCTGCAGAACCTCACCTGGCACTTTAGCTCGTGAGTTAATAGAACATGGAACAGGATGCACTCTTCAACTAGAAGTGCAGAGGAGAGTGCGTTTAGAAGGAGCTGAGCTTGATGAATTTTATAGAAAAGAGCGAGAAATCAAGGAGACAATTAAAAAGAAAAAGGGGTACTCAAAACTCTGGCGTTTGCAATTGCATAATGCCTTGTTCTCTCAGAATAAGTAAAGTTAAGTTATGATAATGACAAGGAAATACATGATCTAATTTGTTCATTTTCAGAGTTGATCCTGACATAAGTTCAGATTCAGAGGATGAATTGGACTTGTCATCTGTTGCTAAAGGGAAACATGATCTTCTGGTAAAAAATGAAGCAAAGTCACATCCAGGTTTTTTTAAAAGTTCTAAGAAGCAGTACCCATTATTTCCATTCTTTGAAGAGAAAATTAAGTATGATGAGTATGGAGAACTTATCAGGTTTGTATCTACAGTTTCTTTGTGTATAGTTGTTCTGATTATTTTATTTCAAAATATCAAAGTTGGCATTATCCCCTTCTAGACCTGAAGATTACAAAATGGTTGATGGAGTGGCTGACATAGAAGATGACAAAGAGAACATGGTGTTAAAAGACTTAGAAATAGCAGGTGAGTTGATAATTTAGATGTAAATTCTACTTCTGTGACCACCTTTTTTTCTACTGTCTTTTCACTTCACTTTTGTGTACTCTAGATCCACCAGAGGAAGTCCCCACAAAATGCGTGACTTCTACGCATACAATTAGAGTTGCTGCTCAGGTTCAGTTCATCGACTTTGAGGGTAGATCTGATGGTGAATCATTACAAAAAATTCTTGGCCAGCTTCGGCCAAGACGACTTATTTTGGTGAGGGGTACACCTGATAGCACACGTGCTATGATGCAACATTGCCAGCAATGGACTGATGCAAGGATTTTCGCACCAAGTTTAGGTGAAGTAATTGATGTAACAACTGAAACCCATATCTATCAGGTAGCCATCTTTAAAATTCCAATTCAAAGTATATTGGTTTCACTTAAACATTATTTTGTATCAAACATATACTGTAATTCTCTATTGGCAATGCCCAGGTGCGGTTGACAGATGCCCTTGTATCATCTCTTGATTTTAAGAGAGGAAAAGATGCAGAGCTTGCTTGGCTTGATGCTCAGATAGTTTCCAGAGATGTCAGTCGTGATGCTGTTAGATCATCTATGGACGCTGATGATGAAGAGGACAGAATGAAAGTATTGAAAGGTATTGACATATTCTTTCTAAACACTTTTTCAGTATTGTAATTTAACAGACATCCAACCTCAATTGCTTGCCATAAACATGATTTATGTAAAATACTCTCATTTCCCTCATAAATGTGTCATCTTTTTTTTAAATTTTAGATGGCATGGAAGATGAAATATTTACTCTAGAACCTATACCTATGAATGAGGTAATGTTTCCATTCCTTTTCCCATTTTAATTAGAAAATGAAAATAAGCAACATGTATTAATTACCCTTTCTGATTGAATGCAGGTTGAAGGACATAAGACTGTGCTTATAAATGAACTGAAACTGCTGGACTTCAAACATGTTCTATTAAAACATAACATACCTTCAGAATTTTCAGGTGGTGTACTTTGGTGTTTTAACAATACAATAGCAGTACGTAAGGTAAGAAAATAACAAGATATCAATAAATATTATATATAGATACTATGTCAATCTATAAATCGAAGTCTTGACCAACTTACATTCAACTATGACCATTTGCTCTTTTCTTTAGGTAGAGGAAGGTCATGTCACACTGGAAGGCTGTTTGTGTGATGAATACTATCTAGTGAGAGACCTCTTGTATGATCAGTATGCCATCCTTTAAGAGGTAGAAAAATAAACATTTACCCTATTAAAATAAAAACCCTACCAATTTTATGGAAATCAAATAGCAAATTAATTTTTAAAATGTAGATAATAAATGTTCAATAAGAATCCTTAAGTCCTGATACTTGTGCAAAGTCCTCTAATAATGGTCTCCCTCAATTTAGATTATTTGTTAAGAAACTTGTTACGACAAAAATCTTCCTTTGTAATAAATACTATTCAATAAAAATTATTAAAATTATCTCATATTTGCTATGCAGAGTCGCCCCTTATGCTTATAATTAAGCGATGCAAATAGCTCACCTTCTACACTGGCTATTTAAGATGCCAAGTTTTGCACACATTCTTGCGAGGAAGGACAACAACAATGCAGAAGTCTCTTTCATATCCTGCGCTCGTCAATGCTCCATTTTTTCAACACTTTGTTCCCTGAAAAACCGTATTCGTACAAGCTAATGTGTGAGGGCTTGCTATGTGTTTTTTGGTCCCAGAAGAAGGTAACCTGTGGCCTATTTTCTCACTATAGAAGTCCGGTATAGGACTCCTAGGACTTGCTATGTGTTTTTTGGTCCCAGAAGAAGGTAACCTGTGAGTTTGATCGAAATCGGAGACAATTTTTTCTCGACCCAAAAACGCAAAGGCTATAGCCTTTGCATTTTTACGATTTTCGGCCGAAAATTAATATTCTCCGAAATGACGGGGGTTGTGCAGGGGGACACCAACGCACCTCTAGACCAACCCCCATAGGTCAGTTCGTCTGAAAACCCGGTTTGTCTGCGAGGCAATGCAGTATTCCTGATAGCGCGCAATTTGTTCTGGCGGGGTAGTTTAAGGGCCTATTTTCTCACTAACGAAGTCCGGTATAGGACTCCTAGGACTTGCTATGTGTTTTCTGGTCCCAGAAGAAGGTAACCTGTGAGTTTGGTCGAAATCGGAGGCAATTTATTTTCGGCCGAAAATCCCCAAAACGCAAAGGCTATAGGACTTCGATTTTTAGCCAAAGCGAGTCCCAAAAATAGGCTCCTTGGACTTGCACCCCGGCAGTCCCAGAGATTGCGCGCTATCAGGAATACTGCATTGCCTCGCTTTGACAAAGGCGCTCACGGATTTTCAGACGAACTGCACCCAAACGTGTTGGTCTAGGGGTACGTTAGAGTCCCCAAGCACAAGCCTTTCATTTTGGTGAGATTTTCGGCCGAAATTCCAAAAACATGAATTGCCTTTGGGCCGAAAATCGTTAAAAATGCAATGCAATGCAAGTCCTAGGAGTCCTATACTGGACTTCGTTAGTGAGAAAATAGGCCCTTAAGGGTGGCCCCACAATGAACCGCGCGACGCTACCCATCACGCCCATCACCCATCATGATGGTTGGTTTGAGGCTCACATCACGGTCTGGCCGCTAGATGGCGCTTTGACCTGACCCAGCGTTGTTGTGCGCGCCGTGCTAGTAAAGCCTACTCTCGCATAAGTACTGTATGCATAGCGACCAGATCAGACCGATGTGCTCAGCAGTCATTCTGTTGATGGACGGAATGTCTGGAGGGTCATTAGGGAGCTCCCCGCGATAGTCTCGAACGGGCTACTTCCGGCGTCGAGTCCCATTTAAAATACACATGACTCGAACTCGAATCGATCCGGAAGTAGCCTGGTCCGGGGAGCTCCCTAATGACCCTCCTGACGCAGTGCAATGTCGCCCGTCTCGTAAACTGACGTTCGTCTCATTTTTGATAACAAATCTGGAACTTTATGCAGTGGTTGGATTATGTGGGATTTCGGTGCATCAGCGGGAAGCAGCGGGCGTGCCGTGGTTGGTCATTGGCGAGAGCGGGAACATGTACTGACGCCCAAAGCAGGGGCGGCCACCAGATGGCGCCTTGGTTTGACAATGCGCTGTTGCTGCGCGGGCGGTCCTTGATACGCCAGAATATATAGTGCCCAACACCCATCTGGAAGGTTGATGTGATGGTTCACCGGCACCAGCCTGATCGCGCGCTCTCCGTCTACCTAACAGATTCATCTCATTTTTGAAGACCAGGTTGTGTTTTCCGGGTCGGCCACCAGATGGCGCCTCGGCTTGACCATGCGCTGTTGCCGCGCGGGTGGTCCTTGATACGCCAGAATACATAGTTCAAATTCTCACGGGGGGCACCGGTGAGATCGCTCTTGATGGGTGGGTGGGCTTTCTTCTGCCACACCAACTCTTGTCGAGTAACTTATACGCAAGAATTTTTATTTGGCGAAAGTCAGTGTTGAGAGATGCGAATTATATTTTAAACGCAACGTTAGCTCTCGCGGCTGACATCAAACACTCAAGTAACCTATTCAAAGTTCGTTTTCGTAGGGTAGAGTGAGGGTGGGCCCTTTTGCCACAAACGTTAGCTCCCGCGGCTGACATCAAACACTCAAAAAGCCTAGTCCAAGTGTCTTTTAGTAAGGGTGGGCTCAGGGTGGGGCTTTTGCGGCCATACCAACTCTAGTTGAGTAACTTATACGCACGATTTTTAATGTTGATTGATAAATTTCAATAATTTGTCTGATTTTACCTTCATAGACACTGAAGAAACAAAAATCGTGCGTATAAGTTACTCATCTAGAATTGGTGTGGCCGCAAAAGCCCCACCTGAAACACCACCTAAAAGACATTATACCACTGGTTTGAGTGTTGTCAACCATGGCGAGAATAACGTTATGTGATCACGCATCATTGACTTTTTCAAGTAAAAATCCGTGCATATAAGTTACTCAACTAGAGTTGGTGTGGCCGCAAAAGCCCCACCCTGAGCCCACCCTTACTAAAAGACACTTGGACTAGGCTTTTTGAGTGTTTGATGTCAGCCGCGAGAGCTAACGTTTGTGGCAAAAGGGCCCACCCTCACTCCACCCTACGAAAACGAACTTTGAATAGGTTACTTGAGTGTTTGATGTCAGCCGCGAGAGCTAACGTTGCGTTTAAAATATAATTCGCATCTCTCAACACTGACTTTCGCCAAATAAAAATTCTTGCGTACTAGGTGGAGCTAACACTCAAGGCCGAGCTAGGGTCACCACTGCTCAGTTTTACGTTTTGGAGTATACTTTCAGTTGTACTTTAAAAAAAAAAAAAGTTTTGTTGGTCTTTGTTGCACATGTGACCTTTGGGTATACCTAATATGTTTGAGTCGCATAATTTATGTTTTAGGTGGTAGAACTTTCAAGGAGAGATGATCTTATGTACATGACTCGTGCGCACATGAGTCGTGTACATATGCACGACTATATGCGTACGTTACAAGAAAAGTTATGTGCACGACTCTCTCCTTTCCATCTTTCTTTAGACATCCACGGAATATGCTTTTCTGTTGTTACCGGCATGCTGCAATAACCTCAAAACCTGAATACAAACAAACCACTGCCGACTGCTACTGACCTGCGATACCAACTTAGCCATGAAACAGGTGTGCCTTAACACAACGTAAAAAAGGTTTATCAAGAGCAACCTCACATTTTGTTCTCAAGCAGATATTAAATGATATTGTTTACTGCTTCTCGAATTACTAAAACTCTCGAAAAATTAAAAACAAGCCGTAGACAGTTCTCACTTTTATTCCGGAATGTTGGCCCCTACCCTCGGGTTGAGATTCTTCACCACAAGACGGGTCACGGCTCAGCGCTGGATTGCATGGCATCGCCATTTTAAAGATAAAGTTAAAGTTTAAGTTAAAGAGGGCTCAGCCAATAAGTTACTTGACAAGAGTTGGTGTGGCAGAAGAAAGCCCACCCACCCATCAAGAGCGATCTCACCGGTGCCCCCCGTGAGAATTTGAACTATGTATTCTGGCGTATCAAGGACCGCCCGCGCAGCAACAGCGCATGGTCAAGCCGAGGCGCCATCTGGTGGCCGACCCGGAAAACACAACCTGGTCTTCAAAAATGAGATGAATGTCTGTTAGGTAGACGGAGAGCGCGAAAGCGCCATCTAGCGGCCGTGCCGTGGTGAGAGCATCACATCAACCTTCGAGATGGGTGTTGGGCACTATATATTCTGGCGTATCAAGGACCGCCCGCGCAGCAACAGCGCATGGTCAAGCCAAGGCGCCATCTGGTGGCCGCCCCTGCTTTGGGCGTCCATACATGTTCCCGCTCTCGCCAATGACCAACCACGGCACACCCGCTGCTTCCCGCTGATGCACCGAAATCCCACATAATCCAAAGACTGCATTAAGTTCCAGATTTGTTTTCAAAAATGAGACGAACGTCTATTTACAAGACGGACGGCAATGCAGTGCGTCAGACATTCCGTCCATCAACAGAATGTCTGCTGAGCACATCGGTCTGATCTGGACGCTATGCATACAGTACTTATGCGCGAGTAGGCTTTACTAGCACGGCGCGCACAACAACGCTGGGTCAGGTCAAAGCGCCATCTAGCGGCCGGGCCGTGAGTGAGCTTCAAACCAACCATCATGATGGGTGATGGGCGTGATGGGTAGCGTCGCGCGGTTCATTGTGGGGCCACCCTAAACTACCCCGGCAGCACAAATTGCGCGCTATCAGGAATACTGCATTGCCTCGCAGACAAACCGGGTTTTCGGACGAACTGACCCTTGGCGGTTGGTCTTGGGGTACGTTAGAGTCCCCCTGCACAACCCCAGCTATTTCGGAGAATATTAATTTTCGGCCGAGAATCGTAAAAATGCAAAGGCCTTTGCGTTCCCCCGCTGCACCAACCCGTCTCATTTTTGAGACCGGGGTTTTGAGGTATGCTTGAATAAAACTATTTTCTTTTCTGGCAGTCTATATTCAGGAATGAAAGGAAATATATGTCTTAACCATGTACATAATATTACAAATAATTTACAAGAGTAGGGTAGATTTCAGTTGGCTTTGAACATACACTTCTGTTAAGATATGAAAATATCACCATCCTATGATTCCTCCATCTGGATATAGTACAGAGTCGTTTATATAAAAGTACATAAAGATATTAATGACTTGCAAAGTGTGAGAGAGCATGGATCTTTGGGAGTTTGTTCTAGAAATGAATAAAAAATATTTTATAGTTTTGTTTTTCTCCTATGGGTTATAGTATAGATTGCATTTCATTAAACTTAATAAATACTGATAGGAACTGATCTAGATCGCTGACTTTCTCTGGTTTATATTTCCTCTTAAAGCGTTTTTTTTTTTCCTCTTGCGCCAGTATTGGAAATACTTTGATACAGATATTGATTTGCTCTCTCACACAGATCACCAAGAAGTTCAGGGTATGCTTGCATTATTTATGTTTAAAATGTTCTATTTCAGCATTGGATTCGAGTTAAATTAAACGTCTGATAGTGCAAAAAACAATACAGTACTTTTTTTCAAATCTGCAAATATTACTGCCTGAGTACTATGAGACAGGCCACAAAAACCATGAGATCAAAGAGATGTTACCAAGACTTCTTTACGACCTCTTCTTCAGTTGGCATTCAGAGGTTTTGTTAACACTATTCAATGGCAGCAAGTAGTATTCTGAACAGAAATAAGACCGTGAACTGCATTTATAATTTTTGAGTTGCATAGAATAAAATCAAAAAGAAAAGGAAGGACTATGAAAAGGCCAAGACAAAGAAGTGCGTACACTGCACAAAAAAAGGATCCTATCAGAGCTATCATTTTCTGCAACTGAAAATTTATACATTTAAAAATACTTGAGTTTAAAAATAAATAAATAAAAAAAATAATAAAAAGGATTGTCCCAAAATGTTGTTTTATCTTCTCTTTGCTTCACGTTTGCAACACTTTACTAAAATTACAGAACATATGTCAACACAGAAGTGCAAAGAAAGTTTATAGAAACTAACAGAAATAAAACCATTCATGGCAACAAAATGAAGTTAAGCTGAATAATGACATTGTGGGAGTATCCAAAGAAAAGTCATATAGATGCCCACATAAGAATGAAATGTCTATAACCATTTAGAAGCCAGAACAACAAGAAATGTAACCAGTGAGTAGAAGCATGTACAAGTGTATTACAGTGTGACAGCACAAACAATAGTACTTTGGTACAAAATGCAACGGAAAGCTACAATATTTAAGTAACCTGAGGGAACTATCCAGAATGATTGATAAGAAAATGTTTGCTAGATCAGAAATTTCTTTTCCTTAAAACATTTTCTTGCTGTTATAGCTTCTGTAAACATTGCTGTTACAAGAACAATTCAATATCTTCCTTAAAAAACAGAAGGGAATATTACAAAGAAAGTAATCACAGCATGAATTGTAAAAGTCACAGTCAACCTTACTCCTCATCTGTATGCAGAACTGAACAATTTTAGGGAATTAAACCAAATGTCTTTTACTAGACAGAAAGCCAGATCCAATGTTGAAATGATAGCGCAAGTATATATCTTGGATTAATTTTAGTCTGTCTGAGATTAAATCCAAATTGTTCTATACCTATGACCTCAAGTAATTAATCCTCCTGCTATATATGACCTTTGTTTTTGTTGAATGGAACGAAATTAAGGTTACAACAAAATCACACTCTGCTCAAACCAAGTACATACAAAAATCTTAACAATTATGTTGATCAGGTCATTAACAGAAGTTATTGAAATCAACTTAAATTTTAATTAAGTTAACCGCCTGGCACTGTGGAGAGTCAGTTCATGCTACAAGTAACAGCTTTTGTCACAGAAAATCAAGTCATAATTAAATCCGAATGACAAATTTAAAGCTCTATTGTGGCTGATGTTCACAACTGCCTTTAATGTAGACTTTGCAGCACTAGTTGAAAATTTTTTAAAACCAGAGCATGGTAAAAACTAAAATAATCACAAATAATTTTGAATTTTTGTTAATGTTTGATGAGCTGAAGATGGTGCACCTTTATTAGATGTTTCCATAATTGCTTCCAAACACACAACAAATTTAATAAAAATATGAGCGGAAAACAGAATTGTGTTGAAATAGGAAGTAGACAGAGGGCATTCCACTCTAACTGGCTAACACATATAATTTTAAAAAAGAAAGAAGAAAACACTGAATTACAATATAGAAATCAGGTCTCACTGGCCCTGAGGACAAATTATTTAGCAAATTTAAGTGCTTTGAATTTGTTTTGAAAGACTTAAAAAGTTGGAACTTAAACAATGTCAGAAACTGGCAAAAAACAGAGCACTGACCATAACACTGAGAGTCTTACATTACAGAACAAAGAGGACTTAAGGTCAGTCATGACAGACTGGGCACTGGACCAGAACTTCGCTAATCAAAATTTTTAGGAAAAAAAAAATATAAGAAAGGTAACATTTTAGCACACATGCAGAATTAAATTCAACAGCAGAACTGAGCTGTTAAAGTCCAAATTCCTTTTCCAAAAACCAAAAAGGAAAAAAGAAAAAAAAGAAGAAAAACTGAAAAGAAGAAAAAAACGACAAACAATAAATAAATAAAAAAAAAAAAGAGAAACACGTTTGATAAGTAATCTATCAAGACAAGGTGAAGAGAAACAGAAAGGAGGGGATGGGAGAAAGGTTGACAGAAACTCTGAGATAAGGCAAGCCAATCCACCTACAATCTGGCAGAACTTAAAAATAATAATTACAACAAATCTCATTAAAAATGTACATTTTTTCACATAATACAGACAGTAATTGAAATTACAAAGCAATGACTTGTTCCATGGCTACAATTAAAATTTAACATCACAAGATTCCTAGCATAGTATTTATGCATGGAAATATAATTCAATTCACCTATTTCATTTGGCAACATTTAAACAATAGCCCCCATCATCCAATTGATTTGGGAAATATTTATACAAATATACAGCGAAGGACAAGGGTATCTTTTTCAATGGAGTCATATAAAACTCTCATACTTTTTTATACTAGTGCAATGAAAACATAAAGAAAATATTCAAGAAAATCAAATTTCTGAAATTTTCTCATAACAGCCATGACAAGATGAGTGCTATGATTTTTCTCACTGATTTAACTTGAGACATTTTCTTAACACTTGGTTCATTGTTAGTTTTTAGTTTTAGAAACAAAGAACAGTATACTAAATTTAAAAAAAGTAAAAATATTTGCACTGCATGGACGAATGTGTTTATGAAATGTGTTGCAATGATAAATTAACTATAGCTCCAAGTTGCGATATATAAAAAAGAAACATTTTTTGCTCTCCAGAGAAAAAGAAAATAACCCATTAAGTATAAACATTATAAAACATCATTGCCTAATTTCTTGATTTTTAATAAATGCTTTCTTCACAAAAAAGTCTTGTTGAAAGCAATCAGACTTTCAAACAATGAACACTAGGCCTGTTTACACAGTTCTGATGAATCTTGAGCACCACTTTTTGCAATAACTGTCTAAGAACAGCGCTTTTAGTTACACCAAGAAGCCCTCAGACAAGTTTGCTGAGATCTGTGCACGCATTGCTTGAACACTGTTCATTATCTTCTTTTGATGTCCAACCAGAGTAATGCCAAGAGCAGTAAGCTCTTTCACAGTTACACGTACTACAGCATCCATGCTTGTAATACCTGCACGTTCAAAGTTTTCTAAATAACGAGTCATTTTAATAGAGTTGAGCCATTCTTCTACAGTTGTAAATTGCGTCATATCAGGTGCGTCAGGTGCCAGAGGATTCACAGTCCTGCAACAAAAGAGAATACAATGCATGAGTTTTTTTTCTTTTTCTTTTTTTGCATTATATGCTTTATGAAGGAAGAGCCACCAAAAAGCCATGATTGATATCAAATGGATCTAAAATCACATTCAAGTCAATGTGGGTACCAAATTATATAAAATGTTTCACTAAAATGTCAAAATGACTTCCACTAAAAGTTAAGGTTTTCTTCGGCCAAAGAAATAGCAAGAGCATAAGCTGAAGCTAAATAATGTAACCTCTTAAGCCAGCAGTGGACCAACAGAGAAAAATTTTTGATGAATTGATCTTTCATCTTTCACTTCAGCAAGCACCTTCTACCTTTAGTCTAGTTTTAAAATAAAGCTAAGGAGCAGGTTGACAACGAAGCAGCTCATAAAGGGTTAGAAGAAGACTGTGTGCATACCAATTTTATCATGCTGGAGGAAGCATTGCATTTTCAATGTTAAGTTCAAGCTTGTGACAAAAAATTGGTATGAAATGGGCTGTCAGACTGATACAATATGAAAAAGAAACACAAAATGAGGTTTCTTGAAGTTACTTTGCCAATGAAAGAGTATCTACTATGAAAATAAAGAATTTGCATAAGAATGCAATTGTATATAAGATTAAAATTAACTTCATAACTACACTACCACCAAAGACCACATGCTTTGTGATAATATGGGGGGAATGGTAAGAAAGGAGGGGGTAAACCAAAGAAAAATATAAGCTTCCGTACCTTGCTGGGCGACATTGTGATCTGGCACCATCACCCACCCTAACCCAAGTGGTTAAACTGCACCCACTCTGGTGGTCTAAAGGCCACATGTGTGTAGTAGGGATTATGCAGGGGCGGTCTTCTGCCATGATCGAGAAACGGAAAAAAAAATAACCCCAAATTAAAATCAAGACATACTAACGTACCCTATTTAAAATATTGGAAAAGGGGGAAAAAAAAAAAAAAAACACACAAAAAAAACTAACACCTTTATCAATTAAATGAATTTTTGAAAAAGGAGGCGGGGGAGGGGGAACAAAACTAATAGAAAACTGACAGATTTATGAATGGATTGCAAAACCATTAAGCTATTACATACGCATGACTTGCTTTAGGATTTATACTTTTAAAACCACAGCCCTTCCCTCTTCTTTCCACCACCAATACAACACATACACAGACTTGAGCAAAATTTATCAAATGTAAAATATCATTAAATTATATGCAACAATTAAATCTAGACAAACTACAAGTTCACATAAGCAAATTTGAGAAATTTGAAAAAGAGCATGAGCAACAAAGTAGATATAAATCTAACATTGTTAATTTTTTATACTCTGGCAATGACTTCTGAAGTCTTCATCTAAAGATACATGCCAAATTAATGAGTGTTTATAATAATGATGCCAGACAAAAGCAGCACAAAACAGCATACAAAAATAGATTAATGAATCAGCAGTGTTAGTAGGAGCTAAGCAGAAGAGAAAGCTTTACTTGCCCAAGAGCAAAGTGTCAATGGTGTGCAAAGTTAAAAAAAAAACAAACAACAAAACAAAGGGAAAGAAACACTTCCAAAATTATGACATTTTTTACAAGCCTAAGAGTGCACTTTCACTCTTCAACTGCAATTGACAACTTTGTAATTAAAATTAATTTCAGAATGTCTCAAAAATTGAAAGGAAAAAGTCTTGATTAAATCTCAGCTGTACCTTCATCTGCACAATAAATATCAAAACAAATGATCCAAACTTGTACGTCTATTCAATAAAAAATTTCTTTTAAAAATCATACTTAGTTTTTGCTTTGCATGATGACTTTAGTTTGACTTAAGACTTAACAGAAAACAAAGAGCAAATTGCAAAAAAATATTAAGAAAGGTTTGCAGGGTAATTATTAAGACATTTTCAAACAATTTCTCGGGTTCTCAGGCTTGAAGAGTGATTACTGAGACATTTTCTAACAATTTCTCATCCTACACAGTTTAAACATGGACCAAAAGAAGCTGAGTATGAATTTAAATGGTCAAAGTTATATTAATTACAGGCTCTTAAAAATTAACTAAACAAAACAAGTTAAAGCAAAAGTTGTAAAAAGAATACATTACCTGTTTTGGGCAATTTTACGCAATGTATCAGGACATCGTATTAGTTTGTCCAATGTTTTTACGATGGATTCAAAAGTAGGTCTATGTGTTCTCTCCTTTTGCCAGCAATCAAGCATGAGTTGATAAATAGCTTCTGGACAATCCATTGGTGCAGGTAATCTGTAGAGTTAAAACAGAATTTGCATCAGTGCTTATAAACTACAATAATATTAACACAGGACAATATTAACACAGGACAATATTAACACAGGACAATATTAACACAGGACAATATTAACACAGGACAATATTAACACAGGACAATATTAACACAGGACAATATTAACACAGGACAATATTAACACAGGACAATATTAACACAGGACAATAATTGAGAGCAAAAGCCCATTTTTCTATTAAAGAAAGATTGCAACATACCTGTAACCCTTCTCAATAGACTTAATGACGTCCTGATTACTCCAATTCCAATACGGACGCTCACCATAAGACATCACTTCCCAGCAAACAATGCCAAATGACCAGACATCTGATGCTGAGGTGAACTTTCTGAAAGCTATGGCTTCCGGGGCTGTCCATCTTACCGGAATTTTACCACCCTACATATAAAATACACAGAAAATTTGGTCTTTACAAATGAAATGTCAAGAGTACACTATCAAATTAAATAGAAACAAACGTGTCGTACCCTTGTTGTATATGCTCCTTCGGTGGCACTCTCCATCTCCCTGCTTAACCCAAAATCAGCGATTTTGCAAACTAACTGTGCATTTACTAACACATTTCGTGCTGCAAGATCACGATGTACGTAGTTCATTTCTGACAGATATTGCATACCAGAGGCTATACCTCTCAGCATCCCAACTAGTTGCAGGACCTGGAATTTTCCATCATTTGCCTGAAAGGAAATTTTGTTTTTATAGTTAGACCTTAATATTTTTCGTCGCTCTACAGGAATTGATGTTGGTGAAGTAGTTTAGCATATTTACCCTAAGGAAAGTGTCAAGAGACCCATTTTCCATGTACTCTGTAATTATCATAACAGGGTTGCTCTTTGTGACAACACCTTGCAAAAATATAACATTTGGATGTTCAAACTGTCCCATTATGGACGCTTCTGTAAGGAAATCATTTCTAGCTTTATCTGAACTTCCTGGCTTTAATGTCTTAATGGCAACATCAATTTCTAAGCGGCCGTCTGGAGGTAACTTAAGTTTTCCTCTGCACACATCACCAAATTCTCCACCACCTGGAACACAAATTTTATAGTTTAGAAGTGAGAGAATACCAATAGCAATGTTGTACACCAGCCCTATTATAAAAAGTCAAAGATAATAGGGGTAATCTAACTCTAGGAGAGACTAGCTGTTACATTACTAATTTTCCTTTTCACAATAAAAAAGTGATGCGGTGTAATAGAGGACATAGTGAGCTTCATACCTATAATGGCCTCGATGGTTATACAGGATGCGTCAATTTCACGTGCGAATTCGCGTACAGCCTGGTTGGGGTCTTCATATGTGTGGGGATCGATGTATGTCCGGGATGACGGCCCCACTTGGGTGAAGAGAGGCGTTGTCACTGCAGGCAAGGAAAGGTGCACTTAGAACAGGGGGCTTTGTGAAGCATGCGAAGCAGGAACTAAGTGTGATTGTGATGCTAATTTAGTTTTTAAAAATAAAAAATATAACTATACAAATTATTTTCTAGAGCAGAAGGCATGCAAACTATATATGTATTATAAACCAAAACAAAAAATATAACAATTTTCCACATCTACAGTCAAATTTTACATGTTTGGTTAATATCTAGCTATTCCAAATTCATTTAAAGTTAAAGCACTTACTTCCATTGGTATGGGTTGTTACAATGGGGGGATTATCCATATTGCAATGCACTGAAATAATAAAATAATTTGCAAATTAAAGAAAGTTGACAGAAAAAATATAATAAAAGAATTGGTAAGCAAGGGACTACACAACTGCAACCATATTGCTGATATACAAATTAGAATAAAAATGCTAGACTACACTTGTGTATAGGACCAAAATTTTTGGAATAGTAAAGGAAAAGTGAAAACAACATATAACAAAGTACAGTATGTATAATTGAGCACAACATGACCAATATGTGGTCAAAAGGAATGGGTTAAATAAGAAAAAAACACTTCCTGATGTCAAAAAATTAAGAAAGCTTTTGAATTATGCTATAAAATAAAGATTTCATGCTCCATGCAAAACGAGAGCTTTGATCTACATTCATGCAATTTCTCTCATGTTTACAATCACATGATAGAATTAAAAAGAACTTACTGTATGTGACAACTAGTCCTGAACGTGGAAGATTGCATGAAAAAGAAGAAAAATAGAGAATATAGAGATATTGAAACCAAATTATTATATTATCTTTTGTATTCCACTGCATAGAAGGAAATTCTGATACAAGAAACATCCAATAAGCCAAAATTCTTATTATTATCTGCTAATGGTAAATTTAAAAAGTTGAGGTGTCTGATTGGTTGCTGCCATGGTTAGTCTCATAGAAGAGACCAATCCACAAATAAGAAACTTTGTATGTATGATAGTTATTTCAAAGAGTGTTTGAGTGAACAGATAGAAAAGGACAGATGATTACAAAGCAAAAGTCAAAACATGAAAATAAAAACTTAATACCAACCTTCACCATTGCGATATTCAAGTGTATCACAATCACTGGGTTGTTTCTTATTACACTCATCACTGCCCCTGCTGCAAACATCATTAATTTAAAGTCAGTACATCATTAAAACTAAATATTACTACATGACTAAATTTTAATATTCAATCAAACACATACCTCCTCAAGAATAGGACAGTCATAATAATGATTATCACCAGTAAAACAACAACAGCAACTGTTGCGCCAGCAATAATTCGAACTTGCATGTTATCATCATCGCCAACATAAGCTGTAATACATAATAAAAGTAACTCTTGAGTTATTGGAAAGTGGATGGGCACTGATTCATTGATTATTATAAATATTAATAGCATCACACTTTACCTAAAACTTGGCCTGTAGTCTTAAATATTGTAGGGCTAAAATCTCCCCAACCATGAGTAGTTTTGGCACGTACAGCAAAACCATACTCCGTACGTTGGCGAAGCCCTGTTATTGTTACATGATTTTCCTTTGTTAGTTGGCTGGTAGCATTGTTATCACTATTTCGAGGATGGCAACGGACCTGAAAGAAAGGAAGAGATGTTTAAAGTGCTATGCAAATTATATCAATTTTGGAGTGTAGTATCTCAAAATGTGAACACCATCTCAAACTCTTTTTCATTTACCTCGTACACTTCCACAGTATCTCCTTCATTGTCAGTTGCCTCATTAGTCAAAGGAGCATCCCATGCAAGTGATAATTCAGTTGATTTTACACTAGTCACTCTAACATTCGTCACAGATGAAGTGACAGATGCTTCTGTTGTCACTGTGATATCAACAAAGTCACTCTCCCCAACAAGTTCTGTCACACCATTCTCAGCAAACACTTTAAATCGATACTGAGTCACAGGATTTAAACCAGTTATTGTTACTTTTGTGTCATTAAATACATCCTGGAATGAAAGATTATTAATTACTGAAAACATGCAATGACAACAACATAATGTAACTGCTATTCCCTAGGAAGAAAACACATACCGAATTAGGTATGTATGATACACTATTGCCACATGTATCACAGGCAACCCTGTACATTGTGTCTGACCTGCCACCCAGGAAATGTGGCACTGACCATGACAGAATAACTGTTGACTGGTCAACAAAGTTTACTGTCAGGTTTTGTGGAGCTGAGGGCGGTTCTAAAATAAAAGGGAAAACACAAAAAGGATTTTACAATCAATTAAGCAAGAATTATCGTGAAGATTACATCACATAGATAAAATTTACAACAACTGTTTTGGAGATGGAATACGTACGAGTGCAAGGCATACTCTTGGGGTCGCTGGGAGCTCGATAATAGCCTCCATTGCAACGGCATTCGGAGAAGCCATAGTCCGGAGCTTTGCTGTGCTCCGGGCAGAGCTGACAACGGTCGTCTCCGGTTCCATGCTTGTACTTGCCGGGTGCACAAACTGCAACATCAACATGTTAGAAATATTAGCTTTTCAAGCACTCGAGACAAAGAAATGCGGAATAAGAGTGGGGTGGGGAGTGGGGGTACCGCGGGGAGCCCTGCAGGCTCCTGGGCGTGGTGGAGAAGTTGATAGTACGAGACCGGGTCGCATCCAGACGCGTCAACTCGCGATGAAGTATTAATTTTAATTAGCGTGGAGAGAGAGACTACTGCGACAGGGGCGCGACGGGGAGAGGGAGGGAGAGAGTAGGTGATAGGAATGGGAGTGGGTAGGGGATGGGGGTAGCTTGACTGATGGGAGTTCGCGAACAGCAGCAAGCAACGGGATAGCCGCCTAGTCCAAGCCCAAGCCGCGCGAGTCCAACAAAGTGTCGGGTTGGGGGTGAGTCGGCCCAGCCAGCATTCAGTCGCACTGCGGAGCGGAGGAGAGCATCTCAGAAGTACAAGAGACCTCCCCCACCGCCCCACCTCCAGAAGCCTTCGGACTAGTAATTGCTCCCAGCGACTTGCACTTGCCCGCCCCCCTCGTTTTGCACGCACTAAAAAGCGCAAAGTTTAGCCAACTTTGTTCTCGCGGGAGGAGTTCTTCCTCTTACTGTACTTGTACTCATCGTCGTCCTCCTCCTCCTCTTCTTCCTACTTCTCGTCCTTGCCCAATCACGCTCCCGGTGGGCCTTCAGCAGCAAGCAGCCTGGGACCTAGGACGGGGCGGGGCGGGGCGGGGCGGGGCGGGGCGGGACCGAAGGGGCAATAGGGCCAGGCTGCCAGGGCGCGGTACCTACCGCCGTGTGTACTCGATCTACTTTTTATTCAGAACTTGCGATGTGCAAGGGAGGACGGTGGGAAGGGAAGGGGACAGGGAGAGTGTGTGAAAAGATAGTGATGGGAAAGACCGGACCGGACTGGGCACCGGGCGGCTACCACCACACGGCGACCAACAGTTTACAGGAAACGAAAGACGCATGCTAAACCGTTTGTTGATAGTGATAGAAAAACCCAACCAGACGCGAATAAGAGAGTAATATGGAGCGGTATAAAGAGAGTTGTGGGAGAAAAGGAGAATAAGAGACAGAGAAGTGAGTCGGGGTTAGAGAAAAAGAAACGAAAAGTAAGCATCCGGGGGACAGGACAGGGCAAGCACACGACTACTGACCGCACTGCAGCTAGCTGGGGATATGAAGCACAGCGGTGGGGCGGGGTGAGGTGGGGCGAGGTGAGGAGGCGTGGCGGGGCGGGGCGGAGATACACCACACGGCACAGCGCCCCTTTAATTAAAAAGTTGTCCCCGTCTGGTGACCCGGCCTGGAGGTTGGGGGGGGGGGGGGGGAGGGGGGTTGAAGTGCAGTGTGCCCGTTCCATGTCCAGTTAGCTCCGGGTTCGGCTGATCAGCTGCACTGGCCACGCAATGTTATATTTCCAGTCATCCATAATACAACAGCAACCTCTTTCCCTCGCAACACGTTCAGCCCTATTCAAAATGCTGCCCACCTACTACCTACTTTTCGGGGTCACTGACCCCATGAGCGCCGCACCAAAAACGAGAGCAAACGACCGTCATAAAAATGGAAAATAATTGGAAAAAGTTGTGGTAGCCAAGTGGGAAGAGAGAGAGCTAGGATAGAGAGAAGGCGGGAGGGGGGGGGAGGGGGAGGATAAATCAGACAACGCACGTCAGGCCGCGTCGGCCCAGGTCAGAGGCACTGGCCCCACTGGCCGCTTGGCTGGCTGGGTAACTCGACGTGCGACCAAACTTTAGGATTTATTTTAACGCACCGTGGCGCTTGTAAAAGAGGGGGAGGGACCGCGGGCGGGCCAGGCACCAAGCTACTCGCCCTGTTATCAAAGTTGTCCAACTGGCACATTCTTACACGTGTTGAACACTTAAAGACGCCTTTTCAACTATAAGCATTTCCGTGTTTAACACTGTGTTCCACAGAGCGCGCCGCGCCAGTTGAACACTTTCGATTGCAGTGTACATCCACGCCACTGGGCCCCGAGCCCCGTGCGGGCGGCGGGTAGGCAGACCCGGGGTGCGCGCGTGCTGTGCGGGCCGGCCTATCCCGCCCCCCGCCGCCGCAGCGCAGCGCAGCGCAGCGTACTCACCGTTGCAGCTCTGCTTCTCGACGTCCGCCTCGAAGCCCGCCTTGCACTTGCAGCCGCCCGTGGGCAGGTACCACTTGCCGTCGCCCTTGCACAGGTACGTGGGCGTCTCCACCTCCTCGGCGTTGTCCACGCACTTGCCCGTGGCCTGCTCGATCACCGTCACCTCGCGGCCCGTCGGCGTTGTGGGGAATCGGGCGAAGTTGACCGTCGTCTCCGGGCACGTGATGTAGTACACCTGCAAAGCCATAGACACGTGTTTTATTTTATTTTGCCACTGTAACTGTAAATAACACGTTAATGTACTGTAGAGAAAGGAACAGGAGTTGAGGGCGAAACTGGAGTGATTCACGCGTTATAACGGCGAGTTGAAGTTTCAGCCGCTGCCATGCCGCCGAGCTTTTGCTGCAGCGGTATATTTATGTCCTTTTCCGTCAGTTTACGGCGGGTTCGCCCCGCCCGCCTCGCCCCGCCTCACCCCACCCCGCCCCGCCTGCAGGCCAGACACGAGAGCAGAGGTGTGCAGAGGCGCGGACCGCTGCTGGCCGCTGTGCGTTCTGCGGTCGCCAAATGATAAAACTTTGATGCAGTCGTAAAGCCGTGTGCAGAGCATAGCCGGTGGGGCCTCGGCCCGCCCGCCCCGCCCCGCCCGTCCAAGGCGAATAACATCACGACGCCTTCCGTTACGTTGTTTCCGTTTGTCGTGCCGAGCGTGGCGGGGCGGGGCGTGGCGACGCACTTGCCGTAATGAAATAAATTATTATTACTACCATTACACCAGCAGGCAGGGCCGGATGGGGATGAGCTCCTGGAGCGAGGCGAGGCGAGGCGAGGACGTGACGCCTGACGCCTTGCCCCCTCCCCCCCCCCCCCCCCCCTCGTGGGGCGCGGAGGCGCCGAGGGACAATGCGAGAAAGGCAAAGGGTTTTCTTCCTCCGAGCTTTCGGCTGGGCATCATCGACTTACCTTGATGGCGAGCAGCGAGATGCAGGCGCCCTGGTCCCGGAACGCGAAATACACCCCCTTCTTGTTGACGGGGATGGACTTGACCTCCGAGTTGATGATGACCTCGCTGTTGGTCGGCTGGTTGAAGCGGCCCTCTCCGGCTGCTATCCGGCCTGGAACAGAACAAAGAAACGTACGTCAAAACGACGCCGGGCAAGAGAGAAAGACAGAGGTACAATAGACGGACTGGGCACCAGCGGACACCAGCGCCCTGCCCTATCGCCGACCGGGACGGGCGCCTTGGCTGCTGTCCAGCAGGCCAGAGCAGGGCACACTGCAGCACAGCGTTAGCCGCACACACATTCACACACAATCGTTTCATTCGTTACTGATTTTTTATTATTATTTTTCTTCCCCCCTCCCCGTCGCATTTCAGTGCGCGGCGCGGCGCGCGCGAACCGCTGAGGGCAGCCTGATTGTGCTTTACGACGCGAGCGCGAGCCAGGCCCGCCAGGCCAGACCCCGGGCCGGCACTGCGCTGAACCTGGTACCCACCCGACCCGCAATGCGTCCGAGTGAGAGCGGGATAAAGTGTCGATATACTTGGTATCTCTCTCTTTGC
Organism: Frankliniella intonsa; assembly: GCA_033675135.1. Lineage (NCBI taxonomy): Eukaryota > Metazoa > Arthropoda > Insecta > Thysanoptera > Thripidae > Frankliniella > Frankliniella intonsa. The sequence goes on from CM066253.1 coordinate 4,765,036, forward strand.
CCTGTCATTTTCGGACGCAACGCGGGTCGCCCGCGGAGAACCCGATTGAGAACTGAACGATTCGTCTTTTTTTCCCCCTCATTCTCGATTTCATTCAATGCGACGTTCTCTCGTTACCCCCACAGTGCCTCTCACGGCACCGAACCCATTCCCCCAGCCCCTCTAGTCTTAAACACGAACCGAAATTTATACGCAGCAATTTCATTCCCCACTCGTGGCCGGGCTGGGCGAGGGCCTACTTTAAAGCGCGGCCCGGATTTATAGGGACGTTACGTTGCGGTGGTCCACGAGCTCGGTACAAAAAAAAAATAAGAATAGGAAAAGCTGCTCTCCAAGATGCAAAACAGAGGCGCACTTTTCTGTCGAGCCCCAGGACCCACTCACCCCCACCCCACTCACCTATCATCTTGTAGCTCTCGGGCTCCCAGGGCGGCGGCTCCTTGGTCGCCGCGTCGAACTCGTAGTACAGCAGCGAGAAGGTCTCCTTGCAGGAGAGCGCGTTGCCCGGGAACAGTGAGCAGTCGCGGATGGTGAACTTGATCTCGATGTAGATGCGGTTGGCGGTGCCGCGCTCAATGAACGGCGTCCACAGCCAGTTGTTGACGCTGTTGTAGGCCACGTCGCACACCACGTACGACCGCCAGTTGATGCCCTTGTCGAAGTTGGTGAACGACTCCTCCACCCACTGGAACAGAGAGAAAGTCGAGAGGGTTAGACAAGTGTACACCTCTATCGGAGAGGAGAGCAGGACGCCCTGCTCCCCCCGCCCCTGACGACAACATTGCCTCAGCACAAGTCATATTCGCGAGTATGGGATTGGAAGCTAGGGGTTCTCGTGCCAAGGACGGTATGTTTTTTTTGGGATGCAGCAGCCGCAGAACCAGCAGGCCAGGGCGGGCGGGCGGGCTCGGGCTCGCCGCTTGGCTGAGGTTTCCCAGGCGAGGCGAGGCGAGGCCCTGGCATGGCATGGCGGGCCTGGCCGGCCTCGCCACACGCGGAAAGGCGGTCGGGGCAGAAAATTGAGATGCACACGCTCTGCCGAACCGAGGCGGCGGAGAACGCAGGGCGGGGCGGGTGTCACATTTCGCACAACGACGCGCCGAGCTCAGATTTTCTCTTTCGGCAATCTGAATCCGCGAATAACTAAACCAGCGAGGCCAGCAAGCCGAGAGGACACGCCACGCCACGCCCGGGCCCGGGGCATCCGGGGAAGGCAAGGGTAAATGGTAGGGGGAGGGGGGGGGCGACGCGGCCCGATTATCGGAAGGGCACGCTCTCGCTCGTGGCACCGCTGGCCTGGCCCGGCGGGGGCAGATGACTGCGCCGCGCTGCGCCCCGATACAGTACCCGGTTGCTTTCCCGTTGGCGACTCCCGACCCGACGTGCCGTGCCGTCCTGCCCCCCTCCGAGGAGGATCCTCCAAATCCTTTCGCCGCACTCGCTGTGAGCCGTGCCATTCGGAGCTGCATTAGGCCCAGGCCGGGGCGGGGCGGCCCTCCCGAGCTAAGCCGCCTGGCCTCGCCCGCCCCGCCCCGCCCCGCCAGCCCGCCCCGCCGTTATAAGACGTTTCACCGCTCTAATTAGAGGCTAGACCGGCGGGGCGGGGCGGGGCGGGGCGGGGCGCTACGGGCCGCACCCGCAACACGGCGAAAGTACCACCATTCCGGCCGCAAGCGCGACCAAGGATCTCGTCACGAGGAAACAAGCAAAGCTTCTATCGAAACAATGGCATTGCTGGCTGCAGGCGGAGTGGACGGTATCTGTATCCGGGGGAGAACGGGAACGACACGCCCCGCCCCGCAAGGCGCTTTAGCCTTGGGCTGCCCCTGCGCGCCCCGCAAACCCGCAGTACACAGGCACAGGCTCACAGCCCTCAGCCCAGCCCAGGGCTGCCTCAAGGGCCTCGCCTGCAGTAGGGCCGGGCCGGGGCCGTTGACCTGATGAGGGAGAAGAAGCGAAAAATATAAAAGGGAGGGGAGGGAGGGAGGGAGAGGGCGGGCGGGGGAGGGCGCCCGCGCGCCCGGTAGGCGAGAGGTTGCGAGGAGGGGCGGGAGGAGGGGGGGGCATTCCTCGTACGGGGGGGGGGGGGGGGGGCTCATTACTCCCATACTGCGCACACTTAGGCCGCGGCGGCCCATCCCATCTGCTCGGCCCGGCCTGTCTCGAGCAAAAGCCGCTCCGAGTAGCTGGCCGGTCCAGCCCGGGACTACATTCAATCTGAAAGAAATAACGCGCAGTTGAGCCTTCGACCCGCCGCGCGCCGACGAACACCGCACATGTAAGAAATCCTCAACCTCTCTCTCTCTCTCTCTCTCTCTCTCTCTCTCTCTCTCTCTCTCTCTCTCTCTCTCTCTCTCTCTCTCTCTCTCTCTCTCTCCCTCTCTCTCTGCCTCTCTCTTCCTGCGGCGACCTACAATGCGTCATAAAGTTGTGCCATTGCCCAATAAAGAAGCGGCGACCCGACCGGAATGTGAGAGCATCATCACCCTCCCGCCCCATGGTGCGGCATGGCGGAGTGAGAGGGGGAAGGGGGCGCTGTGACGCCACAATGCACCGTAAAGCCCGATAAAAGTCCATTTATTAAAGGAAGGCCGCGGCCCCACCGCACACACGCACACATAAACGCAAGCGCACACATACTAGCTCTCACTATCTCTCTCTCTCTCCCTCTCTCTCTCTCTCTCTCTCCTCTCACACACGCACATACACACGCGCGCGCCTGCTAGCACACAGCCAGGCGGGACAGTTGAATAAAACGTCCCCATGCCAGCGCGTTCAAGTAAATCCCGCTATTTCATGGTCCATATCCGACTTGATTCGCGGACGCGTGAGCAAATTTCGCAACGCGCCGCAGTCAGTCGTAGGACGACGAGGACGAGGAGAAGGAGGAGGAGGAGGAGGAGGAGGAGGAGGGGGAAGGAGGGGGGGCGGAGGGAGAGAGAGGCAGAGAGACAGAAGGCGCAGCGAGAGGTGTCACGTCCGCGGCGTCCTGATTAGGATTTGTAGCCCCCCTCACCCCCCTCTCCCCTCCCCCGCGGGCCGAGACAAATAAAACATTGCGCAGGGGGGCGGGCGGGCGGCGGCGGTAAATAAGAACCAGCCTGCATATAAATCACGCAAATTAATAGTAAACACGCATTAAATCACGGGACAGGGTGGCGGCCGCGGATAGCGGACGCGCAGGACACCGCGCGGCGCGCGGAAATGACAGCAGGACAAAGCAGCAGGAGCAGCAGGAGCAGCAGGGGCGCACAACGGGGGGAATGTGCGGGGAAAAAGAGAAAGGCGAGCGGGGTGGCAGCGCGGCGGGGCGGGGCGGGGCGGGGCGCGGCCGGACTTGTGCACATTGTCACCCCCCGTCCCCGCCCCGCCCCGCCACGCCCCGCCACGCCCCGCCCTTCAGTCCATTTTACTCCGAGCCCTTAATTGCTGGCAATAATAAGTGCATGGCTAATTATATGCATTTCATCGCGGGGCCCTGAGCAGCAGCAGTAGCAGCAGCAGTACCGCGCCCGGACACGTAAATCACCATCCCACGCGCCCGCCCCGCCCCGCCCCGCCCCGCCCCGCCCCGCCCCGCCCGGCCGGAGATAACGAGGAAGCAGGCAGGGGGATGCATTTGCAGCCGGGCCGAGCAGTGCCGGGGCGGGGCGGGGCGGGGCTGGTGAGAGGGACAGGGCGCGCCCTCGCCTCTCATACTCCTACGCCGTAAAGGCATGCCGTATCGCTGCCCCCCCCCAAAGACAGTATACGTACAGGGTGCGGCACGTAAGAATGTTGCGGGTCTGCCTACCCTAAACGGACAGGTTAGATAGGCAAACCCGCCACACCGCCGCGCCGGGCCGGGCACCAGGCCGTACACCAGACCAGACCAGACGCTGCTGCATACCCTGCTCCGCAGTGCCCTCCAAATTAATGTCTCGTCAAACCGTTAACGGGCGCGCCGCGGCCCCGCCCCGCCCCGCTCCGCCATGAGCCTTTATGTCTTGTCGGCCGGCCGTTCCGACGAGTTTTAGGGAGGCTATTATTGGCCCTCTCTAGAGTCCTAATAAAGATGCTGCTGTTGTGAATAAGGCACATCCTCACAGTTGAATGGACCGGATCGGACCGACTTGCCCTAAACTTTTAATTGCCTCTCTAGCTGCCGGCTCGGTCCGGTCCCGCCCGCCCCGCCCCGCCCCGTCCGCGGCGGCGGCTCAGCTGTCACAGTAAACGCAGCCATTCGCGACCGATGTCTTCATCCTTCTCACGCCACACACACACACACACGGCAGTCCTAGCCCAGAGTCCGAGTGAATGTGTCCGTTTGGAATCGCTTCCGGCACCCTGGAGGTGCGGCGGCGGCAGCAGCAGACAGAGGCCACTGCTGGGGGCACGCTTAACTCCTTCTACAGAGAACGGCCCCGCCCCGCCCCGCCCCGCCCCGCCGTGATAAGCAGGTCCCGCCGCGGCGCCGCTCACTTTTACAGTGCCACTAATGGAGCGCGGACAGCTGGTGCAGCTGCGGGCCGCCACCTGCTGCAGCTGTACGCCGCAGCAGCCGCAGCAGACACCGCCCCGCCCCGCCCCGCCCCGCCCCAACCAACTACCTACCAATCTAACCCGCTTACACGCGGGAAGAGAGAAATAATAAACCTTGCCATAGCGCTTAGTACCTGCGGCTGTTGTGCGCAATCTACACATTTCTTTTTTCATAAATAAAACTGATATGAATTTAAAGAGCACGGAGAGCGTCCGACGGGACAGGATTGGCTGACAGCTACCGAGGTGGGCTGCGGTGCAGGCCGGCGGGACAGTGTCCAGGCTGGGCTGCGCTGTCACGAGGGCGGGGCGGGGCGGGGCGGGGCGGGGCGTACCGGAGCAGGGGCTCGATAATGAGAAAGGGCTCCTCCGCCGCGCCGCGTCGAGAGGGGAGCGGAGGCTAGGCGCCACCGCGCACCCCGAGGAGGACGGGGGAAACGGAGATAGAGCGAGAAAGAGAGTGAGGAGAGAAAAAACACGCAAAAGAGGCCAAATTCCGCAAGATATATTCCAGCAATGCAAGGCGAGGGGGCCGGCGCGGCGGCCAGGACGCCAGCGCCGATGAAATATGGCTGGTGGAAGTGAATCATCAAACGGGTCCTGATAAGCGAACGACCATTAGGACGGGCGATAACGACCCAGCGGACTGGAGCTGGGCGAGGCGGGGCGGGGCGGGGCGGGGCGGAGCGCGGCGGGCGCGGCGGGGGCAGCGCGAACAAATTAAAACCAACTACCGCGGACAGGGCAGGCGGCGCCCAGCCAGCCCGATCTGACGCCCCGGTCCCGGGCCAATGCTTCAACATTTTAACGCCCAGAGTGGCGCGAAAATTTGACGACGCCAATATAACGGGGAAGGGAGGAGGAAGGGATGGGTGGGGCCGTTCGGGCGGGACTTTTGTCGAAATGGCGTCGAAATGGGCGCGGAGCCGCCTCCGCCTCGGCCCGGCCTGCGGGCCAGAGGGCCACCGCCTCGAGGACCAGGAGCGGGGAGCAGCCCACCCTCCCCACCAAGGTCGCTGGCTGCTTGGGATAGCACTTTTTCCCCGCCAGTTGGCAGGCCGAGAGACAATCATACGTCCTACAAGAGTCATTTGGAGCGACAAGGGCCCTCGTGCCCTGCAGGGCAGCGCAGGGTCGTGATATCCGCGATCCATCCGCGTCTGTATTACCTCCTCCCCCACCCCCACCACCCCACTAACTCGAGCGCTACGCACTGTGCCGTCACGCAGGTTTTAGACGCGAAGGTGAAGTTGATTTCAAAAGTATCAGCAGGACTTTTGTTTCTATTTATGACAACGACACCCGCAGCAGCACAGCAGCCAGGTGCGTGGCAACGGGGCGGCGGCCTCTGCACCGCTAACCGACCGGAGGCTAGAGGTGCCACTCGTGGGGAAGGAAAATTTTTGTACCTAGGTTGGACGAGGCCTTGTGTATATCTTACCGAAGTACAAATTCGTTTGGGACGATTATTTTTTAAATGTACTCAGGCTAGGTTCAAATTCTTAGATACAAAATTGCATTTGAGGTAGATGTGCACAAAGGCGCCTTTCGCTCTCTCGGTTTCCTTTTAGAACCACACGCCTCCCCGCTCGCACTATACCCTCAGCCAGTGGGCATCTCGAGAGCAGCGCTGCGCTCACCCCTACACCAACCACTTTTTTCTCTCTCTCTCTCACACACACACACAGGGTGAGTCAGGGATGCCCTGCTCCCCGACGAGGCGCGTGGGAGAGAAGGGTTCGCTGGCTGGGGCTGGGGGTGCCGGCTGGGGCGCCGGCGATAGGCTCACTGATAGGAAACCGACAGGGTTTGCCGAGCAGAAAATAAGTCGCAGCTCAGCAGCCTCCAGGACCCCTCCAGGACCCCTCCAGGACCCCTCCAGGACCGCTCCAGGGCCTTTCCAGGATCACTCAACGAGGACCTCCATGAGGACTTTCACGCACCACGGACTCACAAATTCCCCTGGCGCAAATCAATTAATTCCTACAAAACCCTTTAACTCCTGCCCACGACCTTAACAGGAGGGACGCTAGACCAGGCCCCACAAGGCTCGACCTGAGATACTGCAGGGGTTTCAAGGCTCCCACTCCAGGCTCCAGCTCCATCAGCCCCGCGGGGCGCACCGCGTTATTTGCCAAGATAAGTTCAATCAGGGCGGCGACGGGGTGGCTGGGGAAACACGCATCCCTTCAATATTTATTTTCCGCATTGGTGGGGGGGGGGTTGGGAGAAGGGGCCTAACCGCGAAGAGACGAAAGGGGATGAGGGGGCCCCTTGATGCGGCATCGGGTGGGGTTGGGGCGGGGGCGGGGGCGGCGAGCATACTGATGACACACGAGCCACCCCCTAAACCGCCCCCGACCCGACCCGACCCGGGGGAGGGGGTTGGGGGTGGAACGGAAAACGGAGGGGATTGAAAAGAAGACTCAAGGTTGGCAAATATGGCGAGGCCGGGGCTAAAGGAATGGCAGGGCAGGGCTGGGGACGGGCGGGGGAGAGGGAGGAGCGGAGCGGCGGAAGCGGGCTGAGCGGCGGGCTAAAGCCCTTTGCCTGATTTATTGGGGCTCCACGCCGCACCGCGCTGCACTGCGGGATATATGTCCCCTCCGCGCGGGGCGGGGCGGGGCGGGGACGCGCAGTACTAGTGGCTCTGCCGCGGCAGTCCTACCGGCGGCAGTGCGGCCGGCACAACACACTTCCTCTCTCGTGCACAGTATCTCTACTGCGCAGCAATGGCAGCGAATGTCCTGACTGAAAATCACAAAATCTGCTTAAGCAGGTAAAGGTAAAAATAAAACCCTAGAATTGTATTGAAGTCCAATTTTGCGGGTTTCTTCGACAACAAGGGGGAAAAAAGGAAGATAAAAGAGAATGGGTGTCTCGTAGATTTATGCCGGTGTGCGCTCGCGTCCCTCACGCAGGCCCGCCCTTGCTCTGCCTTGGTCGGGGTGCGGCGGGGTGCGGCGGGGTGGGGCGGGGTGCGGTGGGGCGCGGCGGGGTGCGGTGGGGCGCACGAGTCCGGCTGACGCAGCTGGCAGCAGTCCCGCCGGGCGGCCCGGGCAGGGCCGGACCCTTCGCTTTATCCGCCACTTTCTATTCATTGTCGGGCATAACGGCCTCGGCGAGGCGTCAAGACAAGCGGGTGGGGTGGTGGGGTGTGGCGGGGCGGGGTAGGGTGTGGGGGCGGTGTACCGCGAGGTGCAATGCGTACGCATGCCTCCTCGGTCTCGGTGGTGCAGCCCTCACCGCACTGCGCTGCGGTTCATTGGGCCGCGCAAGAATGCAGCGCCAGAGGAAACAGACTCGTGCCAGTATTGCCGAACATGTCAAATATCACAAATGTACACAGGCGCGTTCCTTCCTCAGAGTTAGCCGTAGCATGTGCGTGTGTAAAGGAGAAAGGGGGTGGGGGGTGCAGGGGGGCAGCCACCTTCAGTACCACGTCCACCCCCGCCCCGCCGCGCGCCCCCACCCGACGCGCCCGCCAGAGCAGGCGGGAGAGAGTAGGGTCGTATAACGGCCATGTTTTATTTACCTTCACTTTCTCCGGGGGTTTTACAGCGACACAAGGGACCGGGTGGGAGGGGGGAGGAAAAGGAAAAGGGGGCGGGGGGGGGGGCAGGGCCAAAGGGCCCTCGGACCAACCCCACGACCGAGCGTGCAGCATCCCGCCCCCGAAAAAGGGTCATGTATGGGTAAAAATGGGTAAAAGCAGCGGAAAACCAGGCCCTTCGAAGGCCTTTTGGCGAGAGGGCAGGTGGGAAAGAGCAGGAAGAGAGAGAGGGAGAGGAAGGGAGGGCGGGTGTGCGGGAGTGAAAGAGGCGAAGGGACGGGGAATACGGGAAAGGGGCAACACAAACAGAAATAACGAACATAAATAGACGTGTCAGGAGCCTCGGGGACGCGGGGCGGAGGGGCATAAAGGCGCTTAAAGGACAGAGATAAGACTAAGGAGGCGGCCGCGCCGGGGGCGGGCGGGGGCGGCGGGGGGCGGCGCGCTGCGGAGCAGGTGATGCGGCAGCAGCCCGGCCCGTGCCGAGGCGAGGCAGGGGGAGAGATATATGGCCCGGAGCGCTACCGCCCTACGTTCCGTATTAAACTTGCAATTTCCGCGCGGTTTTCGCTGAAAAAGGGGGACGAGGAGGAGGAGGAGGAGGAGGAGGAGGAGGAGGAGGAGGAGGAGGAGGAGGAGGAGGAGGAGGAGGAGGAGGACACGACGACGCGCCGGACAGGCCGCCCGGCCCGGCCCGGCCCGGCCCTGCCCTGGCTGTTGTATTAATTAAGAGCCGGAGCGTCTGTGCCCCGCCCCGCCCCGCCCCGCCCCGCCCCCCGCACCACCACCACCACGCCGCGACACGCTGGCGGCAAAAGTTGGACGAAATTAAACTGGAAATGGAACTTCTCAGGCCGCGCGCACCGCGCACAGGCCGGGGGGCGGGGCGGGGCGGGGCGGGGAGAGGTCAGGTACTTGCCGCCACCTGGGCATTGATGGATGGCTGGGTCCCGGGCGGTCCTGGCCCCCGGCCCCGGGCCTGCCTGCCTGCCTGAGGGTCCGGCCGCCGCTGCTGTGTGAAACAGTTTAACCCGGTTTAGCCGATAAGGGGAAAAAAGAAAACCGGAGGCGAGGGGAGGGGGAGGGGGGACAGCTGGGTTAGGTCGAGCAAGCCGAGGGGCGGGGCGGGGCAGGCGGGAGGGACGTGGGGGCTGCAGCGTCGAAAAAAGAGAGAGGGGGCGGAAGGGGGTTGCTCTGCTCCGACACTGTTTGCCTTTCTCTTTTTGAGCGGGGCGCCGCCGCGGCGGTCGCAGCTGGCTGCGGACGGGCATGGCAGGGCGTAGCGTTATTAGAGCGAAGGGCCAGGCAGGCGCCCCGCCCCGCCCCGCCCCGCCCCGCCCCGCCCCGCCCCGCCCCGCCCCGCCCCGCCCCGCCGACCGCGACAACTAGCGGCGCGGCGCATCCCCGTAAAGCGATACGCAGCCATCCCACTCTACCCGCTTTATTGGTTCAATTACGGCTCGCGGCGCGGCGGGCGCGGCGGGCGCGGCGGGCGGCATGCAAAGCAAATTGTGGCCACAAGTGAAGGGGGGCGTTGCGCAGCCCCGCCCCGCTCCGGGCACGGGCCGAGCGAGCGCCCCTTGTGCCAGCCGGGCCTACAAGGGAAATGAAACGGCTTTGGCCGAAAAATAAAGTGGAGAGAGTACAGTGGGCTACGGGGCCTTACCCCGCCCCGCCCCGCCCCGCCCCGCGTGGGTGGAGGGGTGGGCCTCGGCCTCAGCCCTCCAGGTGTTGTTGAGGGTGATGGGCGCGGGGCCGCACCGCCGAGGAGGAAGATGCGAGCCGTGATCGCAGAGATAATAGAGGGGAGGGCGGGAGAGAAGTTGAGGATAGAGAGAGAGAGGGAGACAGGCAGATAGGAGTAAAAGAGGAAAGTAGGACGGCGGGACACAACACTCGTCGCGTAAAGGATATCTAATTCCACTGACTAAACACGCGGGCGCGGTCGGCTGAGAGCCAGAGGGAGGCAGTGAGAGAAGGAGTGGGGTGTGAGGTGGGAGAGGAGAGAAGAGGAGGAGGAGAGGAGGGAAGGAGTGCGCCGCCAGGCTTTTACCAAGTTTGTGCAGCAGTTGGAGATACGAGTCTGTCAAGGCTGCGCCGCGCCGCGCTGGGATGTGGGATCTGAGCATCGGAGCTCAGCCCCTATCACCCTGGCCCCAGGACGGCCCCCGCCCCGCCCCGCCTCGCCCCAGGCCGCCCAGTCTCCATACGGACAAGTTACTCGACGATCAAGGCGACGATACTTCAACTCCAACTTGGCTTGCCGGAAATAAGGGATGGATAACTGATCACGGGTGTTTACGGGATAAATTTGGCGTGATATATTCGCAGACTACACACACTACATTTGTTCATGCATGCGTTTGAAAAAAATGCATAAGCTGAAGCTGAGCATGTCAAAAAAAAATCCGTGCCGTGACGCCTCCAGCTCCTACTAGCAGGTGAGAGCCGGTAGCCGGTACGCTCCGGTCAGCCGGCCGCAGGTGACCGGAGGGCGGGCGGCGAGGTGAACGGAGCAAAGAGTTTTCTTTCCAAATGGAGAGTACATTTCCATCGGGAATACATTAAAGAAACGTTCGTCACGTTAGCTTCCTCCAGGACGGCCGCGGCCGCGGTCTGGAGCCTTCACAGCCCGCTGTCGTCGAACCGCACCGCACGAGGAGAAAAGAGCTGGACGCGACCCGAACGACACTCGAAATCCAATCCCGGCTCTGCACAAAGCGGACCCCGGCCCCGCCCCTTCTAGGGTCGGGCGAGGCGGGGCGGGGCGGGGCGGGCCGCACCCTTAGGCCCTCTACTCGCCCTCGCAAACCGCGCGGCGAGGCGAGGCGCGGCGAGGCGTACCGAGACAGGGACAGATGTCCGCTCGCCGCCCCGCCCCATCCCATCCCGCCCCGCCCTCCACCGCCTCGTTCCAATACGCCCGGGGGCCACACTCCCCGCTGGGAATCGCTTGCAATTGACTAACCCGGCCGAACCCCGCCCAACCCGCCCCGCCAGGAGCAACAGATCTCTTCACCCGCCGGGGAAACAAATCGTTGCATCCACACCCTGTGCCGCGCCGCGCCGCGCCTGATCCCCAGTGGACGCCCGAGTGACAACCCCTAACGCCTTACCATTACTAGCTCTTTAAACTCAAGTTAACAGTGACATTCTACAACTGCGTAAGTTACGTATAAGGCGGCCTTGCGTCTCACGTCGCACTCCTAGGACGCCGTACAGCGGAGGGGGAACGAGAGAGCGAGTAGGTCTACCTCGCTCCCCTCGGCACACTACACCACACCTTCCAAGCGAATTCCGGGAGAATTTCGCGGTCCTCCTCTGCGGCAAAGGGGAAGAATTGGAAAGGGGGAAGAGAAGGAGAGGGTGGCAGAGAGAGGGAATGAAAGCAGCGGTCTGGGACAAAGAGAGAGAGAGAGAGAGAGAGGGAGAAAAGTCGTAAGGGGAAAAAGAGAGAGAGCGACAAACGCAAGCACACTTGCTGCGTCGCATCTTGCTTACCCCTCTGTGTACTCTGTGTGTGTGCGAGGGCGCGCGCGCGCGCGCGTGTGTGTGTGTTCCTTCCCGATCTGGGGGGAGACTAATCTGCTAGAAAAATGAGGTGCCCGGCCCAGCTAGGCGCCCCAGTGTGTGTATACGTGTGTGTGTGTGTGTGTGTGTGTGTGTGTGCGCGCGCGCGCGCCTGCGCTGCAGCGCTGCCACCCCCGCACGCGCGAGCACTGCACCCTAATTGCCAATCTACGGGCCAATGATCCGCTGCATCATGGCGAGGAGACCCGAGCAAAGAATGGTGCGTTCTACTCTGCGCCGCGCTGCGCCGCGGTCCCTCCGGGTGGGCGGGAGGCTGCCCCCCCCCCCCTCCCCCACACCTCGCCTCACGCCCCAGCGCGCCATAGCCAAACTGCACGCCGCCGCCCGTCTCCATTCGAAAGGCGTTAACGCGCAATCTGCAGCGGGGATTATCCTTTGACGGGGAAGCCGTGTGGCAGGCAGGCAGCCGCGTGACTCAGGCGGTGCGGGGCGGGGCGGGGCGGGGCGGGGCGGGGTGGTGCGGGGTGGTGCGGGGTGGGGCGGGGCGGGGTGGGGCGGGGCGGGGTGGAACGGGACGGGGACGCATTTATTAACGCGGACATCAGCCGCAGCGGCAGCAGCGCGCGGCGCGGCGCGGCGCCACGGGCCAGGCTCGCAATAATAAGTCGACTTTTTGGGGGCGGCAAAAACGTGGAGACTCAGGCGGGGGCGGGGGCCGCCGCGCCGGGGCCCTCAGCCCGGCAAATTAGGGAGCGGCAGCGGCAACGGGTCCCTGCGAGCGAGCCCGCAAGGGGTAAAAGTTGTGCGAGCGAGGCGTGGCGCGGCGTGGCGCGGCGTAGCGTGAGGCCCGCAACGCCACCCGGCTCGGCTCGGCTCGGCTCGGCTCGGCCCGGCTCGCACCAGCGCTAAGCAGGGCGTTACGCCGTACCGAGGCCCCCGCCGCCCCACTCTCTGCTCCATGCCTGCTGCGCCCCAGTTTTTAGTCGACCCGACCCGACCCCGCCCCGCCCGACAACCCCCCAAAACCCAGCAGTCCCCCGGCGGCGTCGCGTCGCGTCGCGCCGCCCCCGCCGCGCGACAAATATGCGACCCGGGCTGATAATTAGCGGCGACCCCCACCCGACCGCCCCTCTGCCCCGCCCCGCCCCGCCCCGTCCGGCGAGTGCAATATTGCGCGCGGCATATGGCACCGAGGAGAGCCACTTGGCCGCCCCCTGGCACGGCCCCATATCGCACTTTAAGCGCCGCGCCCCGCCCGCCCCGCCGTGTCCAGCGTGATGCCCTCCCCCTCCCCCTCACGACCACTCCCGCCTTCTTTTATCTACGGTTCACCGAACCTGAGGGCCGTTCGTCGTGAAAAGTAAAGCAAGCCAGGGCTCTGACCTGCCCTGCTCTGCCCTGGTGATCCCTGACCGCTATTGCACGGCCCCGGATTACTTCTGCCCCCCTTCCCCGCCTGGCATCTCGGCCTCGGCCCGAGACCACAGACGTTGTACGTACAGCCCGGCTATGCCCTGCTGGCCATGGCCCCTTCCAGAACCAGCAAAATCGCCTTTCTTATCCTTCCCCTTAATTCCGGCACTTTGCAGCGCGGCGGGTCGCGGGGCCCCGGCCCGGCCCGGTCCGACTGACCCGGACCACGGTCCGGACCAATTAAAGTGGCTTTTGATCCTTTGGTCTCCGTCTCTTTTCGTTCCGTTTGTGCGGCGCGCGGGCCGCGGGCCGACCCCCTCTGTGGGCGCCATGCGTCGTCCGTTGGACCCGCCCGGCCCGGCGCGGCGCGGCGCGGCAGGGTAGGGCAAGCCCATGCCGTCCCACAACCTATCCCTGCCCTGCTCTAAAATCTTTTCCTGAATTTCTATACAGCAGCGCGCGGGCGGTCCCGGAGCTTTTGCCATGCCATGCCGGACACCGCACTGCCAGCCCGACACAAATACTTGTAGAACCGCACCCGACCCGGCGCCCGGCGGCATCAACGCCGCGAGAATACTTCTGCTGCTTAGCGGGAAGATTAATGGACTCGACAAGTCCTCCCCTTTCCCTCCCTCCCCCCGCCACCAACCCCCAGGGCTGCAGGGCGAAAAGGGGTGGCGGGGCGGGGCGGGGCGGGGCCGGCATGTCGCGTGCGAGACATCATTAAATTGCATTAAACATTAAATATTGGGGCAGCGCGCACCGCATCCCACCCCGCCCCGCCCCGTCCCACCCTGCCGACACGCCACGTCACCGCCTGTACACATGCGTCTGCTCACCCCTCCGCTCGGCGACGTCGCCGCCCCGCCCGCCCCGCCCGCCCCGCCCCAGCGCGCCGCGCCACACCCCGCACAAACACCAGGAAGGGAACAATTTCTCAGTCCGAAGGGTATTTAAGCACCACGGCACGGCGTCGGCGGAGGAGCAAACGCCTCGCCCCTCCGTCATCCCCGCCTAAACGACTTTTATGAGGCGGTCTGTGAGGCCGTGGGGGCGGCGGAGAGGCGGCGGGGGCGGCGCGGGGGTGGCGCGGCGCGGCGCCGGGCCCGGGGGCGGACCATGTCTGTTATTGCATCCAGACAATAGCCCGATAGCACGCCAACATCGTCAATACCGCCGGCCGGAGACAGACGGGGAATAAGAAGAACCCTTTACGCCCCTCGGCATCATCCGGCTCCCCGCCATCTTCCGGCATCTCCTCCTCCCTCTATACTTTTTCCCTCCGGATAACACACAGACACACACACACACACACTCGCACACACACGCACGCGCGGGCGCAAGAGTCTCTCCGCCCCTCCCCTCTTTCTAAAGGCCTTAACTTCGACTTAAACGTGCGCCGTGTATAACGCAAAGTCTGACCAACTGTTACGGCTCACCGTGTGGAAAACGAGGAAGCGGGGAGGAAGGAAAGAGAGAGAGAGAGGAAGGGAGGGGAGGGGTGGTGGGAGGCGCAGCGACGCGAGAAATATCCTCCGCTTCTGCCTCCGCTGGGAAGGCCGGGACCGGGCCGAAGCCCAGCCCAGCCAGCGGACGTCTCATACATTTATGCTCTTTAGATTGGAGGCCGTGCCCGTGGCGTGCGGAGGCGGTTGGGGTTTTGTAACCCCTCCTGAGCGGGGCGGTCAGGCACAGCGCGCCGCGCAGCCCCGCGGCCAGAGGTAATCGCAGCAATTCCCTCGGCCTCCACCAGCAGCTCTCTGCCCTACCACTCTCTCTCTCCCTCCCTCTCCGGGCGGGTCGCGCGGGGTAGGCGGAGGCATCAGGACGTCGCCTCGCCGCTCGGTGGTAAATAATACGCCACATTTCAGCAAAGTCCCCACCGCTAGGCGGCGCCAGCAGCCGCGTGCGGGCGCAGGGGCCGCTGCAGGGCGGGGCGGGGCGGGGCGGGGCGGGGCGGGGCGGGGCGGGGCGGGGCGGCGCAGGGCACCAGGGGCTCCGCGGAGCTCCGCGCCAGCGTCCGAGAGTAAATCCTCCCCTTTCCTCTCCGCTTTGAATTAATTTCAGCAGCGCGCGCACCCCAGCCCAGGACAGCGCCGTGACGGTGGCGCGCTCTGGCGGCGGCTTTGCCGCGTCGTCTAAACGAGACCGGGTGCTTCTCTCCCGCCCCCGCCAGAGGCCGTCTGAATAAAACAACCCCCTGGCTAGGCTAGTCCGCGTCCGGCCCGGCCCGGCCCGGCCAGGCCAGGCGCGGCCCGGCCCCGCGCGGTAAATCTCACCGTCACGGACAAAACAAAAATCGCGTCCGAGGCCTAGTGCCTGGCAGTTGGGCTGGGGCGGGACTAGCCTATCTTGCCTCGCCTGGCAGGCCTCGCCTCGCCTGGCCTCGCACACCGCAGGGCTCCCCGCCAGCACCGCACCGACATTTATCAAGCAGCCGGTCGGGTCGGGCCTACTGGCCTACCGCGGCGCGGCCTACCCGCGGGCCTAGCTCCGCCCCGCCCCGCCCAGGCCTCGGCCACTAAGCCGGGCGCGCCAGTCTAACTTTGAACTCAATTTGGGCCGGGGTAGAGATCAGGAGCGGGGGCGGCCGGGGCCGGGCCGACAGGGAGGGACTAGGTCATTACTGACTTAGCGCCACTCACACCGCCGAGGTATCTATTTCAGTTTCGGACCACTGCTCAAAGGTTTTACTCGCAAACTCCCTCGGGACCCTCCCCAGTGTGTTCCCTGCCGGCGAAGCTCGGCGTTGTTCCTCGTGTCTTTCTCCACCGCTGCGCCAGCCGCCGCCCGCGAGTGAGCTCTCCAGATAAGACACCGCGCGCTCCCCTAACTTTACCCCTATAGCGCCTGCACGATGCGCCGCTCCACTGACCTACATCCGTCGCGATAAGAAGACTCCCGCCCGGCCCCGCCCCGCCCTGCCGCGGCCATCGGCCATCGGACGAAATGGAAGGGAATGGTCGGCAGGGTGCGCCGCGGGAAGCAAATCCACAATACGAGAGGCAAATCGCCAACATTTAAGCCGGACCTCTACCGATAAATCCCAACGAACCGTTCTCTCCCTCCCCTTTTCTCACACGCATATAGGTACTTTCTCCTTGCGTCTCTGCACCTGCGCGCCATCGCATCGCACATACCCAGCAGGTATCAGAAATGTCACCTAGGTGAGAGAGCCCCGAGGTCCTGTTAGCACTAGCACCGGGCGGGGCGGGGCGGGGCGGGGCGGGGCGGGGTGCGCCAGAGACGAGAACGCCCGCCAGGCGGAGCGGAGCAGAGCGCCGCGGCGCACAGAGCAGGGAGCCCAGCCCCGGGGGAGAGTTGGCGCCGCGGCCGCGCCCAGCCCGCCGCCCTGCATGACCATCTGCTGCAGCCGGCCCGCCCCGCCCCGCCCCGCGGGCGAAACGATGAATGAACGCATCTGAAAACGTGTTGTCATTACTGGCCTCCCCTCCCCCTCCCCGGGGCGACAAGTACAATGCCAATCTCTGGGGACTGCAAAAGCACATCATCACCGCGCAGTGCAGAGCGCAGCATGACCGCCCCCCACCCCACCCCCATATAGCGCGATGCAAGTTCATTTCCACGGCCGCGCCGCGCAGAGCACGCGCGCTCAGGCCAGGCCTACCATACTAGAAAATCGATATATTTTTATCCGCTTACAACAATCTTTCTTTTTTTTTTAACGTAAATCTGTTATTGCACGATACGTGCTAAAGGAATGTCGGCAGAAAGATTGGTATCACAAAACCCAGTGGCGAAACACTCACAAAAAATATGGCGATGTAGAGATAGACAGCTAGAGGGGAGGTCGCAGGGGTGGGAGGGTGTGAGGGAGGGAGCGGTAAGGGGAGGGCGAGAGTCGATGTCAATTCGAGTCCGTCCGATGGCCATAGATAGCGCGTCGTGTGCGGTGAGTGCATGTCGGCTGGACATTTTCATTTCACTTGTTCACCGGACGCGCGCCGCACGCCGCGCCGCGGCGGTGGGACACGGAATGAATGAATAAATGATGATGGCTCAGGCGCGCAGGGCGGCGCGCAGGGCGGCGTGCAGGGCGGCGTGCACGGGGGCGCCCGCGCACCACGGCACTGCGCTACTCGCACGACCAGCGCGTGACCCACTTGTTGGAGTGCGACAGAGATCTTGTCAACCTGGCCAATGGTTTTTTCTTTTTTCCAGTCACATAAAAATTCCGTTTCTTTTTTTTCCCCGCAACGCGCATAGATAGGGAGGAATATAGCGTTTCACGACCATTGTCTCGTTATACACATAGGATGGCAAGCTCGGCACGATGCTGCCGTGTTGGGTACGGCCGGGGTGCGGCCCTACCCCACCCCACCGGCATTACATATTCCACGAGAGGGTGCAGCGGCGGGGCGGGGCGGGGCGGGGCGAGGCGCGGAGAGGCGGGGCGGGGCGAACAGTCCGATCTCACAACAAATGTCGCTCCGCTGCAAGAGTTTTCCCCTTTCCTTGGGGAAATTCGCGCGCGGCGCGCGCTGCGGCGCCTTGGCCGCCGGCGCTGCGGAGCGCCGGGAGGGCAGGAGAGATAGGAAGAGAGGCTGGAGGGAGGTTGTTCCGGCGAATACGGACACCAGTCGTTGCTTCCAGACTCGCGCCGGCGCAGCGCGTCTTCACAAAGCGGGGCAAAAAGAAAAAAACTAGACAGAAACGGTTTCTCTTTTCCGCGGGTGCCGACTCTGTTACAAGGGCGTTGCGCGGGGGCACGACGGACTTCGACAGCACGGCCAGCAGGCGGAGCCGGGCGCGATGCAAGCGGTTTGAGAGGCGTCCCTCACTTGGGATCCGTCTCACGTGCACCCGCCCCGCCCCGCCCCGTCGAGACGTGAGGCGGGGCCCAGTGTAGTGGCGGAGGAGGGGGAGGGGATGAAACGCAAATTGCCCAGCACACCCTGGCTGGCTGGCGGGCGGGCCGCGCTGGGCTGGGCTGGCCCCGAGGCAACGACTGAATTCGTAATCCGCTCCAATGGAGTGTGGGGCGGGGCGGGGCGGGGCGGGGCGGGCCGTTCGGCATACACTTTGCACACGCACAAAGTATCCCTTAGGCCGGCTCTTAGGTGGCCGCAGGGCGCAGGCACGCCTGCAGCGCAGTGAGTGCAGTCGGAGCCCTGGCCCCGCCCCGCCCGGGCCGGGCGCTAGGGCTAACGAGGTGGCAATCACACGCGCGTTAGCACGGCGCGACGAGGCGCCAGTGCAGGGCGCCGCACCCAGGGTACCGTTCAACTGGCTTAACAAAACTATGCAGTTACTTTCGTCCTAAATGTGTCTCTGACACGAAAAAGTATTATGCACCAAAAATTTAGTATCGAAAAAATGGTTAAGATGCTTGACGTAGGAAACGAGCGTCCGCGGTGGCAGCCTCGGAGAACACCAAGTAGTCCGTACATTTTACATTAAAATCAGCCGGCATCGCCGACCGCGCCCCAGCGCTATCTAAACGCCCTCTCGGTCTCCCACAAGACGCCCCCTCCCGTCCCAAGTTGCTGTTGTTGCTCGCAGAGTCGGCGCTGCTGTGCCGTGCCGCGCGCAACTTTGTAGCTTTCAAAAGTTTGTCTAAGCAGAGACCGTCAGGCCGTCAGGCAGGCAGACGACAGACAGACAGACAGACCGACAGGCTGACAGACAGGACAGCAGGCCGGCCCGTCCACTTCATTACTGTGGGCTGAATAGCAAACAGGCGCCTCCCCTCCCTCCCCACTCCTCCCGCCCTGTGTCTTTTTGCCAGTCGCAGTGACGGGGCCAGGCGCCGGGGAGCAGCCCTAGAAGCCCTACACGACACACCCCTGCCCTGCGCGGGGCGGGGCGGGAGGGTTGGCGCCGGGCCGGGGGCTACGAGGCGTGATTTGGGGGAGTCGCGTCGGTCATCGCGCCGCCGGGCTGCCCCGCCCCGCCTCACCCCGCCCCGCCTAGCGCTGGGCACTGGGCTGGCGCTGCCGGGCGCGCCGGGTAGGCCGCCCGCCCGCACTGGCGCCCGGCGGGACGGCCTACCTCCACGGCGCTCGGCGGCCTAGCCTGGCTGCAGTCTCATAACGCTCTGCGCGGCGCGGACCATGTGCCTTACCTCACAGCACGCGCGCTCCTGCTGGCCAAGCAGTGCCAGAGAGCGGCCGGCTGAAGCCCAATCCCTCCCCAGGGCCCCACCCCACTCGGCGCCGCGCCGATTAGATTGATGCCTCCTCCTCTTCCTCCTCCTCCTTTTCCACCTCCTTCAGCCCCCTTCCCGTTCTCTTGCACACACTTCCTTCGGCTCCCTTATTACCGATGCACAGACGACGTTAAACGTGATAAAGAGTCTCGGTTTTCCCGAATGACCTTTCAAAACCGCAAGCATCTGAACGTGTACCAGTTTAAGCGCTCTCCTCGCGGTCAGGCCAGGCGCGCCCCGCCAGGGCAGCTCATGGTGCGGACCACTCCAGGTGCTGGCGCCGCTGTCAATGACACGCCCCGCCTCGCCCCGCCCGCTGGAGCTGGAGGCCCTCCCCGACCGCGCTGCCAATAGCGATCTAATGCGTTTCTTTGTCCACAAAATTCCATCGCGTCGGTGCTATACGCCACTAAGCCCGCGCCACACCCCCATTGTGGGGGCGAGCTGCTGGACTAAGGGTGACTACCATCCCCCTTCCCCCTAGCCTTACACCTTTTTCATTTTTTCCCCCTTATACCGGCAGAAGACAACGGTCTGACAAATTGAACAGCACCGTTTTGTCGACAGACGCATTCTCTTATAGAGTAATCATGGCGGTGAAAAGGCAGAGAGCGCGGGATAAAAAAATATGGCGGGAAGAAAATGTTGAAGAGGAAGCGAGCAAAACTGAGTCGGCAGACGACCGCCCCCTCCCACACTGCAAGTAGTATAAACCCTGCGACGTCTCCCCCTGCCCCTCTCTCCCTTTAGCCAAATCCCTCGCTTTCGTCGTCTACCCTTCACCGGGCCCCCGCCCCCCTACGCACTGTCATCCAAGCTCGCTACCCGCCCCGCCCCGCCCCGCCCCGCCACTCCGCCAGCCAGGGCAGCCCTGCCGGGGAGGGACACCAGCCGAAGCCCCGAAGACGACAAGCCATACGTGAAAACTGAGAGACGGGCGAAAAACGACAACGGCGAGCTTACGGGGAGCAAGAAGAACCCTGCCCTACCCTGCCCGTCCCTCCCGAGCGGGATAGGAGAGCCGGGCCCGCCCCGCCCCGCACAACAGAGGCCACGCCCCGCCCTGCCCCACCACAGCAAGGCCCTCCTCCGCAACCTCCCCTCATCCGACTTCTTCTAGCACTCCTTACACAGCACTACGGTCAAAATAAAGCGCACCGTCCGGCTTCACCCAGAAGGAAGAGCATGATATTAGTTTTGGCAACCATCCACATCAATGTTATACGGTTGTGACGACCGAATTTCGGTGATCATGACCACAAAATCGAACTTGCCTCAACCATCATTTTAAGTTTGTCTCTGAGCTTACGACACGTCGATTTCTACAACCTTACATTTTCCTAAGTGCTGCCTTGGCGCTGCTCTGCCGCCCACGAGCAAAGGCGGACGGCTCAACGACTTCTTCAACTTCAACTTACCCGCCTAGAAATACCGACCCCACCGTTTCTTCGACGGGAGTTGGATTCCACCTCCCCGACTCCATAAACGTTCTCACGCCTCCTCGCTCACAGGCGGGCGGGCGGGCAGGCTCACACACACACACGCACACACCGACCTACGTTCGCGCCTTGATGACACGTGGGTCGAGTGGAGGAGGGGGTAGAGGGGGAGGCGGTCTGTAATTGAAACGTCAGGACGCCAAGGGGGAACGTCCCCCCTTTCTCCCCGGGCAGGCCTTTCCCTTTCAGTCCGATGCAGCGGGCCGCTGGCTCTCCTCTCCCCTCATCGGCCCCAACTCCACGCCGCGCCCAGCAGCTCGCGCCCAGGGATTCACAATTCAGTCAGACACTCCCAAGTCTCTGTCTGTCGGGCTGTCGGCCAGTCAGTCTGTAATCTCTCCTTCTCTCTAACACACATCTTCACAAACCCTGCGCGTCTCTGCTTTCGTAATACAGCTCTCGTTCTTAAACGCATGCAGGAATTGCGCGAATGTATAACCCGGTGCTGACGGAGAAACCGCGACACAAGTTGAGCTCGTCCCGCGCACTCACTCCCCGTGCAGCGGACGGACTCGGGTCCACCGGTACTCACTCACCGCACCGCACCGCACTGCACTGCACACCACTCACCTGCAAGCACACAGACAACCATTAAAATTTTACACTCAAGTCGACGGACAAGAGGGCCTCCCTCCTCCTCCTAGAGCAGTGCTGCTGCCGCTGCATGCGACCCACTGCACGCACTGCGCACCCGTCGCCGTGTGTAGTAGGGCGTGGTGTGGCGGGGCGGGGCGGGGCGAGGCGGGGGTAAGGGCCGCCAAAGAGAGCAGCCCTGGCTTCCTCTCGCAACACTCGCCGCCAGACCTCACTCTGCCCCGCACCGCCCCGCAACTGCACGGCGTTGAAGCGAAGCCCCAAAATAATTTTTGCAGAACGCCCGGGCCTCGGCCGGGCAGGGCCGCACCTTGCAGCCAGACAAGCTCCGAGGTGTGGCGAGGCGAGGCGGGGCGACGGACGGCGGGGTGCAGGGCCTGCAGGGCGCTACCCCGCTCCGCTTCGCCCCGGGGCCCGGCGCCATGCGGGGAGCAAGGGCCTAGCAGGCTGCCCTCCTACCCCTCCCCGTACGACTGCCCGCACGGCTCATCCTCCCCACACCCCCGAAAAATTGACGACACGATGAAAATAAAAATCACGGCTGCACACAAAATGTATGAGGTCTCACGGTTGCCATAGTTTTCGAGCAGCGGTCCTACCGCCTCCTCACTCCCTCCGCGCGCGTCTCACATAATTAGGACCGGGGCAAAAGAAGAAAAATATGGATGAGAGGGGGGAGGGGACGGGGAGGGAGAGGGGAGGGGGCTGAAGAAGATGCTGCCGCGGCCGCTGCTAGGGGCTGGCGAAAAAGATGAGGCGTCCTAGGCGGCGGGGAGGGGGGTGAGGGGGAGGGGAGGGGGCCACAAGCAGTCAGGGCGGGCGCAGCGGCAGCAGCAGCAGCGCTCAGCTAACGTGAAGAGCTCTACAGGACCTCAGAAGAGAAGAGAGAAAGGGAAGAGGATGGGGTGGGGTGGGGGCGGGAGGTACGTCAGGGGCTCGTAGCGCAGCGCAGCGCGCCATGGCGGGGTGGGCGGGGCGGGGCGGGGCGGGGCCGCTGGCCGTGCAAGAGGAAATAGGACACGAATTTTCGGTACAGCGGCGGGAGTAACATGCAGCGGGCCGCACTCATGGCCGCCTCAGCCTTCATTATGAGAGTCGGCGCGGCGCAGCGTGGCTGGTGAGGGGAGGGGGAGGGGAGGGGGGGAGGGGGCGTGGCCACCCACTGCACTCTGCACTAGCCTCTTGATTAATGGCGCTGATGGCGCCTGATGGATCGTGAGCTAAGCGCCGCGCCGCGCCGCGCCGCACTCCGCTCGCCGACCTGCACTGCACGGCTCCACCTGCCGTGGGACCTCGCCCTTCCACCACCCCCACCTCCCCCTCCACCAAGCACACTCTAATCACTCTGACAAACCCCCAAAGGGCCCAAGTGCAAACGGAACGCGTGTCGTCATTTGCGACCGACCGCACACAGCGCGGTTGTACCAGGGGGCTGGGCAGCAGCGCGGCGCCAACAGGCAGCATGCAGGCAGCACTGCGCGGACAAAAGGGGGGCGGACCCGATCCGTCATCAGCTTGACGGGGCTGTCGGGGGCGGCCGGGCCGGGGGCGGCGGGGGCCAACACCCCTTGATTTTCCTTTTTCATTAGCGCTCCTTTCCCTCTCCTCTCCTCAGCACCTCTTTGGCGCTCAACCCTTTCTCTCCCGCCCCGCTGAGCCCTTCGGCTGCGGCTACGCCTGCCGGCGGCCTGCGCTGCGCAGCGCGGGGCCAGGGGCAAACTGTTGGGCCAACAGCTTTGCGCCCCCGGCCCGGGCCCCCGCCGCACCCCGCCCCGCCACGAGCGCCAAAATCTCCAAAGACAACTTCCGTCATTTTTCACGGGGCGCCGCCACGGCCGTGTCGGCGGCCGACAGAACTGGGGTCGTTTTGGCACCGCGGGCGAGGAGGGGGTGGGTGGGGCGTTGGCCCTCCCTTCCCCTCCCCTCCCCTGCGTCGGCCCCTGCTCTGGATGCCAAATGAGCGCAGGGAAGCGCGGCTCAGGGCCCGGAGAGGGTAGGGTCGGACGGGAGTGATGTGGTCACCCTCATTGCTCATGACGACTGTCAGGGTCGCCGGGACCAGGAGGGAGGGTGGCGCATGGGCAGGCGCCCTCCTGCAGGGACAGGGCAGGGCGGGGCGGGGCGGGGCGGGGCGGGGCGGGGACGGCCCGAATAATTGTGGGGCGCGAGGCGAGGCGAGGCGGGTGCGCAAAAAGTTTGACAAGCCGAGCCGCTGCGCTGCGCCCCGTGTTCTTCCCTAGCCGTCAGGCAGGGCGCGCCGGGTGGGGCGGGGGCAGAGAGGGGCGGAGCGGGGGACGCCCAAGCCTCACGCAGCAGGCGCCTGACGAATCACTAACCATCGCGGCCGCTGCTGGACCCCGGGCCAACTGCAGGTCAGCGGCCCCCGCCCAAACTTTTTAGACTTGTTCTCGCAACCCCGTACCCCGCCCCCGCAACTCCTTTTTTTCCTCCTCTCCAAAGAGGCCCTCCAGGTCTTCCCCGTCTCTGCGGGCCAAAAGGTCACGTATGCAAAGCTGCTCCCCGCCGTGCCGGGCTTTAATAGGACCAACTACAAGGAGACCGTCCTCCCGTGCCCGACCCCGGTCCTCCCCGCCGCGCTGCGGACGTAATGCGATTACAGGACAGGGACACGGGCGGGGCGGGGCGGGGCGGGGCGGGGCGGGGCGGGGGGGCTGCGTCCAGCGCCGGGCCGGGCGCCTGGGCACACTGCCTCTAACGGAGCTCACCGCTGCCTCCACCACCAGAGCTACTGATTACTATCAGGTTGTAAACTCCCCCCCCCTCCCCCTACCCTTTCGAGCCCACTATCACCCCACTCTCAGCTCCGCAACGGCGCGAAATTCTCAAGGAATCGTTTCGACAGGCGAGTCGATGCGCAGAGCAGCAGTGGAGCAAAACTGGTCTGCAAGGCGAGGCGTGCTGAGGCGAAGCGAAGCGTGGTTCTCAAAAGTTGACTTGTCTCCTCTCCTTTAATGGACGTGCCCCTGCTCTGCTCAGCCTGGACCGCGCCGCGCCGCGCCGCGCCGCGGACGAGCTGGCGATCAATAACGCGCCACTCTGCGACACGCCACGCCAACGCGCGCAACAAAGTGTAGCCCGAGCCGAGCGGGGCGGCCGGCATGCAGGCCACATTCCTGCAGCGCATTCCCCCCCGCCCCAAGACAGACGCTCATCTCCAGGACCGACATCACATCTTATCAGGAGGTCATGTCCCGCTCCGGACACTGCCTGCCTGCCTGAGCCGGGCATGGAGCCTGGAGTGTTTGCAGGCCATGGCGCGCACTGCACTGCGGGTCCTACTGACAAGCACACTGGACGGCAGTGTTCTGAAAACATCAGCGTCGCCGTCGCCCTCGAACGGAAACACATGTCGGAACTTCACATTCGGTGCGTTTCATCCGATTCACGGCAACACAATGTGGTTTCAGGACGACAAAAGTCCATCGTCGGGAATTAATTCCTGCACATTGGCTGCGATATTCACACGAGCGCACAGCATCAGCAGCAGCGTGGTCGCGGTCGCGGAGCAGAGAGAGGAGGGAGGGGAGAGCGAGAGAGAGGAAGGGAGAGAGAGAGAGAGAGAGAGAGAGAGAGAGAGAGAGAGAGAGAGAGAGAGAGAGAGAGAGAGAGAGAGAGAGAGAGAGAGAGAGAGAGAGAGAGAGAGAGAGAGAGAGAGAGAGAGAGAGAGAGAGAGAGAGAGAGAGAGAGAGAGAGGGGGAGGGGCGAGAGAGAGCGAGAGAGAGAGCGAGAGAGAGGAAGGGGGAGAGAGGGAGAAGGATGGAGAGAGAGTAGATACGGCGGTGGAGCGGAGCCAGGTGTCTACATGTCCGAGCCGAGCCAGCCGAGCCACAGGCGGGGCGGCTATTGTCCACCATCGCTGTATATCACAGCAATACGGCCCTCGTTTGCATAGCGTCGTCCGCCCTCCCCATAGCCATGGCCACCCCCTGCTCGCTGGCGCGCCGGGGGGTCGTCCCTCTCGGCCCGCTACCTCCCTCTCTCTCTCTCTCTCTCTCTCTCTCTCTCTCTCTCTCTCTCTCTCTCTCTCTCTCTCTCTCTCGCTCGCTCCCAGGGGCATTCCTATTCCACGTGGCGCGAGCAGGACAACAGAGCGCCACCCCTCCCCTCCCGTCTCCGTCTCTCCAGGAGCTCTTTGAGGCGACACTGCCAGTCGATTACCTCGGGGACGTCACGAATCATGTGCAAGTAAATTGCCCCCGCCCCGCCCCGCCCCGCCCCGCTCCTCCCTCGACCACTCTGCTTACTCACCCCCTACCCCCACCCCCACCCCGTTACTTTCTCCCGGAACCCCCGTCTCGGCGGGCAGCAGCAGCGCCAGGCCGGAAGCCCCTTTCAGAGCCGGCGGGGCGGGGCGGGGCGGGGCGGGCAGGTCCGGGGCGAGCAGGACGGCCTAAAGTCACATCAGCCCGCCCTTGACCGGCCACCGGAAAGGAGCGCGGGACACGTACGGGCAGGGCGGGGCGGGGTGGGGCGGGGTGGGGCGGGACCCTCCTCTCTATAAGTTGATACAGCGCGCTAGTCGATTCCAAGAGGGGAGAATGAAGGGGAAAGGGGGGGGGGGGCATCGTCCCGCCGTCACTTCACTAGCGACGGCTATTCGTACCCAGTAAGAGAGAAGGGTGGGGGGGGCGGGGTGAGGCGAGGGGAAGGGGAGTGCGACGGCCGACGTGCATTTGGACGCCGGCCAGGCAATGCCATGGGGCGGGCCATGGGGGAATAACAGCCCGTGGCACGGAGCAGAGCGAGGCGAGGCGAGACGGTGCCAAGATAGCACAGTCCTCAAGTAAGGAAGTTGCTCGGCGGGGCGCGGCGGGGCGCGGCGGGGCGCGGCGGGACGGGAGGAGGACCGCCTTACTCTCCCTCCCCCTCGCGGCCCGCCCCGCGGCCCTCCCGTAGACCGCGTCGGTCGCCTTTGCCGAGTATCGCGGCCAATACTTAGGCGTGGCCGGGCCGGGCGATCGGCGGGGCTGGCCGGGCCGGTCCGTTAAATCAGGGCGGACGCCCGCGCCGTTAGAACTACCACGCCCCGCCCCGCCCCGCCCCGCCCCACCTCGCCGCGAGGAGCCGACGGGAGCGGAAGGCCTTATTACGAAAACGCTTGCGGGGCAGGATTTTGCCAAACGCAATTCAGAGACTTTCGGGAATGCAAAGCAATGGCGCTGCCCCGCCCCGCCCCTCTCTCCTGCCTGCCTCGACGCTTTTACCCCCGCAAGTAGATTCCCTTTGGCGGCCCGGCAGGGCGCGGGGTTGGGGCGAGGCGGGGGCGGAAAAAACCCCTGGAGGAGGCACCGCTCTCGAGTGGTCCGGGCGGGCCGGGGCGGGCCGGGGCGGGGCGGGCGCATCTCATGTCCCAGGGGACGGGGTGAGGCGAGGTGAGGTGAGTCGAGGTGCACCCGGACAACAGCCAGGCGCCGGGCAGGGCTGCGACACAGCGGCGCCTTGTCTGGCGAGTCCACCCGCCCCGCCGCGCCCCACCCCGCCCGACACGGTCAGCGTGCAGCGGGTAGCGGCGGCGGGGAGAGGGGAGGGAACAGGGGGTCGCATTCCGCCCCCGGCACACAGAGGGAGGCCCGGGGTGGAGCCCTGCCCGCCCTGCCGCCGTCGCCATGGCAACAAATGAGATGAAATTGTGTGCGCGGGTCGGGCGGGGCGGGGGGGCGGGGCGGGGCGGGCTGGGGCGGGGTGCCGCGCGCGGCACGCCGACACACGACTGCCCTGGCGCAATTAATGCACTTGCCGAAAAGGGGAGAGAAGGGACAATCACAAGTAGAATTTTTCATAAAGCAATGCGAGGGCACGCAGGCACAGCGAGACGGCGCCGCCCGACAGACGCGCACTAGAGGGAGGAGGGAGTCCGCACACGGCCCCTTCTCGCTTTTACAACGAGCCCCAGCCCAGCAGAGTCGAGGCGGGGGCGGGGCGGGCAGAGGAAAGTGCTGGTGGCCGTAGCAGCGCGCGGTCAGCACGCCCCTGGGAGCCGTCCCGTCCCCCGCCGAGCAGCCCGAGCAGCCCGCGCAGCCCCGTACCGCGGCTGGGGCGGACAGGAAACTTCTTCCTCGCCCCGCCCCGCCCCGTCCTGCGCGAAGTGACCCCCTCCAAGAGAAGAAGGGAAATGGAACGGGTCGCCGCCCCGCCGCGCCGGGCGTCCTCAAGGCCAGCGGAGTGAGAGCTCCATGCTGGGCAGTGCAGGGCCTCCTGCAGCGTGCACGTCACAGCTCTCCAAGCGGGGTGAGGAGGGGCGGGGCGGGGCGGGGCGGCGGGGCCGGCGGGGCGCGCGATCCATTACCAGCCCGATGAGCCCCCAGCAGAACGCCCGCCTGCCCGGCGGCGCCGGCATACCCCACCCCACCCCACCCCGCCGTCAGCCTCCACAGCGCTAAGCCCCCTATTAAGCCCATTTACACCCTGTCAAATTACGCTACATGCGATTCCCATTTACGAGCCTCCCTATATTTTGTCCGAACAGAGCCTCCCTCATTTTACTTTTTTTCAGACCCCCCCCCCCCCTTTACCCTCTCTTTTTCGGTGCCGCCCCCATTCTCCCCTGCTCGGTATCGTGGCGCTGGGCGCGCGGGCGACGCTAAAGTGAGACTGGGGATGGGGCGCGGGGAAGGGCGGCCCCACCCCCTGCCCCTGCGCCGCCCCCGCACCGCCCCCGCACCGCCCCCACGCTGGCGGCCGGCGAAAGTACGAGGAGGAGAGAGCGCAGTACAGGGTGTGGCCCGGCCCCAGCCTGATGAACGGGCCGGCGGGGCGGGGGCGGGGGCGGGGGCTGGCACAAAGAGGGATGGATGGAGTCGAGACGTGACCGGAGTAGAAGATGCACGCTTCCCACCCCCCGCCCGCCCCGGGGAGGGCGGCCTCAGGCCTCGGCGCGGGCGGGGCGGGGCGGGGCGGGGCTGGGGCCCACCCGGCCACGCCTGGCCCGGGGGCGCCGGCCCGGCGCAGCAGAGCTTTCGGCTGGCGCGCTATAGCACCGCCACGATATGAAATAAACTGGCGCGCTTCTCTACAATTAGGAAACCGCCAGCTCGGTTATTGACGAGGCGGCGCGCGGCCCCGGGGCTACCGCAGGACACCTCGTCAGGACATCCAGGCGCGTGGCGCCTCCTGGCGGAGGCCAAGGGGACCGCGGCTGAGCCCGCCCCGCCCCACTACACCCCGCAGCGGCGCTGGTTTGTTCCTGGCGAGGCGTGGCGAGGGGTAGCGGCTGGTCGCGGCTGCAGCGGAGCGGAGGTGTAGTCCAGGGCTGGGACGGGACGGGACGGACTGGACGGAACAGGCGCCCCAACTTTCCCACCCTTCCCCACCGCACGACAAAGAGCGGATAAATTTTAAATTGAGAACGAGGCGGGGGCGGGAGGCGGGCGGGGCGTAGCGCCGGTAAGAGAGGGGAGCGCGAGGGAGAGAGAGAGAGAGGAGAGAGAGAGAGAGAGCGAGAGAAAAGTGAGAGGGGGAGAGCGGGCATCCCAGCTGAGTGATAGTCCCAGAGAGGCAGGGCCGGACTGGGCCGGGGCGGGGCGGGGCAGCCGCCTGCAGCACTACAGTGTTTTTAGGTCCACCGCATTAACTTTGCACGGCCATCCGCCCCAGGCCGTCCAACCCCTCAGCACCGCCCCTCCCGCGCGCCCCGCCCTGCCTCGCCACGCCCTGAAATCTGAGGAAAAGTTGGTGTTTTGCACGCCGAGGGTTGTGGAGTTGGGGGGGGGGGGGGGTGAGGCGACACGCGGGCGATGTGCAAGCGGGCCCAGGGGGGCGTCGCGCGCGGAAACATTGATGAGCCGCGAGCCGTGAGGCCAGTAACACAAGTGTGTGAATGTGATTGTCACACACTTGTAGGTGTGTATGAATTTCTCTTTGTCTAAATTGTTCCATTAAGAACGTGTGAAATCACTAGACAAAAAAAAGACCTCTTTAATGGTTAAATGTACTGGTGAACATTCACACATTTGGGTTTCCAGAGCAGGCGGGGCGAAGCGGGGTGGTGCAGTGGTAAAGCGCCCCCATGGACCGGCAGACGAGCCACCGGGCACGATGACGGGCCGCTGTAATTCGACAGGCAACACCTGCGGGGTGAGCTCGCCCCGCCCTGCCCCCGCCGGCGGCACGCATGCACGTAGCGCACGTACCGCACGTACCGTAGCGACGGACGGACAGACGGGCGCATAAGGGGCTGCGAGACGTACGTCCCGCGCGCGCCGCGCCACCCTCCTCGTCAGCACAGCCCCTCCTGCCCTGGCCTGCCCTGCCTACGAGCATTACTGCAACGCAGATTCGATTATTTCTCCGCCCCGCCCCACCTCGCCCCGCCAGGCCCTCAGTACGCGCAGTACATAATGCATCATTAGCAAGCAGCCGAGTCCCTACGCGGCGCCCCGCCCCAACCCTACCACGCCCCGCCCTCGCGATTAGCTGATTTTCATCTCTCGTCCACGCCACGCTCCGCGCAGCCGGAAACAGAGCAGGGAGTAATGATTTATAAATTGTCCTAAAATGAAAAGAGGTGCGCTCTATGGGGGAGAGAGAGGCAGGGAGAGAGAGAGAGGGGGGGGATGAAGGGGTATAGGATGAAAAACAGAGGTACTGGGGCAGTACGGGGGTGGCGGCGGTGGAGAGAGCACCCTCTACTCCCCAGGAGGCTAAGTGATGTATCGCGTGCAGCACAGGTGCAGACAAGCCATCCGCCACGACGCGGGGGCGGGCGGGGGCGGGCGGGCGCGGCGCGGGGGGCGGGGCGCCTTCAAGGCGCGGGGGCCTTGCGTGGCGACATCTGACCTGCCCCCGCCCCTCCCTACCGGGGTACGCGAGTGCAAGGGCACGGGGCATCATACACTCCAACCTTCCCTGCTCGGCAAAATGGGGGGGAAAAAACGTTAACGCTAACGCTAACGTGAAAGCAGATGACTTTTACTTTGTACGTTTTGCCTCAAACGTTGAACTTCCTACTTCAAACTCAGAACTTTAACCTTTTTCGCGTTAACTTTTATCGCTTTTACTGCCTTAAGCTTTTACTTTTAGCGTTTCAACTAGTAACGCAAGCAGCTTAACTTTGAGCTGTGTAACTTTTCTCACGAACTCAGAACTTTTCAACTTTCAACGTTTCAGCTTTTAACTTTTCAACTTTCAACTTTTTGAACTTTAAACTTTTCAACTTTTAACGTTTTAACTTTTAACGTTTACTGCTTAAATACTGGAATTCATTAGCGCAGCGTGACCCGGCGCGGCGTCGCGGTGTGGCGCGGGAGAGGGGGGGGGGGGCTACAGCGGACGACTAGTGTTTGGGGTTATGGGTCGTAAAACGGCAATCAATGCATAGGGCTGTGCATAGGGCGGCTGCGGGCGGCAGCTGAGTAGCGTCCATGCTTGAACCACTATGAGCTGCTGGCAGCCTGAACAGCACTACTGTGGCGAGCACGCACGCAGGCACGCAGGCACGCTGAGGCCCACTGTCGCCGCGCCCCTATATATATCTTTAGGCAACTGCTTTTTCAACTTTAACTTTCCTACGCTTAACGCTGGACAACTTTTACTTTGACAACTTTAACTGACGACGTTTCAACTTTAACTTTTAACTTTACTTCAGGGTTGCCATTGCTGCAGATGGTTAAAAAAAGTGAAAAAGTGACTCTTTCATCTCAAATAAGTGACAAAAAAAGTGTCTTTTTTGAAGAAAAAGTGACAAAAAAGTGACTTTTAGAAGAGCAGCAAGCAATAAAACATTGGATAATTTTGCACTATTTTGGAGCTCAGAACCAGTATTTATCGAATATAAAGCAAAACAATCGGATTTATCCGAGAAGAGAAATATCCAAGTAATTAATTCGGTTTTGTCTCTTGTGCATTTTTTACAATAATAAAGCAATTAAACACGATTTTCCGTTTTTTTATAACCCCCTTATCCTATAATATTTTTACATAAGAGGTGTCGTTTGCATTCGGTTACAGTGTGGCACTTCTGGTGTTTAAAGAATATCCAGTTCTGTGTCTAGCTGTAATAAGGCGACTTTCTTTGGGTTCTTTGCCTCAAAAACCAGTGTATTCTCAGATACTTCCAGTACTTCCGGTTGAACTGCTCCATTCCGGTATTGTGAATAACTTTATGTCCTTTTTGAGACAAAAAGGTTTCATCTCCAGGAAATTTCTGTGGGACTTTTAGTTTCAGAGATATGGCCAAAAAACGCGTTTTTATGCCAAAAACAGACACAAAAGTCAAAACGCTAAGCTAAAGACGATATCGCACAGCGTAGCGACTTCTAGGGTACATTTCCAGATGTATTCCGCAACTTCGCGTCTCCGGCTGTCGTTTTTGCCGTGTAGACCTAACTTTGGGCCCTTCCCGAGGCTAGAAGGGCTGCTGGTGGGCCAAAACGGACCTTGCCGCTTGTCTTAGCATATCTTGAAGTACTCTTTTCGAGGACCGATTTTGTGATCCCAGATTTTCACTCCACCCTACTGCATATTGGCAAATCGAGATCTTAACCAAATTTTAGGACGTTTCGTGATTAAATGAGAAAAATACTACCCAGACGATCCAAAATAGTGACAAAAGTGACAACATCTCTCAAAAAGTGACAAAAGTGGCTCAATTTAAAAAAAGGGACAAAAAGTGACAAAAGTGTCTCACTGGCAACCCTGCTTTACTTCAGTACAAGCTGCTGATACTAACGTATCATCTGCTAAAAAGGAAATACACAAAAAAGACTATTTTTTACAGTGATTATACGGGTTGGGTTTTATCCCTTGCGCAATTCACATTATTTTACGCGTCCGAGCCGGGCCGGCCAGGCCTGTCACTGTGTCGGGTTGTCACCCCACCCCACCCCCTCCCCTCCCCTCCACCAACGCCCACAGCAGCGCGCCGCCACGCCCAAGCGCGGTTGGGACAGTGTCCACTATAATTGATACGGGGAATATTTCACCCGGGCAGCCAACGGCTGCAGCGAGAGAGAGAAAGGAGGTGTAGGGGGGCGAGAGAGGAAGAGAGAGGAGGGAGAGGGGGGCTGTCGAGCCGCGCCGGGGGAAGCAGGCAATATGTTGTGCCGGCCATCCGGGCGCATCCGCCCGTCCACAGTTCGTTGCGCGGCGCGCCCAGCCGAGCCGAGCCGAGCCGAGCCGGGCCCAGCCCGCGCCAGCACCACCGGCACCCTCACTAAAATTTGTCAAATAAATCGTTTGTTTGCGCTCATGGCACGACGGACGCGGCCGCGGGGGAGTGGAGGGGGAGGGGTGGGCACGGCGGCCCGGCGCTGCCGAGGTGCTAAACGAGGAGGCGTGGCGCGGGCGGGCGCGGGCGGGCGCGGGCGGGTCGCATGAGGAAGTTGGCTCCACGAGGTGCGCCCCGCTGGCCCGGCCCGGCCCGGCCGCGGCACAGCCTCCGCCCCCCGCCCGCCCGGCAGTCCCTTTGTGAAACTTGGTGGGTAATATTGCTACCACCGTACCGCCGCGGGGCGGGCCGGGCAGCTCCAAATTGCCTTTATCAAGAGCCCAACTCGGGGAGCGCGGCGTGCGGCTCAGCGCGTGTCCAGGGGCAACCGCCGAGTCAAGTCCACGTACACGGCCTGCATGGAGCCCGCGGAGGGGCGCGGGGCAGGGTGCACCATCCACACAAAACAACCCCCGCCCCGGCCACGACTGCGGCCTGTGCAGCGGCGCAATCATTGCAAAATGTTCCTCCTCGCGCTGTCGCTGGCGAGGGGCGTGGCGTTGCGCGGCGTGGCGCGGCGTGGCGGGCCGGTAGGGGCGGGGTGCCCCTGGGGAGCCTCGTCCCGTTATGCGCACCTCAACCCCCCGGGAGTGAGAGGGGAGGGCAGGGGTGGCAGCGCCGGGCGGGGCGGGGCGTCTCCGCCGAGCTTACGCCCCTGCCTCCTCACGGCCCCACGCACACCCGCCCCGCCCCGCCCCGCCCCCACCGACAGAGGACTGTAATACTGTTACGTGCTGAGACAGCTGACGTGAGCACCACCTCGGATGGATGGAACCAGCGCGCCAGGGGAGCGGCAGGGGCGCGCCATCTCAAATAGAGGAGTGTAGTAACACCGTTACAGTCACGTTAGAAGGCATGGCAAGGCACCGCCCTGATGAACTATAGAAGTTGAGCTGTAATGCCAGAGTGTGAATGCTCATCTAGGACTAGGATATGCGAAACGCTGCGGCTCGACCCGACTCTTCAGAAACAAAAAGATACAAGCTTGGGCGGAATGGGCACCACGACCCTCTGCTGCCGCGCGCCGCCCAGCCCAGACAGCTGACGTGGGCAGGGCACCTCGCGAGATGGATGGGGCGGGGCCCGCGCGGGAGGGCAAGGGGTCCCTATCGCAGGGCGCGGCGCCGCGCGGGCGGACAGAAAGAGAAAGAGGGGCAGAAAGGGAGAATGGACGGGGGTGAGGACGGGAGGAAAAGCTCGACCTCCCGCGCTGCGCGGCGCAGCGCGCACCCCCAAGAGCCATTCCAGGACGCCGTGGCGCCGCGCGGCACCGTCGAGCAGCGGACTCCGATATTACGGAGAACGGCGCATTTCTGTCTTGATGGCGCTGAATGTAATGAACGCCCCGGCCGGTCGGAGCGGAGCAGGAGGAGAGGGGCGTGGCATGGCGGGGCGTCGAGGGCGGCAGCAAGGTCGACGGATATCGTCGGCACGGCGCGGAGAAAGAGCGGGAGGCGCGACTCCGGTAAAGGTAATAACGGTGCGCAATTTATCAGGTGTCGCGCGTCGAGCCGCGCTAAGAGAGAGAGAGAGAGAGAGAGAGAGAGAGAGAGAGAGAGAGAGAGAGAGAGAGAGAGGCGAGAGACGGAGGGGAGAGAGAGGGGGGGGGGGTGAGCGAGGGAGAGGTAAAAGAGAGACGACCAGGACAGGGCGTGGCGGGGCGGGGCGTGGCGCGGCTGGCGTGAGAAGGGTCGCGCGCTGCCAGGGGCCGGTGGCCGGTGGGGCGGGGCCCACAGCCGCAGTGAGCCGCGAGGGCCAAAGGGGCCTGGCACCTGGCCTGGCGCTCCTCTGTCCTACAGGCCCCCCAGTCCCTCTACTCCGTCCTGCCCCCGGAGAGCCAAAGGGACGGCAGGCGGGCGGCTCCGGGACTGCACGCTGCACCGCACCGCAGCGCAGCGCTGGGCACCTGGATAGGTGATTACTGCCGACGCGACGCCTCCCGAGAGCGGGGCGGGGCGGGGCGGGGCGGGGCGGGGCGGGGCAGGGCGGGGCGGACAGCGAGCCTGATCCCTCATAAATCGTGTGCCCCTTAGGTAGACTGCAGCGCGGTTCCGATTAGTTCCGTTCCGCGCGCCGCGCGCATCGCCCCGCAGCCCGATCGGGCAGACATCCGGCAGGCCGACATTAACGAAGGGAGCCCTCGCCCCGCCACGCCCCGCCTCACCTCGCTCAGGTGCCAGAAGGTGCGCTCAGGGACTGACGCCAGAGCACCTTGCGGCAGTCGGACCGCCCGTCCCCGCCCCGCCCCGCCCAGCCTCACGTTTATTTGGCATGCTTCATTTGTCTGTGAGGTGCCGGATACGGACGGCGGCACTCCCCCCCCCCTCCACCCTCTCCTCGGGGCGTTCCGCTCCGGCCGGTAAGGCCTCCTAATGACGGGGACGGAGCGCCTCCCATACGGGACGAGAGACTCACTGTACCGACGACACACGCTGCACCGGACTGCACGGCACGGCACGGCAACTCACCTGCAACAGACAAAATTACGTTTATCAGCAACATGCCCATGATGGTCATGCAGGCGTCCCCCGGCCCCCGTTGGGCGGGTCTGGTGCCGCCCCTCGCCCCCCGCCAGCAAACACGCTCCACAGAGACCCCCCCCCCCCCCTACCCCCCCGTCCTAAGACAACACGGCCGTGCGGGACCAGCCGGCCCGGCCCGGCGGGCCTAGGACACGGCGCTGGTGGGCAGGCAGGTGTGGCGGCTCGCCGCGGCGCAGCCAGCCACAGGACAACGACCCGCCCGCCGACACACGGCGCCGGGCGGGTAGGCAACCCTCCCACCTCGGTGCGTGCGGTACAGTCTAACACGGCCGAATGAAAAACTTGCGCTTCAACATGACTCGTCGCGGGGGGACGGTCGAGGGGGTGGACTGCCTGTCCGCGGCCAGCAGCCTCTTCGACCGCAGCGCAAAGTAACTACCGCTCCGCTGCAGCAGCAGAGCCGCGCGCCGCCGTCCAAAACTCGGCCGAGTTGCCGGGGTGGCCGGAGGCGGCGCGGCCGGCGGGCGGGCGGGCGGGAGTGTAATGGCCGTTGAAAGCAGTTTGGGATAGTTTGCGAAGCGCACCAGCCCCGCCCCGCCCCGCCCCGCCCCGCCGCTATGCCAGGCCATTCCTCTTCGTCGCCGTGCTCGCCTCGCCGTCGACGCCGTCGCCGACGCGCGTAATATCGCAGTCATCAGCCAGGCCCGGCCGGACCCCCGGCTTAGGCTGTTCTCCTCAGGCAGGCGGCTGTGCCGGTGCTGGCGGGGCGGGCGGCGAAGGTGTTCCGCCTCATAATTATTTCAGAGCAGAGTGCGGTATGTTGTCCGAAGGGACACGAACCGGCGCGCCGCGCGCCGCCCAGGCCCCCGCCCCGCCCCGCATCCTGTCCTCACACTGACCACAGCCGCCGCTTGTTGACTCCTCGGGCGTTCGACACACGGCCCCGCGCGCACACACACACAGAGGCAGGGAGCTTGTCGGGAGCAGTCGTCCATCATGGCTAACCCGCTCCGGCCCGGCCCGGCCCGGCGGCGGTATGGCAGTCCGGGCAGCGGGGCAGCGCTGCGTGAATATTCACGAGAGGCTAGCCTAGCCTAGCCCAGTCCGCTCCAGTCCAGCGGCACCAGTAGTCCGGCTGAGGGCCACACCGCACCCCGCCCCGCCCTGCTCGGTGTGGTCCAGCGAGCGGCGAGCGGCGAGCGCCCCCGCCCAGCCCCGCCCCGCCCCGCAGGCCCACCTTTGCCACCCCCGATTGCACACAACAAATTACCAGCGGCGCTGTGCTCTGGCGGGGCCGGGGCCGGGGCCGGGGCTGGGGTCGGCTCTGACCCGCTGGACCAGAGGGGATAAGGGATCGCCGGGTCCAGCAACCCCTCCCCACCCCGCCCCGCCGCACCGGCTCTGCTCTAGTCCGACTGCCATTGGGGTTCCTCCTCTTCCCCTCGCCGACGAGTAATCCTTGCAAGCCGCCACCAGACCAAGGAGAAGGAGACCAGGGGGACCAGGCCAGACCAGCACGGCCCGACCTGCCCCGCCCCGCGCCGCCCCGCCCCCACAACACTTCCAAACAAAACCCTCACCGCCGTGCCGTACCGCGCCGCCCGGCGCCTCCTTGGCTGCTTCTTTGACGAGCTTACACAGCAGGGCGGGGCGGGGCGGGGCGGGGTGGGCAGAGCAGGACCCTTCAAAAGGCTCCACGCTCCAGGCCAGGTGCCGCGGGGCCCGGCTGGGGCCTCAGACCCGGGACAAACCGACATCGCGCCCCATTTTCCAGCCAACGGATCACATCCGCCCTCTGCCCCCCCCCTCTCTCTCTCTCTCTCTCTCTCTCTCTCTCTCTCTCTCTCTCTCTCTCTCTCTCTCTCTCTCTCTCTCTCTCTCTATCCGCCAGGGCAGCAGCTCACACCCTCGCATCCCTAGTCTCCCCTATCCAATCAATCCACGCACACACACACACACACACACACACACACACTAACCCACATCCGCACAGGAGTTGACCACGCCAGCACAACAACAGACGTTCGCCGTCTTCTCGTCCGACATTTGGTTATTTGTTTCCAAAACTAAAACAGAGGACTCGGAAGGGATGCGTTGTTTAGGAATGACTTGGCGGGGTTCAGTGGTTCAGTTTGCGAAAGAAACCCGAGAGAAAAGGGACCGCCTCTTCAGGCAACCCTAACGTGAGCACTGCACGCCCCGCAACGAAAAATTCGCCATCCGCCGCTCGCTTGCTACCGGCCTTGCGCTCCGCTGGCGCACACACACAGAAACACGCATGTTCACATACACGGGAAACCCTCTCAGGAAGCCACAAAGGCGATGCGGCTAGTGGCTGCTGCACTCAAGTGCGTCGGACGTACTACCTCCTCTGGCGGAACCGGGCTGGATGGGCGGGCAGGAGCCTGGAATGGATTCCGGGCGTGGCGTGGCGGGGTGCGGCGGGGTGCGGCGGGGTGCGGCGCGGCGTGGTGATGGCACCCCAAATGTAAACACGCCGTTCACCGCACCGCCCTTCCCTATTTCGCCTGTACAAAGCTGGCACACAATTGCAAGCCCAGGCAGGCAGGCTGGGCTGGGGCCGTGGTGTGGGGCGGGGCGGGGCGTGGTGTTCCAAGGGGCGTCGACCCACTCGCCCGCCCCCACCCCCGTGGCTAGACACCTCGCGGCTCCGCGCGCGTCCACACGGGTAGGCCACGGCGCCGGCAGCGCCCCGCTTGGCCCCCGCTCAGGGGTTCTTTTAGGCGGGTGGCAGAGCTGTGAGCTGCGCTCCTGGCCCGCACCCCGCCCCGACCAGATGAACATGTCAGCAAAGTTTAGAGAAACTCCTGTGCCCGGGGCGGGGTGGGGTGGGGCGGGGGTGCAGCCGCGGGCCGAGCCTCACCTCTAGCTCCAGTCCAGGGCGCCAGAGAAGAGGATTGCACCGCCATGAGGAGGGCGAGGGCTGAGCGAGCGAGCGAGAGAGAGAGAGAGAGAGAGAGAGAGAGAGAGAGAGAGAGAGAGAGAGAGAGAGAGAGAGAAAAGAAAGAGCGGAGCCTGAGGCGATTACGCACAGCAGTGGGCACGGGGCGAGGCGGAAGGGGGCAGCAGGGCGCGGAGACAGGGAAGGTGTCCCCCATTCAATCCTATTCGCGGGTGTGGCGGGGCGGGGCAGGGCAGGGCGCGGTGGGTTGCAAGGGACGGGCCGAGGCGGGGCGGGGCTCTCGGTCCCTGGTCCCCTACCGCACCCCGCCACACCCTTGGCCACCTTCATCAATATTTATCACATTGGAGGGCCCTGGGCTGGCCCGGCCCCGGACTCCGTCTTGGGGGGGTCCAAGGGTCCGGGCTGGGGCGCTCCACCCCGCCCCGCCCCACCCCGCGGTGCCAGCCCTTGGACCGTCTCGCCAGCCTCCGCCTCCCTCCACCGCATCAAACTTCCGGTGCTTGAGACGCGAGCGACGCCTTGTTTGCAAGTATGCAGTGCTCGTTACCCGCTGGTGACGGCGCAGTGGCGTGGCGTGGCGTGGCGTGGGGCGGGGTAGCGAGTTGGAGACGAGGAGTGAACACCAGTACAGGGATACCCGGAGGCGTTCGGAAATGACAGCTGGAAGTCAGAGAGAGGTTTGGTTCCGTTCGAGCATCCTTAGTTCTGTTTCCGGACGCCCGCGCCGCCCCGAAGCGTTACCATTACCTACCCGCTTTAGAACTCTGTAGGTCCGCGTGAGAAGACACCCCGCGCTCTGGGCGCGCGTGCTGTGGCGTGGCGAGGCGTAGCGTGACGCTGGACCCTGGACCTCCAAGTGCGTGAGCTGCTGCTGCTCCCACAACTGCCCGCCCCACACCACCCCAACCCGCCTCACCAAGGCACAGTACGGTTGCCTGGACATTCGACAGCCGCGGGGCACAGCACAGCGGCCCTCTCTGGCCGGCCCCGCCCCGCCCCGCCCCGCACGCCCCGCCCGGCCCTGCCCTGCCAGCACGGCGCAGCGCGGGGGCGAACAAGAACCGCGCAACTCGGCGGGCGGCGCGGGGCAGATGCAGGCAGAGAGCCGATGGTATTATACACGGCGCTATAAATCTACGATGGGATTAGGTCCGTGATGACCGCGCGCTCGGCTTTGTCCAATAGCCCTCCCCCTTCCCTTCCTATCACACACACGCACACACACACACAGTTTCCCAAACCTGTACGATTACGGGGTGAAAATGGGTTAGGAACGTCGATAAATAAAATACCAGCCAGTCCATTAGCCAGCGTGGTGTGGAGGGACCTCAGGGCACGGCCGCGTGGGCGTGGGGTAGGGGCACTGCCTGCAGTCACCTGGAGCACGAGCACGAGCACGAGCACGCCGAGGAGCCGCCTCTCCCTGACCTGGACCCGCTCCCCACTCCCACTCCCGCCCCGCCCCGCCCCCATCCCATCCCGCTCGCGTCCCTGCATACTGTATGAAGATCATCTGCCAGCCCGTTTATCTGCGATCTCCGAAATCTCTTGAGCGATACGGCCTACACAGCGGGGGCGGGCGGGAAGGGGGAGGGGGAGGGGGCAGCGCTAATGCCCGGGGAGGAATATGCATGGCGGTAATTCGCCGCTGGGAACGTGCGTGTGTGAGCGAGTGAGAGGGACGCACCCCTTTCAGCGAGGCGAGGGCGGAGAAGAGAGAGAGAGAGAGAGAGAGAGAGAGAGAGAGAGAGAGAGAGAGAGAGAGAGAGAGAGAGAGAGAGAGAGGGAGAGAGAGAGAGAGAGAGAGAGAGAGAGAGAGAGAGAGAGAGAGAGAGAGAGAGAGAGAGAGAGAGAGAGAGAGAATGAGAGAGGGAGGAAGCATTAAACGTGCTCCAAAAGCCGAAAGCAATCTTCCGAGATTCATTTTCCAGGAGGAGGGAGAGCCGAGCCCCGTGCTGTTCCACCCCTCCCCCTCCGCCTCCCTATCCCTCCGCTGGAGGTGGATGCGCACAACGTGAGGAATGGGACTCGGCACTCTGGTCATTTCTAGACAAAAAAAGGGGGGGACAAAAAAGGGAAAACCGAGACATTTATGTGCCGCCATCGTTGACACGCAGATCGCAGAAGAGAAACCATTAATAGCTTTATCGTCATTTCCTTGTTCCGACGAGTACCGGCAGAGCGAAACCCAAATCGTCAAACCGATTGATGAAATATTGTTCTAGTGGCTCGACAAGGAAAAAAAATATTAATTTTGCAAATTAAATAGAAATAAAAACTGCAGGACAATAAAACGAAAACAAAAATCGGGAGGGGCGGAAAATAACACTGCAAAGTAAGCCAGCCCGGCATAAACCGCCATCGGGCTGCGATTCTCGCTCTCTCGCCTCCACGAAAACGTGCAGCGAGTAGGGCGGGGCGGGGGCGGGGGCGGGGCGGAGGCGGGGCGGGGGCGGGCTCAGGAAGGCATCCGCGCGCCGCGCCAGGCGAGGCCTTAATTACAATTTGGGGGAAACGCAAACGTAATGCTTATATCGCGCGCTCCAGTTTACACAGCGATAATTGCGCGGAGCCGAAAAGAAAACCTCATTCCCCTGCGAGCCGAGCCGAGCCGAGCCGAGCCGAGCCGGGCCGAGCCGAGCGCTGGGAGGAGCAAGACAGCAGCAGCGTTGTCACCTGTTGTCACGTACCGCGAAGCCGGGCTTGGACCAATACGGCATCCCGCAGCGCGTGTGCCCCGCCGCGCCTCGCCCCGCCCCGCCCCGCCCCGCCCCGCCCCGCCCCGCATGCACGACCTGGCCTACCACTATTCATCTTGGCCGAGCAGCAGCGCTCATGAGGGGCACGCGCCCTCTCTACACTTTTTTCGCTTCTCCATCTCTCTTACTCCACTTTCCCCCTCCGTTTGGTTCCCTTCCCTGCGGCGCGCGACCCCACCCCACCCCACCCTACCCACTCCGCCCCGCCCCGCCCCCCCCACCTCCCTACTCACCAGCACCGCACTTCAGGCCTCCCCGCCCCGCCCCGCCCCGCCCCGCCCCGCCACTGCGCGCGCATAGGGGTGGGCACATGAGGAGGCCACTTTCCAGAGACTCCAACTGTACCAGAGTTGTGAATGTAAATAGCTTCATACACAACGCGCCGTGCAGGAAGGTGCATAAAAGGACTCGGCCTGCCTCCCCTTTAGCTTCCTCTCCCTCTCTCCCTCTCTCCCTCTCTCCTCTCTCTCTCTCCAGCAAGCAGCCCCCAGCCTCCCTCTCGTTCAACGCCATAATAAGCCACCCCTCGCCTTATCATTGTCTCTGGGCCTGGTGGTGGGGCCCCCACGACGCCACGCCGCGCCACGCCCGGACGGCGAGCAGGCTCGGGAGGCATCGCGACGCCACGCCGCGTGCTGTGCGCCGGCCCCCCCCGGGGCAGATAGTTCCGAGTCCCCCACGCTACCGACGCGGCGCGTCGCGGCGCTCTCCTGTCGCCTCCGCCTTGGCTCTCCCTAATTATTTCGGTCCCTGGAGGCGGACGCGCAGGGCGCTGCGGGCGTCGCGTCGCGTCCCGTCCCGTCGGGACAAATTGGCCTCTTCCGATCGCGCCTGCCTGTACGGCCCGGGCCGGCCCGGGTCCCTCCGCCAGGATGAGAAATCTATCTTCATATCAGGCTGCACGCGACACTCAAAGCGACGCCGCCGGGGAGGGAGGAGGTGGCGGTGGGGGACACCCGCGCAGCCCGCGCAGCAGCAGCGGCCTCTGGATCGCGATAGTTTAACGACGTCGACTTGGGTCCTTATCTCTCGGCAGGGACCGCGCCCCCGCCCGCCCCGCTGCACCCCGCAACGACCACGCTAAGATTGTTAACCCCCCAGTGAGAAGGAGAGAGAGAGAGGAGAGAGAGGGAGAGGAGAAAGAGAGAGAAAGAGAAGAGAGAGCCGGAGAGTCAGGCGTTTTCCGGAGGGAGCCACAGAGAGCTGCATGCAAAGACAGAAGAAAGGCGCTTGAGGAGAGGGTAGCAGAAGCGAAGGGGGTAGGCGACAGCGGGACTGAGGAGCCCTCAAGCGGCCCGACAGGTGGCACCACTAGCCGCGTCCCGTGGCGCCGAGAGGACCGTCAAAAAACAGTATTACATCCTCAGCACAGGAGTACGGCACCGACCGACTGACTCAAAGCGTCTTCAACGCGGTGCTCCTGACGGTGCCGAGGAGCTTTGGGGAGACGTAGGTAGGCGTCAAAGATCCAGAACTTTACCGTCAAACGGCTGCGTCCTGAGGACGTTTCGCCGGACCTGACCCGGCCTGAGCCTCCACTACCGGGACCCGTTTGCCTCCATCGCGAAAGCGGAGGAAACGGAAGGTTGATACGGCGTCATAGTCCGGAGTGGCGCGGGGACCGCCAGGAGCGTGTCGGGCGGGCCGGTTGGATCCTTCAGCCGGACGGAGCCGGAAGAAAGCGACTGGAGCGGCTCGGGTGACAAGCTGCTGCAGCAGCTGCGCGTCCTGGAAAGTGT
Source organism: Frankliniella intonsa (assembly GCA_033675135.1). NCBI lineage: Eukaryota > Metazoa > Arthropoda > Insecta > Thysanoptera > Thripidae > Frankliniella > Frankliniella intonsa. The sequence continues at coordinate 4,807,447 of CM066253.1, forward strand.
CCGCAGGAGGGCGTCCGGGACGCGCAGCGCCACTCCGACTAGACCGGCGCAGACGACATGTCGCCCGCAGAGCGCGCAGGCAGGGCCCGACAGCCTGATTGATAACCACGCCACTGCCACAACGCTCCGGTGAGAATTTACATATTCGCTGCCTGCCGCAAAGTAGAGCGAGATATGAGTTTGAGAGACTCGCTCGAGCGGCGTCGCGTCGGCGCGGCGCGCGTGTGCGCTCCAGGAAGGTGGAGAGACGTCGGAACAGGGGGCAACGACAGGAACTGAACAGGTCTCCTCCGCGCCCTGAACCTCCAGTGGGACACGTGGGAGAGAGGAAGATAAAGGGAGACAGGGAGCGAGAGACAGAAAGAGAGAAGGAAGCGGAGAGAGAGAGAGAGAGATGGAAAGACGATGCACCTTGCTCTAATTAAACTCGGCCGGATCATAAACGAATTGGAAACCAATGTTGATCTTCGGAAGGCAAGACAAACACCGGGGAAAAGCTGAGCGCGAAATGGGGGTGCGAGGGAGTAAGAGGGACTCCGGGGAGAGCGAGCAGGAGCGCAATCGAGAGAGAGCGAGAGAGAGCGAGAGAGAGAAAGAGAGAGAGAGAGAGAGAGAGAGAGAGAGAGAGAGAGAGAGAGAGAGAGAGAGAGAGAGAGAGAGAGTAGGAGAAGAAGAGGGTCCCACCACACGCTTATCATCTGGCCTGCCTTTTCACCCACCGCTATTTCGCGCTACCGACGCGGAGCGCAGCGGAGGCCAACGGGCGGATGAGATGAACAGAGAAAGGGAGAAGAACGAGAGAGAGTGAGGGGAGAGGGGTGAAAGGAGGCATGCAGAGCGCTATTTGCGTCCCCCTCTGCCAACGCTGTGTGTCTAGATCTTGATGTCGACCGAGTAAGTAGTTTCCTCTGCGTCAAGGGGGCGCATTGTGCGAGCAACATGAGCAGCGGGAGGGAGGGAGGGAGGGGGAGGGGCGTATGTGATCGGCATTAGCTCTCTCTCTCTCTCTCTCTCTCTCTCTCTCTCTCTCTCTCTCTCTCTCTCTCTCTCTCTCTCTCTCTCTCTCTCTCTCCCTCTCACTCTTTTCCCCTCTCTTGCACTGACACACAGCCACGGTATAGACAGCAGTTGTTACCAATTAATTTTACGTCCAATTTCATTCGGTATCACAACGCCGCAGAGAGGCCGTCCGTCATACTGTGCCGCAACGCTGGCGTGGCGTGCGGGTCTGCCTACCTATCGCCCGCCCCGCGCAGCGCACCGCAGCTCTGGCGACTCTCCCACACTCTGGCCCGGGCCGGGCGCCCCGCAGAGACTGCTAACGATGCGCCAACTGTTTACGCGGCCACAGTGTCGCATATGGTGGCGGCGGCGCGCCGCTGCTCTCAGGATTAGACTTATCATCCCCTTGTGCGGTGTCCGCGGCGCGGCGCGGCACGGCGCGGGGGAGGAGGGTGCGCCCGCGCAGCGGGAGGCCAGCGGGCGGGGCGGGGCGGGGCGAGGTGACCTGGGGGAGTCAAACGGCTGACTGCAGCAGGGCAGCCCGCTGGCCTGCAGCCACCCGCACACACACCGTATGCGGTTATCTCCTACATCCTCCCCCAAGCCCCAGCCCAGCCCCCAGCCGCAGTCCGGCCCGGCCCGGCAGGCCCGCCGACCGTCGGCTCAGCATCGGACGGGAGTTATTTCCAAGTTTGTAAACTCCTCCGGCCCGGCCCCGCCCGGCCCGTGTGGGCAAGACATGGTGGTTATGAAGAGCGAGAGCCTACAAGCTGAGGGTCGGCCCGGAATGGACTGAATTTGGAATTAGTGCGTGCGTAACCCTTAACCCCAGCGCCACCCCCCGCCACGCCACACACGAGCCGCGCGGCTACTACTACACTGCTAGACTACACTTCCTCAACTCCAACCATTAGCGCAAGGGGAAATATACATCTGTTGCCGAGCCGGTCTAGCCGGGTCTAGCCGGGCGTGCCGTGGCGCGGCGTTGTGCTAGCTCCCCCAGGCAACTTGCGCCCTCCTCGCCACCAGCCCCACGACCCGCCCCGCCCCGAAGGAGCCCTAGCCGCCCCCATCCCCGCCCCGTCCCGCCTCGGCCCCGCCCAGCCCGCCCGGCCGCCGTCCAGGCACACTCCACTCCGCCGCAATAACAATAAAAGGCAGATCCGCGGTTCGGATCCTCCCATAGCAGCGCGGCGGGGCGGGGCGGGGCGGGCCCGGCGCAGGCCCCGCAACCTGTGCCCGGCGGGGCGGGGCGGGGCGGGGCGGGGTCCTCTGGGGCTCCCCCAGGAGCAGGGCTACGCGCTGGCAGCCTGGCGTCTCATTCTCCAGCGCCCTCCGCCCCGCCCCGCCCGCCACGGTACGCCCCTCAAATACTGTATGGCGCCCTTGGGAACGCAGGGGCTGCGGTGGTGTGGCGGGGCGGGGCGGCCGGGGAGAGGCGGGGCCCTTGCATTGCACACATAACCATCTCCAGCACAGTTTCCATTTCCTTACTCCACATGTTCCATCAGCTCCCCTCAGACGTCCGTCCGAACCCATGCCTCTCTCCCTCTCGCTCCAACCCTTCCTCGATGCTCACCCTCCCTCCCTCCGCGCCCCGCCCCCGCCTGCGGGGGTGAGCAGAGGCTCGGCCCGACGGCCATCTAAAACCTACACGTCGACAAAAGGGGTGCCGGAAAACCAAATGCGAGCAAGGCAGCGAAACGGGCGCCCCGCCCTGCGGCCCGCTCCCCCTCTGGCTTACACATGCCCGCGTAACAATCGCGGGGCGTAGCTCCGCGACCTGGCGGGCCGGGCGCCGGGCCGGGCTGGTGATGTATAATGAAGCACTCGCCCCCGCTGAATGGGTCACACCGCACCACACTCTAGGACCTGTTTGAATGCCACCCATACTACGCTGCACGACCCGAGAAACGACAACGAGCAGAAGAGCAGGCGCTGAATACCCCGCGGATCCTTCCCTCCCCCACCACCACCAAAAAGGTGCGAGACGAAATGATGAATACAACAAGACAAACAGCAGGCAGCTCCGCTCAGCAAGCCTCTGAGGGAAAGCCATGCACGCTTGCTTCTAATTTGCGCGCGCGGAGTGGCGGGGGGGGGGGGGGAGTGTCACGCCGCGGGCGTAACGATCACCCCTACTCCCTACTCACTTGCAGCGCCCGCACGAGGCAACCCTCCCCACATCCGAGGCGCGCAGAGGGGTGGGGGGTATCTCTGGTTAGAAAGTCGTAGCGCACAACTACCCCAATAAATAGACGCGGAGTGTTTGCATACGACCTGTTCCAGCCGTACGGCACGAGACGCGAAATTGTTATTTTTCCCCAGTTTCCCGGTGCAACCCTTTCCTTCGGTGGGGCGGCGGGCGGGCGATACGGTGCGCCCCATCCAGGGAGGCAGGGTGGCCCCGGCCCGGCGGACGGTCGAGAAGGCCCTCCCATCCCCATCATCTCCCGGGTGCAGTGTCCGCCCCGTAGCGCCCCGCCCGCCACGCGCCGCCCTGCGCCCCACACGCCGCACTAATGCCTAAATTGGTATGCGAATTAGCGAGCAGGTGAAGCACGGCGCCCCTGGGGGCGCTGCTGCGGGGCGTGGCGGGGTGCGGCGGGGCGTGGCAGGGTGTGGTGGGGCGGTAAGGCTCGCCCAATACACTTGGCCCCCACTCATCGCCGCATAGCGCTGAAGGCGGGTCCACACCACCGCCGCCTCCACTTTTTCGGGCTGCAAAACAGTAATTGAAATTCCACTAGCAGACGGCAAGAAATGCCTCGCCCCGCCCCGCCCCGCCCCTTTCACCCTCGCTAGTTCCTATGAACTACATTCCTCCAGCCCCGGCGGCCCCGGCGGCCCCGGCCTGCTGGCCAGAGCAAAAAGCACTCCGTCCGCCTAGTGGATAGTCGGAGGGGAGGGGGGAGGATACAGACACCGCCGCGCGCAGCGCTTTCATCAAGCCGGACACAAATCCACAAAATAATAAAACGGGTGGGGCCCGGCCGGGCGCGTTCCACTCAATGGGGAGGTGGGGAGGGGGGCGAGAGTTATCACGGGGCCGTTTTGGCCACTTTTGACCGTCGGATAACACCGCGGGCCCCTCACCTATCTGCAGCAGTGGGAGGGGAGAGCGGGGTGGCGGCAAAAGAGAAGAGAGGGTGGGGAGAACGGGAGAGAGAGAGAGAGAGGGCGCGGGAGAGAGAGAGAGAGAGAGAGAGAGAGAGAGAGAGAGAGAGGGAGAGAAAGAGAGAGAGGGAGAGAGAGAGAGAGAGAGAGAGAGAGAGGAAAAGAGGGAGGTCCAATTTATTTGTCGACATGCCGTAAGTGCGTGCGCGCGTGCAGCGCCGTGGCAGTGATGGAGCACGGCGGCGAGATACAATCGCTCCGGGTGACACGCGGACCGCACGGCGCGCGCGCGCGAGCGAGAGAGAGAGAGAGAGCGCGCGCGTGTGCGTGTGTGTGTGTGAGCGCGCCGCCGCTATCGGAGCGCTCACGGGAAAATAGAGAACGGCGATGGTCGCGGCCGGAGAGTGGAGTAGACCGACAACGTGGCAGTCACGACCACGACCAGGAGCCGTGGCGAGGCCCGACACGGGGGGGGGGGGGGGGGCAGGGGGGGGGGGAGCACACGGACAGTCCGGTAGGGGACCTCACCTGCCAATAATCCTGGCCACGCCAAAACCAACGCATGCCAACAACGAGAGCGCGAGAAGTCCATAGAAGGATTAACACCGGGTAGCCAGAATAGCGCGGGGCGCCTTTCACATTAAACGACGCGGTACTGTAAATAGATAAAACGCCGTAATTTCAACCTCAGTGGCGGTAAAGGCACTTTAGATGCCCGCGGCCCCGTCCCGCCTGTCCAACAAGCAGCGCTCTTCAGGTGAGCGCCCACCCCGCCCCGCCCCGCCCCGCCCACGGGCCCCCTGGACGCACCGCGCCTCCAGCCTCCCCCGCCCCACCGCGCCCGCATTCGCACAGGCCCGCTAACGAGATACTGGTCGCGCGGCGGTGGGGTTGGGCGGGGCGGGGCGGGGCGGGCACAAAGGCACGGGCGGGGCGGGGCGGGTGGGGCGGGCGCGCCGCAGTCTAGCTGCCTCGCCTCGTCTCTATACTACCCCCGCGACCCGCGGGGCGGGGCGGGGCGCTCTGCTCCGCGTCCAAACAAGCCTCACGGAGATGAGTCACAATGGGCTGCACGCCGCGCCGCGCCGACAACTTGGCTTATTCCCTGCCGGGCGGGGCGGGGCGGGGCGGGGCGGGGGCGCGCCCGGGACGCGGCACGCCACGCCACGCCACGCCCGCACCTCACGCTGCACGCCGTGCTGCCTCCGAGACAAAGCGTACGAAGGAGTCAGCTCCACGAGGAGCGAGTGCAGGAGAGACCCGGCCTGCCTGCCTGGCCCACCCGCAGCCCCGGCTGTAAAAGGTGGGATCATTCTGAACGGAATAACTTACGGAATGTTTCTAGAAAGAGGCATCCCCGCTACTGTGCGTACAGCAAAGTAAGGTGTGCGAGTTAAGCTGCAGACCCGGTCGGGCGGGGCCGGGCCGGGCCGGGGCCAGCGCCGCGGGGCACAGCGCGCCGGCGTCGCCCGCAGTATTGTACCTTTATTCCGCCGGATTAACTCCCCAAAGCAGACTCGCAACTTTCTGCAAAGTTGTGTTCGTTTTCCATTCAAAACGAGAGCCGGGGCGGGAGAAGAAGTTGTCGGGGGCGGCCTGCAAAAAGGGAATACGGCAAGCGGGCGCGGGCGGGGGCGGGGCCGGGTGGGGCGTCATTGTCGTACAGTACGAGGCGAAATGAAATCTCCGGTGTCTGCGGGCCTTCCTCCCGCCTCCGGCCCGGCCCGGCGCCGCCTGCAGGCGTCTACGTGCCCCGGCCCGGCCCGTGCCACGGCAGCAGCGCTCCGCTACACCACGTGCATCATCACGGCCCCCCGCACACCGCCTTGTATTACGGCCGCCTCCCTCAACCAGTGCGAGTCCGTCACATACAAGCAGCACGGCGGGGACAGGCAGGGCAGGGCGGCCGGGACGGGACGCGATTCATGCAAAGCCGTCGCATCTCCCTCCTGAAAATAGACTGCCGACCCGACAAGCAGAGTCGAGTCGAGTCGAGTCGAGTCGAGTCGCGTCGACTCGAGAGCCGCACGTCTCGGGGCAGCGGCCCGTGATCGGCTCCTTGTTGTCGCGGAGGTGTCGATGGCGGGGCGCGGGGCGGCGCGGGGCGGCGCGGGGCGGCGCGGGGCGCCCCGACAGGCGCTGTCGTATCCAACTTGTTGTGGCTCGGCACTGAGGCGCTGTGGATCCTCCTCCTCCCTCCCCCCCTCCCCCCAACTCCTCCTCTTCTCTCACCCGCCCCGCCCCAAACAACGCGCGGGGCCACGGAACAAATAAAACGGACACGTTTTATTTCTCTGCCGTGGTGGCGGCCCCGGGCCCGGGGCCCCGGGGCTGCAGGCAGGGGCGGCACAACTCACCCTCCAGCCCGGGGGCCTTGGTCTCGCTGCCCCGGAACGGCCCGGACACTTGTCCCCGTTACGACCACGTCGGCCTCCAAACTTACCTGCAACAAACGAAAAACGGGCAAAAGTGTCACACGCTGCGTCGCCAGCAGAGAGAAAAGTAAGCAGTATGAACCAGAGCAGGAAGTTGGCGATGAGACACGGCCTCGCCTCCTCGCCGAGGGCACTGGGTCGTGGGGGCGTATCCGGGGGATGGCGGGGGCGGGGGGGGGGTGCTAGGAAAGGGTTGGACGCGGAGTGTGTCGCAGCAAACCATCCCCCGGGACCGGGCAAAAAAGAGAGTGAAGGAGCGGCACAGAGAAGAGTAAAGTCTCTTGTTCGAGTGAGCAGGCTGGCCCACGTGAGGGCCGGCCGTGGCGAGGGCGGGCCACCGCAAGGTCATTAGAGTCCCCTGCCCAGGCTGACGCGGCTGAGCCCCGCCCCGGGTCCATGTCCAGGGGGCACCGCGTGAAAAAGAAACGAACGACAAATGCTCTGCGCTCGCGATAACGATCCACGAATATTACAAACTGGACGGCTTTATTGACAAATCGGAGCGCGTGTGACGTTTCCATCGGGAGAGAGAGAAAGAGACAGAGAGAGCCGGGGGCCGGGCCGGGCCGGGCCCAACTAATAAATCCGCGCGACAAATAACGGCGCAGGAGGGCCGGGCAGGGCTGCGCCAGACATTATTCATCACGTCTCGAGCCCCCTGTTCCTCGGCCCCCTCCCCCTCCCTCTTAATTTCACAGCAGACGGCTCGTTCGCCCTCTTCCTCCTCCCCCTCCTCCGAGTCAAACGCTTCTTTACCTGTTCCATTGCAAACACGGCTGGCCTGGCGGCGGCATCATCCAGCTTCTTGGACCCACGCTCGTCATCGTACGTGTGCGCAGTGATCTATCACGCCCCCGCGGGCCGGGCCCCGTCCCCACTCACTCGCTCTCTCCCTTTCTCTCTCTCTCTCTCTTACACACACACACACACACACAGTCACGAGGGCGAGCAAGGAGAGATCGCTCTTTATTTAATCTGCCGGGCTCATCGATCCGTAGCCCTTGAGCACGCCTGGGCCCCCCTCCCCCTCCCCCCGCCTTGTCTCTAGCTGCCGCGCCGCCGGTCTGACAGCTACACGATCAGACCAGGCCCGATCACATTTTCAGTATAGAGACATAAATAAACCAGAAAAAATTAAAAATAAAGCTGAATTCGAGGACAAGGTAAAGCACTTTCCAAGTCGGGATACGAAATCCGAAATAGTACGATGCCGGCGGGCGACCATAAACGGCGACAACGATATGAGATCATGAGAGCAAGAGAGAGAAAGGGAGAGAGACTGATTCCTTTCCGTTTCTCCGTCAGATTATTCCATCCGACCATCCCGTTGTGATGGTGCGCGTAGAGTTGTGGAAGCCGCTCGAGCGGCCGGGCATAGTCCTCCGGCGTGAGCGCGGTAGCGAAGGCACCCGCCGGAGGTACCGGAGGGAGGTACCCTACCCACCGGAGGCGGGTGGTAGCAGCTCGCCGAGCGGCAACACCGCAGACCGACCACGGCCACGCCGCGCCACGCCGCGCCACGCCGCACGGGCCGAGGAGCTACAGGGCCCTTCCCATTCACCTGACTGACCGCGCTGCGCTGCGCCCGGCCCGGCCGCGCCGCGGAGGGCCCGGCTGGACGCGTGCTCCATCACCCGGCCGCGAGATAAGCAGCGACGGACACGCCGTCTGGAAATCCTTCATCCCAAACTAAATACAAAAACAACAACATGAAATGCCGTCCCTCCCCCTCCTCCGCCCCGCCTCGCACCGGCATGGCAGCAGCACCCCAGCGGGAAATTCGTCGTCGCGTCCCGGGCTGCCGGGCGAAGAACAAACAAGAACAAAAACTACTCTTAATTCCAAGTTTGGCCTTCCCCGGCCCAGCCCGGGCGGCAAGCAACGCGAGAGTCGCGTTTGTGCGAACCAATTAGTTCTCGCTTAAAACGCACTCAATGGAAGTTGTTAGCCGCGGGCGCTGTCCCTGCCCCTCCCCTCTCCTTCTTACACACACACCCAAGCCATCTTACTCCTCCGGCCCCGATCCACTCACAGACGTCGTCGTTTCTTATTCACTTTCGTCGCTAAACTCATTTGCCCTGGGCAAAGAGACATCCGAATCTACCCCCGGAGCGAGCGGGCTGCAGGGCTGGCGGTGCCTGTCGATCAACTCGGTCGCGGGGGAAACGGAAAAATGGGGAGGGACGAGAAAGAGAGAGAGAGAGAGACGCGCGAGGAGAGAAAAGGTGTCGGCAAATTGATGCGCCATTCAGACTTCCACTCGCCGCCATCCTCCATCGGCACCCCGGTCCGCCCGGCCCCGCCCCGCCCCGCCCCGCCCCGCCGGGTCGGGACCTGTCAGCGAGAGGCGGCTCCAAGAAGAAGTAGAAGGGTATGCACAGGCCGCGAGGACGAGGAGGATGCCAACGAGGGAGAACGTCGCTATCTTAAGAGGGTGAGCCGGCGTGGCAGCAGAGCGCTTCTATGCTATATGCAGCGCAGGGGTTGGCAGTGGAGGGGCATATCGCCCGCCCCGCCCCGTTCCTGGAAGCCCAGAGCCCAGGCGTGCTGCTGCACACGCAGGCAGGACGCAGCGCAGCAGACACAAGACGCCACTGTGTGCGCGACCAAACGCCGCCGCCAGCCGTCATATCGGGTTAAGGAGAGGCGAAAAAGAGAGACAGAGAGCAAGGCCAGGAGGAGGAGGAGGAGGAGGAGACAGGAAGGAGACAGCTCAGCACGCCCGCCGCCCAGCACAGCAGTCAGTCCGCGCCGGATGATAAGGCCGCCCCCCGCCCCGCCACGCCCCGCCACGCCCCGCCACGCCCCGCCCCGAAGCCGGGACGGCTCGTAAAAGCGCTGGCGATCACAAGGCGACGCGACAACCCCAGGGCGGGCGGCCCTGTGTGCGCCATGGCGTCCCGACGCGACGCGTCGCCACCACAGCGTTTTACGGCGTGCCGCGACGGCGCCCTGCCTGAGATCGCGCGCGTGTGTGTGTGAGAGAGAGAGAGAGAGAGAGAGAGAGAGAGAGAGAGAGAGAGAGAGAGAGAAAGCGACTGTGTGTGCGAGCGAGCGCGAGGCAAACCAGACGCGATAAACACCCGTTTCTCGGACCAGAAGAGTAAAGTAATGAAAACTAATCAATTTACTCTCTGGCGGAAGATCATTGACAGGCCCGCAGGCCCACGAGGGGACGTCCAGGAGGAGAGGGTCGTTAGAGGCGCCCCCCGCGGGGCCACGACGCGCTGCGCAGGGGGGGACCTCCCAACGCGCGGGGCGGGGCAGGGCGGGGCCGGCCGAAGAGCCGGGGGTAAACTCTAAACGACTGTCATGTAAACCGAATGGGGGGCAGCACATACAGGGGAAGCGCGCGGTGAGCGAGAGGGTAACAGCGCGTGTCGATTAGTGCCGAGAGCGAGGGAGAGAGAGAGAGAGAGAGAGAGAAAGAGAGCAGAAGAAAGGGCGCACCGCACTACATCCGTAGCGAACGGCAAGCAGTTGGCGGCCCGGTCGGCCCCAAACAGAGGCGCGGTTTAGCTCGTCGGAGGCGGCCACTAAACCATTCTGCACACGGGGCGTGGCGTGGCGGGCCGGGTATAGGAAAGGCGCGCTGCGCTAGAGCGCTGGCTGCTAGAGCCGTTTCGCCTCGCTACTCCATCTTCCACCGCCGCTTCCGCCCCTACCCATACCACACTGCCAAACACCTATCGGGGGGCGTGGCGCGGCGTAGCGCCGACCCGACCCGCCACGGCCCGCCACGCCCGTGTTTGTTGCCGCGAGTTTTACGAGGCCTGGGCCGCCGGGGGTGTGCGAGCCGCACCGCGCCGGGCGGAGGTGATCGCCCCACCCTGCCCCGCCCCACCCCGCGGCCGGGCCGAACTGGACCACGATCACGGCGGGGTGAGAGACCAGGGCGCGCCCGGGCGGGGCGGGGCGGGGCAGTAGGGGCTCCGCGACGACCCGTGACTGAGATGCATCCTCCTCCCCCTTCCTCTCCTTCCTGCCGGAGGTCCGGAGGTCCGGCGGAGCGCGGGATCTTACGGCCTTACGCCCCACCTAAACACGCCAGTCTAAGCTGACGTCCCGTCTCGTCCTGTCTCGCATTGAGCATTGGCGCGCACGACTCTGGCAGTCACCTGTCGGCCAGGGCAGAGCAGGGCGCCCAGCGCCCGGCCCAGCCCGACCCCGCACAGGCCGCCCTGGAGAAAGTCTCATTGTGAGGCGACAGTACAGACAGCGCCAGGCAGCGCCAGGCAGCGCCAGTCAGCACAGCGGCCCAGTACCGCGTCACGACCGTGGACCGGACATTCCTCCCCCACCCCTTCCCCCTCATTCTCTTTCTCTCTCGCACTTCCTTTCCTCATAGAATAATAAATGCCCCTGTTTTCCCTTCCCCGCGCAGTTTTAACTGCCCCCCATAAAACGGCTCCTAAAACTCGGCTCTTAATAACACATACACAAGTCTAGTTCATCAGGCTTCCCTTTACGAGAGGCGCGGGCCGCGTCCGAGGTTACGGTCGTACTCTTCAGGGCGGCAGCTCTGCTCGGCCCGGCCCGGAGTCACTCGCGGACGCAACCCGGCCAGGCCCGCAGCGGGGGTCTGCTCGCCGGTGAGGATGGGGGGGACGGGGAGCGAGTTGTAATCGTGTGCGGCCATGTGTGAGGCCAGGGTGCGCGTCCGTACGCGCCTCGCCGCGCCCCGCAGCAGGCGCCACCCAGTATCCCCGCCCCGCTCACCCCGCCCCACCCCGCCCCGACCGCTCCGACCTAATCAACCACAACCGATTCGACGACGGTTCCCGCAGCGCTTTTTATCCAACCCCAGAAACCCAATACCTTCGCACGGAGCAATCCCGCTGGAGCCGGGGCGTGGCGGGGCGGGGCGGGGCGAGGCGGGCCTCGTCAGCGGCCGGCGAGCATCGGGTTGACATGACGGGGCCTAGTTGTGCTCGCACACGGGGCGGGGCAGGACCACCAAACGGATCCCGTTGGACTACATCAGCTGCCCCTCGGCTAGCGTGCCGCGGGGCGGGGCGGGGCGGGGCGGGGGGTAGAGAGCGCCGCGCCGCACGCAAAACACAACACTCACGCACACACAAAGCACAACACTCACAGCAGCACCCAGCTCCGCTCGGCTCTGCCTGCTCTGCCGTTCCACTGAGGTAATCCTCGTGTAATCCACACGGCCGTGCCCGCACTGCGGAAGGGGCTGTGTGCAAGCGCGCGCGCCGGCATCACTCCCGCTCGGGCTCGGGCCCATTGTGGCCGAGGTGCGAAAACAAAATGGCGCTCAACTTACGCCCCCGCGCCACGCCACACGGCAACGGCGGGAGAGGAAATCTAAAACGCATTCTCCTCTCCTCACCCACCCGGCACCGGCCAGCAACCCTTATCTAACTCGTACAGCTGAAAGCAGCCGATGCGAAAATACGATAGGAGCCCTTCCCTCCCCAGACAGGACAGCGCCGCGCCGCCACGCGGGCAAGAGTAGGTTCGAATCCTCGCCGAAGCGCGCCATTTTTTTTGGCCCTCTCTCTCTCTCCTCTTTTTATTGCCCCCCGTGCACTTTTCCGATAGTCCCGTATAGTGCCCGCCACGCCCCGCCCCGCCCCGCCCCACCCGTGAGCCGTGAGATGGCGGTGTCGTGATACTCCGCGCCGCGCCCCCCCACCCCGCCGGGGTCGCTGCCGGCCGGCCGGGCGTCTCTCTCTCTCTCGCTCTCTCTCTCTCTCTCTCTCTCTCTCTCTCTCTCTCTCTCTCTCTCTCTCTCTCTCTCTCTCTCTCTCTCGCTCTCTCTGTCCCTCTCTCTCTCGGAGACACTGCTTGGCCGCGCCACCGCCCTGCCGCCGTGCTCCGGAATTAAATAGGTAATTACGTAGATATTGGCGATGTGGAGCGAGCTGCTGCAGCGCGCCGCCGCCGCCACGCATCGCCACGTCCGGGGCAAACACTCGGCGTCGTGTGAGCGGCGGCGCGGCGGCGCCGGTGCTGGTGGAGGAGGTGGGCGGGGGGTGCCACTATTTGCCCCGTCGAGCCGCGCGCAGCCCGCCCGCGCCCGCCCGCCCCGGTTCGGCGTCGTCGTCGGGGCGTTGACCTGCGACGAGCGTAACTACGGCAGCTAGCCCCCTCCCCATGGAAGCTTCGCAAGGAGATTCACTTAAGCCCCCGATGGATGGATCCCTCGCCGACCCGACCCGCGCCGAGCTCGTGCGTTATTTCATTTCCTCGGGATCGATATCCTCCTCGGGGCCGGGTACGGGTCGTGCAGGGCCAGGGGCAGCAGGGCCGGGCCGGAGGTACCCGACGACCCGCAGTGCACAGCCGCCCCATGTGGAGCGCGGCGCTGCCCCGGCCCGGCCCCGCCCCGGCCCGCACATCTGATCGTGAGGCTCCCGAGCTGGTCATGGCCCCCGAGCGAACGGTACCGGACCGGTGCTGTGGCGGGTAGTGGCGGGGCGGGGCGTTGCGGGCGCCACACCAGGACACGGGAGCACTCCGCTCTACTCCACTCCGCGCGCACCGCCCCGCCCCGCGCCGCTCGAGCACTCAGGGAGCCACTTTGGGCGCCAATAAGGTAATCATCCCGAAACTCTCCATTCCACTCACTCACTCACCTCTGGTGCGCAAAAAGTCCATCAAAAAGCAATGAGGAAAAGAGAGACAGAGAGGGAGAAAAAAAAGGATAAAAATGGACAAAGCAAGTGAGACCCTCTCTCCGAGTTATTTGTGCAAAAACCCAAAGAAGAGTACAACCGTGGCTGCAGGTAAGGCCGTTATGAGGACCGCGCCGACGCGCCGGCCGGCAAGGCAAGGCCCCGCCCGCACCTCTCTCCCACCCACCCTTATCCGATTAAGCACAAAGTCTGCTCGTCCTCCTGGCCACCCCGCCACGGCCAGCAAGACGAATCCTTTGCTTTATATAGGCCCGTGTCAGATCCAGGGCTCCTGATTTACCGTGGAGCTCGGGCGTGGAGGGGCGGGGAACGGGGAGGGGAGGTCAGGGGCCGCGGCGGAGGCGGAGGCGAGAGGAGGGGGCACGACCCATTGACCGCGAAGCGGCCGCGGCGCGGAGTCACGCCGAGTCAAGATCAAGGCGCCTCGTCATCGAGGAGAGGGGGGCGGAGGTGGGGGGAGCAGTTACACGAAAGGAACTTCAACTTTAACTTCAACGCCGTTTGGTACAAAATACCAATACTGGGCGGGGTGCCGGTGATGTCCTGGACTGCAGTTATTCCGCCCCGCCCGCCCGGGCTTCAATCACACCCTACTCGTTTCCGCCGCCGGCTGAGCTCATCACCTCGACCATCAGCTCGTCCAACCCCCCAAACCCTGAACACACACGCACACACACCTACATCCGGTCTGAGGCCGGCATCACGAAAATACACTGTACTCACCCCTGGTGTGACGGAGTTGGGTCCGTAGGGAAACCTTGTCCATTCTAACGTTGGTTCTTGCGTTGTGTCCAGCAGCACGACTGCAACATAACAGAAACAGAGGCAAAGTTAGTGGCGATCGGAGTTGTCATCAGCGGTCGCGTAGTGTTGCAGAAGCTCCCTGACATTAGCGACAGCAGAACAGGGTGGATCGAGGTGAAAGGGGCAGAGGGGAGATCGCCCCGTCCCGCTCCATGTGTGGACGTTGCGATGCGACAGTCCATTACGGTGCAAATTAACACCGGCGTGGCGTGGCGTGGCGTGGCGTAGCGCGGGGCCTCGCCGCGCCGTGCAAATTGTTTCCAGCAAAGCGGCCACGCCGTCGCCAAACAAGGACTAAACTACCGCGGGCCGCGCGCGCCCCACCCGCCGCCCCGCCCCGCCCCGCCCGTCCACCGGCGTCACTTTGGCTTTCTCTTCAGAGTGACGAGAAAATCGAGCCCTTCAGCCTGCAGCGGGGCGGGGCGGGGCGGGGCGGGGCGGGGCGGGGCGGGTCACGTGGAAATCAGGGACAATTAACGACAGGGCGCCGCGCCGGGCGTGTAGACGTCAGCGCCCCGCCCCGCCCCGCCCGCTCGCCCCGCGAGGCCGCGGAGCACGAGGGGAGAATGCAAATTCACTCCACAGACACAAGACGGCGCAGCGGCAGCGGCTCCGCGGCGCAGCGCGACACGCCTTTGAAGACGGCGCCCGGTGGGTCGGGGCGGGGCGGCTTAAATGAGAGAACGAGAGAACCAACAGAGAGAGCGAGGGGGAGGGAGAGAGCGAGCGGGGCGTGGAGGAGCAGCGTGTGGAGCGACATCCTCCACGTGCTGTGCTGATTTCATTACTCATCGCGCAAGGTGGAGGCTCGGCGGGGCAGGGCGGGGCGGGGCGGGGCGCCTGGAGGAAAACGTGCCCCTCCCCGAGAGCCACGGGTCCACGCCACGCCCCGCCACGCCCCGCAGGCGGAAACAGACAAACAGGCCGCTAATTGCATTTCTTTTCGGGTAATTGCCTTTTTAATTTCATCTCAACAGGGCGGTCAGGCGGCGGGGCCCGGCCGGGCGTCCAGGCAGGCGCAACCCCACCCGCCTCCGAGGCGCTATCCGCGCCACGCCGTGCGGCGGCCGGCTGGTCGACGGGGAAGTGCCATGCCGAGCCCCTCCCTCGCCCCACCCCACCCCACACCGCCCCGCCCCGCCCCACCCTGCCACATCAACGCCGATTCTATTTTCACGGGAGACACGCATGTTGATGGGATTCTACAGGAGCTCGGGGCGGAAGCAGCAAACAAGACCGTCGGAAGCTCTCTCTCTCTCTCTCTCTCTCTCTCTCTCTCTCTCTCTCTCTCTCTCTCTCTCTCTCTCTCTCTCTCTCTCTCTCTCTCTGTTCTCTCTCCCCTCTCACGCGTGCGCGCACACACACGCACGCACGCAATCAGCACAGGCCCGGCAGCTCGCAGCCTGGGGGGTCCGGACCTCTGCTCTGAGGACCCCGCCCCGCCGGTCCCCGCCGGTCCCCGCCGGTCCCCGCTGGCTCCGCGCCACCAGCACCAGCAGGGACCAGGGGGTCCTCCTCTTCTTATTTGACTCATCACGCGCCCCTCTCTCCTCCCAGCACGCCAGGTTCCGCCGTACAATTTCTGCTTTGCAGATCTCTGTACAAAAGATGAGTATAGGTCGCGCCCGGCTGCACGCTGCGTCTGTCGCTGGCCCTCACACGCACACACACACACACACACATTGAGAGACGCGAACTGGACCGTGACGCCCCACTGCCTCCGCCACTTACGTGTTTATTGTCCAATTAAAATGCGTCTTGTATTGGACACGATATTTAATTGGCCCTGACAGAAGAGTCGCCAGGGAGAGGGAGAAAGAGAGTGAGAGACAGAGACAGAGACAGAGAGAGTGAGAGAGAGAGAGGGAGAAAGAGAGTGAGAGACAGAGACAGAGACAGAGAGAGTGAGAGAGAGAGAGAAGACGGAGCGGAGCAGCATTCCAGGTCCAGCAGGCTCCGTAATACTCGTTGTGTTGGTGGGCGACGAAGAGCCCCGCACACACACGCACACGCACACACACACACACACACGGCACGCATACATTACATTACTTTCGACGACCCCCACCTGCCCCCGAGGGTCGTCCCGTTTCCAGATTCCCCGCAGAAAACACGGGCGCATCCTCCGCAACTTGTTTCGTGCTGCTTGAATACGCGACATTCGGATACCCTTCGGTCATCCCGTTACACCCGCGGTCCAGCGGCGGCCTTGGGGAGGAGGAGCGGCGGGGCGGGGCGGGGCGGGGCGGGGCGGACTGTGGCATGAGATCGGATTGGGAGTGGCGTGGCGTGGCGCAGAGGAAAGGGCTGAAGCAGCCTCTCTTTTTTATTCCGTTATATTAGGCTGCCGCGACGCGAACAAGCCCCGTCGAGTCTTGGGTCAACATTGTTGCTGACTCTTGCTATGGGGACCCCCCCTCCCTCCCCCGCAGGCTCCGCTGCTACAGCTACAACAGCCCGCTTTTGCAATTTATGTGCGTGATCTCCTCAGCCCAGCCCGACCGGCGCGGAGGCCGGCGCAGGGCGGCGCGGGCGCGGGGCGCAGCGGCGGCAGAGGTAGGTGTGGAATATATGCCATCTCTGCGGCCGCATCGGGTCCCAGGTGCAGGCCGGGCCAGGGCCGGGCCGGGCGCGGGGGCTCAGGCCGTTATCCGCCACTGGAGGTGGGGGGCTCCTGACCCCCGAATCTGCTCCGCGGCCGAACCGAACCGTACCGCCCCAACTTTGTTTGCAGACAACGCCACGCTACGCCACGCCGCATTTCACCCAATGGCAGCTTTACAGCCGCAATCTCCCGGCCCCGCCGCCCGCCGCCCGGCGCAAGCAGCAGGCCAGGCTGCACGTTTGCAACTTTTTCGAGCGCAGCGCGCGCGCCTGTCGCGGCAAAGCCGGTGTAACAAATCCAGCTGTTCCGTTCCGTTTTACTCCGCTCCCCAAACTTGAACTTGACCTCCCAAAGGCGGAGCGGGGCGGGGCGGCGCGCGTCCCCGGTCCAAGCCGCGCAACGTTTTCTGCGAATCAAGGAAATAAGAGCGCGAACGCCCCCCCCCCCCCTCTCCTACCTCTGCGATTCGCCCACGCAGCAGTCCGCTGCGCCCCGAGCGTGCAGCCTGCTCCCGTTACATTCCTCGATGCGGATTCGATAACACAACTCGCGACACTCCGCGACTTACGATGCACTTCCGTGAAGCGCGCGCGCGCACACACACACGCCAGCCTCCGGCGCGCTGCTCTGGACCGGTATAAACCTCCACCCACACAATCAATCGATTCTTGGAGACAGGAGCGAATGTAAAATGTATGCCTTTGCCTTAATGCAGGTATGAAAAAAATATAGCGCGCCTTTTGCATGCCTGTCGCCCCGCGAGAAATGTGTCCGGCGTCCGGCCCATTCCGTTGACCATCTCCCCCTCGATGGAGCCCGCTTGTCCTCTGCGATTGCGTCGCCAGCAGACGCTGTGACGCGCGACCCTTATAGATAGACAATGTGCCCTGCCGCCTAATGGACGCGCCTGTTTCAGCACCGGCCGGCCAGTATCCCCGGCCCGGCCCGACATGTCGGCGCCGTTTGGGGCCTCTTTCACCAGCTTTTTTTTTGTGGGCGCTGACTGCACAGCGATGGTGTGTCCGACCGACCCCTCGCCTCGCCGTTCTTTGTCCTCCCCCTGTGCGCCCGGCCCTGATCCCCCTCCCTTGCACCGGCACCGGCACCGGCACCGGCGCGCAGGCTGAGCTGAGCAGCCCTTTCGGTTTTGATTTAGTGAGTGATTGATCGAAGTTGTTGCCGGCCGGAGCATTCACTGGCGGGACGGGACGAGACGGCGCTGTGGTGGATATCTTCATCACAGCGCGCCTGGCCGCTCCGCTCCGCTCCGCTCCACGCCACGCAATTAGCAGGCCGCCCGGACTGGCGGGGCGGGGCGGGGCGGGGCGGGCCACGACCCGGTCAGACTGGACCCTGACTGAAAGGTGGAAGCCGTACGAGTTGATTTGGGGGGGGGGGGGGGCGGACCCGCCGCGCCACTAGACCAGCGCGACTGATTTGCATCCACATTTTTGATGACGCGATGTCATCCGGCAGAGGCATATTGGAGCCCCTGTCGTGTCCGGGACCGGACCGGACCGGACCACTCCGGCCGAGTGGCTACCGGAGCGCACGTCAGCTTTGGGGGCCGGGCCGGGCCGGGCCAACACGCTCTGCTTGGGAGGTGAGGAGGAGGAAGAGGACGACGAGGAGGAGGAAGAGGACGACAAGGAGGAGGAGGGGGGGGGAGGAGAAGATGGAGGAGGGTTGTCGTCAGAGCGCCAACGAGCCTGTCACCGCCACGCCACGCCACGCCGCCCCACGCTCCGGTGCAGCTCTAATGGGGCCGATCGCTACAGCTACACTCCCGTCCCGTCAGCCCCGGCCCGCCCCCGCCCGGCCCGGCCCGGGAGGGCTCTAGAGAGCCTCGCTCCCTATTCTTAGACATCCCGGCGGCGACATCCCGAGGGGATCATATCGTCTATCTGTCGCTCACATCTGGAGGCGCCCCGGCGGGGCGCGTGATTAGCGGCTCCGTGATGAATACCCAGTGACAGGTGCAGCCTACGCCGCCCCGCCCTGCCCCGCCACGCGCAGCGATCTAATAATGAGCCGCCGGTAAGCTATTTCCGACCGTAGTCATAGCTTTACCGTTCTCTAATTGTACAAAACTTTTCAAAAAATAGCGATGAAATTTAATGAAGCTGGACGAAATGCATGTAAAAACAAATGTAATAACGGTATAGGACATCGCACCCTTTTAAGAAGCCGTACTGCGCCTTATTATTTTCCAGTGCCCCAAAAGAGTGAAATTCTCGTGCCTGTGGGGTATTTAATGCATTTATAAACGCATTAACACCTCTATGTTCGATGTCCTACCTTTGTTTTAACCGTGAGTTGCAGCTCAATTTTAACCTGAATGATGACGGGGCCGGTGCTGCTGTACCACCGGTTTGACCGAGGGGAGGAGTTCGTGACGTCAGTGAAATATTCATCCCTTGCCCCGTCCCAGCTGCCTGCCCCCCCCCTCCCCCCGGCCCCTACAGGGTAGGCAGCCCGCCCGATCATTCCCCGAGTGAGTTATGGATCGAGACGAGGCGCCCAAAATTAAACTCGCAGAGCGGCGCTCGCGCGTGGAGCGGAGCCCCGGAGGCCGCGGGTGAGTTTCACTTCGAAAATACTTTGGCCGGGGTACCTTTTGGTCCCCCAGCCCCACCAATCCAACGGCAACCCCCCCCCCCCCCCTTCCCCACCCACCTAATGGTCCCAGCGGCGCACCAGAGGGAAGCAAAATCTTTCCCCTCAGCCAGCCTCAACGAAAACGTAATTCGAAACGGAGGGAGGAAATAAAAAGGCTAAAGTGTGGCGGCCCAGTAGAATACGTGCTCGCACGCACACACCCACACGCCTACTGTACCTGCGCTGCAATCACCATGACACGGCGCGCGCGGCGCCCACACTCGCGCAGCTCATACCGCCACGCTCCTCTGTCTCTCTTCACCTCATACACAAACTCACCCTCTCCCGCCCTTCCCTTCTCCCTCACACACAAACACACTCACACACAAACCCCCCTCCCCCATCCCCTTTCCGGTTCCCCCATCCGGCTCGGCCGCGCGCAGAGAACGGCGATGTTGAGTAGGGTATGGAACGGTGGCGAGAGGAGGGGGAGGGGGGGGGGGTTGAAAACACCAGCGAATTCGCAAGCGCCACATATCACGCACCGCGCCACGCCACGCCCCTGTGCGACACGGTAATCTGATTACTAATTTATCGGGAGCCGCGATGCAGGATTGAAGGGCGGGGCGGGGCGGGGCTGGGGCGGGAGCGGGGCGTAGACGGCATCGCGACGGCGGAAACAAAACCGCGGGGGTCGTGGTGAGTACTGCGGGCTTGTCTACCCATCAGGCGGCATGTGCTACGCGACCCGCCGCTCCACGGCCACGGGCCGCGGCGCAGCCGATGACTTGGACCTGAACGGCAGCCGGGAGAAAAGAAATACATACATCAAAAGCTTCCCCTCCTCATGACGGCGCGGCGGCGGTCGCAAACAGAGCGAGGCGAGGCGAGGCGCGCCACAACACAGCAGGCGGGGCGTGGCGGGGCGCGGCGAGGAGAGGGCTCTACTCGGGCACTGTCGGAGCTGGCGGCTGGGGCGGGGCGGGGCAGTCTGACCGCTCCGGACCGGACCGGAGGGCGGAGGCGGAGGGGCCGCAGGGGTAATCCTCCCCCGACCAGACTCGACTCGACCCGAACACACCAGACCGCCATTTCCGACGTGTCCCCCCCTCTTTGTTTCCACCACCTCACCCTGTGCGGCCGGGACAGGACGGGACGAGCAAGGTGTTGTGTTACACAGCAGGGGTGTTTGCCCGGCCCCGCCGGCAGGTGAGGCGGGGCGGGGCGGGGCGGGGCGGGGACAGAACGCCCGCAGAGGACGCGTTGCCAGGCTCCGCGGAGGTAATTAGATGCAGTGAGCTCCGCGCCGCGCCGCGCCGCCCGCGCTCAACAGCGGCACCGCCGAACAGGGCCTCCGGGGCGCGCCATCAATCAGAGCAGGGCGGAGAGGAGGAGGGGGTCTTGTAGGAGTCGGGGAGCGAGGCGCGACAAAGAAGGGACCGGGGCCAGGGCAGGGCCGCCCATCTTACTCTTCAAAGGGGAGCAACGGCGCGGCGCGACCGACTGTCATAGCGCGCCGCGCCTACGGTACACACCAACCCTCAGCGCCGCGGCGCCCAGCGCGGCCCAGGGCGGCGCACTCGGCAGCGACCCCAATCAGCAGTGCGGGGCGGGGCGGGGCGGGGCGGGGCGGGGCCTCCTGGGGCTCATCCGCTAATGCATACTTATCAGCTGGGATTGATAGGGCGGGGCGGGCCGCACGCCACGACCCAGAGCCGGTCGCGGGGAGGGAGGTGGGTGGGGGCGAACAGCGCGGCGCGGATGAGGCGAGGCGGGGCGGGGGACCTCTCAGGGCGCGATTCCAGGCGGCTGCCCCGGGCCGGGCCGGGCTGGGCTGCGCATCCATCACAGAGCAGAGGCCCTATTCATGGCGACAGTCGCACCGCCCTCGCCCTACGGCCTTCAGCGCCACGCTGTACACGGGCGCGCGCCGATAAACAAGTGCCCTTCGGGTGACACGCCGTCAGCCACATCCGCCTCGGGAGCTCTCCCTTAAAAGGCCCTTCTTTGGATCCTGTGCTCGACCCGAGCGCCGCACCGCCGCATGGCCAGGACGGCGGGCAGGGCGTGGTGAGGCGGTGTGCCCCAGGACCACGTGACCCCCAGCCCCGCCCCGCCCCGCCCCGCCGCCTCGCGTTGCAGCCCCTGCTTTCCCACACGACCCCACACAAAAACACGCCTCGCCGCGGGGCGTGGCTGGGCGTGGTGGGGCGTGCTGCGTCGCACGCTACGTTCTGCGAGGGCCGAGGGGCAGCAGTGCACCGCGCCGCCGCCCGAAGGGCTATTTGTATTACATCGAGGCCGGGGCGGGGCTGGCTGGCGGGGTGGGCCGGGCCGCCTGCCCGCCTGCAGGTCGCGGCTTCAGACAGCCGCGCCGACGCGTCCAGGATCGATTCTCTCGTTTCTTTACTGCAGCCTCTGATGAGGCTGACTCGGTATGGATGGAAGGAGGAGGCTGGGGGGGGATCGGTCGTGAGGACTCTGCGGAATCACCAGCCCCACCCCCGGGGTCCCAGGGGCCCCGCAGGCCACACTTGTGTCAGCAGATAGCGCACGGACACCACTGCAGAGTCTCTCTGGGCCTAACTCCACCGCCCCGCCCCTCCGGCAGGGCTGCGTCAAAGGAGGATCACATAACAATCCGATCAGCCGGCAGAGAGACGGGACGGGACGGGAAGGCTTGTCCGCCCGCGCCGCACAGCGCCGCGCCTTTTCATAAACTTTATAAAGCAGAGGCATTCCGACGGAATCAGAGCGCCTTCTAGACAGTGTCGGCCAGAGGGGAATAAATGGGCGTGGTGTGGCGTGGCATGGCGTGCAGGCTGGGCCGACGGGGACGAAGTACGGCCACGCCGCCACGCCGCCACACCCGCCCGGCAGCGCTCGTGGAGCGTGGCGGGGCGTGGCGTGGCGGGGCGTGGCGGGGCGTGGTGGGGCGGGGCGTGGCGTGGCGGGGCGCTCCCCACGGCGCCACGAGACGCGCCACGAGACGCCGCAGGATTTAGGACCAAATTAAGGGGGATACATGGCAAATGCTTGGAGGAGAGAGCGGGAGCGCGCGCCTGCGAGAGGCGCGGGGAAACGAGAGAGAGAGAGAGAGAGAGAGAGACACAGAGAGACAGAGAGGCGAGAGAGACGGACTGAGAGAGTCAGAGCGAGAGAGAGAGAGAGGTGAGCGGCTTAGTTCGCGTGGCCGCGCCATTTGGGTCGGGGTGGCAGAGCGTAGCGAGGTAGCTTCTGCCGCCGCGCAGGGCCGCGCCGCGTCGGGAAGAGCTGGGCGAGACAAATGAAAATTACTCGAGCCGAAACTGATCCACAGCACCCCCTCCCCGCCACCGTACCTGCCGCTACCCTTCCTTCCTCCAACACAGAGAGACCGCGCCGCAGCGGCCGCCGAGAAGAGCGGAAAAGAAAAGGGGGAGCAGAGCGCTGAGCGGAGGTGTAGGGCGGGGCGGGGCGGGGCCGAGGAGGTGCTGCCGCGACCTCCACCGCACTCGTGAGGACGGCGCGGCGCTTACACTCGGGGGTTTGTGGTGCACATTGCATTGCATACCCATCAGAGCCCCCGGCCCGCCTACCAAACCCCTTCCGTTTGGATCCGCGCCTGACTACGTTACGTGGTGGTGCGGCGCAGACTACCCATACCCCACCGCCCGCCCACCTCGTCCAAGACCTTCGCAATAAATACTTATCACGGTGAGATGGTCTTAGGGCTGACAGAGGGGCGTGGCGCTGGCGGTGGGGGCGGGGTGGGGCGGTGGGGGGACGTGCGCGCCACGCCAGATCGAAAAGGCTCGCACCAAAACTTTCCTCTTCCAAGTTGCTCGGCTCCAAGGGCGGCCCGGGCCGGTCTGGCGCGTCCTCGAGCCACGTGACGCCCCTAGAGCGCGAGGCGGGGGAGGGAGGGAGGGGGGGGGGGAGACTAGGGCCCAGGCTAGGGCGGCACCCCGAGCAGAGGCGCGGCGCGGAGCAGGGCGCGGAGATGTTGGACCCGACAGCTATTAAGGTCAGGAAGAACAATGCCGAGCCGGACGGGCGCGGCCAACCCTTTTCCTTCGAGTCAGACAAACCACACGGACGGCGGAAGCCAACCGCAGGGCGCGGCGGGGCGGGGCGGGGCGGGGCGGGGCGGGGCGGGGCGGGGCGGGGCCGAGCCCGCGGGTGGCAATTCCTACCCCCATCCCATCCCGTCCTATCCGACGCGGCCCGGCCCGGCCCGGCCGGAGACGCTAGCTCTGCCAGCAGCCGCCGCCCCAGCCCGGGCCCGGGGGCGAAACTGCTATGAAACGAGATTGGAGAGAAGTGGGGGCTATTAAGGTCACGAACAATGGGGAGTACTCGATTTCGGCGTGATGTATGCAAAAGGCTGCCTGGAAGGGAGAGGCGAGGCGAGGCGGGAGGGGCTTGCGCCCCCGCCCCGTCACCCCCCGCCCCCAACCTGCGCGGCTGTTGGCGGCCAGCCACAGCAGCGCAGAGCGCAGGTGCAAGGCTATTTCTCGGAACGGAAAAAGGGAAGGAAAGCCGTCGAAAAAAAAAATACCGCGTCGGTTCCAAAGCGGCATCCAAACGTTTTCCGCCGCGAAGCCAAGCCAAAGTGCTCAGGCAGGATACAAAAGCAGAGGTGCAGTGGACGGCCCCGGGGCGGCTGCTGCAGCGCGCGGGGCGCCCGGGACCAGGAGGGAGGCGCAAGGCGCGGCCCGGGCCAGGCTATCGCCTACATCGGCCAGCCAATGGAACATAACGGCGTGATGTATGGGGCTGTGCGCCGCGCCGCCCGAGCGCCGCCACCCCCCAGAGAACTCCCCAGAGACGTCACAGACACCGGCGCGCCAGCCCGGCCCGGCCCGGCCCACTCCCATAAAACACGACGGGCTGGCCCGGGCCCGGTCCGTCCGCCCCGCTCACCTTCCCACGGCGCCCGGGGCCCGGGGCCGCCCGCTAGACACCCCTCCTCCCCACAGGACGCCCCACAGAGACGCCCCGCCGACCCGAGGACACTGCTGGCCTCATGGCTGACCTCCACTATGCACTACTGCACCACTGCGGGCTCCGAGTTGTCGGCAGATGTCTCTCGGAGCCCCCGCCCCTCAGCTCTTATACGCCCCCCCCCCCCTCCCCCGGGGCGGTCCAACCCTGAGCCTCCCCCATTTCGGCCCCCTTCCTTCTCCCCCGCGAGCCGCGCCGCGCCCCGCCGCGCCCCTCGGCTCCGGCTGGATCCTGCACAGTTCTTGCTATCGATTTCCCTGGCGCGCCTTTGCCTTGCTACATCCCGGCCAGCCGCCCCGCCCCGCCTCGCCCCGCCCCGCCCCGCCCCGCAGCGCGACACACAGGTCGGGTGCAAAAGCCGCTCGCCATCCAATCTCCCCTTTGGAAATAATTTCTCTCCGTCATCTCTCCACAAGAATAAGGGGGCCGATGAGGGCGGAAAAGGTTACGGCGCCATCCCGGCCTGATTCAGACAGTCGCCTTTCGTCCCGCCCGGCGGGCCGGCAAATTGGCGCACCGCACAGCCCGGCCCACCACCGCAGGCATCTTTAGGGCACAATTTAAAAACTTGGATGATAAGATGAGAGGGGAAAAAATGAAATAAAAAGTTAGCTCATCACACCGCGCTGCGATGGCGCTACGGTCCGGGCCGCGCGCGGCCAAGCCACACAAACCCCCTACGGCAGTAAAATTTGGGCACAATCTTCGCGGCTCAGGGAGCGGAACAAACGAGAGAGTGAGAGAGAAAGAGAGAATGTGTGAAACAGAGAGGGAGAAGAGCTGGGCTTGGACGGTGCGAGGGCGACGAGCCACCCCTAGCTCCACATGGATAATTCCACAAAGGATACCCTCTAATGATGCAACTTCCACAACCGTATGCGTTAGTTGGGGTAAATCTTTTTTTACTTTACGCCTCTTTCTGTCTTTTTTTTTACGGCGCCGGCAGGCTGGCAGGCGCGGGCCTCTCATAATTGTGGAGACAACTTTTGCCCAGCCGAGCAGAGCCGATTGAGTCCATCAATCATCTAGCTAAATTCCAAGCAAGTAGGAGCGACACAGAAAGAGAGAGGAGGGGGGGGGGGGTGTTGGGGGAAGACGCAAGAGCGAAGAAAACGTGCGATGGGAAAAGAGATGGAACGGGACGGATGGAAAGAAGCAGCCGACAAAAACAGAAGAGCTCCCCTCTCTCCTGCCGCCCGCGGTTCCCCGCGCGCCCCTCCATGCCAGGCCTTGGAGGGAGAAGAAAAAAAAGTTTCCTACTTGAAAATGAGCAATTTGTCCCCGAAAATGGGGTTTTGCATCCTTCCCGGGTGGCGGCGAGGCTATAGAGGGGGCTGTGCACGGTGAGACAGTACGGAGATCAAGCGCCAAAGCTTCTCCTCGCACAGGGGCGGCGCGACAAACGCCTCCCGAGAAAAATACAACCCAACTACAGATCAGGCGCTTAAAAATTAAACGAAAACAGTTACTTGTGTGAAATGAGACGTTCCCAATAAGGCGAAACTTGTTAAACGACACTTTGGAGTTAACTCTGCCATTTCCACTACAAGTGCTGAACTATATAGCTACACGATGTGTCCCGAAACGCACGATTAAAAGCCCATCGATGTGACATTGTAAGGGGCATGCCCAGTGCAGGCAGAGCGCAGGTCTCTGCTCTGTGCTCACGACCCGGCGGGGCGGAGCGGGGCGGGGCAGGCCGCGTGCGGCACTAGAGCAGCTTTCCCTGGCCCAGCGCTAATGAGCCGCGCGACCACACCACCGGCAGCCGCCCCGCCCCGCCCCGCCACAGGACCCGCAGGACCAGCCGCACCAACAGATTTGAATTTCGCCTTTCACCGGCTAAAGGGCAGGCCAGATCAGGCCAGGATGACTCGATCCTCGGCCGCCTCCGCCAGGCTGGCGTGGCGCTGGCGGGGCTGTGCACAGCCTGTGCCCACGGCTGACCGGCTGCATGGCCGCAGCCAGCCAGTCAGTCGCACTCACGGAAAAACAAAGACCATGAATGAGCTTTGAAGTCTGCACCACACGCCTGCCCGCCCCGCCCCGCCCCACCCCGCCTCGACCGGGCCCAGTAACAAGATATGCAGATGGGGGACAATGCAGACGTCTTTGGTTTCAAAGGCGCCGCGGGGCGGGGCCGGCGCACCGACAGGTTCGCAAACGTGCGAAAAAGGCGACGTAAAGGGGACATCTACCGAGCAGCGGAGAAGAGCCTGCAGCCAGCCAGGCGTTTCGGAGGAGGGGCAGGACGATAATCAATAACGGGAAGAAAAAATAAGAACAAAAATAAACCCGCAGTGCTGCCCCCTTTCACCACTTTTGCGACATCGTAAGATCGTGGCCTGCGCACTCGGACCGCAGGGTGGGCATTGTGCTCAACTCCCCTCAGGTGCCTTCAGTCAGCTGAGACATGCCGCCCGCCCGCCACCGCTGACCCCCCAGGCCGGTCCGGTCCGGTCCAGGCGAAGCATTCGTCACAAACGAATTCCCGAGGAATTCCCTGGCGGGGGGCGCGGGTAGGGTAGGGGCGACAGCCTCATTTGTTGGCCGCCAGGACAGGCGGCTCCTGAGCGGCCGCGGCGGCCCGCGCCGCGCCGGGCCGGCTACTGCAGAGGTCACTGCGTTGAGTCCGCGCCTCGCCGCCCCGCCCCGCCCCGCCCCGCCGCGCCCTGGGTGCAGCGGCCCGCCTCGCCTTATCGCAGGGACACACGGCTACGTGCTCGGCCTCCCAAAGCTCGCCGCCCCCACCCCACATCTCTCTCTTGCTGATTTCAATTTGTTTGTGCGACACACTAAACCAGCGTCCCCGTGAGCGGCTGATTGCTGTATGCCACATGCACTGCCCCCCCCCCCTCCTCTCTCTCTCTCTCTCTCTCTCTCTCTCTCTCTCTCTCTCTCTCTCTCTCTCTCTCTCTCAGACACGCGCGCACACACGCACACATTTGACATGTTTACTCGGACAATTGATTTCAGCCGCGTGAGTCATCCGCTAAGCCGTTTAGCTGTGTGCGAGTGTGTGTGTGTGTGTGTGTGTGTGAGTGCGCACGCGCGTGTGAGAGCACACACTATCACTCGCCGGACCGGTTGGGCCCCATCCTCCTCCCCACCTCCCCCCGCCCCGCCCCGCCCCGCCCCGCCGCGAGACGCCAATGCCTAATTATGCAAATATCCCGAGCTGCGCTATCAATCCTCGGGGCCCACAGAGCCAACAGTCCACCGGGCCGGGCCTGGCCAGTGACACCGCGGAGCGAGGTGGGGCGGGGCGGGAAGGTGGGAGGGAAAGGGGAGTAATGCCAGCGCCTCCATCCGACCGGAGCGGAGCGCCGCGCCACCCCAGCGCCGCGGGCTGTCGGGGACCACAAAGCAAAGAAACTCGAAAAGGAAACGGCACTTGTAAACTTGGTCGTGACGCTTGCATCTGGCGGTAGAGGGCGGGGCGGGTCCAGCGCGGTCCAGCTCGCCCCGCGCTCGGCGGGAGGGAAGAAAAAAGTGAGCGGGAGGTCCTTCGCGTCAGAGCCTCGTGGCCTCTGCCACACAGCATCCGGCCGCTCTCTAGTTTCGCCTCAAACCAGGAGGAGGAAGGAAAAGCGCTCGCTACGGAAGCAGATGATCTAATGCTACCAGCCCTGCTGCGCTCTTCTTGATTTAGACTTAGAGCAAGCTGCCGGCAGGAGAGCAGAAGAACGGCACCCATATCCATCCATCTTTTTTGTCGTCTATCCGTGATCACAAACGCGTTCAGCACAAAGACTTGAAACGTCTCTCTCCGCCTTTGTCTCTCGGCCCCGCCCCGCCCCGCCCCTCACATGGCAGCGGGGCCCTGGAGCCCCTGGAGCCGCGACAACGCGCTAGATTTGCGCGAGGCTCATTTTCGCTGATGGGCTTTTTGAAGCGCGAGCGTTGAGCCGCGCGAGTGGCTCTTCCCGTCCCGGCCCGGCCCGGTCCGCCCCGCTCACTCCTGAAGATTACCTCCTCCTGCAGCCGCGCGGGGGCGTGGCGGGGCGGGGCGGGGCGGCGCGGCCAATGCGACGCCGTTTGTTCGCGCGCCGTTTCGCCAACCATCGGCCCCGGCCAACGCAGAGCAGAAAGCACGCAGCAGTATACGAGGGGTTGCCTACCCACTCAGGCGCCGTGGCCCCCAGGGCAGGCTGACCCGCGACACTGTTACGTGTTTTCTGTTACCACGGCCCTTTCTCTTTCACCCAAACTCGATAAAGTTGAGCGGCGCTGGCAGGGCGGGGCATAACGCGCGACAGGGGGCGCTGCCGCAGCTTACCCCTCAGGGCTCCGGCCCGGCCCGGCCCGGCCCCGCCCCGCCCCGCCCCGCCCCGGGCACAGTAATAATGTAACTTGGGCATAAATGCGTAAGGCCCTTTAAAAATTGACGGTCCTTGCTTTACGACAAGCGGGAAGGGAGGGGGGAGGGGCGATGAATGGCCGTGGGACGGGAGCAGCTGATCGCTGCCGAAGCAGGAAGCAGACTGAGAGCCGAATGACAACAACTGAAAGCCAACTGACATCAACTGAAAGCCAACTGACATCAACTGAAAGCCACACCTAAAAGCGCGCGGCTCAAAGCGGGAAAGCCAAGCGTACCACGAGAAGAGGCCGGGCCGGGCCGGGCGGGGCCAGACCGGTGGGAAGAGACTGCTGACAACAGCGAGGACTAAGACACCGCCCCACCCCGCCCCGCCCGAGCCAGGCTCCGCTGACTCTCGCTTCAGACTTGGCGCCACGGGGCGGGGCGGGGTAGTTTGCACAGCTTGCTGCCTACCTCAAGGAGGCGCCATTCAGAATAGCGCCGTCTCTGAATGGGGCGGCGGGGCGGGGATCCCGGCCGCAAGTCCTCGCCCCGCCCCGCCCCGCCCCGCCCCGCCAGGCGGCCCAATTCAAATCCCGTCCGTCGTCTTCATACAGCGCAGCCGCCTGCCTAAAGGCGGACGCAGCGTCATCGTAATCGGCTACGCATGCCTCGGACGGGGCGGGGCGGGGCAGGGCGGGGCGCTGAGGGGCTGACAGGTGAGCTGTTCGGGGGTAGGGGCGGGGGCAGGGGCAGGGCCAGGAGGCGGGGGCTGCTGCTCGGGTTTCATCGCCCCTCTCTCTCCCCCCCCCCCCCTTTCCCGTTCCCCCTGATCGGCTCGGCCGCCCACAGCGCGCCATCAGGAAGTACAATAACGCACATGTAGCGCGGGGCGGGGCGGGGCGGGACAGGCGGGCAGCAGTGGAAGGGTCTTTGAGCCCAACGCGGGGCAGAGCAGAGCAGGTCGGGCGTGCAGCAGCAGCACCGAGCCTCGCCTGCTGCTTGTCTGTGAGTCTCTTCTTTCCTCCCTAAAGATTTCGGGGGAGCAGGAGGATAGGGGACGGCGCGGGGCCCGGGGAAGGAGGGACGGGGGTTCCTGGAGGGGCGTACAGCACTTGCACACAGGGCGGGACAAAGGCGCCCCCCCCCCCCCCCCTCTCTCTCTCTCTCTCTCTCTCTCTCTCTCTCTCTCTCTCTCTCTCTCTCGCTCGCCGGGCCCCTGCCTGCTCCGAGGACAAAACACACCGACGCCATCCACCGCCACTACACTACGGCCCTGCTCCACACTGCTCCGCGCTCCGCTCCACGGCCTGCAGCGCCACGGGCGCGGGCCCCGGGACCTTCCCCGCCCTGACCCGCCCCGCCCCGCCCGCACCCACCAGCAGCTCCAAATCCGGACAAAAGCCCCGGCCCGGGGCCCGAGCGGGCGAACCCGGAAAATAATGAATTACACGACGGCGCAGAGCAAGCCCCAGCCCAGCCAGCCTCGCACAGCGGCGGTCGCGCTGCGGGCCACCGGCATCGGGATCAGCAGGGTGATCCCGGTGATCCCGAACAGCATTCCCGGCTCTCCGTCTGTGCCGCTCACCTGGTTCGCCCCAAAGCGTGGTGCGGCACGGCACCCGGAGTGCACAGAGAGAAAAGCAGCTATCCTCGTTCGCTAACATAGCGCCTGGAATGTGTTTTTGCTACATGAGCCAAGCAGGAGCTGCATTAGCCTACTGCAAAGTTGAGAGAGACTGTAAAGTGGTTTGCTGAGCCAGCAAAGCGATTGCTCTAACATCAATTTTTTTGCTGCTGTCCTTTTTCCCTTGTGAGGGGCGGGCCAGGACAGGCCAGACAGCTACCCTCAGCAGCGGGCCGGGGGGGCTCCGGTCGGCCCCAATCGCCTTGGACGTCACATAACTGACACAACACGCCTCCCCCCTCCCAACCTACCCCACACCGCAGCGAGACGCTCTGATCCTATTAGCGGCGCGTCGCTTTGGAATCGTGACTTGTAATAGGCGGGCAGGACATGGCGCAGCACTCCAGCGGTCGGTGGTCGCAGGGGGGGGGGGCTGATCCACTCGAGGCAGCCGGGCGACGACACACCGCCTCCCGCCCACCCGCTCCCCTTTCTCACCGGCGGCCATTCCATCCCAGGCAGGAAATACGCAATGAGTACGACTGACTGTGCGCCGCTCCGCGCCGCATCGGCGACGGCGGCGACGGCGGCGCCTTCCTGCGGTCAGCGACGCTCACGCCGCGGTGCGTCGCGGCTGATTAAAATCGTGACCCCGCCGGGCTTCACTCCTCCACCTACCAGGCGACTGATTCCGAGCGGCGCCTCCCGTACCTCCGTTCTTGTCGCACTCATGGGGCACCTCAACGCCCAGCATGGGGCCACCCTTACGGGTGCGACAAGGAAGGAGGAGGAACGCGGGCGACGCCTATTCAGTCGGCAGAGTATACTGTACTGTGACCACATCAGGCGACGGCGCGCCGCGCAGAGAAGACCGAGACCCACCTGCAACACACAAAACAAAAGAGCGTGATTAGACACGAGCCATCAGAGCGAGAGGCAGCCAGCAGCCGGGTCTCGGGTTCGAGTCCGGGTGGCCTCGCGAAGACGCATTTCTATTTCTGAACGCTTTAGTGAGGCCGCGTCCAATAAGCCCTGTAGCAGAGAGTGCCGAGCAATTTCCTGCGGGTAGAAAAGCGTCGGCGGGGCGAGGGCCGATAATCGATGCGTCCGACTCAAGTCGAGCCAAGTAAGTCCCGAAGGGGCTCCGCAGGCGTTCTGCTCCTGCGAGGCTCACCCCGCCCTGCCCCACCCCACCCCGCCCCCGCGGCAGTGACTCATTACAGGTCGGGTACGGCACGGCAGCGGCGGGGGCGGGGTGATCCCCGCGGAGCAGCTCGCCTCAGCCGGAGCGAGGAGGCCTGCCCCGCCCCGCCCCACCACGCCTGCCTCCCCCCGCGAGGCTTGCGAAATTTGTGGTCCTTGCAAATGAAGCTTTTAGTCTGGGAGAGGCGAGGCGAGGCGAGGCGAGGCGGCCGTGCGGCTGTGCGCCGCCGGATCGTTAGCCGTCCCATCAGGCATCGCGGCGCACCCGAGGCGCGGCAGGGTGCGGCGGGGTGGGGTGGGGCGGGTAGGGCCGCGCCGCCAAATTGAGTGGTTAAAGAGGTGCTCAGGGCGGAGGAAGTGTGGCGGAGCGCGGCGCCAGGGCGGGGCGGGGCGGGGCGGGGCGCAGGCGAAACGTGCCCCCGACACGCGGGGCGTAACTGGGGGTGAGGCGGGCAAGAGGGCGGGCGGGGCGGAACTCACGTGATGGCTCGCAATCTACGGCGCGCGGGGCGGGGCGGGGAAGGGCGGGGCACAACCACCCCTGCGCCGCACCGCACATCGCTGCGCCAAGGCGTGGTGGCGTGGTGCGTTGGGGCCGCGGCGCGGTGCGGCGGGGGTAGCCTAGTCACCGTGTGACGGCGGCCACGAGAGCAAAGGCTGCCCCCCGCCCCCGCCACCCCCTGCACCGCCCCTTTGCCGCAGAATGAATAAAATGCCATGCATTTCCAAGTATTAGGCCCCGCCCTGGGCTGGGTGCGGGAGTGGGGTGGGCAGTGGGCACGGGGAGGAGGAGGCACTTTAGGCGCGGAAAGGAACGGGGCCGGCCTACAGCGGCAGCAGCGAACACCAAGTTCACGCCCAGGAAATTGTGGCGTCTTTTTTTGCGCGGGCGCTCTGCTTCGGAGCGCATTGGGTGAGCCCGGGCCGGAGTGGCTGGGCGTGGCGTGGCGAGGCGAGGCAGGAGAGCAGAGTGGGTTGCTGATGACCGGATAATGGCGCACGGAGGTAGACGGTGGCAGCGCCCCGCCCCGCCCCGCCCCGCCCCGCCACCAAACTAGCAGTCCAGGTCTGCCCCGCACCCGCACAGCCCCGCGGCCCCCAGACAGCGCGGCGCGGCGGCGCGCATGCAAATGGTCCGGGCGCCGCCAGCCAGGCGGGGCTAATTCTCACCCTTTACTTGACGCGTCGCGACCAGGGACCCGGCCGCCTGGCCATAGCAGGGGCGCCACGACACGTCAGAGTGACAGGCGGGGCGAGCTGAGCCGGGGCTGCGGCCGCCCCGCGCGGTGTGCTGCTCGACGGGTGCTAATGACAAGTCCCCCGCCATCGCCCCGCCCCACCTGCCCGCGGGTCGGCACGGAGGGGCGCGGCGCCACCCCCCTGCCCCGCCTACCGCGCCACCAGCCCCAGGGAGGGAGGGCAGCCGATCATTTCCGAAACACGGCCGCAGTGGCGCGGCGGGGCAGCGCGTGCAGGGAATGAGCAAACGCCCTGCCCGGCGCGGTGAAGCGCGGCCGCCCCCTAGCCAGCCGGGGCGCACAGCCCTGATTGCGCCACGCCGCGCCACGCCACGCTGCGCCGCGCCGCGGGGTAAGGAGGAGCGCGGGGCGTGCACAGAGCAGCCACCCTCCCTCGGCGGCGGGCCTGGTCGGGCCGCGCCGGGCCGGGACCTGCGAACCGAATCGGTTCCTGTGCGCAAGATGCACGCGGCGGTGCATACAGAGTGAGGCTGCCCGCCCGGGGCGGGGCGGGGCAGTCCGGGCGGGGCCGGAGACGAGACTGAACAGTGTCTCCCTAGCGGCGCCCCGCCCCGCCCCGCCCCGCTCCCTAATGACGGCACGGCGCAGCGCAGCGCGCCCACCACACACAAGGACCACCAAGGCCTTTCACCCCCATCCCAAAAAGTAGCGAAACGTCTTCCTTTTGCTCCCGACCCGGCCCGGCCGAGAGCGGCGCGCCAGCAGCGGCCCTCGCCGCCCGGACTCACACACACTCACACACACACATAGAGCGCGGCTCCGGTCGCGTCCCAGCGGAGAGCGCAGCGCGGCGCGGCGCTCCGGACCCAACTAATGACGCAGTACGCTGGGGGATGCGGGGCGTGGCGTGGCGCGGCGGGGTTAGGGACGCGCCCGTCATGTCAAACACTGGCGTGGCGCCAAATAGGGGTGCAAATTCACACGGGCCCCGGGGCCCCGCCCCGCACCCCGCCCTGCCACGGTACCGGCCACTCTGTGGGAAAGCTGCTTATGCGTCGTCCGGTTACATGGAACTCTAGAGCGGGCGAACGTTGTGAAGCCACCGATACAGCTGAAGCGATAAAGTCCACAAACCTATTCATTCTTTATTTGAAATCCACAGGACCCTGATTCTGCAACCTTTTGTTTTGTTTCCCAGGATTTTGGTGTGTCAACCTTCAACGCTGTCGATTGGCGAACATTGCCGCCTAAATTCCCCCATCACAATACGTAATATAAATTTTTTTGCGTGTTAGGGTAAGCTACGAGGAGTTCCAGACACGGTCTGGCGAGGCGGGGCGGGGCGGGCGTGAGGTCGATGTCGTCCGGCTGCAGCAGGGCCCCGGCCCCGGCCCCAGCCCTGGCCCCAGCCCCGGGGGGCTGCGGGGGCCTCGCGCCGGGCCGCGCCGGCCGGGGGTGCCTAGCGTCGCTGATAAGACCCACCCCCTTCCGGGCCTCGGCGCTTTAAAACCACCACGCCTCCTCCCTCCCAGCAGCGTGGCGGCGCGGTGGAGAGGGAGGGGGACCCATGTTCGATTTTCCCGCTTCTCCCCGCGCCGTCACGTCGCGCAGGCATTCAAAGTTCCGCAGATTTTGCTCTATAAATCAAACCGGCGTGGTAAGGCATAGCGTGGCGTGGCGTGGCGTGGCGTGGCGTGGCGCGGGCCGGGGCGGGCGAGATGAGGCAGAAATAAGACGGACGAGGTTCGGCGCGAGGGAGGGAGCTGCTATTTCATTTGCCTCATTCTCGGCAGCAGCTCGTTTCAATTTCATCATAGACGCGAAAAGTCGCGCCGGGCCGCCACGCCCCGCAGCAGCGCTCTCTGTATAGAGCTAGTTAGACGCGATGAAAAGAGTCGCGGCCGAGGGCGTGGCGGGGCGGGGCGTGGCGGGGCGTGGCGCGGGGCGGGTGTGCAGCGCCAGCTCCATTTGCATTTGGCGAGCGAATGCACGGTACTGTGTGTAGGCAAGACGAAGACGAGGGTTCTCCTGCGCTAGCCAAAAGTAAACGAGACACAAGTGCTTGATTTCTCTCTTTTTCTTCTTTTTTATCGTTTCTTTTTTTCTTTTTTTCCTTTTTTTTATTTTGAGAACGGCCAGTTTTATTTAAGCACACAAGCACACGACAATTCTAGAGACAAACTAAAGTGTTTGGTTTTTTGCCTCGAGTCAAAACGCATCCTGAGGACTGCTGGGAAAACATACAACGGCTAAAGGCCTATAGGGGACGGGAATTAATGATCGTTCAAAAAAAAAAATGAATAAAAGTGCGCATGCGCGGGGAAGAGCGGGGCGGGTTGGTGCGGGGGCCACCAGGGCCAGAGCAGAGCGGGCCGGGCGCACAAAACCATTCGTCTCAATAATGCGGCCAAAACATAATTGCGGCGCCAAATTAACGCACGCACAATTAATGCGATGGAGAAAGAGGGGATGGAAGGGGGAAGAGAGTGAGAGCGAGGCAAGGGTGGAAGTGGGAGGAATGAGACTTGGGACGCGAGGGGGGAGCGGAGCAGAGGCGTCGTCCACCAAAAAAGTGCACGGTCCGTGGCCGTCGTCCAATTCCAGTCCTCAATTAGTAAAATGAGGGTCCGCGGGGCGCGGCGGGGCGGGGCGGGGCGGGGCGAGGCGCCGGCAGCAACGACATTAACAAGAGGCGGCAAAACACAGCAGCAGCAGCAGGCGTAACGTTACGCGACGCGGCGTGACGCTGAGAGGCGATACGCGGCTTCATCACGGGGCGGGGCGGGGCGGGGCGGGGCGGGGCGGGGCGGGGCGGGGCGCGGCGGGGTGCCGGAGCCGGAGCTGCGGCTCGGTCCGGTCCGCTCACGCGAGCCCCGCACCGCACCAGGGCGCCGCGCCACGCCACGCCGCGCGGGCCGGGACGCCGAGTGGGGCGCCACCCACCACATTACTGTCACGCCCAGCGCAGCCCGCAGAACCGAACCAAACCCAACCGACACGGCGAAAAAGAAAAGGGGATGCCGAACCGACCCGCCGCCCCCGAGGAGGCGATAACTCTTACTTCAAGTGTACACAAGGTTCCCACACCCAAAAAAAGCCTGTTCTTGACACAAGAAATGTTCGTGCAGTGTGTAAGAACATTTACTTAGCACAAGGCAAGAAGCGCACGTACAAGTACTAAGGCTTTTTTGGGTGCCGCAATCACGACGCTTTGATTTCTCAATGATTTTCGGTGATTTCTATTGATGCCTGTAGCTATTCCAGGTGGTTTCAGGGGCTAAATGTCCCGAGCTGTGGCATGACAGCGCGCACTGCCCGCCCGGCGAGGCTCGTGTGGGAATATTTGAGGGTGGCGGTTCGGGTCGCGTCCGGTCCTACAGGACGCGCCTGACAGACACGCGGGGCCGCGGGGCTTCGGGCTTTGGCGCCGGAATCGGGCCAAAAGGGGGAGACCGACCGAGCGACCGCCGTCCTGCCCGCCCCGGCCATATGTGTCTGGCGCAGCCACTCTCACGAGCAACAGATACCCTACCCCACCAATTTATCGCCTCATCACTTAATGGATCAAAAAAGTCTCCGTCCTCCCCTACAGCCCGCCACCCCCCTCCCGGGCCGGGTGGGTCTGGCTGGATACGTACGTCTGCTTCCCCGGGCCTCCCCCTCCCCCTCCTCGGCAGACCCCTGTTGACAGAGGGCGCTCTGCGCTGCGCTCAGGAGAATGCCGCAAGCAGTCCACACTGCGTTTTCGTCTCTCTGTCCTTGTTGCACTCGTAGAGCCGCAGGCGAAAAGGTGCAAGAGAGAGAGAGAGAGAGAGAGAGAGAGAGAGAGAGAGAGAGAGAGAGATAGAGAGAGAGAGATAGAGAGAGAGAGATAGAGAGAGAGAGAGAGAGAGAGAGAGAGAGAGAGAGAGAGAGAGAGAGAGAGAGAGAGAGAGAGAGAGAGAGAGAGAGAGAGAGAGAGAGAGAGAGAGAGGACTGCACGCCGTGCGGGCTCACCCTGCAGCGCTCTGGCCCCGCCCGGCACCGCCCTGCCGTGCGCACAATTGATTGTGAGGCTCCTGGGCGCGCGGAGGGCGGAGGGCAGAGGGCGCAGGGCGCGGCGGGGCCGAGACATCAGGGCCTATCGCATGACAAAGACTGATGGCCTCATTAAGTGGACGCCAATCCCGTCATCTGTTTTGTCGTCCGCCCCGCCCCGCCCCGCCCACGCCGACCTTCTGCGCGCTGATTAACCAGGCCCGGGCGCGTGGCGGGGCGGCCGCATTTGACAGCAGCGCAGAACATTTCTTCAGTCGTGAGCGCGATGTAGTTCTGTATTTCTTTGGAGCAGCCACTTTTGAATCAACTCAGATATGAACTCAGGTATGAACTCAGAAATGTCAAAATACCATGAAAAAAGAAACTGCCGTCTCATCTGCTAATTAAAATCTTGATAAGAAACGGAAAAGTTGTGCCGTAACTTTTACCTAAACCTTAAATTTAACTCAAATTTTCCCTTCGGGTTGAGACAGCTACAAGAGACTGTCTAAAAAAATATCTAGAGTGGCGGCGGCGCACCGTGAGAATTTGCAGAAAGTAATGATGAACGGCGCCGCCAGGTCCGCCGGCCGAGCCGCTGCTGAGGCGGGGCGGGGTGGGGCGGGGTGGATGTGAGGCGGCCTGGCCGCCGAGCCGGCGAACAAGGGGGTCGTGAGAGTGGAGAGGGTGGCTGGCAGTCGTCGCATCAGATAACTCCTTCCTGTGCGTGCGCTGCCAGCCGCGGGGCGTCCCCACTACCTCCTTCCACCCTCTTCCCCCGGCGGGGCGCACAGCGCATCCCCCTTTGCAATCGAGCAGGGAGGACTGGGGGCGGGGGCTAATGTACAGCGGGGCTGCACGCTAGCGCCACGCCGCGCCACGCCAGCCTGTCGCTTTGTGCAGCGTAGACGTCGTGAAAGAGCCCGGCCCGGCCCGCGGCCCGGCAGACAGCACGGCGGGGCGGGGCGGGGCGGGGCGGGGCGAGCCGGCCCCGCAGCAGAAAACTACGACACTAACGACCTCGACAAAGAGGCATTGCCACTGCAGGCAGGCGCTGTGCCCTGCACCGGGCTGCACTTCCCACAGAATGGTATAATCAGGCACGGATCCATATGCGACCTCGAGGTGCAGCGAGCTGCAGGTGCGCCCCGCCCCGCCCCGCCCCGCCCCGCCCGTGTGAGCGTAAGCAGCGTGTACAATGCGCCCGGGGCGGACGGCCCGCCTTGCCCTGCATAATGGACGTGTTGGAGAGAGAGAGAGAGAGAGAGAGAGAGAGAGAGAGAGAGAGAGAGAGAGAGAGAGAGAGAGAGAGAGAGAGAGAGAGAGAGTGAGAGAGAGACCGGGGGGCAGGGGGGGGGGCGTAATGGACACAATGTGGCCGCAGCACGGAGTATCGATACTGCGGGGGTGTCGCCGCATACGGCAGGAAATTGCAGCCCAGTCCAGCCCGGGCCCGACTGGACAGTGGACAGCGATATGTGGTGAGCGTGTGTGTGTGCGAGAGAGAGAGAGAGAGAGAGAGAGAGGGAGAGAGAGAGAGAGAGAGAGAGAGAGAGAGAGAGAGAGAGAGAGAGAGAGAGAGAGAGAGAGAAGGGGGCGGGGGAGAGTACCACCTGGTGCACGGGGCCATCCTAGGCTGCCCCCACGCCCCACTGCATTACCCAACCTCAATCAGGGGGCGCGCGTGGGGGCGTCCTCTCTCTCTCCCCGGAGCACCCCGCCGCGGCCGCGGGGGTCGCGGGACGCAGGCGTGCGTGCGGCAGGCCCGTGCGTCAGCCCTGCCCCTGGCCCGGCGCGGCCCGGCCCGCCCGCAGGCCCAGGGCCCAGACAGCAGCGCCTTGTGCGTTGCGCTCCGATCCGGTTTATTATCGTGATGAAGAGCCACTTTAGGGAATCAGCCGCAGCAACCTCCCGGTAGTACCTGCCCCGGCCGGCCCCGGCCGGCCCCGCCCCGCACAGGGGCACAACAAGTCCGGGGCATGTCGGCCCCGGCCCGACCGACAAGCACGCCCGCACACCGGATCGCAGTCCAAATACATACTACATACATGCATGCTTCCAAAAGGCACACATTTCCCACAAATATTCCTCTCCCTCGTATTTGTATTTTCCCCGGTACGTTATACGCGTATAATACCGGGCCGGACCGGGCGCACCAGCGACATGCATGGACATGGTCGAGGGAGGAGCGCCAGGCACAGCGGGTAGCAGCGCGCCCTCACCGCACCGCCCTGTCTGCTTCCGGACAAACTTGAGCTCAATAAGGACGGCGCAGGCGGGCGTCCCGTCCCGCCCCGTCCGCACGCAAGCGCCCTCCCCCCTCCACCCCCCCCCCTCGCGCGCTACCGCCATACATCACGCCGATTGATTCATCAATTCCGCGCGAAATTGAGATGGATTCGAGCGGAGCGGGGCGGCGGCGGCGCCTTCATAAATAACTCGTCTCCCGGATGGTGCGGAGCACGGCACGGCAGAGCTGGGAGCGTCCTCCTCTTTGCTCTGCTTCTTCCTGTCAGCCGCGGGGGCGGAGCGGGGCGGGGCGGGGTGGGGCTAAGAGGGGGTGACTGATCGAACCCAGAGTAAGGACTCCTACCCGCCCCGCCCCGCCCCGCCCGCACACGGCGCAGCAGGGACGCTGTCCTGGACGACAGTCACCGTCTTGCAGCGCCGCGTTTCGCCTGTTCTCCGCCAGCAAGGCCCTCCTTCTCCTCCTCAGAGGCGGCACAGCTGCTCCTCACGCGCTTCAGTGCGTAGGTCCATCCGGCACTGACGCAGCAAGGCGCTAAAGCACAGCGTTCAGCAGCCCACCTGCGCGCAGGCTATAGATAGGCATACGGTATGGAAGTCCTCCGCCAACCTAAACACCACGAAACACTCGCCGGGGCCCGGCCGGGCCGCTGCCCCAAGCAGGGCGGGGGAGGCGAGGCACTACACACACACACACAGGCGCGCGCTCGATCGGGTGACAGGGCCTGGAATGTAAGAGAAGTAAGAGGAGACCGGCCCGGCCCCGCCCCGCCCCCGCCTGGCGAAAGGCATTTCTCTCACTTACAGCCACTCCCTCACTCACTCACGCACGCACATCCGTGCTTAACCAAACACACTTCTCACTCACTCCCTCGCGCACCCCCCGCCCCATCCCTCGCCGCTCTCAACTTCTCACATTAGTCACTCTAGTTTGGGGAAGCCGAACGGGGCCCGGCCGGGGCGTCTGGCGGGTTGATGAGGGCGCAGCAAGCAGAGAGGGAGGACTCTGGTAGGTGGTAGGGGTCAAGTTGGGCGCGCGACCAGACCACCCTCACGGCCGAGGACGACCCTCAGTCAAAGTCCTGCGATAGCCTCACATCCATTCTCAGACGCGGGCCATCGCCAGCGTAGGGGAGGAGGAAAAGGAGGAGGATGAGGAGAGGAGAGAAGAGGGTTCCCCTCACCTCGACCCCCACGCCCTCCTCCCTCGCTATCCCTGCCAGCGCCGGCTGAAGCCCTATGGCGCTGGGAGGCCGGACAAGCGCCGACATATACGCACGGGGCATGACCATCGAAGGTAATCCGCTGAGCACGAGGGGGGTGGGGGGAGGGGGCTCTCAG
Source organism: Frankliniella intonsa (assembly GCA_033675135.1). Taxonomy (NCBI): domain Eukaryota; kingdom Metazoa; phylum Arthropoda; class Insecta; order Thysanoptera; family Thripidae; genus Frankliniella; species Frankliniella intonsa. Next base: position 4,847,587 of record CM066253.1, read on the forward strand.
CTCACTGACCCCTCACCCACACCCCCGGCGAGGGAGGGGGGTCGGGCGTTCCTCGGTACTGTACGTGTTCAGAGCAGCGGGAGGGGAGAGAGAGAGAGGCGGGGGGATCATTCCAGGCGAGAACAGATGGGAGGGGAAACAGAGAGAGGAGTGGCGTGGCGGAGCGGGGCGCAGCAGCCCGGGCTGACGCAGGTGCATGCCGGTGTGCTCCGCACCGCCACCCCTACGCCAAGTAGGTCGTGTGGGACTACACCCCACCCCCCGACCCTCCCCCAAACACAGCTGTGAGCCCGGAGGGCCGGGGGCCAGGTCCACCGCTAACCCGACGCGCCGACCCGCGCCCCGGGCCCCGGGCCCCGGGCCTGGCCCAGGCCCAGACGCCACCGCAGCCTGAGCTCCCAGGCAAAGGGTGAGCATAGCTCGACCTGCCAAAAGCGCCCACTTCGCAGGAGGCGGACAAGTTCCCGAGGGGCGACGAGGAAGGCGAAGGCGGGCTGAAACTCTTATTCCAAGCGGAGCGAGTACGGTATGCGGAGGCACCGGCGGCAGCTGCGAGAGACATGGCTTTGATTCCACCCCCCCCCCTCCCTTCCTTCCTCCACAAGTCACACAGCCCGAGGGAACGAATCCTTGCGTGAAACAAAAGAAGGAAGCACCGCCTGCGCCCCTCCCCTCTCCTCCCCTTTCCCCCGCCCTTCCTGCCTCCACTCACCTGGCTGAGCCCCGCCCCGCCGCCCTGCGCCCCCCTGCCCCGCACATCCCAATATTTACCCTTTCACACGCGACTTGGCCCCGCTAGGCTCCAAATGGCCGGCAATGGCCGGGAATGGCCTCCTGTCTCCCTCCCTCCCCCGGCCCCCCGCCTCTCTCCCCCAGGCCACCCCTCGCACGACTCGGCCAATGAGATGCGATCACGTTTCGAGGACTCGGCGAGGCCGTGCCCGACCGGGGCGTGCCGAGGGGACCCTACCCTTCCCGTGCCCTCTCCCTCTTCCCTCGGCCCCGTTGGTACGAGATGGGGCCGGGCCGGGGCCACGGGGCCCGACTCACCTTATTTCATTCCCAGAGCCCCGCCCTGCCCCCGCCCCCTCACCCCAGCCCGCCGCGCCCGGCACGGCGCTGAGTCACACAGACAACGCCGCGCGCTCAAGAAATATGAAAGTGGAATGAGATGGGAAATGGCAGGTAAACGAAGTTACCCTCGCGGCCGCCCCGGCCACCCCAGCAGCCGCATCCACCAGCCCTGGCAGTGTGAGCTTCGGGCGAGTCAGTAGCAGGGCGAGTGCGGTGGGGGGCCGGGGCGGAGCAGGACGGGGGTCGCAGAAAGGCCGGGCCCGCTTGCGTAACACACATGCACGGGTACGGCAGGGCGGGGCGGGCGAATATATACCGCGCCCCAGTCCCGGGCCAGTGCCGCAGCTCAGCTATGCGCCCGCCAGCCTGCAGGGCGCCATCGAGGTCACCAGGTCGCGGCTCCATGCAAAATTACCAACTGCAGTTGTGTGACCCGCCCCGCCCCACTGGTGAGGTCGGACCTCTGACGCCCTCCACTCCCGCAAACTCGGAGGAGCCCGTCTCGCACTACACGGGGCGGGCGGGGGCGGGCAGGGCCGGCTGGCGCCAAGCAACAAACTTGGCAGTAAACCTGTTCATAATCCCGGACAAGGCGCTGCCGGCTGCCCCGCGCCAGCCCGGGGCCGTCCCGACTCACGCCCGCCACTTCCCCCGCCCCACCAGGGGCTTAACGTCCTTCCTTAATTCCGCGCACAAACTATTTGCGACTGATAATAGAGACGGGCTTGAGGCATCTGGCTGGGGGGGAAAGGGAGGAGAGAAACACACAAACACACAAACAAACACAGACACACATGAGTACGAGCGCGGTACACAAGTCTCACTCACTCACGGTGTTAGTTTAGCCTTGAAAGTAGGTTGATTTATGTATTTGAAGTCACTATCGAAAAATTATTCAAAGGGGGCCCCTCTCGCTCTAAAAGGACCGAGCCGCCGTAGCCGTATCCCGGGGCGGGCCAGGCAGGCCAGCCGGCGGCAGCGACAAGGCGCAGGTGAAAGCGGCGCGCGCGGCGCCGACAGCATATCTCACACAAAACCACAAAGCTGCGGTTATCTCTCCAGGCACCAGAGCATTCTCATCTACATGACTTTTCTCTGTCCACATATTTCACAACTTCTAGTACAGCCTGGTGTGGTTCGCCCCTCCCCCTCCCCTCCCCTCCCTGTGAACTGCCCTGAGCAGGCAGGCGGGCAGGACAACGGCCTCCAGCGGGCGCCCCGGGCTAGGGTCCTATGTAGGGTCCTGGCCGGCCGGCCGGGGCTAGGCACGCAGCAGACAGCCCGACCCGGCCCGGCCCAGGCCCAACCAGGACCCGCGCCTGGTGGTACCTCGCCTCACCGTGTCCGCGTCCGAATAGCGCCGCGAGGCGCCCGGCGGCAGGGCCGGCCGGCATGGCGGGGCGCTGGTCACCTCGCACGCAGCCCGGCGGGGCGCGCCGGCCTGGGCCCCTCGCCCTTGGCCACTCTCCCGACAACTCGGGATTAGCATAGAGATAGACTGGCGCCACTCCATGCCACGCTCCAAATATGTAAACAAACAGCGCAAGCAGGCGCGCCCCGCCCCGCGCCGCCCCGCGTCCACAGGACATCACAGCGACCAGCACACGCTGGAGGAGGAGCCGACACATGCCATCCAGTCTGCGCGACAGTGTTGCGGGTCTGCCTACTCAAAGCGCCACGGCGCCTTCCGTGCCTGACGCGGTAGACAGACCCGTGTTTTCTGCTACCCTCGGCGTAGGTATATGCGTGGAGTAGGCACACATGCAGTACACGGAGTAGGGATCTGTCGACTCCTCGGACACGCTATCAACGCCTGACACGGCCCACAGCCCACTGCGGCTCATGGCAGCGCCATAGGAATGCCACGGGCCGGGCCGGGATGGCCGTGGGTCCAGCCGACCGACCACACAGTGCACGGCGTGGCGCGGCGTGGCGGCCGATCGGGGCCGAACCGAACCGGGGGCCGATCACGCAATTAGGGGCATAAATCCATTCCCCGTCGGGCCGGGCCGGGCCATGGCCACAGGCGGCAGGCGGCCTGGCCGGGAGGGAGGGAGGGGGAAATCATATTACCAGCAGCAGCCTCTTACAGAGTTGGCTCATCCGATAGGCCGTGCCGTGGAGCCTGCAGCCTGCAGCCCGGAGCCTGGAGCCCAACCCCATTGTTTGCTGCCGGTGCCGCGCCGCTCGCTACCTCCCGTTTGTCGCCCTCCTTCTTTCGCCCCTTCCATGTAATCGTCGCGAACGCCCACCCGCCCCGCCCCACCTCAGACCCGCGAAACTGGGTCGAGCCGCGAATAAATCCCTGAAAGGGCCCTACGGCATTTGTCAACTCAATTTATTCTTATTCGGAAGCCACATAACTCCGGGCCATGTCGCAGAGCCGGGCCGCGGGGCGGGGCGGGGCGGGGCGGGGACTCACGGCACGGCCCCCCCGGCCCCGGCCCGCCGCGGTCACCGCCGCCTGCACTGCCTCGGCGCTTCCCGACGCCACTTAGCAAACACCTCCCGTCCTAAACAGCGTGTCGCACAAGGAGCACCTCCCTGCCCCGCCCCGCCCCGCCGTCCTCGTCGGCGCGTCATGAAAGTTCAATCCCGCCGCCCTGCCCCGCCCCGCCACCCCCCGCGGCGGCAGGCCCACCCCGGACGGCAAGGGTTGTGGGCGGACAGGAGGAGGCCTTCAAACAGAAACTTTAAGGAGGGCTGCGAGGCGAGGTGACGGAAGGGTTGGCGGCCTGGCGGGGCGGGGCGGGGCGGGGCGGGGCGGGGCCGGGCCGGGCTAACTCAAAGCTCAGCGGCGGGCTGGCCCGGGCCGGTCCGGGGCTGCGATGCTATCAGTAGGGGGAGGCGCCTCGCCTCGCCTCCCGCACTAGGCCACGCCCGGCCCGAGGCCACGCCCGCAAACACCGCGAACATCAATTTAAGTCCTTTGAGCTGCTGCAAACTCCACCTGCGGCGCACGCCTGGCCGGGGCGCGGGCGGGCTGGGGCGACACAACCTGCAAGCCGCCCGCTGTGCCCGGGTGGAGTATAGCTAACTGCCCGCCACAGATAGCTTCACGGAGACGGACCAAATGCCACAGGATACCATAACGATAATTTTGACAAATCCAAAGTGAGCCCCGAGGGTCGACTTGGGCCATATGTAAGGCCGGAAGGATATTATCAGGGGGCGGCGGCCTCCCGAACTCACGTCGGTTTCGCCAGAGAGGCCGGGCCCCTACGTACCCACAGCACGCCCCGCGGCCCTTGTTGCGCAAGCGCGGGGCGGGGCGGGGCGGGGCGGGGGCGGGAACGCGCGGGGAGACTAGTCGCGACTCCAAGCGATAAAGCTCACCTGCAACACACAAGAAAAGGGAAATGAAAATGGTGGAAAACACACATAAACACTTTCACACACATACACACTGCCGCGCCGGGCCGAGCAGCAAAACACACACACACGCACACACTTTCCACACGGATAACCATCGGCGTGTTGGCCCGGTCCAAGCCGTGGCCCCCGCCCCGCCGAGCCCCGAGGGCGGACCCACGAGTTTACCTCTGTGCGCCTCAAAACCAAAAGAGAAAGAGCCAGGGGGCCGCGGCGTGCACAGCACGGCGGCGATTGTGCGAGTCAGATTACCAAACTCATGGACAACGGTGGAAACACTTTCATCTGGCACGGCAATCCGAAAGCGCACTCGCCTGCCCCCTCCCCTCCCTTTTCCAGTGCGGGTCCGGGCCGGGCTATAGCGGCCGGCCGCAGCAGTTCTTTCCGCCGCGCAGATACCAACGCGAACTTTGTCGCCCGTAACGGTGGAGCCACTCACACACACAAGCGGGTGCGCGAACAGCGCAGGCAGATTTTGATCCAACTTTTGCCAGCAGCGGCAGCCTAATTTATCCGCGCCAACTTTTACAGCGCTCCGCGCGCAACATTCCGCGCGGCCCCGCGGGCAGGGCCGACCCGACCGCCGGTCGTTCAACCTGCACATCGCGGACCTTACATCGACTGCGGCCGGCTGGCGGGGCTTTTACGATACAGGCGAGCTATCGAGCGGAGCGGTCCCTCCAACGCCAGACACGCAGGACCGGACGGAACGGATGCAAACTAACTCGCGATAGCCTCTTGTGGCCGTTTCATAACGCGACTAGTGGCCCAGGCAGGCAGGCAGGCAGGCAGGCGCGGCCTGTCCTTGTGATGAGCTCATGTCTGAATGACTATGATAACCTCGGGCATGCTCTGCCCTCCCCCTCCCCCAACTCTCCTTTCAGGAAATCCGCGCAGTCACTGGACACACATACACCGCTAGACCAACGACAAGGTCTCCGTCCGCTACATTGCAGTACGTACTCGATTTATTGGGGAATATAAAACGGCGAGTACCAGGACAACGCTCTCCTCTCTCCCTGCACTGTAGTTTCTTTCTCTCTCTTTCACATACATACCAACACACAGCCAAAATATACGCTCTTTCTCTCTTCCTCTCTCCTGCCGCTCCACTTCACGCAGGAATTCCACCACATCCTGCTGGAGCGCGCGGGCAGGGGCGGGCCGGGCGGGCCCAAGTGCGACAATAATCTAGTCCCCGGCTCCGGCCCGCGCACAGCGCAGCCCATCACTCACAGTGCTCTGACCAGATCCCGGCCGCGAGATATTTCAAATCACGTGTGAGAGTCAATACTGCTGTCAGATAAGACAGTGTGACAGGCAGGACAGGTCCGGGCCGTGTGGGTGTGTGGAGCGGAGCCATTCAGCCTCCGCCAGCCGGGGCGGCCCGGGTCCGGACCGGGCGAGCGGAGCGGAGCGGCCAGTCACCCGGCCCGTCCCGTCCCGTCCCGTCCCGGCCCGTCCCGGCGCGCTTGGACCGTAGCTCATTAGGGCCTCATCGGCTAGCCGAATCTGAATAACACTTTCTCATGAATAAAACTTCACCCCGGCCGCTCCAGCCCCCCGGGCCCGGGCCCGGGCTGGCCGAAGTATTCTAGACCCCATAAAAAGAGATTGAATATGAAAAAGACCTCCACCTCCCTCTCTTCTTTTTTCATAAAGCATTTCACGATGGTGGGGGAAACGGCTATATAGTGTTGATTGAACGGAGCGCGAGCCGGGGCGCGCCGTGCCGGGCGGACCGACAGGTGTGGGCAGCTCCGCAGTACATACTTTTTACAGCACACATCTCAGAAGCGTCATCCCCTTGCCCTGACTTAGTTGAAAATCCCCAGCTTTTCGGGACCGTGCGCAGCGAGCGTACGCCACGACAAATCTCTTTTCGGGTAATCCCGTTTCTCTTCCGGCGCGGCGGTCGGCGTGGGTGTCGGCGCGACGGCGGCAGAGATAGAGGAAGAGTGAATGTGAGTGTGTGGAAGTGCATTGAATGTCCCGTCCCGCGGTCCACAATGGGCAGCGCGCCACGCCCCACCCCGCCCCGCCACGCCGCGGCACAAAGAGGTCAGCGCGGAGATAGTCCCGGGGGGACAGATTAGGCCCCGGAGCTGTCACCCCGGGATGGCAGCCGTGCTGCTGTGTCCGGCCGGGCGGGCGGGCAGGGCGCCGCCCCGCCGCCCGCTGCAGCGGCCGAATATCGAATAACTCACGGGTTAAGGCGCACAATGCCTTCACAAATCTCCCGCGGGTTAAAAACGCCTGCCTGTGCCTGGCCTGACGCCAGCGGCGCGCCCGCCCCCCGCCCCATTCATCCACCACACCAGTGCCGCGCCGCGCCGCAGCGCCATCTAGGAAGCGGAAAGAAGTACAGAAGACCCGGCAGACTATTATTGTGTCTTGCATTAATCACGTGATGCAACACATTTTCCGCGGCAGTGCGGGCCCGGGACGGGACGGGGGGCTTTCGCCGCGCGCTGCGGCAGAGATTTGCAAATCGGCACGAGATAGCGCTGCGGGCGCGGCGCGGCGCCGCATCCTGAGCGTGCAGCGGGCGGGAGGGGGACAGCGGGGCGGCGGGGGGCCGGGGCTCAGCGGGAGCCGGCCCGGCCCGGCCCGCGCCACCGCCGGCCACCGGGATGATATGCGAAGACACTATAAGGCTGCACAACGACCCGCAGAAGCATTGGTCTCAGAACATTGGGCCGGGCCGGGCCGTTCGCTGCTCAGCAGGCAGAACCAACAGGCTCGCTCCAAGAGCATGACTTGTGGACGCGTATACAGGAGGGGGCGCTGGTGTAGCAGTAACGGCCCATAAACCGACTACACAGGCCGGGCTGAGCCGGGCCGGGCCCTACCCGCGGCCTACGCTCCCAGCCCGCCTTCCGAACAGCAGCAGGCCGAGCCATCAAAACGCCGCGCCGGACTGACTTAACAACCGAAAATATTGTAATGTTCACAGATCCTCGGCGCTGCTGGGCGTGGGAGTGGCGCGGCGGGGCGCGGCCCGGCGGGCGCAGTGCTGTATGAGTCGCGCAGCTGTGCCGAGCCGGGCCGCGGGGGCCGACCAGGCCGGGCCATTGTGAACCACTCGCTGCACGCGCTGTTTCCAAACCTATAAGGCCCACACATCCCAGGGAGGGCGTGCAGGCCCCGCGCCGGGCCCGGCCCGGGTGCACGGCGCGCGCCTGGCGCTTCCGCACAGCGCTCAAGCGCTGGCCTCACTCATTATGCAGCGCTTGCACAACTAACGCGGGTAGGGGCCGGCAGGGGCCGGCAGGGGCCGGTAGGGGCCTCTTGCCCCCCGCGCACTTACGTGCGACGACGACGCCGGCCCCGCGCGGGCCCGCACCGCACCGCCCGGCCCGGCCTGTGTACGTACTGCAGTGTGCTCTCATTCGCAACGAGAGGCGTAACGTAACATGGCGGCGTGAGAGCGCGGCCCTCCTCGCCCCGGTCCGGCTCGGCCGGCCCACCTCATATAACCCAGGCGTGCCCTTTTACGGATCCACCGCAAAGCTCGTGCGCTGCGCGGCATGACGCGCGGCGGCGCAGAATATGATTTCGCAATCGCCAGCAGATGTCCGGCGAAAACGGGCGAGGCCTGACCTTCAGCGTCGTCCTCGCGGCGGACACTGCGGTGCAGCAGAGTGTCAGCACGTTACCCCCGGCCGCATCTTCACACTAAAAAGTTTCGTCCCCTCCAGGGTTGACACCCTGGTGGACACACCACCGGAGGACTCTATCCTCTACGCCGCCGTAGGATTCATCTGTCGCGCTACGGCCCGGGTGCGGAAGCCTTCCCCTCTCTTCCCCCCCTGCGCCCGGCCCCGCCCGGCCAGGACTCAGCCAGTGCTTGAGATGATTGCCAGCCAGCCAGGCAGCAGGGCCCATCTTCACCCGAGCGAGACATCCACATCCCATCCACCTGCCCCGGCCCGGCCCGGCCCGGCCACGGTAATGGGGAGGACGGGGCCGGGGCCGCCACGGCCGCAACAGACGTAATCGCTCGGCTATTATATATTATTTGGAAATGTCCGGAAAATGAGGAACGTAAAGCTCATTTCCGTGCGCTGCTGTTGCTGCCGATAGGAAGAAAGGAAAGGCAGAAGAATGGGAAGCAGGCAAAAGGTAAGAGAAAAAGGAAAGGGCGGAGGAAAAGCTTCCAAATATATATTTTTAAAGGGAGGAGTGAAAGGGGCAAAGAGGAAGCACGAGAAGGAAAAGTTGAGAATTGGGATGAGCAGGGAATAGAATGGCGGAAGGCGAGCAGGACACGGGGTTTCAGTTGTTCGCCTGGAAATACAACGACATTCCAGATAGATGTCCAGCTCCAGAGGGTGGCCTTGAATTTCCAGGGGGGGGGGGGGGTCGAAAATTACTGGTACAAACCTCAGGGCTCAGGGCTTGTTTTTGCCTTAGTAGTGCGGGTGCCTGGGTACGCGCTGGTCATTGTTCTCAGGACGGGCCCAGCCGCCTGCAGCGCCGCCCAGGTCCCGTCCCGTCTAAGAGCAGTATTCATTGGGTAATCCACTGCAGGAGGAGGAGGAGGAGGAGGAGGGGGAGGGGGAGGGGGAGGGGGAGGAGGAGGAGGAGGGGGAGGGAGAGGGGCGGGGCAGCGGGCCGGGCCAGCGCTTTCTCTGTCCATTCACCGGCAGGCCGGGGGGCGTGGGGCTCGCGCTTTGCACCGCGGGGGCCATGCGGGGCGGGGCGTTCTCTGCGCCACCAGTAGCGACACCTGCCGTCCCGCCCCGCCGGAAGGAGATGAGGAGGCCAATCACTGCTCTTGGCCCTCCCAACCCGCTTCCGATGTACGGGGTCGGCGACCCGGGCCACCCCTTCCGGCACCCGATCCACAATCCCCGCTGCATTGGGCCGGGCCGCCACCCTCCGGCATCCGGGTCGACGTCCGCGTTGCACCCGCCGCGGCTCCGGGAGGGTGTTCCCCGCCCTAGACCTGGCCGCACTGTCGCCGTCGGAGAGAGACGCAGGGCGAGACAGAAAGAGAAGACAGGGGTCCAGGAGTCCGGCCTCCACGGCCTGCACCCGCCGCACCGCGGCCCGCTGCCCTGCCCTGCCCTGCCCCTGCCGCCCCGATAAATAGAAAATAAAATGAAAGGAAGAAGCCATTGTCCCTGTGGGTCCGGAGGCTCCGGGCAGGGGGCACCGTGGCAGCGCCGCGCCGCAGCACCGCGCCGTAAGGTGAGGTGCGAGGAGAGGAGAGGAGGCGAGGCGAGGCGAGGCGGGGCGAGGAGCGGGGCGGCCAGGAGCCGGGGCGGAGCGGCGTTGCCGGATGGCTACTCTGGAATGCGAGTGCTCGCCGAGCCGAGCCGAGCAGGACTCGAGCGCAGCCGAGACGAGCGACACCCTGCCGTCCGAGCCGAGCCGAGCCGCTGCTGCAGGGCCCGGGCTGCGTGCGAGGAGGTAAGGTACCGTGCGACGCGACGCGCCGCGCCGGCCCGCGCCTTGCACCGGCCGGCCGCAGGAGCCCCCGCCGCGCCGGCAGCTCGCCTCGCACGCAGCCCCTGCCTGCCTGCCTGCGGCCTGCGCCTGTGCACGCACCTGGAGGGAGACCTGCAGACTTACCTGCAGCCAGGCCCGGCCGCCTGCCTCATACAAATTAAATGATTTAGATGCCAGATTAGACCGAAATGTGTTGCCTTTTAAAACGCCACATTTCATATTACCACGCGGCCAGACTCGCTGGCTGGCCGGACGCCTGGCGCTCTTCACGGCCCGCCACGAGCTGGTCCGCCTCGTCACCGAGGACCCCCTGGTCGTGGACCCGTCACAGGGCAGGGCCCCGCGGGGATGCGCCAGCTCGCCTCCAGGCATGGCACAGCTCCGGCCCGCGGGGCCCGCGGCCAGCCGCAGCCGAGCAGAGGAGGTCCAAGGAGGTCTGGGAACGGGCCGGGCCGGGGGGGGGGGGGGGGGCCCCCAGGGCATGACGGTGCACTCCATCAGCGTGACCGGGATGGGCTGCGACGGGACAACTGCCTTCTCACGCAGGGCCGGGGCCGCCGGGCCGGGGCAGGGGCGGATCTACGCCGAGCAGCAGCTCAGCTCGTCACTCGACGGACGCGGCCCGCAGGGACGGTCCGCCCTTCGCGAAAAGTACCATGCAATACGGCTTGATCCAATCCGTGTGGAGAAGTCTCCTCGACCCGTCCCGTCCGGTATGCGCCGCCTGCCCTGCGTCTGCATCACGAGCGTTACTCACGGCGGGGCCGGGGCGCTTCCGCCAGGCCGGGCCGGACACAATGGCCAGAGCCGGCGCGGCGTCCGAGGCCCACCCCACAGCCCCCCACCCCCCCCTCCCTTACCCCTACCTCTGCCCGACTCGCCGGGAAACTCCTAGCGGTTCCTTTTGTCATGAATACGTAACGAATGTGAGGGAGGCGGGGCGGGGTGGGGGCGGGGAGTGACCAACAGATCCACTGACCACGTCCCGCCCCGCCCCGCCCCGCCCCGACAAGCAGACGTACCGCACGGTGCAGCCGGGCCGGGGCTCAGGGCGGTGCGGCGCATTCCGGCCCGACATCATTTTCCACTCAGCTGGCACGACGGCTCCGGCTCGGGCTGGCCTCGGGCTGGGCAGGGGCCTGGCCGCCATGGCCGTGGGGTTCGAATCTCGCCAGGGCTGCTCTCCTTTTCCCTGTCAGACAAGGCCGCCCGCCCGGCCCCGGCCCGCCCCGCCCCGCCGAGATATATCCCCGTGGGAGAGGCGCGGGTGTCGCCAAGACAACATTGGGCAAACGCGTCGACACAAAGCGCGGGCGCGCGCCCGCCACGGCCATTTGGATTGGAATAGCAGCCCTGGGAGCTAAAGAGGCGGGGTGTGGCGGGGCGGGGAGCCATCGGCGGGGAGGTGAGCTAACTGGTCCGGCAGCTGTCCCCGAGCGCGACCAGCGTCCCCGCCCCGCGCTGGACCAATTACCGACCAATGTGACGCGAGTGAGGGGGGGGGGGGGGAGGACGCATCCAGCAGGGCTAGCGCGCTGGTGACACGAGCGTGGCGTGGCGGGGCGGGGCGGGGCAGGGTGGGGCACACGCGCCTAAACGGGGGCCATCAGTGTCACATTGCCATTGTATGAGCCCGGGCCGGGGGTCGGGTCGGGTCGGGTCGGGTGGGGCCGGTCGCGGGAATGACCGCGACGGGACGCAGCGGACAGGCTATTTAGAACGAGCGCAGCGCGAGCGCAGCTGGCCGCGGCCCGGCCGGGAGGAGAACGACAAAAGCGTCCAGTTCCACCACAGCGGCGCAGCGCAGCGTCACCTTCACACCCCAGGCCCGCGCGTCCATACGAAACATCTTCACCCGTGCCGGAGAGAGAGCCTCCGCTCCGACGCGGGAGGTGGCGCGTCGGACGCCCACCCCGGCCCCGACACTCACCCGCCCCGCACCGCCCCGCACGCACGCCGGCCCCAATCAGGGGGGGAGGCACGCTCCTGACGGGGATCCTGACGCCGGATCATCGGTAATAACGGCCGCGGACTCGGCAGCCCGTCGGCAGCCCCTCGCCAGCTTCCGGTGACGTTAACACATCTGTCAGGCCGCGTTAGCGCAGAGCGTTAGGCGTTAGGCCCCTCCCCCGCGCTCCTGGGAGGGACGTGTGTGCTGCGCCCACCCGGGGCCCACCCGGCTCCCACCCGGGCGTTAGGGGGCTCTCTGCGAACTCGAGAGACCGGGCCCGCCGCGCTGCAGCCGGTTGGGGATCCGCCCCACAACGTAAGCGTCCGTTTTGCTCAGATTCATTCAGCGAATCACGGGAGCTCGCCGGCGCCGCGTGGCTAAACTAAGCAGAGGATAGAGGGACAAATTATGCTATTTGCCACCTGTGGGTGCGAGCAAAAAGCATACACTGCGCACACCCTTAGGCGCACTAACGCCGGCCTGTCCGCGCTCCTCCGGGCCCGGGCGGACGGCAGCCCGCAGCCCTGCCCAGCTCTGTGAGGCCTAGTGGGCCAAATAAGACGCTGGATGAGGTTGCGACACTGGTGACTGATAGATTGTGAGACCCGCGGGGGAGAGGAGAGGGGGCGGGGCTGACTGATTGATGACCGGCGCCTCCCGGTCCGTCTGGTCCCGCCCCGCCCCGCCCCGCCCGACGCAGCCAGCGGACCGCGGGCGCAGCCAACCGAAGGATCTTTTCCAGAAAAGTACAGCCAATCACCACCTGGTGACAAAACGAGAGGAGCAGCGACGCCGCGTCGGGCCTTTTTATTCTTCGTTTTCTTTAGAAACAGCTTTAAAAAAAGAGGATGAAGAACGCTTCCTGCGGGGTAATAACCCCACCCCGCCCCACCGGCTGGGGACACCGGGCCGCCCTGGCCCGGCCTGGCCCGGACCCTCCCGACCCTGATCTCTGATCGCATCAGGCCTGGCGAGGCGGAGCGGGGCGGGACGGGACGCCGCACAAAGCCGATAGGGGGAGCGCTCTCATTTGGCCAGTTTAAAATGCTGGGCCAAGCATTCCTCCGCAGCTACTGGGTCAGGCCGGAGGGGGGAGGGGGGCGCTGTCACGTGGGCAGGAGGGGGCCTAGCAGCGGGCAGAAGACACGCACGTTGACACGCGGATAAGTTGCCCCTTTAAGAAGTCTGCGGTAACTTATCGTCCCGCTGGCTCCGGCGCGGCGGGCAGGGAGATGCATGGCGCCGGTCCAAGACAATATCGGGTACGGGCACCGGGCACCCACAGCGGCGGAGCAACGGGACCCACCGGCCCGGGAGGAGTAGCCCGGGGCGGGGCGGGGCGGGGCGGTCATCTCATCGCCCTCCAGTATAAGCAACTGCCCTTCGCCCGCATGAGAGCGGCGCGGCGTCTCCACCTGAGCGCGCCGCACATCCGCTCATTTTGATCTGCACCTCAATCCACCTCCTCTTCCTCCTCTGCTCCGCCCCCGCCCCGGCCCGGCCGCGTGTTATTTACATTGTTGGCCCGGACCACACCACAAAACCGGCCGGCCGGACGGCGGGATCCGCCCCGCCCCGCCCCGCCCCGCCCCGCCCCGCCCGGCAGCCGCTCCACAAGGATCCACCCACGCCGCGATATACAGAGCACCGCCCCGCCCCGCCACGCTGGTTCATTACTGCGAGACGCGAGAGAGAAGAGAGAGAGAGAGAGAGAGAGAAGATGTAAGGTAATTGCAACAACAATCAAAATAATTAGTGCACAATGGCGGGGTGTGGAGGAGCGGAGCGGGGGGAGGACAGCGGCGCCAATTTAATGACGAAAGTAAACAGAAATTCGGGGCGTCGCGTCGCGCAGGTGGTAATTATGATCTGCCGCTGACCCTCTTCCGTCCCCTCTCTCTCTATCTCACTCTATCTATCTCTATCTCACTCTCTCTCTCCCTCTCACTTCCTTTCTCCCCTGCCCCCCTTACCAAACTGCTGCCGCCGGCGGACGGGACGCAAGTTAACGCGTTAATTTGGGCCCCACGCCTGGCCGGGCCGAGGGACTGCCGCGCCACACAAATACAGCACTTCCACCATACCTAGGAGCGCCCCCCCCCCCAGCACCACCAGCACCACCGCGGCGCACGCTAACGAGACCATCGGCAGCAGGGCTTAATGACACCCAGGAAGGACAAACATACACGACGGACAAAACGTTTTAAAAATCACGCAACCCATGGGAGTCGGTGAGGGCATGGCGGGGCGTGGCGCGGCGGGGCGTGGCGGGGCGTGGCGGGGCGCCCGTGCCGAGCATGCAGAGCGGTGCGCTCCGGACCGGTCGCAGAGCACGCACCTCGCGGCACCGGCCGAGGCAAGGATTCAAAATGCAAGCGCGTCAGGCCTAGCCAGGCCAGCAGCAAAGCGCCTAGCGCACGCACGCACGCACGCACGCACGCACGCAGGCTCACGGGGAGGGCTTTACATCTGCCGGTGCCGGCCCCCCGCGCCCCTCCCCCCACCACACCAGTCCGTCAACAGGGGATTGCCCCCCCTCCCCCCCTCATCTCCCCCCGAACAAGGACGTGAGGTGCGTGAACAACTACAGGGGGGAGGGGTACCGACCGATGGAGCGGAGAGGGGAGAGGCAGTTTGAGCTAAATTCAAAGATCAATTCCGAAACCTATACAAACAAGGGCCGAAACAGCGGCGTGGCAAACACTCCCTCCGAAAAAGCCCAAAGCCCCCTTCTCTCAGGGGAGATAAAAAATAAATCAAACCGAGTAAAGTAAAGCACCAGTGGCCAAAATTTAAGCGTGTTCGCGAAACGAACGACGACGCGGCCAGAGGTCGGCGGGGGGCGCCCCGCCACGCCCCGCCACGCCACCTCACACACGCCGCACCGCACCGCGCCGCCCTGGGCCGCGCGAGACAAAAAGGGCGGCCCACTCAGTCGCCATTTTCTGAACACGCTAGCCCTTTCAGGTCCCGACCCGACGAAAGCGCAGAGGCCAGCAGTGGTGGGCGGGGCGGGGCGGGGCGGCCTGCCCACACGGCCCCACACGTTTCTTTTCAACGCTCACTTTTCTTTTCCGGCCCCGCCACGCCCCGCCACCGGTCACTGGACCATTAGTCTGGGACTCCCGTCCCGTCCCGGCCTGCCGGGGCCGGGCCAGGGCGGACAGATAGATCCCTCACAATGGTTCCGTTCCGTTCGTTTGGAACACGCGTAAAGGGGTTGCTGAGGAGGCGCTATGGCGGGGCGGGGCGGGGCCGAGCAGCTCCGCAGCGCAGGCAATGAGAGCCGGTAACAAGAAAAACCTCGCTCACACACAAAAAAATATACATCCCTCCTGCTCTCCGCTCCGCACGGGGCGGGCGCCGTGATGAGCGCGCCGCGGACCGCATCAGAAGTGCCCAACTGGTACACACTTAAAAGCGTTGAACAAAGTGTGGGACACGTTGAGAAGCTCTGTTAAAACACATAAGTTTATTTTTGAGACGAAAGTGTACAGCACTTGAGTTGAACACTTGCACAAAAATACACGGTCTTTTTACTTTAGCGAAGCATCTCGAAATGTTCAATACAGCACTTGCAAGAGTGTGCCAGTGGAACACCTTTGGTTTACAGTACGGCCGAAAGCCTTGTGGACCCGCTTACCCTCAGCCGTTCCCACCACCTGGGGCCTCATTGCCCCTGCCCCGCCTCTCGCCGCCGCCGCCGCCGCCACAGGGAAAGCAGAGGGCGCTCCGCTCGCTTAATTCGCGCTCGCGCGGCCGCGTTGGCTCACTGAGCCGCGAACAGCGCTAGGCGGCCGGCCGCGCCTCGCCTCAGATTTATAGAATACATCGGCGGCGGTTTTCGCCGGCACCAGCTGCTTGTAAGGGCGGGGCATTACCTTCACCACCGCACCGGCCCGCCACCGGCCCGCCTAAAGGTATTACAAGAGAATCATACTTTATCGCGTATAAAAAGCAGTCTAATTAGTCTCTCCCTCCCTCCCTCCCTCGCTCCGGCGCGTCCGAAGGGCAGCGGGGGCCGCGGCTGCGGCTGCGGCCGCTGGCAGCCAGTGCGACGCAACCAGAGCACCTTTACTCGCCGGCCTTGGGACCCGGCCCGGCCAGGCCCGGCCAGCTCAGAGACCACTGGGATATGCCCTCCGGCTGGCCAGCACAGCTTCGAGTAAAAACCATCACTGCAAAAAGTAAAAGGCTACGACGGACTTGGTCGGTATTCGAACCGCAGTCCCTTTGGCTGGGAACGGTGAACAACAGAGACAGTCCCTTGCGGCCGGCCGCCGCGCCGCGACCGGGCCGGCCGGCACGCATTCCAGTAGAAGAACACAACACTGGCCGCGGACCGGACGGGACTTGTGGAGGGGGCTCACCTTCCCTTCTTTCTCTTTCTCTCTCTCTCTCTCTCTCTCTCTCTCTCTCTCTCTCTCTCTCTCTCTCTCTCTCTCTCTCTCTCTCCCGCACACACGCGGTACCACAAAGGCTCATAAATCAAAGGGTGTCTGTGCAGGTCTGTCAGCAGGCCAAACGAACGGGGGCCGTCCGTAAAGCCGCCTACTCACCTGTGCGCTCAGTACAAACGTGAGGGAGCGAGTACGAGAGAGAGAGAGACAGACAGAGAGAAGTGGAGGGGGAGGGGGGAGCTGCCAATTTATTTACACGTCGAGATAATCCCCAGGCCGCCCGTGCAATAAATCAAAAACTACAAACCTCTCCCGCCCGGCCCGCCGCCGCGACAACTCTCGCTGCGCTGCGGGTCATTCCCTGCCCGCGCGTCTGCTCCCGGGGGGGGGGGGGCGTGTCTGCTCGCTCTGCTCAACAGCGCCGGCCGTAAGGAGTTTCCAAAGGTCGGCTACCCTAACCGCGCCGGGGCGGGGGCGGGGGAAGGAGAAGCTACTGCAGGTTGATGGAATGGCCTCTCCTCTCCCCCCCCCCCTCGTCCTAGCACGAGCATTACGCCGACCATTGCGGCTATTTCTTTCTTAATTCCCCAAGCTTCATTTCCTTCAGGACTACGTTTCATCACACTACACCACCAGCCCACTCCTCGCTCCTCCCCTTCACCGCGCCTCCTCTCCCTCTCCCCCCCCATAAGCCCCCCCCCCCCCTCTCTCTCCCTTTCTCTCTCGCCTTATCTGCCATTCCCGGTTATTGTCTGCCATTCTTTCGTCCATCCCAGCTAATGTTACTGCGCGGCACATGTCGTTGCCACTCGCCCCGCCCCGCCCCGTTCCCGTGTTCCGAAGAGTACCTCGCCCACCAGCGCCACTCGACCCAAATCGGCCTTACCACTTGCCGCGCAGGGGCGGGCGGGGCGGGGGGTACTACTCGCGAGCGCACCACCGCCACGCCACACGACGACGGCCAAATACCAACCTGCAACAGAACAAAAAAGAAACACGACCGTCAAAAATCAATACGAATGAAAATGTGATGAGGCAGGCGGCGAGACGGGAACAGCGGGGAATCAAATCCAACAAAAAGTGGTTCAACAAGTGCCCCCCTCCCCCTTTCGCCTGCCGCACCCCCGCCCTCTCCCTCGTACTACTCTCCAGAATTTATCTGAGAGAACAGCGGCGGGCCGGGCACTCAGAGCAACTCGGAGCGAGTAGCACCCAGCCGCAGCCAGTCAGCCCTGCCCTGCCCGGTCCCGGTATGGCCGTGCGCAGAGGGGGGCCCAGGGGGCCCAGGGGGCCCAGCCTGGCCGACCACCTCGCGGTCCAGAGCCGCTCCGCTCCGCACCGCTCGCCCATACCAGTCAGGGTCGAACCGAGCCCAGCCCAGCCCGGCCCCGCAGAGGGTATGCAAATTATTTTTCTTTAATTTACGGAGCAGCTGTCAGTGCGGCGTGGCTCGGCGCGGCGCGGCGGCCCAGCGGGTGAGTCACACGGCAGGCCGGGCCGGGCCGGGCCGGCCCCACCGCTCTTGTTAGTCGACGCGACGCTCCGTGCTCATGCTCACTGCTCATGCCCGTCCTGCTCGCGCCTCCGCCAACGCCCCGTCCCACCGCCCCAGCTCCACTTTCTCCTCCCTGCCCTGACCCATTGCTCATGCATGAATCCTCATCAGAATTTCCACCGCGCGCGCCCTTCTCCTCCTCCTGTTCCTTTGCCTCTGGCTGCGCCTCCGCGCCGCCAAAGGGCCGTCCGTGTCGCTCGTCTGCGCCGCCCCGCGCCTTCCCGGCGCCACTGTCCCACTGCCTCCAAGCCGATCCAGGCGCAAGGCGTCGCACGACTGATTGGTGTGTAGACGCCCTGCCCCGCCCCGCCCTGCCGGCCCCGTTTCGCTCAAGACGCACCCCTCGCGACCGTCGGCTCTTCTCAAGGCCCCGGCCCCGGTGCCAGGGCGTCGCCCGGCGTCGCCTCGGCGGCGACCCTCAAGGACGCCGCGTCCTTTTATGTCCCCGGGGGGGTGGCACTACGCCACGCCCCGCCCCGCCCGCCACGCCCGCTGCGCCGCGCTCGGCGACTCCTTGGAATTCAAGCCGCCCTTCCACTTGACGCACCGGATCAGCCTTTCTTGCTCATCCTCTTTATGCGCCCGCTCCCCCTCCCCTCCCCTTCCTCTCCCCTCACCCTCCCTCCCTCGCAACTTCGTTTACTTTGCGTCTCCAAGTCACCGGCCCCCGCCCCGTCCCGTCCCATTCAGCTTCAATCGCGTTTCACAAATGCGACGGGTAACAGGCCGCCCTACCCGGCCCGGCCCGGCCCGCGCTCCACCCCGCCGAGTTCCCCCATCGCGGTGCAGCAGCGCACGCGAGGAAAAAAACACCCTCCGCACCGAAAGAGAGAAAAGAAAATAGAAAGAAAAGAGACAACACGACTGAGTTGAGGAGATAGTGTTAATTTCGCCTTCCCTTTAGAAACGACGCCCACACGACACAGCCATCATATTTACATTTAGGGGCGCCTCGCTCAGCCTCGGCTCGGTGCGGTGTGGCGCGGTCCACCCTTTTCCTTTCCACCGCGCAAATGTTCCTCTCGGCCCTCCTCTCCGACGCTAGCGCCGCAAATGTGCAGACTAGCGCGGCCGGGTCGGGCCGGGCGTCGCTGCAGAGGGCACTTACACACACAGGAGGGCGCTATTCGCGCTAGGGGCAACGTCAGTGCGCCAGTGTTCCTCCGGCGACACAGCGCGCTGCCGGGCCGGGCCGGATCGGGCTCACACCCGGAGGCGGAGGGGAGCAGAGAGCCCATTTTAATTCGTACCTTCTCTCTCTCTCACTCTCTCTCTCTTTCCACTGCTCCCAGCAGCGCCACGCCACACCACGCTCTCTCGCCAAATTGTATCCCGGGCTTTAACGACGCGATTTAGCCTGGTCTCCGAGTCCATTACACGCCATCGCATCTCCGGCCGCGGGCCCTGCAGGCAGTCAGGCGCCGTGCCGCGGCGCGGCGTGGGGCGGGGCGGGGCGTGGGGCGGGGCGTGGGGCGGGGCGCAGCTTTCAGCCAAAAACGCAAATTCCTTTCCCCCGCGGCGCCAAATTATGTCCCGAGAGGCTACAAAAGTTCCGCCTCCCGTCCCGTCCATCCAGGCTGCTGGGCTTGGGGCCGGGAGCGAGGCGACGCGCCTGGAGAGAAGGAGGAAGAGAGAGAGAGAGAGAGAGGAGAATGGAGAGCGAGACAGACACTCGTCGCCCGCTCACCTACTCGCGGGGTCGCACAGTAGGCGGTGGAGCCACGCCGGCGCACTGCACTTCCAACGCAAATCTCATCTTTTGTCAATTCATGAAGAGCGGGCGGGGCGGGCAGGGCGGGGGCGGCGCGGGGCCGGGGAGCAGCTCCGGGCGGGGTGGGGTGGGGCGGGGCGGGCTGGGCCCATCGCCTCCGGGTGGGGTGGGGCGGTGCGGGGGAAGCGCGGGAACGCCCGGCACACATCTGTTGTGGAAAGTGCTGCTGCTGCTGCTGCTGCCGCCAACAAAAACCCTCCCGCCCGCCCCGCGACGCCACGCCACGCCACTTGGCTCCCGGGCGCAACTCGCGAGCCCCGCCCCGTTCCGCGGCCCACCCCCCAAACACTAAAAAACACGCTCACTCCCCCGAGCGCGGCGCGGGCGCGGGGCGGACAGGCGTTGAGGAAAAACTGCGGCGCAACAAAGTTGGCGCGGGCGCGTGTGTGCTGGGGCCAGCCCAGGCCCGGCCCACCACAACTCATCCCCGCGGCCTGCCTCGGCCCCGGTTGGGGTCCGCAACCCCACGCTGACCCACCCCGCCGCTCATTACCCCGGCGGGGGACAGGGCGGGGAGAGGCGGGGCTCCGCAAGGAGGTGGCAACGCAGGCCCTCCTAGCGGCCCCAGCAGGGCCCCACCTCCATCTCGCCCGACCCGCAGACGTTTTGCGTGAGCAATTATATTTTGTGGCGT
This sequence comes from Frankliniella intonsa, assembly GCA_033675135.1. NCBI lineage: Eukaryota > Metazoa > Arthropoda > Insecta > Thysanoptera > Thripidae > Frankliniella > Frankliniella intonsa. The sequence continues at coordinate 4,867,801 of CM066253.1, forward strand.
GGGCTCGGGCGGTGCGGCCTGCGGTGCGGTGCGGCGCAGTGCAGCGCACTGGCGCAGCCGGCTACGCTAGCCGCGGCCCCTCCCCTCAGCAATTTGGGGGTCTTTATGATGCTAAAACTGCTACAACGATGTTGATGACGGCGGGGCGGGCCCGGGGGCGCAGCCTGGTGGCGCTGGGGCCGTGCTGTGCTGTGCCGGTGCTGGCTGCGCAGCTATGAGGCGGGGCGGGTACCCGGCCAGGCTGGGGCGGGGCGGGGCGAGACAGCATCAGGCTCCCCTACCCCACCCCACCCCTTCCCCCGCACCAAGCCAATATCAGCGCGCCAGGCTCGGCAGAGGCTGTGGAAAAAATGAGTCCGCCGAGTCAATTTGGGGGACATCAAAGCAGCGACAGTTGCGCCTGGCAGCACCCCCCGCTCCGCCACGGCTTCAGCCCCCCGGCGGGCCTGTTCGCCATAATGCTACCATTTGAATATCTTTGATCAGTCGCCACAACCACCACCGCCGCAGGGCCAGCTCGCCTGCGAATTTTACTTGGTGATTAGAACCCGGGCCGGGCCGGGCGCAGCAGGCAGGGAGGCCTAGGCCTCCGCAGGCGCGGCGGGAGGGAACACCTCTCGCAACATGTCATGTACCCCGCCGGCCCCGCCAGGGTGCACCCTTGGGTGTCCTTCTTGGCCGTTTACCTCAGGGTGTCCGCACCACAGTGTGCCACAGGACAGGCGTCGGCGGGAATCACCCGAGCCGAGCAGCCCGCCTGCCTTTCGATCAATATACCGCCGCAGCAGCCGCCGCCGCCACGCCACAAGCGTTGGGCCGGGGCCGGGCCGGGGCCGCGCTGCTCGCAGCGCACCTGCCGTGTCTCGGGGCGGCCTTCACGTCACCTTGGGCCGGGCCAGGCCGGGCCGGGCAGGGCCGGGCGCGTCTCACTACACGCCTCGAGGGAGCCCTTAATTTGATTCCCTTTCTCTCTCGCTCTCATCCGCTTACCCTCTGGCCCACCCCGCCCCGCCACGCCACGCCACGCCACGCCACGCCGCACCGCATGACTGACAGTTTCAATCAACCGCGGCGCGCTGCGACGCGACCCTCCCCGCCCGCGTCAAGCACTAACGCACAGCGCGACACCCCCAACCAACCCGAACGACAACTACAACGACGAAAACACAACAAAAACGGACGTTATACGTTCTGCGCGGGGATCGCGCGAAACGCTCGCCGATCAATGCGGCGCGGCGGGGCGCGGCGGGGCGCGGCGGGGCGCGGCAGGGCGCGGCGGGGCGCGGCGGGGCGGGGCGTCTCTCCCGAACCCCCTCCTGCTGCTGGCGGGGAGCTCCCGGGGGACCGGGCCCAGCACGAGGACCTCCCCCAAACACAGGCGCGCGCCCCCGCCCCGCCCCGCACCGCCCCGCCACGGCCCGACAGACCGACGCAAACCCGCGCAAGCAGCTTGGTCGAGGAAAGCTTCCTACAGTAAATCCGGCGCAGAGCAGCAGCGCGCCCCCTTTCCCTCGGATCTGGCTCCCCCGCTCTCCCCCCACCATCCGCCTGGTCTAGCCGCCGCGCCGCGGCAGACTCGCAAAATAATCCGGATTAGGGGCAGCCACGTGCGGCGGGGCGGGGCGGGGCGGGGCGCGCGATAGAAAAGCGATCAGGCGTCGAGTCGTGCGTGTGTGTTGGGGGTTACACATCACGCGTCATCTGGCGCGGTGCGCCGCGCGGTCAGTGCGCGGGGCCGGGCCAATCACGCAGTGCATTGTGCGATGGGAGGGGGGAGGGAGGGAGGGAGGGAGGGAGGGAGGGAGGGAGGGAGGGAGGGAGGGAGGGAGGGACCCACACCCCCTTGATTAGGTCTGCCCTGCCTCGCCTCGCCTCAGCCTGGCATCGCGCCGCGCCTTTGGAGATCTCCCTCCCCTGATCGCACCCCCTCCCTCCTCCACCTCCTCCTCCCTGGGCTTGTACTCTCATTTCCAATCCCAGCTCCTGCCTCTTTCTTCTTTTTTTTTTATCTCCCCTTTACCACCACTGCGCGTCTTATCCATTCGCGGCGAGCCTCTAGCCTCGCGCCGCCCCGCGCCGCGGCGGTGCGGCGTCGTGCGCCCGGAAATGAGGCGATATGAATCGAGGCGCGCGCGCCCTCCTCCCCCTCCCCGGCGCCACCTGCGGCTGCGGTGAGGCGGGGCGGGCGGAACTGGAAGACCTGCTTCGATTCTGATTTTGGACGCGAAGAGGAATATACAAGGACCGAAGGGAATGAGGGGAGGGATCTGAGTCAGAGCCGGCAGCTCAGCTCATCGCCGCGAAATAAACACGCCATTCTATGTATTTTTTTAAGGACCGGAGTGGAGAAGGGGCGGGCGCAGCACAATGAAGCCGAGAACTGCGACTAGAGGAGTCGTCAGGAACCGCGGTCCGTTTTCCGCTGTGACAAAGACAGGACCAATGTCGTGGGCAGGGCGCAACTCTCTTTCTCCTCTCTCTCTCTCACTCACTTACACACACACACAAGCACACACAAGTAAGACCGCGCTGCTCCGGGACGCAGCCGCAGTGGCGGCGCGGAGCAGAGAGTCGTTCGAGGAAAAAGCGGCTGGGCATCGAGGAGAGGGGTGAGGCGTACGGAGAGGAGAGTCTCGGCCCAAGGCCAGGGCCGACCTCAGCGCGATGGCTGCTCCTCTCTTCTCCGCTCCGCTCTCCTCAGCCGGCCGGCCGGCCGGAGGCAACGACACTCTGTCCGCTGGTCGCCCGCCCCGCCCCGCCCCGCACGGCCGCCGAGGCCGGGCTGCTGCAACATCCTTTAATCACGATCCGCGACTCCAAACCCGAAACCGTGAGCCAAATTACCTCGTAAATTCGACTCAAATCCCGAAAAAAAAAACAAAAAAAAAAACCTTCCCGTCGCCGTTGGATTTGTCATCATTCCTATTCATCAATTAGTCACGAGGCTCAGCCGTATCTTATCCTCGCGTCCGGTCGGCCCATTCACATTCAGCGCTGTTCCCGGTTACAGCCCCCTCCCCACCTTTCCGCTTCTTATTCTTCTTTTCCCCCTTACTCTTTCCTAAATCACATCCCACCAGTACCTAATCAGCTGCCTCCAGGGAAGGGAAGCAGCATATGCACAGGCGCCCAACGGTCCAGCTCTCCCTTAATTTTTTTTTATATATTTTTTTTTTATTAGAGGTCGATTAAAGTTTGATGCATTCCAGTGCTGCTCGCGTTGCGTGCGAGCGTCGCCGGGTCGGGGAACTCCTCCTGGGGCGGGGCGAGGTGGGGCGGGGCGGCCTCAGCGCACCAGCCGTAAAGCGCCTTTACAGCCTCCGGCCGCCCTGCTCTGAGCCCTACACCCTGCGCCTTCCCCGCTGCGTCGCTTCGGACACAGCAAAGCGCCCCCCGTACGCCGCGGCGACTTGAGTGGATTTTGGCGACAATGTGGTGCACCGCGGGCGGGGCGGGGCACGGCGGGGCGGACAGCGCCACGGTCCCAATCGAGTTTAAATAACCGGGGCGCTCCCCCGGGCGGGGCGTCGCCGCCGTCCCCCCAGCGGGCCAGGCCGGGCCGGCGCAGCTGTGGGGCGGGGCGGGGCCGCACATCATCTCATCCAGGTCGCCCTCCTCCTGCCCGACCACCTCCGGTCGCATGACGGCCCAGGGGCCTAACTGCCCCGCACGCTCGCTCGCACGCACGAGCCCAGTCCGGCCCCGCCCCTGGGCGTGCTGTGCCGTGCGTGCGCCGTGCGTCCCGCCGCACGCACACCTCGCGCACACCGCCCGACACGCTGCGGCGGCCACCACCATGCAGAATGCACAGGCGGACGATCATGCAGCGCGTGTAGGAAGCGCAAAGTTAGACAAGTGTCAAACCCATCGGGCGGGGTGGGGGGGGGGAGGGCGCGGCGGGGTGCGGCGGGGCTGCTGGCGGTGGCCGCGCGCCGTGCCAGCAGACACAGCACTCCAGCAATTAGTATTCAGAGCCCGAGAGCGCCGCGCCGCATTGTTCAGCGGCGAGCCCGAGCCCCGCCCCGCCCCGCCCCGCGATGAGTAGAGAGGGATACCTCGCCTCTGCTCAGCCCCACCCGGCCCGCCTCCATTGCACCAGACAGGAGCCTCGCTGAAATAACATCGCCAGAAACAAGACAGACATGGCCTGCACTCCAGCCGGCTGAGCGTAGCGTCCCCCACAGCTTAGGCCCCATCGGCTCGCCTCCAGGCCCGCCCTGCCTGCACCGCCTTATCACGCGCCGCGCTGTCCCCTGCGCCCCGCCCCGCCGCACCCCGCCGCGCCCCAAAAGGGGCTGCTTCTTCGTACGGCCCGAGATAAGCAGCTCCGCCTCGGCCACGCCCTCGCCATCCGCTAATGAATCCCTTTCACAGAGGGCGCGCGCCCGCCCCGCCGCGCCCCGCCCCGCCCCGCCCCGCCCCGCCAGAGGGACGCACACGCTAGGAGAGGCTCGTCCCGAGGAAAGGGGCGCACGCACACGCCAGGCCAGCCCGACCTGTCTCGCCTTCCTTTTGAGACAGCGCCGGGCCGGGGCCGGGGCCGAGCCGGCCCTGCAGGGCACCCCTGCTGGCCCTGCAGGCCACCCCTGCTGGCCCTGCAGGCCGCACCAACAGAAGTCACTTATCAGTAGGCGAGATTATGCCTTACGCCGCCGTTAGGAGCGAAGGCTGCTGACCCGCAACACTTCTCTGTGCTGCACAGCCAGCCGGTGCGTAGCTCACTCGCGTGGCCCGGCCCGGTGCGGTCCACATCCACTCCGCGGCCACTCCAGTACACCGCAGCGGTTAGAGGCGGCGAGGCGGGGCGGGGCGGGGCGGGGCGGGGCGGGGCGGGGCGGGGCGGGGCGGGGCCGCGACCACGTGACCAGCGGGACCAGCAGCCCGAGGGGGTCGTGCTCCAACCCTACTCCATGAGTCCTCTAGCGTGTCTAGGGTCCTCGACAGGGGGACGGGAACCTGCATGCGAGCGAGCGAGAGAGAGAGAGGTGGGGACCCAGCAGGCGTACCAACACACACACACGGTTGTAATCGCACGCTATGCAGTGCAGCGGTTGGCCGCGGTGCATTAGCACTACAGCCCACCCAGCTCCTCTCCAACAAAGAGGGACTCGCGCGACAAACTCCACGGCACGTCGGCAACGATAATGCTATACATGCCCAAGCTTTCGTCATTACACACAATCAAAACATTTCTCTCTCGCTCTTTCCCTTTGCCTCTTCCGACCAAAGCCGCTCGCTACGTCAGTAAATCCCAACTGAACCCAACGTACAGTAAAATGGGCGGCGGTAAGAGATGGGAGAAGGCGGAGAAAGGGAGAGAGGATGTTAAGGGGGCGGGAGGGGGCAGGGTGGTGCAGCGAGTGCCTTACAAGGCGATGAGCCGCATCTCGGCGGCACGACCCGGCCGCCCCGCCCCGCCGCGCCCCGCCCCGCCCGTCCACCGCCGTCCGGCCGATGCAGAAATTAATAAAGCCTGTCGAGAACGCCCCCCCCCCCCGCCTTTCCGCAGTTGGCCAGAGTCGAGTGCGCTACTATTTAATATGCGGACGAGAAGGGCAAACAGAGTGTCGTCGGAAAGAAAGAGGAAGATGGAGGAAGAAAGAGGAAGGAGAAAGGTGGATAAGTGTTTCAAGGGTCTAGCGTAAAAATCACGCAGCTGCGTGATGTTTTTGAAGAGTGAAGATTAGCTTTGTGCGTGTGCGCTGGTCTGACCGCGCTGGTCGCGCGCACAGGCATGTGGTGGTGGTGGTGGTGGTTGTTGGAATAGATTCGCATCTCAAGGAGTCAGTTCCGTCCCGTCGTCGCTTTCCTGGTGTCCTACACCGAGCCGACCACGGAGCGAGAGCACCGGAGGAGAGGGACACTTGCCCCGTGTCCACAAGGATGGATGGACTGTACGATAAAAACTCGCCCAGCTGCCAATTTCGCCTTTATTTTTTCCGCTCCGCTCCTCTCCACTCCGCTCCCCGCCGGGCCAGGCCGGCTCACTCGCAGCTCGCAAGCCGTGGGATTTTCTTTAACCGCAGAGACATTGACGGCGGTTAGGGGGGGGGGGCGTAAAGATGCAGGCCCACGAGCACAGACTCTGGTCGGGCCGGGCCGGGCCGGGACGGCGGTGTGGAGATCAGCTCCGCCGGGCGCACCGGCCGTACCGGCAAGTTCCTCGATAAAATGGACGCGGCGTTATGGTTATGACAACTCGGACTGGTTGCGGCCGAACCGACTCGGCCCTGCAGGGGGGCAGGGCAGGGGACGAGACGGGGGCGGGGCGGGGCAGGGCGGGGCGGGGTAGGGTGGGGTGCGGCGGGGCGGGGTGGCAGTGGCCAGACACCGCTGCCGTCATCACCCTGCACATGGGCCTGCTGGGCCGGGCCAGGCCGGGGTATCGTAATCTAATATCGAGGCGCCTCCCTGCCCGGCCCTGCCCGGCCCTGCCCGGCCCACCATTACGGACAATTAGAGCACAGCAGACGGTGGGGCCCTGGCGGCCCCGGCCCGGCCACACCAGCGCAGACAGCTGCGGCACGGCACGGGGCGGGGCGGGGCGGCCGAGTTCCATGCAGGGATAGCCAGTCTGTGATCGGACCGGACCGGACCGGACCAGAGGCCAGGCCACCTCATGCCAGCAAATTACTGCATACGCCCGCCCAGCGCCGGTCGAACCCAACCGTCCCGTCACGGGTTCAAAGCCCCTCGGCCCGGCACCGCCCCGGCACCGCCCTGCCCCGCCGCAGACCAGCCTATTTCATCTTTCGCAAGCGGGCGAGGCGGGCCGGCGCGGCGCGGTCCGTCGAGGCCAAGAGCCGGGCACAACCGAGCCGAGCCGGGCGAGCTGAGCCGAGCTGGCCTGGTGGGATAATCATCGTCATAAGAAAAACGGATTCACGCGAACGCTCGCCGACATTCCCGGCATAGCGAGCTGAAAGGTCTGAAAGCTCGGACCCCGTATGAGCAGCGCGCCTGTCCATTTGCGTGGTTGGTTGCAGGCCAGCGCGCGCGAGAGAGAGAAGGAGAGAGAGGGAGAGGGAGAGAACGCGTAAGAGAGAGAGAGAGAGAGAGAGAGAGAGAGAGAGAGAGAGAGAGAGAGAGAGAGAGAGAGAGAGAGAGAGAGAGAGAGCGTGGAGAGGCGGAGGGGGGCAGGGTGAACGGTGGCATCGCGCGACGGGACGCGGCATTCCAGGGCCATTCCAGGAGGGCTCGGCCGCTCGGCCGTCCCGTTCTGCCGAAACTAATGGTCTAAAACCACTCCAGGACCAAAAGCGACCGAGACCGCCCTGGACACACACACCGGACCGGAGTCGTAGTGACACAGGAGTGATTTGAAGAGGGGGCGGGGCGGAGCGGACGCGGTGCGGTGGTCAGTGACTCAAGATGGGCAAAAAAAGGCGAAAAATGCGAATTAAGCGAAATTGTGCGACCTGGAAATACGATTTTCCGTGGTCGCTCGGAACAAAATAAAGTTAATATATTTTCGTTTCGGGCGAATCACTATGCGAAATGTTCGATCGCATCAAGTCCCCATCTCTATCAGTGACTCACGCAGGTGAGTGCTCGGGCCCGCAACACCCGCCGCCGCGGCCCCGCAACGCTCGACCGCGGCTCCTTCTCAACTTCAATGACTGGTCTTTTTCGGCCGCGGAGCAACGCGCCGGCCCGGCCCCCACTCCGGCACGGTAGGCGAAATGCGTCGGATGAGAAAAACGTGCATCGAACATACGCCCCCCTCCCTCCCCTCTCCTCCCAGCCAGCGGCCAACATCTTTTTATCCAAGACAAAAGCCCGTTCGTTCGGACCCAACGGCCTGTCTGCCTGTCTGCCCGCCCGTCCGTCCGTCTGTCAGTCTCTCCATAAGGCCAGCTAAACACTCTCCCGGCGTAGAAGCAGTTTCTTTTCTCGTCTCTTCAAATTTTAAATCATACTTCGCGGAATCGGGCGGCGCGACGGATGCATGCCTCTGCGGCAGTGGCAGCGCCAGTCCTCGTGCTCGCCCCGCCCCGCCCCGCCCCGCCCCGCCCCGCCCCGTCCCGCGTCCCGAAATCCCGTTTCAAAATGCGTCGCGCCAGAAGACGTTTTTTGCAGCCGCCGACGACATGTTCGGACTGAATGTCAAACATGGCTCCGGCGCTGGCGGTAAATCAGGTAGACGTTTTATGAAGTCACTCGTCACGGCGCAGCGCGACGCTGCGCGAGGGCTGCCAGGGCTGCGCCCGCCCCGGCAAAGTACAGCGCGAGTACTAAAACAATGCTTTATAAAATCCTGTCCTCGACGAACTCGAGGCAAAGTGAAAACAAATTTCTCTTACATTGTAATTGTAATCAGACCCCACCCCCTTTTTCCAAAAACAAAACAACAACAACAACAACAACAACAACAACAACAAAACGACGTCAAAAAAAATCACGTTGATATTTTCAATTCTTTTAGTCGCCACGCCACATATACGCATTTTGTGAATATCAAGAGTTTGGCCAGACGCACAGTATGAAAAACAAACGCATTTTCTGTTTCGTCAATAACAACTGCACCGCTCCACACAGATATCCTCTCATTTTAATGAAAAAGTGATAAAGGATTGAAAGCTTTCGGGCCGGCCGCGTGCTATCCATCAGCGAAACCACCCCGACTGGTTCCGCACCTGCAGAGTGGGGAAACAATTAATTTGCCTGCCGAGCTCCACGCCACACACACACACACACATGTGTGCGCGCGCGCGAACGTGCACACACATGCACGCAAGCAGTCACACATTCGCGCAGATTTCTCATTTCAAAACAGAGGCGAAGCCAGCAGACTTAAACAAGCGCATTCTTAATGTGCATCGGTCGAATTGTTGTTTTTTTATTCCCTCCGGATGCACATGCGTGCCCTCGACGCGGACACACCGTGGAGTCCCGCCCCGCCCCGCCCCGCCCCACCCGGCCCGGGTTTATGAGACTGGTGGGGTCCCGCCCCGCCCGGGCGGGGTGATTTTATCGGGGGCAGCGAGGGGCATGGGCGCGGGACCGGGCGGGGCCGGCCGGGCCGGGACCACCCAACTGCGAGCATCAACCTCCAGGCGCTGCAGCGCCAACCTGCACGAGCGCGGCGCACGCGTCCGGCCCGGCCTGCCTGGAAATGTTTGAACTGCTGTCAGGGTCGGGTCAAAGTGCCTTCATGCGTGGGGGTTACAACGTCACTGCACCAACACCTGGAAGGGCCGGTGGAGTGACGACGGTGTGATATTCCGCACTTCCACTCGGGCACAACCACCTCACAGGTGTGAACCCTCTGGGACCTAGACACGCACGTGGGGCAAACAAAGCGCTGCTCAGCACTGGTCAGTGCCGCTCAGCACTGCTCAGCACTGCTCAGGACAGCCCTACAGGCCGGGCCGAGTCGAGGCGGCGCGGCGTTGTTGCATGACCACCTGCACCGGCCGGGCAGTGGCCGAGCCTCCTGGCCCTGGCCTGCACCGAGCGCGGCGCGGAAGCCCCCGGGGGCAGGACGGGGGCAGGGGGCGGGGCTGGGGGCGGGGCGGGGGCCCACCGATGGAGGACTGTAGCAGCCGACGCCGACGGGCCTGGCCGGGACGGGTACCACGGAGCTGCTCGCTAGGACGAGCCGAGCACAGTCCAGTCCAGTCCAGCCGAGCCCATTCGAGCCGGGCCGAGCCGAGCCGGCCGCGCCTCGGCCTACCGGCCCGGCCCCTCGCCTCCAGGTGCGTACCTTGGCAACACCGCACTGTACCTCTCCTCTCCTCTCCGCTCCTGCCCCGTCCAGCAGGGCGCTGCGCAGCGCTCCGGCCGCGCCGAGCTGCTCCAGCTGTGCGGCCTGTGCGGTAAAGGGCACGCCGGCCCCGCCCCGCCCCGCCCCGCCATGCACCGACCCTGCCCGCCCCACCCGCTCGCCAACGTGTTGCGTACCCACCTCATGTATAAGCAAAGACATTTCCGTCCGAAACTTTGGACACGTCGAGGAGGCCACCCCGCACCGCACCGCCGGACGGAACCCACATGCACTCTGCAGCAACTCCTTTAGGGAGGGAAACTTTCCCGTTGAGCCGGAACCGTCGGTCCGACCAGGAATGGCGGAATAAAGTAGTGAAGTAGTTGGGAAGGGGGAGCACCGGAGGGTCGTTTCAGGCAGGAGCCGCGCCGCGCGCGCGCAGCCCCGCCCTGGGTGCGTATCATAACAATACAACACACTTACCCGGTGCCCGCCCCTCCTGGCCCCGGCCGGGGGGAAATGACCCGTCATTACACCGGCGGCAGCGTTACTGCAGGGCGCTACGGGGCGGCGCTACATCTCAATGACCACATCAGGCAGGCATCGATTTTTCCATCAGTGTGTACACAAGCAGGGCGACGACGGCGCGCGACAGCTCCCGCGCGCCCACCCGCACCTTTGTAGTCCAGGACTTTACCTTGCACCTTTACTTTGTACCTTTACTTTGTACCTTTACTTTGTACCGGAGGGCGGCGTATGCACAGCAGACGGGCCAGAGGAGCACCTCTAAGCATAACAGGCATCTGAACTTGAGTGCGGTAAGGTCCGTGCAGATCAGTCGGGAATGTGTGACGTCAGCGGCAAACGACCCGGCACATCCAACACTCGACCAAAGGACGTATACTCCGAATCATTTTGCTCGCACCATAATCGGGGGAAGGGGGCGACAATTAACAGAAAAGCGTGGTGGGCGCGGAGATTGTTCAAAGTGATTGATCAGAGCGAGCAGGGCCGGGTTGGTTGGGGGGAGGGGAGCCGATACACATTCCCGCACTTTGCCAGAGGTGCACGCTGGCAGGCGCGGCCGACCCCTAATGTCCTACCATTATTATCAGCCCGATAACGTAAAAAGGAAAATTGCAACCCTCTCTGCTGCGCCCTGCTGGCCTCTGTGCCACCCTCGCCCGACCCCGCCCCGCCCCGCCCGCACACCGCAGACTCCAGCGCAGAGCATAGCGGCCTTGGCAGGCCAGGCCCAGACTGGAGGAGATGCCTTATTTCGCTGATGGCACTGGATATTCCGCTGACCTCAGAAGTGAGGGGTCGAGGAGGGGAGGAGGGGAGGGGCAAGGGCGGTCGTGGGAGAGAGCGCAGAGCCGGAAGGGTGGCTTTGCTTTGCTGCGATATGAAGAAAACATTTCGCAAATGGTTCGCTAATGAGGGCTGAGCCGCGCTGAGCCGCGCCGGCCGGGCGGGCGGGGCGGGGCGGGACGCAGGCGAGACAGGATCCACGGGGTAACGAACGACCGCATGCTGCTGCTCGTGGACGGAGGCCCGGGTTACACAACAAGACGTGCGAAACCGCCCAGCCCGGCCCAGCGCTCGCCGCATTTTGCGCGTACACTCTTCTCGATGCCGCACTTCTCCCGGCACCGGCCCGTCTCACAGCAGAGCGCGGATCACAGATGCAAAGTCCCTTAAACCTAAACCGTGCCGAGCGCTGCCGAGATAATGATGACTTACAGTAATGCGGTCCGGACTGCGCTACTCCACCCCGGCCGGCCGCTTCATAAAGTGCAGGCTCTGCTCTGCCCCGCCCCGCCCCGCCCCGAGTGGACCGCAGTGCCCCGCCCCGCCCCGCCCCGCTGCAGCAGGATTCTGCAGTGCAAACCCGGCCAGCAGCAGCAGTGCCAGTGCTAACGGAAACATGCGAAATGCGCACGCCGCGCTGGATGCGAGCTGTGGCGGGGCGGGGCGGGGCGCTGTTAGCACAGCCTCATCGGTCCGGTCCGAGTGGTCCGCGCCGCCCCGTACGTCCTGTAGGTCCCGTGTGCCTCGGTGACGCTGGGCGCCGCGTCTGGCGCGTGACACACGGCATACGTGTCACCCCGCGCCGCCCCGCCCCGCCCCGCTGCCGATACCCGGGGCATCCACCGATCACGCACATGCGCCCCTAAATCATGTCGCCCCGCCCGCCGGGCCCGGCCCCGCCCGCCGCATCCACATGTCAGCCTCACCGCATTCCATTACAGGGCGCGCGGGGCGGGGCGGGGCGAGGCGGGGCGGGGCCGGGCGGGGCGGGGCGGGCCAGCGCTGTGCTGTCAGGCCTGTGCGCGCCCGCGGGGGCGGCGAGGCAGACGGACCAGGAAATGAGGCCCACCGAATCCGTCCAAATCCAAATCCGCTCTGCCAGGCGGGCAGCGGGCGGGGCGGGGTGGGGGCAGCCCCTGCAGTGCGCGAGGCGGAGGCCCCCAACACCCCGACATTGCGGCCCAACGAGACAGCCGAATTCGCGTGACCAATCCGATAAGCAGGCCGCCCGGCCTGGCCCGGTGTCCACCCCGCCGCGCAACGCCACGCCACGCCACGCCGGCGACGCTCCGCCGACATAGTCACCTCAACACGCACGCCTGTTGGGTCCCTACGCCGCGAGCGTTGTCGTCACTCTGTCCTTGTCGCACTCACAGGGTATACGGTCAAAGGCGGCAAGAGAGAGAGAGAGAGGACGCTGTGCTCAGCCAGCAGCGACAAGGACGCAGGGCGCCCTGGCCCGCCCTGCTCTGCGCCGGCATGGTTCAGATAGGGGGGTACCGTTGGCTGCAGCCCGCTAGCGAGCCACAGCGGAGGGGGGCACACACACACACACACACTCACATGCACTTACCTTGTTCCGCTGAGACGGTGACTAGAGACAGGAGGGCGGTGAGGCCCAGCCCCGCGAGGGGCACCAGCCGCGCCAGCGCCGGCCCGGCCGCTGGCGGCGGCCTCCTGGCGGGCCTGGCGGGCCGGGCGGGGCTGCTGGTGGGCCCGGCGGTGGCCCGGGCGCTGGGCCTGGCGGGCCACGCGCTGGGCCTGGCGGGCCGGGCGCAGGGCCGGCGGGCGCGCGGGGGCCGCGAGGCCGCCATGTCCGCGGCTCGGCCCATGGCGAGGCCCTTCTTCACCGCCGCCACATCACTGCCCTCGACCCACACACCGGCGCGACGCCGAGATAATCCTGAAACACAGAGAGACGGGCGCGGTCAGCAAGGCCACCAGCAAGTCACAAGAGTTCCAAAAGAAAGGCGCGGACTCGCAACGCCTGCATCCAATACGATGGTTACATCCACAGTGTATCCGACCCAGCATATGAAACCCCCCTCCCCTATACAACATTGGCTCTGTGTGTGCCCAGTCCACCCGCACGCACCCACCCGTAAACGCCGCTAAAACTGCACCATCAGCCACACAAAGCACAAAGCTAACCCCGCGCGCACCGGGCGGAGCACGCAGCCAGAGCGCCCAGAGCCGGGCCCGGCCATGCCCCGGCCATGGCCCGGCCCGGGGGGACAGAGGAAAAGCCTCTGGATAAGGAGACCTCCTTCCTTTTCATCACACTGCATTTCGATTCCCAGAACAGCGGCGTGGCGCGGCGGATCTCAGGTGAGGCGATACCTGGCCGGCCGGGCCCCGCGCCGGCTCGGCACAATGCAACAAACAGCGAATAATGGGGGCCAAACACATTCGATGAATGGCTGTGCACAGGATGCACCCCCCCCCCTCCCCCTCCCGCTCTCCCCATCGCAGATGTATCCATCGACCCAGCCGTCGGCCAAATAACTCCCCTACCGAAGCATTGGCAGAGGCGTCGGAAAGCGCTCATATCGCACGAGCAATACCACGGCCCCGGCCGGGCAGGACCAGGCCGAGGGAGCGGGGGAAAGAGTAGCGCGGAGAGGAGAGGGAGGGGGGGAGAGAGAGTCGGGTCGGGCAGCTTGTTACACATTTTCCATGTCGCATCGACCGAGCCGAGCCGGCCCGTGGAGGCCGCGAGCGGCGCGGCCCAGCGCCGCCCTGGTCAGTGTGATCTCATTACGCGTGCCGAGTTGCCGAGTTTAGACCGATCAATGCACCATCACGCGACACGCGCGGTATTCTCCATCACACGCACAGCCACAGTTCCACGCACGGCGGCTAGAAGCATGGATACACAGGCCGCTCTCCTTTTCTATTCTTTAGCTGCGCGGGGGAAAAAAAGTATATTGAGGTTCTTCCATTTCCCGCTTTATAGAGAACGTCTATTGAGAACACATTGGAGCGCCCCGAGGTATGGCGTGACGCACCGTGACGCCCCGCCGAGCCTCGAGGAAGAAGAAGAAGGGGTTCAAGGAGAGGAGGCGGGGCAGCGCACGCACCGCGGCGGGGCGGGGCTGCGGGCACTGCGCTGCGCTGCAGGTCGTGCGCGTCGACATTACCGCCGCTTCCGCCGGGGCCGCCCGGCCCGGCCCGCCCCGCCCCGCCACGGTCACCAGCACCACCAGCACCACCACACACTTTCACCATCAGCAGCAGCACCAGCACGGCCGCCGCCACCGCCGCTTGCATCCGGTGTCGCGTTCACCGCCGCGCCGGCAGACGAGCTGAGCTGAGCTGCGAGCGGGGCGGAGAGATAGCCGCGGAATGCCACGTGACTGATGCCCTGCCGACGTAGTAATATCATCAGCCGCGATAGCGTCCCCCGCCCCGCCCCGCCCCGCCCCGCTCCCGGCCTCACATTTTATTCCGGCAGGCGGCCGGGCCTCGCCGGCAGGCGGGGGAGGGCGGCGGGAGAGGGGCGGAGGGGAGGAGCGGGAGCTGGGAGGGGCGGAGGAGGTAAAAGCGCTCACGCTGCGTCATACGATACGAGTTGTGAGTGGATATGAGGGGCAGCAGGTTTTGTTCGTCGCTGGCGTGGCGGGGAGTGGCGGGGCGTGGCGCGGCGGGGTAGGGCGTGGGCAGGGCACAGCGGCAGTCCAGAAGGGTGGGGGAGGGAGGGGCGGGCGGGAGGCGGCTGAGGAGGAGAGGCAAGGGGCGCGGGGGTAATTTGCATGCATCCGCGCGGCAATGCATTTGCGCAAGTAGTCACCCCTCCCCTCCTCCCTCCCCCTCTCTCCTTGGCTGGCCGGGCCCGGGACACCGCGGGAGCAGCTCGGACTGCCTGGACGCGACCCCTTCCCGGCCCCACCCCGGCCGGCCACAGCCAGGGCACGTTCAGGCTGCCCGAGCAGCTCGGCCCGGGCCAGGCCAGGCCGGGCCAGGCTCGCCCACCTCAAACAGGTCGCTCCGGTTCCCAGGAGACGGCGGCTGCGGCTGAGTCCCTGTCGCCGCAGCCCGCAGCCTCGACTAGAGCGCCCTCGCCGAGGCTCCGGCCCCGGCCCCACGATACTGTACTTCGACAAGGACTGAGACGCGAAAAGCATGCGCGGCATTACCCTGCACGGACGGCTCGCGCCCGCGGCCCCGCCCCGCGGCGGTCCTGGCGGTCCCTGTGGGGGTCGTGCCCCGGGGACCTCGCGGGACCCGGCGCGGGTGTGTGTGTATCATACCACACGCTGACAGTGATGGACGACACAGTGCGGCGCGGCGCGACGGGTCGGCCCGGGCCCAGCCGAGTCCCACTCTAGGTCTAGGACCCGAGCCGGGCACGGGCACCGCTACGGGACCGCCAGCTGTTCCGGCTTGGCTCGGCACCGCTCGGCTCGGCAACCTGCGCCGCCGATCCGACTACAAAGGCCCACTGCAGATTTATGTACGAACGTTATTGTCTAATTAATTCCGACACGGCTCTCTATCATTTCGCATAGAGCGGCCCGGGCCGGGCCGGCCGTGCGGCGTGGCCTGGCGCGGCGCGGCGCTGCGCGGAGACCTGGAGCGCGGAGCATAGCAGCGCGTGTGTACCGCTAGGCCGCAGGCAGGCCCGGGCCCGGCCTGCATTCAGACGTCGCCCCGCCCCGCCCCGCCCCGCCCCGCCCCACCGCCTAGCGCCGCCCCGCCCCGCCCCGCGCGGCCCGCTACAGCAAGCAGCGTGGGCCGCAGCAGCAGTACAGCGGCGCGCCGAGCGCGCACCACTTCCTCGTTGTCAGGCGGGCTCAGACGGGGTGCAGCAGGATGCGTTCGCAATAGGCTATATTCCGCTGCAAGACTGGAACCTACGCAAGAAAAGCATGACTGCCCGGCTCTGTTTCCTGCTGCCCGCCCATTGCCTGACCGCCATAGCCACATCGACGTCATCGTCGGCTAATCAGCGGGCAGAAGGAAGCAGATCGGGAAGTCAAGCTTTTCTTTCTGTAGGTTCTATTTGTATTGCAGCGGAATATACCCTACCCTATCCGGACCGCCAAAGCCAAGCCGAGCCCCGGCCCCAACCTCTACAAGGACAGCGAGACAGAGGAGCATTCCAACAATCTGGCAAAGGAGCCCGGGTCTGCGAACGGCTCAAGTAAGGCAAAGTGGAGAGCTGAGGATACGCCCGATGAGAAGACACGGTGTCACCCGACGCACTCTCAGACCGTTATAGACATTTTTTTCTATAAAAATCTCTTTTAGTATAAGCTACAGACTTATATGCGCTAGCATAATATGGAAAATGTTTTCTCTCCGTATGTGGGGACTTTTTGGCTACAATTATGCACATTTTTAGAAAGGTCTATAAAATTATGGCGAAAATTTTCTGCAGGTATAGACAAATTTTCTATATTATGCTGGTTTATATACGTCTATAATTTATTCTGAAAATGTCTATAGCGGTCTGAGAGTGCGCAAATACCCTATTGGACACGGGCCGGGCCGGGGTGGGCAGGGAGAGGGTGAGGCAGGCTGCTGATAGCTGATACCACCACCAGCTCAGACACTCCGCCGTGCGGCGCGGGGAGGGAACAGGGCCCCGCCCGCCCCGCCCTGCCCCGCCCCGCTCCGCACCAGATTCGTCCCCAGTAAACTTTTAATTTATACTTCCAGTGAAACAGAGGAGAGGCGACTCGGGTGCCAGTCCAGAACACAGCCAAGGACAAGTGAAGCTAAATTAAAATGCTGACGGGCGGGCGGGCGCTAAAGCGAGCGAGATAAGAGGGGGAAGAGAGAGAGAGAGAGAGAGAGAGAGAGAGAGAGAGAGAGAGAGAGAGAGAAAGAAAGAAAGAGAGAGAAGGGGAGGGAGAGAAAGGAGAGGAGGCGGCGGGAGAAACCTCCTCGCATTCAGAACAGTGAGGAAGGGCCGGGCCCGTCGCTGACGTAAAACACGGCGAAGCCTCTGCTCTGCTGTCCTCTCCTCTCCGTAATCCCGGGCCCCGCTGCGCACCACTCGCCTCGCGGGCACAACCAGGCGAAATCCCCGCCCGATCGCGGCTCTCCGCGTCACGTGGCGCGACACACGTGTGACACGTGCGGCTATCGGAATACCAACGACCACGTTGCCAGAGGAGAACTGCGCAGCCGAGTCCAGCGCGACTGTATACAACGCGGATTGAAAAGAATACAAATGTCACTGCCATTTTCGTCAAAATTCACGATTAGCTTCTTAGAGGGAGGCAGAGAAACTCGCGCCACCCCGCCCGCCTCGCCTGGCAGCTCTGGCAGCGCGTCCCGCCGAGGCCCGCCCCGCGCTGTGCCGCGCCCCGCCCCACCACACCTCGCGCTCGTGACGCGTACAATACCGCCTCGACTGTGCTGCCATTCAATGCGTGCCTGCCGGCCGGGACGGGACGGGCTTCCCCGCAGCTTGCGGTGCAGCCCCTTTCACCGCGGGGCGGGGCGGGGCGGGGCGGGGCGGGGCGGGGCGTAGCTACTGCCCCGCGCTACCGTGCCGCCCCGCCCCGCCAGGTCAGTGGCCAGAGCCGCGACAGCAGGGACTGGCTGGGGACTCCCGATGCAGCGTCCCCGCCCCGCCCGGCCCCGCCCCGCTAGCAGCTTGTGGGTAATTACTATTGAATGGGTGAAAGCAAAGCTATCGGAATGGCCGCCCCGTCCCGGCTCGGCTACTTAGGGACGGCGATGGGCGCGGCATTGCATAGCGGGCGGGCCTGACCGCGGGGCGGGGCGGGGCGGGGCGGGGCGGGCGACCAACAGCCCGGAACCCAAAGCCATGAGACGACGCTTTCTATACGCGGCAGAGCCGCGGCCTGTTCTGCGCCAGGAGGCGGGGCAGGCTGAATAGGTTTAACTCTCGACTCGCGAAACAGAAAAACAAAGACAGCCGCGTTTGAACTCACGCCGGCGCGGCACGGCGCGGAGAGCCCTCCGGGGGGAGGGGAGACGGCAGGCGCCAGAGGGGCTCGGGGAGAGAGGGCACCCCCCCGCGGAGCTAAGCCGGGCCCGGGCCTAGCCCGCTGGGTTAATACTCGAACCAGAAATACCATGGATAAACAAACCTCGCGCCGCGCCGCGCCATCAGCCCATTGTCCAGAGCGGCAGACAACAACGCGAGGAAATGGAGTAGTGCTGCTGCTGCGCCCCGCCCCGCCCCGCCCCGCCATGCCCCACCCCGCCGGCTCTGCTGACGGCGCTGGCGCCAAGAAGCGCCCGGCCCGCCCGGCCCCACGGGGATGCAAAGCGGGGCGCGGGGAGGAGGGGAGACCTTCGGAAATTGGTCTACTAGCGGAAGTCTTGGTTGGCACACGGCGAGCGCCGCCCCGCCGCGCCCCGCCCCGAGCTCCGCCAGGGCTCGATATCGAAAGGGGAAGAAGGGGATGCACAGCATAGCCAGGAGGGCGGAGAGGCGTGGCGGGGTGGGGTGGGGAGGGGAGAGGCACTCCCGCCCGAGCCCCATCCCTGGGGAGTTGTGGCGCCAAACAGCAGGCGGGGCGGGGCGGGGCGGCCCCCGGACCCACCTGCGCCCGCGAGCTTCACCTCCGCCCCGCCCCGCCCCGCCCCTCCCCACACCTGTCCCTCACACTCGCGCACTGCCCTGGGCTGGGCTGGGTCGGCGGGTCGATGCACCGCACAAGTCTGTTGATCGCATCACGTGATCGATTGACAACAGCGGCGACGCCCCGCCCCGCCAGGACGCTTACTAATGTACAGCAAGTGAGAGCGCCCCGCCCCGCCCCGCAACGCCCCGCCCTCCTCCCCGCCAGCGAGACACCACGTTCTAAACAACTAAAAAGCACCTTGATAGTCACACCAGGAAATTCACTCTGGCGAGACCGCAATGCGCGAGCTGTGACATGCATGGTACATTTTGGCACAGGAACTGTCATAGGCTTGAGGGGCAAGGCAGGCGGTTCGGGTCATGGACGAGAACGTCAGAGAGGAGGGAGAGGAGGGAGAGGAGAGGAGAGGAGAGGAGGAAGAGGTCACAGGCACAAAAGAATTTTTCCTCCCTTTCTCTCCAAAGAGAGCGGGGCGGGGGAAGGGGCTCGATACACACGGAACGGAGCGGAGCGCTGACTGAGTCAACCCACACCTCCGAGTACAGTATTGCTCTCTTCCATCTCACTCGCACGCTCTTGCGGTTCAACGACACGAAAGGTTTTCTTCCTTTCTTTAACACACACACACACACACACACACACCTAGGGAGTGGGCCCTACAGCATCGAGAAAGGGGGGAAAAGGGCCGAAAAAGGAGCGGGTAGGACGTGACAAGACTTAGTCACCACTAGAGCCCACTACCAACACCCACACACGAAAAGCACGCCAAAAGCAACACACACACACGTACGCACGAGCTGGTTGGAATGAATGAGGGAGGAAAATAGAGAGAAATCGCACAGCATCACGGCACGTGGCGAGGCGAGGCGTTTCTTTAGGGCAGAGTGAGCAGGCAGCGTATACCCAAGAAAATAAAAAGCTGTAGCCACCGTTTACTTTACTCAGGGACAGACAAATAAATTCATGGTTGACGCAACACAATTTGTGGTTGTCCTCGCAACAATAAAAACGGCCCGGCAGGACGCCGAGTCGTGTCCGGCAGCTATCGCCAAAGCCCCCGGCTCCACCCTCCACGGCCCTTCCTGCGTCCCAAAGCAAACTGAGAGGCACATGTCAATCCCGGTCTTAGTGAGGTGTAAGCCACAAGGAGGCTGGCCCGGCCTCGGCCCCCATCGGCCTCACTTGGCTTTTCCTCGCGGCTGTTTACAGAACTGTCGAAACCCACTCACTCACTCACTCACTCACCTCCCCGCGCCCCGCCCCGCCCTGCATCACCCCGCCCTGCCGCCCGCGCCGCGCACGCAGCCGACCCCCTCGACCTCTGTCGTCGCCCCGGAGCGCGTCCGAAGCGCCCCCGCCCCCCCCCTCCCCCGCGCACGCGGCCTCAGCCGGCCGCTGGCGTCGCTCTCGGACGTGGCCGCTCTCCTGACGAGAGCTCAGCAGGAATAAAATAAAGAAAAAATCCAGCATTAATGGCATTCCGATTGATAAAAGGCAGGCAGCGTGGACCCCACTTAAGATGCTATCACAGCATCCACGCCGCACCGCGCCGCGCCCCGGCCTGCCGTCCCTTCTGCCCCCGCGCTGCGCGCCGCGGCCGCGCCGGGGAAAATTACAGCGGCTTTGGCGGGAGAAAAAGCCTTAGGGCGACGCCCGGCCCCTGCGGGCCAAGCCGCGCACTCGCTGGCTGCCGATAGCACAGCTTTATCGCTTTATTAAGCCAAAAAAGTGAAATTCGGCAGTTTATGGCCGTGTCGTAAAACGATCCGATAAAGAAGAAGGGAACCAAACGTGAAGCGTTTCTGTTTGCGCAGCCGCGCCGCGCCGGTGGAACTGCTCAGGAGGACGCGCGGGCCGGGCGGGGCCGTGACGGGCTTTGGAAACGGTGCGTAAACATTTGTAACGTTCAGATACGCGTCGCTCCGTAGGGCTGTAGTGCCGCTGTTGTTCACACCTTACAGACGGGGGTGGATAGGGAGGGTCCAGAGCGCCGCGTCAGTTTCTCATACATGTCTCGCTACAGGACTATTTCCCGAGTTCAAGGACCATAACAAGCGGGGCACGATTGCAGGCGCACCAGGGGCAAGTCTGACCGGCACGGTATGACCCGGAGCAGGATGGCGAGCACCTCAGCTCGGCGCGGCCCGTGCACGCCACGGCCCCGCGGGCGGCCGCCTCCGCCGCACCTCGCTCCGAGGGGCGCACGCAATTAAAACAAAAACGGGCGACCTGCGGGGGGGCCATGCCCGGCCCGGCCCGGCCCGTCCTGGACGCGCAGACCGGTTCAAATCCCAGAGAGCACACACTCACTGACCACTCTTTGAAAATAAATTAGTCCACTTTACTCGGACATTTATTTCGATTTCCTCCTGGGCCGGGACAGGCTGCCTCGCTCCCCGCCGCGCCGCTGACGCCCGCTGACGCGCAGCGCCCTGAGAAGCCCCCCCCCCCCCCTACAGGACCGGCCAGACCACCGAGACAGCTGGAAACTGTCGCCGCTGCTGCCGCTCTCCCCAACGATACGCACAAATTTTAACGAACGCGAATGTGATGAGATGAGTTTTCCTCCCCTCCGCTCCCCTTGCCTCGCCCGACCCGACCCCCACCCCGTCGGTCCGCCACCCACTCACTCTCGGTCGGGTCGGGGTCGGGTAAGACGCGACCCCGCGGCGCGGCAGAACAACAACTGTCGTGCCGATCCGCCGCCGAGCCGACCGAGGGGACGGGACGGGACGGGGGAGGGTGGCGGAGGAGAGCGTCTGGCACCACAAATGGAATGAGCTTCTTAACGGTGCCCGAGCCCCCTGCCCTCGTCATTTGAGCCCCTGCCCTGTCCTGCCCGGCGCACAATGCAAATACGGAGCAGGTCCGGCGCGGCGCGGCTCGGCGGGCAGGGTCCCGTTGTCCCGTTAGTGCCGCGCCGGACCCGGCCCGGCCGGAGCGACCGCGGCGCGGCGCGGCGCGACTGGCCTGCCTGGACGTATCAATCCCGATTTGATTAATGCAAGTGGACCGCGGCCTATTGACGGGCGGAGCCCAGCCCAGCCCGGCCAGCTCGACGGGCGGGACGGGACGGACAGCGCCAGCGCGGCCACCTGCGCCGCGAGCCGCGAGGGCCGCCAGAGGGGTCCCGAAGAGCTTCTCTGATCGCGCTCGCCACAGCAATGAGAGCGAGAGAGGACACGGCTCAACGCAATGCGGATTCAGTCTGTGATGGGGTATGGGGATGCCAGTCGGGCTTCAACTAGGGTTATAACGGCGGCAGCAGCGCCGCTTAAATGCTTTATCGCTGCAAAGAGTGAGCCCGACCGACCAGGCCGGCGAGATGGAGATGTGTGTCAACGCCTTCACGCAACGCTGCGCCACGCCACGCATATCGCAGCCGATAAGTCTATTATTATTATTGCGGGATTATGGGACTCCATCAAACACAATCACCCCGGCGCGGCCAAAGGCAAAAACAAACATTCTGACGTTTAAAAAAAAATATATATCTTGTATATCGATTTATTTTTTATCTAATCAGCCAGCCAACTGGCATCATGGCGAAGTTGGCAGTGTCTTAACAGAATGAAATACGAGGGTGGCGACATGCCCCAGGAGGTAGGCAACCCGCAACTCGCATCGACGGTGCCCCGCCACGCCCTTCTCTGCACCGCCCCCCTCCCCCCTAACGTGTCTCTACGGCCGGCCAGCCTTCAAGCCGAAGGAATGCGCCTCATTAGCGACCATTTACCGGACCGCGATACATGGAGAGGAAAAATCGAGCGCGTCGAGGCGGGGCGGCGGCGCGACCGGTGGGCAGGGCGTTCCGGGGCGGGGCGGGGCGGGGCGGAGCGGGGCGGGGCGGAGCGGGGCGGAGCGGCTAGAACACAACGTCCGCCAGGCCATCCATCCAAGTCCGACTAATTAAACGGGCACGGAGGCCCCTTCATCTACGCCCCCTCGCGGCGGAGAAAAATGTAAACAAAGTCCCTGACTGATCACGTGGGAGGCCTGTATGGGAGGGAAAGCAGAGCTCGAATGATTGTCGGCATCGTATGGGGCGCGGGGTCGCCTCGCCGCGGTGACTTGTTAGGAGCGGTGCTCGACCCCGCCCTACCCTACCCCTTTCACGCTGTGTGGAACCGACAGCGAAAACCACGCGCAGGATGTCCTGTAGGGCCTGACTCTTGAGGGTTGACCACAGAGTTCTCACCTCGTTTCCTAATTAACAAGCAGCTCGCGATGTGCCCGACTTAGGTACGAATTAGTGGGAGAGGATAAAACGCCGAGCGAACCTTCACAGATTTTCCAACCACGGCCCTGCGCTTAAAACCATTCTAGCCTGTAGACTCAAGATGACTTGACTTGGGGCGGAGAGGGTTATTTCTCTCACGAATTACTCGGCGTCAATGGCCACGCCAAGCCCCGTCTTTGATCCCACAAGAAAGGCCTGCTGCTTTCAGACAGCTCAGCAGGTCTCGGTACCCGGTACCGCCATCGGTAGTGCGTACCGCGGCCGGGCCGGGCCGCCGGAGCTGGACAGAGCGACAGGGAACAAAGAATGCCCCTGCCTGAGTCGGCCTGAGCTGAGCTGGGCAGGGCTGCCGGCTCGCCTCGCCTCCTCACAGCCCCGGCTCGGCTCGCATCGGCCCGGCCGCCGGCTCCGGCTGGGCCCCGCACCTGAGCCACATCCTGGCTCGGCTCGCATCGGCATGCACCCAGCCAGCACCACCCCCGCGCCCGCGCCCCGCTGGACTTGCAGGGCGCCCCCGGCAGCGCGTTCGACTTGTCCTGACACTTCATACAGAAGGGCTGAGCGCGAGGGGTTGTGCCTGCCCGACCTCCTGCACACCCGCCTCGTACACCTGACACCTTGGCGTTGTCGCGGAGCGGGCCGCGCCGCTTACACGGGGTCGCGAGTCCTGCGCTGTCCTGTGCTATCCTACAGCCCTGGACAGGACGGCTGGGCCCCGGCCGGTGCGAGCGGGGCGGGGCGGGGCGGGGCGGGGCGGGGCCCCTCCAGGGCCGGTGCGGCTGCGGCCGCCGTGAGCCGTGAGCCTGTGAGATGTTGCCGGCTCGCCCCGCCCCGCACATCCTGCGTGCCGCTGCTCTGCGCTCTGCTCCTCTCCCGGCCCTGCCCGCCCTGCCCGGCCCGTGTCGTCTTCAGCCTCCCCCGCGACACCCTCGCCCTGCCCTGCCCTCCCTACCCTGACGATGGTCTGCAACGACTTCACTGCA
The DNA here is from genome assembly GCA_033675135.1 of Frankliniella intonsa. Classification (NCBI taxonomy): domain Eukaryota; kingdom Metazoa; phylum Arthropoda; class Insecta; order Thysanoptera; family Thripidae; genus Frankliniella; species Frankliniella intonsa. The sequence goes on from CM066253.1 coordinate 4,891,609, forward strand.
TATCTCCGGATCTCAGACCCCAGACCAGACTGCGAAGCGCGTATGAACGCGAACCCTGTCTCGACGTGTACTCTACTAGAATGTCGTGCGACTCAAGACGAATGACATGGAGCTTTCAACGCACTCTCCGTCGCGCACTACAGCGCCCCCCCCCCTCCCCCCTTTTTCGTGATGATTAAGCGACCAACAAGTCTTACATTTGATATACACGGCGGAACTGTGTATAAGGACAATTACCGGTTTAGCACGAGAAATGTCATCCCTTTACATTTTCGCAATACATTTTTAAAAAGCTTCCTCCCTTTCAGAAGAGCGGGATACTCGGTAGTGTGCTAAGGAGCCCGTTTACTTAAGACTTAAGACTTAAATTAAAATATACAGTAAGGTAATAAAAAAAAAATTGCACTCACCTGAGACTGAGTGTGTGGTTATCCAAAGTCAGTCGGTTGTATCCATAAAATGCGCACACATCACTAACTTCCCCGTAGGGACACTTTAAAACACTCAGAGACCCGACCAAATCCTCGTGGAATCGGACTCTTATGTGAGAAACTGACACAAGGTTGCAACGGGCACTATAATCCAACGGCGACTGACTGATCTCTTGAAGAGAACACGATTTCACACACTCATATTCTTTTAACAAAAGCAGACAGGGTGGGACTCTAATCCTCGTACAACCACCTCTGCTGTGCACAACACCGTTCGATAAACGGCGATTTAAATATTCACCAACACTATCTTTTCACTTGGTAAGCTAATTTCTTTTCAAAACACCTTCGTTTAAAACGAAACAACTGAGCTAACCGACTGAAATAATCTGGAAATAAGCACTTCACACAGCTTCCACACAAATCCTGAGGGTGGTGGAAATTGCACACTGAACACACACACTCACACAAACGCGCGCACGATGACGGACAATACACGCGAGACACTTGTTAGAGGCAGTGTCCGCGAGGTTCGCGGAGCCGCGAGCGGCGCGGGGGCTGCGCAACGGACGGAACACGCGCGCGCGTACGGACGGCCGGAGCGCTCACTCGGTACTGGCGAGCAAGGCTCGGGCTCGGCTCGGCTCGGCTCGGCTCGCTCGGGCCCGACCGGCTCAGACCTGTCGCGGCGGCGGCGGCAGCGGTGGCGGCGCTGCAGCCTGGACCGGCCCGGCCCGGCCCGGCTGGAGTCGGAGTCCTGGCCCAGCGACGGTGGCGCTGCGCTGCCTGGCGGAGGAAGCCTGAACTGCAGCTGCTGGCCCGGCCCGGCCCGGCCTGACATGACGGAGGGGTGAAGGGAGAGGAGAGGAGAGGAGAGGAGAGGAGAGGAGAGGAGAGGAGAGGAGAGGAGAGGAGAGGAGAGGAGAGGAGAGGAGAGGAGAGGAGAGGAGAGGAGAGGATCAAGTCGCAGGCGACGCGTAAGTAAGGACAAAAAACGTAGGCAAAAGAAAAACAGAATCAGCAATTGCATGCGATTCATCGTTGTATGAGAAATTTAAAAGGCTTTCCGTCGCTGATTGGTTGTTTGGAATGACACCACGCACGTCTGTAAGAGTCCATCGGTTTGCAGTCTGCTACACTATGGTTCCGTTTTTGTGCTTAACAATTTGACTTTTACTTCCGTCGTGGAGAGGAATTTAGTAAAATACCCTATAAAATTTTAGATCAGATGAGCGGAGGGACGCAGGGGGAGAGGGGGGGGAGGGATAGCCAAGCAGGGCAAACACTGCACTGCCGTTTGCTGGGGTTCCGCACAATCCGAATCCCACATCAGGGGAGGGCATTGCGGGAGACTGACAGCGACAACGATGACCCTCCACGCTGCGCCCCGCGCCGCCCCTGGCACCTGACCTGACCCCGTGAGCCACTCGGCCTCGCCTCGCACTCCGCCACGCCGCGCCACGCCACACGCGATGACAGGTTTGCACAGGCAGACAGGCAGCCGCTGCTCACTCGCCTTTGTCTGCCTTCGCCCCCCCCCCCCCCCCACCCCGCGGTGACACCAGCAGATCAGCAGAGAGGGAGAGAGGAAAGGGGGAGAAGGGTCACACGACACGGACACGGAATGATCGGGTCGCGTCCTCAAACGCTCCGAAACGTCCAAGTCAAAATTCCTGCTCACACAAAAGAGGTCGCCGAGGTGAGGGCAGAGGGCAGGCGAGGGTCAAGCCAACACGGGGTAACTTTCCGTTGTAGTATACTGTACTGACACGGGTGTCAAAGTGGCACGTACTTTAGTCGTTATTTTACCGGTTGCTTGTTCCTGCCATGCCGCTCGCCCCCCCCCCCCCCCCCCCGGTCGACACACCTGCAACGCAAGCGCAGCGCCCACGCCGTGCCAACCGAGCACACGGAAGTAATCAAGTCTACAACAAGGCGTTTAATATCTGGCCTACTATCAGGACCCACCCGCATGGCACGCATCGCATGTTCGGCAGCAAGTGGGTATGGGATAGGACAGGGCGCGGTGGGGTGGGAAGGGGGCGGGGCGGGTCCGGGAAGGTACGTGGTACGGCCGGGTGCAGTCCCGAGCAGTCAGCGGACCGTACGACGACAAGGTACAGTAGAGAGTTCTGCTCTGCTCCATAGGCGAGGCGGGCCAAAGACGTACACGGCAACGCAGTGCATTATGCGCCAGGGATTGGCTAACATTGAGTGCGTTAAACTTTTATTAAGACATGTTTGCAGTTATGGGGGTGACTCTTTTCACACCCCTTTTATGTGGATGGATTTTTAGTTTTTGAAAAGCGAAATTTTTTAGACCTTTAAGAAATCAAGCGAAATCAAGGGGATGAATATCAAACCAAATCTGTCATAGATTGCACGATACAACGTGAGCTCGGTGTGGGCGCGCTATGTCGAGCCGGGCCTGGGACAGAGGCCGCGCACCCTAACCCTTTAGGGAGAGACTGTCCGCAGCTGGGCCCCCCGGCCTCCCTCCAACGCCTCTCGAACAGCTCTGCGGCTCGATTCACATTCACGTTCGCGTCACTAAACCGCACGGGGCCCGGCCCGGCCCCGCCCCAGCCCGTCAAGCAGCAGGCAGCGCACCCTTCGCAGATCGCTGGGATGGAAAATCCTGCTAATTTCACCATTAGCGCTCCACTCGCGATTCCAAAATAACAGCAGAGAGAGACAGCACAGCCGGAATAAAAAAATAAAAAAAAAGACCGGGGAACTCTAATGAAAAAGAAAGCGAAGGCGTGAGGGTAGAGGACGGCTAAGCGCGCATACGCGCCGCGCGCGCACGGCAGCGCACAGCAGCGCGCGGGGGCGGGCGTCAGACGAACGTGAAATGACAGCAACGGGTATAACGCCGCGAACCGTTAGGGCTGCGTGCAAACTGGCGCTACTCTTGTCCCTCTCGCGCGCATCGGCACGGTATAGCCAGGAGTCAGAGGGGCCTTCTGTGAGGTAGAAACAAAACTAAAGAGGAAAGAAAACGAAATATGGCATGTTCGGTTCGGTTCGGATGCAGCGGTCGGGGGCGGGCGATGCGCAGCGCCGCGCCGTGCACGGTCCAGCTGCGCTGACGCTCAGCCGCTGTGAAAAAGGAACGACACGTCTTTGTTTTCTCGCGCCGACCGACCGGGCAATTTATATTTCCCGCTCTAAAATAATGCGCTCAAGACGACATGCACGCAACGCGGGGCGCGCGGCGCGGACCTGGCGGGGCGGGGCGGGGTCGGGCCCGGGGAAGCGCACATCGCAATGTTGGCGATACTTCATCCGGGGAAAGCGAGGCGAGTCTTGCAAGCCGGGCCGGGCCGGGCCGGGCCGGGCAGGACGTGACACTACACGCGCGCAATGCACTGTCGCGTTGCCTCGCGCGGGCCGCGCCACGTGCCGCAACAGTGCGCCGCCCGCCCCGCCCCGCCCCGCCCCGCCCCGCCCCATACGGAAGTGACCGAAGTCTTATACCGGTTAGGGAGGCAGCCCCGCCCCGCCCCGCCCCACCACGAGGACAGGTGATTCCTGCCTGTCCTCAGCGTATACATATGACCGGTTCTCCGAGTAAAGGCGATAGTCACAATAAAACGCATCGAAGAGGCATAGGCTGCATCTCTGTGGAAATAGGTGACAAACCAACTTATCCGCGTAAAACAACCTGCGCTGTGCGGCGATCCCGATCCCATCGCTCACGCCGGGTGCAGGCCGGCCGGCCGGGCGGGGCTGGGGGCTGGCCACCGTGGGGCTGGGGCTCCTGCCCTGCCCCTCACCTCAGGGGCGACGCGCCGCACCGCGCCGCGCTCACCAGGTGGCTGGGCAGTCAAGTAATTGGCTGTAATTTCACCACGCAGCGGCCCAGAGTCGGGTCTGGCCCCCTCCTCTCCTTGGAAAACCCTCTAGTATGTAGCTTGGTAATAAAATATACTATCCCCCTCCGGCCATATGCAGGATGAGTGAATTGCGGCGGAATTAATATTAAAACGATACAAGTCTCGCATGAATAAAATATTGGAGCAATGCGAGGGACGCAGCGTGTCGGGGCTGGACGGGGCGGGAGCGCTCGCTTGCGGGGGAGGAGGGGGTTGAGCCCGCTGGCCAGCCAGTCGCCCACCCCCGCCCCCGGCTGGGGCTATGGGGGCCCCACTCCGCCCTGCCCGCCCCGGCCGGGCCACCCGGTCCCGGTTCCACCATGCGTCCTGGGACTGAAACCCGACTCTGTCGACGGGGCCAGTAGACTATACCCTGCAACCCACCGCGCCCCACCCCGCCCAACACTGGCCGCCCGCCCTCCGCCGCTGACGACCTCCACTTCAGCTTCAGTGCGAGTCCAGCAATACGCACTCCCGGCCGTGGCGTCCTCCATTTTTAATGTGACACGCCACAATCGTTCTGTCCGCTTCCGCCAGCAGGCCAGCAGCCCTCTGCCAGTGTTGACAGAGGCTCCCCGAGGTGCCCGCCGGGGCGGGGCCCGGGGGCGCGGGGCGGGCGGCACGGCCGGGCAGGGCCAGGGCCAACACAGCGGTAATCAAGACTGGAAAACACACGTCTTCGCCCACAATGCTTTTAGGGAGGACTGGCAAATTAATGTCGGCCCCTCCCCTCCCCTCCCCCCTCCCGCCGCCCCCTGCCCCGCTACTCCCAGAGCACGCGGGAGGGCGGGGTCACGGTGGCGGCGCCCGGGTCACGGCGCGAATGCACGGGGGCGGGACCGAAGTAAAAACTTAATTAGCACGTTAGTGTTGCCGTGCCACGCGGTGTCGCGAGACAGCGTCGGCCCGCGGGCCTGGCAGGCAGACTGGAAAACGCTCGCGACTCGTTACGGAAGTCACGCGATCCGTCTGGTCCGGGGCTGGCCCTGCTTCTGCTAGGTCGAGGGGAGGGGGGGGGGGGCGTTCTGTGGTGAACGGCTAGAGACGCCCCGCATCCCCCCCTTCCCCCCTACTATGTACTGCCCCCAGGTAGGTGGGATTTAAATGTCGGAGGGTGGCGGCAGGGCAGCGGCGGCGGCGTGCCGCAACATACCACCAATGCTACGTACGAGCCGGCCGCTGTACACGGTGCGGGCGCCAGGATCCTGCCGATCTATGACGGGGAGGCCGAGCTTTTGCCTTTTGCCTACGCATTCAGGCGGACTGAAGCACAAAGGGCTACCCATCAGGTAATTTGTTAAAGGTACAGGCGTCCGCGAGGGGCTCACTGCCCTATAGATCTCCGGATCCACGCTGACTTAAAGGCATTAAGCACCGAAAAGCGATCGACACTTGTAAGTGTTGTGTCAGTTGAAAACCTTTGCTTACAGTCCGTCTTGTCACGAGCCAGCAGCGGATGATGCCATGCCCCCCACCCCGCCTCCCTGCCCCGCCCTGCCCGACCAGTACGCGAAGCGACGCACAAAAAGGCAACGGCGTCGGCGGCGGCGCTGGCCGTCGGACCTGGCCGGGGCGGGGCGGGGACAGGGCGAGGATGACCAGCAACAAAACGTGCAAAGAATTACGGATGGGCCGTGTTGTTGATATCGGGCGGGGCGGGGCGGGGCGGGGCGGGGCGGGGCGGGGCGGGGCGTGGCGTGGCGCGGCGAGGTGGCCAGCAGCACAAAGGCCCAAACGTGATCCGCAGTCCGCCCTTATGTGCTTTAATTAGCGGCCGCGCTGCGCCACGCCGCCGTATATCATCGCTGATGGGGCATTTTGCTGTCATCTTGCGTTACCGCTCAGCTATATGTAATAAAATCTCGAGTGTGTTTGCATTGGGGCCGCTGCGGCGCGCCGAGCGCTGCAGTCGTATCGCGCGCAAAAACTTGTCCGACTCCCCCCCTTCCTCTGCACGTCCAGCGCGGCGCACACGTGACGGAGTCCCGGACCCATTTTCATATTTCAGATATGTGGCGCGACGCGACGCGGCGCCGCAAAACGACGAGGACGGGGTCGTGCCGCGCCGCGCGGCGCCGGCGGCGGGCTGCGCTAGCGCTGAACCCCCAAAACTATAACGCAGCGAGCTGTCTGATTTGTGGAGTGATCATTGAAGAAGAGTTTCAGGAGGATCCTACAACAATTATTTAATACATATACTGTGGCGTCATTTCTCGAGCCAACAGGACAAATTAAGAGCTGCGGCAGCCGTGCGACATGCCGCCAGACATTGATGAGAAATGCGTATTCTTAAAATGGTTTCTCTGGCTGCGCCTTTCAGGATTCTCCGCCCCGCCCCGCTACTTGCCGCCCCAGACTGCCTAGCGCCATTCTCTCCCCCTTCGACGTGCAAACAAACCGACCCTCGCCTCGCGCCCTGCCCTCGCCTCCTCACGTGATTGACTCGTGTTCGACGTCCGACAGACACCTTAGGGGGGCGTGGCGCGCGCGGCGCGGGGCGGGGCGGGCCAGCAGCGCAGCGCAGCGCCGCCGAGGCGTCCCGGGCGTCGCACGCGATTATTAGTATGTAAATACACACGGAGGGAGGGATAGCTTAATTAGGCGCTTTTGGCCCTCCCTGAGAATCACTTAAAAACTCTCACACGGACAAAACTCTTTTCTACCGCTCCCCAGACGGACACCTGTCTTCTTGTACAGAATTATTATTTTTTTTTTTTTTTCATTTTTTGAAGACAAGCGAAGCAGCTAGGCTGTGCGCAACCAGCCATGCGTGTGCTTCAGGTGGGCCCCGGGGTGGCCTGCTCTATCCCACCTGGCCCAGCCCGGCCCAGCACAGCTCCGCCAGATTGGAGCGGCTCAGTTTACGCGCGGCTAATTCTGCCCGCTCCGACCCGACCCCCCGACCTCGGCCCGGCGCCTCCGCCTCGCCTCTCCTCTTCCCCGTTCCGTGCCGTGCGCAGCGCGCCCTGGCGGCGCGGAGGGGCTCAGGCTCAGGCCGAGGCACGACCAGGATTTGCTGACGGAGAGGCCGGGCATGATGGAGCTGCGGTGCTCGGTGCGCACCAACTTGCGGCCGGATTGCGGTGCAAATTTCCTACCCATCAGGCGTTTTTACGAAGGGCCGGGGTTCGTGAGCCGCCTAGGTACGCCCACTCAAATTCTCCGATAAAAGTTGATGTCGCGGATCAGGCCAGCACGCGGGGCGGCTGCTTCGCACTCGCCGGGAGGACAGAGGTTGTTCGCAGGGAGGAAAGAGGGCGGGGGAGCTTCCAGCCACCCCTGCGCGTCGCGTGATTAATATTAAACCACTATCACTTTTCCCTTCATAAAGTATGCTGCTACATGCTCCCTGAAACACCACACCGGCCCGGCCCGGCCCGACCTGCTCATCTGCATCCGCGCCGCCAGGGGGCGCATTCAGCGCACCGCCTCATACTGTAACGTGGTTGAAGGCCTCCATAGGGCCTCCTGGACCACCAGGTCCAGTGTCCTGTAGGCGCGGAGGAGCAGGACGCGAGACACAAATAGAGAGAGAGAGAGAGAGAGAGAGAGAGAGAGAGAGAGAGAGAGAGAGAGAGAGAGAGAGAGAGAGAGAGAGAGAGAGAGAGACAAGAAACTCGACGAATACTTTATGCCAAACTAATTCAATTCCAGCGTCGCCAGGATGCCAAGATGCGGCGCAAATTATGCAGCCTTTGAAATTAAACAACATTTCTTTCGAGGAGAGCTCGTGCACACACGCGCACATCTCTCTCTCTCTCTCTCTCTCTCTCTCTCTCTCTCTCTCTCTCTCTCTTTCTCTCTCTCACGCACAGTCACACACAGTCCGTCATTGCTAATCCCCAGCCGGCCTCTTGGAGCCAGCAGGTACACCGACCTAAGCAGGGCGCAGCGTGTAAGAGCATTTCTCTCTTTGGGATTGAGACAATGGCAGGGCAGGGCAGGGCAGAGCCTTCCCCTCCTTCCTCTTTGTCTGCACTTCGTCCTCGCCTTCCCCCTCCCCGTTCTCTCTCTCTCTCTCTCTCTCTCTCTCTCTCTCTCTCTCTCTCTCTCTCTCTCTCTCTCGCTCCCTCTCTCTGAGTGTGTCCGCGAGCAGCAGAAATTTGCGGTCTCTGCTTCTCACGAATTATACATCCAGCCGGCAGAACGTTGACGAAACGCTTCCACTTCCAATCGTCCTCTCTCAGCTCTGCGGCGTCGCCTATCGCGGCGCAGCCCACTTTGGCCCGGTCCAATTTACAACACGACCGAAGGGCGGCGCCACGGTCGCGCCACGGCCAAACTCAAAAAATACGCTAAAACCCCGTGTTTGGAGCGCAACCAGCTAAGCCGCGTACGCCCGCCGTCACTCTCTCTGAGACTGGCTGCTAAAGATTATCGCTCGATACGTCGTCCTTGAACGCTGGCAGCCCCGGAACATCTTTTTTCACAGCAATATATAATTAATTCTTTGCTTTAATAATCCATACACGTGTCGTCTAATTTTTTTTCGCGAGTTACCTACCTATCGTTTCTGCTGAACCGAAACACGCTCAGTCAAAACTTTCTGGAGAAGTTCATTTACAAAAGAAAATGCGCCGGGAGGGAAAAGACGTGATTACAATAAGAAGGCTTTGACTCGGCTCCTGTGGCGAGCCTGTCATTTGCGCATCGCTCGACACTTTGACAAACAATGTGACAAACAGGCGGCGGGCCTGACCGCGCCGGCCGGGCAGGTGACGGCTGTCGAAGCAGGGGACTGTTTTACAACCCTTGCAAGCGCTGCCCCGCCCCGCCCCGACCGGCCTGGCAGATTTATGGAGGGCTAAACCACTTCACGAGAGAGACTCGCAGTATCAGATTGTCTCAGATTCGGCAGAGCTTCGTTTCCTATATCTAACAGTTTCATGACGCGCCATTCGAAGAGCGCGGCATGTCGACCGAGAAGCACACAAGTTGACGGTGCTATATGCCGAGTACTTTGCACAATGTTTTCCGTCGGGAGTACCTCCTGGGCGTGGGCGGGGCGGAACACCTGACCTGACCTGACCGGCCATGCCTTACTTCCCTTTGCAGTCGACCTGACCTGCCTATTTGCAGAGCTGCCTTCCCGTCCCGTCCGCCAAGAGAAGAGGGCCCGGCGGGGCCGGCCGATTCACAAGACGTGTTGACTTTTCTTTCTGTCGCAGAGCATCGCCGACCCGACCCGACCCAATTAGCCGAGAGGCAGCGTCTCTCTCTCTGTCGCACTCAGCCGGAGGCCCCGGCCCGGGCCAATGAGTGCGACAGAGACAGCAGCCAAACGGTGAGGCGGGGGCGGCGGGCAGACTTAGAGTCGCGTCGCTCCGCTCCAGCCCGGGGGCAGTCAAGGTAAGGGCGGGGCCGCGGGGGCGGCGGAGGCGGGGGCCGCGGCGCGGTGCAGGGGCTGCAGGCAGGCGACTCGGGGCCCCCGTGCAAAAGGATTTTCTTCCGAGATCAAAGACGTCTGGGATAAGGAGGCTGGGCGGGACGGGGCGGGGCGGGGCCGTTGTACAGTAGGGGGTGCACTATGCGTCACTCTGCGGTTCGATCCTTTGCGGACCCCAGCAGCTCCCCTTTCCTTTCCATTCCTTTCCTTTCCGAGTTCAACGACTCGCGGCGCGCGCACGGCGGCCGTGTGCCCGCTGGTGTTTGACTCCCCCGCCCCGCCCCAGCTCCGACCCCCACTCGCCCTGCCCCCGCCCCGACCCCGCCCCGCCGCCCACCAAAAGTTTTCGCGACTCGGGTAAAGTCTTTCTCCGCCGCACCGCTCTATTTTTCTCCCTGCGCCCGGCGCCTCCTCAGAGGATAAGAAAGGCGATAGGAAGGTGAGCGTTCGACAAAGAGGCCCGCATTATTCACCCAAGTTTTTACTACTGGCGGGGCGGGGCGGGGCGGGGCCGGGGCGGGGCAAACTGCACGCTTCGACATTGCAGATGGTTTATCTCGCGCCCCGCTCCGCCGACACATTCTGAACCTTAGGCAACGGTAGGCGAGGTGAGGCGTGTCCAACTCTCTATCCAAAGGGGCTCAGCCGGACGGCGATAAGGTCACCGGACCCAAGACGAGACTCGACGAACAACGGGTCGAAAACGAAGACACATTGGCCACGCCATGACACAAACTGTCGGGCGCCTAACACGAGTTTTAAGCCCGACTGAACGAAACCACTATCAGTTGAAGTTCATATAAAGTCTAACTTTACAAAGTGGGTCTGCTGCTTGTTAAAGTTGGCCTCTTGGGTCAGGCGGCTGTGTAAACGACCTACTGGGCATATTGGTGTAGCAGGGTACGTCATCTCCCTCCCCATCTCCCATACGTCGCGGCCACACCCGGCCCCTCCGCCGCCCTCGAGCCCGCGGGACGTGTACGTTAGTATGTATGTAAGTACAGTACAGCGCGCGCGCGCGTGTGTGTGTGACGCGGGGAGCCCCGGGCGGAGAGCCCTCCCTCCACGCGAGTTTGGGGATTTTGAAAGGCTCGCCGCGATGAAACATATAGAAAGAAAGGAGGAAGGCGTCTGCTCGTTAGGAGCGAGGGAGACGGGCGGAGGCCGGCCCTTCCCATTCCCCACAAATAAGCAACACACACATACGAACACGCATACACGCTCTCGCTCTCTCTCCCTCCGCCCTTTTTCATATTCGGAATGTTCTCATTTTAACCACACATTTATTCAGCGCACGACACTCATATGGGGGAGACCCTCGGCGACAGTGTCGAGGCGGGGGCGGACGGCGCCTGTACACTGCTGGCCGGGGCGAGGCGGGGCGTGGCGGGGCGTGGCGGGGCGTGGCGGGGCGTAGCGGGGCGAGGGGCGGGGGCATGCTGGCTGGAGGGTTAGGGGCGGTACAGCTGGGGTGGCCCTGCTGCCGCTGCTGCCCGACGGCCTCGGCCTGCCTGCCTGACCCGACAGGCGTCGTTGGGGAAGAATCCCCGCCGTTCATTCAATGGCGCCCTCCCCAAATGTAGCGAGAGGTGCGCTGGGAGCGCGGGGCGGCGCGGGGGCGGCGCGGGGGCGGTGCGGGGGCGGCGCGGGGGCGGTGCGGGGGCGGTGCGGGGGCGGTGCGGGGGCGGGCGGGCTGCTCATCAGCACGCACGATTGCGCCACCCCCTCCTCCCAAATCCCACGGCCGGCAGCGCCCTGCCCTCGGTGCACTAGAGGGAAAGATCACCCCAGCACAGCTCACGGCGAGCACCTTACCCTGCACGCAGCTCACGGACTCGACGACTTTCTAAGAGTTAAACCAAGAGCGAAATTGAAAGGAAATGTCCCAAGCAACCTAAAATTTCTCTCGTTTTTCATTGAGGGGTTGATATACCTTCCACCACCTTATTCACCCCTAACTCAAGTGTGATGTGTACTGCTATTGCGATCCAATTTCTATACACTTCGCGATAGAAGAAGCAGAGTTTTCGTCTATACTTGAACCTTGGTCAACTCGCCACAGGTGTGATTCGTTCCCCAGACGGACGTGGCGAGGCGTGTCGGGTTGCGGTCGCCTCCCAGCTAGCCCCGGGCCAGCGCGGCCCCGGCACGGACCCTCCAACACTAGACGAAACGCGAACTAGGCGACACGCTGGGCGGACACAGCTGTCTCCCCCCCCTCCCCCTCCCTAGACCTAGCAGCACAGGCCCTCTCGGGGCCCTACGCATTCCGCCCGGCCCAACGACATGACTCGTAGCGCAGCCGTCTCTATTGATCGGCAATGTCCGCTAATATGAGCCCTTCTCCCTGCGGACCTCCCCTCTCTCTCCACACCCGCTCCGCCCCGCCCCGCCCTGCACCCTGCGCCTCACCGCCAGGAAGCCATGGAAACAGACCGACACCCGACACCAGCCCAGCGAGCCAGCCGCCCTGACCGTGCCCACCGCCGCGCTGCCCCGCGCTGCCCCGCGCTGCCCCGCCCCGCCCCGCCAGAATGAGTGTTGACCTCGAGCGACACGGCTCGGCATTGCGTCAGACGTTTGCAACACACACCCTTACCTCTCCTCTTCATCGAGATGGAGAGATAAATTTGTTATAAAGATCGCTTCGCTACCCATTAATTTATAACTACATCTAGGTTGTCGATACGATACGCTGCCGCGGCGGCCCGGGCCACACCGGAGCAGGCAGCGACCTCGTCCTCGTCCCCACCCCTCCCCTTTCTTCTGCAAAAACGCACGGGGAGCGGCGCGACGGCCAACGTGATCAAGAACTTCTAAAAGGATTCTGCACATACACGCAACGACGGAACACAAAGACGAAAATGTGCAATACGGAATTATTTTTTAAAATGTTGTAGCCGACACTTACCCTGACGAGTCGCAGTTTGGCACATCTACGGAAGGGAGCTCCAGCCATTCGTATCACCTGCGAGCAGAAAGGAACAGATCATTAAGGTCCAGGATGTAAAAAAAGCAAAGTAGTAAATGATAAGGGACGACAGTGCCAAAATGATACTACAATGAGGCAGTCTTTGTTGTCGGCCCCACCCACCCCTCTGCGCGTTACACGCCGTAACGCGCCGTTACAGGCCGTTACGTCAGCGTCACGCGAGCTCGCGACCTGTAATTAACCTAAGTCTGTTTTACGACTCATCAATCGCAGCGCCAGGCCCGCCGCGCCCCCGATTGATGAGGGGCGTGGCGCGGCGCGGCGCGCCGGGGGTTGCAGAGAGCGGGGCGGGGCGGGGCGGGGCGGGGCGGGGCGGGGCGGGGCGGGGCGGGTGCGGCGGGGCGGGGCGGGCCGGTCGATAGGCGGGTCAACGGTCAAAACACACGGGCTGAGCTGAGGTGGGCCGGGTGCCAGTGACGTACCCCCGCAGGGCCTGGCGGGCCTGGCTATAAGGAGCTCCGGCAAAGACATAATCTTCTCAATACCCAGCTATGTGATGACTTCATCATAAAATGACTACCGGGCCTTTTAGAAAAAGATATGCTACATGTGTTCTACCACCCCGAGTACAGATTTCTAAATAGAATATTTCGTCGAAGTTTGATGCAAACCTCTCAGGATATTTCAAGGTGCCGCCGGTGGATGTGGACGTCGTGGATACCCTTCCCATGACGTTCGTTCCCCCAAGTCGTACCGTCACATGCTCTCCCTCCCCCCACCCATATGGTTGTCCCTCGCCTACCATGCAGTTGTTGTTGTTAGAACATTCCATCTTTACGGGTCACCCGCCGCCACAAACGTTCTGATTTATTTGTCGGGGCCGGGACGGATTCACCGCACCTATCGCCGCGCTCACTGACCCACTGCCTTCCTCGAAGCGTGGGCGCGGCCAGTCAGCGCGGCCAGGGCGCCCTGCCGGGCCGGGCCGGGCCGGGGTGGCGGATAATTACATGCAGCCCGCGGCGCGGCGGCGCGGCCCCGGCCCGGCCCGGCCCGGCCTCACGTCTGTTCGCGGAATCGGCTCTGCTCTGGCTGGTGCCGCGCCAGTGACTTATGGGGAAGACCTTTCCGGATATTTAGCACCGGCGATCACGCTCCGGCATTCCATTCCACGGTCACCCTCACTCATCTCCCTAAAACACCTTTTAGCGCAGCGGGCGACATTCCGCGTTACACTTCTGTAAGCAAGGGGAGCCTACTGGTGTATTTTTGAGTACAATTGGCTTACATTTAATATAACTTAACTTTGAAATGTATTTATATGAAATGTAGGTCGTATTTTGATTATGTTTATGGTGTGTATTTTTGTGCGAGCACGTCTTTGAATTTGCTACGGTGCAGTATAAAGTCAAACTTTATTTCTAGTGTTAAAAACATAGCCAAGAGTATTCAATAGAAATAGTACTTTGATGTACAACGTCTGCTCAACACAAACGTCATAAGTCTAGTTTTGTCCAGTCCAGTTTTCTTGGCCTAAGCGCGGCCCGGAGCCGTTCAGCCGGTCAGGTGCCCAAGCCCAGTTTCCTCACAAGTTTGTGATGGAAAAGCAGTAGTCGCGTTATCACAGTCGGCCAATACAAGCTTGGGCGGGGCGGGCTGTACGCCGCGGGCCGCGCTCTGGACCGTGCAACCTGTTGAAACCATAACTCGCTGCGGTGTGCGGCGGCCAGCAGCAGCGGCCCAGGGGCCCCGGGGGCACCGCGGACCCCACGGGGGGCACCCCGCACCGCCCGCCGTAGCCCCACCGAGCCACAAGAAATTCCTTCACAGTTTAAAACATTTTGCATGATTAACAAAACGAATTCAATTTGTCCTCGACAGCTTATTACAGCACCGATGATAGGAAATTCACACGCAAAAATGTAACGTGGTATTTTTCAAGAAATAAAACGTCGTAGAAATATACCCTTTTCACGACAGTCATGTACAACCTGGCTTGTGAGAGTCGCAGGTTTGAGAGAGGCTGGATACCGTCGACGTCTAGCCTCGTCACAGCTAAAACCATTCCCGCGGGGAAGAGCGAGATCGAAAGTGGACAGTCCTGCGTTAGCCGCGCAGAGGGGGCCGGGGGGCGGGGCGGAGCGGAGCGGGGCGGGGTCGGCGGCAGCACGGCGAGCGCAAGGCCGGCGCGACGCACCGCGCGATGCCCTTTGCGCTCAATTGATGGTGCTATAGAGCGGCAAAGGAACGGGTACTAAAACGAGGAGTATCGCCGACCATCCATTTCTTTTCGCGCGCGGCTGATACGAAGTACCTGTCCCATACAAGCTCGCTTGGAATGGATTGGAGGGCAGGAGATCGCGCGGGGCGGGGCGTGGCGAGGCCCTGTGACCCTATAGGGGACCCCACTGTGACGGCCTGGCCGGGCCGGGCGGACCGCACGCTTTGCGCAACGCAGATAACTCGCAGTGTCTGCCCGTCCCGTCCCGTCCCGTCCCGTCGCTGTCAGTCCTCGGGCCCGGCCCGGGCCAGCCGCTGCTCACTATTTTGATTAATTGATCGAACGACCTGCTCCGGTCGGCTTTTCCCTACCTCCAAACGGCTGGGCCGAGCCCCTTCTCTAGCTCCCTCTCCCTCTCGCTCTCTAGGCCCGGCCGCTGGGAGCGAGCGAGAGGGGCAGAACAGATACAGCAGAAGGCAACCAGATACACCATCGACTTGCAGCACGACACATGGTTGTTAGACAAGCCGGGGTGGGACGGCCCGGTGGCCTCTTGCAGAAGGTTCGGAGGCAAAAAAAAAAAGAAGATAAAAAACATGCACCGCCAAAATGGCTTTCTCGCGCAATCGCATGACAAGCTGAGGCCATTACTAGAGTTCGGCACTCTATTTCCCACCGCGTCCACTCTAGGGCCGCGAGCAGGGAAGGGAGCCAGGCAAAAAAGCGCACAGGGAACAAATTGCAGGCAGCAGAGGAAGCCGACCGCTCCGCCTCCACTAGGCAAAAAAAAAAGCTCTGGCCGTGTCCTGACACGCACTCCCTTCAGTCCGGCCGGCCGGCCGGCCACCTCCGGCCCGCGGCCAGGGGCGTATGCTTTCGATTCGCAAAACACGATACGCGCGGTGGCGAACAATGGTCCAAAGCAAGCACCCGCCCCGGCGCGACCCGACCGCCCAGCCTACTTCTGTCGAGGCGGCGAGGAACCTGCCATCTCACGAGCATTGCGTGGCCACAGTGGCCACCGCACCGCACCGCACCGCACCGCACCGCGGGGCGGGCTGGCGCACTGCGGCCCTGATCACCCGCGGCGCGGGGCCCGGCCCGGCCCGGCCCGGCCCGGCCGCTTGCACAACAGGACCCCGGGCAGGGTAGGCAGCCCGCTCCGCTCAGCTGTCCGCCGGGCCTGCCGCCCACACCGGCCGCTGAGGGAGCGAGACGCAACACGACGAGTGGCTTGGTCGGGTACAAATACGAACCTCGGAGAAAACCGCGACCTCCGCGGTTGCAACCCCATCGTAGGGTCGCACATATCCTCAAGGCTCCAGGCCGGGGCACCTGACAACAGGCAAGTAAGTGACGGCCCGGCACAGCAGCGCAGTAAATCATGCAGCCGAACGCGCACGCCGCTGCTCTTCGCACTCCCCCCCCCCTCTCTCTCTCTCTCTCTCTCTCTCTCTCTCTCTCTCTCTCTCTCTCTCTCTCTCTCACCCCCTCTCTCTATCCTCCCTCCTCTCTCCGTCTCACTGCTCTCCACGACAAGGAGCGCCGCGCCGAGTTCACAGCGGCCCCGCTGCTGCGCGCAATTCCGATTTAACCCACTTTCAATTGCCCTCGGAATTCATTACGAGTAATAGTCGCTTGAGTTATTTATAGCTCCGTTTTAATTCGGGGTCGGGCCCGGTCTGAGCGCCACTCTGCGCCGGCGCGGCAGCCCGAACCGACCCGACCCGTCACATCGGGAGAAGAGAGGGCCTTGTTTTCTCAGACGCAAATCCCCGAGTGGAACAGCCCCAGCACAGCACGGCCCCCGCGACGGATAGCCGCCCCTACCTGCAACAACAGCTCACCCGCGCCGCCGCGCTACGCCGCGCTACGCCACGCCACGCCGAGCAGGCGACAAATGAGTGTCAGCCGGCGGTAACTTCCGCCAGATCAGTGAAAAGGGCTGATCGCACCCGGCTTTATAATTTATACACGCGGAGATGCGTAGCAGCAATGGTGAAACGAATGCGAAATTTCCTCAAACTTCAATAGTTACCAATCGCGATTTGACACTTTACCATCTCCATCGCGTGCAGAATATTTAAACCCTTCAGAAGAGTGAACATTTTGCACGAGTTTTCTGTTCCCCCCGGGTATAGTGTGGTTGTGTGCGGGCGCAGACGGATGGCGCTCGTGACCTTTTGCCTCACCAAAACACGCGAGCGACTTGCAGACAGAAATGAATCGGGTGGCGGCCGGTCAGCCCCTGGCTGGCAGTGCGGCCGCAACGCTAGGCAACGCTAGGCAACGCCAGGCGATGTCGGAATGCCGCACGGACACGGTACAAGAAGGGCCGGGGCGGGGCGGGCCACGCAGACAGGTCGTCAAAGTGAGCAGCAGTCGATACGTTAGTTATGAGCCGACAAGCACGAACAATTCAAACGCCTATTGTGCCATGGCGAGTGACCAGCGCGCCCCGCCCCGCCCCGACCTTGCACAACGAAGCGGCTGCGCCCCGCAGTCACGCTGGTCAATCTCGGAACAACTGACAGTCTATTTCCACTTTTTAGACCTACTATACCATAGTCAAGGGGTACACTATGGCAAACATATTGACCTTCTTCTGTAATACAGCGGGCCAGACTGGCATCTAAATTTTACAGCCGGAGCCTTCAAGATTATTGGCAAAGTATGCAAGTACGCAATCAAGAATGACAATAATTGCCATATGCGATACAATACTACAACCAATTCATGCCCGATACACCGAAACCAAACCCCAGATAACCGGGCAGCACTAGAGGCGGTGTAGAAATATTTTTACCTCGAGAGACAGAGCCGGGCCGGCGGGTCTCGGCGAGTGTTAGATCGTAACTCACAGGACCGCACAGGCGCGCCGCGCCGCGCCGCCGCGATACCGACCGCATCATTTAATTGACTGTGAGCGTACTTCTGTTACCAGCGAGTAATGGGACTGCGAGTGCGCATGCGTAACCCGAGAGTGGAGCGCCGCGGGGCCCGGGGCCCAGGCCCAGGCCGCCCAGGCGCTGCATCCCCCGAGGACTGCCGGGATGTAATAGACGAGCGAAAGGGTCATCGTGGCCAATTATCCAGGTAAAAATCTTGTCGCCCCAAAACCACAAATGGGTCTGCCAAAGGCTGCAAGTGTGCGACAGCTGAACACATTCGACGAGGCAGCCGTCAACGCTGAACAATTTCCGACTCCGGGCGCTGCCTGCCCGCAGCCAACACGACAATTACTTTCTCACTACTTTTTTCCGTCGTCGGACTGGCCGCCCGTACAATGTTTCTCATTTTCGTTGTCCGCGGAGAGCTTTTCGTTTTTTTACTCTCTTCCGTCTCGAGGTCGACGGCTCTGGCGCGTAGGAAACCACACGCAGCACAGCGACCGGGCCCTGCAGGGCAGTCTCCATTTTAAATATACGAGGGGAAAAGAAAAGACAGACGAAGCGCATATAAAACCCGTAAGAAAATTACTTTGATTAAACTATTTTCATGATGTGTTTGGCCCCAGACGATTTAAAGCATATTGATAAGATGTCAAATGTTCCTTTTCGTCGCAAAAATCTCCCCTCCCTTCGCCCCGCCATTGACTGGCTGCACTCTCTGGCACCATATCGCGTGGTGGCCCCGCCCCGCCCCGCCCCGCCCCGCCCCGCCCCGCCCCGCCCCGCCCGACCCGGCCCCACCATGCGCTGAAAGCGATCCGCGCGCCCCACCGGATTATAAATTTGTCGCCCGATCCCCCCGGTCAGTCCTCCCCCCCCCCCCCCCCCCTCACACTGCAAGAGCATTCCCGAGCCCAGTCACCTTAAAAAAACTCAACAACAAAAAAGATTCCGTTCCTCAACCGGTAACAATTTTCTTCAATTGAATTCTCGCATACGGCTCTATTTTAAGCTGCGACAGGGAGTGTGTAAGTAGGAGGGGGGAGGGGGGGGGGGCTGCAGGAGGAAAAGGAGGAACTGGGGAAGAGGGGCAGAGCGTGCGTCAGTACATTCCCTTCTCTCTCCACCCACACATTTTAAATAAAAAGAGCTAGGATAGAGGATGGAGCAGGGCGGCTGACGGTCGCGGGGCAGAGCGGGGAGGGGCGGGACGCGGCGCGGCGGCGGCGCGGCGGCGGCGGGGCCCCCAGTCAGTCGCACGCCGTCCAATTTATAGCGGGCGGTGGAATTCGGAACGCACGACTGGTGTCACTCATCAGCTGGGTAACGAGGGTAGGCCCGGGCCGGGCTCATGTGGTGCGCTCGCGCCGAGAGCCACAAAGTAGGGGGAGAAAGGAGGGAGGGCCGTGTGGGCGGAGAGAGATGCAGCAGCCGGGAACATGGAGAGCCCGCACAGCCCCCGCACAGCCCCAACGAGGAAATGCATACCGCAACCAGCAAGGACAACAAACCCGCTGATGTATGAGGCTCAACCTGCCGACGCCAAAAACACATATACATTTTTTGTTCTTTAGCCGGCGGGGGCGGGGACCATGGTCCCTGCAGGAGGTGGGGGTGGCCAGAGGGAAAAGCTAAATAACGCGTCATTTTGAATTATATTTCAGGACGAAATTTAGTTACCAGATCTTCTCGACTGTGGAAATGAGTTCCTCTGCGGGAGGAAAACTTTCAAGATGGAGACAGAGAGACGCTTCATACGGCACTGCCGCGGGTGACTACAGGAGTCACACCGCGCCCGCGCGCGGCTCAGAGGGGCGGGGCGGGGCGGGGGCGGGGCGGGGCGGGGCGGCCGACCCCCGCGGCCCCTTCCACCCTCCGCACCGCGACCCGCGCACGTTCCGCCTTCAAGACTTTCATTAAAAGTTTGGAAAAGAGGCGCATCCTATTGAGAAGTTAGCGGGAAAGGCGGGGGGGTTTTGACAGCTCGGTAATAATAAGCGAGAGGCCGCCCCGGTGGTCACGTGGCGGGGAAGACCAGGCCAGACACACTCCTGCGGCGGGAGCAGAGAGAGAGAAGGGAAGAGACTTATCGGCGCGCCGTGCAGCACGCGCGCAGAGAGCTCTAAATATAGTTACGTCGCTCACGGAGGGCCACTTGGCTTCGGATTTATATTGACATGTCCTTTAGGGGATGTCCGTATTTATCTTGGGCTTCCTCGTCTGTCTGCACCCCGCCCCGAGGTGTGAGAGGGCTGGGCCGGCTCTCTGATTGATAGAGTCGTGAGGGCCGCGGCAGAGGGCGGGGCGGAGCGGAGGGGCGCCTCCTGCAGACACGGGCCGAGCTGCCGAGGAGTGGCGTAGCGTGGCGTGGCGCTAACAAACCGGACCCGACCGACCCGCACCCTCACCTCTCCCGGGGGAGGCCACCCCGCCCGCCACGCCGCGCCGCGCCGCGCGGGGCCCGGCCGGCCAGCCATTAGGTCACAGTCAGGTCGCCCCGCCCCGCCCCGCCCCGCCCCGACACGCCTGCGGCACTGACGGCACCCGACAAGTATCGACCGGCAGAATTATACGAGCAGAGCGCGTTTATTTATGCATGGGGTAGAAAATGGATTCCGCACTGGCTACATGCACCGCAGACCGCTCATACACTATAGGCTGGCCGGCCCCGCCCCGCCCCACCCCACCCCGCCACACATCGCCCCATACCCCCCCTCCGCCACGACCGCGGTGGCCATCTAGGCGCTGGACTAGGAGGGGTGGGTGGGTCGGCAGGGAGAGGGTTAACATGGGATTAGGTAGGGGCGGAGCGGGGCCGCGCGGGTACCTGGACTCCACAGCAGCCCCCCGCCCCACCACCGGATTAAAAAGGCGGTACAACCCTCCCCCGAGCCTTCTATATCTCGGGTGGAGCCCACGCACACCAGACCCCGACCGGAAAAGCCCCCAGCTCGCCATCAGTCGCTTTTTATCCGGCCATTTTTTCCGTGCCGTCAGTTCCTTTCCGCGCCGGTCGTGCCTCTCATACGCGTGCTGGGTTTTGCTCGCCGTCCATGCGGGGCGGGGCGGGGTGTAGCGGGGCCGGCGGCAGCCCAGGGCGCTCCGTTGCTCGCCATCTGAGGCGGGGCCACCCCGCCCCGCCCCGGCCCGGGCGGGGTGCCCTGCGGGCGGGGCGGAGCACAAGCTACAGACATACATTTCACCCCCGACTCATCTTTCGGGACAATCTAGCGGCGACCTCACTCACGCCCCCGCCGCACTGCACCGGGCTCGTCAGCCTCAGCCGCCTCCCTCCGCTACCACCTCCACCTCTCCTGCAGCCGCCCCACCCGCCCCGCCAAGGCCGCAAAGTCCCCGCTAAGCCTCAAATTCACATAGATTCTCTTATTTACTCTGGGGAAGTCAGGCCGTTCCATCAGCGTCGCGCTCGTCGGTGCAAATCGGTCCACCCCCGAGACAGTGCGTGGCGCTGCGGGGCGGGGGCGGGGCGGGGGCGGGGCGGCGCCGCGCCAGATCCCATATCTCTCCCCCGCAGACTCTTCGAAAAGCCAGCGGAATGAGGTTTCCGGCCTCCATTTCGCTCCAAATAAGGCGGACGGGATATTTTTCAAGGGAGGCGCGCTGCTGGTGGTGGTGGTGCGCCGCGAGGCGAGGAGAGCGCCAGAGTGGGAGGGGAGGGGAGAGGGGGGAAAGGGGAGGGGAGGGGATGGGGAGGGAATCGTAGCGAGCAGCGCGAGAGGAGAGGGCGAGTGGCGGTGGACTGAAACTTATCTGGCCCCGCACCGCTCGTGACAGATTCTGTCTCCTCCGCTTGTGCCCTCAACAGCGATGGTTATACGGCTAGGCAGCCGCGGGTATTGCACATAGGGCAAGGGGAGCGGGCGGCCCGGCCCGGCCCGGCCCGGCCAGGGTGACAATTTAGGCGATACAGGCGAGGTCAGTGGGGGAGGCGGGGCGTGGCGCGGCGGGGAGCACCGGACAACAGCCCGGCCATCCCGCCTGCCGGCCTGCCAGCGTTCCGCGTTGTCACTTTCCCGCAGATTTGTCCGTGCGTGCGCCCAGCGCGTTCAGCGCGCCCAGCGCGTCCCGCCACGCCCCGCCCCGCCCCGCCCCGCCCCGCCACGCCCGCGCACCCTGGGAACCGTTTCCAATCGCGCTAAATGCTGACAGCTGGCCTCCGATCACGCGCGCGGAGCTGGCCGCGGCAGCTGGCTGTTTATTCGCTGCCCAGTGTGTCCGGAGGATCACACGGGCGAGGCGAGGCGAGCTGAGGACGCGGCGGGGCGGGGCGGGGCGGGGGCAGGGCGGGGCGGGGCGGGGCGGGTGCGAGCTTGCTGCAAATGCTGGAAAGAGTTGTACGCCACTCACACTCTCCACACACTGCTGTCTGAGTTAACTTTGCATGACGAGGCTGCCGCTGGCGCTGCTGCAGTGCGCCCCCTCGCCTCTCACAGCCGCGGCGGGTCGTCGTCGGCAGGGGTTTCTGCGCTGCTTTGCAATCAGACGTTTCACTGCAACGCAACGCCGGCCGGCCGGGCGGGTGTGTAACGTGGACAACAAGCTCATGTCGCTCAGCGCCGCTCCGCGCCCCGCCCCGCCCCGCTGAGGACTGTTGTCCACGCCACGCCGCGTCACGCCGCGCCACGGTCCACTCCGCGGTACAACTTCATTCAATTACAGCCCTCGCTAGCCTCCCCCCCCCCTCCACCCTACTCTCTCATTTCCCTGCCTCCTCCTCCCGCTGGCCCAGAAAGCTCGGCTCAGGCCTCGCGCGCGCGCACACACGCACACACATGGATATTTCTCTCTGCCTCCCTCCCTACCCACCCACCCTCTTCATTCGCAAATCCCCCTCCCGACCACCCTTCCCCACCCCACCCCGCAGGCTTTGGCTTATACCCTTCGCCTTTTGTTCGCCGCTCGCCACTTTTATTTTCGATATAATACCCAAAATTGTGTACACTTGACGAGGGTCGGGGGAGGGGTGGGGAGGGTCGTGGACCACGCCGATAAACAGTCGCGCAGCCTGATCGCAAAGTCTCTGTGAGTGTGTGTGTGTCTGTGTGTGTGAGCGCAAGCGCGCGCTTTCGCAAACCATAAGGAATGACCCTCGTACAGTGCGCGCTCCCTCCCCCCCCCTCCCCGCAGTGACACTACGGCCGCGGCGAGCAGCGCTCTCTCTCTCGGCAACTCTAGAGATCAATCACGGAGCGTAAAGCGCGACACTTACACTGACTTTGATAAGCTTAGGAGAAATGACTGCAGTGTTCCCAAGGCATTTTTTCGATGATTCAGTGAAAATATTTTTGGAATGTATTGTCATTATTATTATATGGATCAACAGATTTTGATGCGTCTGCAAAATTTATTAGGAATATGCATGAACCCATATGAGAGGAAACAACAGAATTTCGCAAATTAAATGGATGCAGGCCGGCCAGGGGATCGACGTCCGTAGAAAATCGTACCCTTGACTCAATAGTGCCATATATTTTTTTGCATCCGCTGTAAATCAAGCCCAGTGCAAAAACCCTGAAGTTGTCGCCCGCTCGCAAGGAAAAGTGCTCTCTGCACATTGTCCCTCGGGCAGGGGTCGCGGTCCGTCCAGAGCGTTATCTCCAGCGCCCAGCCGAGGAGCCGCGGCTCGCCTCGCCCTGCCCCGCCTCGCCCCGCTTGGCCCCGCCCCGCCCCACCCGGCGGCCACTGGGCCAGTCATCACAAATTAAATATCTATAAATATCAGATTTGCTGGCGCTTTATGTACTCTTCGGCCCATCAATGGAGCGTGGCGCGCACGCGGCCACGGGGCGGGGCGGGCGCGCTTACACAAAAACGCAAACGGCAGAGGGGGAGGAAAAAAAGTCGTTTTTGGCATTACTGTGGCTCAATGAAGGAGCGAGATACGCATTTCCACTTACACCATAGCACTGACTGGGCACATTTATATAATACAGTCCAATCTTTAGTATATAATAAATGTACATACTTTTGTGCGCAGCGCGCACCCCATAGCGGGAGGGTGAAAGTAAGGGCGGAGGGGGGAGTTGGGTGAGCAGAGCAGGGGGCGCGACGTAAAACTTCACCCCAAGTTTTCCCACCCCTTTCCCGTTGTGCTGGCGTTTAGGATCGGCCGTGGCGCCCTTGCGTGCCTTATAGGTGGGGCTCGTCAAACTCATGCATATACATGAGCGGGATGGATTTGTTTAAAGTTGTGTGACACTAATAGGGCCACTCCCGCCCCACCCCGCCCTGCCCCGCCCCCGCATGGACAACTTCTGCTTTCGCGGAAAAGCTCGGGGCGGCGTGTGTTATAGGCCCGGGCTTGCGTGCGTGCGCGCCGTGCTACGGGGGCGCCGGCGCCCGCACAGCAACCCCTTCACTCCACATAGGCCCCAACAAATAATGGAAAAATTGTCGAGTGTGGTATAAAAAGGAGCCCGTAAAAACAGAGACTATGCATATCCCTGCAAGAGGCAGAGAAGTAGCAGGTTAGGCAAACCCGCCTAACGCACACTAAAGGTTGGTTGCATATCTGCCAGGTGACCTACGCAGAAAAGTAGGCCTAAGACGTACTTAGGCGCAAGGATATGTGTTCATTCAGAAGAAATCGTATCTTTATCAGAAGGACGCATGTACCTTTCTCTATAATGGTAAAAATTTCCCTTGAATAGAGACAAAATAAAATGATCTCTGATCGCTCTGACCTACTTTTCTTCAACTACGCGAAAGCAGAAAACACCTTTTATAGAATAAGAATTACAGCAGCCGAGTGCAAGAAGTGAAAACGACACCCTTCTATCGCCAAAGTAATGGCTGCGAGGGAAGAAAAAGTCGTCCTCAGCGCGCACGGGGAGGTCGCGCCGCTGCTCTAGGGTCCCGTCCCGTACACCGTCGCGTCTCTCCCCGCGGGGACATCGGTTAATAAAGGCGTTAATGGCCGCAGACGGTAGCGAGGTAACGAGGCGGAGGACACCACCAACCATTTCTCAATTCCGCCATATCGAACGAAACGACTCGCTGTCTCCCTCGCGGCTGTAACGCCGCGCGCCGCGCGCGTTGACGTTAATAAATGTAGGTAACATTGTAACGCGGCTGCAGCCCGCGCCAGTGCGCCGCGCGCTGCCGCGCCATGCAGGACTTTTACAGCCGGAAACACCTTCGCTGCGCACGGATCACTCGACACTGAAGGCCGCGCGGGCAAGGGGTCCGGCCAAATCCACGCCGCTTCGTAAATAAAAATAACAATAAAAAGTGGATGAAAATTTGACTCTGCATTGCATGGCTCTGGGACTGGTCCGTCATCCCTCCCTCCCACCATCCCACCCTCACTCCCTCCCTCCCTCCCTCCCTCCCTCCCCTGTCGCGGATGCGGGTCGCGTGCGGAGGCGCCGCGCACCTTTGTTCCGGCAGGACAGGGCAGTGAAAGGTTTATTGATGGTATCTGGTGCAGGTGTTTGGTCCTCGCATGCAAGCCGCGCTCTGCGAGTCTCTCTCTCTGTGTGTGTGTGTGTGTGTGTGTGTGTGTGTGTGTGTGTGTGCCAGTGTGTGTGTAGCGTGCAAGCACCGTTCCGATAAATCTCCCTCCTGACCAACACAGTTCAAATGGCGCGCGCGGGGCGCTACGCAAGATGACGCAATGCAAGAAAGACTCAATTAGCATCGGAAAGCGACTCGTCCCGTCCCGCGGCCCGCGGTCCAGCGCCACGCCACGCCACGCCACGCCACGCCACGCCACGCCACGCCGCGGACAATAGACAATGCGGGCCCCGGCGGGCCCCCGCTTCGCCCCATACGCTGTCACTCACGGAATAAAAATAAAACTCGCAAGTAGTTTAGCATGTAAACCAACCAGACTCTTAAAAAACCATGCTATAAAAAAACAACGGGCAAATAAAAATAAAAGTTATAAGTCACACTCTCACATCTCAGCTTTTTAACTCAATTCTTAGCCTGGTCCAGAATAAGTGCAACCGGCAAGGAAAAGGGGTGAAACTAGGCTGGTTTGTGCCAGTAACTGTTTCAATCGTTGTGCCTTGGCACAGCGCGGATGCAACAGAAGTCCTGCCAAGGCTATGTTGATAATGAAAGGCCTGGGAGAGAGGAGGTGGGGGTGGAGAAGGAGGGCGGAATCGGGGACAAAACGCTGCTGTATCTGGGGGGGGGGGGGAGTCCAAAAGGGTTCTCGTAAAATCTTGTGCAGCGAGCGTCCGGCCCGATCCGAACCGTCATGCTCCCCCTCCCACCCGGGGACTCGCTGCCTTTTAGAGGCCTTTTCCCGCCCCTTCACGCTCGACGGCGCCCGGCGCGGCTTCAGCTTAGCCTGTATTAAATCACTGGGGACAAATTCCGCGTAGCGCTGCGTCCTCCGTGGTAGGGGCGGGGCGGGGCGGGGCGGGGCGGGGCGGGGCCCGAGCCTCGCGGGGCGGGGCGGGGAGGGGCGCGCACAAGACGGCGCACGCTCCATTGCATTCAAAGCGTTCGGCGCGTATGGTCCACCAGCCAGCAGCTTGACGGCCAGAAATCACTTTTGAGGGAAAGGGGACGTGATCGCTCCGGAAGGGTCGCGCAATTCAAACGCGGACGGGAAGGAAAAAAAAATGTGTCGTGTGGGCGGAGACATTCTCTGACAGAGGTAAAGGGAGGGGGGGGGGGGGGCACGGGGGAAATGGCCAAAGCCGGTGCGAGCCGAGCCGACACTGTAGTCGGCAGTTTTCGGCGCTTCATCGGTCTGCAGAGACCAGCTCCGCCCGCCCCGCCCCGCCCCGTCCTGTCCGACGGCTTTGCGAGCAGCACAGCTCTGTAAGCGGATTGTCCGGCCCGGCCGGTCCGGGCCTCTAGAAGCCATCAGCAAGTTGAAGACAAAGTCTCCTGTCCGCCGCTCCGCCCCGCCAGCCCTCGTCGCGCTCTCCTCCTCCCATTTGCACCCCTTCGCTCCCTCTTCCTCTCCCGCCCCCTCGTCCTCTCCCACCCCCTACCCCCTTCTCACATCGCCCCCGCCCGCCGCTGTTCCCAACTCGGTTTGGCACCGTACTACTGTTACTGAGTCGACTTGACAAAAGCCTCGTGAACGCAAATCCTTCGAGTCCTCGGCTTGAAGTTGTGGCCACCACCACAATCCAAACGACAACCGCGTCGTACAGCCTGAACAAGAGAGCATACAATCGTAATTCTTCAGTTGAAAATTCGAATATTAATTTTGCAGTTTTACATGCTGTATCGGCCAAAACGTGCAACTGTAGACCTTATACATTTAAAACGAGGGGGTATGCACTCTCAAAACCTGTGACCCGACTATTACGCCTATTACGCTCTATTACGCCTCAAAAATATCGGGATTCAGCTAAAAACAGCCCAAAATAACCCCAAAATAGGTAAATTTCAAAGAATTTCGGCTATTACGCCACTATTACGCATACTATTACGCGTGCTATTACGGACAGAGTGACCCGACTGTTACGCGAGTGCATACCCCCTCGATTTAAAATAAATGCGAATTTCTGGGTGTAATATTCCAGCATTGCCGCAGTCGCGGCCCGCTCGGTACTGGAGGACTTCCGCACCGATCTAGGCCGTCACCGCGAAACGCCGCGCCGCGGCGGCGACACGCTAGACTCGCGGATGTAAACGCGACGGGGAGGAGAATGCGGAGACGTCTCTGCTGCCTCCGCCGTTCGGCAGTCCGTCAGCTAAATCATCGGCCATGCTCGTGCGTATGTACGCACAGCCGCATGAACATAAACGCGATCGCATAAAGGCGTCACGGGGCGGCTTCGCTTTGTGCGCGCCGCGTTCCACTTTTAACGTCGGAGACAACTTCTCTAGACTTCTCCCCGGCACGGAGTGCGTCCGCGAGTAATAAATAAAGTGGTGCTGCTTAAAGACGACGCCTATTGCTTACAGCGCAATCACAGAGAGAGAGGTTCACAGTGTTGTTAGGAGAGAGCAATAATTGTTGTGTGTGTGACATAGGAAGACGACAGCGGTAAAATTTCTAGCCATCAGAACCCCGTGGAAAGACGCGACACCTCTCACCAAGTTTAGAACTACTTTTGGTCACACTGCGTGCGACCCGAACTCCAGCGCAGGTTTGACAAACTCAGCGGGCAGCACGGCCGCCACGCATAGATCATTGCCGACCGTAATTGACAAACTCGCCTGACGAGTGCCGGCCGGCCGGCCGGGCTGCGGCGGGCTGCAGGTCCCCTGCAGGTCCCTGGAGGTCCCTGCTGCAGGCCGGCCCGGCCCGGCCCGGCCCGGGATGCGTACGGAGAGTTGTCCTCCGAGCGGAGGGCATTGCTCGGCGCGCCGGCCCGGGTCGGCCCGGCCGGAGGAGAGGGAAGACGGATGGGGCATCCGGCCGGCTCGGCTAATGTCTCAGTTTTTTGTCACCTGGAAAGACAGACGGATCGTCCTCCTTCTCCTCTCCCTTCACGGCCGCACCGTCCTCTCCGTGCAGTCATCCACTGCTGCGTGTTCCCACTGAAATTCCAGCAGTCGGGCGGTAAGGGGGGGGAGGGGGGCTCCAAACACGACACACCTGCAGCACAATGAGACGCCCATTAGGACCGCGATGGGACAGTTCAACTCGCACCGACCAAATTTATGGAAGTGATCCGGACGCGTTTATTTGGTCGTGTTGACGGAGCTCCGCGTTGCGCGGTTGCATTTCTGGCCCAGCGGGGAATTAATCAAATTTTTTGATCTGTCATGTCGCCCGGTCCCCGACAAGGCCTGACCTCATTCCTCTCCCATCACCTTTCTTACACACGGGGCCGGCAAGGCATTCCTCGGCACTGCCGCGCAGGACAAGAGACCGGCCAGGGCCGGGCCGGGCCCCGCCGCGACAACGCATACGCACGGCGCGATAATAATTACAAATGGGCAAATCCAGAGGAACGTCATGGAGCGGTAAGTTTCCCCATAGGATCGGCGGCCGAGCGCTGCAATTCTCTAGATTCCAAATACAAAAGTCGTACCATTCCACCGCGGCGCGAGTGTTACGCTCGCGCTGAATTCCACGACTCGGCTTCACGCGTCGCGAAGTGTTGCGAAAGGGCTGATTCATAAGGCGAGTCTAGCTGCTCAGCCCGGTGTTTAGCCCGCTCCTCAGTATATGCCGTGTAGTCTGTTGCTCAGCCTGCAGCTTTGCCTGTTGCTCAGCCCGCGGCTCCGCTCTGTACATTTCATCTGCAGACCCTTTCTGAGCCTCCGGTCCAAACACATTCTAACGCATTCCGAAGGCTGCTAAAGTCCCCTGGCGCGAGCGCTAGCACGGCGTGGTGGGCTGATCAGTGGGGTCTCTCTCGGACAATTTCCTGAAAAGGATTCGATAAAGGGTAACGCGGTTGGCACTATGCCTCCAGGATGCTGCAGGACACGCCGCCGCGCTGCGCTGCGCTCTGCTGCTCAGGGACACGACACGGCAAAGCGAATTACGGACCCATTCCAATCCCTCCCAGCCAGCCCAGCCCGGCCCGGCGCGGCACTGTACGCTGCACGCCAGCGGCGCAGTAGGCTGGAATCACAATCTGAGAAACGCCATTTGAACCGCAGTACACATGCCGTTAAAGAAGATGGCGTTAAACGCTACACTTTAAGACGAAGGTTTGGTTTCATACTTTCGATACACTTATGCAAATGATTTTTCTTTAATGTGTGCCCATTTCAAATGACAGTACTTGTCGAGTAAGCAATTTCGTTATTTATCGCACTGCTCTTGTATCGGCCGCAACGGCTTTTTTTGTTTTTGTTTTAGCTTCCTTCCGCCAGCGGAATGCCATGAGACTCTCTGTTCTTCTTCAAATAAAATTTATGAATTTCACAAGGTGGCGGCGGGAGGCGGCAGCGCGCGGGCATAAAGACACGGCCCCATAAAAGTGCTCCACGTTTTGTACGCGCCGATATTTTTACCGCCCTGCCGAGCAGGCGGATGCCGCAGACATCGCTTATAAAATAAAGCGATGCAAAGGCCTCTGCGTATGATGAAACACTACGCTAATAGATCCAGGTTTGCAGAAAGCGGTGCCCTTCCTTCTCTTGAAGAACAGCCAATGGATTATTCTGTCATGCTGTTAACTTAACCGTGCATTCCTACATCCTTAACGGCAACCGCAAGGACTTTTTTTTCATCATGCACCTGCTACCTGCTGCAGACACATTTAATCCATTTTTCCTCAAATTAATTGAATTATCGTCGAAACCCAGTCGTGAAACCCTAAATAGTGAAGAGGACCTCACACCAGGCAGAGGCCCGTTTGCTACTCTCCCTTCCCCTCGTAATTTCGATAGCATCTCAATAATGGAGCCGCGGCTGAGGCCGGGCCGTGCCGCGTGCAGGTGTGCACTCCGCGGGGCGGGGCGGGGCGGGGCGGGGTGGGGCGGGGCGGGGCGGCCCCCGGGCTGTGCAGCGCGCCGCCAACAGACAGGGGCAGCGAGATAAACGTCTTACTGAAATATTCGAGTCGCAAAGATATCGCACGCGCCGTGATTTGCATACACTGACACGACGACTCCCTGGGCTCCTGCAACCGCAACACCTGCGCACTCCATCTCGCTGCACTCGGCCTGAGCGCGCGCGCGCACGCTGTTGGGCCGAATTCATAATGTTGATAAAATACACAAGTTATATGTTTGCTTACGGCGAGCTTCACCGTAGGTTATCATTATACATACAGTGAACCCTGCAAGTTATGGTGAATTAATGTGGGCTAAGATAGAAAAGAGGCGGTTCACCAAACGATACGTGTTAAATATAAGAGACGGAGGTGACAGCGCAGGAGCACCGCCGCCCAGCGCTAGTAGCAGATGATCAACCCCACGGACTCGTTTATACTGTTTTCCTGCTCTCTTTTGAAGGCGCGGCCGGGGCCGGGGCGGGGCAGCCGGGGCCACTCGGGCTGACAGGACAAAGCCCGGGCCGGGTAGGCCGGGCGGGTATCAGCCCGCGCCGCGCCTCTCCGCGCAGGCCCGGCCCGGCCCGGCCCGGCCGCTGCACGGGATCTGGATCGAGTGACGCTATACGCGCTGCGCCCCCCACCCCCTGCCTGCACCGGGGGTTCTGCGAATAGCAATATCAAGGCCGGCGTTCCGAATGAGACGCCCTCGGCCAGGAGAGACCGCAGCGTCGTCAGCAGTTTGGGCACAACAGCAACATTGTGGATTTACAAACTATACCACCAAAATATTTTGAGGAATTGCGATGAAAATACAGTGACAAGCAACAGAGTGTCATGTGCGTAAAGAAAATTTCCGAAGTCGACGGCGTAAATAGCACGCAACAAACATCACGTAACAGTTCCCGAAACCACACTATTCTGAGTAAACCGTATGTCTCGTACTTTATAAACTGAGGCTGAAGCGGCCTTGTCCGCGGTGCTACATTTAACGAAATGCTTGAGACGATAAACTGTTAAAAAAAGCGCGAGCCAGACCTGACCTACTATAAGAGTGGTAAGTAGCCGCTGACCTGTCCGTTACACGCAGTATTATGATATTGCCCTTGCGTTCTCGCACCTTGCTGCGCCCCGCCCCGCTGCGCCGCTCCAAGGCCGCGCCCGCAATCTATCACCCATATGCGCCGCAGACACACTGATACACAGAACAGTGGGTCACAGGGGCGTGGCGCGGCACAGGTGTGCCATCGACACTGCCAAAACACAATGCACACGTGTTTTTTTTTTTAATACTACTTATGGCCGGCCGTTCGAGCGTTTGTGAACACTTGTCTTACTTTTCACTGTGGATGGAAAGAAAATGTTGTGACGTGAAACCGGGAAAAGGGAGCACTAATGTTTTGGTGGCGATATCCCCGGCGCTCGTCATACGACGACCGAAGTGCACGGGCGCGCCGGTGCCCCTTTCTCATCAGAGTGCGTTAATGCAGCTTATCTGCGTCCCCTAGTCAGACAGTATCGAGACCAAGACGAGCCCTGTACGGGACCGAGAAGAAATCCATTAGTTTCCATTTCATGGCGCCATGACAGCCAGCCAGCGCCGTCACGCCGGGCTGGGCCGGGTGCGGACGGGACGAGGCGCCGGCCGATTGGTGTCTACAGAGCCGCCGATCCATTTCCGAAGAAGAAACTTTAAGAAAAAGAAAACAACTACCCACACCATCCCCCTTCCCCCTATTCCCTATTCCGTCTCCGATCTTCTATTTCTTTTAGCTCTTCGTTTCTTGGCCAGAGTTTTTTTAACCCCCCCTCCCCCCCCCCCCATTCCAAATCGGACAACCTCTCCTAGCAAATTGAAACAAAGCAAAGTCGGTGAGTTAGTTTACTTTTTCAATGTCGTTGCAACGATCAGCGTCCTAGGTATGTCTTTTCCTGGTGGGTCCAATGCAGACAGTTTTGAGGCCACAGCCTTATCGAAGATAAGTCAGGAGACTTGCACGCGCGGACGAACGAGAGAGCAGCGGGCAGCTCCCGGCGACCCACCGCCGTATCAGAGTGGGGCAGGGCTTAACGGGACGGCCAACAGGGTCACTCTGCTAGCATTCTTTTTCAATGTGAGTGTGTAAGAGAGAGAGAACAGGTGCGTATCACCCGAACTCTGTATCGGACATCGGCCAGTCCGCATGTTAGTTCATATAGAGACCCCTAGTATCGTGACACAAAAGAGCTCAACGAAGGGTCATTTTAAAGCAGAAATGCCAAAAACCAAAAATTAAGACTACCACTATACTCTCATAGACGTTAGCGTTTAGAAAGTCTGGTCAGGGAGTGGCGTGGAGGCGACTCAGATGAGCCGGGGCCGAGGCCGGGCGGCAGGCAGCGTGCCAGGCAGAAAACATTATCGGCGTGAAAATGCCGGTGTCGCGAGATGCTATCGGCGGCGTTACAGTCAACCTGCACGGCCTGTACGGCACCTTCACCTCACCTTCAACAGCGGGGCGTCGAGCGCGCCGTCTGCGCCGCCTGCAGGCGAGTGTCGAGAATATGACGAGAGTATGACGCGATGACAGACGTTCATTATTGATTCAAATGGCGACCACTATAAAGCGGCGCCATGTCCGAAAACAGATAACGTGGGACGTGCGTGAGGGGCGAGCGATTATTCGGCAGGTAATTCGTACGCGGGTCTCATTTCAATCCGATAATACCTGATGATTTCTAAAATTTTTCATGACCGTACAAAAAAGATTCGGAGGTTTAGCAGAAACCATTTTCAGGAGAAATTTTCTTAAGTTACAATTTGAAATATTTCACATCCAGAGAGACGCGGGTGTCGGAGCGAGACGCTTCCAGACTAACGGGTAAGGATCGGGGAGCAGGGCCCTCCCTTCGAGGCGCTTCCAGACAAATTGTGATGAATTACAAGAAACCTAACCGTAGGCTTGGGCGGCACGGGCGTCATGGTCTAGGGGAGTCGGACTCGTCATGCGCAGGAACTTTTCAAAATCTGAGTCATCAGGATTCAGCAGAGGTATTTATGAGAGTTTGAGCCCAGTGACAAAGTACCTCCAGATATTCGCCAAAACCCTACCAAAGCCCTCCAAGAAATGCTTTATTTTCTGCTACTGTCGTTTTGGGGTGAAGGATTTTTTTTAGTATGCTGTCCAGGTATTCTTACAGCCTTACGTGAAACAAAATCTAGACAATTTTCTTTAGCAATGTCCGCTCGACGAAGGTCCTTTACGCCCCCCTCTCACTTCCTTTGGCGCAGCGGCAGCGTTCCCGGTAAAACCGCATAAATCCTTATCGTCACGATCACCTGAAGCCCATTCGGCATCGGGCGGACCCACAACCAAAAGCAATGATCCTCGCCCCCTCTTCCTCAGAGAAAAAGCTGAGAAAGAGCGAGAGAACGCGCGCGCACGAGAGAGAGAGAGAGAGAGAGAGAGAGAGAGAGAGAGAGAGAGAGAGAGAGAGAGAGATGGAGAGAGATGCCGTGCTCCGGAAGCACCTCGGGGGCACCGCCCGCGCGCCCGCGCCCAGCAGACCCATTTGACGAGTGACTCACGCCACTTGCTTTAAAAAGTACTTTTCTGGGAGCCATGAGCCGTAATAGCGGCCGGGTATAATGGGGCCGCGGGGCGTGGCGCGGCGTGGCGCACTGTCATATAACGTCGCTAATAACGCAGTCATACAGACGAATCGTAAACAACTCGCGGGAGGAAATAAGCGACGCGAATCAAGCATATTTGAGCATTAGGTAGTGCCGTAGAACGAGGGAGGGAAGGGACGAGAAGAAAGGAAGGGGGGAGGGGCGGGGATCCTTAGCGACACGAGAAAATGTAAGAGAAATGGAGCTCGGCATATTTATCGACGCTCAACAATGCTAAACCACGCGCCTGAATTGGATCGCGGGCAATTACTCCCCAGCTCCAGCTCGCACACATACAGCCGAGGACGGGACACGGAGGAGAGAAAGAGCGGCCTTGCGAGTGCACTTGCAATACCGCGACGCTTTTTGTGAGGCGCCTAGTTGTGCGTGGCTGCGGCGCGTATCCCTTCTTACCGTTGGTAATTATGGCAGTCGGCTAGGCTCCAGGCGCGCTGGTGATTAACGCATGGAGGGAGGATTTTTTCTCTCTTCGCCGTAGCGTTGAGTACCGGTTGACGTGGGATATGTTGGTATCACAAAAGAGAAGCCTTATGTGATAATTTGCCTTTAAAGTTCACTCGCGGAGCCGGGAGGGAAGGCCAGCCGGCAGCCCTGCTGCGGCCGCGCCCACTAATCGCGCATGCACACAGAGTGCCTGCAATAGTTTTTTAACAAGCCCTTGTTGGCTGCGGTGTTTTGCCCTCTAAAATGTGTTTGATTAAGGCGATTTTAAAACCAACATTGTTCTATTTTTATCGTGAGGACAAAATAGTTTAATCGATTGACTAAAGTTAGCACTGTTTTCATTGGTTGGCCATGTTTAGGCCCCAGAAAAGCTAGTTCATAGCATAAACATGCTTTCGCAGCCTTCAAGAACATGATCTTAGCATAATAAATTTCATGTTGTTAAAGGAAAATATCGCATTATGCTTCGCGCTCGTTCTAAAACGGGAGAAAGGTCTTTTTTTGGTGTACGAGTGGTTGTATCATCCTCTTACAGCAGTGGAGACGGGCACGGAACGGGCGGGCCCGGTGGCAGACCGGCCGTCTTGAACGGTGATGTTCCCTTTCGCCGGTGCAGGAAACGAGTCGGCAGCGTCACACATACACAGTGACCTCATCTCAGCCACAGGCCCGGCCCGCCCGGCCACCGGCGCACGCATGCAAACCGCTGCATGGCTGCCACTTGTACGAGTTGCACAACGGCGAGCACACCGCGCCGCTCTGTCTGTTAGAGAGAGAGAGAGGGAGGGAGGGAGAGAGACAGGGACTATTCTCATCAGCAAGAGGACTGCAAACATGCACGCGCAGCACGGGGCACGCTCTCCCGACCCGACCGGTCTGGACAGGGCAGGCCATCGTTAGGACGGTAGGTCGGACTTACAGTCGGGTGGGTCGGGATTCAACTAGTCTACATACTCTGCAAATCTAACAGTGCCAAATACCGATGTGCTTGCAGAAAGAAATGCCTCAACTTTGACCGAACACCACTGCTATACCACATACCACTGATCGAGGCACCCCTTAGCGAAACCCTGTCAAATCCGGAACGTTGTAATCCCCCTTAACGTGGACTCGGCAGGCTCGACGGCCATCAGGCGCGAGCCCCAAAGGGTAGCGGTCCGAGCGTCCTTGCATCTGATTTACGATAGCGACGCCTATCTGACGGGCACGACAGCGCCGTCCCACTCGCTCGCGGCGGCGCCGGGTCGAGCCGGGCCGGGCCGGGCGGGGCGGGGCGGGGCGGGGCGAGGCGGGGCCATATCGCCCCGTGCCAAGCAAGCTCGGGTGTAACAATTACTGTTTTATAGGCGAAAACCGCAGCTCGTGCAGCTCATGCGCAGGGCAGCCGCGCCGCGAAGGTCGGATTAAAGCTTGTCTATATCGCGACACTGCGCGGCCTGGTCGTTGCTTTTCGGCCCGGGCAGGGCGGCGGGGTGGCGCGGCTCGGCGCCTTCCTACGCCTGCAGCCAATCTGCAGAAATAATT
Source organism: Frankliniella intonsa (assembly GCA_033675135.1). Lineage (NCBI taxonomy): Eukaryota > Metazoa > Arthropoda > Insecta > Thysanoptera > Thripidae > Frankliniella > Frankliniella intonsa. The sequence continues at coordinate 4,927,381 of CM066253.1, forward strand.
AATCAGATGGCGCGGGCGGGAGGGGGCCAGTCATTACCCGCGCACTCAGTTAAAAGGCCACTTACCCACTTCCGACGCGACGGCGCGCCACCCAGCCTGATTGACTTTTCGGTCGTAAAAAAGGGGCATATCCTGCCGCTTTTGGCGCGTCGGCCCGCAGGCGCTGGACGGACCGGGGCGACGGCGCCGGCGGCGCGACCTGCTGAGAACGCCCGCCTCGCCTCGCCTCGCCTCTCTCTCTCTCTCTCTCTCTCTCTCTCTCTCTCTCTCTCTCTCTCTCTCTCTCGTACTTTTGTAAACAAAAAAGCCGAATCTAACCCACTCCCACGCCGATGCTGATAGACGCTGCCGACACCTGGGAACACGCCGCCGCACTGTATTATGCAAATGAGCGAGATGAGGCGGGCCTGGCGTGGCGTGGCGTGGCGTGGCGGGTCGCTGAACGGCCGCGCGCCGGCCGGCGCCACGCCGCTACAATGAGCCAAATCCTCGTCCACGGCTGACCAGTCCTTATCGATCGGAATCTGTAATCGAGGCTAGCGCGAGCCGCCCCAGCGCGGGGCGTAGAGAGAACGGAACGGGGTCGATCACTCTGTTTGCACAGTCATCAGCAGCAGGTGAATAATTGCCTTCTTCTTCTTTTTCTTCTTCCCGTGTCCTCTCGTTCTCAGACTCGACCCGGGCCCGCCGGACCACGACGAGCTAAGACCGTCTACCTTGTGCGCATTTTATGGTCTGCTTGCCGCGATGCACTTTACCGGAACGCGAGAACGGATAGAGAAGAAGAAGGTGCAAGTGAGAGAGATGAAGAGAAGAGAGGTCAAGGCTGCGCGCGTGAGCGCTGCGCTCGATTGCAGACCGGAGCAGGTGAGCCAACAACCGATGGCAGCCGCAGCGATGAATGTACATGTCGAGAGAAATAATAATTCGGTAAGTTGGAACAAGATTACGCGGACGAAACCCCGTAAAACACGACACGGTGTTATAGTGCTGCTGCTGTGAGTGTCTGCTGCCTGTGAGCCTGCTGCCCTGCAGCCAGTAGGCGGGTCCGGGCGGGGAGGGCGGTAGCCCAGCCCCACACCACACCGCCACGCCTCGCCTTCATGTCAGTACATAAATCCGGGTGACGGTTTGATGCTTCGCCGTCAAAGGCGCTGTGTTGCGCCATGTCGCAAGAAGCAGGGAGCGGGTGCAGGACACGGCTGAGGAGGGGCGCGGCGGGGCGGGGCGGGGGCCGACGGCCGGGCAAATTGTTACTCCCGGGAGGACAAGCGGCGAATTACACCAAAACTGTACAGAAAATTGAGCAACGCGACGCCAACGTTTCTGCGGCTCCCATAAACATTCAACTGCATCCAGTGCATTGGGCTGCGGATCCCGCCCGCTCCGCCCGCGGAGGTCTGATTGGAAGGCAGAAGAGGAAGGCGTAATTAGTTTATGACTCGGGCTTTGGCCCGTTTACGAGCGGGACGGGCGGCCGATGCGCTAGAAATAACCAGTCGTAACTTTGTCTACTTTGTTCCGCGGTTACGTCCAGCCCCGCCAGCGCCAGCCGGCCGGGTAGGGGCAGCGCAGCGCAGTGCGGCCAGGGCTCCAGGACAACTCCATTAGGGAGGACACGGAGCTCATCAACAACGAGGTCTGAGTGCACGTGTGCGTGCGTGCGAGAGAGACAGAGAGAGAAAGGAGAGGAGGACGGAGGAGGGGGTTGCATACCTACACCGCAGGACTCGTTTGCCAATCGAACGACGAAACGCATCGCCGTGGGTAGGCATTCATGTTCGTAGAAATCATTGAACCAGTAGAAACAACAAAAACAAAAACTGAAGCCGCTGGGGCAAGAGCAATAAGGGCCCAGCGGGCGGGCCGGGCCAGGCCGTGCTGCCAGTCATCATCAGTGCACTGGTGTCAGTGTCGCGGAGCGGCGCCGGCCCGGCCCAGCCCGCCAGCAATTTGCCTCGGCAGAGATGAAGAAGCTAGCCTCGCCTTGGCACGCCCCGCCCCGCCCCGCCCCGCCCCGCCACGAGAGGACGGAGCGCCCCCAGGGATGTTATTGTCCCGCGCTCCGCTCCGCCCGCCGCTTCATAAAACGTAAAATTTTGTTGTGACAGGGAGGGGATGCGGGTTACAGCCTCGTCCCCGCCCGGCCCCGCCCGCACCGGCCGCCCGGCAGGTAGGCCACCCGGCCGCGCGCCTGCGTGGCGGGACTGCAGCGCGGCCCGGCCACGGCGCTCCCGCCGGCTCCACCCGCAGCTGTCACCGTCACTGCTCATCTTTTATTTTAGTACGTTTTATGCGTCTTTCCGCTCACTCGGTTTCCGGTAGAGAAAAGCCAAAATTTGGCATGGCATGAAAATTAGAGAAACTTTCTTGACGTCGTAGAGAATTTGTAGGTGTCGTGAAAGCGGCCATAAATTAAAATACGCTGTTTTCGAAATCCCAGCACACTTTCAGGGTGCGTGCGCGCGCCACTGCACTGCACGCCCAACATAATACGTTATCTAAAAAGCAGCCTTAAAGGTCAGGCCTGGCGCCGCAGCGCACCGCCCTGAGCAGGAAGCCGCGTGAGCTGCACGCCGGCCCCTGCACCACCCCGCCCCGCTACGCCCCGCCACGACGCGTGCGCTGAGCACATCCTGGAGCACGCAGCCGTGCCGCACGAGGGGCCGAGGCAGGGCCGCGATCGTCATGCTCGCGCCATGACACTGCGGCATTCATCGTATGTTTTTACCTCTGTCGCTTATGGGATGAACAAAAATATATTGTTGAGCCATCGCGAACCCAAATGCTAACCAAATTCTACCTTGACCAAACGATGAAAATGTTCTGATCCCTGAGAGCAGCAGCGCGTCACAGCGCTCCGCACCGCACAGCCCGCCCACCAGTCTCCGGGACGCTTTTGGGGTGGGGTGTTAATTCCTCCGTGTCCCCCAAGGTCCATACTGCGGCATGGAATGAGGCTAATCTACGCCATTGTCACAAGACGACCCAGCCGGGCCGGGCCGGCCTGGCCAGAACAGACCACGCCACCACCACGGCGCCTCGCGAGACAACTTGCTGAATTCTTCTTTGACTCTCCAGCCTTTTCAGAAAATGTAACTTCCGTGGCGCAGAGACTAGGGGGGTCCGAGAGCAGACGCGAAAATGAAAGACGAGGTCTTGGCGCGGCGGGAGCGAGACGGGGCGGGGCGGGGCGGGGCGGGCCCGGAGGGAAATGCGGGTCGGGCCGCGAGGCGACGTCATTCTTTTGAGAGCGTGTACAATGTGATAATTAGAGGGGTGGCGGGACGGGGCGGGGTGCGACTGCTCTGAGTGTCGCGGAGGACTCGCAACGATTGGCAGAGAACGCGAGTCCCTCTGCGACCCAAGTGAAGAATACAAGTGCCATTTCAGTGAAAACAGAACGACGAGTCTAGTACTTCGCGCGCAGAGTGATTTTATTTTTTCGAAACAAAAGAATTTTTATTGCATCGTTCGCATTTTCATTTAGTCGTGTGAATACGCGCCTGACGGGGACAGCCAGCCGCCTGCCCTGCCCTGCGCTGTGGCGCCCGGCCCGGCCCGGCCCGCGGCCCCACGCTCGTATATTCATTTGGCGAGGTCGCCATAACCGAAGAGTACGTAAAGCCGAAGGCCGCGGGCGGCGCCGCTCCGCTTCGCTCCGGGCCGGAGAGACGGGGCCGGGGCCGGGCCGGGGCCGGGAGGGGCCGTGCGCAGTAAAGCGATCGCGCCCGGGCGTTACGGGCGTTACTGTCACATCCTAGCGTGACGGGGCTAGGGGTAGGGGAGAGGGGAGAGGAGGGGTTATTGGAACCCATCCCCCGCCGCTCAGCTACGAGGAGCGCGTCAAACTTCCAAGTTTCTCCGACTAAACTGTCGTATATATCCGCGCCCGGAGTGTCGCCTTAGACGCGCATATCGGAGCCGGGCGCGGCGCGCGGGGTAGGGGTAGGGCCAGGGCAGTGTGGTGTGATGTGACCCTGGCGCTTCGCGATGCGGTATCGGGTGCACTGTAAAGAAAACCGACAGCAGTCAAAACCGTAAACAGTAAAAACCATCGTTGTATTCGAAAAAAAAAGCGGTAAAAACAGTATTTATCGTCATAAACCCAACAATGTGCAAAAATATACGATTTATTATTGCGTAAACTAGTGGTTTTCGGTGGTTGTTAATTTTTTTTAATTACCTCCGTATTACCCTAGGCCGATTACCTAAGTTGTTTCCCCCTTTGGTCGGATGGGGGTGAGTAAGTCCCGTCTGTACCGCCCCACCTCGCCCTGCCCCGCGCTACAATGTTGTATGATATTTTACGGCCAGCCTCCAACTGCGCGCATACCACCATACCAACGGGCGGCAGGCACCCTGCCGCTTTGTTATTGCGGGAGGTCCCACGCGTCGCGTTAATCTGCAGAGCAGGGCGGGCCCTGCGCGCCCTGCTGCACGCCCCGCGCAGACCCGCGCCGTCCTGACCTCGTACAGCACCAGCCTGTTAGCGCGACCCTCCCGACCCTCTCAGGAAAAGTCGCGGACCCGGCTCGGACCCGCCGCCTGATATAAACGTACGAGCGCGCGCGGCAGCAAACTCGTCAAACTTTGACGGGCCGCCGCGCCGCCCTCCCTGCTTGGGTAGAGTGAGAGGCTCTCCCTCCATGCTGTCCGAAATGTTGGCGCGCGCGCGGGAGGGCCCGGCGCGGGGTGCGATGCGAGCCGCTCAACAAACCCCTCGGCTGTAAAAAGTGCCCGCCTCCCCGCCCCGCCCCGCCAGTTTCACACTGCAGGGGGCGCGCGGCGCGGCGCGGCCTTGTCACACAGCGCTAACGACATCACGTATACGTAACGGCGTAACTTATCATGTCGTTACCCCGACATACACCGGCGGCGGCGCCGGCCCTGCAGCAGCAGCAGGGCTGCGTGCGTGAGAGCGGGCCGGAGGCAGCCCGCCCCGCCAGAGAGACACGCGCCATAAGGGAAATAGAATGGCTCGCCGTACATAAGCCCTGGGCCCGGCCGCGTGTTCACTGTCTGTGTGTGTAATGTGCAGACTCCCCCGCAGGGCCGCGCCGGGCCGAACACCAGGCAGCGCCACCGGCGCACAGCCCGAGCGTTAAAGTTGGAGATCACGAGCGAGTTGATAACTTTCGTCTGCTCTATGTGTGCGCCGCACGTTCGGTGTAATACATTTCCCGCACGCGGACTGGGAAAAGAAACAACAACAATAATAATAAAAAGTATATATAAGGATTTGCATGTGAATGTACAGCAGCGCGAAGCCTAATTAAGTGTGCGCCGGATGAGCCGCGCGGTACTTACAGCACGCATGCGCAGACCGACCTGCAGTGCTGTCAGGCCGAGGAGTACCTAGTAATCTCCCATGAGCCCCGGCTACGCTCCTGACACTTCTTTTTCCGTTTCCGGACTTGTTTCCGCAGGGTTCCTTCCATTTCAGCCCCGCGGCCGGGCCGGGCCGGGCCGGGCCTCCTCTCGCCCTCCGCTCCCCTCCCCTGCGGCCACATTACGGCTGTTTGATGCGGCCTCATAAAACACCACTTCATCTTCAAATTAAGATATACGGCGCCACTGCATTAGTTGGCCGCTGCTAGCGCGCTAGCTGCTCTTTGCTCGCGGACGCCCCGCCCGCCTCGCCCCGCCACGCCCCGTGGGGCAGTGCGGCCTGGGGTCCGCAACACTGTGTAACGTCCCTCTAAAGAGATTCTACGCGGCTTTCCTCGAAAGTGAGCGTAGAAAAAAGTAAAGACGTAGAAAGATTGATGACGTCACACAACTGCTGATACAATTCGACCTTCATCACACATTAATTCACTTCACATTGTAAGTTACAGTCGCCCCCACCTCCATATTGCAATGTACATCAGAAAATGCCATCCCCGCCCGCATCCACCCCCTCCCTATTATCCTGCCCTGCCTCTCTTTTCTAGCAGATCGGTTCGAATCTGCGAGGTGCTCACTTACGGAGAGTTGAGCCCCTGGTTCCCGAGGTGAGGGCGGGGCGGGGCGGGGCGGGGTAGTACTCCGTTTGTTTGCTCGCGAGACGAGGGGAGCAGGGGGGTCCGAAGGTGCCCGCCAAGGCATCAGCACGTCTCTTTGTCATGGCCCGGAGGACGGGTACGGCCCCGCCCCGCCGCGCCCCGCCCCGCCCCGCCACGCCAGGCCCGGACCCAGATCACATCCCAAGACAGACACTCGAGTCGAATCCCCGAGGGGGTTGTGGTGGTCTCAGCCCCTCCACCCCTCACCCCCTCCGGGGCGCCACCCCCCACTTCGGCACTGGGGACGCGGCCTGCGCGTCCGTGCGGCCCAGGACGTGCGGGGGTGCGCGGCGCCTCAGAGAGAGAGAGAGAGAGAGAGAGAGAGAGAGAGAGAGAGAGAGAGAGAGAGAGAGAGAGAGAAGGGGGAGAGTGTGGAGACGGAGGAGGGGGTGAAAGAGATGGAGAAGCAGGGGAGGGATATGCAGGGAGGGATGGGCTGTCGCCGAAAAACGAGCGCCGAATTCTACTCGACGGTTTTCTCTCTCCTACTCTTGCGGCAATTTCAGAAGGAGAGAGAGAGAGAGAGAGAGAGAGAGAGAGAGAGAGAGAGAGAGAGAGAGAGAGAGAGAGAGAGAGAGAGAGAAGGGGGAGGCGGGAGGCGGAAGGGCGGCGGCACACCTCGCGGCGGGTTCAAACGCGGCCGAGTCACGTACAACTTCTCATGCTCTCGGCGGGCCCCGTGCAGAGGCATCAGCGGCCGCGTCACTCTGGGCCAGGGGCCGTGGCCCCCTGAGTGGCAGGGCGGGGCGGGGCGGGGCGGGGCGGGGCGGGATGAATTTTCGCCCGGGCCATAGACCCCCTGATCTTTCTTGATAAGGGCACAGCACAGCACGCGGCTGCTTGCGGAGCGCTAATGCACGCCGCCCCTCCTGCCCGGCCACATCTGGGTCGAGTGGCACGAGGCACCAGGCACCACACGGGCCAGTCGCCCCGGACCCGGATCGCCCCGGCAGCAGGCTCGCCGCGCGGCCTCGTCGACCTGCCCTACGTAAAAAAGTGTCCGTTCCTCCACAAAAGGCTTCAAGGAGTTGCCGCGCCAAGCTCACGGGGTTGAGCAACGGGAGCGCGAAAGTCGACGCGCGGCAGAAATGGAGGCGGGGAAAAAAGCAAACCTTACTGCTTCTGCCGCCGGGCCCTGCCGCGGTGCGGTGGGCCTCAAGCGCGGCCGGCCGGTCTGGGCAGAGCACGGTGCGAAAGTGGTGAAACACAAGGCGGGGCGGGGGGCGGGGCGGGGCGGGGCGGCGCCGGGACGGTGGCGTCGATGACCACCGGTGCTATGGACGCGGCCGCGCCTGTCCGCCGCTGTACGCTTGCGGCTGTTCGCCGCCGCCCTCAGGCGCAACACATTTTTGTCCGTTTCGACGGGGCATTGTGCAATTACCATTCGAGCGGCCACCTTCAACTCATGCAAAGTGAGCAGCCGGGAGCCTATTTAGTATGCGAGGCCGGGCTGCCGCGCCACGCCGCGCCACGCCGCGCAGCGCAGGGCCTGTCATCGACACGGCAAAGGGCTGCATCGGGGCGGGGAAGGCCGTCGACACCTGTTTCGCTTTACTGCAAAATGTTGTGCAGAGATCCGCTGCGAGAGAAAAACTTGAAAGGAATAAAGCAGAGCAGGCGCAGCCCGGGCGGCGCGGCGCGGCGCGGCGGGGCTGGCTGCAACAATAGATCGTCAGACTGCTTCTACTCCCGAAATGTAAAGCTTTACTTTGATGGCGTGTCGCCCTCCTCCTCTTCGCCGCGCCCCGCCGCGCCCCGCCACGACCTGCCCGTTGAGCCCGCAGTGGGCTGGGGGCGTAGGAGCCCCCCCCCTCCCCCGCCTCCTCGTTCCCTCTTCGTCCGGTGCAAATGAAAGCTCCGGCGGCGCGGCCGGGCGGGCCGGGGCGGGTATTGTCCGCTGAGATATACCGGTAGCGGAGCAGATTCGAGCTACCCAGTAATCTCAGCGGGTTGCCCACGCCGCCTCTCATAAAACACCCGCAGCGCCCGCGCGCAGCAGGCACGCATACTAAATGGAAAGAAAGAGACCAAAAACTACCCCTGCGCTACTGAAGGTGTAAGAGGGTTTGCCTACTCGGGCGGTGCGTAAGGGGTTAGAGAGGCAGACAGACCGACCTTATGCTTGTATCCAACACATAAACGCATCAGCAACCGTGCCTTTGTCTACAGCATTTTCGTCACAACAGTGTTTTCGCCTCTGCACACCCACACACCTGCACTCGCTTTTCTGTTCCCAATGGACCCGCCCGCCCCGCCACCGCGTTCGTTCTGCCCCACAGGTGCTCGCCAAAGATACACAGCGGCAGCAACGTGCCGGGGCGGGGCAGGGCAGGGCGGCCTAGTAGCGTTGCGCTGCTGTTCAAAAGAAAAGACTGAGAGGCGCTCTGGAAAAAATTTGTGTATCGCGGCGTATCGCAGGAGCGGGGTGTGGCGGGGCGGGGTGGAGCGAGTCGGAGTGTAGCGAGGCCGGGTGTGGCGGGGTGTGGCGGGGCGGGGCGGGTGTGGCGGGCGCGCCCGGGGCGGGCACGACGCACTGCCTGCGGCACGGCCGTGCCTCCTCCTCTTGCGGCCGATATGGGCCGGAGCCCGTTGTTTATCTTCCCTCTCTGTCACTCGGCTTGACAAGGACGGCGAAAGCGGGGCGAGAGGGTGAAAGGCGAAAGGGGAGGGGTAAGAGGGGGGGGGGCGCTACTCACGGAACTTGTAAGCTGTAAATCTTACTAGATATGGAGGCGGGAGGGGGCGGCGTGACACCACCGAGGGAGGGGCAGGGGAATGAAACCCTGGCGCTGCATGGCTCGTCAACCCCTGGCGGGGCGGGGTGGGGCGGGGTGGGGCGGGGTGGGGCGGGGCGGGGTACATCAGGTGGCAGGGAAACCATCAACCAGCAGCAAAGCGCACACTCGACGCGGCGCAGCGCCGCGCCACCCAGCGCGACGTAGTCCAAGTGCGCATAAAATTTTACAGATGGCACCCGTCACAGAGAAGAGGGCGACGTCACCGAGAGAGCGAGAGGAGGGAGGGAGAGAGAGAGAGAGAGAGAGAGAGAGAGAGAGAGAGAGAGAGAGAGAGAGAGAGAGAGAGAGAGAGAGAAAAGAGGGGCATATGTAAGGCAGCGAATGAAGAGAGGACGGAGGGAGGTTCCGCGCTACAAAAATGTCGCTCGCAAAAGGGGGAGGCAGGGAGGGGCTGGGGCGGTAACTCGGTTGTATAAATCCCCAGGCGGTTCCCACCACACCAAGCCCAGGCCGATATGTCGGCGCGGTGGTGGTGTCGCCCAGCCTGGTGGCGGAACCCAGCCGGTGGCGGCAACGGGAAACCAGGAGGCATCAGGAGTCGAGCCGGGCCATCTCGCGGATTCAAACCGCAATCTCGCACTGACGAACGGCATTACTCATTCAATTCCGAACGTGGCGGGGTGCGAGAGGTGGAAAGGGAAAAGGGGGGGAGAGGGGGGGGGGGGGCGTTGTCGCGGAAGAGAGGAGCCCCGTCGCCCGGCGGGAAATTGATTTCCGGAGAGCCTGGCTGCGCCTGGCCTGGCCTACAGCGACCACCCGCCGTCCTCACTGCCACGCCGCGCCACGCCGCGCCACGCCGCGCCACGCCACGCCACGCCTGGCCGCACGCGTGCCTCTGGAAACACGGGGCAATCGCGGCTCACCAAAATTACTATCGGCGCACGTCCCTCACCGTACAGTACCTAGATCAAACAGAATTCAGACTATCGATGTCGACCTTGGGCAAACTACAAAGACATAGATCAATTCCATGCGACATCGGAATTAAAACGAATTGCGCCACAGCAGCAGCGGGGAGAGCAGTATGGTAAAGAGGCTCATTATCGATGCATCGCTTGCACATGAGGTAAATGTCACAGAGGCGCTTTGCGAGACGAAATAATTATCGGTTGATTGCACTCTGCACTATAGACCACGACGGAGACAGGAAAATATTGCCATGATTATTTTTTATTCAAACTTTTAACGTCTTCTTAGCTTTTCTTTTTCTTGGTTTCACCCGGATACGCATGATCTATAAGCCGCGGAGCATGCAAATAACAATCCATCAATAATTGTCACGCTTCATCAGTAATATTATGAATTCTTTCTCAAATATTTTTCTATCAAAAATAAATGAAACTACGATAAGGTTCGTTGAAAAAAATATCATACGGACTGGTCACACTAGACACGGCACCGCGGAGTCCCGCCCAGCCCACAGCAGCCCGGCCCGACCCGGCCGGACACGGCGAGGACACGAGCGGAGCGACACACTTCGGGTCCATCACGATATGGATCTGCTGTTGTGCAGGTGATCGGGCCGGCGAGATGGCCTTTGGTAACGACCGACAGCCTTACTTAGGCCCGCGCCACCACACACACAGACACACACACACAGGCGCGCGCACTGGAAGAAATACGCCAATGACAACAAATTACAGGGGTCTATGCCGTGCGCCGCACACCCGTCGTGTACATGTGTGTGTGTGTGTGTGTGTGTGACTATAATTGCAATCGGAACAAGCGCACCCGTGACCGCGAACCAGTGACCCAGGGCGTGTAAGTGGCGCGGGGCCGTCCCGCCCCGGCCCGGCCCGGCCAGGCCCACACACCTGGCGCGCCAAAACGGTCCGAAATGAGCGGCGCTACCTTGGTGATTGTGCGGCGCGGTAGAGCGTACACTAGTGTGTGTGTGTGTGTGTGTGTGTGTGTGTGTGTGCAAGTAAAAGCTTGCGGTGAACATCACTGCAAGCTACAGTGCAGTCTGATGCACAGTGACAAGGAATCGCGGTGTTCATATACCGCAAACTACCGGCCGTCATTGGCAGCGCTGCTGCCCGGGTGACTTGTAGCCCAGTAAGCTTTCGGAAACGTTGGTTGTTTCCAGTGCAGGACGGGCGGGCTACGTTGCTGCGTTCCGGCCACGCCAGCGGGGAGTAATAACGCAAAGATTTGAATGTGCCAAACGCGATTGGGTGTGCGCGCCACACCACACCACACCCCGGGCCCGCTGGCGGGGCGGAGCGGGGCGGAGATTGGCATGTGAAAGGTGGGATGAGAAGGGGGGTGGGGGGCGCAGGGCACGAGATGAACACAGAATGCAGCGGTTATCATATGCTAACTCATGAATACGTATTGGGCCGGTGCGGTGCGGCGTGCACATTTCGGTCTGGTAATCACTGTAATCTGCCAGGCTGCTGCCGCCCGCCTGCCTGCCAGCAGAGCCAACAGGCGAACCAACAGGACAGCCAACAGGCCAGCCAACAGGCCTGTCGTCGGTCCCAATACAAAGGCGACCGGCGCGGTCGCTATTTTTCCGCGGGGGGAGGGGAGGAGGAAGGGTTGTACCGGGTGTTTCAGAGAACACGAAACAGTAGGCGGATTTGCCTACCCGAACTCACCGTAAGGCGCCGTGGCCCCTTGGGTAGGCAGACCCGCAACACGTGTTGACTGAAACACCCGGTACAAGGAGCGGGCAGTGCACCGTGGGCGGGGTGAGCATGCGCCACGCCCCGCCCCGCCCCGCCACGCCTGGAATTTGAATTTCTTTCGCATCGTTGTGATCGTTAAGGCGCGGCGTCATCGAGCCGTCGTTGCAGCGGCAGAAATTGGCCGCTTTATTAATCAGCCGGAGGTAAGCGAAGGAGGTGGGGAGGGAGTAAAGGGGGGGGGGGGGGGGGGGAGTCGTCAGGCTGCCCGAGAGCGATCGAGGACAGGCAGAGTCCACCGCCCACTACAGCCGTGGAGGGGACGTCCTCGAGGACAGCCGCCTTCTTCTCTGACCGAATATCGCCTTTCGAAAGCCAGAAAATACAAAATCGAATTCGTCTTTTGGCGCCGAACTGCTGCTTACTTTGATACGAGGCTGCGTCGGGTCGTACCTGTAACCACCTTCCCCTTTGCCCCCTCTCAGTATCCCTCTCTGCCACTCTATCTCGCTCTCTTTCGGTTCCTCGGAGATAGAGAAGCGGGAGAGAGAGGGAGGGAGGGAGAGGGAGGGAGAGGGAGGGAGAGAGAGAAAGAGAGAGCGAGCGAGCGCGCGGTAGGCCCGGCCCGGCCGGCACGTGGACTATCTCACGGTCCGCGCGGTCCAGAGCAGACGCCACGCCACGCCACTCACTCGCTAAGTAAACCCATAAATCAATCGCTCCCTCTCTCTCACCCATCCTCTCTTTCTCTCATGCCTGGTCGATCCCCCCACAGTGCCCCCCTCTTCCTCCAATTATTATCCTGAACCCAGGACAATTAGAATTCCGTAGGCAGTGCTTAATTATTTTCTGTATTTGACCTGTTTACAGTGCTGGTGACAGTAAACAGCGGTGGATGTAATGAAATAAATGCGCAGCCGTTTGGTTCGTCACGCGAGCACCCGCTGACGAAATTCAATTAAATTCTGAAAATACATTAGTGAAGATGCTAAGTCACACCCTGTATATGGCGTGTCAAGTTCGGAAGGCGCTGCAGTTCGGTATTTTTACGTATATCAGTGACGACTGGCAGAACCCCTCCTCCGGCGAGGGATGTCTAGATGATAGCAGCTCAGCAGGGAGGCCACGACGCTGTTCACCGAACCCGAAACCCGTTCAAACTAGCCGGCCGAAGCCACCCAGTAGGCCGCGGAGTAACCCTGTCGCACCCGTCCCGCCCCGCCCCGCAGCGGGCCGCGTCCACGGAGAGCGCGTGTGTTAATGGGAGTCGGCAATTACGCACCAGGTGGCGTGGGCGGGCGGGACACAGGGCAGGCGTGCAGGGGTAGGGCGACGAGTGCGATACGCATCGACTGATGGAGACGTAAAAGCTACATATTGTATATACGCGTTGATAAGGGGCCGCCAATAAATACACGTTGGAAAATGGCAAGTGTATTATTGCAGCGGGAAAGTGCGGAGGGCGCCTCTCAATTCCACTTCTCGCTAGAAAGCGCCACTCGTCGTGATATTAGCAAATAGAAGTTGTGAAGATATAAAATATTTGAAAAGACTCACGATGAAGTTTAAAACGAGGAGGCGGGATAGAAGGAGCTAGAGGAACGGGAGTGTATGAGTGGGCGGTAGAGAAAGCATTGAGCATAAATCTTATGAATCTTTGAGCCCCAATTGGCAACGCGACGGTTCATCGTTCGTCTTCATTACAAGCCGGCACAGCGTGGTTTATTCGCCAATTAGAGCGCTGGGGATGCCAAAGGTTTACGAGTGTGCCTTGCCCTGCCCTGCCCCCGATCTAGATTACGGTCCTCCTAGAAAGAGCCTGGCCTGCTGGCGAGTGTTTGGTTAGTGTGCAGGCAGTACTGACGGTAGGTACTTTGGTAGCGTTGATTATTATTTTTAAAGGAACATGGCTTTAATTTTTTCCGACATATGTGAGTGTTGCTTTAATTTCTGTTTCCTCGCCCACATAACAGTCGCACGACGCATTTTCCCATCAAATTGGACATCAACACAGAAGCCAGTCGTGAAAATAAAGATAACCGATCCAACCATATCATGACTAAAACTTGCGTGAATGCAAAGCCTCGTAACGCCTAAAACTCGAAACTTAACAAAAGAAGCAGGCAGAGGAATAAAACAAAAAAAAAAATCAGACTGCGGAGCAAGACAGATTAGAAATATTATACATCAGAGCGCACAAAATAGCGTGACCCGAAAAAAGCCTGCTACTGATAATGCTAATACCCGCTAATGCTGTTTTTCTTTTCAGTGGGCCGGAGGAACCCCGCCGTTCCCCCCTACCCTTCCCCCGGCCACCCCTTTTGCGATGCTATCGGGGGTAGTGGCACCTGAGTCACGGGCTTCACGCCCCTCTGGTGCGATCGGACGTGTGGCGGGGCGGGGCGGGGCGGGGCAGGGCGGGCGCGCAGTGCAGGCGCGGTGAGACCCCGCCCCGCCCCACCCCACCCCGCCCCGCCCCCCGGCGCCCCACAGTGGAGTGCTGTCCAGAAAATGGGCGCGCTAATGTCTCAATTAATAAGGCCGCCTGCACGCGATCCCATAGAGCTCGGAGCGCGACGCGGCTCGCCCGCCCCGCCGCGGCCCCACCCGTCACCACGATCAATTAAATGAGCTGCAACACAACATTGTGTTTCTGTTATTGCTCATGGAGTACACCAAAAAAAGAAACACACACACACACACGCGGGCGAACCTCAAATTTCTACGGCTGCGGTGTCTTTCTTCTTACGTCTAAGAGAGCGCGGGTAAAGTATTGCGGAGTACATAACTGTCTCATTGACCTATTTTTCCCCCTCCTCCACATTTTTAGTCTGAAAAATTGATTATATCAACTTGACCTCTCCGAGGCAGTCAGCGCGCTGCTCGGCCGTCGTCCTTTTACGTAATTCAAAATTTACGACGCGTTCTCGTTGCCAAGCCCCGCACCGCGTGCTGCGGAGTCCAGCCGGACGCAATGTGTCGCCCCGGGGCGGCTCGCCAGGCCAGCAGTGACCGGAGCTGGCCGGTGCGGCCCCGCCCCGCCCCGCCCCGCCCCGCCCCGCCCCGCCCGGCCCCCGCGAAGCAGTTCGGCACCCGTATCCACCCGGGCCCGGGGGGCTACTGAGCGGGGCCCGGGCGGGGCCCCCACCCGGCCTCATCACGCGCCGCAGAGGGCATAAATCAGTTGCAATCAAACGTCTTTGGCTGCTCACCGCGCCACGCCACGCCACGCCGCGCGCTCCGCCCCCTTGGGCCACTCCAAAACGGTCCCCGCGCGCCCCCTCGCCCCGGCGGCTGACAACGCCAGGGTGTACACTGCGTGTGTGTGTGTGTGTGTGTGATGACGAGGTAACGAGCAGTCAGCCGCTGCCAGAGGTAAAAATATCGCACCTGCTGCAGTCCACAACTAATATTCCAAAATATTAGTAAAGAATTTACTTGCCAGTCGCGTTCCGCAGGCAACAACATATTCTCTCCCATTCTTTGCCCTTACTTCCTTTACTAACTACTGCAGCGCGCGCGGGTTCGAGGGAAAAACAACTTTTTTCAGGTGTAGCCGTAAATTCACATCATTATTTCCCTGCAGGTTTTTACAGCTTTTGACGGAGACAAAACAACGAGGTGCAGGGAACGGGCGCTAATAGTGTGTGAGACGGGACGGCCGCGTCTCTTAGCGGGGCTCAGCGCGGCTCAAAGGAAAACAGGAAATTATCACCGCAGGACAATTAAACAAGTTTTTTTTGTGGCGCTGGACGTCGCGACCCAAGGGGGAAAAAAAGGGGGGGGGGGCGACTAGGACAGAAATGACATGTGGCGCGTCGCACTGCATCCCACCCGCACATCAGCGGCATCCCCCCCCTCTCTCTCTCTCTCTCTCTCTCTCTCTCTCTCTCTCTCTCTCTCTCTCTCTCTCTCTCTGTCACTTATCGTGACGCCCCATCTGATTGCACTGGCCCCGCTCTTGGTTGCCGTCATTCTTAGTTAGCAGTCCGATGATCGTTTGATAGCCCCCCATCCTCTCAGCCCAGTCTATTTCCCAAGCTACGACAATGTCCCCCGGACGCGCAGCACCACAAATTGTGCGAACACTCCCCCAAAAAAGCCGCAAGTGCTCTAAAGCCACTGGCTGTCCGGCTCTAATGTTTACCCAGGCCCCCCCCCCCTCCCCCCTCCCTCACTTCCACACCCTCCGGCACGGCCGCCAACAGCGGGGGCGGTGTAATTGAGGATGCACCCGTTTTTTCGTGTGAACGCTTCTCGGTCGCCACAACACCATCACCTTCCTTTTCCTTCTCCAAGGTGAAGAAGGAGGAGAAGAAGACCACACAAACGACAGAACAATGGCCCCTGGTAAATGCCGCCCCTAAGTGAATCCGACGGGCCGTGCGAGCCGCGCCGAGCACAGCGCCCCTCCCCTCAACGAATGTTTGAGGCTTCCGCTCCGGAGGCGCATAGTTTTATCATCGGTAGCGTCCCGTCCGAGCAGCGGCCTGCCTTCATTCATCTATCCAGGAGACGTGACAACGACCGCATTTCTCAAGAAAAATTAATGGCATTATTATTATTTTTTTGTTTGTTTGTGTCTTTACATCGGCGCGTAATAAAGCGGAGTGCTGCTGGCCTAATATCCAAATGAACGCAGAGAATGGCGTGCGGACGCGGAACAGCCGCGCAGAAGGCATTCCCTGCCGAGCGCTCGCTCGCGCTGAGCTGTCCCGCCCCGTCCCGTCCTGTATGTCCTTCCCTGCGAGCATACCGGCAGCGGAGCGGCGCGGCGTATCGACAGCGACACGTCTCATGCAGGAACTAATTTATCCGCGTGAGTGTGAGCCTGTGCCCGTGCGTGCATTGTAAAGGAAAAAAAAGTTCGTATACGTACAACATTTTTATTTTGCAATTTCCGGTTCATAAAATGACGCAGGAAGGAACGAGAAAACCCCCAATACCGCAGTTTTGCGACACTAGACCAAACTGTTTTCCGGAAGGAGAAGAAATACACTTGGCCGAAGCGCGCCTGGGATCATAGTTATGGTTTTCTGAGTTGCGCCTCGACTTTGCACTCGCGCGCGTATAGCTAAAGTAATTTTTCAGTTTCGGTACCGCACTGGCGGGGCGGGGCGGGGCGTAGCGTCGGCCCGCGTACGGTTCCTGGAACAGCAGGGCTCCTTACGCACGCCGCGCAGGCCTGGCCTGTCCAGAGGCGCGCACCTGTTCGCCATGCAGCGCTCCCCGCCCCGCCCCGCCCCGCCCCCCGTTGGCTCGCGGTCAAGCTCATGACGGGCGGGCCGCGGGTGTCGGTGCGAATAACGAGTGCCTGTCCGGCCCCGCGCCGCCCCACGCACTGACTCACACGCCTTCATTTGTGTTTCGCGGCGCGTCGCGTGTGACAGTGTGACGCCCGGCCCGGCCCGCCCCCGCCCGCGCGCTGCTGCGGTGACTCAGGCGTACCCTCTTCTTGTCCACGCGGGCGGGGCGGTCAACGGTCGCCCCGCACCACAAAGACCATGTCACCGCACCTCACAGACGTTAAAGAATACGTATTCCGGAGCAGGCGCGGCGGGGGAGGGGGGAGGGGGGCGGGAGAGAGATTCCAAACGCAACGCGGCACGGTCTAGAGGACGCGGGCGCGGGCGGGGCAGGCCGGGACGGCCGCTACAGACCTGAGGACTGTGAAAAAGTATTCGTGAGGGGACAGCTTTTTAAGGTAAATGTTGCGGAGTTTGTGAGTTGGTTCGACAGCCCGTGAGGCGGTGCGTGCGCGCTCTGGCGCTATGGGGCCCGCCTGGCCCGGCCCCGGGCCGCAAAGCCTGACTGTACAATAATCAGGGCCGGCTGAGTGACAGGACAGGGCCACCCCGGCCCGCGACGCTCTGCCGCGGCTGCTGGGGATGAACACGGCGCACAATTAGTCCCGGGCGCCCCCAAATGTTGGGGCGCGTGCCTTTGAGGCCGGGGCGGGGCCGGGAGGCGCAGTACAAGGGGGTTAATATCATCGCTTATTCTGCATTGCGCAAAAACAAAGTCCGCCGCAAAGAGGCTTTGCACTTTTACAAAAGCGCGCATAACAATCCAACAATCCGCTAGTTGTAGTGCATGCACGAGCAGATCCCCCCTCCCCACACACCGACGCACATAGCTATAGCGGGCAGCAGTGGCGGAAGGCGTGTTATTAATAAAATCATTTTATCAGTCCATTGACACGAGCTTCCTGACAGCGGCGACGGGGCGGGGCGGGGAGGGAGCCGGAGGTGAGGTCGACACATCCCGGGGAGGGAGTGCGGCCCGGCCGACGTTTATCAGGCTCGTAATAATTCGTCATTAGCGTGGATGTCTCGTCAGGTCGGAGCGTCCGGGTCCGGGCGGCCAGTCGGGCAGGCCAGGCCGGCGGCTGCGGGCGGGGCGGGCGGGGCGGGCGGGGCGGGCGGGGCGGGCGGGGCGGGCGGGGCGCACCAAGGGCCACCCCACCGATAACCCATTAATTGCCACGCCAGCACACTCTATGTTCGGAGCAGCCAGCCTAACCCAGGTCGGGAGGGACTGCATGCCTTATCAGTTCATATTCCTGGAGGTCCGTGGTGCGACCACTCTCAGCGACCGGATAGTCAATATCCGTCGTATGGGTGAGCTCAGGGAAAACCATAAAATCATGGTTGGAAAAGCGACACGCCCTATGATTGAGACAATCGCGAGATTCGCTAGCACAAAAAGAAAACTATCTGTTACCATCATAGCTTAAGTAAGGGCTAACATCGTGACAAGCAGCTTACAAGCTGCCTGCTTTGTGAGCGTTTTCTGTTCCAGCCGGTACATCCTGGCCTCCAGGTCGACTACCGCCCCACCGCTGCTGCGGGTGCGGTCCGCGCCGGTCCCCGCCGGTCCCGGCTGAGCGCGATGGGATATTCGACAATAAATTCCCAGGAGCCACCGCAAGTTTTTAGCCGAGGCACTCGGGCCGGCCGGCCGGCTCAGCGATATGGGAGCACAACCCGCGCGCAGCCAGGCTTTTACGTCCCGCCGACTGGACTAATTATATTCGATATGCACTTTATATGTATGAATCGGTCGATTATCGCCGGCCTGCGTCCATCACGGAGGCCTGGCGGGGTGAGGCGGGGCGGTCTGGCCTGCGCTGCTACCGCTAATGCAGCTGGATTGTTTTGAGTCGTCCCCAAATTATCCAAACCGGGCCTGGGTAGGCTGACGGCCGAGGCGGGGCGAGGCGGGGCGGCCCGGGAACACAACTTGGCCCGAGGCGGGGCGAGCCAGTGAAGAGCCCACGACCGGTATCGGTGCAGCAGCCAGCCCAGCCCAGGCCCAGGCGAGGCGGCCAGCACGGCGTAGCTACGCTCCTGCCCCACCCCGCCCCGCCCCACCTCACCCCGCCTCGGTTGCGCGCAGCGCGGGTGGCCTACCTCAAACATACAGCCAGCACTGCGCTGCTCAGGCTCCTGACTGACACCTCCTGGTGACTACACCAACACGCAGACTGCAGCAAGCACATCGGCCAGAACGCCGCAGACAACACCCCAATAATTGCTGAGCGAGCGGAGCGAGCAAAGCTCAGCAGGGCCTGACAGGAACCAAAGTTTCCGGTCCCAAACCTTTAGCTATTGGCTATTTCCTTTAAGCTGTAGCTATAGCTATATATAGCTATACATACATAGCTATGGCTATATAGCTATAGGCCTATGTCTGTAAATGATTTTGTGAGCTCAGCATTAGGACTGCAGGTCCTGGCTATTATTGAGTAGAATTCCAATAACCACGCATGCCACGCCACACGGCAGCCCCCCCCCCCCCCCTCTGCCTGGTGCCACGCCACGGGCTCCAGGACGCACGGACATGCGCTGCCCTTGACGGCGGCGAATTCCAGGTGGTCTGCACGGCATTGTGCTCTATCATGCACTTCAATGGGGACGGGCCGGCGGCGCGGCCCTGCCCTGCTCCGCTCCAGCCGATAGGATTGTAAGGTGGCAACGGCCTAGCCCACTGCCACAGCCACGGCCTCTGCCAAGGCCCGTACGCAATGGACACACCTCCCGGCCACCACGGCCTCGGCCAGGGGCCCGCCTGAGCCTGAGCCTCAGCCACGGCCGCGGGGCTCCGCGTGCTGCGGGCACAGTGCTGGAACGCGGACGTGTCGCCCCGCCGGGCCCCGCCGGGCCGCGGCTCCAGGACGGACTGGACAATGGCGTTGGCGCGGCAGCCCCGGCGGCAGCCCCGGCCAGGCTTCACACTCCATTAGAGATAAGCTGGAGACGCGGCCGTGCAGCTCGCCCCGCCCCGCCCGACACAGGCAAAACTGCACCACAGCAGGCCGCGGTACGCCAGGCCAGGAGGACAGACGCTCTGGCAAAATTGTTTTCCCTGTCCGGGGCGGGGCGGGGCGGGCCGCGGAGGCTCGCGGGTGGGGGCTGCAGTGCGAGGTCATTCGCCAGCGGGCGGGCCGGGGCGGGCCGGGCCGAGCGCGCTCTCGGTCCGCTGATCAGAACCAGATGTCGCAGCCGCACATTTATACACCAGCCGTACCGTGCAAAAAGGAGGTCCGGGACCCCGGCCCGCGGCAGCCCGGGGACACAATATCATGCGGACCGTTCATGTTTCAGCGATTATATTCCCTCCGCAAAAAAGAAATAAAAATAAAATCATCAATGCGTCTGCGCGGCCACCGTCTGGTCACACGCGCAGTATTGAGAAAGGCTAAGTAGATGGCGGCGCGCACGCCGCACGGCCGCGACACGGATTCCACCGACGGCTACAATAAGAACGTCGTTGCGATTAATACGTTTGAAAAAGCCGATAAAATAGATCTCCGCAGATTGACGTTGATGGCCGCGCAATGTCATTACTGTCATACACGGCTCCATACAGGGCCGAGTGCGCCATACGCGCGCGCGGTGTGGATCGAAACGATACGGAGAGAAGAAAGAAGGGAAGAACGAAAGAAAAAGAAATGAAACATAAACACAAACCTCGCGACGCACTGGCCTGCGCTCGTTGTGCCAAAGCGGGCCAGGAGAGGAGTTTGGTTCGTCGCCAGCAGGCGCCGCCGCGACGCCACGCCACGCCGCGATGTGACTGGCTGACCGGAGCGGGAGCGGCGCCGCCAAACGGAGTTAGCACAAATGTAGCAACAAGCGGCGCGGGGGACGAAAAAAAAAATAAAAGTGCCGCGGAGCTGCGAGCTCGGCTCCGGCCGGCAGAAGAGCGCGCTAATGGAACGGACGGACATGAAAGGGGCGACGGGGCGTGACGTCACCAGCTCCGTGACAATCAGTGGGGAGGAGAGGAGAGCTGAGAGCCGTCGCGTCGCGTCCACCGCGCCAGTGTGAGCGCGGTATTTTTGCGTATTTTCGTGTACTACCAGTCGCAAAATAATTGACCCTGCGATACCCAGCGTACCCAGCGCGCGAGAGCCAGCTAAAGCCATGCTAATATTGAGTTGGCTAAACTTATTGATTTTTTTACCGCCTGTGTGCTGTCGGCAATGGATCCAGCTCACTCAGCCAAACTTTCAAAACAATATAAATTGCCGGAGGTTACAAGTCGGAATATCCCTCTGGGCGAGGACGGAGGACAAGACAATCGAGGCCGAAAGCAATGGGCTGAAGTGCACAGTACACCGGCCGCCAGCCGGTAAGCTAGGCTAGGCGCGCCTAGGCTAGTAGGCGCCTTGCTCTAGGCGTAACGGTCCGCCCCGGGTGTTTATCATTGTCTGCATATTTGAATGGAATGGCCGGGCCGGCCTGGCCTGGGCCCGTGCGAAGATGCAAATTCCCGATTGGCCGTGAGACGCACGGCGCACAGCGGCAGCTCGCCCCCCTCCCGCCCTACCCCGCCGATGCGCAAGCCAATTTCCCATACATCGCTGTCCCTTTTTAGGCACACACAGTGCCGTGGCTTCGCGCCGCTCCCTTCCCTTCCCATCCCATCCCCGCGCGCCCTTATACCGGCCCAGCCGGCAAGACTACGCAACAGCACACGCAAAAAGGGCTGTTGTTCGCTGATGCATCTTTCATGAGCACAAGATGCAGGAAGTTGTCGGACACACAGTGGTGCTGGCCTGGATGGACCAGGGCCTGGACCAGGGGGAGCCGCAGCGCGCCGTGTGTGCGCGGCAGAGATACAGTTTAGCGCCCCCCCCCCCCCCCACACACACATCCTACACAGCCACCTCACCGACACCGACGTAAGGGAAATTCAAATTACGTGGCGCCGTGGGTCTGGTGGTGTGATCTGCGATGCCCTTTCCCAGCTGGTGCCCCCCTCCCCCCAGCCCGCGTGCCGCTCTCACTCCAGTGACAACAAATTGATAGAAAGCTCCTCCGTGGAGGCGACACGGGGCCGGGTCGCGACGGGGCCTGCTACACTGCTGCCATCCGCCCGCCACCCTGCACGGGACACGCGCCCGGCCCGGCCCGGGGACACGCCATCCGGCACAGATTCCGTTTGTGACATTTCGTGCAGGTGGCTGGCTGTGCAGGTGGCCCGCACCGCCCCACCCCGCCCCGCCCCGCCCCGCTCGACAACTGCTCATTATTTTCGGTCACGTCCCTCGGGTGGCGTATGGGTCGCCAGCCCCGCGCGCCGCGCCGCGCTCGCCCGCGAACATCGCCATTCAGGTCGGCACGGCCGCTGTCGTGGCTGTGGGAACGTGGGGTGCTGAATGCATCACACTCACACTCACACTCACACACACACACACACACACACGCACGCACAACCACACACATAAGAGTCAAAGAGGTCACAAACAGTGGGGTTCCCATCCCTTAAATTAATTTCTACGGGGCGGAGGGCGCACATAGATACTGCATACGGGCAGGGCTGGCTGCTGGCTCCTTGCACTGGGTGTGTGAGCGAGAGAGAGTGAGGGAGAGAGAGCGGGCAGGTAGGCCCTACAGGCAGCACAGCGCGCGCGCTCTGGCGGCCGGTGCGCCCACTACGTGTGAGCAGCAAGGGCCTACAGGAGGGAGGGGGGAGAGGACCTCCGCCTTCAGGCCTCCAGCCAGGTCCCTGTCGCCCGGCCCCGTCCGGCCCCGTCCGGCCCAGCCACAACCAAGCCGCGTTATTATTTTCCGATGGTTACTCACCTCACCCCACCTCCCGCTCCACCAAGCCACGCCACGCCACCTCCTCCCACGTAGGCCGGGCCGCGCACCGCACCGTCTGTGTGTAAATACCAAGGCTGCTGCACAAACGGTAATTGCGGCCGGCCTGGTCTTTAGCAGCGCCAGTGTCGTCAGCCCCCGGCCCGGCCCGGTCTAGCCTCGCGCCGCCCTCACGCCCCTGGAAACAAAGAGTCATACATGTAAACGGAATGTAAAAGTGCGAGATGAGGGGAGGGGACGAGGCGAAAGCATTCGTGCGAGTACACCTGTGTTAAGCGGGGTGTATCTACACCTGCCTGCTAGGCAAAAACAGTCTTCCTTGTGGGGAA
This sequence comes from Frankliniella intonsa, assembly GCA_033675135.1. Lineage (NCBI taxonomy): Eukaryota > Metazoa > Arthropoda > Insecta > Thysanoptera > Thripidae > Frankliniella > Frankliniella intonsa. Next base: position 4,950,296 of record CM066253.1, read on the forward strand.
TTTGCCTAGGCACGCATAGCTACCACAGGTGTATTCTTGTCAAGTTTTTGCCTTCATTCGTGGCAACACTGGGGCTGGGTCGGCACCTCTGGACGTCTAGAGCAGCTCCGCTTACTACACACCAGTTAGCACGTCACGCAAAACACAATTCAGTTAAAGTGCGTTGAAATTCTTATCCTGCGTCAAACCGGGATGATTGGAGACCCGCAAGGTTGCAGGCAGTAGGATTGGAAGACGCCCTGCTTAGCAGCACCGGCAGACATGTCCGATCGCCATTCGAGTTACTGGTGTTGGACGCCTGCCCCGTGCCCCGCACCACCCCCGCTCCGCCCGGGCGGACCGGAAGGAGCGGGTAACGCAATTGCGAACATGCGCGCGTGTTCCACACGCATCTCTGTGCGTGGCGGGGCGGGGCGGGGGCGTGGCGGGCAGGGCCCTGCCGCCCCGCCGCGAGCCTAACTTGGAGCAGACGTGCTGCTCCTCTTCTCGTCCGGGCCGAGCAGCGCTGGCTCCGGGCGCTCCCGCTCCGGGTCGAGTTGAGCTGCGCCCGCTGCGCCCCGCGCTCGCCTCACCCGGAGCCCGCTGGTACGGGCGGCAGCCGCCAGGGCGCGCCACCAGCCGGCGCCGAGCGCCTCCGCGCCGTCGCTACCGGGAGAAAATTACATCACGACTCGGCGCAGCAAAAGTGGAGAACAAAGCGATGGATAAAGCCCGAAATTACTTCTCGGCGCGCGGGGCGGGGCGGGGCGGGGCGTGGAGACAAACCACACGGGTCACCGCCGGCCCGGGGCCAGGCCGCATACATCATCATCACCTTCCCACGCCCGCCCCGCCCCGCCCCGCCCCGCCCGGCGAGGAGCTCCTTGTGGTCCGGGCCGGGCGGTGAGCGCCTGGGGGGCCCGGGGGGCGGGGCGGACCGGCTTGCGCACAGTCCCCAATTCCATACTGAGCCGAAAGACGAATATAACACACGGCACTCTCGCGCAGTTATAGTCAATTTAGAGGTAGTGTAATGAAAGTAAAAACATTCTAGAATGACAAAATTGAATTTTGAAAAATACAAACGACACTGAAGTTTTATTAACTTCGCGGAGCACCCGCGCTTTGTAGGTTCGGCCACTAGGTGGTCCTTCGCCTCCGGGCGTGCGTCGCGGTGTGCTGCGGGTCCCGGGTGACACCTCACCTCGCCCCGCCCCGCCCCGCCGGCCGGTGCGATGGTCGTGAGCTATTACCACCAGCCCAGCCCGCCCCGCCCCGCCCCGCCCCGAGCGGCTCCTGGCTCCATTTCCTGCCGCACCTTAATTGTTTGGCCGCGGTGCGGCGCGGCGTTTCTCCTCCTTCAACGTCATCGCCGCGCCGTGCCGCGCACACCACCTCACCTCACCCCGCCCCGCCCCGCCCCGCCCCTCCCCCGCTGGACGTGCCCCGCCCCGCCGACCGTGATTCACCTGATACGGGGTGGGATTGACACTGAAAATGCAAAATCATAGTCCCTGCTCGGCTCAGCTCGGCTCCCGAGGCGCTCCTCTCCGCCCAGGTCCATACCCGAGCGTGCGGCCGCGCAGCGTGGGGTTCCACCTTCCTGATAATAGCCCTGTAGTGCGTGAGGACGGACCTGCCTGGTCACGTGTGAGGAGGATTAGGCGCCCCGCCCCGCCCCGCCCCGCCCCGCCCCGCCCCGCCCCAGACCAGCCGTGAGACTGGCTGTAGCACAGCACCCGCGGACCTCATTTACACCTCACGCACACAGGGACGTGTGTGTCCCTTTCGCACTGATCTGCGACAATAAAGCAAATGTGTGACCAGTAAAAGACGCATGTATACGAACTATTTGGGCTACACCACAAAAAAATCATCAGAAACAAGTGTCCTTTATTTGCAAACGGCCCTTCTTCTGTCAAGTTATATAAGACTAAAAATACAGGTGGTTTTTCGAATTGTTCCGAAGTGCCATAAGTAGCCTTAAGTTTCACAGTAAATAGCCTAGAACTCCTTTCGAGTTTTAGAGCCATTTCCACAAGGCCTGACAAGACTCAAAAATGCCCTTTTCGAAATGTGTATCGCAAGTTTTCACGGATCACAATAAGACTTTATCTTTTATCCTCCATGGGGACACATAAAAAGCCCTCTGTTCACCTATGATTGGGCGCCGGCCAACTCCCAATGTTTGCCGACTCTATTGGACGCATTGCGCGCGCACACACACACACAGACACGCACGAATTCTCTCACCCACACCCAATTGATCACAAGACCCCGCAGTAGGAAGGCGGGCGGCTTACAGGATGCAAGCGTAAATCAAGGGATATGAAATGGAATCGAGTTCGGTTTCGCTGCAATTGCCTGGCGGGCTATACTGGCCGTCTCGCCCCGCCCCGCCCGCATCGCCAGACGGTCCCAGGGGCGTGCTCTCCGTACCTGCGAGGGGGTTCACACTTCTGCGCCCCGCCGCGCCCCGCCGCGCCCCGCCGCGCCCCGCGCTTGACGGAAATGCACTTGGCTCTGCTATCGAAGGCTCACAGGCACGTGGCCCCTCGCTTATGGGCGGCGGGGGAAATACAAGCCGCTTCGGCCGCCCCGCACCGCGCGGCCTAAGAGTCGGATTCAATTTGGCGGCGAGCAGCCAGCCTCTCCAGGCAGAGCCGCCCCGCCCCGCCCCGCCCCGCGGTGCTGCGCCGCGCGGCAGCCTCTCCGGCCGCCGCCGAGGTTTTGTCGCCTACCGACGCACCTTTCCAGACGCGGTAGAGAAAAAAGACGGGAAAATTAGTTAACCACCGGTCGTGTCGTTTTCTCCTCTTTTTCCACACGCCGAGGCGAGGTCTCAGCCCGGGAACAAAATTGAATTTGAAAGGCAAGCTGCTGCCGCCGCCGCCGCACTGCTTTGACGGACGTAAGGGAGCCAGGCGGAGCAGCCAGGCCACCTCCCCTTCTCTCCTCTCCTCTCCCTGTCTCCGTGACTCGTGACTGCAGCCCGGCCCGCGGACACAAAAAAAGTTGATGGTCTCCTCCTCCGGCATGGCGGGCGGGCCGGAGGGCCGGAGCGCTCGCTAGTGCTGCTGGACCCGGATCACCGCGCCGCGCCGGGGGGCGTCGGCAGCGCTAACTCCGTGCGTCAAGGTCTCCCGCCGCGCCGCGGAGGTAGGCAACCCATCCGGCCCACGCGCAGCGCCCAGCAGCAGCAGCAGCAGCGCATCCGAGAAACCAACTGAGGACAAATCAAAGCCACTGCTGCTGCGAAAATGAAATATTCTCTATAAAATTTTCGATTGTCGCCCGTGGCTGCTCGGTAGCGAAATGCTAATAAACACGCGGTGCCGCAGCGAAAGTAAAACGGAGCGAAAAGCCTTTTGTTGTGACTTAAGGACCTCGGCCTGCACAGCGGCGCGCGGCGGCGTGGCGGCTGTGAGAATGCCTTCCAAGCATTGACAAAATATATATCTATAGTCCAGGCAGCAGCGGGAAATAGGAAATGGAAAATACGCGGGCCCCCCTACCCCTGCCAATATGACTCGAAGCTTATTATATTTTTAATTCGCCCCCAGCCCGTCACCTCACCGCCCCCAGGCGGCCCCCGCAGCCCCCGGCAGGCCCGGCCCGGCCGCCCCCATTGTGCCGCGGGAATAAAGCACGACGCAAATTAGGTGCACTTGTTGGCCCGGGCCTGGACCGCACGCTCCAGGAGGCATGGGGGTAAATCTGGGTCTCCGCGAGAGGTGTTGAAGGGGGGAGAGGGAGATAGAGATAGAGAGAGAGAGAGAGAGAGAGAGAGAGAGAGAGAGAGAGAGAGAGAGAGAGATAGAGAGAGAGAGAGAGAGAGAGAGAGAGAGAGAGAGAGAGAGAGAGAGAGAGAGAGAGAGAGAGAGGGAGGGAGAGAGAGAGAGAGAGAGAGAGAGAGACGAGCAGACAAACGAGTCGCACCTGGCGGAGTCATCGCGCGGTACTCGTGGCGCAGCGAGGCCGCGCAGCGCAGCGCAGCCCGGCCGGGCCCCTCACAAACCGAATTAGCAGCGAAGGGCGGGGGATAAAGGGCACAGAGTGGCGGGCAAAGTGCCTCCTTCCTCGGCACGCCCTCAGGGGGCGCGCGCGCCCCGCCCCGCCCCCACCCCCACCCCGCGCGCACAACTTGCGCCCTCCGACACATTGTTCGATTCAAAGTCAAACAATTAACGGCAGAGCGATGCTCCCTTCTCCGCCCCACCCCACCCCGCCCCGCCCCGCCCCCGCGCTGCCAGCTGTAGGCAGTCCGTCAGTTGATTGTGGCACGGGGCGGGGCGGGGTGGGGCGGCCGCGCGGCAGATGGGGCGCGGCGGGGTAGCAGGGTAGGGCGAGGTGGGGCCCTTTTAGCAGCCCCTTTCGGAGCCCTTTTCCAAAGTCCTGCGCGAGCCCTTTGTTTCCCAGAGCGGGCGAGGCGCGAGAGGGAACGCCCAGTCGACAGGGGCCGCAGCCGCGCGGCGCGGCGCCCCCATGCAGAGGTCAGCCCAGCCCGGTCACTTCATTATTTTATGGCCCTTCTATTTCGGATATGGATTTGCACTGACCTTGTGTTTGTGTTTTCAGAGAATGCCACGTTTCGCTCGGAGATTAAAAAAAAGGAACAGGAACAAACCAATTTCAGTTTCCGACCAACCGACTTTAGTTTCCAAATTACTTCTTTCCAGTAAGAAGTCAAGGTCCCGCAAGGTCCAGTTTATTCTCGCAAAACAGAAGTGACAATTACAAACGAAAATATTTGTCTTTGCGTCCTTTCACCCTACGCTTTCCCAGAGTGCACGTTCGGGGTGGAAAAAAAAATCCCCAGTGTTTGTCGTTGCGCCCTACTTGCGAGGAATAAACTGTTCAAGCCATCCGCGTCACGATACATTAGGTGGCGTAACGCTTTACAAACGCGTCGTGTGTTTTAACGCGACCAAGCGTGACATTGCGCTACATCGACCCGCCGCGCCGGCAGAGTGCGGGGGGGTGCAGGCAGAGGCGGGCAGGGGGTGGAGAGGGCGAGGGGGGGGGGGGCGGAGGGGGTCAACAAGAGAAATGTTGCACTGGACGTGCGCCCCCTCCCACCCGCCGTGCTGGAAATCCGCCCGCGATAAAATTACCAGACTCGGAAAAGGAGTCTATTTCGGTGAAAACCAGCGGAAAAAACAGCGAGGCGTCGGCCGGGCGCGGCGGGGCGTGGCGGGGCGTGGCGGCCGAGAGGCGGCACGGTGATGCACGGCCAGCCGGACAGATAGGGATATGGCGAAACGAAAAATCCCGATGGCGTCGGTTCCGGCCCATTACCCGCCGGGACTTACGACTCTCCGCCGTTACCCCCTTTCCCGTTTGGATATTCCGGGGGGTTGAAAAAAAAAGCGCGGCGGAAAAACGGCTGTCCGGCCGGGCCGCGCGGCGTGGGGGCGCGTAGCGGGCTGGACAGATAGGACTCGCACGCACTGCATATTTATTACAATATTCATCTGGCCGCACGATGTGTCTACCGGCAAAAAGAGAACCTCACCCGGATAAACCGCGCTTTTACATTTGGTGCACTGGATTTCTATGACGGCTCTCCCTGTAGTACAAACATACTCATACCCAAGCTTACTTTCTTCGCGCATTGCTCTTTCTCAAGAGGCCTATCGTCGCGCAAGTAACTGATCGTGAGTTGTTTTTTTTTTTTTAAAGTAACATCGTTATTGTGCTCGTTCTAGTGAAGTGTCAGACTTAGCCTTGAATCGCTTGTACGCCTGACAACAGGGACCGAAGTACCGCAGGCTCTCAGCATCAGCAGTTCGTCACACGGTAAAAACAATGTCTGATTATTATTATTTTTTAAGAAAAAGGGAACAATTGGAAAGAATCCAGCAAACAGAAATAAGTAAAAGAGTGAGAGAGAAGGGGAGGAACAAAGACAAATTGTGAAACAGGAGTCGGCGATAGAGAGAAGGGGGATAGGAGAGAGAGGCGGGCAGGCGGGCCTATCGCGCATGTTAATTTCTTGTTTACTTTGAGCGCCGTAAATCAGCGACAAGCAGTTTAGCCGCGGGGTCAGGCCGGCCACAGCCCGCCCCGCCCATGCCTCGTAATGACGACCGTTGTCACATTCTACACGACATTACAGCATGTATAAATACATGAGACCTCTTTACGGGCGCGCTGATTGGAAACGCACGCTGCAGTTAATCCTGTCTTATTGCGAGCTCTACACGACGAAGCAGAATATGATAGTATTAGTCTATTTCGAATTTCGCCTCTCTCATTCCTAAGAGCCACCAACATTTATATCGAAAAGAGAGAGAGAGAAAAAAAAGGAAGACTTAGAAACGGGCGACCACTACTAAGCTATAGATGGACAAGGAAAAGGGTAATTAATTTACCCTTCCGGAGGCGCAATTAGGTTGATTATCAATTTTCGAATGGAAATGCGTTGGGAGAGGACCAGCACCAGCACCGCCTTCGTGGCGGCCTGGCAGTCAATCTCGCCAGGCCGGAGCCGAGGCGCCTGGCCTGCCTCAGTCCCCAACACAAACACCACGGCCGTGCCGAGCCAGCTCTCATTACTGCACCCAGAGGAGCGCTCGTGTACTTGAATTTCTCATGTACAATTTAGCGCCCGATTCAAGCCTAATTTAGCCGCGAAGGGGAACGATTCGAAAACAAATTGGGGTTGATTTGAGCCCAAGTAATCAAGCACAATGATACTTGAAATTATCAGGTGGCTTACAATTTACATTGCGCATGATACAATACGCACAGGGTGTGCACTGAACACAGCCCAGGCAACCTTGGGTGCTGGGCCAAGTGGACGCCAATTTTACTCCAGTTGACACTTTAACCAGTGCAGAAAACCCTCAATAAAATCCGAATGCCACGCCTTTCTGGGTGTGGGCGACCAACAAACTTCTGCAGAATTGCTGGCGGTGGTGAGTAGTAAGAATACCCACTCTCTACTTCCACCTCTGCAAACGTGACGCGGCGAAAGTTACGCCGCGTAACGCGGAACGTGACGCCATTAAGGGGATACACACCCTGAGGGGGACTCCGCGCAGCGCGTAACTGTCACGGGAATCATTCACGCGGGGAGGTCACAGCGCCACCATCATCGGCTGGCAAATTTGTTGCCGATATCAGTCGAGCGAATCAAGACGTGTGGTCGGGGCTGAGCGGCTGCGCGTGAGCGTGAGAGTTGCGCCAGGCACTGAGCGTGACACGTCCAGCCCGGCGCAGCACAGTATCACACATACAGAGCACGACAGGACGCTTGCAGGCCGACAAAAGATAAGCTTTACCCTCATTCCCCCTGAAATCGAAGCCGTACCAACTGCAACGTGAACAATGCAATTTGCGTTCCCACAAGCCGAAAAGTTTTCAATTCAAGGACCAATGCTAATATTTTTCGGAAACATTGAGTTGAATTCTATCGCAAAATTGCACTGCTCCGCGCAATTCATCAGCGTTCCTCTTGGAACAATAAGTACGAGTTATTGCGTTTTTGTATGGAGAAAAGTACGTGTTTCGAAGGCTCTGCAAGGCCGCTGGTGCGCTCTAAGTAAAGCCTAGATGCATCTTTGACTTTTGAAGTTCCCCCACCCCGCGCGCCAGTACCGGGACTGCTGAGGATTATCAGCGAATGAGTTATTGCTCGGTGTTGCCGGCTGACGGCTGCGCGGGCCAGAGAGCGCGAAGCAGGTGAGTTTAGGAAGGAGAGAGAGAGAGAGAGACTTGGGAGGAGAGTAATGGAGGATTAATAACGAAATTGCTTTCCTCCTACGCGGAGACGGCAACGCACTTTAGACGGGCTTGCTTCCCAGACAGTGTGGTTAGCAGCCAATCTCAAATCGTTTTGACTTTCGATATTAGCGTGATGTCAGTTTCACCTGTTTTTCACAGCTAATGACACTGACGACGTTCTAGCCCACTGAAACTGAAAATTCAACTGTGCGAATGTCGCGAATTCACATTCGCACACTTGGACAAAGTAAAGATATATCTTTACCTCATGTATGAATTTTCCTAGAAATGTAACACACGTGTCGGGTCAAGTATGCGAATAGAAATCAACACATGCACGAGTGCGCTATACATTAGCGTGTTCTCGTCTGTTGCAGTGAGTGTTCATACGACATTACGGTGCGGGCCTGTGTGTCTCATGCGAGTCGTTGGCCGGCCGGTCGGTGCCGATGCACGGCGCGCCCTACGTCCCGCAGAGAAAGAAATCCCTTCCCCCCGCGCACGCAATCCGCGTACTGATCAGAGCACACACGCGCCTGAATAATAGATTGCTTAACAAGTGCCCCGCCCGTCCCCCGAGGGGCTCGGCTCCGCGTAACAGATGAGCGCCTGAGCGTGTTTTGCTGCTGACCCTACTAATCGCGACCTCCCGTCAGCGTGGCTGGCACCCCCACCCCTGGTCCAGGGCTTCGCGGCGCTTTTAGGCCTCTGACCCGCGATCCAACTGCGGGCCGCCGGCCGCGGACGCCCCGGCAAGGCGGGGCAGGGACGTCCAGAGAAATGCCTCACAGTGGGACAAGGGTTTTGCGACTTCAGGAGTGTAAACGACGGAAGGGGAAGTTCTATTGCTGTTACCACATTATTGTGATACAAAAAAAAAGTTATAAAAAACAGAAACCTTGTGGAGATTTTTTTTTCTAATCTTCTTTCGCACCTCTTCACCTGTTTCGGAGTCTCACCTCTGACCGGGACGCGCAGCGCAGCACGGCAGGCCCGTCCCAGCAGCGTTATTAGCGCCAAACAGGCCCGAGCCAATCAGCTCTACTTCTCCTTACCTTACCCCCCTCCCGGACGCACTCGGAGCGTAGGGGCATCGCAGATACGAAACTCAAGAGGGAGTGAGAGAGCGAGAAGGGAAAGAGAGTGGGGGCGTAGAGGAGGGGGGGGGGAGAGAAAGACGCCCCATCTTAGCCTTTCGGGCCTCTCAGTGCGTGCGCGGGCGTGCGAAAGGCGAGATTGGGCGCTCAGCACGCCCGGGCCGGGCCGGCGCGCTCAGCACGTGATTTGGACCCGAGTGGCTGCGTGGCGGGGCGGGGGCGGGAGGAGGCCTCTCAGCACAAGAAAGGGCTGAGGGTGAAAGGGGGGGGGAGGGATATTTTTCGCGTGTCTTTTACCCGTCCCTTCCATTATCCCTCGGTGTGTGTTTGTGTGTGCGAGAGAGAAGCGAGGGAGGGAGTGAGTCAACCTCATCGAGTTAGCCGGGGCGACCGAAGACGGCTGCCCCCCTGCCCCCTGCACCTCACAGAGATTGTCGCGGACCCTAGTTCGTTAGCCGACGCCGGAAAAATTCCCGCCCAACGGTACGTGGCCAAGCAGCACAGCCCGACACCGCCTCCACCGCGGTCCGGACGGAGCGTCTGCTACCCCCTTACGATGGGCTTTCAAACACACCCCCCGCCCCGCAGCGTAGTGCAGCCTGCGGTGAAATTCACCGTAAGCTTTTATTAGAGCGGGCAGGGAGAGGCTAGGGTCCCGGGTCCTGAAGTCCACAGGCCAGCCCGGCCCGGCGCGCAGCGGCGCAGAATGGCCGGCTGGGGACGCATCCGTCCCGTCCAACGCGCACGGCCGCCCAACCAACCCGGGGCGACGCGGGGCGCAGAAAGAAAAACAAACCACTAAAGCAAGGAAAAGTAAAAGGCCGGACCGCGGGGCGTGGGGCGGGGCGCGCAAACCCCCGCGCGCGCTCCGCGACGAGTTGGCGATGGGATTATCCCCTCCCGTGTCCTCCATATGCATGCTGCTTTTAGGGAGACGCGGCACCCGGCACCCCCTGGCCTGGGCTGAACGGGGCTGGGACCGTCTGCAGGCGGGGCGAGGCGGGGCGGGGCGAGGCGAGGCGGGGCGGGGCGAGGCGGGGCGAGGTGGGGCGAACTCCGCGGCGTGGCACCGCGCTGACAATCACATCGGCCCGCGCCTGTGTGCGCGTGTGTGTGTGTATGTGTGTGTGTATTCAAGTCTCACCCGGGGGAGCGGGTGCGGGGACTGTTCCGGTTCGTTAGAGGGAGTCTCTCTCGCGCCCACGCCCCGCCACGCCACACCCCGCTAGGGGAGCGGGGAGCGAGGCTAGGGCGGGGCGGTGCGGTCTGAGGCCGGGAGGGCCGGGCCCAGGGTTCCTCCTGAGTCACTCACCCCGTCCAGGGCGCGTCCCGCTCGGTCCCGGTCCTCCGCCCAGGAACCACCTTTTCCTCCCCGGAGAGGGGGCGGGGCGGGACGTACTTCTTTCTGAATCAGCGAGGCGGGGGCCCGAGCCCGAGCCCCGGGCCAGAGGGATGTGTAATCAAGACTGCCCATCCCCGTGGGGGCGAGAGAGTGAGCCAGAGAGAGAGAGAGTTGAAATGAGAAATCTTCAGCAACTGTATAGCCAGTGCGGAAGACGCACTGTCCCCATCGCCGGCGGTGTTGTGATGAGAAGGAAAATGGCTTGCTCGCGACAACAACTGCGAACGCGACGAGCACAGGGCAAAGAACGCCCTGGCATTTCCGCGCGCTGTACCGGCTGGCGCACCCCTCTGGCGGGGCGGGGCGGGGCGGGGCGGGGCGCTCATCCTAGACCGGGAGGGGCGACACTGCCGCGCCGCACCGCGCCGGGCCCCACGTGGCGCGCACAGGCTGTTAATTCCAAATGCCGTGGTGTTAAACGCACCGCGATTCTCTCTCTCTCTCTCTCTCTCTCTCTCTGACACTTGCGCCTTCCCGGCGTTCAAGGCGGCCCATCCCACTGCATCAGATGCACAATGAAAATACGTCCGAGCGCGGCGCGGCGCGAGGGGCTACGGGGATGTGTGAGGGTGTGGGGGAAGGGCGCGGGGCAAGCGAGCGGAAGTAAAGGCGGGCACTGTAGCGCACTACTCGGTGGGGCCCCGCCCCGCCCCGCCCCGCCCCGCCCCGCCCCGCCCCGCCCCGCCCCGCCCCGCCCCGCCCCGCCCCGCGAGACATTCCCGCCCGCCCCGCCCGGACTGTTTATGAATGTTTGTTCGCGCGCCGGCCGCTAGGGGCGCGGGGCGAGGCGGGGCGCGCACGTGTGCTCGCTTTACGGCGCCCGGAAGTGAATCAAGACGTTTATCGTTGCCCCATTACTGTGCGTTACCACATCAGCGGAGGGAACTCATCTCGGCCCGGCCGGCGCCCCCCGCCCCAAATATCACCCGGTCCCACGCCTGAGGTCGGCGCGTGCGAACGCTCGGAGATTACGGACTAAACGACTCGACGAAATACACCTTTCAATTTAGCACCGCGTCCCCAATAGTACGTAAACGACCCTCTCCGGCGAAGGTACCCCCATCTCGTGACTACTAGTCCGTAATTATTTCTCCAAATGGTATGAACTATTCCGCGCACCGCGTTCTCCTCGCTTAACCTCGGCGGGCTCAGCCACGGGACGAATTTGAATCTAATGTTTACCACCAAGTTGTAAGTGTAGGTGGGGTAGGCGCGCGTGTGTGTAGGGGGTATAGGGAAGGGATTTGTGTCTGTGTGTGCTCGTGTGTGTGTGTGTGTGTGTCAATCTGTTCACTAATGCAGCCCAATAGCGTACGACCCCGCCCGTAATTCAGAGCCCCGGGTGCCGGCCGCCCCGCCCCACCCCGCCCCGCCCGCCCCAGATCTGCTTAAGACCCTGGGCCCGGCCCGGCCCTTCCCAATCGAGCCGCAGTATAACTGGATACACAACGGACCCATCAAACCGAACAGCAGGGCGACCAATTAAATCCACGATGGAGCGGCGGCGCGATGCGGCGTGGCGTAGCGTAGCGTGGCCGCCTGGCCCGCTGGGTATTTGCACCTCACAAGAAATATTCATTGGCTTTGGTTATTTCCAATTATTCACAGATTGCAGCGGCCTGGCGGGGCTGGGTGCCCCCCGCCTCGAAGAGGCCAAAAGAGAAAAGAAAACTCGGAGGGACCACTTTAGACAAGCGCCCCACCCCGCCCTGCCCCGCCCCGGCGGCGTTATTGAGGCGCCCCGGCCCGCTGAGTGATTTCATTGGTTTCGCTATTAGCTTTCTCTAAGTACGCGGCCGGGCGGGGCAGAGCAAGGCGGGGTGGGGCGGGGTGGGGCGGCATGAGGCGACGGCGGCGCCGCGCCCGATGCCATCGGAATAAACTCCAACTCATTCATTCCGAGCAAAGTGTTTTCTGAGTGCTTGTATCGGCCGGCTTCCGGTCCGCCCCGCCTCGCCCCGCCGCGGCGCCCCGCCGGCCGCTGCTCCTCAGCCAGCCGGAACGCCCGGCGGGGTAGGCCAGCCCGGCGAGCAGGGCCGCGCACTGAGAGGCCTACCTGCCGGGCGCGCACCGCACTGCACCGCACACCGCACTTATCGCAGGCACCGCGTGCTTTTACGATGAAATGAAAGTTAACTTTGAAAGCACGACTAAATAACTCTTGTTCACGATGCTGAAGGTACATTTCCTGGTACAGTTACATCAGCTGTAACGCTAATCTATTTTAGTCTTATTTCTCGCTGGTTCTGCCCCGCGTCTGCGATCTTTTCTTCAGCACGGCAGCGTCCTGGGCCGCGGCGAGGGCTACACTACACTACGGATGGCGGGACAGCTCAGCCCAGCCCGCCGCCCCTCCGCCTCCCGCACACACGCATTCCACGCCTTCAAAGAAAGGCGCGGGGCACATGAAGTGGAAAAAAGCCGCATCACCGCTGCCCGCCCCAACGAGTACGAGGCGGAGGCGATCGTCCGCCTCCCCCGCCCCACCTCACTCGCCCCACCCCGCCCCGCCCCGCCTCACCGCGCAGCGCGGTGATTGTGCACTTATTTCCTAGCGCGTCACATCAAACGTGAAATTGTTGCGCCGCGCTACTGTTTTGCCGCGGGTGCGTCACCCGGCCACCTTCTGTGAGAGGGGGGGGGGGGGAATGTCTGCACATAGGGGGAAAGAAAGTTCTTTATGCTATTAAATGAAAGCTACACAGGAAAATCGCCGTCTTATAATACCCACTCCGATTGGCAGTGCCCGCAGTGTGATAATATCGGGCAAAATGGTTGAGCAAACTCGATGGTGATGATGGATTCCGATGAAGACGAGTCGCAAAGCCAAGTGGACTCGGAATAAAACGGTAAAAACGAATGAAGCAAGGCGTCGCAAACGAACGTCAGCGAAAGAAGGTGTGTGTGCCGCAGCCAAGGGATAACTTTAAAATTATTTTTGAATGCGCACGTGTGGGGGCCGCGCGGGGGCGTGGCGTGGCGGCTCCCTACCAGCAGCAGTGTGCACATATTGAAGTCCCAATCACACAGCCCGCCGCGCCGCGCCGCGCCCGCTCGCAGCGGAGGGGAGGGGAGGGGAGGGGAGGCCAGGGCAGGGCCGCTAACCCTCGGCTCTGTCTTCCCTCCCCTTAGCTCCCACCTACACGGCTCGCTCGTGTGATTTTAAACCAACTCCTGATTCAGTTTAGTTTAACCGCTTGGCTTGAGCGGGGACAGTCTTCTTGAGTCCGACTGAAGGCTGGGGCAAGAGCGGTATGGCACGCAAAGACACAGTGAATCACACCGTAAGCTACGATAAACAGAAGGAAGACCACCGTAACGTTTGGTACAAAAAAAAGTTGACGTCAGCTACAGTAAAATTGAAATTCAATGTAACCTGCTTCGCCCCGCTTCACCGCGCTCTCCTTAGATCCGCAGATCAGCACATTTCATTAAGACGGCCGGGGATTAATCAGCAGCAAAAATAGCAGAAGGCGCCGGGCGCAAGGCGCAAAAATCCCAGGAGGCATTCACCGTGCCGCCGCCACCGACAACGGAGCGGGGCGGAGCGGGCCGGGACGAGGACTCGGGTCCTCTCTTTTCTTCGCCTTCCAGGCTGATCAGCTACCCCACCCCCACCCCCGGCCGCGGGCACGAGCGCGGGACCAGGGGCCAGGCTAGCGGAGGATTAATCTGGATTAAAAATGGGCGTCTGGAAGTCCAAACGCGCTGCACGGCCTTGCACTTACCGCGCGACGGTGATGGAGAAGGAGGAGGGGGCGCTGCGGCCAGAGAGAGAGAGAAAAGGGGGGGGGGGGTAAGATAGGGTGGTAGAAGGGACGGGACGGCCGGGGTGTGAAATGGCTGTAGTGGAGGGCGAAGGCCTCAGGCCTCACGAGATGGTGGGGTAGCCCTGCCTGCCTGCCTTCCAGGGGTGGTTCAATTCATCGAGTTACTTGAAGGGTGAAAAGTCGAAAACACGGCAGGAATTTCCGAACAAGAAATGGAGGCGAGCGCGAGTGAAGGCGCGCGGACCGGGCGGGGCGGGGCGGGGCGGGGCGGGGCGGGGCGGGGCGGGCGCGGAGGGGTTGAATAGGAGGAGGCGAGATGGGGCGAAGAAAATTGGAGGCTGGTTGCTGTGTGGCAGGGCCTGGCGGGGCGGGGTGGGGCGTGGCGAGCAACGCTAAGGCGCGTCTCGCCAAGACCCAGGAGGGCCTTGATGACCGGAAAGGCGTAGGAAAGAAAGTGCGTCGGGATTCTAAGAAACTATGATCAAGGGAGGAGGAAGAAGGGAAGGAAGGCGAGGCAGCCGAGCGCGAGGAGGGGCGGCACCAGGCTCGGGGAAAGCGGGGAGGGGGCGAGAACTGCGGTAGTTAGTGAGTGCCGGCCGGACCGGACAAGGGGAGCGCCCAGCCCAGCCCTGAACCACCCTGAACTGAACACGTGGACCGGACGATTGCTTTCGAAGGGAGAGGGCTGCGTGCGTGCGTGCGTGTGTGTGTGTGTACAGCATCGGTCCACCTCGACCCTGGGGGGGCCAGTCACACAGCTGCTGTTTGTTTGCGCTGACTAATTACATGCGGCAGGTGTCCACGGGTCGCGGCACACTCCCTCCAGTACCAGCGCCGCGCCTGAGAACACCGCGCACCCGGGCGGGGCGGGGCGGGGCGGGGCGGGGCACGTCCCCAGTCGAGCCCTTCGTGGCCTGACCCCCGGGCGGACCGGGCCCCCGCCCCCACTGGTGCATTATTGAGGTTAATTACACGGCCGAGGCGGGGCGGGGCGGGGCGGGGCGGACCGCGATGCTGCGGGCTGCCCGCCCCCGCCCACTCGGGGGTCCGCCTCGCCCCACCCCGCCCCGCCCTGCCACAGTCCCCCTAGGACGTTTCTCTCCTTCCCAGCAGCAGCCCCCGCCCCGCCCCGCCCCGCCCCGCCCCCGCCTCTGCCTTGAGCAGCGCGGCGCTTCCCGCGGCGCCGCACAAAAACCCCAAATCTGTAAATGGAGTGCTAATGCCGCGTACAGCCGGTATGCAAATGGCTGGCCGGCCCGGCGCGGGCCACCGCGGCTGGCCATGCAAATCTGCCACCGGGAAGGAATCATCTCTCTCTCTCTGTCTCAGGCGGCGCGGCACGGCGCGGAGGTTGCTCCCGCGACTTGGACTAATAGATCAGCGCCACCGCCACCCCGCCCCGCCGTATTCGTCAACTTCTCGAGGCGCACTCGACTCGACTGCGGGGCGGGGCGGGGCGGGGCGGGGCAAGGCACGGTGGCGCCGTGGGCCTATTCCACGAATGATGAGCTCCGCGACGACGGACTCCTTTGGAACGAGGAGAGTCCCCCCCGGCTCCTTTCTTTTGCTTCTCAGGGCTCTACTCCACGCCTTGCCGTGGGGTCCCCCTGGGCCCTCCCCCGCCCCTCGCTGTTGGTCTACTTGTACGTTCATGCACACACTAATAAAGACGGTTCCGAGGTCTGGAGGGGGACTACATACCGCGCCTGTTCTGCCAGTGGCCGACACAGGAAAAGGAGAAGGATATTATTACTATGACTATTACTTATTACTGCAGTTCTCTTTAGCTTCCTCTCTCCCTCATTCTCTCTGTCCCCTCCCCCTCTCTGATAAGACCGGCCCGTAAAGGCGATACGCGCCGTGACTGTCCGACGGGCTAATGCACGAGAAGTCTAGATAACATTCGTCCGTTATTCGCGGCCAAATTGCGCAGATCCTGGCGAGAGAGAAAAAAAAAAACAAAAGAGAGTCGAAACGAGGAAAAAGAAAGAGACAGGGCTACACCGCGCAGCGCTGCGCGTGTGCCCTGCCCGGGCGATTCGAGCGGGCAAATATCATTTCCCTTTTGGCCTGCATCATCATCAGCGCACCCTCCCGAGCTCTCAGCTCTCCTTTGTTTTCATTTGCAGTTTCGCCCCCTGCGGCCTCGGCTGGTGCGGCCCGCCCTGGCCCGGCCCGGCACCCGGCAGGGGCGTCAAGGGAGGGCGGAGATATGCACCAAATCGCCAGCAATTAAGCGCCGCGCAAAAGGAAATAAAGGAAGGGTGAACAAGTCACCGTCTGATGAGGAGGGGGGAGGAGGGAGGAGGACGAAGAGCAGTGCATAGTGGAGGAGGGGAGTCTCGCATAAGAAAGCGGCCTGTTCGTCCCGGCGTCATTTCCTTACTAATTAGATGAGTCGGTGATTAAGAGACTCTCCCCCGGGGGAGCCCTGCAGCAGCCGAGAGAGAGAGGGAGAGAGAGAGAGAGAGAGGGACAGAGAGAGAGAGAGAGAGAGAGAGAGAGAGAGAGAGAGAGAGAGAGAGAGAGAGAAACCCCTGCGCAGTGCGATCAGCACAGATACCAAAGCATTTCGCTACCGTGAGACAACCCGGAGATATATAAGTTAGGGGGGTGACCCGGCGGACCAGGCAGCAGGGCGGGGAAAAGAAAATGAAAAGCTGAGACGCCCCGGCCGCCCCGCCCCGCCCCGCGCGGAGACTGCGGGGAGAGCAGCGCTGGCCGCAGTGTATCGGTGGCGGCATAAACTCGTGCATTACAGCGCGAGGGGTAGCAGGGCGGCTGAGGCGGGGCGGGGCGGGGCGGGGCGGGGCGGGGCGGGGCGAGCTGAACTTACGAGCCTGCGGTGCGAGCGGAGCCAGCGGAGCACAGCCCCGAAGCCGCAGCACAGGGGGAAGTGTGTGTAGCGAGGAACAAACACGTCCGAGGTGCGCAACCGAATTATTTTCTGTCTTTTTATTTATTTTTTTTCCTAGCTATATCCCGCGCCGCGTAACACCTCGACCCACGACATCAAAACTTGCCGCCACCACAACCGCCACCGTATCTCGTGGGGCCACCAGGGCTTGTTCCGCCTGAACGGAACACATGCAGCTCGGCCTGGCCACAGCCCCCTTGGACTTTAGAGAAACTCCCAATCCCAACGGCGCAATTAAGTTGTCAAATGAGCTGTCGGCCGAGAGATCTTCCGGTAATGGGCCGGAACCGGCGAAACGACCGGAGTTACCTCAAAGATCGCCAACTTGGTGGAGCAGGCAAGGGCAAGTGGGGGGAGGGGGGGATCAGCGCCCCGCGGAATACACAGGGAGTACATTTGAAGTACGCGAGTTGTCGAAAATAGCAAAGCTTTTCTCGATTCTCGTAGATGTGAGTATACTGCGAGTCAGAAGAAGGGCTCAGGGGAAAAGGGTCGGGTGGGAGGGGAGGGGGGAGGGAGGTGGGGGGACCACCAACTAAAGCAGCGCTATTGCAAATACTTTAGCGCGATGAGATTTGTTGCGGCTGCGGCCCGCCCCTGTTTGCCGTGTCAATAAGCGTGCCTGGTGGGCACAGGCACAGCAGGCCGAGGACGACGTTCCGAGGGCGGGGCGGGGCGGGGCGGGGCGGGGCGGGGCGGGGCGGGGTGGGGCAAGGGCACAAGGGATGGGGCGGAGACTGCGGATTCTCTCTCCCGTCCAACTAGCAGCGCGTCGAGGTTGACCGAACGCGCGTAACTCAGGCGGCGGGACGCGCACTCGAACCATCGCTGCTCTCACGGCCCCTGGCAGGCACCGGGTAGGCAACCCGCCCGCACTCCCACACGCAGGTTTGCCTACCCGCGCGCTCTGCAGGCGCTCCCTGGTACCCAAACCCACCGCATTTCAAATTCGACGAGTACATGCATTGTTCGCAAACATGTGTTTGCCGATACTCGCGGCCCCTTTGCACGATACACACACTCCTGACACAGTTGCGCCTCACAACTGTTGGCAGAACTACGTTCGTTCACGTGGTCGTCCGCAGAATTAGTAACAACGCGGTCCTCGTCCAGTCTAGGCCCGGCCCGGCCCGGCCGGGGCTGTTCAGAGACTGTGCCAGCGAGTTTGGCCAGCGCTGCGCCGCGCTGCTCGGCGCGCCGCGGAGTTTGCCCGCCTGTATTTCTAACGCGGCCCCGTCCCGTCCCGTCCGCCCCGGACCAGACGAGACCAGACCAGCGCGGGTAAACACCGCAGTCACAACAACACGCGTGTTTGCAGAAGAGCAACACGACTTATCAAAACACACGGCCATAGCCGGTTAAGTTCCAATTATTCGACTGTCGGTCTCTGCGCTGCTGGCCCTCGTCCAGGCGCGCCAGGGCGCCGCATCGCGGTGTGCCGAAGCGTGGGCGGGGCGGGGCGAGGCGGGGCGGGGCGCGGTGGGTTGGGGTGGGGCGGGGCGGGGCGGACAGCCGGTAAGCGCTGTTTGCCCTGATCGGTAATCCCTGCGGCTACAGCGCCGGTCCCGGTGAATAGCGTGAGAGAGGACGCGCGGCACGCGGCCGGCACCGGGGGGCGGGGCGGGGCGGGGCTCAACGATAATATTTGCACCAGATTTTATTGTTTTTGTGACTTTTCCTTGGCAAAATAAATAAAAAACAATAGAAACAAAACAAAACAATCGGAAGCCAGCAAAATCGTTGTCCTTTGGCTGGTGTGCACTTTGGGGGTTGAAGATGGTTATTTAAGAAGAATGCGAACGACGCATACTTTCGTCATTTTGGATGAGAAACATTCAAAAACTGTTATAGTATAATTGTGTTACTATCATCCTGTCCATGCGAGTACAAACAACAAAGCGGGGATGGAAAATAAAAAACTTCTAAAAAAATATTGTAGAAAAATTATTCGGAAGCGTAAAGCGGAAAATGGCTAGGCAGGCGGTGAGGCAGAAAACACCTCGGGCCGTCGCACCTGGCCTGGCGCCTGGCGGGGTTGAGCGCTGTTGATGCACCCCGCCTCCCTCCACCCCGCCCCGCCCCGCCGCGCCCCCGACAGCGCTGTCGCCAGGTCGGGTCCGCCTTACGCAAAATTAAACTGGTCTCCGTCACAGCGGAATAAGGTTATTGTAGCTACGACTCCTTTTTTTTTCCACCTCGCGCGTGCACACAGCATGTACCGTGACGTAGAGGGGCGGGGCGCGGCGGCTACCGGGGCTTGTCATGGCTTCTCCTCGCGTTTTACAGCAAACAATATGCTCCACTTTTTACGCGACATAACGCACGCGGGGCGGGGCGGGGCGCGGCGCATACCGGCGGGGCGGAGCATCGTATTGCAGGCCGAGGCCAAATCCCTCCCGGGGCGGGGCGTGGCGGGGCGTGGCGGGGCGTGGCGGGGCGTGGCGTGGCGTGGCGGGGCGTGGCGGGGCGTGGCGGTGTGGGCGGAGGGGAGGCGCTCACCCCCTCCGTATGTACGGGTCGCCGTAAGGGGGAGCGCCCCCGAGGACGATTGACGATTTAACAGCTCAAAAATTTTTGTACATCACGCAATTCGAAAAAACAAAAAAAAAACATTAAAAAAAAGCGAAACCTGAAGAAAGTTAATAAAAATGTTGTTACTTATATTTGGTGAACGAAAATTTACGAGCCCCCCGCCCCCCAAATAACAACTGAACAAAGGAAACAAGACGACGTGCGGAGAAGAGAGGAGGGTGGGGGCGGGCGGAGGGCGGCGCGGCGGCTTTTTAAATCGACGCGCGAAACAATAACGCACGTCAGTCGGCTGCGATGAGCGAGCCTGGTGGGATTGGCGGCGGATGGACGTCTGGCAGAAAAGAGGGATGGGAGCGGCGCGGGGGCGGAGCGGAGGCGGCGCCGCGTGAGCAGAGTGCAAACAGCTTATTGCCTGTTCGCCAGGGGAGGCCGCCCAAGGCGCCGCACCGAGCTGGGCGAAAAGTAACGACACATAATAGCCGGGAGGAAGAAAAAAAAAATATGGCGTTTGCCTGTGTTTTCTTATTGTGCACACATCCGCACCAGTGTTGCCAGAGAAGAAGGCAAAAAGTGGCAGTATGCACATGCACGCTAAGGTTTTGCCTGGCAGGCAAAGCGCAGATGGAGCCCTCTTTATTCCACAGCGTGTACCCTACTTTTTGCCGACTGTTCTGACCACACCGGAGGCTTCTCGGGCCGAGGAGGCGCCACTGAAGCGTCTGCAGCCCGCCCGGGCCCCGGCGCAGCCCCGTCAGTACCTCGGCCGAGGCCTCCATGGAGGCCCCGCGGCTGGTGAAATAGGGTAGGCACGCGCCGACATCGCTCAAGTCAGTCGGCCCCTCTGGCCTGTCAGAACACGGCGCCACGCCGTCCCTCCCAACGGGAGAGGAACACGCGGCTGACGCTAAAAAATTCGACGCAGAAATTTTGACTCACCCCCCCCCCCCTCTCCTCCCCCACCTCCACACCCCCGCGTCTGACGTGCAAGGCGCGGGCGCGCGCTGCTGCACGTCCGAGGAAAATAAGGGGCTCAGCAGCATGTGGCGGAAGCGCGGGAGAATTAGAGTCTGTGTCTGTGTGTGTGCGTGTGTCTGGGCCGCCCCATACCGTACTACCGCGCCCCCTGCAGAGCAGCGTGCAAGAAACGGATATCCCCCGGGGGAAGCTCTTTTTAATCTACCGCACCGGAACTTATGATAGATTGTAACTGTACTGGCGTTATATGAAGCGCCACGCACGCACGCACGACGGGCCCTCCCCCGGGCGCTGTGGGGCGGCGCGGGGCGGGGTGGGGCGGAGTGGGGCGGGGCGGGGTGGGGTGGGGCCTGGCGGGGCGGCCCCGCAGTAACCTTACGCCGTATTGTCTGTACTGTCTATTCCGATCGAGGAGGGGGATGGCGCCGGGCGGGGCGGGCCCGGGCGGGCCGGAGTGGCTTTTGGCCGCCCGAACGACTGGAGGCGTTGGGCCGGAAAATAATTTATGGAGGAGACGTGTTGCGACAGAGTGATGGGCGGGGCGGGGCGGGGCGCGGCGCGGCGGTGAGCCCGCCTCACCTCATGCTGCCACTCGCCCCCTATAGGCCCTCAAGCAGGCGGGCATCTAATCCAGGCCGGGGCGGGGCTCAGGAGGGGGGCAGGGGCAGGGGCACCTGCAAGGGGGTTGCCTGCTTTTTGCCTGTACTTACACAGGAGGCGGGATGTGGTGGCACCTGTCGCTTCTCTGCTATAGGCGTTTTGTTTAAGGACTGATCGGAAATGGGGGCAATGTCCCTACCCACAACCCTTGTACTGTACTCATGGCCAACGTGCCCGCAGGGCGGGGTGAGCGGGGCGGGGTGAGCGGGGCGGGGTGAGCGGGGCGGGGTGAGTGGGGCGGGGTGAGCGGGGCGGGGTGAGCGGGGCGGGGTGAGCGGGGCGGGGTGAGCGGGGCGGGGTGAGCGGGGCGGGGTGAGCGGGGCGGGGTGAGCGGGGCGGGGTGAGCGGGGCGGGGTGAGCGGGGCGGGGTGAGCGGGGCGGGGTGAGCGGGGCGGGGTGAGCGGGGCGGGGCGGGGCGGCCGGCCTTGTGTCAAACACACGCGGGGCCGGGCGGACCGGACCGGTTTGGCGGCGCCCGGGGCAGCAACAATCGAATTGGCAGCGTGTGCAGCGGCGTGCGTCGGTGCATCACCGCGCGGCGCGGCGCGGCGCGGCGCCACACAGAGGAGAGGAGGGTCATGTGGGCGCCGGCCGCACAGCACCGCGCCGCACCGAGTGCTTTATAGTTGGAAACTGGCCGGCTGTGTTGCCACGCGGCCATGCGCCATCATCATGGGAGACCCCCGCCTCGCACTGGGATTGAAGTGACCAGGGGCGGTTTCCGACTTTAAAACTACAATTCGTGATGTTTCTTTCATCCGTTGGCCAAAAAAAAAATATACGTCCGTCTTTCTTTTTTTTTTTTTTTGCGGAGGCGTGCCCGTGTCAGGACTATCACGCCGACTATCATGACGGCAGAGCGAGGAAAAAAATATCGACGCCTTGCGTCGCGTCGGAACGACAGAGAGGCGAGCGGATGAAAGGTACAGTGCGGCGCGGCGCGGCCATGGGTGAAGGGCGCGGGGAGAATAGGGCTGAAGGAAGCAGTTGATTGGGGGCGAGCGCGCGTGGCGCTGGGGGCGGAGCAGCGGAGCACGGGGGAGACCTGGGACGAAACGGAACGGAGTGCCAGCCAGGGGAGGCGGGCGATGTGTCTCCTGATCAGGCTGCACGCCAGCGCGAGAAGTTTATCTCGGGGGAGGGACAACAGCCCGGAGCGGGGCGGTGGGGGGGTCCATCTTACCGCACGTCCAACTCATCTCCTAACTAAGCACAGATCTTGCTTCGCCAGCATTCCGGTCCAGTTGGACTCCCCGCGGTACTCCGAGGCGGGGCGGGGCGGGCGGGCTCCCCGGGGCGTCGCGCCCATAGCGGGTCTGGTGGTCTGGACCATAGCCTGGACCACCTCGCCTGGACCCAGCACGCCCACGCCAGCCACGCCCGCGCGCCCGAAGAGTCACGAGAAAACTTCGGATCACTTCGGATTCTGTTTTCGTTTGTCTTCACTTATTGCCGTCCCGGGCGCCTGGCAGGGCACGGCAGGGCAGGGCAGGCTCCGCTCCAGCCCAGTGCTGCTGTGCTGGCGGTGCCCGGCTCGGCCCCGTCCCGGCCCCGCCCCGCCCCGGCCCCGGCCGCGCAGCGGTCCTCCTCGGACTGGCGGGTCACGGAGTTGAGGGACGTGACACTCGGTGGTGTTGTCGTGTCGCGAGTTGATCTTTACACTAGACGCCGGGCCGGGCAGAGTGGAGGGGAAGGAAAAGTTCCGAGCAGCTCCCCGCCCCGCCCCGCCACGCCCCCTCTCGTCTCCTGACTCCAGCCCTGCGGGACGGGCGAGGAGCCATCCCCTTAAGAGCCACATTTCTCCCGATGTAAAAAAAAAAGAGAGACGAGAGAAAGAGGAGGGAGGACGGCGAAAGAAAGAAAGCAAATTTATCTTTGGGAGTAACGCAAAATAAACTGTCTTGGAGGAATGCAAAATGTTTCCCAGTCTTAGCCCGGCCGAGGGCGCGCTTGGGGCTTTCAATTAAGCTCGCAGGCTGCAGAGTGCAGACCTCTTCTTAAAGCGATCAAACAGCCAGCCCGCCCGTCGTCCTATTGGTTTTAAAAGTATGCTTAGCGTCCGGGCCGCGGCAGAAAGCGACGCGCTGTAATGAGCTTACCGGAGGGGGGGGGGGCACAAAGTGAAAGGTGAGCGAGTAGCATCACGATGCAAAGCCTCTGTCCGTGGCGGGGCGGGGCGGGTCGCGGCAGGGGAAGGCCTCTTAAGCAAAGTTCTTTACCGTAAAAACGAGATTGGCCCCCCCGGGTGGGGCAGGGCGGGGCGGGAATGGGCCGCAGGCGCCTTGTAGAACCTCAATACAGGGCGGGTGAGGAGGGCCCGCGGGGCGGGCGGGGCGCGGCGCGGCGCGGCGCCTCGGTCCGCACATCATCCAGCGACAAAGCCAAAAGTTAATTGCTTCCGTTCTTTTAATAAATTCTTGAGCGAGGATGTGGCGCGGAGCGGGGCGGCGCACACGGCCCCTGGAGCGGCGTGGGTAGGCCGCACACAGCGCGCGCGCGCTCCACGGGACCGCAGGCCGGCCCGGTGCAGGCGCCCGCGCCCGGCCCGGAGGTGAGGTGAAGAGTGATGCGAGGCAGCCGAGGGAGTGGGAGTGGAAGCCAGTGAGAGCGAGGCGAGGCCGAGCGGGGCGGGGCGGGGCGGGGCGGCAGCGCCACGCCAATAGTCCGACCCCTTTGATCCCCTGGCAGCGCCGCAGAGGGGAGGCGAGGGGAGGGCGCGAGGCACACAAAATGCATTCCGAAGTCGAGCCGCGCCGTTCGCGTAGGCAGGCGAATAGAGCGCGCTCTAGCGGCTCCGGCGACACGGCGGCAGGGTGAGCCGGCGCGGCGCCTGTCCCGGCCCGGGGCGCGGGGAGGGGAGGAAGGCCGGAGTCTGGAGCTGGGGGTAGCGCGACCAGAGGCGCATGGTGCATCGCGGACCTGTCCAAGTGAGGCGTTCCGGTCGGCCGCGCCGCGCCGACGCGAGAGGGGAATGCCAATGGAGAGGACACACTTCCCAAACTGGAGGCGGCTCACCTCCCCCCCTCCCGCCGGTTCTCCTGCGCCACCAGCACCAGCCGCACGCCAGGAATCCGATCTCCCCACGCAATTTCTGTTCATTCATTCCTCGCATTATTCGCCGCAAATTTTTTTCCCTTCCTTTCTCGCGCTCTTTTTCCCTCTTCCTCTTTCCGAGCAGAAGGATGACAAATTGACGTGAAATATGGTTCTGGGCGGAATTCCTCCTCGCGGCGAGTCTAACGCAGTCACGTTCGACTCTCGGGGCGACGTGGGGCGGGGCGAGGTGGGGCGGGGCGAGGTGGGGCGGGGCGTGGCGTAGCGTGGCGGGGCCGTTGGCGCCACGACGGACACTCTCGCACACTGACGCGCGCCACAGATAGGACTACGACTGCCGAGAGCGTACTCGAAAATAAAATATTCACACGCATTTCAATAACAAGGGAAATGGTGAAAAAGAAAAAAATACAATGTGGATGCGGGAATCAGACGGTCGAGTCCAGCCCGCAGCACACACTGTCGGACACATGTGCTATAGCGTATAGGAATTGGCGTGTTAATTTCAACGTATGGCATATATTTGTCGCGTGCAGTCGCGGCTAATTAGCATACCGCGGCGATACATGGCGCGGGGCAGGGGAGGGATGGGGGCAGGGGGTGACGAGGACACTGATCTGCCGGCGACACTCGGCGCGCGCGCGCGCGTGGTTCGGCACGGCTCCGCTCGGCTGTCACAGACGCCTGGTGCACCCCGCCCGCCTCGCCCCGCCCCGCCCCGCCAAATAATATGTATGATAATGAAATGTTGGCGGCCAATCCGATGCCATCCGAATGAGGGGTGGCCCTGGCCTGCGCACGTGCGGCGCACCCCACCCCTCCCCTCCCCAGCCTCCTGCACTAGGCGCCAAGGCGTCGCGGAGGCGCCGCGCCATGCCGGGCCGCGTACAAAAACCTTCCGCAGAACGACGTCAATCGGCAAATGGGATGAGGCGGCGCGGCGCGGCGCGGCCCGGCTCACCCGCGCCCGTAGCCTGCGCGCCGATGAGATTTGAGCCCACAGGAAAATTCGCTCGGACTGTTATTCAACTCCGTGCAAAGCAGCGCAGTTTCGAGCTAATAATTCAGCAGCGTGGGGACCCTTTGGGGGCCCCCCTCGCCCCCTCCCCTGCTCCCCCCTACTCTTATTAGAAACCGATGGGCTGAAACAGGACCGCAGCCACGCAGGCGGAGCGGAGCGGGCGACGGGACGGATGCGGCTTCTTGCCGGAGCCAAGGGGGAAAATATAATATAAAATTTCAACTTTATTATCTCTCGCTCTCTCGTTTCTCGCTCCGATTCCACCGCCGCGACGGCCATAAACCGGCCGAGTGAACTTGGCGGCAAAAAGAGAGTCCCCCTCCCCTTCCCGTCTCGTCCTATCGTAGCTCCGAAGGTCCCTTGACCCGCGGCGGCGCCCCGCCCCGCCCCGCCACGCCCCGCCCGCAGTGCTGCCCGCGCGACTTCTTGAGTCGCATTACTATGCAAAGTCTCCGGCGGCCCGGCCGGGCCGATATTCATAGCCGGCTCACTTTCATCAATCACTATTGGACCCAATCAGACTGGGCGGGGCGGGAGGGGACTTATACACGCCGCGATCAACGATTCAGCAGGCCCCTGCGGTGCACACGTCGCCACTGCATCCGCCTCGTCACCCCCCGCTGCATGTATAGACCGAGACAAGGCAAGACGAATCTTACTCCCTTCATAGTGAACTCGTCCGCCAACTCCTCCTCCTCCTGCTGTGGCTGGGACGCGAGCCCGGCGAGGAGCGAGCACAGGAGTATAGCAGGGTCCTTGGGCTGGGCATTCCCCTCCCTCCTGAAGAAAGTCACCCAAGAAAAATGTTGGGGGTTGAAAAAAAAAGGGAGATGGGGAAGGAGGTGACTTTCCCCTCGAGATAGTGCAACAGTGGCAGGGATCAAGATGAGGACCCAAGCAGAGGACAAAAAAAATCCGCTAACAAATTTACTTCTTTCTTCCCGGTCGATTAGTTATTGCTGTCTCGGATGTCAGCGTGGCGTGCGGCGGCAGCGCCCTCGAGGAAAGAAATGGCCCGTCGCGGCAAAAACCCGAGGCTGATTGTGGAAAGTGAGGGAGCGGACGAGAGGAGCGGCGGGCGGCGGGTCGGGGCGGGGCGGGGCGGGGCGGGGCAGACGAGCGAGCGTTTCTCCTCAGCCCTTCTCCTCGTGACCCACGCCGCGCCGCGCTGAGCCACCGCACTCCTACCCCTTCCCTTCCCCAGGAGAGAGCGGACAGAGCATGAGAGACGGCTGCCCGGCTCGCCTGCTGCTGACGAAGTCGAAGCAAGGCGCGAGACCTGCTCTGAAAAGCCCGCGCGTTCCAGACACCCCATCCCCATCCCCCCGTGACCCGGTCGGGGCCGGCAGCAGCCCCCCGTAGTCCATCAGCGCCCCGAACTTGGCCGGAGAGTCGAGTCGTGTCACCAGAGTCGCCATGCCAAGGCGGAGGCGGAGGCGGCGACTGGCGACGAGTGACTGGCGCCGGCGCGGCCCGAGTCCACTCGCCAAAGAGCAAACAGTCTGACCCAAAGCTAAATTTAATTACTGCCAAGTGGGCAACGCGGCACCTCGCCACGCCACGCCATGCCTCGGCGGAAGGCTTCCCTTCCCAGCGCTGGCTGTTGTAGCGGCAGATGGCGGCGGGGCAGTGCAGGGCAGGCAGCAGCATCTCTACCACTGGGGAGGGAGGGAGGGAGGGAGGGAGGGAGGACGGGGGAGCAGGGCGCTGGGCTGGTCGGTGACTCAGCCCGGGATTAGCGGAACTCCTGCGACGGAACACCCGGTGCGGGGGCGTGGCGGCGCGCCGTGGCCCGGCGTGAGGCGGGGCGGGGCGGGGCGGGGCGCGGGGCGGGGACAGCAGGGCGCAAGGCGCAGGGCGCGCCGGGGCGGAGGGAGGCGCCGCGACGCCACCAGGCGCGGCCCCGGACGCCACGCCGGCGCGAGCGTCGCGTCGCATCATGTCGGCCCGTCCAGGCTCAGTCCACAGTGACGATGAAGTGCTCATCCCGTCCCACCCCGGCCGGCCCGGCCCGGCCCGCCCCAGCCCGTGTGACTCACCGCCACCCCGCCGGGATACTCGCTCAGAATGCCAAGCAGTACTACGCCCCGCTCCCAAGCGCAGGGGCCGGGACGGGCCGCGCCACAAACGGAATGAATATTGAGCTGCTTATCGGAGGCGCCGCGGCGGTTCTTATATTGGTGAGGCGTCGTAAAAAAGAAGAGTGGGGCGGCCGCGGGCGGCAGGAGTCCCGGAGGTGGCGTCTGAGACTAGGTAGAGGCACACTAGCGCCCTGATGCCACCGCCCCCACTGCTCACGACCTCTGGGGGACTCGTCAACGCGGTGGCGGTACGGGGCGTAGTGGGAAGGCCTCCTTGCGTTGCGTTCCATTCGGTTTTATTTCCTTTGTCGCGCGCCGTTGCGCCGCGCCGTGGCGTCCCGGGTGCGTGCTGCAGACACTCGTGGTCCATGGACCGGGGTCGGGCCGGGCGGCTGGATGTGACAACAGCTGACGAGCTGCCGCCGCCGCGCCGGGCTGCAGGCTGTGCGGGGCGCGGGTCTGGTCTGGCCGGACAGCTTATCTAGCGGCGCCTCGCGCCAGCTAACCGCTCCAAGATAGGCCCACCCTGTTCGCCCCCTCCCACCCCACTCCTCAGGGCGGCACGGCTTTGAGCACAGGCCTGTCCGAGACCTCGTGCGTCGCCAGCACCCCGCCGGGCGGCCCGTCCGTGGCGGCGCGAAGCCGCTGGAACTGCAGCGTCTGCGAACGGCAGAGGGGCGAGGCGGCGCGGTTGGGAGGGTGACGGAAGGGGAGGGTGAGGGAGGGAGGGACGG
Organism: Frankliniella intonsa; assembly: GCA_033675135.1. Taxonomy (NCBI): domain Eukaryota; kingdom Metazoa; phylum Arthropoda; class Insecta; order Thysanoptera; family Thripidae; genus Frankliniella; species Frankliniella intonsa. The sequence goes on from CM066253.1 coordinate 4,978,246, forward strand.
CGCAAAGGACGTCCCGGCCGGCCAGCGGTATCAGTCCCGCTCCCGCTGGCGGGCACGCGCCGTGTCGCTGGGGGTACTCACGTTCTTGCAGCAGATGCCGACGGGGTCCGGGTACACGATCCACACCACGTTGAGGTTGTCCTCGCGGCCGATGAGCGTGCCCGGGTAGGTGACGTAGCCGTGGGGCGCGGCGGCCTCGGCGCAGCACAGCAGCGCGTTGTGGTCGAGCGGCGTGCACGACATGGGCGCCTCGATCTTGCACAACTCGCGGGCCAGGTGCGAGAAGTAGGCGTTCTCGATGCCCGTCAGCTGGAGGAAGATGGAATGCTCGCGTCAGCACATGAGGTTTATCCATGGTTTAGGACAATAACCCGTCGAGGACACCCGTTTGTGGACAATGCGATAGACAGATCCTCTCGAGGACAACCCGTTACAGGCGGGGACCGTCGGGGACACCCATTCGAGGACACCCCGCACTCACGTGCAGCATGATGGCGACGGCGCAGAGGCCGCCCTGGTGGCGCAGGGCCTCGGCCTTGCAGCCGTGCACCGCGCGGTAGTGCAGCAGGTGCACCTCCATGCAGAAGCGCTGGCCGGCCACGCGGTGCACGCTGCCCAGGCTCTCGGAGGACCCCGCGCCCCAGTGGAAGTGCATCGAGTCGAAGATGTAGTCATCGGGCAGGGGGCCGCCGTGCAGGGTGGGGGTGTACTCGGGGTTCAGCAGGCGGACCTCCACTGCGCACGGAGGGGGGTAGGGGGTGACATCAGGGATGGCGACAATGGGAGTGGGGCCGTGCGGTCCCACGGCTAGCTCTGTACTATTGCCCGGGCGCCGGGCGCCGGGGGCCGGGGGCCGGGGGCCGGGGGCCGGGGGCCGGGGGCGGGGGGGGGGGGGGGACGCACCTGTCTCTCCCGTATTGGCGATGCGCGACAGGGCATCAGGGTGAAAGTGGCCATCAAACACGAGGGGCGGGAGCTTGACCTCGGACAGGCCCTGCAACGACACGTCGATGGGAGACAGCAGCGGCAGGTCGGCGCTGGGCTGGAACGGGTCGAACGGCCAGCCGACGCCGGTCACTGGCTCAGCTGGGGACACACACAGAGGACAACGACGTTGTACAGAACAGAAGTAAGAGTATTTGTTGGGGAATGTGACACAATAAGGCAATGCTGTTACCAGGTGGCCGATTCTCTTTCCTCCACAGAGCAACCTCATAGGCAATGCTGTCCCAGTCCTCATTTGTTAGATCGCAATACTTGAGGGCCTCGTATTCAGCATACTGGCGATCAGCTTCTTGGTCCATCCAAAGCCGCTTCTCCTGCTCATAGATCTAGACAGAAGATACGGGCAGGTGAAACACTCATGGGCATGGGATGAACTTAAATATTTACCATGAAGTTGAAATTAAAATTTATGGGCCATCACATTATTTGAAGCTTATGTTTTTCTTTTTTGCAATCCAAATAAATTTTATAATATTTGATACAATATAGATTCAAGGTAATTTTTTTTAATTTCGAGTCTTTTAATGTGCGGTGTACGTTTCACCTATCATCCGTCCCACCTCCATATTTTTTACGGTTAATGTGGTTTATAGTCACTGTTCATAAATATATCTGTTTACCATTAACATATTTGTTGTGGGTCCATTGATTGATTTTGACACCTCTGTCAGTCAATACTTAAATAATTCCTTCCATGGTAAAATCACAAGTACACAAATACAATTCAACTACAGTATAGAACTATATATATAAGAAGTGAGTAGTCATTTAGGTGTTAGACGCAACAACCTATATTACCTATGATCTAATAGTTGTGAGACTTAACGCCTCTCTACCAGTTTTAGCAGGGAAGAAATAACTCTAAAATTTTGGCACACCTCGTAATTCAGAAATATTCAGAAAAATTAAGAAACATTACAGAAAAGTTTCAGAAAAGTTCAGAGAAATTCAGGAAAAGTTAAAAAAATTGCAAACAAATTGCAAAAAATTTCACAAAAATTCAAGAAAATTCAAGACATTTTTTACACCAGAATTCAGAGTTGTTTCCCCCTTGGATTTTCGACACAATTTACTTACGATCATAAACAGATGAGAAAAAGCGTATCACATGAATCAAAATTTGAGAAACATCTTCTAAAAAACACATAAGAGAGAACAAACTTCTTTCTCGCACAAACAAACAACCGTTACGGCCGTTACGTCACACCACAGCCCCTTGAAACTTCAGATAACCTCAAATACTGCCAACCTTCGCAACATAATATCTTGGCATTCAACTCGCATACCAGCGACGCAAATAAGTTTCACCCTTTCACTGCAAATCGAATAGTTTTAAAGAGAGAGCCGCGATTACAGTCACTCCAGAAAAACACAACCGACTTGCACGGCGCACCCACAGAAAAGCCGTAGGTTGGCAGTGCGAAACCGCAAACAATTTGATTTGAATGAGTGGACTACCTTGAGAGCTTTGCCGTGACACGGTGCGGTGGGCTTGATCTGCCTGAGGGAGGCTTTGGAATGCAGGACGGCGGGCGTGACGGCCATGCTGTTGAAGAACACGGGCTGCGGGCCGCGCTGCCGCTGTTCCTCCAGGTCCGGTTTGAAGTACGCGAACTCGTACGGCAGCGGCGGCGGGGGCAGCTCCCCCTGGTAGCCGCCGTGCCCCAGCCCGGGGGCCGGGCCGCCCCCCTCGCCTGCTCCCTCCGCCCCCGCGACGCCCGCCGTCTCCCCAGCCCCGGCCCCGGCGGCGGCCTCGGCGGCGGCCCCGGCGGCGGCCCCGTCGCCCGTCAGTGGCGCGGCGCCCAGCTCCCGCTCTACGGCCTCGACGGCCTCCTCGCTCACGATGATCCCGGGAGGGCCCTCCGCGTCGGCCCAGGCCTCGCCGGAGGCGCTCCCCGCCTTGGACTTCTGGGACTTCTTGGACGACTTGGAGCCCTTCTCGCTGAGGCACTCTCCCCCGTCCGCGCTGCCCTTGTGGCTGCCCGAGCCCGCCGCGCCCATGCTGCCCTTCGCGCTTACCCTACCGCTGTCGGGCGCGGCGCCAGGTGGGGCACCGGGTGGGGCGCCAGGCTGGGTGTCGGCAGGGGAGTCGGACGGAACGCCGGGCTGCGGCGTCGGCTGCCCGCCTTCTACGCCCTCCTGTTCTTCGGGTCTCTCCTCTTCTGGTTCCGGATCTCCAGTCGCATCGGCCCATCCGTGACCCCCGCCTTCGTCGCCGTCCTCGCCGTCTTGGCCGCCTCCCGCGCCACCCCCCGCGCCGCCAAGCCCGCCACCCTGGCCCCCGCCGAATCCTCCGCCTCCGCCCCCCATGCCCCCGGCCCCGCCGCTGATGTCCGCGGCCCCGCCGAAGCCTCCTGACTCCTCTCCCTGGCCGCCACCTTCTTGGTCCTGGACGGCTCCGGTTCCCTCCAAGACGCCTGCCTCTGACGCAGGTCCTCCCACCACAACACCGGTGCCGCCCTGTGGTGTTGGTCCTTGCGGCGCAGCCTCAGATCCGGCCGCCGAGCCTCCGGCAGCTGCAGGGTAGGCAACGCTTTGGGGCGGCTGTGCTCCACTGGTGCGGGGGCCTGGGGCCGAGATCCCTCCGGGGACTGACAGATCGGCCGCTCCTTCGAAGGCTGCGGCAACTTGGGAGCCAGTGGCCGAGGCTGCAACTCCAGAAGGTCTTGGTCCAGCTGCAGCAGGGTCTCCAGGCGCAGTGAGTGTGCCTACTGCAGCGGCGCTGGCTACGCCTGGACCAGCGCCCGGAGCCGCGCTGTGGTCGGCGCTGCCATCAACAGCAACACCTCCATTCCCTCCAAAGGCAGCTCCACCGTCCGGGCCTCCAGGTGCCGCCCCCGCCAAATCACCGCCGAAGCTGGCCGCTGCCCCGCCCAGGTCTGGAGCGCCCTGGCCTGCCGCCACAGGCGCTGGACCTGCGCCTGAAGACGTGCGCCCGCCTGCGGCTGATGTTGCAGGAGTTGGAGCTCTAGCGGCGGTGGCTGGTCCAAGGTCCTTCGAACCTATTCTTTTTGGTGAACTACGGCCCCCATGACCGGTTGCAGCACTACTTTGTCTGCCAGGAGAAGACCGTCTTCCGGGGCCAGCTTCTAAAACATGGGCGCCCCCGCTAGCAGGTGGAAACACACCGGTAGCTGCACTTGGACTTCCAGTTGCCGGAGCGCCGTTTCCAGGCGCGGCCGCAGCTGCACTTGCGCCTCCACCAGTACCGACTGGACCAGACCAAAGGTCATCGGCAGTCGAGCCTTGCGCGGCCGGAGCAGCTTGACTAGGGCGCCCGGGCTGAGGGGTCGCGCTTGGCCTAGGACTAGAGCGGCCGGGCACAGTGGAGGCTGAAGCAGCGCCTCCTAACGGGCCAACCTCTGCAGGCGCCCCACCGGGAGCTCCAGGCACAGTGCTAGCTGCACTTGGACTTGCAGCTGCCACTCCAGGTACTCCAGCCACGGCGCCAGCTGCGCTCGGTCTTGCAGCTGCCGCGCCGGGAGCTCCAGGCACAGTTCCGGCTGCACTCGGACTTGCAGCTGCGCTGCCAGGTACACCAGGCACAGCGCCAGCTGCACTCGGGCTTGCAGCTGCCCAGCCAGGAACACCAGGCACGGCGCCAGCTGCACTCGGACTTGCAGCTGCCCCGCCAGGTACTCCAGGCACGACGCCAGCTGAGCTCGGACTTGCAGCTGCCCCGCCAGGCGCACCAGCTAGGGCGCCAGCTGCACTCGGACTTGCAGCTGCCGCGCCAGGCCCTCCAGGCGCAGTACCAGCTGCGCTCGGACTTGCAGCTGCTACACCAGGTCCTCCAGGCACGACGCCAGCTGCGCTAGGTGTTGCAGCTGCCGCGCCAGGCGCTCCAGCCACGGCGCCCGCTGCGCTTGGACTTGTACCTGCCGCACCAGGCGCTCCAGCCGCGGCTCCAGCTACACTTGGACTTGCAGCTGCCGCGCCAGGCGCTCCAGCCGCGGCGCCAGCTGCACTTGGACTTGCAGCTGCCGCGCCAGGCGTCCCAGCCACGGCGCCGGCTGCACTCTGTCTTGCAGCTGCCACGCCAGGTCCTCCAGGCACGGCACTAGCTGCGCTTGGTCTTGCAGCTGCCGCGCCAGGCGCTCCTGACGCGGTGCCAGCTGCGCTAGGACCGGGCGCCCCGGGCACAATGTTCCCTGTGCTTGGACTTGCGCCAGGCGCTCCGGACATTATGTTCCCTGCGCTCGGACTTGCGCCAGGCGCTCCGGTCACTATGTTCCCTGCGCTCGGACTTGCGCCAGGCGCCCCGGGCACTATGTTCCCTGAGCTCTGACTTGCGCCAGGCGCCCCAGGCACTATGTTTCCTGCGCTCGGACTCGCGGCTACCGCGCCAGGTGCCCCTAGCACCACGTTGGCTGCGCTCGGACTTGCAGCTGCCGCGCCTGGCGCCCCAGACACTGCGCCAGCTGCGCTTGGACTGGTAACAGCTGGAGCTTGTCCCCCGGGAACACTGTCAGCCGTGTCCTGCCCGGGCGCGCGCCCGCCTGCGGCCGCAGCCTCCTTCCGCCCCGGCCCTTCCGGCTCTACGATGTGGATGTCGATGCCGCTGCCCCCCAGGCCGCTCGCCCGCTCCAGCGCGCTCGCCTGCTCGGACACCTTCTCGAGGCCGGCGTTGGGCACGTCCAGGCTGAACCTCCTCCGGTCCTGCTCGTCCAGGTCCTCCATGCAGATGGACTCGGCGTGGCTCGCCTTGCACTCGAGCACTATCGCGCCCGAGCCGACGGGGCCGAGGGAGAGCCCGTCAGCGTCCTGCCCGGCGCACTCCTGCAGCACCGTGCCCTCCAGGGACTTGTAGCCGTCGTCCGCAGCGCTCTCTGGGCGCTCGCTTCTGTCCGGGCCCGGGCCGCCCCGGGCGTGCTCGCCTGCCGCCCCGCCGTGGTCGCCCCACTGCTCGGCCGACGTCTTCCCCCTCGCCAGCCCCGACACCCTCGCATGGCCGGGGAAGGGCGCAAGCAGAGTGCTGTCCAGCTTGGAGGACGGGTTTACGTGGAACAGGGTGTAGGACCTCCTCGGGTGGGTCTCGCGGAAGTTTTTCACCATAAACTGCCCACTCACGTCGCGAATCTGGCGGAAGTGGGCAAGCTGGAAGAAGCACGAGGGGAAGGGAGGCGGGCATGAGGGAGGGTTTTCGAATCTCTGCTGCGAATTGAGAGTATAGTTTTTCTTTTACTTTTCTGGGCCCCGCCCCGCCTAGCGCTGTGCTCACCTGGTCGGAGCTGATGCCCAGGGGGGTGCGGCACGTCAGCCAGAGGATGCGGTGCTTGCAGGTGGGAGACGACACGGCCCCCCAGTACAGGTAGTAGTCCTTCTGGAAGGGCACGATCAGCTTCTCGATCGCCATCGGGGCGATGCTAGTGGACGTCTGCGGCAGTGTGACCATGGGCAGGGCCTCTACGATGGGGCTGAGGTCGGTGTTGCTCTCCTCCTGGAGCTGCGGGATTGAATAAAAGCGGTTCATTGGTGATATTCCCGTCTAAAAAAAATAACCGAACAAGCGAACAGAGAACCCCATCAATATTTCACTTTTTCTCATGTCCCCACTTTGTCACACGCGTGGTGCGCTGGTTGCCCTACCGTTTACCTGGAAGAGGTAGATCAGGATGGCCACGCCGTCGTTCTCCTTGAGCGCCAGCTCCTGGGTGCGGTATACCCGATTGATATGGACGACGTGCAGCTCCATTGGCAACCTGCAATCCCAGGGCGACGGAACACATCAGTGCCGCCCGCCGTACCCCGGCACGCCCGCCCCTCCCCGCGATGTGCTCAGAGGGATTTGGGCCGGCGGCCTGGCCCGGCTAGGCGCGGCCCGGCCTGCCTCACTCACCATCACGAACCAAGCCACGTCATGGTTTTGACGCAAAGCCCGATAAAATCGTGTTATCCTCTCCGCCATGGGCGCCTCTCGACTTTACTACCCCCTTTTTCCGGAGCGCGCAAAATAAAAGAGCGGAAAGCGATATCGGGTAGCGCGGCGCGGCGTGCCGTGGCGGCCAAACCCCGAGGCGAGGCAACGCGAGGGGGTGGGGGTGGGGAGTGGGATGGGGGATGGGCGACGTACTTGACCCCGTCCACGCTGTGCTCCGACCCCGTGTCGTCCCCGGGCCCCCAGTGGAAGTGCATCTGGGCGAAGACGTATTGGCCCTTGAAGGGTCCGTCGCGCAGGTACGATCTGTTGCTCTCCCACTTGCCTCCGACGTTCACTGTCACAAAACGGTAAAATGGCCTGAAACGAAATCACCGCACCAACCTCGAAACTCACTAGTGAAGCTAATAAGAGAGTTGGCTACCCGTGAGGCGCACAGCGCACCAGAACGGTCCCGCTCACCCGTGTGCCCGGTGTTGGTGATGACCATCCTGTTGGGCGGGTTGGCGTAGTTTTTCCACGTGAGATCGGGCAGCCGCAACAGCTTGGTGCCCTCGATGGCGATGTCAGTGGGCGCCTCGACCACGCCCTCCCGCTCGGTGAGCCCGTGCACCAGCTGCACGCCGCTGGGGTCCTTAGCGGCGGGGGCGGCGGGGGCGGGGGCGACGGGGGCAGTGGGGGCAGCGGGGGCCGGCTGCGCCGTAGCCGCGCCCTCCCTGGCGGGGCTCTGGCCGGACATCAGGCATGGGTCCTGCTCGGGCGAGGCCGAGGGTGGCGGGCGTGGCCCGCGACCGTGGTCAGCGCGGGGGCGGCGACGGCGGCGGCGGCAGGGGGCGGTGCCGGGTCACGCATCGGCGGGGGCCGCGGGGGCTGCACTGCTCAAGGAGTCGTTAAACACTGCGCCTTCATGGGCGCTGCCCGTGGCGCTAGTTCAGCTACTGATAATACCTGCCTTCATCACTGCCGGGAGCTGGGTCTCGATCCACCTGCAACAATAAACCAGGGTTACTTGGGTGCGATTACAACCGTGTTCCACCTCCGCCAGCGGAACGAGCCCTAGTAGCTGGTTGCCATCTTTGTGCCCCGGGGGCGAGGCCCTAGCACATACGCTGGAAACGCTTCCCATTCGAACCGACTCTGCTCTGGAGCAAAGCGTGGGGGGGGAGGTGGATGCGGTGTTCAGGCCAGGCTAGCCGCTTTAAGGGACTTACCCCGGTCGTGACGCAGAGGGAGCCCGGAACACTTAACTGCATCAACAGGGAAAATCCATATTCGTACAAAGCCCCTTAACGCCGCATCGCGCCGCGCGCCGCCTCGCCCCGCCCCCGGCCCGACCCCTCTGCAGCTCCTCGGGGATGTTTGGCGCGAAAAAGCCCGGGCCGCGCAGTAAAAGCGAACGCATAGGGGCGGAGTGAGAGGGAGGGGAGGGGGGCGGCAACAGGCCACTGGGGTGCGCTCGAGTCCGCGATGATGGAAAGTTACGTCCCCGTGCGCCGCCGAGCCGAGCCGAGCAGAGCCGAGCAGAGCATGCTGCAGTAGTTTGCTCGCCTAGCTCCCCTCGAGGCAAAAGGGCTTTTTCCAGCGCGGGGCGTTGCGGGGCTGGGCGCGGCGGGGCAGAGTGGGGAGGAGCTCGCGGGGGCGCGGCGCGCGGCAAGGAGATGCACAGACGATGTTGCGATGGGCGCAGCGCACTATAGGCTGGGAGGCGAAGCTAATCTGAACCTGGATGGATAGCCCGGGGAGCAGAGCCCCGGGGCCGCCGGGGCGGAGCGCGAGGCGAGGTACTAAAGGCTTACGCGCGACAACCGCCACTTCGAGGGGGAGGGGGAGGGAGGAGGCAGTAGGGGGTGAAGGACCCCGTGGCCGTGTATCCCGTAGAGGGGAGCAGTGGGGCGTTAGGCGCACCTGCTAACCGCTCCGGCGCGCCGGCCCCGCGCCGGGGGGCCTCCAGGGCCTGGAGCTGCAGGCTGGTGGCGCGCATCGCGCTGGGGATGCGGCAGTGCAGCGCCGGCCGGCAGTGCCCAGGGCGCCCAGCAGGGCCTCGCACGCCTCGAGCCGCACGCACCGCGCGCACCGCTCTCTAGCGCCGGTCCAAACGGCTCCCAGAGTGCCCATTGTTGCCAATCTAAGAGGGCGGCAGCGGGGGCAGGGGGGGCAGGGCAGCAGCGGGGCCAGCGGGGGCGGCCCCGGCGCCACACAGGGCAGCAGCGACCGGCCCTCCTGGGGGCTGCGGGGTGGGGGTGGCCGGCCAGCCGACCTCGCCACCTCGCCCCCAGAGGCACCGCAAGAGGGAGACAGTGCCGTGCCGCGTTTATTGGGCGATACACCATTTTACTACGTTATAATACGAGCGAAATGAAAACCACGAGTGAGAAAAAGCGGACGTAGGTCACTGTAGCTGTAGCGCTTGTGACCTGTAGCGCTTGAGATCTGTAGCGCTTGCGAGCCTCTCCGGAAAAAGCGACAGGGGGAGGAGCAGTGCCTCTGCTCACAAGGCAGCCGGCCGGCTGCTGGAGGCAGGAAGGTTACCCGGAGAGCGAAACGTCGCGGCGATGCGGGGGTGGGGGTAGTGTGGGTATAGGTAGGGTAGCCCGAGGAGAGGCAAGACACTTTGGATCAAGTTCCTCAGTTCCTCCCCGGTGCCGAGCGGTCGAGGGTAGGGCGGCGGGGCGCGGTTGGGTTGGAGGTTCGACAGTCGGTGCTCTGCGCTGGCAAGGATCCGCTTCCTTTGCGGGACGCATACCAACCACTTGCTCTCTCCCGAAAGACAACATTCCGGAGAGGAGCGAGTAATGACATGCGACGATGAAGCGAGGTTCTGGAGGACAGGGGGAGAGACACCCGTTGGGTTGGGTCTGGTCGGTACTTCGTGGCCGCGGCGGGGCGGGGCGGGGCGGGGCGGGGCGGGGCACGGCGGAGTGAAGGGTTGCTGACCTCTGCGCGGCCAGGCCGGCCCGGCCCGGCCCGGCCCGCCTGGCGCCAGTCCGGCAGCAGCACGCTGCGCTGCCCTGCGCAGTGGCAGGCCGGGTGTGGTTGTGGGGTATGAGGAGGGTGGGTCGTTCGATTGTCCAGCTTATCACTTGCGCGGGGCGGGGCGGGGCGGGGCGGGGCGGGGCGGGGCGCGCTGCCGGCACTGCGGCCAGAATGATGGCCCTGGACTTTATCACTGTGCGGAAGTGCTGCAATATGGGAACACAGCGCGCGGGGCGGGGCGGGGCCGGGCGGCGGGGCACAGGAGGAGCGCCACCGCGGCCCACAGCTACAAAAACAAAAATATGGGAGTAGAACAAACCACCGGGGAAAAACGAAAATTGAAACTGCAGGGCGCGGAGTGGGGGCGGGGCGTGGTTCGGAAATGGGGCAATATCCCCCATCCCCCTTTGCTGGCGTCACGTTCGGCTCCAAGGACCTTCCCCTCCGCGGCTGCAGGGCACTACGCGCGATGGTCCTTTCTCCGTCACCTCGTCGTTCACCCCCAACACCGAGAACAAGCTTGTCAAGGATTCATTCGCTCGGCGCGGCCGCCAGGGAACTGCGTCCTGCCCGCCCCGCCACGCCACGCCCCGCCCCGCCCCGCCCCGCCCCGCCCCGCCCCGCCCTGCCCCGCCACGCCCCGCCACGCCCCCGCCCCGCCACGCCCCGCCTCCAGTCGCGTCTAGGCCCACGATGCAATGTTGTCGTTGAAACTTGGCATATTCTTGTTGTGGGCGACATGTTGTTCGTGAGCGGGGTGCGGATGAGGCCTCGGGGAAGGGAGGCAAACGTGGTGCTAAGAAATTGGAAAGAGGCCGTCTGCTCCGCTCCGCGCGCCCGGGGCGGCGGGGTGGGGCGCGTGCCAAGCGGCGGGGCGGGCTGTGAGGAAAGAAAAGAGGGAAAAGTTGGATGTATAAGCATATTATATTTTCTAAAAGGATGCATATAGGAAGGAAATAAAAATTCAGTGCAGAGCCCTCGCGCAGTGCGTGTGGAAAGGGGGAGCGAGAGAGCAGGTTGCCGGGAGGAGAGAGAGAGCAGGGGAGGGAAGAGAGGGGGAGAGAGAGAGAGAGAGAGAGGGAGAGAGAGAGAGAGAGAGAGAGAGAGAGAGAGAGAGAGTGAGGAGGGATGCGAGGTTTTGTCCGGAGGAAGAGAGCAGGATGGAGGAGTGGTGGCGCGTCAGCGTGGGGAGAATGCGTGAGCGAGTGAGGGAGTGCGTGCGTTTGACGTGAAGAGCGTCGAAAAATTCAGGTATTTATGAATGGAGCCACAACACGACGGAAAGCAGCTGTCAACTTGACGCGGCGCCGCGGGCGTAGAGAGAGCGAGACGACCCCACCAGGGCCTGGCCAGCCAGGACCCCGCTAGGATCAGAACTGTGAGGGGGCGGAGAGAATATATTCTCACGGTCAGCACAGTACAGTACAATTTGTAGAAAAATAAGGTCGCTTGCCTTCCGTGGCCATTTAAAGGCTTCAAACCGACAAAAATTTATGGTGACAACGCGTGTATGAAAAATAGACTAAGCAGTCACAACCCGCAAAAATAACTACCGCTTACAAATTAGTTTTTGTTCCTACTAGAAACGGTACGCCAAAGCGCTCGACAAAGCCAATGCTGCCGAGTTATTTCATCGAAAATACCTGTTAATTACGGGTCTGTTTTTTTTTCTCCGTCGTCCGCTCCCCCCTGCCGCCGGTCTGACTCTGCACGAGCGGGGAAGGTGCTGGATCTCGCCCCAGCCCGGGATGGGGATAGGAGGGGGGCGGAGCACGGGGGCGGGAGCACGTCGTCAAGGCCGCGAGGTCGACCAACATCACAGCCCTGGATGGCTGGGATGACACGACGGGCGCGCATGGCGCGGGACCGGGGAGGGGGGAGGAGGGCCTCGCCGCCTCGCCACGCCACGCCCAGAGGTTGGGGTTGGGGCCAAGATTGCGCTGGGGCCCTGGAAACCCACCGCCACCGTGTGTGCGCTCCCGCCCGCTCCCGCCCGCTCCCGCCCGCTCCCGCCCGCTCCCGCCCGCTCCCGCCCGCTCCCGCCCGCTCCCGCCCCCGTGCGCTGCTGCTGGCGGGGCTGGCCTCAAGGGGCTGCCGCCCCGCCCCGCCCCGCCCCACGCTACCACCGCCTCCCCCGCCACCGCAGGACGCACGCGGAGCCCACCTCCCCTTCCTCTAAGGATTGTGACAGCTCCCTATTTTTATGTGCTTCGAAATTGAACAATGCAGCCAATTGCACTTTGCGGGAGATTGTGGGATGGTGGCGGCGCGGGGAGGGCACGGCGCTGGGCTGGGGCGCGCCGGGCTGAGCCCCGAGGCCCAAGGCGACCCCACCCCCCGTCCCACTCCGCTAGCAATATGCGCCCCTTTGCGCGCCGAGGGGGAAAAAAGGTGTGTGTAGTGTGTAGCTTTAATTGCAAAAGAGATAAACAAAACCGGAGCCGGCGGTAATCCGCTTGTGCACGCGTGCACGCGTAATGTTTTTTCTTGATGCGCAATGCCGATGAAGCCGTGCAGTGCGTTGTTTGCTGGAACGTGTGAGAGGCGAGGGGCGGGTTGCGCGGGGGTTTGGGAGTGCTGTGTGGGGCCCAGCTCACTTCATCCATTCTACCCCCCCCCACACACACACACACACAACATGCGGCACTACGCTCGCGCATATATTGCGTTTTCACCAACCCCCGTGCGTTACCTATACCCACAGTAAATCAGCTGCCAGCCAGCAAGCCCAACCTGCACCGCCGCACCGCGCGCTGCGCCACGCCACGCCCCGCCACGCCCCGCCACGCCCCGCCACGCCACAACTTAGCTGTATCGCAAGTTTACCCCTCCTGCCGTACATGCGCGCGCACCCACACACATGCACACACACACACACACACACATGTACGAACATACTCCAGACACTGCATGCACCATCTCGGACTCCATTTTTCATTCTCTCATATTCTGAATATACTTATCTGGGGCTGGGAGCGCCGCGCACGGTAAAAAACGAACGTAATTTTCTTTTGGCTGGGAAGAGGGAGCTGAAGCTGAAGCACAGGGTCAATTCTGGTCACTTTTACTGCAACTGCAAACTGGAAGAAACTGATGGCAGAATATGATGGGAATTTCTCATATACGCTCTTCAGGTACACTTACGCTGTGGGCCACCGCAACCTAGCTCACGTTAAAAATTAACTCGTGCTGCAGGGTCCACTATGTAACCTACCGCGAAATTCGCCGTGAGCTTTTACCGGATAATAACGCCCATACCGAGGCAAGGGTAGCCCCCCGCCGCCCCGCCCGCCCCCCCACCCCGCCCTGCCCCGGTTAGCTCGTGACACACGACGAGGACGTCCAGCCACGTTTAGCATCCCGCATATATGCGGTCCTCTGTTCATCAGCGTGTGAGGGGAGGGGAGGGGAGGGGGGCGGCTATACCAATCCCAAACTGCAAGACAACTTTGCATGGCCCTCCCCTCCCCCTGCTCCTGCCCCTGCTCCCCGCCCGCCCGCCCTCGCTCCTACCTTCCACCTCCGCGGGGAATCCTCAGTACGGAGAGGGGAGCTGCACGCGGCGCGCACATAAACTTCCACAAACACACAAACACATGACCCCCCCCCCTCCTCCGCCCCGCCTCGCCGGCACACAGACATATATACATATACATGCACACACACACACCCACGACACATACATGGAAATACAAAGCAAAGGCAGCGAACAGGGTGGACACGACGCGCACTGCCCGGTCGTTTAGGCAAATACATTTTTTCCTTTCCTTTTTTTTTTGCATTTTCATTTCAAGGTTTGCATTATGCATTGTTCACGGCTGACTGTCCACGCACGGAGGGGAGAGACAGGGCAGGGGTGCGTCGCGGGTGAGGGGGAAAGGGGAAGCAGCCAGTGAAAGGCGACGCCCCGCCCCGCCCCGCCCCGCCCCGCCCCGCCCCGCCCCGCCCCGCCTCGTCCCGCCTCTGCCCCGGCGGCCCGCATGGCCGACCACAACGTCACCCCATCCGTAATATGCACGCGGATTACAGAGGGCATGCGTGGGGGGTCAGGGGTTCGGGGGAGGGGGAGGGGCGTGGGGGAGGGCTGCCCGGCCAAGCCCACCCGGCGGGGACACCACTCAACGCACCGCCATGCGAAAAGCCAATCGGGCCTCATCGAAGGTCGTGTGTGTGTGTGTGGGGGGGGGGGAGAGACAGACAGACAGACAGACAGACAGACAGACAGACAGACAGACAGACAGACAGACAGACAGACAGACAGACAGACAGACAGACAGACAGACAGACAGACAGTGAGGCAGGGTGCAGGGTAGAGGAGCAGAGGGGTGCAGACTCTATGCCTAACCCTTGCTGATCCACATCGATGTTCGGACATCCGGAGTGTCTCCGTCAAGCACGATCACCAACACGACCTCTCTCTCTCTCTCTCTCACACACCCACACACACCCACACGCACGCACACTTGTGTTCCGCGCGCGTGACGCGATGTGGCGTGGCGTGGCGCCGCTCGGGGGTTGTGCATGTGACGTGGAGTGCACGCCGCTGCAGCCGCCCGGCCCGGCCCGGCCCGGCCGCCCCTCTCCGCCGCACCAACTCTTCTCTGCCCCCCCCCCCCCCCGGCAGCCCCAGCCCAGCCCCAGGGGGTGGTGCGATGCGCGCGCTGACGATACAAAAGAATTCCGCACGCGCCCGCCCTCCTGAAGTACAAAGGGACATCGGCTATTAGACATGAGGCGGGCGGGCGGCGCCGGGCCGAGGCGGGGCGGGGCGGGGCGGGGCGAGGTGGGGCGTGGCAGGGCGCCGGAGATCGCTGGCATCATCACAATGTCATCAAACGGCGGCCTTTGAGCCGGTCCGGCCCCCGGCCGGCGCAGTCGCACTCCGCCCCGCCCCGCCCCGCCCCGCGTACGCGTTTCGACACCATATATTTAGAAGGGGAAAGGGGGATGGCTGAAATGTTGCAGAAAAAAGTGAGGTTTTCAACTCACTGTTTTTAAGAAACGCGAGGCGGTTGTTGAACCACTGTTTACCTGGTGCAATCACCAGTGTCGATACCACGAGGCCGGCGGTGTGGCGTCATTGGTATCGACAATAGTAATTGCACCAGGTGGACAGTGGTTCAACAACCGCCAATTCTTTTTTTATTTAATTTTATTTATTTTAATCTAGCTGCACCGTGTAGTACGTACCGCGGAGGAGAACGAATCAGGTTGCGGCGAAGAGGCAACGAAGGCGGGGGCGGGAGGGGAGGTCGGGCGCGCCCAGGCCGGGCGGGCAGCGCGGGACGGACAACTTCAAAGGCGTTCCTGGAGTCCGCAGGACTGCCAGGCCCGACCCCGACGTCCACCTACTGAACCCACAACGGAGCGACAAATTCCGGCTGCTCCCCGGAGTGGTGTGGTGCGTCTTTGTCGTGTCGTGTACGTGCAGCAGCTGCTGTTCGCGCCCCAGGAGTGGCTCGCAAGCGCTACAGATCACAACCACTACAGGTCACAAGCGCTACAGCTCGCTAACGCTACGGGTCGCAAGCGCTACGAGTCACAAGCGCTACAGCTCGGTAGCGCTACGGGTCACAAGCGCTACAGCGAGAATCCGCGCGTTAGGCGGAGCCGAGCCGAGCCGAGCCGAGCTAAACCTTGAAAAATTACGCACGTGGCGTGAAAACATGGAAAATTTTTGCGACAGTAAACCTCCCGAAGGAGGTTGCGGTTCCCGCCAGGCACAGGGCTTTTACCCCCCGTGGCAGCCAACTACTTCGGTGTTCTTATTGGGAACCGGTGCTTTTCTGGCCGCGATCCTGTCGCGCAATTCGACAGATTTGATCCCCGTACTGTCAGATTTAGTCGTACGGTGGTTAACCGAACTGCCCTGTCCCCAGAGCATGGAATAGCTATTTTTGGAGCCAGATTCTAGGACTTATGATTCCCCGACAGACCACCAGTCGTGGGCATGGGACGGAACTTCCTGGCAACCCGCTGTCGCTACCAGTGAAGAACCTACCTGGGTTTGAACCAGGCCCCATGTGCCGAGTCTCACAGACACCCCACGGCTTTCGCGGCACCACTAGACCACTAGACCGTCGGCTATTCCACGAGGGAGCTCGGTTGAAATGGGGGGCTTGAATTCCACTCTCCAAATTGTTGTCCTCAGAAAAATTAAATGTTTCGGTAAGATTCGAACCTCCGTCCTACGACTCTCCGCGCGGACACTCTGCCGGCACGGCTACGACGCCACGGTACCAGATGCCGGACCACTAGGAGTCATGGTGCGCGAGAAGCCACAGTCACCGAAGAAACGAAACCGGTGTCATGAGTGCGCCTGCTCTCCGGTCAGTGCTGGGCCGGCCGCGTAGCGTCATTGGTATCGTCGCTGCTCATAGCACTGGGCGGGAAGTGGTTCAAAAACCGCGTAAGTTTTTTTCTTTTTATTATTTTTTTTTGTTCGGACCAAGTGCTCTTTCCAGCTATACCGTCTTTGTGACTTGGGCAACTGCAAAAAAGGCACTGAAAAGAACACTTGGTCAAAACAAAAAAAAAAAAAAAAACAAAAAAAAAAAAAACAAGAAAAAAAAATTACGAACCACTGCCCACCTAGTGCTATAAGCAGCGTCGATACCAATGACGCTACGCGGTCGGCCCAGCACTGACCGGAGAGCAGGCGCACTCATGACACTTGTTTCGTTTCTTCGGTGACTGTGGCTTCTCGCGCAGCATGACTCCTAGTGGTCCGGCATCTGGTACCGTGGCGTCGTAGCCGTGCCGGCAGAGTGTCCGCGCGGAGAGTCGTAGGACGGAGGTTCGAATCTTACCGAAACATTTAATTTTTCTGAGGACAACAATTTGGAGAGTGGAATTCAAGCCCCCATTTCAACCGAGCTCCTCGTGGAATAGCTGACGGTCTAGTGGTCTAGTGGTGCCGCGAAAGCCGTGGGGTGTCTGTGAGACTCGGCACATGGGGCCTGGTTCAAACCCAGGTAGGTTCTTCACTGGTAGCGACAGCGGGTTGCCAGGAAGTTCCGTCCCATGCCCACGACTGGTGGTCGGTCGTGGGGTCATAAGTCCTAGAATCTGGCTCCAAAAATAGTTATTCCATGCTCTGGGGACAGGGCAGTTCGGTTAACCACCGTACGACTAAATCTGACAGTACGGGGATCAAATCTGTCGAATTGCGCGACAGGATCGCGGCCAGAAAAGCACCGGTTCCCATAAGAACACCGAAGTAGTTGGCTGCCACGGGGGGTAAAAGCCCTGTGCCTGGCGGGAACCGCAACCTCCTTCGGGAGGTTTACTGTCGCAAAAATTTTCCATGTTTTCACGCCACGTGCGTAATTTTTCAAGGTTTAGCTCGGCTCGGCTCGGCTCCGCCTAACGCGCGGTTTCTCGCTGTAGCGCTTGTGACCCGTAGCGCTACCGAGCTGTAGCGCTTGCGACTCGTAGCGCTTGCGACCCGTAGCGTTAGCGAGCTGTAGCGCTTGTGACCTGTAGCGGTTGTGATCTGTAGCGCTTGTGACCTACGTCCCGCGCCCCCGCTCCACCCGCACCCGCCCCACTCCACCCCAGCACCAATCTCACATGCCACCCCCCCGCCGCCCCGCCCCGCCCCGCCCCGCCCCGCCCCGCCCCGCCCCGCCCCGCCCCGCCGCCGGCGCTGATCTAATCACAACGGTGGTGCTAATTCGCTTTGCCCCGCGGCGCTCCGCCGTTCTGCTCTGCCGGCCGCGCTGCGCTGCGCCGGCCCCGCCTGGGGTGGCCAGCGATGAGTCTGTCCTGTCCAGCGGCCCGTGGTGGGGGCGGCGGGGGCGGCGGGGGCGGCGGGGGCAGATTGTGGCCGGACTGAGCAGGGCCGCAGGCTCCGCAGGCCGGACTCGACGGACCCGCCCGGCCCGCCTCGCCCCGCGCCGCCCCCACCACGCGCCCGGCCACTTTATCGCTCGCTAACTGAATTATCGTTGTGGGCTCAAGTGGTAATGTGCCTGGGGCCAGGCCGGGAGCCCTCTGGAGCGGGGGCTGGACAAAGAGTTTATAAACAGACCATCTAGAATCTCCCCGAACGCTGTGCCGGCCCCCACGAAACTCGGGTCGGCCCCGCCCACAACCACTCCAGAGATGTCCGGCTGCGTACAGGATTGCCCGGCCCAGGCCCACAGCGCGCTGCCAGGAGAGATTTATTTTCCAGGCCAGCAGCTTGCCCCCTTACATCTACATCCCTGGGCGCACACACACAACCACCGAATTCCTCACCCTGGCGGGGGCCGGGTCGGGCCGGGCCGGGCCGGGCCGCAGTCTCCTTGAAGTCCTTGCGGCGTCTTTGGGGCGGCGGGCGGTGGGGCGCGCCTCATGGCTCTCATGCCCAGCTCCGAATAGCCGCGCGGAAGTATGTGGAGCGGGCCGTGGGGGCGGCGGGGTGCTCGCCCGGGGGCGTGAGCCCGCTCCCGCTGCCTGACAAGGAGGCCCCGACGCACGACGACGCACATGCGCTAACCTAACAGGCTCCCCCGCGCGCCCCGCCCTGGCCGCTCTACCCCTACCCCCCGCCCCCGTCAGTATCAGCGTGGAGCCTGCGCCCGCCCGCGGGCCGGGCCGGGGACTCCCTGGTGGCGCCGGGTCGCCGAGCGGCAGCCGGATGCGGCGCAGGGAGAGACTCCCTCAGAATTTGCATATCGTTACTGAACGAAGCGCGGCTCTGGGTCCGCGCCCCTCCCCTCGCCCTTCCCACCCCACCCACTCCACCCCGCCACGCCCGGACCTCACTTGTACTGCCCGCGGCGGGGCAAGGCGACTCGCTCCGCTCCGCTCCGCGCCTTCCGTCTCCTGACGGCGCACGGCGCTGGCCGCTCGCTCTTCCGCTCCAGTCAGCCGGCGATGATCATCGCCCTGCTGCCCCATGTCCCTCTTCACTTTCTGACACGGCCGTGGTCACGCAGATTCCAACAGAGTCACGACCTTTCAGTTGATCAGAACTAGGCTGTCCGCCGCGACTCTCGCCTCCACCGCTCCCACTGCTTTCTCCTATTTTCTCCTGCCCCACCCCGCCCTGCAAAGCCCTGTCCCGCCACGCCCACCCCGCCCCACTACCCGCAGCGCCGCCCTCCTCCGCCTCCCCCAGAACCTTAATTTCACGCTCCAAATCCGTTGAAAAGACAAATACAACAATGACAGTTAAAACGCATGAATTAATGACGACGTGCGCGCGCGCGCGCTCTGTGCGAGTCACTGTACTACACAGGGCGCCCGCGTGTGAGAGTGAGAGAGAAAGATATTTGGAGAAAGCAACAGGACTCGACTCAGACCATACACACACATACATACATACACTCACACACAGAGACACCAAAGTCATACTGCATCAGAGGACCGTGCAAAAAGAGCTGGAAATTCCTGTCGGCTCGCAGTGCTCTGCTGTGCTCCGCGGTGGCGCCCCGCTCCCGCTCCTGCTCCCGCCCACGGCCGGCCGGCCCGGGACATTCCCGCGCTGCACGCGCACACCGCACAGCGCCCCGCCCCGCCCCGCCCCGCCCCGCCCCGCCCCGCCCCGCACCCCTACCCCCCACTCCACTCACCGGCATTCCATTTTTGCCATTTTTATCTTTGTCATTTGGTTTGCGGTGTGCGCTGCCCCCACCTCCCCTCTCCCCCCGCCCTCAGGAGGAATAGCGGAAAGGAAAGGGTTCTGCGCTGCGGCGGACGCCTTCCGAGAGAACCGAAATTAATTGTTCCGCCGCGATAAAATTAGATACGATTAAACAAGGCGCGTATTGTTGGCAAGTTGAGTTCCCCGCCCCACTCCGCCCCACCCCGCGGGACCCTGGAGGAGAAGAGGTCCTGAAGGAGCAGCGGGAGGACTTTGAGCTAAGTGCAGTGGGCCACAGGGGCGGCACGGAGGGGAGGCGAGGAGGGGGGGGGAATGAGGGCGGTAGTTGGTCCAGAGACGCCGGCCTGGCTCGGCGCGTCCCGCTCCATCCACCAAAGAGGCCCGCACCCTCCGCCTCCCCCGCGCGTTCATAACGATATGCTAATCTTGATTAAGGCTTGTGATAATTCCCTCCACGATTGTTCCATCTTTATTTGATTGCGAGTGGAGGGGAGGAGAGGGGAGCGGTGCGCTCCCCCAGCGCTGACGGACAATGCGCGCAGACAAAGAAAGCTGCAGAGGAATGTTTGTGAAATTATTCCCGCCCTAGGCCGGGCCGGGCCGCGCTAGGCGAGGCAGTCATGGGTATAGGTCCGGCAGCCGACAACGGCGCGAGTACGGCGGGGCTCGTCACGAACTAGAGAGAAAACAGAGAGGGAGCGAGAGAGAGGCAGCTGGAGAGGGAGAGAGAGGGGAGATAACACAGCAAACTTTTCGTCAAACGCACCACAATTAAAACAGGAGGCACAATCCATTAGACAGCAGAGGCTGGTGGCTCGGCCGGGCGGGCGGGAACGCTGGGGGCGGAGGAGGCGGTGGTGGCGCTGCCAGACCCCCCCCCCCCCCAACCCCCCCGAGCCCGACTGCGTCGC
Source organism: Frankliniella intonsa (assembly GCA_033675135.1). Taxonomy (NCBI): domain Eukaryota; kingdom Metazoa; phylum Arthropoda; class Insecta; order Thysanoptera; family Thripidae; genus Frankliniella; species Frankliniella intonsa. The sequence continues at coordinate 4,998,605 of CM066253.1, forward strand.
GCCAAGTGAGCGCGGCAGTGACATTTATTCTTGGCGCAGGGCTTTGAAAAACAAAATAAGCGAAATATGTCAGGGGCAGGAAGCTATGAAAGCGGAAGCGAAACAAAAGACTAACAGTCAGTTGAGCGGCGGTGTGGGGGCGGCGCTGGGGCGGCGCGGGCGCGATGACGAGCAACACATGGGGACCACTGCAGCACCACGCTGCACAGAGCTGCACTCATTTACACGGAGCACAGGGCCTTTCCCGCCATGCAGCGCTTCGCGCGCAGTTCGACGCCGCGCGTCCCCCATTCTCTCGGTCCCTTTTGCTTTACGTCGCTCATTTGACACGTTGCGTCAGGGCACAGAGGGCGCGGCGCGGCCTCTCGTACCCTGAAGCTTGTCGTTGTGGGGCGCCTGGCAGGTAGGCAACCCGGCCGCATCCGTGCTGCGTGAAACGCTGATTGCCTACCCCCAAGGTGCGGAGACTACCAAGTGAGGAGGTGTTTGGTGTTAGGATGGGTTTGAGGTGCGGAGCTGTCTGGGCCGGGCCACCCTCGCGAGCTGCAGACATCTCGGTTCTTCCCGTAAAATAAGAATATGAAACGGAGATGGAGGGCGGCGTGGAAAAGAAAGAGATGTGGTGGGTGCGCGGCGAGGTAGTGCCGCCCCCGCCCCGCCCGCGCTCACTGTAAGCGGGGAGGTGAGCTGGGCTCTGCCCCGCCCCGCCGCGAGCACGAGCACCCGCCCAGGGCCAGGCGGGGCGTGCGCATTCGGGTGAGTAAAGTTGACATAACCTAGTTGTCCGCGTTCCCGGAGCAGTGTGGCGGGGCGGGGCGGGGCGGGGCCCGGCGGTTCGGAGCGTGGGTGAGGCGGGGCGCGGCTCGATGCATCAGCGGTCATTGTGGATGCGGGAGCGGTCCTTGAACGTGCTCATCATGATAAGAGCTCCAGTGGAGCAGCGCCGCACCGCGCCGCACCGCGCCGCACCGCACCGAGCCGGGCACACAGACTTTTCGGATTGAACAGACACCGTTCTCTTTCCACCCAACCAGCAGACTGTCGAGTCGAGAAAGAGGAGAAAAGGTATCGGTGGGCCGGCGGGGCGCGGCCGCGGCGAGCCCTGCGCGCTGAACACTCCTAGCCGTGAGCGCGAGGAGTTGGGGGAGGGGCGGGGGTGGTAGGGTGCCGCCCGCCGCCCGCCGCCCGCCCTTAGCGGGGAGGAGGGGCGTTCAGCTCAGCTCAGCTACGCGCGGCGGAGTCTCCTCGGGAAGTCGAGCCAGTCGAGCGATTTTATTGTCCCTCGCTCAGAACCGCCGCGGGCCGGGCGGGGGCGGGCGGAGGCGGGCGGGGGCGGGCGTGGCCGCCTCTATCAACCCTCCCCCTCCCCCCCTCTCTCTCTCCCGTCTTTTTGACCGGGAGCGGGTGCGGGAGCGGGTGCGGGTGTCAAGCGAAGCGACGAGACTGCACTTGGTGTCTGGTGCCGCAGCGCAGGTGCCGGGTGCAACGTAACAGTATACGGGTCTACACCGTACTTGAGGCGCTTGGCGAAGCGCAGGACCTCGACCAGGACCAGGACCAGGACGGGCTTCCGCATTATCAAGGGGAAACGCGTGCGGCTTTAATACACAGGCTCTGCCCGGCGCGGCCTGGGCCCGGCCCCCGGAGGAGCACTCTTGTGATTTGTGGCCATCTTTTCTCCAGACATTATTATCATTTTCTTAATTTCTCTTGGCTCTCGCGAGAGGGGAGGGGAGGGGGCGTAGGGTGGCTGAGAGGAGTGCGGGGGGAGGGGAGGGGGAGGGGGCGGCACGCTAAAACAGTTATCGCCCGGCAACGCGGCGCTTTTGGGCCGCGCGTAACGTAAAAGAACAACGGAATAAACCCTGACAAAAGAATTCGCGCCTTTTACTTTTCCTGATTCCGGCCCGTCCGCACGCATCTTGTGGAAATTAAAAAGTAAGGCTCTCCTCTCCTCGCCTCTCGTCTCCTCTCCTCTGCTCGGGGGGAGTACATACCGGAGCCTAGCTCACAAGAACGGACTTGGAGAAAAATTCTTGGGCTTTCCGAAAGTAGTTGGCGTTCGACTGACCGAGAGGCGCGCAAGAAGGCGCAACGCTAGGAGAAGGAGCGACCTGTAACTGGCGGCCACCCCCCTCCCCCCCGCTGGCGCCCGCCCCCGCCCGGCCCCGCCCGCCCCTTCCCCGCCCCTGCCCCGCCTGCTCCCCGAGCATTCACTCCCAACAGCACATCCGCCCCCTCCCCTCCCTCCTTACAGCGGCCTCCGCCCCGCCCGCTGCCTCTTTTCCACTCGACTTAACTGAGGGAGAAATGTAGCGTCCATCCAAAAGTTCAATACGGCATCTGAAAACGCGGCGCGGTCGACACAGCGCGCCTTTCTCTCCCCCCTCCCCTCCTCGCTCCGTGCGAAATGTGTGTAGTTGTGCCTGCGCCGCCCCGTTTGGTCCACATGCCCACATAGCCCACGGGCTCACGGGCGCGGCCTGCAGACACAGAGCCTCCGCTTCTTGCCCGCCCATTGATTTCGTATTATAAGGGGAGAGGAAGCGATCAGGACAGTGAATCACACGAGTGAGGCCACGCGCCCTCCCCGTCCCGCCCCGCCCCGCCCCGCCCCGCCCCGGCCTCGCTCCTTCTTCAGGACAGGATTCCACTTTTGTTTAGTGGCGGAAAGGAATCAAAGAAACGCGGAGCAAAAGCGTGTGCGGGCTGCGGCGGGCACTGCGAGGAGCGGGGCGGGGCGGGGCGGGGCGGGGCGGGGCGGGGCGGGGCGAGGCGAGGCGCGGTGGGGCGAGGTGGGCGTGCAGCAGCCCCAGAGGCCCCCGGGCGTACCGCGGGTCGCCGTGCCTCGCCCCGCCCTCCTCACCTCCTCGCCAGAAATGGGCTTGTCGTCTTTGAAGTGGGGAATTGTCGACGGCGGGTGCGTGGGGCTGGGGCGCCGCCCCCGAGGTAACGCACCGGGCTGGCGCTCGAGGGCGGGGCGGTCCTGTGGCGATACGAGCCTCGTCGTAGGGGGGCCTGGCCTGCAGATAGGGTTAATAGCCCTACACCGTAAGGGGTTTGCGAAGAAAACCGAAGCGGTAAAATTTGTTTGCGTCCCGCAGCCAAGATGTAGTGGCGTGCGGGCTCAAAATATTGAGGAGGCCCACCGCGGACAGACGAACCCACGGCTCGGCTGTCCCACCGTGGAGGTGGAGGGGCATTTGCCAATTTGCTGAGATGGCGGATGGCGGAACAGAGAGTGAGTCAGGGTGTGGTGGGGCGTGGCGGGGCGTGGCGGGGCGTGTGGCGGCACAATGGCGAAGTGCTCTTGTACACACTTGGGCACGAGTTAGTGCGAGAGGGGTTGACTTACCGGCCCCGCCCCTCCCCGAACCTCCCCGCCCCGCCCCGCCCCGCCCCGCACCAGCCGCTCGTGTTTGCGTGGCTCATCACAGATTGGAATGGCAAGATCGGGATCAGCACCAGGATGGCACTGCGCCTTGTCGCGCCGCGCCGAGGTGAGCTAAGCCGACGACATGCATCGCTCTCTCCCGCGCCCCGCCCCGTCCCGCCCACACTGCGAATCGAAACGCTGTCGTAGCTAACGCTACACGAAAAGAGACAACTGGTTGTGAATTTCCATCTCTGTCGGTGACCGCCCCACCCCGCCCCGCCCCAGGACGACCCTCTGATTGGGTGCGGCTGCGCGCCGCTCGAGGATCATCATAAAGAACAGCCGGCAAGAACACCTCGCGAGGCCTTGCCAGGAGGGACGGGGAGGTGCGGGGCGCAAAGGAAGAAAAAAAAGATAAATCTGGATTATGGAGGGGCGTTCATCGCTGAATTATAGAGACGATTTAGGCGCTGAGTAAGAAGGAAGAGGGAGACGTATAAATACGCCTACACACACACGCACGCACACACACACAAAGACACACACACACACGGCCTGGGGCGGCGGGGCCGGGGCGCCACAGGGTGGCTCAGCGCCTTGTGGAGCGGGCCCGCGCTGGCGGATTGAAACGGAATAGGATGAGGGGGGCTCAAGCGGGCCGGGCCCACCCCACCCCACACCGCGGACAGTCCTCCCACCCTAATGTGGCCGCGGGGCGACGAACACTACCAAGACAGTGCCGACTCGCGAGGTAAATATCCTCTGTACCGCTGGGGGTAGGAACGGTATCACTTTCGGTACGCAGCTTATTCTTAGGCCGCCGTCCAGACGGTTACGGGTTTTCATTTTTTTTGTGCATGTTAAAGTCTTAAAACGTCCAGAGACAAGGAATGCCATCCACCCTGGAGGGCGGCAGCGGGGCGGAGCGGGGGTGGCGAAGGGAGGGCGCGGCGGTAGGCTGGGCGTGGCGCCGACAAGATTAGAGGGAAGGCGCCATTAAAATTCGTCCTCCCGCTGCAGTCATGCTGCCGCGGCGCCGGGCCGCCCCGCATTGCATTGCATTGCGTTGCATTGCGAAGCCCTAAGTCGACGAGGGGGAGGGGGGGGGAGACACGCGCTGCGTGTGTGTGCGAGATAAGACGCACGGAGAGGTAGATATATCGCCAGCCATCCCGCGCGGGTAATTACAGTAGTGGCTCGCGGGGCGTGGTGGCTGGACGGGGCGGGGCGGGGCGGGGCGGGGCGGGGCGGGGCGGGGCGGGGCGGGGCAGCGGGGTCGTGGCAGAACAGCAGAGGCGCTCGCACCGGCGGCGGTCGGTGCGTCTCCCTACGTTTCGTCTTTCCTTTCCATCTCGTGCGCCACGCAGCTGGTAGCTGCCAGAGGAGTGGCTCGCAAGCGCTACAGATCACAACCGCTACAGGTCACAAGCGCTACAGCTCGCTAACGCTACGGGTCGCAAGCGCTACGAGTCGCAAGCGCTACAGCTCGGTAGCGCTACGGGTCACAAGCGCTACAGCGAGAAACCGCGCGTTAGGCGGAGCCGAGCCGAGCCGAGCTAAACCTTGAAAAATTACGCACGTGGCGTGAAAACATGGAAAATTTTTGCGACAGTAAACCTCCCGAAGGAGGTTGCGGTTCCCGCCAGGCACAGGGCTTTTACCCCCCGTGGCAGCCAACTACTTCGGTGTTCTTATGGGAACCGGTGCTTTTCTGACTGCGATCCTGTCGCGCAATTCGACAGATTTGATCCCCGTACTGCCAGATTTAGTCGTACGGTGGATACCCGAACTGCCCCAGCTGTACCGTACTTGTGACTTGGGCAACTGCAAAAAAGGCACTTAAAAGAGCACTTGGTCCTAACAAAAAAAAAAAAAAAATAATAATAATAATAAAAAGAAAAAAACTTACGCGGTTTTTGAACCACTTCCCGCCCAGTGCTATGAGCAGCGCCGATACCAATGACGCTACGCGGCCGGCCCAGCACTGACCGGAGATCAGGCGCACTCATGACACCGGGTTCGTTTCTTCGGTGACTGTGGCTTCTCGCGCAGCATGACTCCTAGTGGTCCGGCATCTGGTACCGTGGCGTCGTAGCCGTGCCGGCATAGTGTCCGCGCGGAGAGTCGCAGGACGGAGGTTCGAATCTTACCAAAACATTTAATTTTTCTGAGGACAACAATTTGGAGAGTGGAATTCAAGCCCCCCATTTCAACCGAGCTCCCTCGTGGAATAGCCGACGGTCTAGTGGTCTAGTGGTGCCGCGAAAGCCGTGGGGTGTCTGTGAGACTCGGCACATGGGGCCTGGTTCAAACCCAGGTAGGTTCTTCACTGGTAGCGACAGCGGGTTGCCAGGAAGTTCCGTCCCATGCCCACGACTGGTGGTCGGTCGTGGGGTCATAAGTCCTAGAATCTGGCTCCAAAAATAGCTATTCCATGCTCTGGGGACAGGGCAGTTCGGTTAACCACCGTACGACTAAATCTGACAGTACGGGGATCAAATCTGTCGAATTGCGCGACAGGATCGCGGCCAGAAAAGCACCGGTTCCCATAAGAACACCGAAGTAGTTGGCTGCCACGGGGGGTAAAAGCCCTGTGCCTGGCGGGAACCGCAACCTCCTTCGGGAGGTTTACTGTCGCAAAAATTTTCCATGTTTTCACGCCACGTGCGTAATTTTTCAAGGTTTAGCTCGGCTCGGCTCGGCTCCGCCTAACGCGCGGATTCTCGCTGTAGCGCTTGTGACCCGTAGCGCTACCGAGCTGTAGCGCTTGTGACTCGTAGCGCTTGCGACCCGTAGCGTTAGCGAGCTGTAGCGCTTGTGACCTGTAGCGGTTGTGATCTGTAGCGCTTGCGAGCCACTCCTGCGCCGCGTAGTGGGTGCCGACGACGCTCGGTGGTTGAGACACTGATCGGGGTCTCGGCTTGGCTGGGCGCTCTGATCGCTGTTCGGTGCGCCTCAGCTCCGACCAGCTTCTGCTCAGAGCCGAAAGACCGAGCGTCGTCGGCACGCACTACCAGGGCCGGACTGGCCCACCGGGGTACCAGAGAAATCCCCGGTGGGCCCCGGGGCCGGGCCGGGTGGGATTGAGCTCAGCATTCAAGCCGAAGGCTTGCCTGGCTAGTAACAGTGCATGATTCGGGCCCCGCCAGGGGTCCTGGGCACGGGATTCAGTTTCACACGTTTAAGCTCCCGTTGCCCCTTGAAGGTAGGCAATGCCGGGCCCCTTTCAGCTATTTTCCCGGCGGGCCCCTGACCTCCCAGTCCGCCCCCGCCCACTACGCGGCGCTACACGTAGACCATACCGTCGCTTCGTTCCAAAGCGCATTTTGAGGACTCTGCCTGCAGGTGGCAGGTGGCGACATCTGCAGCGGCGTGTCGGCCCGGCCCGGCGGCGGACTGGCAGCTCCCCCTCCCCCATGAGCTCTAGCCAGAACCCCTTCGCCCGCTGACGCGCACATCACGAGGGGGTACGAGGTAGTGGCAATAAGCTGGCTGGCGTATGGAAAAAATCTGCCCACCCCCCGCTTGATCGGATGAAAAAAAATCTTGCCTCAACGCCTCCCAAACCCTCCCCTCCCCTTGCCTCCCATCCCACCGTACCTCGCCCCATTCACTTATCCCATCCCTCTCTACCACCCCCTGCTCACATAGACATGCAGGCTCTCTGTGAAACAGCCCATCAAGGCGTGATCCGCGGTCGGGAAGTGGCTCAGCGGCGGGGCGGGGCGGGGCGGGGCGGCCACGGCAGACCTCGGCCAGACGAGATCTCTCCTCGGGAGAGGCCTCGCGTCGGCGGCTTGGCCCGCTTTGATGTCCCCGAATCACTGAACTGGCCGCACTGGCTGCGCCACTCCGCGCCACGCCACGCCCGACGACACGCCACGCCACGCCACGCCACGCCACGCCACGCCACGCCACGCCACGCTCCATACCCCGCGCCCAGGGGAGAGGGCTTCTTTTTCAACGAACGACAAGGAGAGAGATCGGGTGAGAGGGGGAAAGAAAGAATACGAATATAACCGTGGAGAGAAAGAGAGAGAGAAAGAGAGGGTGAAAGGGAGGAAAGGGGGGGGGGCTCGCCTGCCTCACGATTTTTTGTACGCGCGCTTTTTGCACGCTCGTCGTAAAGCGTTTTGCATTGTACACGTGATTGTGCGTGCCTCAGGACGAGGAGGCCAGTCGGCCCGGCCGGGGTCGGCCCACACCGCCTCTCCTCTTTGATGGTCGGCGTGCCGCGGGGCGGGGTGGGGCGGGGCGGGGCGAGGTGGGGCGGGGCGGGGCGAGGTGGGGCGGGGTGCGGTGGCCCCGAGTGGTGCGGACACACACACACATACATAGCTACGGCTCGTGGGTGAATAATGCACGCTCGGGTTGGCCGCCCAACAAAGGCTGCAAAAAATATACAAGAATCGTTAATTATTAAGTGGTAATCATGGCAGGGCGAGGCGGGGGCGTGGGGGCGTCTGATTTAGGGAGCAGGGGCTGGTCTCGGTGACGCGCTGCACTTCCCTCAGTGCTGCCGCTGTTGCTTGCACGACGCGGCGTGGCGTGGCGGGGCGTGGCGTGGCGTGGCGTGGCGGGGCGTGGCGGGGCGTGGCGTGGTGTGGTGAGTGGCGCGCCGTGTGATCCGGCTTGGGCCGGGCCGGCCCGGGCGGCAGGGGCCGAACACTAGCCGGAGCTAATCATTGGGTGGGTTTATGCACAAAGGGCCCGCCACTCCACGCCCCACCACGCGCCGCCACCCCGCTTACGCTCCACAATTAACAAAACAAAACCATCCCCTGGAGTACGAGCGAGGTGAGGCGGGGCGGGGCGGGGCGGGCTGTGGTGGGCCGGGCCGGGCCGGGCCAGGCTCGACCCGTCTCACCTTTATTTTGCACGGGCTACACGGTACGGAGGGCGTGGCGTGGCGCGGTGAGCGGCGGCGTGTGGTGTGATATTAGCCCTGAAAGCGTGCGGAGAGGGAGGAAAAGAGAGAGGTAAAGGTAGGGGTGGGTGAGAGAAGAGATGGGGGAAGAGAGAGAGAGAGGAAAGCGGGTCTCAAAGCGGCCGCCCGCGCCCGGCCGCCGGCCGCCTCTTGACTGGCCACGCCGGCCACGAGCCTCGCAGACCAGAACAAAACACGCCTCCCTCCGCCCCCAGCCCCCGGCCCCACGGCAGTGCTCACCGACCGGACCGCACCGTGCCGCCGGACATTTTAGAAAAGGACGCAAAGAGAAAACAAGCTAGTGAAGCTGGCGGCCCTGCCCTGCCCCCCTCCCCCCCCCCCCCCCCCTGCTGCGTACCTTGGAGGACAGAGCGTGTTCCAGTGGTCCGGCCTCGGCTTCCTTCGTGAGCTGAGTCTCTACCTGTCTCTATAGTCCTGTCTGACTTCCGGTCGGAGTGCGAGCGAAGGGGCAAGCCTGACGGAAGAGCTTTTGGTACCTCTCATCGAAGACCAAAGAAAACAAGGACCGCTGCTGATTTCGGCTACGTACTGGCGTGATTTTTTCAACTTCTACATCCCTCCTGCGGCAGCACACTCAATTCACACTGTGTCTTCTTATACCATTCTTTTTTTCCAATTGTAAAACTCGGACCCTTTTGTAGAAAACATTGTGTGTAATGACATTTTTCCAGGCAAACGCAATGCAACGAGTCGCGCTCACAGATATGAAGCCCGAGTACACGTAGCAGTGGCAGCCGCTCCCGCCCGCAGTCAGAGCAGCAAGTGCAGTTACACGCCGTCATCACTGCCCCCGGCGGGGCGGGGCGGGGCGGGGCGGGGCGGGGCGGGGCGGGGCGGGGCGGGGCGGGGCGGGGCGGGGTGGCGGAGGTCGCAGTAGGGGTGGCGGGTTTACACGCGCCGCATCGGTCCGGGCGGCGAAGCGCACGGCACGGACTCATTCTGCGGTCCTTTACGATCAAACTTAACGGCCACCGCGTATATGGCTGAGCAGTGCGTGAGGTAGCGCTGCCACCACGCCACGCTCTTCCCCGCCCCGCCCCGCCCCGCCCCGCCTCGCTACACGGCTCCCCCGCGCGCCCTAACCTGAGCGCCCTTCCAGCAGCAGCACGTCATCCGCCGCGAGTGAGGGGGGAGCACCGGAGAGAGATAGGGCGGGGAAGGGAGGGGAGGGGAGGGGGCATCGCTGGCGGATATTGTTTCCTAATATAGGTCGCTTTCTGCCGCCCAGTTGAGATGAGGCAATTTTTATCGGCCATGAACAAGCGGGCGTAAAGGGAGCGTATCAGAGCCCCTCCCGGCCCGCGCGCGCGCCCCGTGGCGCTGCCTGGGCGGCCTGGGGTCGAGGCCCGGCGCGGCGTAAGAGAGTGGCTCTTACCGCCAAGGCTTGCCGAGTCGACTGACCTGGGTCGCAGTATTGCATCATATACTGTAAACTGCCCCCCCCCCCCCGACTGCCTGACAAAAGTCAAATAAAAACCGTCAATATTTTTCCCTGTTCAAAGTTCCCGAAACGGGATTATTTTTGTGCGGAGCCTCTGTCTACCCCTCTGAAACCGCGCAGGAGCGCGCTTACAACATCGCGGCGTTCGCACCCTTCAACAACGAGCCCGCCCCGCCACGCCCCGCCCTCCAGCAGCGATTCTAAATTTGAGTTGAGAAACTGGCGCGGTAATTCCCTCTGCTGCTGCTCCTCGCGCTCAGGGCGTGGCGCGGCGTGGCGCGGCGCGGTACAGCGTGCGCCATTAATAATTCAGCGATCAAGACCGCCGCGCCCGACCCCAGCGGGCTCGCGTCGTGCGGGACTTTTCAGCAGTGAATACGCTCTACCCGTCCCCGCCCCGCCACGCCCCACCCCGCCCCGCCACGCCCCACCCCGCCACGCCCCGCCCCCGCCTCGGCGCATCCCTACTCACCTACGACGCCAGGTGCTCCTCCGCTACGAAGTCTACCGTCAAGTAAGTACCTCCGCAACTCTGTCAAAATACCTCAGAACAGCTTATGTTAACTAACTGACGTGCATGAGAAAATAAAACCCTAAGGTCAAACAATCAAGATATTTTAAAAGCATAACAAACGTTTTTGCGCCATTTTATTTACATCTTTCCGACCAGTTTTGTTTCATGCCAAAGAACGAAACTAAACTGATTTAACACACGTGACGCCCCAAGCGCGCGCATCCCCTAATTCCCTGCCGGTCCTTCACGGCACGGGAAATCAGATACAAGTAGAGCTCGCCACGCCAGGCCACGCCGTCACCGCGTCAAACAGGGAGCTCTCACGCCCCTCCGACGATACTCCGGGCCACGCTGCGCAATTGGCAGCAGGGAGTATCGCCGCCTTTGAGGAAATGCAAAGGGCCGACGCTGTTGGGTGGGGCGCGGGGCGGGGCAGGTTGGAGCGGGCGGTGCTATTAATGCAGCCCGCACCACTACTCCAGACCCCGTAATGCCGCCGTGAAACTCAGGTCGGGTCGGTGACTTCTGATATCTCTGCGGTTCCCGATCCAGCAGGCGCCACTCCGGGCGCCACCGCGGCAGAGAGAGGGGTGAGGGCGAGCATGCCTGCAGCCAGAGACGGCTACACTGTCAACTTAGCAGGTTACATGCCATCGGAACCCGCGGAAACTATCGCTGTACGCAATGTAGTGTACCTTAACTCTTAGATGTTTACCACTCCTTACAAAATGTGCTTTTCGGCACGAGTATATTATGCATCTGGGAGATTCCTGGATGGATAACCTGAGAGATATATATCTTGCATCGCGATGACTAATGAGCGGCTTGCGGCGGGCAAGAGAGAGAGAGAGAGAGAGAGAGAAAGAGAGAGAGAGAGAGAGAGAGAGAGAGAGAGAGAGAGAGAGAGAGAGAGAGAGAGAGAGAGAGAGAGAGAGAGAAAGAAGAGGCTGGCGCGGCGGGGCGGGTTTATACCGACAAACGTACTTGACATGCCCCGCCCCGCCCCACCCGCCTCGACCCGAATCGACCCGACCCGGCCCGGCCCGCGCCGCGCCCGCGCCGCCCATCGGAATTAAAGACATTACTCATTAGTCGGGTGGTTGCTGTACGCCGAGCGCTCGTGCTTCCGGTAAATTGCGGTGAGCGGCACAGCGTCAGAAAAAAGTTAATTTCTTTTTCGAGGAGGAGGGAGGGGGGAGGGGGGGGGGGGGCTGATGGGGGAAAGGGCCACCGCGTAAACGTGGCAGCCGGTATAGCGCAGCGCAGCCCCCCTCCTCTCCCTCCGCCCGGCCCCACCCAGACCCCCCGCCCGCTGGGCCAGCCCGCCGCGCACGCCTGCCGAGCGGGTTGCCTATGCGCTCTTCGTCAGGCGCCCCGCAGGCCGGGCCGGGCAGTGGTGGAGCTTCTTACACCCGCGGGCTAACTTGCGTATCTGCTCCTTCTTGTAGTGATTTTACATAATTGATGCGCGGACTGCTCACGCGGCGAATCTGTGCGGCTACTTATTTTACAGCATTAGCTCCGTTACACCAGTCCCGTCCCGTCCCGTCTCGTCCCTCGACCCGCACGTGCATTATTCCCGTCTATCCCAGGAGGGAAACAGTAAATAATAACAGTCTTGCCGGTCGGGGGCGGTGGGGCCGGAGGGGGAGGCTGCAGAGAGCTAAGAGCTGAGCAGGGCCGGGCCGGGCCGGGCCGGAGATGGAGTGGGGGTGATTGGGGACGGAGGGGGCCGGGCCGGGCCGGGCCGCGCCGGGGCACACCGGGGAGTACAACTTAGTTGCTTGTGGTTTTCGGGGCAGCCAGGAGTGGCTGTAGGGAGCCCGGCGGTGGGGCGGGGCGGGGCGGGGCGGGGCGGGGCGGGGCGGGGCGGGGCTGGAGGCCGGAGTGAGACAGCGGGCCCGCTGCGGCGAGGAGAAGGGCTTGCTCTGCGGCGTTGGGGCCTAGGGGCAGGGAAAGGGATGGGAAGTGAGAGGGGAGTGGAGGGGAGCGGAGCGGAGGGGGGAGGGGAGGCGGCAGCGGCACAGCAGCAGTCATTCATTGAAATGTCAGCAATTGATGACGCCGCATTTCTCACCTTGTCCCGCTCGGCCCCAGCGCTGTGCTGGGCTGGGGGATGGGGGTCGCCCGCCCTGCGCCCTCACTGCAAATGCATGAGTCAGATGTCGCATCTTAAAATTTTTCAAACGATTCAGTAACTTCGCTCTAATTGAGTAAGATTCTAAAATATCACTCACATTTAGTGAAATAATTCAGATGAGGGATCCTCGCTTAAAAAGAGCGAGGTTTTCCAAACAATACTAAAATAGAGTGAGGGTCTTTAAAATATCTCTCTAATCAAGCGAGGAAATCAAACCTTGCTCACGGGAGAGCGAGGCAATTTACAGCACCGTTCTATCCTCTGCCTAGCTCCTCCACGAAAAATTGTTCTCGACTAGCAGGTGACGGTGTGATACCTCTTCCCGCAGCGCCCCGCCCCATCCCGCCCCTCAGAATTACGCTTATCATTGCCAAGACGTAACAGGCGAGACGATCCTCTCTGTTTGGTAGGCAACCTGTTTCCCCGGCACTTAGCATATCTCTCGCTGGTGATCTGTGCCGCCAGCCCCGGCCTCGGGGTGCGCGGCGTAGACCAGTGGGCGGGACGGGGTGGGGCCGGGCCGGGCGGTCCCCACAGCCTGTCGAGCGATATCGCCCTCGAAATAAATGCATCACCACGCGATCCCCGAGAAGGAATGTTCCCTGACGTTGAAATATCGACTAAAAATTGCACGCACGTCCTTTAGTGGGGAGGAGGCTGGGGACCTTGCGCTGGGGAGACTACGGGAGGGGAGACGAGAAGAGAGAGCTAATCTGCCATGATACTTTCTCGAGAAAGAATCCAAAGCTACGGATCGCCAGAGGATTGCCTCCTGTGCCTTATCTGCAGGCGGACGGGGAGCAAGCGAATGAGAGAGAGAGAGAGAGAGAGAGAGAGAGAGAGAGAGAGAGAGAGAGAGAGAGAGAGAGAGAGAGAGAGAGAGAGAGAGAGAGAGAGAGAGAGAGAGAGAGAGAGAGAGAGAGAGAGAGAGAGATGTAATCAAGGCAAGAATAATAAAAAAAGAGGTCGCATCGCACGGCACGAGGAGGGTGCACTGTCCCGGCCCGGCCACCCAGCCCGCGCCCGGAGATGTTGATGGATGTCACTGACAGGCCTTATCTCAGAGCATTGCCGCGGAGAAGTTTCGCCTGAAATTCGCAAGGGGGAGCCGAGGCCACTTCCGCACGGTGCGCCCAGGACCAGGGTGCGGCGGCCCCACTTCAGCCTGCGCGGGGCGGCGCGGGGCGGCGCGGGGCGGGATACAGCACCCCCTGCATGCACGCGTGCGCTGGAGAGGGGTGGGCGCGGGGCGGTGCACGACACGGCGGAGCACGGCGCGCAAACGAATGTGGCTAATCAGAGGGCATTGTGAAGGGCGAAGGGCGGCCGGGCTCAGGGCAGGGCGCGCGGGGCTGCTCTCCTCGCACCCCATCGGCTCACACGCACGCACACACACACACACACACACACACACACACGCAGTTAGAGGACCCTGGCCGGCTGGTCCTCGGGCCGTGTGACGCCGCCGCCGCCGCTACGTCACCGTTAGCCTCGAGCCCAAAGAGCGCAAAGGCAAAGGGCCCCCCCCCCCCCCCCCCGGCGCCGCCTGGCCTGGCCCTCTCGTCTCCGCATCCCGAGTAGACAGAGTAGCTCCTCGGGAAGGTCCTGATGCCGCCCCGCGTCCTTCTACTTGCCGCCAAGACAGCGCGGGGCCCTTGAAGAATAAACAAGCTCATCCGTACGAGTCAAGCGGCGCCTTAGTCAGCGAGGTCGTACCGCCTCGCCTTGCCCCAACCCTCCCTCCCCCCGCACGGCATCAGCGACGCGACGCGAGGTGCGCGCCGGGTGTCCCCTGCTCTATCCGTCTGCGTCACCGTCACCCGAGGCACAGCACCGACCGAGCGCCGCGGACGACGACTGTTAACCAAATTTCTGATTGGAGGCCGGGGCAGGCAGGCCGGACCCGGCTGGCCCCATGGCTGTTCTCGACCCGAGCTCGCTCTCAGGGCGGCGCGGGGAAGGGGGAGGGGGTGGGAGTGAATCAAAGACGCGCGGAGAAGTGAAAGAAATTCTACACTGCGCCCCTGGCGGGCCGGGCCGGGCCGGGCTTCTTGTAATGGATCAAAGGGCAGCGAGTTCATCAGGACCGCAGCGGGAGCCGGCCCAAGTCGCGTCCAAGTGCTGCACCACGCACGGTGGCTGGCGAGCACGAGATTCGAAAACTTTCGAGTAGAATCTATGCTTTATTTCGGCAAACACCACGGGTGTGTACCGCGTAGTAATTACCTTGCAGGATCGTGTGTGAAGGTATTGCGGAAGCGAATAGGATGAGGCCTACTACCCCGCGAAGGGCAAAGTCTCCCCTAACGACCATTCGCGAGGCGAGGCGAGGGACGGGGCGGGGCGGGGCGGGGCGTGCGAGAGAGACGAGTAGAGTAGGAGGAAGAAGAGGACCATGTTTTCCAGAATTTCTGGAGGTGCAGGCTCTCCTCTGCTCCTCTGCTCACCCCTCCCACTCTCCTCTGCTCTCCTCTCCTCGCCGCGGGGCGAGGCTTCTTGCCTCGCAGCAATTTAGAGGCTCGTAAAGGTTGAATGAGAGGAAGACAAAACGCGTAATGGATGCGGTCGATGCGCCGCTCGTGGTGTATGTGTGAGTACACACGCGCGCGCGCCACGCCTTACCCAACCTTCTAACAACCCCGCACGTATTAAGCCCGTGGGAATACGCGAGTGCGGCCGCATTTCGCGAGTTTTATGCAAAGCGGCTTATGTTTAGCGCTGCCTTGGGGCCGCTGGCTGCCGCCGCGCCGCCCCCCGCGCCGTGTCGCTTTTGTAGCGCGGTATGTGCAAGGAGCATTTCTTAATGTCCTCCGTACACCTCGGAGTTGTCCTCGGCCTCGTAACTGCTACGCAGGAAAAGAGTACGGACAGAAAGTTGCCGCAGATCACGGCCTCGCATATACAAACGTTATGCCACTGTTCCCGTATTGGACGGAGTGGGCGGGGGCGGGGGCGGGGGCGGGGCAGGGCGGGGCAGGGCGGGGCAGGGCGGGGCAGGGCGGGGCAGGGGTAAAAGCCAGTAGAAGCCCCGCCCCGCCGCTGGCTGCTTCCGCGGCGCGGCTCGCCCCTGCGGCTTCGTCGTCAAAGAGGGGCTCATAAATAAGAGCAATTAATTTAAAGGATCTCCCTCGACGCGGCGAGGCGAGATCGCCCCATATTTTTTCGCAGAAGTTTCATTTCCCTCGCGTTCCTAGCTCCGCATTATCCCTTTCATTCTCGGAAACAAGATCTGCCCGAGCCGGCCGGCATAACGGAATAACGGAGGTTGGGGCAGGGAAGGGCAGGGGCCGGGCAGGGCCGGGCGGGAGTAGCGAGCACAGCGCCACGCGCAGGGCCGTGAAATGAATACCCGCTCCACGCCCGGCCCGCCCCCGCCCGGCCCCGCCCGAGGTCCGCGACAGCAAAATTGTATCAGGAAATAAACTAGCGTCGGTGAAGCTTTTTTCCCCCCGAGCAGTCCTAAATGAACTCCAGAGGATCAAACACCTGAGGCACTAGAAACAGGGTGTGCTTCGGGGTTGAAATAACCACGTCAACGTGGATCTAAGGTTTCGAATGGTATCAAATGAAGTCCAAAAATAATGACGTGCGGCGCTGAACTTGAAACAAGATCACGCTTTTCTGCAGCAGATGCCTGGTTGGACACGCACCGCGCGTGGCACCATGCTCACCATGATGCGCGCCGTGACCAGAGCAGAGGGGTGGTGAGCCGTGCCGCCTGGCTCAGCCAGAGCAGAGCTCGCAGCCTGCTCCACCACCACCACCACCACCACCACCACCACCACCACCACCACCACCACCACGCCTATCGCCCGGCCCGAACCGAGTCGGACAGCAGGACACACCAGGGCAGGGCAGGGCAGCACAGCGCCAGCCAGCGCCGGGACCGCCACGCCGGGTGGCGTCCCTTATCAGAAGGTCTGTGCCGCCCCGCCCCGCCCCGCCCCGGGGGCCGGGCACAGAGCGGGCGGGGCCAGGCGGCACCCTCGACATTTACATACGGTATCGCCCTGACGTCCAACGCCCCCTCGCCTCGCCTCAGTGACAAACTCACGTGGCCCAAAAATAGACACGCCGAGAGAGAGAAAGAGGGGGACACAGAGGAGCTTCAGTTGGTCTCAGCCACAACTAGAAGGCACCGCAGCGTGTCACGTGCTGCAGAAATTCGGCCATGTCGGATAAAACAAGGTCGGACAAACGATATGAGCATCACCTGGCTAGTGTAGTGCCATGAGGTGCAAAAATGTCCGTGCACCCTACTTCACGGGGGCTCGGGCGCGTTGCCGTGGTGCCCATGGTGCCCGTGGTGGTTCCCGTGGTGCTCGTGGTGCCCGTTGAGCCCCGCCGCGCTGAGCCTAGACCGCGCCCCGATGGACTCTGCCTCATTATCCCATTAGCAAGGCAAACCTCATCCCGGAACGGGTCCCGCAGCCCAGAGGCAGAGGCCCTCCCCGAGGACGGGGCCGAGCCGACCCGGCGACCGCGCCGGAGCTGTTGGAGGCGGGAGGTGACCCACCCCCGGCGCCGCCCCCGCGCCGCCCCCCGCGCCGCCCCTGCGGTCCCTCGCTGGTCGTGTTCAGCCTGCTCAGCGGCGCCGTCCAGACGGGTGGGCGGGTGCGGCTGGGGCCGTGACGCACCCTGGAGAGTCCCCGGGAGCCCGACGAGGGTGATCCCCTCTCCCTCCTTGCCGAGGCCCTGCCCGGGGCTGCCGGCGCCCCCCCAACGCAGCCCGAGCAGAGTGGCCCGGCCGTGCGAGCGCACCACACACCTACACAACAGGACGGACAGCCCTGCCCCGGCGGGGGCCCCGGACCGGGCCCCGGCGCGGGCGGAGCAGGCAGCATGGCGCAGCTCAGCGCCCGGCCCGGGCCGCTATGCATATGCATGATGAATCCGTCCAAAATAATTTCCTATGTGTGCCTCGCCTCGCCTCGCCTTGCCTCGTCCCTTCCGCAAAGAGGAGGATGAGGCGGTGGAGAAGGGCTTTTTGCTCCGGTTGGGGCGTGCTGGCGCGCTGCGCTGAGGTGGGGCAGGAGCAGGTCCGTAAGAACCCCGACCTGGGCCTCAGCTCGGCCCGGCCCGGCCCGGCCCGGCCCGCCGCACTGCGCGATGCGCTACACGCGAGGATGAGGGATTATCTAGCTCATCCCGGACGGAGCATCAAAGAAGCCCCAGGCCCAGGCCCGGGTGTGGGGCCGGTGCGTGGCGAGACGTGCCGCCACTCACTCGCGCAGAAGGTAATCCGCTATACATTTCGCGATGCACGCCTCACGGAGGGGCCGGGGGCCGCCGGGGCGCTGTGGAGCAGAGAGCGCCGAGATTAGGGGGCGGTCGGGAGGGGGCTTGGCTGCGCGCTGCCGGTTTTTAATTGTCCTACAGCAGGCATCAAGGCCGCCGTCGGCTCAGCCTCGGGTTCAAATCTCCGCCAGGGAATTGTAATAAAGTTAGGGGAGGGCGGGGCGGTGCAGGGAAAGCGACCCCTTCCTCCAACTACGGCGCGAAATAAAGAGTGCGCGACAAAGTAACAAAGATTATTATAATTGGAAATCCGCCCCGGGCCGGGGCCCTCGCCTAGCCTCGGAGGAGGCCCAGGGCCCCGCCCCGCCCCGCCCCGCCCTGCCTGCCCTCTCACCTCTCAAAGGCGCCCGCCGAGATGATGCGAGGCAGAAAATTTTATGCGACGCCGTAAAAGAAGACGGCCCAGAACCATGATTACAGAACGGAAGAGAGAGACTAGAGCAGGGGTGCGGAGCATCGCGGAGGACGCGACCGGGGGGGCGGATTGGCGAACCACACCGGGAGGGAGGGTCGAGCCGCGACGCGCGGCCTCGTCGACGGCGAGGTGCTACGTACGAGCTCTCCGGGTGGCAGCAGTGCCTGCTCCTACAACGGCCACGCTATTACCGCGGGTCACGGGGGCGGCAGTCCGGGCGCCTAGAGGAGGCCCGGCGGCGGCCCGAGGTCGAGTGCGATGATGGGGGCGATAGTGATCTTTGCTCATCGTACACCTGGCTCCTCCCCCCCCTTCTCTCTCTCTCTCTCTCTCTCTCTCTCTCTCTCTCTCTCTCTCTCTCTCTCGCTCTCTCTCTCTCTCTCTCTCGCTCTCTCCTCCCTCCTTCCCTCTCTACGCCCCGGTCCTCCCGCGCTCTCCTCGCTTCTCTCCCGGGATGTGGGTCAGCCCTCCAACGAGCATGCACTCACCCAGCACGGAGCAGTACCCCCGGGCCCCGGGCGGCCCCGCCCCGCCCCGGGTCTAGATGGGCAGCACTTGCAAGGTTTCTGCCGAAAAGGAGCCGAGTGCAGCGAGGCCACAGCGGGCCCGTGCGGGGCGGGGCGGAGCGGGGCAAGGCGGGGCGGGGCGGGGTGGGGCGAGGCGGGGCGGGGCGGCACCTGCGCGCGGAGGGGCCGCCTTATCTAGGCCACGGTAATAAGGTGGATAATGATGACGCTCCGGTCGGATAGGGTTTAGGGTTGCGTTTCCTGCTATGATTTTCGTGGTGTCTCCTCGACCAGAAAAAAGGAGACTGTGAAAAATAACCGGGGCAAAAAATCGATATGTGAGACCGGTGGTGTAGTCGATCTGCCTGGTAGGCAACCCGACCGCACCTGTGCGTGCGGGTTGCCTGCCTGTGCGGGCGCCCACTCGTCTGCCGCAGCTGACGACGTTGGCGTCTGCGGCACGGCGTAAGCCTTTGCGCCAATGCCACGGCACGAGCACCTGGGCTAGCAGAGGTGTGGCGTGGCGTTGGCAGCCAGGGCGTCGCGCGCGGCGCGAGATTGCGATCAGTCATTTGCCGCTCAAAGGTTGGCACAGTGAACAGCCAAGGACGTGGCATGACACACTGCTGCCCCTCCAGCTCGGCGCGGCCCCGCTCGTCCCTCACCGGGTCCGGCCCGGTCCGGCGTATTTCGGTCAAGTGGGTGGCCTATGCTTATCCAGGCGTCGCTGGCGAGGTGACCTGGACCTGACACCACTAGAGCGGGGCCTGGAGAGCACCGTCGTGCAGGAAGGAGTGGCTCGCAAGCGCTACAGATCACAACCGCTACAGGTCACAAGCGCTACAGCTCGCTAACGCTACGGGTCGCAAGCGCTACGAGTCACAAGCGCTACAGCGAGAATCCGCGCGTTAGGCGGAGCCGAGCCGAGCCGAGCTAAACCTTGAAAAATTACGCACGTGGCGTGAAAACATGGAAAATTTTTGCGACAGTAAACCTCCCGAGGGAGGTTGCGGTTCCCGCCAGGCACAGGGCTTTTACCCCCCGTGGCAGCCAACTACTTCGGTGTTCTTATGGGAACCGGTGCTTTTCTGGACTGCGATCCTGTCGCGCAATTCGACAGATTTGATCCCCGTACTGCCAGATTTAGTCGTACGGTGGTTAACCGAACTGCCCTGTCCCCAGAGCATGGAATAGCTATTTTTGGAGCCAGATTCTAGGACTTATGACCCCACGACCGACCACCAGTCGTGGGCATGGGACGGAACTTCCTGGCAACCCGCTGTCGCTACCAGTGAAGAACCTACCTGGGTTTGAACCAGGCCCCATGTGCCGAGTCTCACAGACACCCCACGGCTTTCGCGGCACCACTAGACCACTAGACCGTCGGCTATTCCACGAGGGAGCTCGGTTGAAATGGGGGGCTTGAATTCCACTCTCCAAATTGTTGTCCTCAGAAAAATTAAATGTTTTGGTAAGATTCGAACCTCCGTCCTGCGACTCTCCGCGCGGACACTATGCCGGCACAGCTACGACGCCACGGTACCAGAAGCCGGACCACTAGGAGTCATGCTGCGCGAGAAGCCACAGTCACCGAAGAAACGAACCCGGTGTCATGAGTGCGCCTGCTCTCCGGTCAGTGCTGGGCCGGCCCCGTAGCGTCATTGGTATCGTCGCTGCTCATATCACTACTTCGGCAGAGGTTCAAACACCCTCGTGTGACTAAATAGTACCCTCGATAGTACCCCATGGAATTGCGGCACTAAGTTCTGGCTCCTGGCTAAGCCGGTCACCCTGGCCCGGCGTGCCTCGCCCCGGCGCACCGCGCCATGCCCGACCCTCGCCCCAGGTAGGGCCCAACGCCTTCCTAGAGTCACCTTTTTTTTTTATTTTACCAGACGACCCTCTGTAGCAGATCGAATAAGTTATTTATTTCCGGACAACTTTAAGCCCCAAGTGACTCTAGCTGCTGCCGCCAATATCGGATGCACCAGTCTTCAGCGTCTGGAGCGGTGGCGGCGGCGGTCTAACGAGAGGAGAGGAGAGGAGAGGAGAGGTCGCGGCGGGTGTATTGCTCCCCGCCCCCGCCCCGCCCCGCCCTCAGGGCCTGCTGTTGGCGCAGCCCAAGTTATTAGATCGGACCGGATTAAGGCCCAGAACGCGAACGCCCGCCTAGTCTATATCGCGGCCGGAACTTTGCGTAACGGAAAATCATCCTCCGAGACAAACAAAGCAGCAACAACAAAGTGCGAGGAAAACGAGAGGAAGGCGTGGGAGGGATGAGGAGGTGGGGGGGGGGGGGGGGCGAGCGGGACCACCACCGCACAGCACAGGGCGCGCGTAAAGATGGGGATGGTCATTAGAATCGGGACGGGACCAGAGAGAGGAAAGTGGGAGGAGAGTAAAAGTTTTGAAACGAAAGCACATCAACTCTCATTAACTCGACGAGTTTTATTTCCATTCCCCTCCGCGCAGAGGGAGGGCCCAGGGCCTACAGACCGGACTGACTGTCCTTGCTCTCCTGGAGACAGTCTCTTAGGTGTGGACTGAGGGGGAAAACCACTCGAAAACACGGCGCGTACAATCTAATTCGCAGAATAGCTAGATATTTCGTTTTCGTTTGTTACAATGCTGCTCTGTAGTATTTTGCCACTATTTCACGACTAGAGAGGAATGTTACAGTGTGTGGTGTGCTAAAACGCTAGTCGCGAGGCTCTATCATCATTATCTCAAAAGTAGGCAGACCCGCAACACTGACACCTGCTACACTGTAAACCGCAGAGCAACAAATTCGTGACAATCATTATCAGGATGTCACCAAGTACGGTGACAGATTTGGCGACATTCTAGTGCGGCAGCGTGGAAGTCATTTTTTAAAAATGTCACTCAAGTTGGAATGACATTTAGTGCCTAAAAGGCGGCATATAAATCTGTGTTGCTTCACAAATTGCAGAGTACACTAGGCGTGTAGGCCCCGCTGTTCGTGAGGAGGGTCCGCCAAGTTGGCAGGAGATAAGTTAATAATTAACCTTGAAGAAAAACAAAAGGCACGGCAGCGCTTCTTACCCGGGGCTCAAACGGCCTCTGGCCCTCTGTGTAAGCGTGTGGACAGAGGAAACAAGAGGAAATGTAAAACACTGTAGAAATGAAACACCGCAACCATGGACTGATTGTCTTCCTTTATTGCAGAGCATTCACACAAGTCGCCATTATGAAAATGGTTGCGCTGATACAAAAATTTAATATAAATATCGCAATAACTATTTTTTATCTTCCAACAAAAACAGCTTAGTAATTATAATGAAATTAGCTTCACAAGTTCACAAATCCGGGCTGCATTAACATTCAAAACTGTTACATTTTTATTAAAACTACATAATGTACATCAGAGTTTCCACTACAACAAATGTTCTTATTACTAAGGTGGGAACTTTGCATGTCTAATAAGAGGGGGAAACACACAAAACAAAAATATGTTGAATTGGTTTTTGTTCGATCACACCCCTGTAAGTAATTTCAGAAGTCATAATACCCAAATGTATTAACCATCAACGAAATATCTGAGGTAGGAGTTGTCATATTCTCCAGTGGTTTACAAGAAAATTTAGTACACAGAAATATGAGACGTAAATCACAGATCAATATGGTGTCATCAAATTGAGAGATTACTAATCACTTAATTTCACCTTTCAGATACATTGCCAAACAAATTGGTGAGTGGCTTAAGGAATTAAAGTTACTTGTTAAAAATATACTTTGTATGTACACCAATTCCACATTAAATGTCATACCTTCAGGTGCACCATGAAAAGAATATGGTTAGCACTTTCTGAAATGGACAGGGTCTTTAATCTTTCAAAGTCAACAAATCATGTGCATTAACACAATTGAGCATTCAATACTATATTACATGGAGTTATCTCTGTTCACCGTCAACTAATTTTTCAGCCTGACAGGCCCATATAAAGCTCAGATAACAAGACTTCATGAATGCAAACTTGTTAAAAACTGAGGCAAAACTGGGGAGGGAAAAAAAAAAAATACCTGAAAGGCAACTGACAATAAAGACAATGAACATCAAGAGAACAAGTTTAACTTAAAACATACTTAATGCTAAACATTACATAAATAACAAAGAAAAAAAAATGATGTTTTAGAGAATGATGCACATTATGTGAATTTTAACTTATCACTGAAAAAGGAAAGGGAATCACTTACATAAGATTGAAGAATGTGTGTTCCAAGCATAGTCAGATAAAAATAATGCTTAATCTTAACCTATGAACTTGGCATTGTAAATCTGAGATGCAAGTTAATAACTTCCACAGAGTCTGAGAGAGACTACCCATGAAGAGGGAAAAACAAACAGGTGTATTAACAAACTCAACAAAATATTACATCTGCTCTTACGCTTACTATACCAAGTTCTTAATCTGAAATAACACTTGAAATTTCAAAAAGCATTGTTACAAAAGTAATTGCCGTCCCAAATGACGCGAAAAGACTCTGCATCTGAAGTACCCAATATTCTAAATCTAATAATACCCTTACCTCATTTGAACACAAAATTTGGCTCAAGGTATGCCTGTTGGAAGTGAAAAGCCTCATAAAAGCTTTGCTTTAGTTTTAAATATTGTCCCCTCCCTACCCCTCCAATTATTCATTGCCAGAGGAAAGAGTGATGAAAATATTTGAATTATAATTTTAAAAGCTCCAATATCACCATCAATCGTAAAGACTGTTCTTTCAAACTGGCAAATAACTATTAATAGTACCTTGTATAAACCTAGATCACTTTAGATTACTTGTGATATTGTAAAGTCCTTAAATTAACAAAGGCAGAAATGCCCTTATATTAAAAGTAACCAAAATGACACTGACATGCTAAAGAAACTTTGGGATGAAAAACTCATGGCATAAAGATAACTGAAGTCCAGAATTTCTGATTTAAATTGCACAAGCCTTCCCATCAAAATCAAGAGGCAGGTTCAAAAACTACACAAATACAATTTCTTGGTATAAAAGAAGTACCAAACTTGCTCCAGAAATACCTGATTCTGCAAACTGTAAACATTCTCCAATCTCACGAAAGATCTGAAAGAAAAAGAAAAGGACTTGCTGAACCAGTCTCAATAGGTATTAAGAAAGACATTGAGATTTAAATTTACTCACAGCTGGGTGCAGTATTTGCTTGAAATTGCTTCTGAAGCTGGTCGTTCGTGAACTTCACAAATGCTTCATACTGTTCTGAGAGTTTGTAGTTCAAAGCCCGGTCATATTCTTCTCTGATTTGAACCTCCCTTTCATGGAGCATTCGCTCACATATGATTCCAACCTGGAAAAGTATGGGATAAGCCAGTTACATAGAGGTTTAACTGTGCTGTTTGACTGCAAACTAAAAAAAGAAATAACTGTGCTGTTTGACTGCCAACTAAAAAAAAGAAATGTAACAAACCTGTCTGAATGTAAATAGAGGCTTGTCCATGGTGCTGGGAGACAGCAGAGAGGATGTAGAGGACAGTGATTCCAAAGCTTCTGAGGAGCCATCAGTATCATGAGATTGTCCATTCATCTGACGCCTGCGTTGCAATCGCTGAACTTCCTCTCTAATAGTTGCAGCCATCATTTCTGTAAGGAAAATGGGAAAAATCTTAAAATAACAGTGACAAATACAATATTTGACAATTTCATAGAAACAATATGAAAATGCAACTGTCAAGATAATAGAAAACTCAATTAAAAAAACAGGAAAATATACAAATACGACAAGTATCTAGGAAAGAAAAAATAAATAGAGAGTAAGGCACATAGAGAAAATTAGACAGTTTGGAAATTAATAAATTCACTGCATAGAACGCAAACATCATGAATGAAAAATTTAATGAGAGAAACAAAACAAAGGAATAAATCATAAAGGTAATAAAAGTCCTAAAACTTGATTTATTGTGAACTGATGTAGAAATTTAAAGACACAATTAAAACAAAATAATTGGCATTGCCTCATACACAATGCAAAGTTTCTTTAAAAAATTATTCTTTCATGCCTGAGAGCTTGCCTAGGCCAGCTGATCAGACTAGGCCAAGTACATAGAACCAAGGTCCCGACAGGCAATATATGCGATTAAGAGAACACATAATTGGGTAAAACTTGAGATCAGATCATAATTGCAAGAAGAGAGGAGATAATCGGTCACAAAGCTATGAAAAAGAAAGAAATGGCTGCCAAATGACGTAGGTGTCTTACCTGGAGTAAGCTTGGGGCAAACTTCAGAGAAAGCAGAGGGTGGCGCAATCGGTTCGCTTTTAGGTGAAGAATTTGGTGAAACGCACATAGGTTGACATCTTTGCCGTTTCGATGGTCGGCCATGGCTATGTACAGGATCAAATTCAAGCGAACGTTTTAACGTAGCGCAAGCCATCTTTTCGAGCTGGGTTCACTGTGGTGACGGACGAACAGGCAGCTGAACTCAGGAAAGCCGGGAGGATGGTGACAAACGAAAATTTGCGGACCCTAAATGCACGGTAGCGCGATATTCCGCAATATTGCAAGAAAGGCACACAAACGATGGCGATGTTCACTGATAATTCGTGACCCTCTGAGGATACAACAATAATAACCAAAATGGCTGCCACGGCTGGACTCTCAAGCCTATGTCAGGCTTGCCTTAAGAAACCCAAAGTTCTGATGAGTATTTCAGTTATTGTCAGCGATTAATTCCTCTTCTTATGGAGTAAAACCTACTCAAAGCAATATTTTAAAACTTCACAATACTTTTTTATTTATGTTCATCATCGTTTAAGTTTCAAATAAGTCTCAAAATGCTTATATTTTGGTGTTTCATGGTGGACATCTTGTCGTTAGTTAAAGCTATTGTTTCCGGTTTTAGTTACTCACGACACAAAAAAGAGTACGTTATCTTGTGATGCAGACAAGTTGAGACCAGAAATAGTTTTGCCCTCGATGCTATCCCAAGGTCCTTTGTAAAATACTTTCTCCGTTTCGATTCAGAAAAATGTGGAATCAAATACCAAACCCTGTTCCCTGTTTGGTATTGCTCGTTCAATGTCAAATGTTTCCTCATAGCGCGAAATTTAAACATCCAGTTGCATTCATATGGATGGGGGGATGTGAGGGCAGGAAGATGGAAATGCAGATAAGATTCACCAGCGAATGAAAATTACAATATGAACAACCCCTCAAATAAACAGAGTTGCAACGCCGAAGACAAAACATACGAGAGGTTCCATTGTACATGCCAGCCTTCCTTCCAAAGCCCCCCCCCCGGCTCTCTCTCTCTCTCTCTCTCTCTCTCTCCCGTGCTCTCTCCCTTCCCGCACACGCACATATGCGAAGTTTCCCCCCTCCTATTTTCTCCATTCTTCTCAACGTCAGCTGTTGGGTAATGTTACCATGTGCTTAATCAACAGATACGACGGCAGGACGCGGACGCAAAAGCCTACGCCCCGCGCCATGCTCAAGCGAGTCGTGACCAGTGCAGTGTCTTAAGGTCTTAAGACAAGTGTTCTTGACAGGGTAATAACAAAATAAAATGCCAGGAACATAGAATGCATAGTTTCAAAGCGTTGAAGACACCTTAACTTTCAACACTTAGAGATCTTCTAAGGAGTAAACTAAAGGCATTTAAAAAAATAATAAATCAAGGTTTTCCTGAATGTTTTATGATTGACATTTCTCCCTGATTAACCATGAAGAATGCCTACAATATTACAAGTATTTCTAGTCGACTCTTTCTGCTCAAGAGGTTTTCAAATCCATTAGAAAATATTAGAAATTTTTTTCATACATCAAGTTTTGACTGCAGTAAAGTTGAGAGTAAGGTGCAGGTAAGGCTGCTTTGGGATAAAAATTTCAAGTTTTTAGTTATTATGTTCTCCAATTATTTATAAAATAACTTGTCTAATTTAATTTAGGCGAAGACAGGCGATCCACTCACAGATTCTTTTGGCCGCTATCACAACTATTTAAGAATATCCTTGACAGAGCGGTGCAATTTGAGATGTAAGATTAGAGCAAGCTGTAAAATAAGCCAAATATTTCTTTTCATTCTCTGTAAATCTGGTATTTTTAGGTAAATATTGCATGCCCGGCGATGGAGTTTCCCTGACACCTAGAGAAAATTTATTGACAACTGATGAAATTATACACCTAGCTCAACTATTTGTGAAGCAAGGTGTTGATAAAATTCGCCTGACAGGAGGAGAACCTACTGTACGAAAGGACATAGTAGATATTGTTGGTAAGAATCTTCAGCAGTATTTAAAACTTCTTTAATAGATGAATTTAATTTTATCAATTAATATCTCACTGTAGGCAGGTTGAAAGAGATAGATGGGCTCAAAACTATTGCAATGACAACTAATGGACTCACATTAACACGTCAGCTTGTTAGCCTTCAAAGAGCTGGTTTAAATCTATTGAATATCAGTCTGGATACCCTTCAATCAGCCCGTTATGAGCAAATAACTCGCCGCAAAGGTTGGGAAAGAGTTATTGCAGGCATTGATCTTGCAATACAACTAGGATTTGATCCAGTGAAGGTATGGCACACTTTCATTGAAAGGCTAGTTAGGTAAAAGAATATTGAATCATGCTATAATTTTAAAAATTTCAGGTGAATTGTGTTGTTATGCGTGGCTTTAATGATGATGAGATCTCAGACTTTGCACGTTTCACAATGGACCGGAAAGTAGATGTCCGATTTATTGAGTACATG
This sequence comes from Frankliniella intonsa, assembly GCA_033675135.1. Lineage (NCBI taxonomy): Eukaryota > Metazoa > Arthropoda > Insecta > Thysanoptera > Thripidae > Frankliniella > Frankliniella intonsa. The sequence goes on from CM066253.1 coordinate 5,025,975, forward strand.
CCATTTAGTGGGAATGGTTGGAATGACGACCGCATGGTGCCCTTCAAAGAAATGTTATCTAATTTGTCAAAAGATTTCCCAGAGATAAATGCCCTTGAGAATGCTCCAAATGATACATCAAAGGTGAGAAAACTTCTGAAAAATGATTTTTGGTCTCTAACCTGAACTCTTAAGTATATATAAATATGTATTTTTGACCAATTGCTTTTTTTGCATGTCTTAGGCTTATAAAATACCAGGAGCACAGGGACAACTTGGTTTCATAACATCCATGAGTAATAACTTTTGCAGCACTTGTAACAGAATTAGATTAACAGCAGATGGTAACATTAAAGTTTGTCTCTTTGGAAACGCTGAAGTATCCTTGCGGTAAGATATATCATAATCTGAGTGTATGTTATGCTTTGAAGTATGAACCCTCATGAACATTATATACATTTTAAATTTTAGAGATGCCTTAAGAAACAATTGTAGCGAGGATGATTTAAAAACAATGGTGGGACTGGCACTTCAGCGGAAAAAAAAGCAACATGCTGGTAAGGTTTTCTTTGCTATTTTGCCATTCCTATTTTAGAGAGCTAGAGGAGATTTTAGAAAGGTAACCCTCTTTTTTCTCAGGAATGCTGAATCTGCCTCTGATGCAAAATCGACCAATGATTCTGATAGGCGGTTGAAAAATGTAGTTTTATTGTTGTATGTATTGTCCAGTAAGATGCTAAAAGCTTTGATTTAGGTTTCTTCGTTTTAAGAAATCTGTCAAAAATGTCCTTAATGTTCAAACTTTAGTCTGCTTCGGGTTTTCACAACCTACTCAAACGATTCTAAATAAAAGTTGACCCATTTCTTCTCTTTTGTAGCCATCTCATAAGGGGGGAAAACTATTTTGCTAGTATATAAAGTATAAACTTATCTAACATTTCCTTTTCCTTCTTTTTCTAGCATCCTCTCGGAGTGCTGCAGTCCTCAATCATAAGATACTAAATATTCCCCAAAATTTCTTCCCTGCAGTTGGACAAGAAGCTACGTCTATTAGGCTATTTAGTACTACTAATTCTAATTCCAGAATTGATGTACCTGATAAAGATAGTAAATATTGCACCGAGGGTGAACAGTTTTTAACTCATGTTGACCACATGGGAAAGGCAAATATGGTAAACATAGGTTATAAGAGAATAAGTAAAAGATCAGCAACAGCATGTGGCAAAGTATTTGTTGGAGCAAATGTATGTGAACTTATTAGAAACAACAACATGAAAAAAGGTGATGTTCTCACCGTAGCCCGAATTGCTGGAATTCAAGGTGCTAAGAGGACTTCAGAAATTATTCCACTTTGTCACAATATATTTATCTCATCCATTAAGGTATTTGCTGATCTTGATGATAAGACCAACAATGTCTTCATCACTGCAACAGTTGAGTCAGAAGGAAAAACAGGAGTAGAAATGGAAGCACTGACAGCTGTATCCGTTGCAGCACTAACTGTTTATGATATGTGCAAGGCTGTTACTCATGACATACTGATACATGATATAAAGTTGTTGGAGAAAACTGGTGGGATGAGAGGGGATTTCAAAAGGCAAAATTCAGAAAATATCTAAAATAAACCTTGGCTACTGCTAGAAATAAATCTTTGAATTATCTAAAGCAAAAACTAAACTGCCATAAGGAAAAGGCTGATAAGTTGAGAAACCTAAACTTTACTGTGATGTGTAATTTTTGATATAAAAGTTATCAATATATTTTACTTTTTTATAATGGTATGTATTTTTAAAATAAACTCTGTAGAATTAATACGTTTACAAATCCATATTTCTTGGTAATTTAATTACCACACACCTAACTATCCATCAAATTAGACAATGAATTCAGTAACGACCCCTGTTACTTGATTGGTTGGCAGCTCCTTGTTGACTATTTGATGCCTTTGGTGTTTCTTCATGGCTGCGAACACTGAGAGTTTGTCTTGGACCGGTTCTCCAAGCATTGCCCTTCTCATCAATCACACTGGCCTCTATTGTTAGTACATACTGACCACCAACAGAAAATGCCATTAAGAACTCTGCAGTGAAGAAGTCACGATGTGGAATCACTGTTTGTGAAAGGACAGCACCAGCCTCTGCCATCTGAGGAAGGTAAGTTGTTTAGAATTAGAGAATTAATAATTTATACAATATAAAATGTGAGCAAAGGATAATATTGTGAAGTACTTTGGCATCCAGTTGAACATTGGGCCTTGTTTGCAATTGAGAATTTACTGATACTATAACCCTGTTGACTCTTCGGAAAAGTCCAGGGCGCTTTCCATGCTGTATCACACCCTCCACTTTGACAGCAAGCTGTGATCCACCTTGAACACTGATATTTTCTCCCATGACCCTGGGTTGTGGACTCACAGCAAGCTAAAAATTGAATTCCACATTTATGACAATGAAGCACAATAAGATTATTTGAGGGAAAACTACACAAATATAAACTTATGAAGTACCTTTACACTTGTAGACTGAAGAACTTGGAAGAAAAATCGGGGAATGCATAGAGAAGTGTTGGCTAAGATTTCAGCTTGTCTAAGGACGACATCTACATGCTGATGAAAAAAAAAAGAAGCAAGTGGAATAGTATGATGGTATAAATATATTTAACAAACTGTAAAACTACATTTCTACTATTCCTAAGGTAGACATCCTCACCAAATGTGTTACTGGTTTGACTTCTTTAATTGTAGCTATAGCTTGGGCAAGCCCGGCAGCCTCTTGACAACATTTTACCATGTATTGAGTCTCTAAACTGCACTCTTGAAGACTACAGAGAAACAGAAATAGTTAAATCAGAATTCAAGCACAATCCTTTTTTTTATATCTTTTCTTCTTTTTTTCCCCTTTTAAATATTTAATAATTGTACCAACCTGCAGTCAAATGCTGTCTCTTCCTGATAGTTTGTTATAACAACCCTTTCAATGCTGTGAGCCATAAGAATGCACATTTGCTGTAATCTGGAGAAATTGTTTAGGTCGTACAAGAGTGGGAAAATAAATATGTCATTGACTGTTGTTCAACATTAAGGATACATTTGAATGTTTGCCAGAGAGCATTTGTCTGCATCAAAAGCTGATTGATACAGCTTCCAATACATCTCTCCACATGCTCTTAAATCCTTGGCACACTTTCGAAGCTATAAACCACATTAGATATAAAACATTAACAATATATCACAGAACCTTTAACTTAAAATTAAATTTAAAAGCTTTTCCTCACTTCAGGAGTTATGTGGCCAAATCGTAATAAGTCATCACGAGTTGCAGTGGCCATTGATCCAGCAACAGCGGGTGGTGGAGCAGTACAATAACTTCGACAGCAGTGTACAACCTGTGCTAAAAGTTGTAAGAACTCTCCCCTTAAACGAATAAATTCTGATTGGAATTGAAGACAATGAGCTGGAGTACTTGCAGCCTACAGATAGAATGGAAAAGAAAAAAGAAGTAACTATATTACAACACTGATAAGAAGTAAGAAAGCAATGTATTTCAGTGGGAGGCAAACCTTCAATGCTGCTGCAGCTTTGCAATAGTGAGAACTTGCAAGACTTATTCTTGATTCTAAGCAAGCATTCCCTTTGCTGTCATGTAATTGTGCCTCACCAAAGCTCAATTCTTCCAAACAAACAAGCCAAAAATGAAAATGTTCGGAAGAAACATGATCTTTTAGGCTAGCAGCCAGGGGAGACGAGATTGAATGGTGACCATAACGAGCAGCAGCTCTCATAGTCCTAAAGTTCGCCCACTGATCATTTTTTTTCACAACACTTCTAATTATTTCAGTGGCCTCAGGATTCCATGTAAATCCAACAGCAGATTGGAAAACCAGAGTGCACAGCATTACCTGAAAAAATTGCAAAGAGCAATATGGGTTTCAGAAAACCGGTATTCTGTATATGGGTAATGAAATCCATAATCAATATAGATATATTAAAGCAAGTAAAATTGAAATGATAGACAAACCTTTAACTGATTTTGTTCGGTAGAAGAATTAGCAGAAGCCAGTTCTTTTAATTTTAAAAGTATGTCTGGTATTAGTGACATTAAAGCAGATGGTCTTAAATTACCGATTGCTCCTAGGGCCTCACAAAGTTCTGGGTTACACGATCCTAAAATTTTTGATAATGTTAGATTTAATTAAAAGCTTAAAGTAAAAGAAAAATCAAGTAAGATATGTAGTACCTGACATAAGCCTGGTCCCAAAGAGCTGAACAAAATTATTGCAAAGCTGACGATTCACAGTACAAAGACTAACAGCACACTGCAGACACGTTTTCATTTCTCGCAAATACTTGTGGCTTTGCCCAACAGTTATAAGTAGGAATAGGGATTCAACAGCATCTACAGCTTGAGATATTGCGTCTTGTGTATGTTCTTCTTTGTAGCTATTAACAGCAAGGAGTTACAATACATGCATAAAGATAATAACATCAACTATTTCAAATATTATAAAAGCATCAACTAATTTGTCTATTACTGTATTACCTGTAACACACAATTCTAGTTATAACTTGTACTGCTTTTGCTGCTATTCTTGGATCACTTGAATAACATGTTCTGTTGCAAAGTTCCATTAATGGTGAATCTAAATTTAAAAAAATTAAAAAAAACAATTGTCACTTAATGTAACTTTTTTTATAACTTTGCATGGGCAGGTTTCAATCCCACTGACCATGGCATAAGTGAGAGTGGCATGCAGCTGATGATTTTGCTAGGACTTGAAGAACATCCAGGCAACGGCTTAGAACAGCTTGGGAAGAAGAATTATCAGCTATTTGGACCACTTCCTCCACAGTGCCAGATGGCCAGAGATGTGCACACTCAGCTGCCAGGAGACGTAAGCCATGAAGGGCTTCTTGTCTGACAACAGGTCTTTGATCATCTTTTAAGTGCTGGAGCAAAAGGCTAACCTGAATGTAAAAATGTGATACTGTTATGCTATATCACTCAAAAAGTTTAACGACTGTATGGACTCTTAATCCTTTCTTACTTGCTTAGGAACATTAACAAGAGTGGCCAAAGCCAACCGAGTCAAGGTGTGGAGGATAACAGGCACAAAATCTTGAGCAGGGTACTTTGGAAGTAGGTCCGTGCACAGTTCTTGAACCTGAATAAAATAACACCATTGAATAAGTTCAGGGGGAAAAAATGCTGCAAACAGTATGTCCAGAGTTTCTCACCATAGCAGCAGTGGATGTATCATGATGCATGTGCTGCAGTATTGGTATGAGTTGAAGTTTCATGTGAGCTGGAGTTGTTAATCCTTGGATCATATCTGACATTTTATTGCACATACTGAGAGCGAAGGTCCTTGGAGAAAGTGAGAATAGAGTCCACACATCAATTTCACAATTTTAAATATGTTTATAGAATGTCCCATAGGTTTCTTGGCATTTTAAATAATTATAAAAGACACATAAAGCAAAATAAAAAATGGTTAAAAGAAAAAGATAGGGTGACCATACTTTGACTGGGATGCAAACTGATTGGCTGCGTAGATTGCTGCTTCTACTTCTACACTATCATGACTGTCCAGGCTTCTGCGAATACTGTGATGAACATGCTGTCTTTCTGGGATAATTCCAGCTACACTGCCTAAAGTTCTTAGAGTGAGAGCTCTTGCCACCTAGAACATTAAAGAGTTCAGGGGAAATTCTACTTCAAAAAAGATTTCAGTAAATAGTACAGTTGAATAATTCTACCGGATCATTTGAGTGGATGACACTAAAAATTCTTCGGACAAATTCATCCACATTTAATATTTTATCTAAATGCTTTTCACTTTGTTGACAGACTCGAAGAACCCAAAGCCGTAAGAAGTTATTCCTGGAGTGGTGAAACAATTGATGAATGAGCTCTTAAAAATTCAACAAAAATGACACATTAAAAGGAAACATACCCCATCCTGAAAACATCAGCAAGCTTTAGCAGTGAAGAGTTTATGAGTATGGGGAAAGGATATTTTTCAAACAAGCGAGGAAATCTAACAATCGCTTCACATTGTTCCCCAATCTTGCTTGAACGTAGACCTGCAAAATAAAATAACATGAAATTTGGCGTTATTAATTTAAAATTTTGGCTGTCAGAAGTATGTTGCACAAACTAATACGAATAAAGTTACTAAAATTCCTCCAGGTAAACAAAGCAGCCGGGAGACTAACCTTTATCCAATTCCGTCAAAGCTGAATTGGCATCCTGCTCTGGTTCTCCGAGACTAACGTCGTTGAAAGAATTTACTCTGTAGCTAAGCATTTTCTCTTTCGTAACGCACGCTATGATCCTTATATTTGTGAATTTTTATTTCAATCTTTTCTTGTTTTAGTTGTTTGGTTTAGTTGTTTGCAGACATTTTTACCCGGTTCCTTATACGCACGGCAAGCGGCATGTCGGCTGCTGGCACTATTCGCACATTGCTCACACTCGCACGACCAGCCCACGACACTCCCGATTTTAAGAGAGGCTGTATGTCAAAGTCCTTCTCGAAATATCCACGTTTTATGAAAGAAAAATTATGTTTAAGTTATAGTTTTATTGTTATTTGACGACGTCATTGAAAGATCGCCGGTCGGCTTACTGATCAGTCGACTTCGGGCTTGGCTAAAACGTGCGCCTGTTGTTGTAAACAGAACAGAAGTAGTAAACACGTCGACATATTTCAGGTTTGCCCCCTGATTTTTGTTTTCTCCTCTTAAATACTCTTTTTACTTAACTATTCGAAAGTTGTCAAGAATTGTTTTTACAGGCTCTCTAACAGTATTATTCAGCCTCATGAAATTTAACCGTTCAATTTTAGCCTGTTTCAGCACAAAGGTGATTGACTTTGTAATAATCTTTAGCCACTTCCAGGTTTATCTCTTGGACAATCTAAGAAGACCTAAGTATGCCCTCTGCAACTGATAGGATTAGTGAGAGTGGACAAGAAGAGCATCTTGCCAATGATTTGATAGTTAAGTTAAATGTTAAGGATGACAGTGAAAGCACATTTGTGAAACATTCTTCACTGACGGATGGCCGGTTTAATGTATGTTTCAGTTTTCAAAGATGTGATACTTTAAAACAAAACAAAACAAAACAAAAAAAAAATCAGGAGACTTAAATTTGTGGTACTTATTTCAGGCTGGCAGCAATGCCTGCAGTTCAGGCAGTAGATCGCTCGCACCTCATGCCGTTTCTGTTCCTTTGGTTCTTCCATTGCAAACCTCAGCAATGACAGCTGAGGAAGCTTTCCAGCGCTGTCATGAGCTTGAGCTTCAACTTAAAGCCGAGCAAAAGATGGTATCAAAGCTCAAGTATCAGTTGGAACAGAGTGAAAGAATGCTGTCACAACTAAGAAGTGTTCACAGTAAATGTCCATTTGATGTATGTTGTAAATTTCTCAATATTATCCTCTTTCCTGAGTGATACTTGCTCAATATTGTAGTCTATTCTTTCATGTTTCAGACCAAGTTTGAAGATTTACCAGAAGAACTAATTGTCATGGTATTTTCTTACTTGAGTTCAGACTTGTTGCTGGATGTTGTTAGCCAAGTTTGTCACCAGTGGCAGAGGCTCTGTCGTGACCGTATGCTGTGGTCTAAAATATCTGTGAAGAAAGACTTAAATGAAATCATTCGGGCCATGACAGTCGCCCCTTGCTTGCAGAGTGTATCGATTCCCTCAGAGTACCTAACAGCTCATGATGATGATGGTGATGAAGTCCTTCAGGTCAGTTATTAAAATGCGAAGCCCTCTCTCAAGCTAATGGCATTATAATTTTATCAAGCCAAGTCACATGACAAAATTGATTTCTTTTTGTTAAATTTTTTAAAGCAATGGGATTTTACAGAGAACTAGTTTTTAAATTAATACCAAAAGATCTGTGGGAACTCCTCTCCCAATGCAGTCGTACTCCCCCATCCAGATTGCCATATTTAATTCCCACGCGGGTTCCCCAAAGTGGCTCCAGTTACTCCCTACGCCTATTTTTTTTCACCTCGTCTTTGCCGTGCCCTCCACTCCAGGTACTTACCCGATCGCCGTGCCGCGTGCGCTCGCTGACGCTGCCCGACTACCAGCCCATCGCGCTGCGCATGGTGCGCAACCAGCTGGGCTACCTGCGCCACCTGCACCTGCACTCGTGGTGGGACCACCAGCGCGTCGAGGTGCGTGAGGACCTGTGGCACACGGTGGGCGAGCTGGACCTGGTGTCGCTCACGCTGCACGAGTACGACGGCCGCAACAGCTACTTCCACACGGACTGGCGGCCGGCACCCGGCCAGCTGCGTGGCCTGCGCTACCTGGACCTGTACTGCAAGCTGGTGCCGGAGCCCAGCCCGTGCGGCCCGCAGGGCGGTGTAGTGGACGCGCTGGTGGAGGCCAGCCAGGACACGCTCGAATCCGTGTCGCTGCCGCCCAAGACGGAGGGCCGCGTCATCGAGGCGCTGGCGCGCTGCCCGCAGCTGCGCGAGGCCAACGTGCCCTTCCTGGAGGAGGTGCGCGCGCTGGAGGCGTGCCCGCTGCTCGAGACGCTCGAGCTCAACAGCGAGTGGCTGGGCCACGGGGCGGTGCGCGCGCTCGTGCCGAGGGTGGCGCGGGTGCTCCGCGGCTCGGCGCTCACCCACCGCCTGCGCACGCTCTTCTTCCAGGGCATGACGGTGGGCTGCCGCGAGCTGCTGCGCGCCGTCGCGGACATGCGCGGCCTCCGCTACGTGCGCATCCACAACTTTGGCGAGCCCGAGGCGGCGGCCGAGCTGCCCGCCGTGCTGGGCCAGCTGGCCAACCTGGAGCGCTTCACCGTGGCCACCTTGCCCGCCCCCTGCGTGCTGGACGCCATCGGCCCCGAGGTGTGCCCCGCGCTCCGCGAGCTCACCCTGATCGGCTGGTGCTTCGACGACGGCCACGGGTGCCGCGTGCCGGCCGTCCTGCGCCTGCTGCGCCACCGCCCGGGCCTGCACGTGTTCCTGGACCTGGGGCTGGGCGTAAGGGGACTGCTGGAGAACACGTACCCGGAGTGCATGCGCGCGCACGCGCGGGTCTGCGAGGACGAGAGCCTCTGGCACCGCTTCCACCCCGTCATGGTGAACCACGCCCCGAAGGGCTGCTCCTGGTGCAGGGACATGGTGGAGCCCTATGCCAACGTAGTGGACATGCGGGGCAAGCTGGACGACGAGTAGCGCTGGGCTGGGGTCGCCGTGTCACACTTCTAGACTTGTGGGAGGACTGCACTTCAAAGTACCTATCTGTTTGTCAATTTCCTGTTTTTTTAGCAGTGTGCAGCAACTGCCTTCAGGGTATGAACCAGTTGAATGCAATGCATTTTTGGCTCAGTGTATTTAGATTTTTTTAAATGGAAGGTCATTATTGGTTTTGTTCTAATTTTATTTCATCACAAAAATTGTAATGAAACATTTTAATTTTTCCAATTTTTTGTCATGAGAAAAATGTGTTATTTGCTAAATGTAGGTGTAACCATTTTCCCCCAGTTTTAATAAGGCATAGACAACATTCTTTCCAAGAAGGTTTGGTGTTTTTTTCGTCTTTATTTGTAGCCACAAACTTTTTAACTCATTCCATTTTTTTATGTATTACTGATTTTTCCAAGAAGACTGATTGTTGATTTGTATTTCTCGTATAGGTATGTTAGCTTAATAGTGTAATTTGAAGACAGTGTTTAGTGCCAAGGCTATGGGCAATTGAATTTACAGATATCAATATCTGGTGTACCCTTCTTTTCTATGTTGCTCAGTATGGCTATTTGCATTTTTGTGAGTTTCTATCTCCTCCATTTGCCTAAACTGTCTAGTCTATCTGCATGTGTTGATGGCAAATTTCTGTTAATTTAAGGTAAAGTAGGATACAAACATTAGACTGTGATCTTATTTATATCAAAATTCATTGGTTACTTTCTGATGAATGTTCATCATCCATTGAATTTTTCTGGGTAACCTGCAGCTACTCTTTCTTTTAAAATTGAATTTATAATCAATCGAGAGAGACATCAATTTTACTTTTCATCTAGTCCTTTTTAACTGTTTTAGTACACACTGCATTTTTAAACATCTGTTAAAGCTTTCCTTTTTTCATTCCATGGAGCACATGTACGTATCATATATGAATATTTGTTCCTCCTTTTGCTATGAATTTACATTTATAATGAATGAAACATATTTTTTATTTCCAACTGACTTTTTTGAAATTGTGTAACACTGTTTGAAATAACATTTATTTTGTATTGTCACACTTGTACACTTGTACTGTATGTGTTTGTTGCAAGCACAGTTCTTGCTACTTTTCTATTACTGCCAGTTCATTCCCTACATGCTAATGGTATGTATTGCTTATAAGACAGGCTATTTTAAGTCTGTATACTACAGTATTAAATAGTAAAACTGATGTTTAAAGTTGTTTTCTTATTGATTTTATTCACATTTCTTGCTTCTACTGTATTTCTCTTCATCCACTGTCAAAAGTTTTTGTTTCTAAGCAGTCAGGTATTGTATGGACTGCATTCACTACACTTAATCTGGCAAAACCTGAAGCACTGCTGCAACAAGTTTCTTTGCTTAGCACATTCAGACTCAGTGTGGTAGCATCCAGCAAAGCGGTAGAGAACCAACTCTTTTAGCTGAACCAAAGAGCAGCGTTGCAGCACCTGCGTTGTTAAAGAGGAACAAAGTACACAAATTTTTTTTAAAAACCCCATTATTTTTTTTTATTTTTTAAAAAATTATTTATTTTAGTGATTAGAATGTGTCAAACAACTTTCGTCATACAAGCAGTGAACTTGCGGAGCGTACTCAAAAAATTGACTGAAAAAGAAAATACATACCTGGGCTAGGTTGTCGCACGTGCGAGGCCACCCCGCGGACCCCAGGGAGCTGGCGTGCGCGCTGGAGGTGCCCACGCCCAGGTTGAGCCTCCGCAGCGAGCCCCGGCTGGCCCAGAGCATGGACGTGGTGGTGGCGCGGGGAAGGCCCCGCACCTCCAACGCCACCAGGCGCAGCGGTCCCGGTCCCCTGCAGCAGCGCCGGCATGTGTCGGCTCGGATGATCGCTTTCGTACCCCCATCCTTGTCGCACTCATGGTGGGGGCCCGTGTTGGGAATGGAGGGGCCTAAGAGTGCGACAAGGGCGGGGGTCCGAGAGCGATCATCTGAGTCAGTCGGCTAGAAGGAGACGCCTCTTCCCGTCGAGGAGCTTACCCGTCGGCGGGGTACACCACGACGGGCTCGTCGTAGAGCTCCGTGTCCCAGCCGGACACCTGCAGGACGCGCAGGTGGGGCATGGCGCCGAGGGCCTCGAGGGCGCGCCGGTCCGCCGTGGACACCTCCAGCTCCCGGAGGTGCGGGCCGTGCAGGGCGAGCAGGCGGTGCACCCACTGCGAGTCCCGATGGCACATGACCCCCGTGAGGCACGTCAGCTGCCAGCCGCCGAGGGACAGGAGTCAGGAGCCACTCTTAGCTCAAGATCGAAAGTGGCCCCCGGGGGCGGGGGCTGGACTCACCTTGCAGTGCGAGTCCATCAGGGCGGCCTTGCGGATGGCGCGGTCCTCGGGGCTGACCTGGTTGATCCAGCACACGTCGAGCGCGCGCAGGCGCGGCGCGAAGGCCACGACGCGCGTGAAGGCCTGCGTGGCGAGGCCATGGCCGCGGAGGCTCCGGTGGCGCCACAGCTCCGCGCTGGCCGCGACCCGGCGCCAGTGGCGGCACACCTGCCCCGCCGACACCACGTCATCCAGATTGTAGGCGGCCACGTACTTGAACACCAGCAGCAGCGCCAGGTCCGGCAGCGTCCCCGCCGGTGGCTGCGCCTGCGGTGCCTCAGTGTCCTCGTCCTCGCTCCCCTCGCAGGAGCCGACCTCTTTCGTCGCCGAGCAGCTCGAGCTGAGTGCATCCCTGCCGCGACGCTCCACCTCCGCGGCCCCCATGGTGCCGCCCCAGCCCGCGAGAAACGCGCGCAATATCAGGAAGATGCGGAGGTGATGTCGGAAAAAAAATGAGAATCAGACGTCGCTAGAATATCGCTACCATGGCGCCGTACTTAGCGGTGCGCGCGGTGCGGCGAGCAAGCTCAGTGCTCCGGCACAGCCCTTCTTTGCCCCCGTGGGCTCGCCGCGCCGCACGCTTTGACTGGCTGCCAAAAGTCTTCTAAACATAGACCGCGATCGGAACACACTGCAGTCTGCAGTTGCAGCGCCCTGGTGCAACATGAACACACATTAATAATTATTTTTCCGATATATTGAAACGAATAGGGCTACATAAGAGTAGAAACTATGGAACACTTTTCTTACTTCTAACTAAAACGTGAGATAAAAAGGGCCAGGGCACGAGAACCGTATGCGGTTTGGTCTTCCCTCTGAATCTCTCCTGCGACCATAGAGTAACGCCATATCTCGGAAAGGGGTATCCACACAGAGAGCGCCGCTAGCTGCTCGGTCGTAGGTATCTGCCATGTTCCCAGTCACGTGGTTATTTGTCATACATTATCACAATCAAAGGAGCTTTATTGGAAAAGTCCTTTTGACCAGTAGATTTTAAATTGCCCTCCAATATGAAGGATGGCTACCCTGCTTTATTCGCAGCTGCAAGTAACGATTTACTGCTGTGTCAGTGGCGGGTCGTAGAAGGCGGTTGTTTGTGTTCGGTTCGGCCGGCTGTAGGCTGTTTTGGTCGTGCTGCAGCCGCACAGAAATTAAACTTTAGCTGCCGCTGCTGTGGGTGGACACAGGACGGCTTTAAAATGTTCTATCATGTAAGCTTATTTGTTTCGGTTCTTGATGATGTCAAGCAGGCGCCTGTGTCCCACTCCAACATATCATGGAAAGTGAGGTTATATGCACATGAAGTAATCGTGTTCAAATTATTTTTCAGATATCACTGGAACATGAAATTCTTCTCCATCCGCGATATTTTGGCCCCCAGCTCCTTGACACTGTGAAGCAGAAGTTATATACTGAGGTGGAAGGAACTTGCACTGGCAAGTAAGTATCACTATAACTCCTTGTCAGTAAATTTCTTAATTTATCTAGTTTTATTTAGAAGTATTTCTTTCAAAGGGTGTGTTTCATTCTTCATCCCCTCTCTTGTGCCTATTTTCTGCATTTAATCTGTTTTGTCTTGGTCACTGTGAAACACAAGTTATTTTTTGACAGGTATGGTTTTGTCATAGCTGTGACGACCATTGATAATATTGGTGCTGGTATAATTCAACCAGGTCAAGGCTTTGTTGTATATCCTGTGAAATACAAAGCCATTGTATTCAGACCTTTCAAGGGAGAAGTTTTGGATGCTGTTGTAACTCAAGTAAACAAGGTAATAGTTGTGTCAAGTCTATGGACTTCATCCAGTCATCTCTAAAATAATTTAAAGATTTATTCTCATTTATGTTCTGTCAGGTTGGCATGTTTGCTGAGATTGGTCCTCTAACTTGCTTTATCTCTCACCATGTAAGTTGAAGGCTTGTTGCAGTTAATTTTATAATTTTAAAATGTTTTAGTTCCTGTAGTTGATTTCTGGTTTTATTCCATGTAGTCAATCCCAGCTGACATGCAGTATAGCCCGAACTCAAATCCGCCCTGTTATAAATCGAAAGACGAAGTAAGTGCATGTAGTTTTGGTGTCAATGAAATTTTTAGCATGTGTTGTATTGAAACATTTTACAAATCCTTTGAGCTTTGATCTGAATATATTTTGTTATTTGCTTTAGGATGTTGTCATACAGCAGGACGATGAAATCAGATTGAAAATTGTTGGTACACGTGTTGATGCTGCAGGAATTGTAAGGATCAACTTTGTTCCTTTGTATTTTAAAAATGTTTTTTTTTCTCTCTTTGTAAATATTCCTCGTTTTTTCTTTTCCAGTTTGCTATAGGAACATTGATGGATGATTACCTTGGTAAGAAAAAAATTAACTTGGATTTCAAATCTATTTTACAGGAAATTGTTTCTATGAATACATGTCTTCTTTCAAGTCCTAACACAATTATTCTTTTCCTTGCAGGTTTGGTTTGCAGTTAGAGTTAAGATTATATCCAAACATATAATAGAGTTAATTTGTCTTTGTGATCTCTCTATTAAAAAAGTGCAATTTCTGAATGGAAGTTACACTTTTGTGCAGCCGCATAAGTGAATTGTTATTTGTTGAATCATACATTCTAAACGATCATGTCTCATGAGTAAGGACTAGTGGTGACTAGACACCTAAACATTAATACAGTTGGAATTTTTGTGTAATACTTTGATTTTAAGTCAGTAAGTAATTTTCTTGTACAGTGCAATGCCATTAAATGAACTTTTATTTATTCACAAGAAGTTGCACAGTTATTTCTGCTACCTTTCCCACCAAGCTTGTGCTCGTTCAACTAGCTAGGGGCCCTATAGAAGGCATTTTTTTTTTTGGTTGCCACTGCGTGAACGGGGCGTACCGAGGACTTCCCGCTCGACTTGACAGCCAGGGTGGCCAGGGCGAGTCCAGGACCGCCAGGATCTGCTGCCGCTGCCCTCCCTGCCGCAGTGTCTGCCGATAGTCAGTTGGCTTGTGAGCAGGGCGCTAGCCACGCATGCGCCGTGCGGGCGGGGGCGGGGCGGGCCACTGCAGGTGCGCACCGGAGCCCACCAGCGGGACTCTGCGCAGAGGTTGGCAGCGCCGAAGTCACCGAGTTTTACCCAGAACCCTCTGCTGCAGTACTCTGCTGCTGCTAGCAGACGAGACGGGACGAGCAGCGCCTGGCCTTGCCGTGTGCTGTGCAGGCGATGTGGTGACGGGGCAGACACCACCGCGGCGGACAAATAAATGGATATCGCGACACCCGCGCGACCGACATGAAGAAGTTCACTTTTAAAGGAGTGTTGGATGGATTTCGGTCCTCTGTGAGCCAACAGACGCGCGCCGACCAGGAGATTGTGGAAACGCTTCGCCCGGATAACTTCCAAGTCGCCAAGGTAGGCTAGGATAAAGACGGAGGAAAAACCTCATGACAGCCCGTGTGCCTGCTGTCCGAGCAGCAGCTTGGGAATTTGCGGACGGCTCTGTGTTTCGAGCGGGGCCGGTCTGGCCCGCGACAGCCATGGGTTTCTGTTATGAATCAGCTGGGCTGGGCGGCATACGGCCCCGTGTTGTGGCGGAGCGGAGCGGAGGTCAGAACTGTCATCTGTTGTTGTGGTCGCCTCGCCTACGCCCCAAGAGGGAGCGGCGGCCCCTGGCGCCTGCTGACCCCGGGCTGGCGACTGCTGGCGACCTGAGAGCTTGCTGACACTGACACTGGCTCAAGTGACGCCATACCTGAGTGAAAAATAGACTGGCCAAGTGCTGGCTGCTGACGTGCGTTCACAGGTTAGCACGGAGGCTGTGTCATGCCTCCCACACTCTAATTTACATCTGTGCCAGGATAGTGAGACGGATCTGGTCGACAAGGTCCGTCTCGAACTGGTAATCATAGTTGACACTTAGTGTTTATGAAATTAATCAAAGTAATTTGCTTAATAAGCTCTGACACCACTCACATATGTATTTATTTTTTAAAGTGAAGAATTTTTTTTTGTGGTTATAAAACCAAGAAATATGAGGCAGTTACTGCTCTAGCATTCTCCTCACATGCTAGTAATGTTAATCCATAATATACAAAAATAACTCAATGACATTATGTCAGTTCTTATTGACACACAGTAGATCTCATAATTGAAAAAGAGGGAAATTGTTATGTCATTGACATGGGAGTATTTTTATCCTTTACTTCTCAATCTTCCTCATGAGTAGCCTTCTTATCAGGTCGCCTGCCTTGGTGACTGCCTGCCTGCCTGATTGACTTGCTGACTGACTGCCTTACTTCCTGACTGGCTAACTGACACTATATGGGCCAGGAACTAGGGGCACGCAGGGATGTTCATTAAAATCGTGCATTGGAATGAAGTGTTCCCTATGTCAACTTGCCCCTCCCCCAACGTTAGAGATGCTCGTGCTGCTGGGCACTGTGAACACAGGCCTGTGGCACGCGTCCGCAAATCAGGTTACGGTCATGGCTGAGGGGCGGGGCCGGGCGGGGCCGGGCGGGGCCGGGCGGGGCCGGGCGGGGCCGGGCGGGGCCGGCGCAGCGCGATGCGGCGGGCGGCGCGGGTCGTTCTGTTGACCACACTGGACCGATACCGCAACCAGCCCTGGTCCCTCAGGCCTCCCACACTATCAGTCAGTGGCGCGATTACTCGCCGGTCGACTCGGCGCAGTTCTTTCTATCGTCGCCACAGCAGGAGTTCGGTCTCTGCTTGAAAAAAAAAAACTTGACATGAAAACGGCAGCGTCGTGAAATGGTTTTGGCATGCGTTCGTGTCTCACATTCACGTCCTAGGAGTGGCGGGTGGGGTGCGGTCTCTGACCAGGGCTGCACTGAGGAGGCCATCACTGCAACGCCTTCCGCGCCGCGGGCCATTAAACATGCACACTGCAATCTGAGAGCCTGGCCTGGCAGCCTGGCCGGGCCGAGTCTCACTGCGCTGATGAGACGGCGGGGCGGGGGCGGGGCGGGGGCGGGGCGGGGCGGGGCGGGGCTCTCCAAACAGAGCAGAGCTGCTTACTTTTTACCGCGGGATGCGGCGCGGCGGGGACCTGGACCCGGAGCCGCTGCCACTGTGCCAGGATATACTGGCGCCCCACCCCACCCCTACGCCGCCCACCCCACCCCCACGTGGTGAACCTCCTCGCCTCTCTCCCCCAGGGCTGCCGGGCCGGAGGGGTTGGAGGGCCGGGAGGGGGGTGAGCAGGAGGAGGAGGGGGTCGCACTGGTTTCCGAACGAGGTCCGTGTGCAAGACACGATGGTGGGGGTGAATGCGAACATTAATTAACGCACCGTAAATGAATGCGCCATCACGACTTAATGAAAAATTAGTATTCATTGGCTGAACAACGGGGAGCTCTAATAAAGGGCCCGGGTCCTCCGGTGTCCTGCGGTGTGCGCTGGAGAAGGCGGTGTCCAGGGCGCGGGCCACTCTCCCGGACTCCGCGGCCTGGTGGAGTGGTGAAACAAAGGTTAGGTATCACACCTGGGTACTCATCAAAGACACTCTTTAGTGCTTTTGTAAAGCATAAAAACGCCCGATCGAAGGGTGTGCAATTTCCTTTGTCCTCGGAGCGTTTAATATCTGTGCGTAAAATTTAACGCTTTAATGCATTTGAAGTGCGATGTCCAAGCCTTTTTTCTCAGTTTTCTTTGCAGACCAGAGGTTGGCATACAAGTAGGCCACAAATTGGCTTTTCCTTAGGGGACGACGAAATATGGCACGTAAAGAAGGGGAAAAAAATTCTAGAAAAGAACCCCTTAATTTGACCCTCGACCAGAATTTGGGCTTACCAAGAAGCTTCGCGAGGGAAGGTGCCATGTCCTTACATTGTTTTTTTCCGTAAAGAAGCCAGAATTCAGTATTCCATACAAAGAACACGAGTATAAAATTTGCCATTCAAAAACAAATGTCACCAGACGTGCCAAGAGGCCACATAGAATTTCCAGTGATGTTACGGGACAGGAGGAGGGGCAGGGCGCTTCGAGAATGCACGTGGGGCTGAAATAACGTATGAAAAGGGCTGAAGAGCTGAAGAGTCTCTGCTATGGCGGCTGGGCCGGGGCTCACCGCATGTCCTAATGAGACGGCGGGGCGGGGCGTGGCGGGGAAGCGGGGAGGCGGGGCCAGCGGGCATTTTGCATGTGGAAGAAGGGGGCGGTGGAACCTGCAGTCAGTCAGACGTATTTCTTGGTCGTTTCCGGTCCAGTGACTACCGGAGGGGAGCCACCCGTGCGAAGGGTCCTCCGTGTGGAGGTGTCTGGGAAAGGGGGGGGGGGGAGTGACGGGCGGGACGGTCAGCTCACTCAGCTGGATTTGAGTAGGGTGCGGCACTGTGGGCCGGGCGGGGCGGGGCGGGGCGGGGCAGGTAAGGATAAGAGCAGGGGCGGGGCGGGGCGGGGCGGGGCCTCCACGCTCTGCATGCTGATAGCCCGGCTGCTGCTGCGCGGTCCTGGGCCTGCCTGGGGTGGTGTAAATCCTACCAGAGCTCTTGGCCTCTTGGCCTTACAGATTTAGCCTGCTTCCAACATCGGTCTCACAAAGGCCATAGCCGCAGTACAGTACGGCACAGGAATGAAAAAAAAATCAGGGATACACATTTATTTTGTCATACAACGTCGATCTAGGTCAAAATCTACATGCGTCGTATTTTCCCGCGTGACCTTGTTTGGTTGATTTTCCTGCTGTGTTGTGGATGGGGTTGTGTAAAAGGCTTGTAGCTCTTTTGAAAGGACAGAGAGAACAGAGTGCGTATATGCATCACGCACAGGATGCTGAGTAGAACTGGTGCTGTGGCAGAGTGGTGTTGGGGGGGGGGGGGGGAGGCGGCCCCCCGGGCTGATAGTGGAATGGGCAGCGCTCTCTGCGTGGCTCCGCGTGCAGTGATTAAACCACCCCCGCCCCTCTCCTCCCTTCAGCAAAAAAGAAAAAGAAAAAAGGACCCGAAATATGACGGCGTTGTGAAGTCGCCGGCGCCTTTGCTGTTTAGTGCTCCTCCCTTCTGCCTCTTGGGCTTGCTCGCTCTTTTACATTCTGTTGCTCGCTCCTCACCCTGTCTTTCTGTGTAATAATGCTCATAACCCCGGAAACGTCATTTTCTAGTTATTACCTCTTTCAAAATTTGCCGTGATTTTTTTAACTCCATTTTTTATCTTTTCGCCCTCTCATGTAACGTGCAGAAATATTCTGTGCAAAGAAGAAGCCCTTGCATACTACTGTATTGTTTCATAAATTGTTTTAACTCACTAGATTTGTATGCTAAATCGGAGGCGAAATCGGTATATCTCATTCACTATGGAATCCAGGCTGAAGTCGTGCCAACATTCGCTCGTTCTGATCAGCTAGAAAAAAAAACAGTGAGTTCCATTATCCGTAGAAAGGCAAGAAAAAAAAGGGGAAAAAAATAAGTGATCGTATTTGTATCCCACCCCCTCCTCCTTTTCTTCGTTTCGGTGTGATTTGCCCGGCGCAGAAAGCCGAAAAGGACAAGTTGCCGCGTTCTCACAGCCATTGGTCGGCCGGCACGGGCCCAGCCCAGTCTGTCACCCCCTCCCCTCACCCTCGTTTCTTGGTGCTTTTTCCCGACCGTTTTCCCCCGTAATTCCCCCCCCCCCTCCCCCACCCCGCATGCTCTCGCCTTTGTGAGGAAGCAGCGCCTCTGCAGCGTCTCGGTGATGCGCCGTGCACACACGGGACGGGCCCGCACAACGTGTCCGCCAACGGGATGTTTTTGACATAAGAGGAAAATCACTCCGCAGATGATAGCGACTTGTCACTTTTTGCACGCTCCGTCAATTTCCTACGAGGAATTTGAATGCCTTATACACTTTGCGAAGTATTCGCTTTGCAACCACAAAGCGTCCACTCTCAGCTGGCAAAGCATCGCTTCGTGATTGCCAAGAAATGCTTCGCAATTTGCAAATAAGCTTTGAAATTCTTTTCAATTAGCAAAGCGTTTGCGATGGAGTTTTTCTCCCGCAAGGATTCAACAGGGTGTATGTTGTGCGCGAGACGGTATCGGTTCTTGTTTTTGCCTGGCCGTGTTGAACGAGGAGGGTGATCTGCTCCAACCTGTTCCCTCCCAATATCCTCTCTCTCCGCTCCCGCGCCCTGACTCAACCTCTCCACTGACAAAGAGCGCCCGGAACAGTTTCCCCTAGCCGAGTCCTGTCCCGAACTTGACTATACCCGTCCAAAGTAATCCAGCCCCCTACCGACGCGTGCCGAGCAGACTCGCCTGACAGCGGGAAAGGGAGAGGAAGGGCGCGAGGCTTTTTAAAGTTAAAATAAGGAATTTATTGCGGGGGTGAAATTAGATTTTCTCGAATTTAATCCATCGAATTTTTTCACGAATAAGCTGCCTATATTTGTGTGCGATAAAGATTGGAAGAACGGGGGAAGAAGATGCGGTTTCCTAACATTTTGGGATGCTGGCGCCTGTTGGGGGTTGGGTAGGCAAAACTTGAAAGTGCGGCACTTCACTGTTGAGCCGGTTGCCTACCGTGGAGTCGTCAGGCGCCCATCTGGGTTGGCAAACGGGTAGGAACAAGAGAGGGAGAGGGAGAGGGTAGGAGGGCGGAGGTAAAGGAGAAATATCGAACGTTGCGGAGTGGATGGCTCCTTGCAGCGCGAAGTAGGGGCTCACGGGGCGACACGGGACGATCAATCTCTCGGGTATGTCGTCGTCATGTTTAGAGCTGGCGGGGCGGGGGTGGGCGCGGGGTGGAGGGATACCAGGCCCAGGCCCTTTTCCTTTGTACTCTTGTTCCTCTGCTCAGAACAGAGTCTCGCCTCTTCCCATCCCGCAGGCTCCGGGTTAATCAAGCGCTTCTCGCGGGTTTGCTGGTGGCGCTTCTGTCCTGCCGCGGCCGAGAGTGGGTCGCAGTGGTGCAGTGGCGGACGGGCCCACAAACAAGAGGTGGGAAGGCTATCTTCTATTGCGCCAACCAGGATAAATCCATAGTAAGCCCAAAGCGGTTCATCTCAAAAGGTTCAGGGTGAAAAAGCTGTTTTTTTTTCTGTGCTACTGAGACTTTGAAGCGGTTCGATCCCCCTCTCCCTTGCTCCACATCCCCCTCCCCCTCTCCTTTCCCTTCCTCCCTCTCTCCCCTCCCTCTACCCCCTGCAGCGGCGCACCGCATGACTTCCGTGTGAACAGGCGCGTGGCGTGCCGTAGCCGCTGCCGTTCTGCATGGAGGTGTGACACGGAGTGTGAGACGGTGTGTGACACCGACTGCGACACTGTGACGAGGAAGGAGGATACACGTTGCAATGTTTCTAAAATCAAGAGTTACGCCTATGTTACAAGGTATAACAAATTAAGAGACTTGTTTCGGGCTTACATGTGACGGGATAGGGGGGGGGGGGGCGGGTAATTTGGGTTGTCGCTCAGGTTGGGATCGGTGAGCTTGGTAAGCATGTGTACTAAAATAGGATGGGTGCAAAAAAGGGTGGCGAGGCCAGGCGGGGCCGCAGCTGGGGCTAATGATAGCGACGATACAGGGTGTGGCGTGGGGCGGGCGGGGCTGGGCGGGGCTGGGCGGGGCTGGGCGGGGCCCTGGAGGAGCCCTGCCGCCGGCCGGGCAGGGCTGGGGATGGTGGGGGTGGGCCGTGACGTCACGGCGGCGGCCTGCGCAGCGGCGCCCCCAACCCCCTCTCTGTGACCCGCACTGCTCATAGTAAAGAGAGAGAGCGAAGGGGAGGGGGGAGAGGCGGGGGTGGGAACAATGAGAGGGAGAAAATGCACGAGGGTGGGGAAAGGTGTGCCCGAGCGAGAGGGGGAAGTGACTTCGATGTTGATTGCTCCGGTAAATCAGCATCAAGGTCAGCACGCCAACCCGATTGACGTAATTTCACTTGTTTTATGTTTTGGTTTTGTTTTTTTGGCGCGGCCTCAGGATGACCGGTTGGGCGTGGCGTTATGGCTTTAGGCGAGCTGATTGATACTACCGTGTCGTGCCCTGAACGCTTTTGAGCCCCTCGCCTGCTTTCACGGCCTCTAGCGCCTGTCGACAGCTACTCTTTATATGTCAGAAATTCCGTTGGGAAAGTGAAAATGCGTAGGAATGCATTATTGTCTTCTCTCGTTCAAAGGAGGAAGTGCCTGTCGACCCTGGCAGCGAGCACCGGGTCTGCCCACTCTGGGCGACATGAGCGCGTTGGCAAACCCGAAAAGTTTTACGCATTTTCTATTAAAATTTCTTAGTTGCTGTGCATTTGCTGTTAACTGCCCATTGTCGCGAGTGAAATTATGCATCGACGTACTTGATTTACAGTTGTCCATGTCAAATGCTAAATGTTTTTGGATGTGCGGCTTCTGAGAGAGTTGTCGTGTTCGACAGCGTTTCCTGGTTCGCCTGCCTGGCTAGGGCGTTGTGGGGGCGGACCGGGGCGGGCGGGCGGGGCGTTGCTGGGCGCGGTGGTTTTCGTGCAAGGCGGTGTAAAAAGGAGTGGGGGTAACGATCCGCCACACCGCTGCGACTTAGACCCCTGTGTGAATGGACTCGCTCGATACTCTCTCCGCTGGGCGTCCCGACCGCCCCGCCCCGCCCGGCCCCGCCCCGCCCTGACCCGCCCCGCCGCGTTGGAGCGCTCGTGCATTGGGATTCATTTAGGCGGGTGGCGGGTGATTGCAGATTGTCGCGATGATTCAGTTTGCCAAACGCTTCGTCGCTTGCAGAGAAGTACACATAGTGGTGGTAGTGGAGGTGGAGGAGGTGGGGTGGTAGCGGGGTCCAGTGGACCGAGGGCTGCGATGTGGAAACTCATAGCCACATCCCGCCCGCCCCGCCCGCCCCGCCCGCCCCGCCCGCCCCGCCCGCCCCGCCCGCCCCGCCCGCCCCGCCCGGCCCGCCCGGCCCGCCCCGCCCACACTGCCCTGCCCAGTGCAGCGTGATTATACCCCTACCCCCTCGCTCGCTTGCTCCGCCTGAACTTACCCGCCCGCCAGTTTCCAAGGGTGTTTCGCGCCCATGCGTGTTTTTTTAAATAATGCAAACGCGGCGTCACTTTTTGAATTTTGTGGCGAAATTTACCCCAGCTAATGGTGAAAATTTGCAGCCGCCCACCACAGTACAGTGCTGCAGGCTTCAGTGTAGCTCACCGTGAAACTTGGCGCGTCAGATTTTATCTAAATTGTTCATCACTGGGTTGAGAACTCTCCTTAGTCTGTGTCAGTTTGAACACTTGATTCCAGGGAACACGGGGCGGAGCACACGAGTGCGATTCGCCCCGGGCTCCGCCCTGGCTATGCGACACGACGACCCAATGAGATGAGCCCCACCCTGCCCCGCCCCGCCCGCCCGGGCGCGCTCTCCAGGCGCTGCACGTTAGCTCACTCAGCCCCGCACACCTGTGCTCCAGCACCCCTCCAGGCTGCCGTGCCCGCCCCCGCCCCTCCCTCCTGTCACCCCCCACCCCCTCCCCCGCTCCTCCGGCTCACCTGTGCTCCACTTCTCCCCTTGACGACGCTGCCCAGGGATTTGGCGGGGCGGGGGCGGGGCAGAGCCGGCCAGCCTGCCACGATAAAAGTTTGGAAGTGCTGCTAACTGCCTGGGGAGCGCGGCGCTGCCCGTGAGCGATCAGGGCCACCCCGGGCCCTCGACAGCTGGCGGGGCGGCGAATATTGTGCCAATCAGCCGGGCTCGCCGCGTCGCCTCGGCAGTGGGGAGGGCAGCGCCTGCAAAACTACGCGCTGTAACAACGAATTTTACACACTTTGACCGTAGTTAAGCACACCAAATGGAAAGGAAACCTTAAGATTCCACCCCTTGAGGGGCGGGTGGAGCTCGCCCTCTCCGTAGCCCCTCAGCCTCCCCGAGGAGACCGCGTTCCACTCTGCTCCGCGTTCTGCCTTTCACCCCCTCCCCTCTCTCTCTCTCCCGCCGCGCTCACAGCGGCAGGATCCAACTCCCACAGCAAACCTCACCGCTCTGACATTCTTCTGACATTGTTGCAGCAACCTGCCGCTGACAAAGAAGCAAAAAAAAAAAAAAAAAACTTTTCCCATTCAGCACCTTGGCGTGTGGGCGGCGCCACCAAGCGGGCGCTGGGTAGGGCAGGGGGCAGGGGCTCAAGACTTTTGCAGCGCTCAGCCAAAGCGGAAGTAGCCATTTGTTTTTGTTTCACACGAAAAGCGGCAGCAGTCAGCTTTGCCGCAGCAAGGCCCCCCCCCTCTCTCTCTCTCTCTCTCTCTCTCTCTCTCTCTCTCTCTCTCTCTCTCTCTCTCTCTCGCTGTCTCCTCCACACACACGCATACACGCACACATGCACGCTTACGATGTGCTATTCGTCTCCCTCGAGCACGATAACTCCGTGACGGAGCGTGGCGTGGACTTGCCCTGCGATATGTAGGCCACACACAAGCACACACACATGCACACGGCCCCTCTCGCCCCTCTCCCCCTACCCCCTTCTCCTCACCCTCTCCCTCCGCCCCCTCGCCATTGGTTCACCAGGACATTCGGTCTGCGTCACCACTCGACTCGCAGCTCTGCCCGGCCCGGCCAGGCTGCCGAGCGCCTGGTGGCGCGGCCACCTCTGGACCGCCAGACACGGGTGTGCGCGAGTGGCCTACCTCACAGGCGCTCCCTCCACTAAAGAGCTGGGAGTTCAGTGGTGCGCATGAGATTTCAACACACCAGGCTCGATCAAAATCTAAATATAAAGGGGTTCTGGACTCAAACCTTGGTGCGAGCGACGAGATTGCGGTGGATTTTTTTTTCCTCAACCAGCAGCGGAAAAAATATATTCTAAATTTTACTAAAATGAAGCTAGTTGAATGTGCCGGGGGACTAATGCCTCGGGCCGCCTTATATCGATTGCAGGTTTTTGTTTGTGTACGTGCCGTCATTCACCTGTCAGGGAGGGGGCCTGGCGCACGTGGCGCTATCTGAGCGCGGCCCGCCGCGTCTCACGGTGATAGCGTGCGGTGTGGCGGCGGCGCCGGGGCGGGGCGGCGTGGTACGCCTCAAATATACACCCAACGTGTATTTTACACATAGGCGCGTAACGTGCGGCACGCACTAGAAACTAGAAACTAGACTGTTCTGCGGTCCAGATGAAAACTTCATTATTTGGTAGTTATGCACCAGCTGAAAAAAAAATCTGTCTGGTAAATGTTTTATAAACAGACCGTTAAGATGAGTAAATTTATCCAAAAATCCCCGTCATACGGGCGATGGAAAAGAAAGCGTATACAAGCGCGTTGTAGGAGGCAATATGAAAGAGAAACCAAAGGAGGGGACGTATGGCATGGCATGGGGAGCAGGCTACTGCGGAGTCTGTCCAACCCACCCGCCTGTCTGCCTGTTCAGCCTTCCGCCGCCCCTTAAATGAAGCTTATCTTCCGGTGGGGCTCAAGTAAGACACGTGAGTCGGGCTGGCGCCCCTCTCGACCGCCCCGCCCCGCCCCACCCCGCCCCGCGCCCCGCCCCGCCCCGCCCCGCCCCGCCCCGCCCCGCGCTCCACCACGACCACGTACTCTTCTCGAGTGCGACCGCGAGGCCTTTTGGAAAGGCAAGACGTCTCTCCCCTGTGGACCGAGCCATCATTGGCTCGGGAGAGAAAGGGGTGAGATGGAGAGAGATAAAAAGGGAGAGGATGAGGGAAGGAGAGGGTGGGAGAGAAGTGGTGAAAGGAATGGAAAATAAACAGGCGGGAGTGGGGAGGAGGGTGAGCCGCCGGCCGCTGCTGGCCCGACTCGACCTTGAGGGTCAAATGTTTAAACTGCAGCTTTTGCAGCGGCGTGGTGCTGAGAGGGGGTGCAGTGGGGCGCAGGGCGGCGAGCCCTTGACCCAGCCCTCTTGTCAGCTTCGTCTTGTGCCTTCGCAGAGCACCGCCCCGCCACGCCTGCTGTCTCCTCCACCAGCTTCACTCTTACCACAGCTCTAGGCGGCAGCACCCAACTGGACTCTTTCGGTTTATCCCACGGAATCTGAACGCGGTTTTCGTTTTGGTCCCGGCTTACATATTGATTTTTAGTGCATTATATGCGCCTCCCTCTTTACACAATCTCTGTTCGTACCTTTTATTCGCACGAAGGTGCACAATCAAATTTTTCGCACGATTTATGCGTAGATTTGCATACGTTTGTGCATAAAGTTCAAAGTAGAGCAGTTTCGCGTACGAATTCGTGTAAAACTTAGCTCAAACGTTCCCGAGAAACATACGTACAGTTAGTGTTCTTTATTTCTTAATCAAAACCATCGTTTTACCGTTAAGTTTTTCTTTTTAACCTTTCTCCACCACTCTTCACTCTTCTTTGTTCCTGTGCAGCCAGCTTGAGACCTTCCCAATCTCTCTCTCGCTTACCCTCTGTTTTATTCCCCTGCGGCTTTAAAGAGCCCGTTCGAGCTGAGTTCAGTGAACTTCCTAGAGCAGGGACCTGTAGGTAGTGCTAAATCGACCGTGCTGAATAGTTAAAGTTATGCGGGGAGTGTGTTTTTTTTCTACCTAAAGCCGAGCCACTCTTCCTTGCCCGCGCCCTCCCTGCCTCAACACCCTCGACCAGCCCAGGCTTTTCACTTTGCGAGGCGATCGAACCCGTCCCAGTAATTTAGCCCTCTCGCCTCGCCTCGCCAGGTGGGTCTAGGCCTGTGCCGCCTGCGAGCGAGCACTGCTAGGAGAGGCCCGGCCCGGCTAACTTTTGCCCTTACCCCGTTAACTATGTGGCACGAGAAGGGAGCGCTCTCGAGGAGGGAGGACAACTGGGCAGTCTGCGCCCAGCCCCCGACTTCTACTGGGTGGACAGCTGGACTTTACAGGAGTTCGCCGAGAACAGTCGAACGAGTAGGCAGGGTGCACACAGCATTTTTCATGTAAAGACAGATTCGCTAACGTATATACAGATGGTGAAAACAGTTTGTAGGGATTACGGGAAAATTTTCCATTAGAAGTGTCGTAAAGGTTTAATGACACTCGGTAGCGACTTTTCATTTCTTTAACAAGGACAATTAGGCCTTTTCAAATTTACGATACCGATCGGAACTTGACTACTTAAGTTGCGAATCTCAAATTACGAGAAATCTTGTAAATCTACGAGGATATATTTTACAGCGTGAGATTACCGACTAAGAGCTGGGAGCTGGGTTTTATGCACGAAGACATTTACTGTGCGCCCTGCTACTATACCGAGCATTACTGGACGCGGAGTCGATGTGTATGAGTTGGGTTTGTAAGTAGAATTGCAGAACTACGGAGTGGCGTAGCGGGGCGACGGTGGTTAATGGCTCGCACATCCTCCCGTAGGGCGCGCAGCGCAGCGCGGCGTAACGCCCCCATACCCCGCTCTTCTCTCCCGGGCGCCGTCACACACACACACACACGCACCCCACGCACCCACGAGAGGGAGAGAGAGAGATTCAACCGCACCCGGCCCGGTGTTGCATCATCAGCATTTCTGCTTCCCCTTGGGACTCGATTTCAACGCTCCGCCAGCGGCAACCGTGTTAGCAATCAGATGTTAGCCTTGATAACAAACCGCCTATTGCCTCCGCCGGGGGTGGGCCGGGCCGGGCCGCACAGCCGCCCCTGCCGACCCTCATATATTACCCTACAGGAAAAAAAAAAAGATGTGGGGAATATGAGGTGCAGTTACTTGACACTGCCGTGCAATGAGGACCCAACCTTATCTCCCTTCTGTCTTGTTTCAGGTGAGTTGTGGCGCTACGCGATGCACTCGAGCTGCAGGACTGAAAACTGTATGGGTAAGATTGAGGTTGGCAAAACCGAAGTGAGCGCCGCAGGTCGTGAAAAAACGAAATCATGCCTCAGCCTCATTTGAGGATCTTTGGAGGACTCTGCCGTGGCCCGCTATGCCATCATTCTGCAAGTCTCCGCCCTCCGTCTCTAGATGGATCCCGCTGAGATTAAACTACAAAGATGCTGCTTGCTCGTGTTAAAAGATGGGGAGCCTGCAAAGAGAGGAGAATAAAGAGGAAGAGAGAGAGAGAGGGAGAGAGAGGGGCAGAGGGAGGAAGGAGGCTGAGCGTCGCGTCCGTCGCACTCTCACGGCAAATTGCTGGGAATGTCGCGAATCTCCATAATTACTGGCTCGGGCCCCGCGGGCATTCCCTCCGCGCTGCGCGGTGCACTGCCAACTGTGCGGTACAAGCGAGGCGGTGCCGCGCCGCGCCGCGCGCCCTATGAACCTCAGGGTAACTCGAGTGTTGTTACACGCAGAGAAAACTCCGGAAAACCTCTAAAAGAGCGTTCTCTGTCCCACCTTTGTTATACCAGTGGAATTGTGCTCGGCACTGTGTACCTCCTATTAAGGCTGTAGGCCGACCCAGTCCAGTCGGGTCCCGTCGTCGTGAGCGTATGCATCGGTGACATCAGCTGGCCCCGCGCCTCGCCGCGCCGCCTACACGCCTCGGCTGCTCCCCCCCCCTCCCCCCCCCCCCCCCTTTTCAGTGACCGGTCCGAACGACTCCTGACTCCTGGCCGCCTAGGGAGCCGTGCGTTTTAAAACAGCCTGAAGGACCCGACTTAATTGTTTCATTTTTGTTTACAAGATGTATTGGTGAAGATGAGCCGGCAGCTCATCGCAAAGCCGCGCGGCCGAAACCAAAGTGAATTTAAAGTGAAATTAAATTCCCTCATCTATTTAACTTTTTGCCGTCATGGCCGCTCCCTCTATTCCCCGCGGAAAAGTTTTTCTGGGCGATTAACGGTAGTTAACTCAGAGAGGCCAGAGAGTTTTCCAGTTGAACAGTCGGACGCAGCGAGGTAAAAGTTTCTCCCTCTGCAGAGCGAGTTTCCTTGCTTTAACCCGCTTTTATTTGTGTAGTTATTTTGCCGCGCTTTTTCTACGCTCTTTTTTAGTGTCAACGATTATTTCAATTTCTCGCTCTCTGGAGCGAAGCGCTGGCGGAGGGTATCGCGAGGGGATTCCGTTTAGTTTCATTTCGTGTGAGAGTCATTTCCTCTCACACCATGGGCAAATATTTGACAACGCGGGTAGAGCCGGGGCTCGGCGGTGCGGTGCGGGGAGGAACACGCAGCGAGGTCCCTCGTCTTTCCCAATGCAAATCGTTTTCTGCACCACCTCTGCAAACACTAGCGTGGCGCTGGTTCTGGCCTTGATCTTTTCGGATCAAAGCAGCTATAAAGGCATGAAGCCAGTGACAGAAATATGAATATCCAACCGCTGGTGCTGCTTGGCTTGTTTGCCTGTTGGCCCACGACCACCTGCAGCGTGCGAGGCGCACTGGCCCTGGCCCAGCCCAGACCCAGACAAGTCCCGTTTATGAAATGCAGGGACAACCATAAAAACGAGGGCGGAGCAGCAATATTACAGTTGTGGCGACCGAATTTCGGTGGGCAGAACCATAATATTGTCTCCTTTTCCTTTTTTTGCTCAAGACGTTTTCTTTTGTGACTTGATAAGTTCTTGCTTGGGATAGAGTGCCGCTGGTCGTGCGCGTAGATCGATTCCCCGCCCCGATGCAGCCCAAAGTGTTGCCAGACATGCAGGCCCCAGAACCAGCTCGCCTTAACCTTGCGCTGCTTTTATTCCTCATACATACATTTTGAAAATCATTTCTTAGTTAAGGGCAAGTTTTCTCATAAAACGAAAGGTGCAAGAAAATTGGTGCAGAAGAGTGGTACTGGAAAGACAATATTTTAAAACAGCGTTGCAAAAAGTTGCAAAATGTTAGGAATTTTGTGTTTGTAAGCTACAGTATAAAGGAGTCGTTAGAGGTTCTTAAAATAAGTAAACGCCGCGTGACCCGCTGCTCCCTCTGCTATAGCAGCTCCTGTCGCCAGGCCAAGGTCACTGTTTGTCTCTCTCACGCGGCAGTATACAGGCCGGCCGGAAGGATGCGGCTCCCCTCCCCTTCCTGGCAAGTCTCGCGTAAAAGTTTTATATTTCAATTCGTTACCGAGCGGTGAGGCCATCTACAACATGAGTACGAAAATGGCCGCATGCATCACCTGCAGGAGTTTTCGGGAATGTTCCTACTATCTGCAACCGAGTGGACAAATTTATTCATCTGCGCAGGTGTCTCAAATTCTTTGACACGGGTGATCTCCATTATGTGGCTTGTGTGGTTTACATTCAATATGTTTGGAACATTTTTTTTTTCATCGGGTGCATATTTTTGCTGGGTCACGAATTTACGGGGCTGCTTTGGTGCTGGGAGCATTGTACCGGTACAGTAAACGATGGCATTGGGGCCCCTCTCCCTCCTCCGCATCCTCCCCTCCCTCACCTTTCTCGCACAGGGTTTGCTCCTCCCTTTTAATTAAACGGTTGGCGCCGAAGTTTCATTCGATTTAATTTGGAATCACAACTTATTCTCCTGTCTTTTTCTGCTTCTTCTCCTCCTCCTCCTCCTCCTCCTCCTCCTCCTTCGTCACCCTACTACTTTCTCCCGCGTCCCTGCCCTCATCTGCCTCACCCCAAAGAGTTCCTCGGCCACCAGGTGCAGGGCCGCAGCAGTTGTGTCAGGCCGCGCCCTCATAAAGCGTTGCCCCTTCGCAAAAGTAATTTTAATAAAAACGTTGACTTTGGAATGAGGATTATTGTCCGGTAAAGTGGGAAACATGCGCATTACAAGTGGACCGATTCTATGCCTATGATTAGCAGCGTGGCGTCAGACCGTTAATATCCCCGGAACGCCATGGCCTCATGCCGTTCTGCGTTTTCATCAGGGAAATAATTCGCCGGGAAAGTGGATATATCGGTCGACACAAAGGCAACATTGACTGTTGGTATTTATCGCAGGGCGCGATGATACGTTATCCCCTTTGTGCCGCGGGCCGGGCCGCGCGCCAAGGAAGAGAGAGAGAGAGAGAGAGAGAGAGAGAGAGAGAGAGAGAGAGAGAGAGAGAGAGAGACTGAGGGGGGGGGGGGGGGAGAAACAAAGCGCCGCCCCTGATATTGAAATGTCTGCTCCAATCCAATCCATACTTGTCCGCGCGGCGCCTGGTCCGGGTCGGCCTGGGGCGGCGTGTGCTCACTAGAGGAGGGTACTGGCTCACTTTTAGCACCTCTCACAAGGGTGGCCCCCGCCAATACAAAGTACAGCAGAGCATAGCAAAGCAGCCCTGCACTTGGGTTAACAGAGTACACATTTACGTTGGTAGGACTACACTTAGTGATGTGTGGACGTGCCGCCTGACAGCCCCCCCCCCCCCCCCCCCCTCCGGGCTGATGGTCGAGTGCAACAAGGACGGGGCTACGGGTGGGTCCGTGTGCTAATTGGCGAGGGCTCTCTGTGCCACCCACCCACCGGGAGGCCATGCCACACCGCTGGATTGTGTCTGTCTGTTGTGCCCGCCTGCATGCCCCTCTGTCTGTCTGCCTGTCTGCCCGTCTGCGCGCCCCCTGGCCCGATCCAGTGCAGTGAGTATCGCTCTGTCAGTTTGGCCGCAGAACAGGAAACACGCAGTCAGGGCTTTTGGAGTCCCGTTTCATTTGGCAGGGCGAAATAAAGGAAAAGGAACGGGGTGGTAAATAATTCGTCTCCTCTCCCAGCAGGGTCCTTTTTTCCCGCTGCTAGTCTCATTACGCATTTTTACGGTCTTTCATGTATAATAACTGGGCGTCCGTCCTCATCCTGTGGGGACCGTAACGGGCGGCGGGGGCCGGGGCCGGGGGCGGGGCGTGTCCGGGTCAGAGGGATCGGGGCGGCGCTGCTTCGGTCCGTACTCTTACCCTGCCCGCCCCTTTATAGCGAATTGCGCGCGTTTAATTGGAGCAGCTACCTCTTTTGCTTCAGAACTCGCTGTGATTCGGGGCAGAGAGGCAGTCTTTGGGATACGCTAAGGATATTCTCTTTCAGAGTCTGGGAGCTCCGGCGGAGGAGGATCGCCTTGTTTGTTGGCGGAAAACCCTCGCCGTCGCCTCACCTCTGGTGTAGTTTAGTGAAAGGCTTGTCGAAAGTCGCGCGTACTGGTAGTAAGGGTTGGAACTCTGAATCGATACCTGAAGTGCTACACATACTCACACCTTGTGCCTCATTGCATAAAGCATGCAACTTCATTTTCTTCTGTACACAAGTCCCGCTACTGCATAAGCTGGAAAAGGAGAGAGTGAGAGAGTGAGAGAGTGAGAGAGAGCGAGAGAGCGAGAGAGCGTTAGAGACGGTGGTGTGGGTAAAAGTGAAAAATCTCCTCTCACCAGACAATGTGATGATGAGATTACCCCTTAATCACCGCCTCTCCCCTCCCCCGCCTCGCCAGGCTACAGTAAATTGGAATATTGTGGACGGGGTGATAAATGTTAAATGTCCCCTGCGCCGTCCACGGTGGGGAGTAGCGGTGGAGAGAGGGGCGGGGGGAGGGGACTGCCCTGGCGCCGGGCTGGGCGGCGCCTGCAGGCTGGGTGGGGCTGGGTGTCTTGAGCGGGTGGCCGCGCTGGGCCGCCAGAGCTGTGCTGCGGTAGTGAACTGGACCATAAATGACCTCTGGAGGGTCATTCCCCCCCGCTGGCCAGCGCCTCTCACTAGGCGGTGGTAATAGTCCATGATGGGGTAGGGAGAGGGCGAGGGAGATAGAGGGAAGAGCGCGAAAACACTTAGGAGTAATCGCGAAGAAAGAGCCGAAACATTGTGTGGCATTTTTAGAGGAAAGTTAAAGCGAATCTGCGTTGCGTCGATGTGCAGTGATGGCAGGTTGATAGAGATTGGCGTGCGGTCTTTGGGTAATGAGGGAATCCATCATAGGGGAAAGGGAGTTCAAGCAGCCAAGGTCTGCGGTATGCTACGCAGGCCTGCCACGCTTTGCCTAGGTGTGCAGGCAGGTGTCTGTTCCCGGGGAAGGTAATCCTAGACTGCAATGTATGGAGAATTTGTGTAGGGGTGGTGGTAAAACTTTTTGTGTGCTCGCTCACCGAAAGGGAGAGGAATGGGGTAGCGGGAGGGAGACCGGGAGAGAAAGTGAGTGAGGGGGTGGGGGCGAAATCTCCTCTCCCTATGAGTGTGTGCGTGCAGGGCGAGGCGGGGAGGGGGCACGTTGCCGAGGTTAAACCGCTAACGCCGCCCCAGAAGAGCCAACTCATGAGCGAGTCACCGCCAGGTGCGCCTCCCGCTAAGGCATTAGCGCGCACACGCATACCAATTCGTCCATCCGCCTGTCTGTCTGTCCGCGCCACGAGTCTGCCGTACGCGGTGAAAAGGGCGACCCGGAAACTAAGAGAACTGTGCGCTTGGGGCTTGAGGGTAAACGTTTTAATTTAGCCTGACAACAAAATATGTGCCTTAATCCCAGGCTTCCGCTATATATATATATATATATATATATATATATATATATATATATATATATATATATATATATATATATATATATATATATATATATATATATATATATATATATATATATATATATATACGGTGAATAGTGGGACAACTGTCATTCTTATGAAGAGATACTTATACAGTCATTGTTGAAGAGGAACGTTAGCCGTATTATTTCTATAAAAAAAACCCAAAAAAAACGGCTTACTCTAGGCGGATTTTTTTTTTGTGAAACGTTTTCTTTTTTTGCAACGCTGGTTTTGCATGCTTCTAAATTTATTTCGCTTGTTTTCTAAACAGAGTTTCACCTCCTGGGCACGGGTTGCGGAACAAAATCCGACAATACTCGGATCTGCGTGGTCTCAGGCATCGTTGGGTGGGGCGGGGCGTTGGGGCGTGGCAGGGCGGGGCGTGACGCTGCTCTGCGCGGCACAGCGCGTGCGCGCTTTCCTCCTGATCCACCACAACGAGGTAGCGCTCAAATCCCTGTAGCCCGCTCTCTTCATATTACATGAACTTAATCTAAGACCAGACAAGACATGCTTGAGAAGGATTTTTTTCTTGGCCAAGCCCGACGTTGGAGGTTATACTCTCACTTTTTGTTTCTCCTCTTTTTTTCTTGTCACGTTTTTACTATCAGCTCTTATCTGATCCCATATTCGGAATTTTGTGGCCGTTAATTTACATGTGGAAAATACATTTAAGCAACTCATTGGATGGAAGTAAAGAGAAGAGAAAAGGAGCCAAAAAAAGGTGCATAATAACTAATATTTCGCGCTTTTTCTGGGAAGCCGACAGCAGCGCGACCACAGTTTCTTGTACGCGCAACAAACTTAACAGTCTTCCCACTAAGTTTATTCTACATGAACGACTCGTGCGTTGGATTTGTGTGAGACAAAAACTGTGCGAGGAGGGATCATGGTGAAGATGGGCCGACCTGCCTGCCCAGGTATAGCACTATAGAAGGGATTCAGAGAGGGGGTGCGGGAGAGGAAAATTTAGGGCTGCGTGGGGTTGGGGGGCTGACAGAGAGGGATGGCGAACAAGCCGGCGCATTGTGTAGAGCGGTTGTAAATAACGGGACGCATTTTTGACAGTGTGTTGTGGAGGGAGCAGCTGTGTAGAGCATGAAACATGGACCCGTGAGCCCCGGCAGTCCAGACCGAGGGCACCCTTCGACGCACCCTTCAAAGAAGCGTGCAAGCTTTTCCTCTAGAAAAATTTTGTTTTTTAAAGCATTTTTGACGTTAGCTTTACACTTACGTATTATGCTGCCGTAATCTGAAAAAAAAGTTTTACCGATGGCAGTTGTTCTCTCGGAAGAGTTTTGGAAGCGACATTTTCTTATGGATTTGATTCCGTGTGGATTGTTACGTCCCTAATACTTTTGGCTGTGGACGGCCGGCGTCCCTAAGGGTGGTTGGGGTGGGGCGGGTGGCCTTCGCATCTGTCAGGGCCACAACTCCCGTCCCCCACCCCGCCCCACCGCAGAGTGGAGCGGGCGCGACCGGCTCCAAGATATCGCCTTTCTCAAAGCAAGGCGAGGACGGACCCGGGCCAGCCCAGCGCGACGGGAGGGGTCGGAAAAAGGGCCCTCCCGGAGTATTGTATGTGGTTCTCTTCAACTAATTTATGTTTTTTTCGCCTTCGGCTCTGGTCGCCAGCAAATTTCTTTGGGGTCCTATAAGCATCGCGGTGAAGTTGCGAGATGCGATACTTCATCGCGATGCTTATAGGAACAAATGACTTAATAGTTTTATTTTAATATATAAGAAATAAGAAAGATAGCGACATAGAGATAGGCAGACGTCGACGTCGCCTCCTCGCTTCTCTCCCTTTAGCCTCACACAGGGCAGGCTGGTCGCTACGGGTCACCCCTGAACACTGGCTCGGCTCGCCTTGGCGGGGTCCCAGCCCCACTGCCAACCCGGCCAGGGCCCGGCCACTCTCCTGACAGGCTGCGGTATAAGGCGTGGTGAACTTGACATCTGCCGTTGTCTGGTTTCACCTGTTGTCCCCCTCCATCTTTCCTCCCCCCTGACTAGAATGTCAGCGGCTTGTTGTGGCTCTATCGCTCTGTCGCCTTCTCTCTCCTCTTGACACCTCTTTCCTCTAATTTTCTTCTTTCTCTACACTGGCAACATTTTTATGACTAACTTAAACAAGTGCTCTAAATGATTAACAAATTGTTTGGTAATCTTGCTGCGTAAATGGTTACGAAGGCAAAACCCAGTAGAGGTGTGAAAGTGTAAAGGCGCTACGCTGCGGCCGGCCTCTCCCAGCGGCCTGCGGATGGGGCGGCGGCCGGCTGCCTTGTCTGGCCCGCCTATGTCTGCCGGGACGGGACGGGCCCCACAATGGCAGCCTAACTTTGGGGCCCAAAACGACCCCTTCGCGTTTCGTCGTTGCTGCCACCTCCCCGATACGCGCACCCCTACTGTTAATTCTCTACATAGAATTCGCATCCTTTTCAGATTATACAAAGCATTTGCCTTTGACGGCTTTTGCAATTGTAAAGTGTTCTTCACAGCCTTGCAAATCATTCATTCGCAGTTGAAAAGAGAACCTTTCGCAGTTTACCAAGGATGCAAATTCTTCGCAATTTGCGATGCGTTTGGGAATCAGATTTGTTAAACGATTTTTAAATTTCTCTCGGGTTTGGATCGTAAGCGTCGGGGCCTGGAACACGGCCAGCCGGTAGCGCAGCAAACAATGGCGCTCAGGAACAGGCCCGGGCAGCGGAGCGCCACGCCGGGCGCATGGACCCGATTGGCTTCATATTTGTCGTGTTCCTGAGCACCGCAGTGTTACCCTGGGAGAAAAAAAAATATTGAAACACTCTGACAGAGCTTTAAATAAGGAAGAAGGTGCCGCGTGGCGGCCTGCTGGTCCGCGCCACATCCCTCAGCGTGCGGCCCCGCGCCGCCCCAAAGCCTGCTCTTTATTTCACCGACATTGAAAATTTATTGTTTACCTCGTTCATTCTCCCCGTCCGCCCCTGTGTACGTGGGGCTTTGAGGAGAGGGAGCGAGAGACGGGTGGGTGGGGCGCGGACCCAGTTTGTGGCTTTGCGGAAGCGTGGCGCGTCCTCCCGGAAGTGAAAAGTGTCGGTCGGGGGAGGGGAGCTCCCGCCCGCTCCCGCCCGCTCCCGCCCCGCCCCGCCCCCGCCCCACCCGCTCTGCGCCGAGTTGATGTGGTAACTCGGGACTCATATTCTGGGCTCCGCTGCAAAAGCGGCTCCCACGACGTGACCAATTTCCGAAGACTCCCCCGCCCCTTCCCCAAATCAAATCGGATGTCGACGGGAGTAAATATTCCCCCCATTGGCTATGCCTAGCATGCCTGGCGGCGGCCCGGCTGACAAGAAGGACGCTGGTGGGGGATCTGAATAGATTTGCGAAGTTGGCCGCACTCATTTCACATCAACTCAACTATCCCTCCAGCTGTTTATGGGTTCTACTCCGGCATTATTTAGGTTTATTTTGTTGCGCTACGGTGGTTTGACAGGTACGTGTGAACCTCGTGGTAGGCAATCTGCATTGCTTGGGCAACCGTAACCGAGTCAAGACGCCTGCCAACTTGCAGATAGGCGAGCTGCAACACTCGCGCGTTCGACGGGCTGGCCTATACGGAGGTTCACAGGTGCCTTGGCTCAAGCTACATTTTATTTCAGTCCGATGAGCCGAGGTCTGTGAACCTCTAGGTAGGCAAGCTGCAAGACTCGCGACAGGAAGGCCCATTCTAAAACTCTAAAATACGTGTTATCCGGGGGAAGACATAGACCTCAGACTTCCTGCGTTTAGTGTGATGTTGATTCTACACAGCCAGGTTGCGGCCACCCCTGTCTCGCACTTGCCGACTAGTATAAATCGGGGCTTACCGTCGGCTTGTCGGGGACTTGTGCTTGCAAGGGGGCTTTTCGAGACTTGGGGGGCCTTGCACGGCGTAGCTCTGGTGGGGTCCCGCGTCCGCCAGGGCCCTTAAGCCTCACTGGCTGCACGGCTACATGTCAAGGGGTCTTAGCTTTAAACCTCGGAAATTTGTTTCCGATAGGAACTTGTCGCCACTGTGTTTGCCAAACTACTTCTAGTGTAATCTCAGTGATGACGCACTTGCCCAAAGTACAGTTCTGAGAGTGCAATTACCGGTTCAACCTCCATATAAGAATGCTAAACATGCGAGACGCCAAACAGGAGGGTGCTGCTTGCTGGCGGGGCCTCGACCTGCCCTCGCCACGTGTTGCTCTTGTGTATCTTGAAGCATGTCCGGACTGCGCCCCTCCCTTCCACACCCCATCGAGCCGTCCCCGCCCGCCCCTATCGTGTCTCCTGTTCCCGTGCGATAAGCTCCCCCTCCCCAATAGTAGCTGAATAATAAAGAAGTTGTCTCTATCTTTTTTTCGGGCCGCTGGTGGGCGTTTGACTGGCTTAGAGTTCTGCGTGATTCCAACAGCGATTAAATGTCATAAGGCAAATGACCGCAGAAGTTTAATAGGCAGACTTGACTTGATAGAGCTCGATAAGAAAGTACTTTCAAGTGGGATATCTGGAGTGAGGGAGAGAGAGAGAAAAGGTGAAAGGAGAGAGGGGAGGGGGGCTGGGTAAAGGCGAGGACTTTGTGGAACGGGCGAAAGGTATAGTGTATACAAAGTGGCCTGGTCATCTGCCAAAACGTCGCCCGAATTCTAATCTTTTATAATCGATCTTTTAGTTGAATCTGGAGCAATCTTCAATGACGTGTGATAAAACCTGAGAAACTGAGAGCACCGGGCAAAGGAGTAGGCTGATTTTTTTAAATAAATAAAATGCAAACAATGCGGAGGATTTTCACTGGTAAAACTAAGGCGTAGTTGTACGCCTTTCATGAAGCGTACAGTCCGTACGCCCTTCTTGAAGCGTAAAAGAGCTCATGCGCTCTTTTCCTCCTATCTAAATGCATGGGGGACTTTTCTTGAAGCGTAGTTGTATGCTTCAAGAAGGGCGTAAGGTCTTCAAGCGTAGTTGTACGCTTGAAAAAGGCGTACAACTACGCCTTAGTTTTACCAGTGTTCTTCGCAACACGAAACTTGTCTGCAATCGGTACTTGCAGCCACAAATCAGTTTTCATAAGGTTTTCAGTGAAACGCCCCTTGTTCTGGTTCTGACGCCGTACAAATATGGACAGTGTGCTCGGGCGGTGGCTAATTAAATTTTCCTTGCTGCTTTCAGGTGGGTGTGACGGCGGAGCTTCTGACCAATCGAGGCGGAATGACCACTCGGGACCAACCACCGCCCCGGGCCGGGCGAGCGGGCGGGGAGGGACCCACCCAGGCATGCGCGGCTCGGACTAAATGCAATCCTCACTCCTGCCCCTCTCAGCCCCCTCTCTCTCCCCCCCACCCCCAAATTGGGTCAGCAGCGTGCTTCCCTCAGAGTCCTAACGGCCTTCAAGTCCCTTGCGCCCTCACCCCTGGCAATGCTTCTTGTCTCTAAACCGCCTCCTCCATACCCCTCCGCCCTTTACCCTCTCTCCGCACATCTCTACATCCTCCTTTCCTCTTTCCGCCCTCTCTTTCCTCTGTCCTTCCTCTCCTTTTCTTCCACATGCCATATCGCATTGCTCTATGCTTGCTTTTCCCTTTCCCTTCTCTCCACTCTCTTAGCTCTTCCCCTCCTCTTCACCTCTCCTCCATCGCTCTTCCCTCTTCCTCATCTCTCCTAACTCTCTTTCCCTCCCTCCCCCCCCCTCTCCCCCCCCTCGGAGGCTCAGTTGCCGTAATAAGTGGCAGGGTGACAGGTGCTAGGGGCCAAGTTGTACGTCAAACTGTCGTCAGTCCGCATGACCTCCATATGGGGTAGGTGTGTGAGAGAGACAAGGGGACCCATGCATCTCCCGGGGCTTATCCCACAAGGCATGTTGCACCAAAAGATCTCGTCTCATCCCTATCATTTAAATGTCCTCATTCCACTCCAACCTGTGAAAAGTGTCTTGGAGCCACCATACACAGAAAATTTAGAAGTGCTGATTCTCGCTGCTATACGCGCGAGAATCATTACTCATTTGAAGGCAATTTTATAAGTCTCTAGAGAGTGAGAATTTTTAAAAATATTCATGTAAATATGGTTAAAGGAAACAGTAATTATCGCGGGAGAGGCCTCTATGTGTGTGTGTATTGACGCTGCAAAAAGAATAATATATACCCCGTTGATGTATCAGTGGGCTCCGCGTACTGACTGCAAAAAAGAGAAAAAGAACTCGGAAATCTAATTAGCGACCCAGTTGGCGAACGTGCGCATATCTGTCGAGCCGGCCTCTCCCTCCCGTTTCAGTCATTGGATTAAATTCCGCCAGGGCTGGCTCGTGAATAGATTGCACGCTACAAAGTGTCGTACAAAACTCCCCCCGCGGGGCTGACGTGCTGTACTGCCGCGTAATCCTTCACGTCGATCACGCGTCTACACAGCGTGAAAACACGTTTTTTGTGATCACTGCCAGTTTCAAAATGACTCTCCATTTGTGAGCATTCCTGGCCACAAACTTTTGTTGTTAGGTGGACAAAGGCATCAGGCACACAAAATTGTCTCCAGCAAAGATGATGATACGTACGTCTAGGAAGAAGCGCAGACAAGAGGGTGGAACTGAGTCGCGAGAGAGAGTGTGTGCGAGTGTGGAGAGACTTGAGGTCGCCTCGACAGAGCCAGACTTGAGTGCTTTCCGACGTTTGGGCTTCATGATAAAGTAAAAGTGCAGGAATGGTCTTGGGGACGGAGGGCGCCTGGGCGCGGGGCGCGCGGGGGCCCCGTGGTGTCAGTGGCGCCTCAGAGCCGCCCCCCGCCCCCCTCCCCCTGGCCGGGCCCCGGCCGGGCCCAGAGCTCTGTAGGGCTTGGCCTCTTAGTCCCTATACCGCTCGCCTTAGGCTACAAGATTCCTCTGCCCAAAGAGCGGGGCGGGGCGGGGCGGCACGGGACGCGCGCCCAATGAAACGGGCTTGCTTTTTACTCACCGAAATATAGTCACGCTTTTGCCTTTCCTAAATGAAATTGTACTGTAAAGGCGCGGAACTTGTTTCCAGAACGAGAGAGTGTGGGGGAGGCCAGACGGAATGTGTAGTGTGAGGGGGAGGGGGACTGGGGAGTTGCGCTCCGTCAGAACGCTTTGATGTAGTCTCCCCGTAAAAGTTGATGAATGCCTCCACCGCGGAGACTCTGTGTGAAAGGCACAGTACAGTCCCGACAGTGCCGCGTCGCTCCAGCCCACCCCGCCCCGCCCACCCCGCCATTTCGCACAGCACCCAGCCCCCGCCACTGCTCTACTTCATGATTCTTTTGGCGTGGCAGGAATGCCTTCGGCGCCTGCCTTTGACGTAGACTCTCTGCCTCATAGTTTAATGCGTAATTTCCTTATCAATCTCTCCTAAGAGGTTTAGTATCCGTAATATGGATCAGCGAAAGCCGACTCTCTTGCGTTGCCGTCGGTTGGTCAAATTGTCGAAAGAAACCCTCTGCGTACTCTGTCTCTCTCTGTATCCCCCCTTCCCCCAATCCTAATTCCCCCCGCCCGCTCTCCGTCCCCTCGCTGTTACGGAGAGACATGGACGCTAAACTGGACGGCCCTGTCGCCGGCGTTCGGAAGGGTCATCGACAGGTCCTTGACGCGGGTCCTCACCCGCCGCCACGCCGCTCCGGGCACGATGGTCAAATGGCATCGCGCCAAGCGAAACTGAACAAAGAATGTAGAGAATTTGAAGCACATCAGACAGTCGTAATTGCATTTCAGCCCACAGCGAGGTAGCCCCAGGCTGCCGCCCCTCCCCTCTCCCCCTCCCCCTACCGGCTGTGTGCCGCGCCATAACGAAATTCCTTCAAACCGCTCCGCTCTGAAATGTTCATGCAGGGCTGCCTAAAGTTGCGCGCGCGCGCGCTTTTTTTTGTGTGTGGGGGGTGGGGGTGGGGGGGCGTGTGCGTGCGTATGTGTGTGACAGCTCCCACGCCCCCGCCCCGCCCCGCCCGCCGGCTGTTGTCAGTAATTTAGGGCGTTGAGTAATGCACCTAACGCTGCTAGGCCTGCCTGCCGCGCGCCCCGGGCGCCCCGCCCCATTGTCCTGGAGATGCCCCGCCCTGGACCGCTCGCAATGATCAGCGCTCAAGGGGCTTAAGGTCTTTATAAGCTTGCCTGTCGGCATTGTCAGCACCTCGTCAATTGACGGTGCACTGTCAATTTGAAAATTAACACAAAGCATCTACTTGTTTTTCTTCTAGCCTACGGGCTCTAACTTTTCGCTTATTTTCTGCCTTAATCCTTCGTTTCACTTTTCTTTCTTTCTTTCTTTCTTTCTTTCTTTCTTTCTTTCTTTCTTTCTTTCTTTCTTTCTTTCTTTCTTTCTTTCTTTCTTTCTTTCTTTCTTTCTTTCTTTGTCCTTTTAGCTCTCTTTTCTGCCCCTTTTTATTCTTGGCACACAATCCCCGAACCCACCTAGCTTTCGCGGGACAATATTTAATTTGCTCTCTTCTCGCTACGACTCATCTGGTCCTCCAGAAAATACATCTTTTGTTATTTCTGCCTGGCGCGTAACCCGTGGGGATGAGGCGTAGGGGCCGGGGCGGCGCGGTGCGGCCGTGTGCTGAACGTCGCGGGCTGAAGGTTTTTGGAGCCGGGCAGGGCAGCAGTGCATCGCACTGGCTGTGCTGGAGAGGACCCAGAAGCCGCTTTGCCTGGCGCCTCACGGCCGGGGCGGGGCGGGGTAAAGGCTGGGTGGAATTAGCGTGTGGCAGTTGCACAGGCCTCCGCGAGCTCCACGCGCGCTGCAGTCGCACACGGCTTCTGCCCGCGCGCCACTTCCATTAAGCTTGATACGTAATTTACTCCCGGCAATGGAAAAGCTATCGGTCTCTGATCGACCATTTAATCTATCTGTCTGTCCAATTAATTCACGCAACGATGATGTTGATTTCAGATGTGATGTTATTGCGTGGGGACAGATAATTCTGGCCCACTTGCGAAGGAGGCGGACGCAAGGAAAGGGGGCAGTTTGTACGCCTTTAAAATTCCAAATATTTTGTCACATGATATCAACACCTTTTACATTATGTAAATTGCGATGCTGGTGAAGAGTAAT
This sequence comes from Frankliniella intonsa, assembly GCA_033675135.1. Lineage (NCBI taxonomy): Eukaryota > Metazoa > Arthropoda > Insecta > Thysanoptera > Thripidae > Frankliniella > Frankliniella intonsa. The sequence goes on from CM066253.1 coordinate 5,067,874, forward strand.
TATCTTATTGACGTTGAGGGTGGACTGGAGGCCGCCCACACTTTACTTTTAGTTGCAGCGAGCGCGCATATATATCTTAAAATTCGATAACGGAGTATCGTAGTTTCGGCAATATTGGTCTCGGCGGTCCGCGCCTCGCGCGTGGCCCACCGCTCTCCACCCGACCCCCTCCATGGCAGCAAAGAGGACAGGCGCGACTGCCCATTGAATCTCAGTTAGGACGGCCGGTGCGGTCGTGCTGCCGCCACGCCGCGCCACGCCGCGCCACGCTTCGCCCTCTCGGCCCTTGCCTGCGTGTTTGCCTACCCCCAGCCGGATTGCCTGCAACGGCGCCCCCACCAGCTCTCCGACCCGACCAGCGGTGATCGATATTGTTTGGCCATGACCCGCCGCCCCGCCGCCCCGCCACCCCACTGGGCCCTCACCTCCCGCGCTCTACGTCTCTCCCTCTATCGCTCTCTCTCTCTCTCTCTCTCTCCCTCTCTCTCCCTCTCTCTCCCTCTCTCGCTCTCTCTTCCTCCCTCTTTCCCTCTCTCCCTCTCTCCCTCTCTCTCCTCTCTCCTCTCTCCCTCTCTCACTCTCTCACTCTCTCTCCCCCTCCCCTCCCCTCCCCTTCCCTCCCTTTCCTCTACACTCTCCCTCCCCTCTCATCTGGGATGCGTAGTTTGTACAATAATTATCTCAATACTCCACTTTCAAAATATTAAGACCCATTAAAACTTTTTCCACGTTTAATTTTTTACGTTGTCACATTATAACCAGATATGCATAGTGTTACGTATTAAAGCACCAGAATTTTCCAAGGTGACGTAATCTTGTTAATAATTATTGTACAACCATTATGCTTTTGCACCCAAGGTGCTCTTAATTTTTCATATTTTACCACGGAGCAGATGCAACACGTGCAGAAACGTTTCCAGCTCTGTAAATTAGCTGTCAAGTGCGTTCGGTTTCGCGCTGTGTGTGTATGTGTGTGTGTGTGTGTGACGTGGACTGAGCACGAGACCCACCGCCCCCTCGCACACCGCTCGGTTAGCGCAGCGTACATCCCTTCCCCCAACCCCGTCGTTCAACGCTGCCCTCCGGCTAGCGCGAGATTTATCTCTGGCTGGCGGCTAGCTGGCCGCTGGCCGCCGGCCGCTGAGGCCGCGGGATGGCTGCTGCTTGCCACTAGCTGGCAACGGCTGAAGGAGGGGAAGACCATGGCTAACTTGAGCCCGGGGACGGCCCACACCGCCAATGAAACCTGCGAATTTATTGGTGCGGGTCCGCAAGAGATGAAATTACTCGCTAATCCTTGGAAAGCTCTCATATACTTGAGTCATGCGCTGTTACCGCAGCTGGAGCCTCGCGTTTCCGTTCTCATGTACTGCTGGGCCTGGGGCTGTCGCTTCCGTTCACGGTAGGGCCGGGCCGGGCCGGGCCACTGCGCACTAATGGCGGCAATGTTTGAACCGCGCTGGGATGGCTAATTACTTTAACAGCTTCTGCCGGGGACGAGGAAATTGAGGGGGAGGGGCTCTACAAGGATTAAAAAGAAGCCCCCTGTTAGAATCAACCAAGCGGTGGGAGAGCAGGCGCTTGTAGTTGCTGTGCTAACTACTTGTCTGTGCCAGGACTTCCCGACTACTCGTCTAATGCGTTGTTGTGACAATATATTTTAAACCAAATTTTCACTACTCCTACTTGTTATTAGAAACTAGAAAAATGAGCATTATAGATTTTATCATCTCGTGAAACCGGAAAAAAAAAAACGCTTTAAAACGCAGGTAACATGGGTGGTAATATTACAGCAGTTCTGTTGGTCACATGATTACGAAAAGTCAGAGGGAAATAAAAACAGAGGGAAGAAAAAACGTAAAATGTATTTATTCTGCATCGCTTGGGAGCAGAAAACTTTATTTCAAGCACACGCTTCTCACCTTACCCCCAGCCATCCCCCTCTTCACGCGCGAGTCACGTGCTGTGTTCATCGTTTATTACCACACTTTTATGCGATGCATACGAGCGCCACGCCCCGCCACGCCCCGCCACGCCCCGCCACGCCCCGCCACGCCCCGCCACGCCCAGCATCGCCCCGCTCCGCTTTAACCTGGATCCCCTGGGGCTCGACGAGAGGAGAACGACGAATAACAAGAGAGAGAGAGAGAGAGAGAGAGAGAGAGAGAGAGGGGGGGGGAGTAGCTGCGTTCTGTTTCGCAACAAATATTTCACCAACAGCCTTCTAAAGTACCCTTGGTAGGTGTCATAAATACGTTGATCACATATCAGCATAATCTTTTTAGCTAAATGCGTTGATCTCCCGGTTTTTTGGGTCTTTGGCTAGGGTGTAGACGCTCCTGGGGCGGGCCGCGGCGCGGGGGCGTTGACGAATATACCCTCTCGACTCGGGTCCAAAACTTGGCGTAACTCCGACGCTCGCGACCCGACCGCACAACGCCCCTCCCCGCTGCCTCGCCTCCTCCCAGCAGCTGGTGGCCCCGCGCTGAGGAAAGTTCATCGTGCTATAGTTTTAACGCGTTATCAAGTCTGCTCTCGCAAGCCCTATACCGTAAAACCGGATGTTTGGGCTATCCGAGTCGTTTGTGGTTATAAATTTGGACGCAGAACCTGCGTCAGAGTTGCCGGTTTCCCACCATATCCCCTATTGCATTTCTCAGTGGAGTGTTCAATAAAAGGAGGGTGCAGAATACCGACTCTATCGATACTCTAATGTCTCCGTCGACAGAGCCTCGCCTCCTCTTCCTTTCCTGTATGCTGGGGCGCCCGCAGCCTTCAGGTCTGGTGAACTACCAGCTGCCGTTTCCCTCTGTACGTGCGCGTGTGCTGTAGGTTTTAATTCCATAATCCTGCGATCAGACCGCAGAAGGACTGAAGTTTGCCCCGGTGAGCGCCTGCGGTGGTCGCGATAGGCACGCCCGCTGGGCCGAGGTGTTGGGCGGGCGGCCTACCCTCGGCATGGCAGGGGCTCTCGCCTCGTCCTCTGCAGGGGGACTACGCCCTTATCTGCCTGTCTGTCTGTCTGTCTGCCCATACGGGTCTGACCATTTCGCTGCCGAGTACGATGACCTCTCCCGATAGTAATGAGCCAGCCTCTCGTAGTGTCCACCCCTCCCCTCTCCTTGCCTCCCCTCCCCGCCCCTCTCCTCTGCAGTATATCTCTGTGCCTCTCTCTGCGCGCGACCATAACGGTTGGTACGCCTCCCCCCCCCCCCCCCCCGCCATCCCATCCCCATCTCACCGGTCTCAATATGTGGGGAAGGCTGTGTGCTACTTCCCCTCCCTCTCCGCGCTGCCAACACCCGCACACCCCCAATTTCTCCCCCTCCTCCCATGCCCATCCCCAGAGCTGACTTTACAGCAAAACTGAAAGGCAATTTCCTGACACAACGGGGCCGGGGCGGGGCAGGACGGGCCTATAGGGTCGTAGCGGCGTCGTAGTGTCGTCCGTCGCCCTCTGCCAGGCTCGAGCCGGCCACCCCGGCGTCCTGTGCGACTGGTCAGAGAGGCGCGAGCTCAGCCCGGCCGGCCGGCCGGCAGAACATGACAGATGTTGGTCTGTGCCCCGCCGTGTTCCCCTGCGCTCTGCAGGACTGCCTCCAGGTGGCCACCGTTAACCCTCGTCAGGTCAGGTCTGCGGCTCCGGCCCGGCCCGGGCGCGCTCTCTCCGCCCGCCTCCCCCGCCGGCCCGGGCGCGCGCCCCACATCGATCCAGAGGGGGTGGGGGAGGGGGGGGGGAGCTAAGGGCGCCGTCAGCATTGCAGACGCCACGTGTTGAGGGGGCCTCGAGCCGGGCCGGGCCGGGCCGGGGCACAGCCCAGAGAAATGAAAAGTACTAACCGTTATCGTATGGTTAGCCCAGGGATAAAAAAAAATGTTCCTTTAGGCAATTACATGATTTTGGTAGCAGAATTTCGGTTATCAGAACCATACATTGCTCTCTTAACTACGATGGCCGCTTGCGACTTTTTCTAAACCGTGAAGTAGTTTATTCTAACTCCCTGTCATTCACTAAACGTTTTGGCGATGCACGTTTTTCTCTAGCACGACGTGGCGTTCTTCCTGTTTCTGTTGACCTCCCCCTCCTCCTGTTCTTCTGTTCCCTCCGCTATGCAATCCGTTTGACCTCGTTTTAAAACTGCAGCCGCAACTCTCGTGCTCTCTGACCCGCCGCGGCGCCGCGGTGCGCCGCCGGAAGTGGGGAAGAGTGCTCGGGCGCGTGGCTATGGTAATGTCGGCGTGGCTTACAGAACAAGTCTTAATTATCGTGCGCTCTGTGTAGTGTCGAAAGAGAGGGGAGATTCGTCAGGATCTAACCAGAGAGTTTAACGTATGAAAAAAAAAACAAAAAAAACTCACAGCAAGTTAATTTTAGGGCAGTTCTAGTAGCATATTGTGCAAAGCTTTTTGTTCTCCAGTGGGCGGGTTTGCGTTTTAGTTTGAATTCATGCATGTATTTCGAGCGGGAAATTGGCCTCTGCTGCTCTGGCCTTTTGCTTGATTGCGCTAAGCGGCTGAGCGCTGGGTGAGCTGCGCCCCTGTCCCGCCACGCTCCGCCACGCCCCCAGTATGTTCAGCATGAATAATAGACTCGCGCCTGTAAATGCGTGTGGCGCAGGTGGTAGAAAAAAAAAAGATCCAGGCGGGAGTTTACAGGACGGGGGGCTTAATCCTTGCCTAAATAACAACAGTCCGGCCTGGGGGCCCTCGGCTGGGCCTGGAAAAGGCCTTTACGGGTCTTCAAATGCTTCCGCGGGTTGTCATTTCCAGTAGTGTGCATCGCTATAGGTTGCGCTGCCTTTTGCACCACCATACCGACACCGACACCGACGTGTGCCATATAGGTCATTCATTAGTTGTGGTATAAGTCGGCTAAGCCTGGTGCCACTGACCCTCAAACGAATGTGACACAATACTCCAACGCACGTGAAACGGTTCACATTCTAACGAATGTGACGTCGCATTGCTTCAATAACAGTGATAAGCGTTGACATTTCTGTGAGGATTTAAGCCACTGCGGGAGTGGCGGCCCTGTCCTCTGGATGTTGGCGGTGGGACAGGCGAGGGGATGAAAGGGGGTGGGGGGGGGGGCCTTGGCTTACGGCCCGCAGCTCGACCGTGAAACATCTCATCAAAAGTTTCGGCAGTGACGCGTACTCCACAAGATACTACTACGCGCAACATTTCCCCCGCCGCAGAACCCATTCGTTTGTGCCTCCCCTCCCCTCCCCTTACCTCCCCCTTTGCTCCCATCTCATTCCTCATTTCTCTCCACCCCCTACCTATCCGCCCCCGGCCCGGCCCAGCGAGCTTCGGGAATGAGGCCGCGCGGCGGATGGGACACAAGTTGCAATATTCCAGCGGCAAGTGGCGCCATGCTGCCACCCGCACAACAACCGGGCGGAAACATTATACGTTACACCTGCGTGCTTCGTAATCGAAATAGGTCTAGTTGCGAAACAAATATTTTTTTTGTTAGTTATCCAACAACGGTGGAAGTACCTTCTGCGTTTTTATTTTTCTTATTTCTTTTTTTCATAATACGATACAGAGGACTTCCGTGCGCTGTCGGCGCGTGACTTGCTAATTCACTTTAGTAGTCTGGAAGCTGAGACAGTGTCGGGTGGAATTTGGAGGTTAGGGGGCGCTGTTTAGACCCTCCCTCTTCCAGCCTTCAGGCGATGATAAAGTCTCACGTCTGAGTGAGGCGCGGCGGGTGGCGGCGCGGCGGGGCGCGGCTGCCGCGAGCTGCCGCGTGTGCTCAACGCCTCTTGAACTCTCTTGTCTGTTGCTCCGATACGCGCCACGCGCCGCCCTTTAATAAAGCAATCTGCATTAAGAATCTCTTGTGAATATTTCATGGCGGCGGCTGGAGAATTAATTCCGGGGACGTCCGACACGGGTAGAGGGTGAGGGTGGAGCCTTCCCTGCCGACGCGGCGGGCGGGCTGGTCGCACGCGGAGCGGGGCGGGGCGGGGCAGGGCGGGGCGGGGCAGGGCGGGGTGGGGCAGGGCGGGGCGGGGCAGGGCGGGGCGGGGCAGGGCGGGGTGGGGCACGGCGGGGCCCACACTCCTTCACACTTCTCCGGGAGTGAGATTGATGAAACATACCTCGCTCCATTTCCTCCAGTTCATCGCTCGATTCATTTCGGTGACACCTTTCCCCTTTGAGTCCTTTCCGAGAACATCGCTTTCATCAAGCTATTGGCTGATTGAGTGAGTAATGCGCAGCTCCATGCGAGCTAGCAGAGTTGTGAACTCGCGATGCCCCATGCTAGGCACCGACTCGAGCGCATCGGCGCGACTCGGCCGGGTTGTGCTGGCCCCAACACCCGCTGCATGGTGTTGCCCCTGCCCCGCCCCCTCCCCCCACCGCTCCGCCTGCGGCCTGCGGCTCGTGGTTTCTTCGTGGGGAGCGTCTCCTCCCCCTTCCATCTGCGACAATCAGTGGCAATGAAATTGCCGGCAGCAGTGGCAGCCTGGTCTACCGCCGCCCTGGCGCGCCGTGCGCCCTGCGGCGTGGCGCCCCGCCCTCCCCTGCCCGCCCCTGCCCGCCCCTGCCCGCCCCTGCCCGCCCCTGCCCGCCCCTGCCCGCCCCTGCCCGCCCCTGCCCGCCCCTGCCCGCGCCTGCCCGCCCCTGCTCTCCCCTGTAGCCACTACTGCCTCCTCGCCCCACCTGCTATCCTTACTCGTTTGCGACCGTCTCCTCAAAGCTTTCTATCGTCTCCGCCCGAGAACTACTTGGGCCCAGATTAAGGTCCAATGCCTAAAGTGTTCGGGAGACAGTTAAGGTCCAAAATATAATTTATTCAAGCACATGCAGGAGAGGTGTTATTGTGCGCGACTGTTCAATTTCCGGCACACTACCGCGCTGTTGCGGCACCAGTACAGCACGGTACATCTCTCTACGTTCGCGGTGGTGGAGCAGCAGCTCTCACCATCTCTTCTCCACTTGGTTTTGCTCTCTCTCTCTCTCTCTCTCTCTCTCTCTCTCTCTCTCTCTCTCTCTCTCTCTCTCTCTCTCTCTCTCTCTCTCTCTCTGCTCATGACGTTTATGGCGCTGCCCCCGGGCCGGGTCGGGACAGGTCCGCCCCGATTCCAGGGCCCTTTGTACGCGCTCGCTGTGTTTATTTGTGTCGCCTGCCTCCCTCTCATCCCCTCTCCCTCCCTCTGGTCTCATCATCCAGTTGTTGCCCAGTTGCTGCGGGCAGGCAGGACTCCGCCGAGCACATACAGCAGCGCAGCCGCGAGGCCCACACCGGACGCCGCACGCTGCGGTGCGCGCATTGTCTGGCCGCGGGCGCAGTCGGCCCGGCCCAGCATGCACGCTGTGCGCTGCTGCGCTGCTCGCGGAATCATTTATCCTGCCATCGAGTTCGCGGGGCGGGGCGGGGCGCCCTCAGCGCGCGGCTTTTATCAGTCACTAGTAGAGTATCGTGGAGAATCAAGGCTGATAATGAGCCTTGATGCGGTCAATACCCATGAACTTGAATCAAAGAAAATAACCTTAGTTCAAGTCTTATCAAGTCCTTAATCAGGCCGAGACTACTGTTTCCCGGATGGGGGCGTGCTCTGCCATGCTCGTTTGCGCTCTCATTACCCGATTACATATCCGATGCGGTCTGGAGTGTGGCGGATGGTTGCGGACGGTATCGGGTGTATCAATGGGGTCGCGTGACAGACCAGCGCGGCGGGGCGGGGCGGGGCCGGGCCGGGCCGGAGGTGAGGGGACCTGTTGACCTGGTGGCTCTGATGTGTGAGCGGGGCGCGCGAGCCCGTGATCCTGGGAAGTTCCGGGCTGGATCGGGGAAGCATATTTCGGTATGCTATTTTCCGCCATGTCTATTCACGTTATATGTTGTTTGAAAACTAATAGAAACGTACTTCCCCTACGGGGACTTTGCGGAAAATATTTTTCTGTTTACCACAGCGCAGTGTCCCGCTGCTCGCTCGCGTGCTGCCGCCTCTGAAGCGCCTCTTATAAAATTATAACGACGAGTTTGTTCCACCGCTTGACATTCAGCCTGATCCGCGGCGCTGCGGCGCCACCACAGGAGTAGGAGGGGGTGGGAGGGGCGCGGGGAGGGGAAGCGCTACTCGCTCAAAGAGCCTCTGCGCTGCGCCCATCTCAATAATTCAGGCGGATAGGTCGGAGGTTCATCCCGGCACGGAAACACTGTGGGCTGTCAATAGCTTAGCAACAGGGCCTGACCCGCCCCGCCCCGCCCCGCAGCCCCCGCAGAGGCAAGAGGCAGCGGGCGGGGCGGACAGGCATGCCGCGAAATTGATTGAGGCCCAATACCCTCTTGTTGCATCCCCTTATGGGCGCGCCCGGCCCGGCCCAGCAGATCGCAGCGCCCCCCACACACTGCTCGGAGACGGAGAGGGACTATATCGGCCCGTGCTTGACTTCTCTTGTGCACTGCTGTAACCTTGCAAAAGAAGGTTTCGTTTTCCAAACCGAACGGTTTGTAAGCTGCGAAGCAATGCGGCTGCTTTGTTATACGAAGGAGTTACTTCGTATTGCGAAGCGAATTGTTTTAGCAGCCATGCTTCGCAACCTTGCAAAGAAATTTCTCTACAAGGTTATGTCAATGCGTCCAAGACACTTACCTATAAGTGTTGAACATTTTAAGATGGTTAGTGGAAAAAAATAATGTAGCTTAACATGAGCATCTGCAAGACTTTGACCATTTGGTGATCAACGAATCAGTGCGCACCCCTCCTCTTCCCTGCTCCGCCCCCCTCCCCCACCCACCGCCTGGGCTCTGCCCCCCTCACCCCCCCTGTGCCTGCCCTGATCTTGTCCCTTTCGTCAGCACAGCAGCCGAGTGTTTCTTCCATCGGCGATTCGAGAGAAAAATGTCGGTTGAATACGCTCATGCGGCCTGGCCTTTATTCCGGGCACGGACGCCCCCTACTCTCCGTCCAACCCCCGTCTCCCTGCCGCTCCCCCACTTTTTGCCAGCCCCTGCCTGCCCGCCCCGCGCCGTGTCTGCCTCGCCTGAGCGCGAATCAGCTCGGCGGGGGCTGCGTCCGGAGCGAGCACGCAGCTTAGCCCGCGCACTCTCTCGCTGTGTGGTGGTCCAGCCGCCCCTCTCACTCCCGCCAGTGAGGCTGTCGTGCCGTCGCGTCGTTCGCCTGGAAAGTATCAATTTGAGCCGCGCGGAGCCAGGCCGGTCCGCGCCGGGGGATAGCCGTATTCCACATGCGCCCGCAATTTATTCCCTCCTGCCTCGTTTTATTTATTTATTTCTTTATTTTATTTTTCTCTTCTTTTTTATGTTATCTCGCTTCGATCTGTCATCGCGCGGATGTGGGGCGCGGCCCGGCGTTGAGCCATTGTGTAAGAGGTAGCAGGGTCGTGTACGCGCACTGCTCTCATGAGGGCGAGCACACTCGCTCTTTGGTATAAATTTCTTAAAAATTTTGCATTTACTAGTCCTTACGAAATGAAATGAACAAGCCAGGACCAAAGGTGGAGCGACGAGTATGAAGTCGGCAAGAACTCTCTTAATGATGGTGATGATGACGCAGTTACGTTGATTTCGCGCAGCGCATGCAGATGCAGCTGATATTAAACTGTAAACTTTGTGCCTCTCTTTTGCATTGTCTGCCATGCTCTCTTTTACTCTCTTTTTCTCTTGTGCGCTTGTCTTCCTGATTCACAGCCCCTTTTAAATCTGATTACATTTCTCGCCATGCTCCTAATAGGATGCGCCCCCCGCTATGCAGCGCGCTTTGTCCCTGTTGCTGCTGATTGCATTAAGCCATAGGGCAGAAGCGACATGAGCCCCATTCTTTTTCTTTGAGAAAACTTGGAAGACAAATCTGGCAGTTTCACTGGGTCACATTGTTCAACTTCGTCAACTGTCGTTATTTCTAGCTATTAAAAGTATATATTTGTACTTTTACTATATTTCTAAAGTAGCACATAGTTATGCCCGTTTTCATCCATAAATACGTACGCATATACACGTGCATAAAACATGTATGGAAAATTACATTCCCAGTTTCTGTGTGCAATGGTTTTTCTCTGTTGGACTCACAGAGTTGGGAGAATGGATAAAGCCCTCCCCTACTGACACCACAACCAGCCTGCTCTGCGCCTTGCATTTCGTGCTACTGTCTGTGGCGTGCGCGCCCAGGAGGGGCAGGGGGATGGGGCGTGCGTGCAGAGTATGGCAATGCTGTGCGGATTGTGCTCAGCCGCGGATACAACTACAACGGGCCTAGTGCGGGGTACAGCGCATTTAGTCATCATTGTTTGAGTCGATGGAAACTTTTGAGAAAGTCGTGTGTGGGAGACTTTAAGTATTACTCAGGCTGCAGGCGCCCAGCCTTCATAGCACTAAGCAGGAGTGTATCAGTGGGGGCTCTACCGCGCGCGTAGGCTGATGTGGCCAGTTTGCTCATGGCCATGTAGAGAGGACCTTTTTGGTTTTCTTGGCTGCCTTGTACCACGCATGTATGGGGCGCTGTTGCACTGCTCTTTGCGACCGATAAAACACACACATGTACGCAGGAGCGCGCGCGCCCACCCAAATACATATATACCCACACACCAGGGTCGGGGGGCTTTCTTCCTGTCTGCTAAGGCTGTTCCTGGGGGCCAGGCCACAGGAGCGCACAGGTAAAGGATAGTAGCATGAGAGAGCAGCTTCTGCTCAGAGGAGATGGGAAACACACACACATACATAGATACAAACACGTGCGCATGGAGAGAGGGACAGAGACAGGGTTAGAGAGGAAGAGAAGGAGAGGGAGAGAGTTTTAGTAGTTGGGGCCAGGCCTCGTGGTGAGAGATAAGGCACAAAGAAAGGGGTGAGCTTTGTGTCCGTCATATTGTGTTTGCTGTGTGTTTTTCTCGTGCTCGACCACACTGTGTGTGGCGAGCGGGGCGGGGCGCTGCCAGCGAGCTGCGTCCTAAAAAAAGTTGGCTGACTGAATGGAGCGTACGCGCGCAGACATGGCGCGTGTTCTGCGTGCGGCCAGCTCTCACTGTTTCTCTAACACGCTCTCACACCGACGTTTTTTGTTTCCTCACCAATGTAATGGATCAAAGTCCGCGTTCTTGTTGACGACGGTTACTCTGTAAGTACAAATGTTAAACTGGAGCACACGGGCAGGTGCGTTGAACACGTTGTTTAAGATGCTTAATCGAAAAGCCTTTTTATAGGGTGCATTTTATCGTCCACGATATACACTCTAAAAAGCTTACGGCGAATTTCACTGTAAGCTACGGTAAACCCTGCAGCACTGTATCTTACGATGAATGATCAGCTTACGGTGAAAATTCACCGTGAGCTACAGTGCTGCAGGGATCCGCCGTATCTTACAGTGAAAAACCACTGTAATATTTTATTAGTGTAAGCAATAGATGTCTGTTCTACATGACCGGAACGTCCGGGTCCGCGGGCGCATGGCAGGGCAGGGTATGACCTCAGGGCTTCCCGCCCTTGCCAACCGACGTAGTCCACCCAAACTAGGATTATGCATAATGTACACCCTCAAGAGCAGTAACGGGCCCTTTGACCCATGCCGGTGGACTATACCGTCGCATTGGTGGTGCTGCCGAGCGTTCACGGTAAAAACGATGTCCAGGTTTCCAAGCAGTTTTTTTGAAAACCAAGAGGATTCTGTATTTTCTCCATAAGATTTTCCTGGCTGCGTGGAAACCTGAACTTAGTTTTTAACGTTTTGCGAAAAGTAGAAGGAATTTTGTGAAGCTGACAATGGATCAATGTATTTGTTTCAAAATAATTTATTAATCGGAAACGTCACCAGACTACAACTATTCTTAACTGAGTAACCTACTAACAGAACGAGTCATAAGGGGAAATCCTGTGACCGCCCCCTCCCTGCAACCCCCAATGGTGCCCTGGCCAGGTTAAAGGGAGGGGGAGTGATAAATGCCTCTGGTCAGCCGCTCTGTGGCCCGAGGCGGGGCGGGGCGGGGCGGGGCGGGGCGGGGCGGGGCGGGGCGCGGGCGGGGCTGCCGCTAGGGAGATGGGGGTCACGCCCTGCTGCCACTCGCTCTGCGCGCCGCGCCGCTCCATGGGCGCGCTGTGCTGATGGCCCCTCCTCTCTCTTTGTACGTCGCGTCTTTTTGTTTTTTGTCACTTCCTTTGTCATCATGACGCCGACAGCACTGCACCTCGTGAACAAGGCGGCTGATCGCGTTCGGAGCCCTGCTCCCTTTCTCTTTCTCTCCCCCACCCTCCTCCCCTGCCCTTCCGCTTTCACCCCTCGCCCACTCCCTCCTTCCTTCCTCTTCCCTCCTCTCTGCTAGGGCAGATATATCGCCGCAGCTCCAATCGCTCTCCAAGCAGCATCTGCGTCGTTCAATTTGATTGTCCCTGCCGGCTATGAGGACGAGGTGGAGGGGCTGGGCGGGGCTGGGGCGGGGCTGGGGTGGCTAGGGGGGAGGGGGCGTAGTGGGTGGCGAGCAATTGGAGAGAAAGGAAAGGCAGAATCGAAGCTAGGGGCCTACGCTTCAAGCTAAGAATCATCTCAACTTTGGAGCGTCATTTCCTCATAGAACGGGGAAATGCGCTTTATTTCGGTTGCTCGATTCGTTAGACTTAGAGCACCAGTGGTGAACTTGAACTACCCGCAGCTTTGGCCCACACATAAGTACGCCGAGTACGGACGGAGAACGTGGAGGTTATGGCGAAGGCCTTGTCGTGCGGACGGTGATCTATCGAGTTCGGAGCCCCTGCGGAGTGCAGGTTAGGCTGTACCGCTCTGCTCATCTGCTCGGCGGGCTGCCTATGCTGCGTTTCGCAGGCGGTCGCTCATCAGGACTCCTTTAATCGGGACTGCGGCGGGTGGTCGTGGTATCGTGAGAAATCGGGGGGAAGCGTGATTGAATAGTGGACTGACATGTGCAAATTTAATGCTTTGATTATTTGATATATTCTTTCCTCTTATCTATCGCAGCTTGCTTCCGCGGCTTCCTTCCCTTTACTTGCTTCTGATTTGCGCATTCAACCGAATCAGTTTTCTATCGAATCTTTTTTCTGTTTCCTGGTTCCTTTTTTTCGTGATTTCCTTCGATGCGTCTTTATTTATAAAATGTGTCATAGAAAATTAAATAAATGTTTCTCTCGTGAACTTTTCCCGGTGCGCTTATCGACCTTCCCCTCCGATGAACTTCCTGTCCGCTCTTTCCTCTGTTTCGCTATTGCCAGTCGTCAGCAGTTGCACAGTTGCAGCCGCGCGACCTTCGCACTGTTTATTGAAAACTAAAGGCTAATTGCCAGAATAATGGGCAGCTACACGAGAGGGAGGGGGGGGGGCAGCCCCAAAACCTCGTGTACACAGAAATACAATGAAATACACCGAAATACCAACAACGGAATGTAATACTCTGCACGTCATCGAAATATAAGAAGGGAGATGCAAGTGCACACAGAAGTATTCCAGCTGCCCTCCCCCTTCCCCCTTAGGCACGTGTAATACGAATTGGTTAAAATACGGTCCTTTCTAAAAAGTACTATTTTAATAAACCCTCGTCAATGGCTTCGTATCCGATGATTTTTTTCATTTCTCTTCGGCGTGCCAATTAAAAGTTGAAGCCAAGCGGCGTGGGACCGAGCGCCCAGGATTACCCTAATCTCCTTCGAATGTACTCTTTCTTTCGCTCTCTTTTATATTTTAATAATTTCTTATGCAGGAATGCGTGCTGCCTTTTCTCTGGTAAAAGTCTTGAAGTCGCTTCTAGGGTTTTATAGATGGCGAGCATTAATATTTTCCCTACGTTTTCCGCGGTGTGCCCTTCTTGGTTTGCCTTTTCTCATGACTATTTTTTTTCTCTCGTCTGTTGCAGACATTTCGCCATGGCTTCCCGTACCAGCCCACGGCAATGGCCTTCGACCCCGTGCAGAGACTGCTGGCGGTGGGCTCCAAGAATGGCTCCCTCAGGATGTATCCTTCACCCGCTTGGGATTGGGCTCCGAGCCTGTGTACAGGCGGACCGGAGGCGGCGGGGTGCTAGAATAGACTTAACTTAGCCTCACGTTGTTCGGGTTCCTAATCAATCCCCTTATCTACTGCCTCTTTTTCTCGGGCGTCTCCCAAACACGTGACAACTCTGGGTAAGTCGTGGAGGCCTGAGTGCGGCTTGTTGAAGTCCGTGATTATCCTGGAAGCGCTGTGTGCGTGTGTGTGTGTGGGTGAGAGAGAGAAAGACAGAGGAGGCGTTTGCCTAATGCGAGTGGGATTAGTCCGTAACGACGCGGTGAGCACGTGGGTTACCTGCGGTTAGGCTCAAACCCGCTCCCCACGCCCACACAGTCCCACCGGCCCGGTCCGCCCGCGCGCGTCTGTGTTGTGCCAGCTGATAGATGTGCACAAACTCGTGCTCGAGGAACAAAAACGACTGAGACAGGGAGCGAGGGAGATAGAGATTAGAGAGCATGAGCGAGTGAGAGGCATGAGGCAGTGAGAGAGAAGAGGATAACGAGGGAGCGGGAGTGGTGGTGGCCGAAGAGTGGATGAGTTTAGAGTGGGAGATCTCGAGAAAAGAGGAACAGGGAAAATAGAGAGTGACGCCCTGCGCTCTCCGGGCGGCCTTCGCACTTGGATTCTCTAATTGCGAGGAAGTAACTACTGTCGTTGGGTGTATAGTGTTAGCGCCGCTGCCCGCTCGCCCGTCTCTTCCCAACACAGCCGCTTTTCTTTACCAGAGTGTGGCATTATACTGGGCTTTTGTCCAAAATCGACTTCGATCCAGGAATATTTTAGTGAAGGGCTCCGGGAGATCTGCGGCAGTCCCGCAAGGGCCCTCCACCATCTTTTTTGTCGAGAGGCTTTGACGCTGACAGTGCCGAAGGACGGCGATAGGAGAGACGTCCCGTGGCCTCGCCCAATCACTGCCATCTCTCTATGGAGCTAGGCGTGGGGAGGGGGGAGGGAGCTCGTCATCATCTCCATGCGCCCGCCGCACCTTACTCGAGGGGGAAGTCTTAATATAAGCCGTCTATCCGGCCGATCCGTTCATCCATCCGTCCACCTCACCGCCCCGCAGTGCCGCGCCGCACCCCTAACACCTGCAATGGCAGCGGAAATTGCCTCGACTTACAGCACCCGGCTGCTATGGCTTCGCACCTTTTGCTCCCCCGCCCCCTCCACCCTAGCCCCTCCTGACTTGCTGCTCTTACTGCAGAGGTGAATATTCCGGTGCGCTCTGCCCGGGACGTGACCCGCCTCTACTCGGCCGGTGCCGGTAGATCTGCCCCGCCCTGCCGTGCGTTTCCACTATTCGTGTCCCACTTTTCTTACTCTTTTTGTTCCCCTTGCCTGGCCGCCTTTTCCCGGAATGTTTCCACAGGAATGGCCCGTTGGAACTTTGCCGAATTGTTGGATTTCGGGATCGACATGTATCGTGTACTTTTTATTATATACAGCTGCTCTAAGAAAAAATAAGGCTGAGCTGTTTTCGAAGCGTTATCTCTCGGACCCCGAAAAGAGCAACAGCGCTGTGAACGTACCGCAATAGCTATGCGGAGTCCCTTGTCGCCCGCTCCGCCGCTGTGGCTGGCGCGACTCGTGTTAGCCGTGTCACTCGCCGAGCCCCGACACGCCCCACACCGCAACGCCCCGCCACCTCGCCGCGGGGCAGCCGCGCTCTCCTTGAGGTGCATTGTCTAAGCTTGCTTGTTTGGCGGTAGACGTGTCCCGAGGGGGGCGAGGTGGAACCCAATGAAGTCACGTATTTAGCTCGGGGCGGGGCGGGGTGGAGCGGAATGGTACGGGGCGTGGTGGGGAGAGGTTGGGGTGCCATGGTGTCACATCCCTCTCTGAGCGAGTCGATCCATCGCCTGGGGGAGGGTCGCGCTAGTGTGTGTGTGTGTATGTGTGTTGCGGCTATTCGTGTCGCTGGCTTACATGTGTGTGTTTGTGTGGTACGTATCACTCCCAGTTCCTAGAGTAAACCCACCGGGGCACGGCTGGGGTGAGGTGGGCTGGGTGGTGGCATAGGGTTGGGTCCCCGGTGTGAATCCACCGCGGCTGGCCAGGGCTGGGGTATGGTTTGGGGCCGCGCGGGCACGCCGTTCAGTGCTCGTGCGGTGCCCTCTGCCCAGAGCCGCCGCTGCTGCGGGGCCCCTCTCGGGTTGTGGGAATCATTTTAACGATGAGGGTTCGGGCGTGGCGTGGCGTGGCGTGGCGTTGCGAGGCATAGCGTGGCCTGCCTATTGTCTTGCGTCATCTGCTGACTCTGCGCTCCGCCCTGCCCCGCCCTGCCCCGCCCTGCTCACCTCGACCTTACAAAATGTAGGTGTGCGGTCGCGCGGCAGTGCTGCGCTAGTGCGCGACAGAGAACTGCGGAATAAATTATGATCGCGAAAAGACGACTTACCTGGGAGCACTTATTTAGGTATTCCCTGTGTGGAGGGGAGGTAATCGCAGGGCGGGGCCTCGGCGCACAGCCCTTTCTACCTAAGCGTACGTAGCGCTCTCGCTGATCCCTTTGGGCGCTCTCGAAGCGACCCTGTTTCAGAATACGCTGTAAATATCAATAAAGCCTCTGTACCGTCGCTTTAAAAGGTCACACATGCTACTGTTCTTATTTTTCTAAAGGCCCCTTGAAATCTGGATTCTCTCATGAAATCGCTTACTTTCAAATTAAAATTTTTAACTTAGACGTTGCTGGAAAACGCATTTGACATCCCTTTCTAGAACATGTCCAGACTTTTTTCCACTTTCTTGAAAATTACACATTGACGCATACAATATACTCAGATTGAGTCCGGACCGGGCCGAACGCGGGAAGTGCTTCCCTCGCGAATGTCCGCTGCCCGTCCAACTGGGCTCCCATGAGCTGGGGGTGGGGCAGTGAGGAGGGGAGGGGGCGAGGCGGGGCTGGAGAGGAGGAAGACTTGGAGGGGCGCTGGCCAAATATTGATACGCTCTTCTCCGCCCTGCCTTCCCTCCGCTCCAGGTCCGGGCCCCGACCAGGCTCACCTCGGATGAACGTATATTTGAACTGATGTGCTCAGAGCGCGTTGCGAGGGTTCTTCTGCACAGCAGCATTATTCCGTGATTGCTTTTTTTACTATATACGTTAATCGGGGAAATCCAGACTCTCGGCCGTGCTGCGCCGTGCATTCGATTTCTTCTCGAAGAAGTCGAGCTGGCTTTTTAAATATAAAGTTTGGCCTGGCGGCAAAACGGCGCGCCGCCTACGGGGGAATCATCTAGGTAGATAGGTTGTACGCATTGCAAATCCCAAGCTAGCTATAACTCAATAGGGAATTCCTCAAAACTTTCCAAATCTTTTCAACGTTATATACCGCGTCTCGGGCTGATGACGACAACCACCGCCGATCCAACGAGAAAGTTTTTCTCAGCAGCCAGGGGACACTACGCCCCTGGGGGAGTCGGGGGGTGGGGGTCGGTGATTGAGAAATGCCAAACCAGACAGGTGGTGGCGGGGCGTGGGGAGCGTCCGCGCCCCCCGGCGGGGCCCTGCCTAGGCGCGCCTGTTGCTCGTGCCGCCTGAGCCCCTCGCCTCGCCAGTCTCGCTTGCTTTCCATTCCACTGGACTTAATGACCCGAGGGAAAGAAAAGGCTTAGGCTCCTGGGAGGCGCGGGGAGGCAGGCCTTATCACCGACCACACCTACCCCTTCCTTTTTCAACACCCTTCTCCGCTCTTCTTGATTGATTACCACCCTTGATTCATGTAACGCAGTACTCCCCAGGGAGAGGAATCTTTATCTTCATCGAGCGTGCTGAATGAGGCGTATTAAGAAACTGTGGTGATCTTAGTGCAAAACACTCGGCAATTGGCAAGATGAGTATCGAGAAAACCTCAGCCTTCGCCGCCAAAGTGACGACTTGATGCCGGAAAGTACCGCTACTGATACGCAAAGTACTGCTTGCATCTGCTCTTTTTGAGAATTTCAGTCCAGCAGTTGCGTGTAGACTTCTTCCTTATCTCTACCCCTCTCTCTCCCTCGCCTCTCTTCGTCTTTTTCTCTCCTTCCCTCTCTCTCCCTCTCTCCCTCCCTCGCTCTAACCCCCCCCTTCTCCTTCCATCCCCTTCCTCTTGCCGGCTGGGTGTGCTGGGAGGGTGAACCCATATCGGATTCCGATAGACATCTTCCTCCCCGCACCGAATTACCTCCCATTCCTTCCGCCACCCCTCTCTCTTCCTACCCTTCTCTCTCGCCCTCTCTGTCTCTCTCTGTCTCTCTCCCCTCTCTCCGTCTCTCTGTCTCCTCCCCCTCTCTCTCTCTCTCTCTCTCTCTCTCTCTCTCTCTCTCTCTCTCTCTCTCTCTCTCTAAAACGCACGGCGTCGTTGAGGCGGCGGCTTGCGACACTGCGTTGTACTCGCAGCTTCCGTCCCACGAGGGTTGCGCCCAGGCGCGCCTGCCCTCCTACCCCCCCCCCCCTCCCGTCCGCTTTGGTCATATAACCTCCCCTTCCTCGCCGCTCTTCTCATGTCCCCCGGCGTCGACTACCAAAGCTTATGCGGACGACTTCGCTTTCGTCGCGTCAGCATCAGCATCACGCTTTTCCATCTGCTTTCTCGCTCTATTTCACTTTCACTTGACACTCCTACTCTGCGAACCCGAACCTTTCTGAACATCGCGCCACATCCCCACAGGTCCCCAGTCTCCACAATCCTGCCTCCCGTGACAGCGCGCCAGCATTCTGACGGCTTTTCCCGTCGTTGTAAAAATATTACTTCGTCCGTTTTCTTTGTTAAATTTCGGTTTGTTTGTAATCCCTAACAGAGGCTCGGATTTCGTGGGGAGGCGTTCCTCTTTAGCTACGTCATATCTCGCTGCGGCGGGCCAGGCCGACTCTCCCCTTCCACTAGGGGGTGTCGCCCCTCCCCCGCGCTGCGCAGGCTGCGCAGGAGGGAGGGGCGCTACCCTCAAGCGCGCTATTCTACGGCCCCGCACACCCAAACGGACAGCAGGCAGGCCATGATACTGCCCAGCCCCTCCCTGCCTCCTCCCCTTCCCCACCCACAGCTCCCCGGAGCTCTGAGGGTCTCCCGTCGGCCAACAGAGGGCCTACGGCTCGGAACCATATTTATCGATGTTCACTGCCGTGCTTGTAGCGAGGCGGGCAAACCCTAAACCTCTAGTCCAATTTCTCGTGTCACGTGGTCGATTTAACTCCGCCCTCCGCCACGAACTTGCTCCTTAAATCCACATGATGTATATCCTCTCTGCCTGTAGGTAACAAGCCATGCTTTAGATAGCAGAGCCGAGTGTGTTGTATGCGTCTACTAGTTGTCGTGTTCAAAATGTATAGTAACGAGTTAGCCATTGCTCTTGTGACAATAAGAAGCTTGCCACTTTTCTTAGCGTTCACCACTTTGTCTCCTTGCTGGAGTCCGGAGAGTACGCCAAGTTTGTCGTGGTCGCGCTGCCGCCCAGCGGAGGTCTCGGCGGGAGCGCGCTGCGGGGGCACCCGGGCCGAGGTGAGCGGGCGGGCGGCGGGGCGTGCTCGGGGTCGGGATTGTGAGCGCCGTGGAGGGAGCGGTCAGAAGGCGTTCCATTTGTCGCTCCGCCAGAGCCCCCCTGGGAACCTCGCCAGCGCAGCCCGCCGACCCGCCCCGCCCCACCACGTGTGGCAAACGCGGCCAAATATCGGCGGATAAACGGGCCACCCACAACGACGCCCCGGCGCTATTGGGGTACCAAGCCATGGGTCTGGCAGTCTTCCGAGGTGGGGCGCTACACTTTCTTAGCGGCGCAAAACATACTTGAAAAAAAAAAAAAAATTAAAAAAAAAAAAACGAGAACGGAATTTTTTGAAGTGACGTTTTGGTTAGAAGATAGCGGCAACATGCCCACATTTTTAAAGACCCAAACGAAAGAAAAAAAAACGAAAGAAAAAAGCGTCTTACTTGGCTTAGCTCCTAACGATGTAGCTTGAGGGTCTTTAAGTGGCGCCCGCAGTGGCATTTCCTGCTGCTGGCCATGGCATTCGGTTTCTTTCCTTAACTCAAACACCAGCGTGGGCCGACCCGGCGTGGACGCCTCCATGCGCCACGAGACGGAGGCCGCCGTGATCCAGCTCCAGTTCCTGGTCAACGAGGGCGCACTCCTCTCCGCCACCGCGGATGACTCCATACATCTGTGGAACTTCCGGCAGAAGAGGCCAGAAGTGGTGCACAGTCTCAAGTTCCAGAAAGAAAAGTAAGTCGATAATTGTACGGGCAACACAAACTCTTATAATTTTGTATCGCAGGCGATTTAGAAAAATTCGGAAAAAGAAGAGGGTATTAAGTTAACGTTAAGTTAAACTAAAAGAGTTACTCCCGCCTGAGAATTAGCTATGGCGCGCCTTCTACGTCACGTCACAGATTCAGAGTATGAATGCTGGAAAATGATGAATTAATGTCGCTTGCATACTTTCAGGATCACCTACATGCACCTCCCCTTGCAAAGCAAATGGCTGTACGTCGGGACGGAAAAAGGAAATATCCACATCGTCAACATTGAGCAATTTGTCGTGTCCGGCTACGTCATCAACTGGAACAAGGCCATTGAAGTGTGAGTTTCTATGTCGCCCCAGTGTGGTGACGGCCCCGCAAAATATTGTGGGACTACCACAAGTAGAGAGTGAACTTGCAATGCCACCAGCCGCCTTGGTGGTTACACTGTATCGTGTTTCAGGTCGCGTAAGACCCACCCTGGACCTGTGGTGCACCTCAGCGACTGCCCTATTGACCCAAGCAAAGTAAGTGGAATGCTGCGCCCACTCTTCCTGTGATTTCAGAGTCTCGGGGCGGGGATTCTCGAGGGAGCCCTGTGCTCACTGGTGGATTATTCATGTCAGTACAAAGAATGCGTTAGCTGTCTCCTCGAGTAACTCTTTGTCCTGTGTGTTCAGCTGCTGATTGGGTACGAGTCTGGCCAGCTGGCCCTGTGGGACCTGAAGCTGAAGCAGGCGGAGCTGCGGTGGCATAGCACGGAGCGGCTGCGCTCGGCCGGCTGGCACCACGATGGCAAGCAGTTCATGTGCTCGCATCAGGACGGCTCGCTCACCACCTGGGCCGTGCGGCCCGGCGCCAAGCCCGTCAGCGTCCTGCTGCCACACGCCAAGCCCGCCAAGGACGGCAAGCTGGACCCCTGCAAGCCTGTCGACAAGGTCGAGTGGAAGGTGGCGCGCTCGGGGTAAGATTACGTTAGGAACCTGACTGGATTACGTCTGATTTCATGCTCATTGAAACATGGTTGTTGGTTTTACGGGATAATTGTCCGTTAACCGTTCTAAAATTACGATTTGGCGTTTCGAAATTAAAAAGCTGTTGAGACACCGAGCTGTTGAGACGCCAAGCGAAAATGGGCTGTCGTAAACTTACTATACAAACCGTAAATTTACAACATCTTTTATTAAACTTAAGAAAAAAATCCATTTTACTCTGTCGCTCCACAGTGAAACCTACGTGATATTTTCGGGCGGACTGGCCAACGACAAGTCGGGCCGCATCCCCAGCATCACCGTGGTCCATGGGAAGAACACTACGGTCCTGGAGATGGAGCACAAAGTCATAGACTTCATCACCCTCTGCGAGAGTCCCTACGCCAGTGGTGTGTCCGCTTGATATTCTCGTCCTATCTTCTTTGCGCCCACCATCTCTCTTCCCCTCCTTTCCCCGGGGTCCCCCACTAAAAACTTCGTTTTATACGAGGAAAAATAATGGCAAATAATCGTGATAACTCGCGACGATTCGCAATTACTCGCGTAAACTCTCGGATACTGCTACACTCGCTTGGAGAGGGTCTTTTTCCTGTCCCTCTCTCTCCTCTCTTTGCCCCTTCTTTCTAAACCCTCTTCCTCTCCTCTCCCTCCCTGTCTCCCTCCTACAATACTATTCTGCCTTTCCCTACCGGCGCGGAATGAGTTCCTGCATTTGTCCCGCAGAGCCCCAGGAGCCGTATGGCATTGCCGTCCTCCTGCACAACGACCTGGTGGTGATCGACCTCTACGCCCAAGGCTTTCCGTGCTTCGAGAACCCGTACCCGATGGACCTGCACGAGTCCCCCGTGACTTGCTGCACGTACCTGGCGGACTGCCCCTCGGACCTCATCCCCGCCTTCTATTCGGTGGGCAGCCGGACGCACAAGCGCACGGGGTTCACGGAGCGCGAGTGGCCCATAAGCGGCGGGGAGTGGTCGCCCACCAGCTGCAGTTATAACGAGATCATCCTCACCGGGTGAGTAACCACGAGAACGCATCCTGCATGCACTCTATGACGTAGGCTGCTATCCAGCTGGTCTAGAAAAAAATATGGGTTCAAATTAAACGCTTCCAAAAAGTGTGTATCAATTTGGCATTTACAAAATTCAGCATGACGCGGTTTTTATCTTAAAAAAAACATATAAAATTGGATAGACTTTTTTTTTTTAAAGAAACAACCTGGTGTGTACCGTCTTGTGAATGATTCATCGTTACGCGCTTTGAACGTGTTTGATTTCTACAAACACTTTTCTCTTGCACTCTAGCACTCGCTGGCGCTAGACGATAGTTCTTAATATTTCAGATGTTTTAAAGATAGATACAAAGACTTGAAGGGAAACCGCCTTCCTACTCTTCTTTGTGTTAACACTCACCTTCACTTGTGTTTAAATTTTAACACTCACCGTCACTCGTTTTTAGGCTTTGCGGAACCCTTGACCTTGAATGAGTTGTTTTTTTTCTGTTGTCAGGCACGCCGATGGCAGCATCCGGTTCTGGGATGCCTCTGCCGGCACACTGCAAGTCCTGTACAAGCTCAAGACCTCCAAAGTGTTCGAGAAGCCCCAATCTCGCAGCGTGGACGGTGCGGACGACGACCCTTTAGCCATCCAGCTCATCTCTCTATGTCCCGAGAGCCGCAAGCTCTGCGTGGCCGGCGCTTCGTCGCACGTCATACTCTTCAAATTTCGGAAACAGGAGTGTACCAGTGACACGACGGTAATCTCCTACATTTCAACGCAAGAGTAGATGATACAACGATATGTTCTGTTCGTCCTGCCTAAAATTTAAAATTAAATTTTATTTTTGCGATATTGTAGACTTTGGAGATACCCATAGTCTACGAAGTGTCGGACGACGGTCCAGAGGGCTCCCCGGAGGCGGAATACCCTCCCAGACCCAGTCTTGTCTCCCACAAAGGAGAGTCGAACGATGCGGAAGGAAAGAAGGTAATCCGGAGCCTAAATTTTCGATTAACGGTGTACTACAAGTACAAGAAAGAGTGTGATATTTGAAAACACCTGTTTTATTGTCATGTTACAGTCATCGCTAGAATATGCCCTTCCCTTGAAAGTGAAGCTGGGGCCCCAGAAAAAGCCCGCTGGTTTCCAGGCACATATTGTTTGTATCACACCCTGGATCAATGGGGAGCAGCCAGGACAAATCACTGCGCTCAGCATCAACTCTTCGTATGGACTGTGAGTGGACGCTCCAGGGTTTGCTAAATTTTCTTCGTACAAAAAGATTGGCAACCCATGGATGTTGACTATAGTATTTTAATCTTTCGATATTGGCTTATTTGTTTCGTGAATATGCACTCGTAGCCCACATTACTTCACACTAAACTTTTTATAAACATGTTTTTAGGTTCCCCTTATGGGTACGCACGCCCGTGAGTTTATTTTTATTTTTTTATTTTTCTTGACGATGGCCCCTTATGGACGCGGCCAATCGTGACCAAGTGATTCGAAAAATTTAAAGTGGAAAAAATACGAAAATTTATAAATTTTTACAGATATTTCTACTGTCAAACTGTCTGACAAAATTTGAATAAAACGAGTTTATAGTGCATGCAATCGATAAAAAAAATTGTCTTTAGCTTAGAAAAGTTTCCACCCTGCAGGAATACTGACCAACTTGATTTTAAAAGATCATTAACGGGCTGAAAGTGAACAGACGCCACGTGGCCTTAACAAATCACTGTGTTATGACTGCACCGCTCTGCGCTGTGCCCTTCATTTCTCAACGAGTTTTCTGGTACGCACGTAGGATGGCGTACGGCAACGAATCGGGCATTGCCGTGGTGGACATCGTGCAGCGGACGTGCGTGCTGTCCATGGGCACCCCGGACCTGTACGGCAGCGCGGACCCATACCAGCGGGTGCCCCGCTCCCCGAAGCGTGGAGGCCAGCAGGACGGCCAGGACGACCCTCGCTGCCGATCGCCATCGACCGACCAGGTACTCATATGACTCTGTAAAATAGATTGATCTATCTTTTCTTTTCTCTCCGAATTTTCTTTTGCGACAGTAACTATTGCGAACGGCGTACAGTTCTGTATCAGTACTTCACCTAAATCATTGAGGCTTTCTGAATCCATCTCTTTCTATCTCTCAGGCTTTTGTTTGCCAACGTGAAGGGGACAGGTACGCCTTTACCCTATACTGTTAGGGAACAAAGTGATCTACATGATGGAACCACAGATATTGCGGGTTGTTCTCTGTTTTAATATGAGACTCGACATATGGGTCTGGCATAATGAATAACGTTCCTGCTCTTGTATGTGTTCCGTCTAAGATAAAGAATAACATTTGCGACATTCCAATTCATACTAATTGCATTCAATTCGTGTGCTGCTCAAATATTTTAGTTTAACAGGAAATAATTATTTTAAAAAGTAGTTTGCGATCAATGCAAGCAAAAGCCTGTGTAGTAGGTGTTTGTGTCTTACAGGTGCAGTCATGCAGTGGACTATAATAACTTTTTTGTTTTCATAGGTGCAATCATGACGCTATGTTGTTCTTTAATGGGCTGTGTGTCGAATGACTGTGTGTTCTAACGCCAATAGGCCTATTAAAATCTCACATTAAAAGTCAGTTCTCCTGATACGGTTCAAATACAATAATAGCATGCCCAAAAGAGTTAAAAGCATGAAACAATTTATTTATGAGCACCTCTCTTAATTGCGTTTGCACAACTCGAACTAGTTTTCCGTACATTTTTGGTGTCTGGCCTCACCATATTTTTAATGGTATGGCGCTCCATAGCATTCAAATCAAAGCCTCCAGCTGGTCCACCTCGTGCTCTGGTGAGAACACTTCAATTTGTTAATGCACTATTTGTCGGAATTTTGAATGTGATGAAGCAGTTCTGGTCTGATCAACAATTGATATAAACTTTTTATCTATCGCTCGGTATACACTTTCTGAACAAAGTCCATAAAGTGTACGTATGTGTTTTCTGGAATTAATTTTTCAAGTGATTCTTAGTAATTTGTCGAGTAGTACTTGCCAATGTGAGCTGACCCTGAGCCGGTGGGCCCACTGCTGTGCTGTAGTCAGAGCCCTTAGGAAAGTTTTCTTGCTTCTCAGTTGGGGCCAGTGGTAGTTAATTTGAATCAGTAACAGGAACTAAAAACTTCTCACATTAAAAACTCTCAGGATAACAGATGTGCGGGAGACTTACGTTTTTTTGTTTCTTTTTTCCTTTTTTCTTCTCTTTTTTGCCAAATCCTCTCTCATTACCCCTCTCCACCTCTCTCCTCTGTGTGGCACGGTGCGTAGGACGTAACCTCCGTTCCCTCTCTCTCCCTGCCGTCCCCTCTCCACAAGGACAAGGAGGAGCGCGACAGCGACAGTGACCCCGCGGCCAGGACGCCGGCCGGTGCCTCTGGGCAGCCCTCGCCCGAGGAGTACTACGAAGAGACCCCCGCCCCCCTCAGCTCCGCGGACCCCGCCGCCGGCGAGCCCCGCGCCGAGCCCCGCCCCACCACCATTGTCACATACTCGCCGGATCCCAACCGCAAGAGAAGCCACTCGTGGAAGGGCTTCAGCTTCAAGAAACAGTTCAGCAAAGTGGACATGAGACTGAAGCCGGCGCGCCCCTGCCCCCCGCCGGCCGCCACGGTCGCTCAACAGGGTGCAAGCAAGCGGCCCTCGGTCACCATCTCGTACTCCTCTATCACCCCAAGTCAGCTCTCCCCCGTCGGGACGGACTCGCCCCCAGACTCTAACGAGGACCTCAAGGAGATGCTCACCCCAGAGAGTGAGGACGCGACCAAGGTCTGTCCCTCTCTGGAAGATGCTGGCCTGTTCAGTCCCGACGAGGTGAGCGTGGAGTATGCGACGGAGGCCAGCGAATACCTGAGCGACTCTGGTATGGACTCAGACGCGGACCGGGTGAGCCGGCGGCCCGCTGACCTGCCGCTGTTTGACAACGACGGCAGGCCCGTGCGTCCGCCGCGAAGAAGAGAGAGCGTCATGAAAAAGACTACTGAAAAAAGAGACGGACGGCTTCTCTCTGTACCGAATATTAAGTACCACCGGTCTGATCACCACCACCTAAGGGACCTCCGACGTAAAGACGAGGCCTCCAGCAGTGCCCCTGCGTTTGGTGGATTCATCCGCAGGTTCAGTAAGTTTCCCCACTCATTATCCCAAATCATGCTTTGGCCCTTCACTTTGTCGTATCTCAATCTCAATTTTCCATTCTTTTCCTATCGTTTTTATTTCATTACGTCTTTGGATTTATAACAAACAGCAATGGGTCTAGAAGTAGTAGGCGTATAGCAGCCATAGATGAATGAGATGAATTGATGTACATAGGACACTTTAGCTGAATTAGTGTGCTGTTTTGTGACATAGAACGGTTATGGAGAATGACTCTGTACTTCGCTTGTAAACTCCCGTCCGTATGAGATAAGTGTTTAAGGTAAACGCCTATCAGGAGCATTATTTTGTTTGTATATATATATAGCCTCTCAGAACCAGAGTAACTATCTTATTTTCTATGCAAGGAAAGACACACAGTATACACACGACCATGTCGTTTATGTTTTACGACATTTTCGACAGAAAAAGTCCACCCAAGAGTATGGTTGCAGGCACATATGCAGGCATGTGGAGATCGGGTTCGCCTTCTGGTTGATTTTTGTCATTTGTCATTTTTTTCCAGTGTTGCTATAGCACTCACATTTCCACAAACGATTGCGCGTAACTAAAATGCTCGCTATTTCCTGGTTTCTAACGTTTGAATTTACTATGCCCGATACAATAATTACTTATATTTTATGTCGATCTTTTACCTCTCATATTACGTGTATCTTAAGGGTTGTGGAAATGAGTGTGCGCTTAACAAAGATTCGATTGTTTATGGCATACTGTATAAAACATTTTGCTATGTACAACTGTATTGTGGTTTTATGTGCTACGTTTTGTGCCTGGCATAACCTTTTTACATGTTTCTGTATCTGTGTTGAAGGAAATGGATGAAGAGCCAAGCTGTTTGAAACTTCTCTTCGGTATTTATTTACCTTATTTGTTAACTATTGTAGGGAGGATAATTCCTTACCCCCATAAAAGCATTTAAATAATTAGTGTATGAGTCCCACTTAATGCATTTAACTTAACAGCTTTAGCAGCAACTCCCAGTTACAACCCACTGATTCCCATTCAGTTTAACGACTTGACATAGTTTTTGCCTTTTAATCATTGCTGCTAAATGGAAATTTAATCAATATCGCAGAAAATCATTTCGTTAAAAACTTAGAAAAGTAGTCGACCATGCGCTCCCTTTGACGTCAAAACGAAATCGATTTGTCGAACTAGGTTTGGCTGATGCTGATTAAGACCTATTAGTATCAATAGCTCCCTAGACCTGCCAGTCCTTCGAGGTTTCAAAAATATTTGCGGTCCGTTTACCTGTAAACAGACTGCTGCTTGCCACTCGTCCTGCTTTCTTTACAGATATAATCAACATGTCAATTCCATTTCACACCTAACCTTTTCTTCTGTTTGTGTGTTAATGCCGCCGGAATATCTGTTTTGTACTTGTCCATGTATTGGTGGAGGTGTCGCTAATCAACTCATTTCCCAACCTTTACCTGCCCTCTGCTCCTGCATCTGTAGCTAAACGGAGTGTGCGTTTCCCCAACGTCGGGCAAACAGAATGTAGGAAACGCGGCGGGCGTGAGCTCCCCGCGCAGACCACCCGAGCCGGTGAAACGGTGCCGCTCCCAAGGTACCCGAAAACTGCAGAAATGCTTGAGCACGGCTTCATATTCAGAAGATGGCTGCGTTGGCGTGTCGGGTGGTGGTGGTGGCTTATTCCCACGGTCTCCAGAGCATCTACGTGCCGGGTCCCACAGCAACCTACTTGTTACTCGACAATATTGCAGTTTTGGTAGTACCGTCACCTTTTTATATCAATACAATTAAAAATTTATATTTTAGCCGGTTTGCTTAAAAGTAACAGCTCAAAGCTACAAATCTTCTGTCCAACTGTCCTAGTGAAGGCAGACAGAGATTTGTGTCTTTCATCTGTTTCTCTTTCCATACCGTCCTTTCGTAGTCAGTCAACAGATCATGAGTTGTGTCTTGAACCTTATCAGTTTTCCTTTAAACTTTTATGCGAATGACGTCTCTGAATCGTAGTGTGCCAATAACGTTATCGTTTGTCGTCCAAATGTTCTTCTTCACTGCTTGTGTAACTGCAGCGCCTCATACACATTCCTCTAGGGTGTGTAAAGTTAAGCACGCTCTCGTTCACGTGAGTGAGAGTGAGAGTGGCGGTGAGTAGGAGTGAGCCTCACTGCCGCGATTTTGTTACCAGTTAAAGGTTTTGTAATGTAATCTCAGAAAATTTAAGACAACAGTCCGTAAAAATGATGAATCCAGTGATTCGAGGGGACGATGGGCTACTGAGGCGTAACTCGAATCTCGAATCACGGCGGTGAGTGGGAGTGAGCCTCAGCATCACTGCCTTCTGGATTAATTCGCCTCGTCGCCCCCTTCCTGCTCCCTCCCCGCACATTCGTAGCCGCGATTTTGTGACTGTTGTGTTAAATTTTCTTAAATTACATTAAAAAACCTTCAACTGGTAACAAAATTGCGGCAGTGAGGCTCACTCCAACTCACCGCCACTCTCACTCTCACTCACGTGAACGAGAGCGTGCTTAACTTTACACACCCCTATGATAAATCGCGCGAGTAGCTTTCGCCTAGGTACGCAAGCAGATGTCTTCTTTGATTGCTTAAGACAAAGTCTGGTTTCGCCGAACGACATGGTGCCTGTAAACTATGCTAAAGTTTAGTGCTTTATGAGGTATCAATATCATTAACATTCGTAAAATAGTGCCATTTATATTTTAATTTAAATGTATATTTTAAATTTAACGTTTGTCGAAAAATTTGTCTTTGAGGGCCTACGCCACATTCAGAGCGCGCGCGGTTGAGCAGATTAATACGCAGGAGTGCACTGGATGCAAATATGCTCTTAGTTGGTATAGTTGAACTAATTGCTGGTAAGGTGCCTTGTAGCCTTAGTACAATGGCTATCTTTGATTGATGTAGCGTTTCTAAAATTCCGGTAGAAGAAACAAAAGAACCCGCGTTATATCCATTTCCTCGAATTAACGCCAAAGTATAGAGATTATATTTAATGTATTCCATACTTCTAATAACGTACCTAGCCGATAATTTTTATGTGTTTAGTAACGCAAGTACTTCTCTACCTTTTCACTAAATATGATTATTCATCAGTAATTGTAGCTGCCGCGCTTGATCTGCTCTCGCGATTTTGATATCAAGTAAGCATTTGCTGGAGGTTATTGTAGACATATACAAGTATGTATCAAATGATCTGCTGACTGTTAACAATGGAAAGAATTGCGACCCCTTCCTAGTAAACTTAAAAGTACTGTTGGTCAAAAATTTTGGAGTTTAAAGAAAAATATTAAGTGTCATTGCAACTTAAAATTTCTGAACCACTCGAGGCCAAATTCATCACAACTCTCTGTGATCCAATTTTCTCAGTTTTATGTTTTGGTTTGTTTGCGTAATTTTATAATATGTCGCACAAAATAGTGGAATGTGGCACTAAGGCCGTTTATTCGTCTTCTTATCACTTCCACATCCTCACTAATATCCCTAATTTTCTTGTTCCACATCCTTCCAATATCTCTGGGAATACTTTTAGTATCAGCACTTCGTAGATTAAAGACAGCATGTGAGGTATATTAAGTAGTTACTTCCACTTGATGGTGACGTACTATCCAAAACTACATTCTTCGTAAGTTTGTCAGCTGTGACATTGTCACTGAAAATCTCAAATTCAATCTCAGGACCGTTTCTGTCTTCTTGTCTAACTCTTATGCCTGCACTTGAATCCTCAGTAACTCCTGTCGCCCTTATCTTTCATCCCAAATCCTCTCCACAATAGACTCTATTCGATCTCAGCTCGGGGAGAAGAAAGAAGGAATTCCGACCGGGACCAGGACTCTAATGCACTTGTTTCTCAATTTCAACCACAATGTTAGGTTTAGTTGTCATCGGGAACCTATTGTACAACTTTCATATCGGCTTAGCATCCGTATCTGATGAGATTTTGATACTGGTTCCGGTCCCGCTTTCCTAACTTCTTCTCTAAATGCTGAGAGTGTATATAGTCTATTACTCTGGTTTTGTGTGAACGACCTTCTTCCTTCTGTCTTTCTCTATATGTGCTGACAAATGTGATCGTGTTTCGTGTGCTGTCCCGTGTCGTGTGATGCAAAGGTGCCTTGCAGACTGACACATTGGTGTGCTTACTGAAATGTCTTCCTTGTTGCTGTACTCAGTGTGTGTCTCATGGAGTCTATACCTTAAAGAATTTTTAGCCCCTCGAAATTGATATTATTGAAATACATAACGGCTTTGCTCCAATCACTGTCTTGCGCTAAAGATTCATAGAATGACTCTGTGTTTGGCTTTTAGTTTCTAAACTATGAATTCAAAGCTCAATACATAATCCAAATTGTGTCTGAAATAAAGCCACTACACACCGAAAGGGGGCTTTACGCATATTTTTTATTATTTTGTAAATATTTTTCTTAAATGTGTATTTTATACCTCCGCTTTAATTCGTATTTGTATTTCTTTTCAAATTCTCTTATCAATTTTATATCACAGAAGATAACACTGAAAACATTGCATTTGTTGCCCAGCTTAATTAGAACATACGTTATGCATGAACGTAGCTTTCTTTAAAACGCATGATGAATTGGCTTGCTGTTTACATTTTCCCGCCGTTTTCTGAAAGG
This sequence comes from Frankliniella intonsa, assembly GCA_033675135.1. Classification (NCBI taxonomy): domain Eukaryota; kingdom Metazoa; phylum Arthropoda; class Insecta; order Thysanoptera; family Thripidae; genus Frankliniella; species Frankliniella intonsa. The sequence continues at coordinate 5,098,876 of CM066253.1, forward strand.
ATGTGGCCTTTTAAGTGCCTCTACGGAGTCAAACGATATTCTTTCTGACACAAAAGACAGGAAAAATCATTTTCAGAATTTAACTAACACAATATTACGTATGTTCTTTCATGGAAGGCATGGGTACTTTTAATGTTTGAGTATGTTCTGCAATCATCCAATTTGCTCGAAAGGCACTGAAAAATCACTGTCATAAGTGCTTGTGGCTCGCTTCACTGATTTCTCTTTGTTCTTATCTACTTCTTAGTTACTTCGTGGAATCTAAATTTCGCCTCCAACTGCTCATTTTTACTTTCTTTTTATTTGCTTATTAACAGTTTTAAAGTATATATGTGAAAATTATGTTTTTTTATTACAAGAATTTAAAGAAAATAATTTTATGGTTGACAATCTCAATTTAAGTTATCTTTGCAATCCCTTTAAATTTTAACGAGTCGTAACGGAATTATGAAAAGAAAGGAAATCATATTAGTTCATAGCTACTGAACTTCTCGCTTAATGAGTTCGGCAGATCAGCTAAAAACAGTGTCTTGTAGCAGGCGTGTTCTTTGCTTTATTTTTACAAACAACATGCCTAGCAATAATAGAGCTCACCCGAGCTTGTGTAACTGCTGTGCGAGGGTGCATCCGTTTGCCGAGCTTCTGGTTCAGTTTGAACTGTTTGGCGTATTTTTACTTCAGCCACTGTATAGAGTGTCCGCTAGAGCCTGCCCGATTAAAGCCACCCGTTAGATAAATCTTAAAAAGCTTAAAAGTAGCCGTAAATGCGGAACTGAGCTGCATTACTTTTACAATAATTTGAAATACATTTGTACTCAATTTCTGCACAAAAATTCTGAATTAATCAAAAGCAATTTTTGTTTGGTCTGAAGTGGCTCGGATTAGATTCATAGTTGTAAGGTTGATCTGCCAGAAGTGGGCCCTATCTTCATTTTTCCAGTGTCAGTACTGTTTGTAGCTATTGTAATTTTGTCATTTATAAACGAACTTACATGATAACGGACAGTTATACACAGACTCGTATTGAAACTAGTACTTTTACTGGAATAGGATTCGGTCACCTTCAATACCTTGATCCTTTACTGATGTTACTCGTCTTCTCTATAGATAAACTGGACAGTTCCTTTTCAAGATCAAGAAGCTCAAGTATGTCTAGTCTTGAAAACATCAGTGCTGAGGCAATTCAGTGCTTAGCTTTTGCTGATTCGTATACTAAAAAATCTGGTGTGTATTTCACTGACTGTTGCACTTCTTTGCATGAAAATTATTTATAAATAACATCTTGTATTGTTTCCTTCTTAGATCCATGCGCGTACCCTACCCTCTGGGTAGGCACCAGTCTCGGTTCGGTTCTAACTTTAATGATAGTTGTGCCACCTGCTGGTGATGCTCGTGCCGTTCAGCCAGTTGCGATTAGTCCTTGTGGTAAGAAATTAAGACTTAAGTTAGTTTTACTTAACGTTGTAAAGATCATTTGAAGCTAGAAATGTTATCATGTGCATAAAGTCTATCGTTTCGTGAGCGCCTAACCACAAACATTTTTTTTTTGTTTTGCAGGCACTATTTTCAGGCTAAAAGGTTGCATTCTTACAATGTCATTTCTTGATTGTAATGGCGCACTTATTCCATATTCATATGAACCGTGGAGGGATGAAAACAAGGAAAGCCGGCAAAGTAAGTTCAATTGTCTGTGAATTTTTAAAATGATTCCAATATTTGATGGCACTACATTTTTGTTCTTTTGTTAGAAACGCCTACCAAATCAGGATGCAATAGCCGTATGTCTCCAACATTAGGTGGCTCGGCAAGCATGTCCTCTGACCAGTTTGGAGACCGTCAATTTGTAGTTCTAACATCGGAGAAGCAGGCCAGAGTTGTAGCGCTACCGTCACACAATTGTGTTTATCGGCAACAAATAACTGATGGCGAGGGTTTTGTTGTCAAAGCAGAAATTATATCCTTAAAAGGTACAGCGTAAAGAATGTAAACTGGATTTTACGTTTTACTTTTAATTTCTATTAAAGCTTAAATTTAATTTTCAGACAGTGTTTGTCTAATTGTCTACGTTTCAAGTGGCCATATCATAGCTTACAGTCTCCCAAGCCTGCGGCCTTTAATAGATATCGACTTCCTTCCTCTTGCAGATCTGAGGTATGTACCTTGTGAAGAAAACGAAGTAGTAGACTTACCGTTTCTCGCTTTGAAGGATTCCCTAATAATCTAATGAAGTCTAAGTAGACAGTCCCCGTTCGTTAAATAGGTAACTTTTTATATTTTCAGACTGCTTTTGTATTAAAGTCTTCTATTTTTAGTCAAATATGAATTTTGCTCATTACGGAATTTTCTCTCACAAGATATTGCATACTGTTCATACTGTGTTTGAAGAACAAACCTTAAAGGCACAAAAATTACCATTCATAGCGTCTGAAATGTACGGGTGTTTATAAGTTAACAAGTTATTGGTAAAATCATAGGGTCCCATTCATATGCAACTTTGTTGTCGTTTCTCAAAGTTACCTTGCTTAATGCTGAAGCACCTCACTGCTTCCAATTTTACCTGCTAAAGATGTGTTCGAATGTCGATTCACCTGGGCCTGTTATGCAATAATATTTTCGAATGTTTTCACGTTTTAAAGCACATTTGCTGCATGATTAATTCTTTTCAGGCGATCTGTAAAACATCAGACAGAAATATAGGGTTTCCGTTAGTTAAATTACGCATAGCATATGGATTTTCTTCTTACGCGGTTACACTGACAGCTGAGATTCATTCTACTTTGTACTCGTGAGCATTCACGCACGACTCTTTAATATTTACATATTGAGCTAAGGCATTTTAAATCCGTTTACGGCACTCCACTACTTACTTACCTTTTACTTGCCTAGACCTCATAACCAGTTGTCTTAATACTCCTAATTATCATTTTCCGTTACTTCACAACAGAACATGTCGTTAAGGGCGTAAACATTTAATTTTACCTTATATGCGCTTCAAATTAACATGGGCTTTTAAGATGTGCAACTCGTATGATGGAACTCCGATAACCCATAGAACCTATCACACATCATTCATGATTTTGAATCCATTAGCTCAGCCTGGGTTTGGTAATATATCTAGGTTGTTCAAAAATACAAAAATATTTTTTCACTCGATATGAAGATGAACAATCTAGATCAGCAAACCTAGGCTGAACCAATTATTTCAAAATCTATAGAATGATGAGTGATGGATGGGTTTTGTGTTTTATTGGAGATCCACATATACTGTTTACGTTGCTCTTTGACTTAACATCTTTCGTAGACTGAGAATTTAAAAGCGGAGTTTGGTGCATGAACATTCATGTGTACTTTGTAAGGTGCCAGCCAGGTTAAGTGAGCTTTGGGGTTCAGCGCCCAAGTATTCCTTTTCTTTTTGCCTGTACGTGGTGCCGTTTGCCATTCTTTTAACAGTTGATCTTGCGATATTATATAGTTTCATTTACTTCCTTTCTTTTGGTCTGTTGCAAGTAATTTTTACTTCACAACTATTTTTCTTCTGTACGTGAATCGAAATCACACCAGCACTGCCATCGGGTCGCACTATCTATCCCCAGTAGCGCATATGCACTTGAACGCGAATTTAATGCGGCAATGCGCATTAAAATACGCATAAAAGGGAACAAATTTCTGACGCATTCAATGTGCATTAAGCGCATTAAACGCGCCGTTAACGCGGCAATGCACATTAAATGCGTCATAAATTACGTGCATTTAATGCACCCTGATGTGCATTGGCGCTACTGGGGTATACGTGCAAAAATATTGCCACTAAAGTTGGAGTAACTGGACCACTAAGAAATGTTCTTTTAACTAGCTTTGTTCTGTAATATACCGTTTGATAATTATGTGTCGATATAAAAAAAAATGTTGTAACTGAAAACAAGTTGTAAAAGGAATGCATAGTCTTACGCTTTTACAAACAATCCCCTTTTTATGCTTATGGTATAAGACTAACGACATTATAATTTAGAAACTTGAATCTTTTGACACACGCAGTTGTACATTCTGTCATTTGTGTATTGTTCCTTCTGACAGTTTTCAGACAGCGAAACAAGGCATTGTAGACCCTATGTTGTCCATATGGGGTCAACAGATGTTTGTTAATGAAGACACGGACCAGTAAGTGGGATTGGGCAGAGGTTATCAGCCCGCCCAGACATAGTCAAACACACCCGACATTCTTATATACAAGTGATTAAGCCCAAACACATGCAACTTACACCAACTCTCGATGTGCGATGCGTATTCTTTCCGAGTTTGAGTCTTTTTCAAAAATCTCATACTTAATTATGCGACTGTTTTACACGTATATAAGTTTTTTCTTCCTAACGAATCTCAGTCTTATCTACTTTATAAAACCTCGGGATTTTTTGTGATACCATTACTGACCAGTCACTTAGTACGCACAGCACATCCCTACTTCGCTTGGCTACCACAGTTTTGCATGAATTAGTTCGATGCACAAATCTCTTCCTCTGCGCTCACAACTTCACGCATGCCTTTTAAAAGATAAATTCTACCACGCAACGAAGGCCTCTTTTTTGCATATACTGTATCAAATGAACTATCATCCTGTTCCTCTTGGATCATTTTAGAAGAAAATCCTGACTGGAAACACATACTTGAAATAACAGCTGCAGACGGAGAGATACTGTAGCATGGCTTCTGCATGTACAAATAAAAACACAAAATCACACAGAAAACGAAAGCATGTGCATGTTGTGTGTTTTAAAATATAACGCATGCTTGTGTTCGTCTTTGCATACCACTATTTTTTAAAGCATGTTACTACCCTAATATAATATTAAATACCTTCCTACGTGTTGCCTGCATAATTTATGAGAAGAAACAGACTTAACTATTAAACTTGAAAGTTAAAATTTTCTACAAATATCTTTTTATTGGTTGGTATATGTTTTGTAGTACAAAAATCGCCCCTAAAATAGATGGGTGTTTAATTCCTCATTTTTTCGGAATCCCGTATGATTGGCACCTCAAATCCTGCTATCCTTTTAAAGAGCTAGTATTTACAGCATTCGTTGACTAGACTACTTAAATGCTCTAAAATGTCCATCGCAACTGTCACGTTAAACTGTAGATGTTCTATTTTGCCTGCAGTAGCGTGCATGGGTAAACTCAACATTTTACAAGAACGTAGTGACTATTCGCATCATGGTGCGAATAATTCTTTTTTCGAAGTTCTTTCGGACTCACTGGACATGAGGCTTGTGCACGACTTGTTCACGACCTTTTGCGCCCCAGTCGTCAAAACGCCAAATATAGTCCTATCCTCTTTTGGCTATGAATAAAACAGTATAGATTTCTACACCCAGCACCTGTCTATACATATATGCCTCGTCACCAATGGGCGATGGATACATAACACCTATCCAATGATTTACAGTGCATTTCTTTTCCCACTAAGCATACACATCCATGGACTGTTCTTTATGTGCGGAGTGTGTGAGGGGGCCTTCCGGTTACATTAAACAAACATGAGGCTAGAGTACACATTCTTAAATTATATATTATTCTAGCTCCTGCAGGAGTTATGTTTCACTGTACGATGTATTATGTATTGCGCACTGGAACATACTAATAACTTCAATGTGTTTCTCATGAAATGCTTAGATATGTATTCGTATTTGTTCTTTTCAGAAATTTTGGTGTTCATGGTGACAGTGTAGTATTTGTGTGCTTTCGTCTGCCATATGGCTTTTGCCACAGAATCTCTACCACCGGATAAACGCTTTTAAAGGTGGTTTTCTGTGAGGCCGAATTCATGTTTCTAAGATGAATATCTCAGTCTGGTACTGCTCTAAATTATCAGTTGCTCCGCAGCTCTAGCAGACAATAGTGCCTTAATAGAATGGCATACACTCATACTCCCAAACTGATTCGGAATAAAAAGTCAATTCTCTAGGAATGACATTTGTATTTTTCCCTATCGTTCATCAGGAAACATTGTGTTGTGAATGGAATTGTAAGATTAACTTACCAGACCAGTATAAACATAATCATACAAGTTTCCTTGTAAGGAAAATATCTCCTTACAAGTGTGTGCCTTTCTACCAGGCGTTATTGCGTTAAAAAAGCAGCTAGGCTTAGTATTAAAGCTCTGAACGTAGTGAAGTGTGCCCTTATTTTGTTTGATTTAAGTTAAAATTTTTAATGAAGTACAGTGCGCTGTTATATCTGCTTTATGAATTCGTACTGTTAGCCTGTTATCGACACTTACAACTACTGAAGTCAAATCCTGCCTTAATACGAATAGGACTGTGTATTACTATTTCCTTTTCTTTAATTTCTTTAATTTGCAAAAGAAGACGCACAGAACAGTTATATTTATTCTCAGTCTTCAATAATCAACAGACAATTCTACACAAATTAATATAAAAACTATTTTGCTGACTGGTATTGTCTTTTGTTTGCTGCGTCATCAGAAACAGACTGAAATAACGGGCTGAAAGTTCGATTCCGTAGAAAAGGGAGAGTGAAAAAGAAACGAAATAATACAGTTTTGTAATCAATGAACGGATTTAACTCAAATTTGAATTTATATCTATTCGAATAAACTTAATAACGTAAACACTAAAGTGTATCATCGCTTTTATGTAATTGAAGATGTCTTGGATCTTTTCTCGTTCAGAGCTGTAATTTATTTATCGTGTATGTGCATGGGAGCTTGGCTTTCTTGTGGCCATGAGCCTTGTTTATATTTCCTCTAGTCGCATACTGTACAGTGTATCTCAGGTCGGCAATATTGTATTATTCATCAAAATCAATTTTTTCTATCCGTTTTGCACTAGCTGAGATCTGCCTAAAATTTAAGAGCACTAGTCTCAAAACTGTATCATCGCTAAAGTAGGGCTATCGTAAAATGCGCTAATGTTAAGCCTGAGATACACTCATCCTGCTGGATATCGCTTTCATAATATCATAATTTAAAAAAATTTACGGCGTGGAAATCAAATAGCTTTCTGTCTTATGTCTTACAACTACATTGCATTTTGCAGGATAGCAAGAACTTTCTGCTTCAGTAATCGGGGTCATGGTTTATATCTGAGTTCTCCTACTGAGGTTCAAAAATTCACCGTCTCTGCAGAGTTTTGGTATGTCGTTAATTACCTTTTCGGTTTTATCAGAGATGATTAGAGCACTCAAAAATGTGTTTTCTTTCTGTACTCATAGCTCGAGCCTAGCAGAAATGGTAGGTGAGCTTTTCCTTCCTCGTGACATGCCTGAACAACCAAAACAAAGTTTCCTTCAAGGTTTGTTCGGTGGAGGAGTGAGGTCCCTTGACCGAGAGGAACTATGTGAGTAAAAGCATCGAATTCACACTATGAGACCATCTAGAATAGTTTTCCATTGATTGGACTGATCTTATCTACACACTGTGAGAAATATTTGTAAGGGTTATGGGAAAATTTTTCATTAGAAATGTTGTAAAATTACGATATTAAATTGTAAAATTGCAAAACTATCATGACACTTGCTTTCGACTTGACATTATTCAACTAACACAAATGGGCCTTCGCGAAGTTACGATATTGATCGTAAAATTACAACATTAGTTTAAAAATCACAAATTACGAGAAATGTATTTTTACTAAGATATTGTTTACAGTGCTTGTACCCAATTAGTCACTCTCGCGGGTACCGGTCTTGCTGCTTACTGGAATTGACCAAGTGGTCTGCGCACGAATAGGGCAGGTAGTTTTGGAAAAAAAAAAGTATTGTGGTTTTGTCAACTGTGGAGTTCACTGTTGAGTTGCCCTGCAACTCCGCTAGGCACTGGTTAACATTTGGTTGAATATGCAGTGCGCGAACTTTACTTGTAATTGTAATGGGTCTCCATGCTTGGTATGCTCACTAAGCGCATTTGCCCGTAGACCAGGTTCACCCATAGTACTGCAGGATCTTGTTCAATACCCACAAATGAGAGACGCCCACAACGTCAATTTCAACTACTGATTCGACCAGAGCTACCCAAACAATTTTGGAACAAAGTCATCAAAATCTCTGCTAGAGTTTCTCCCTTACGTTAATTTCGAGCGGATCTTAATTAAATTGTTCCCCCCTCTTTGCCACTCTATGATATGTATCTCTCTTTCTGTACAGTTGGAGAATCAAGCGGACGAGCATCGAGGAGCATCGCCAAGCACATTCCAGGGCCATCTGCTAACATAGATGCTCTAAAGCACAGCGCTGGTACAGCGGCTGGAGAGATAGCCAAGGCACATATGATGGCGGTAGAACGCGGGGACAAGCTTAGCCAGCTTGAGGAACGAACACAGCGGATGATGAACGAAGCTGAGAACTTTTCCTCTTCAGCTCATGGACTAATGCTCAAATACAAAGACAAGAAGTGGTACCAGCTATGAGCGTATTTCGGTCTTGGTGGTCCAGCCTTTGTTGTTAATATTGTCAAAGAAGGATACAAGAAATTCTTCGTTTTCGTGTGCGTCCCTGCGATATGGCAGCACTTGGCATTTAATTGCCGTCCAGGGTTCTCACAATTATTTGTATTTGAGGCGACTGTAATGATGCACAGTTAATTGATGAAGCACTGTCTCTGTGTGGCGATATCGTCACACCTAGTCGCATATTGCTCTTCTTGTAGAATCGGAAGTCTGCCTACAATTATGATATCAAACATCAGACTCACTGACTGAAATATTTTCATGAAATTTGGCATTGAAGCTGGATATCTTTGCCCGTAAGCTGCATTGTACAGACCTTGCGATGTTTGATCGTAATCTTTTTGATACTGAAAGTCAGAAATTGTGAATTACATTTGCCTCCCAGACTATGTTAAATGTGACGTAATGACTGAGGCCGTGTTTGAATCGTATTACCCTGCCATATTCCATATTGTTGTGTTTATTGTACCCTCTGATGCAAAAGCACGTATTCTTCCGATAATTATTTCTAGTTAGTACCTTAATGCATAACCTCACTTGTAGCTTTGCGTTAAAATATTGGTCGTATTCATTAACAGAAATTATCATTTATCGAGTAATAAGTTGGAAGTGAAAGATTTTAGGAAAAATCATTTGCATGTTTCTGAGCTACGAGTGATTCTGAGATTCTTTTCACTGTTTCCTTTTGCTACACACTGTTTCGGACCAAGCATCTCTGTCGTACGACCAATATTGGCATATCGTTTTTCTATTGTATTGTTGGTGGCTATGACTTCCTGATGCTTTAATGATCTTACGATGTGCTAATACACCTGGTTCCTTACACCTCACTACTTCAAAAATCGGATAACGGAAAAGTTATTGCGCATTTTGTTACTGAGTGACCATTGTGTCCTCTTTGTGTCAGTCGAAACTAATGAATCCTTGTAACAAGGAGTAAATGATTGGCTGTTCGTGTATTTTGTGAATAAGTGTGAATGTATATATATATATAAGTGCGTGTGTGTTCGCGCATTCGTGTTATCATTGGGAATGTCGTTTTGTTTGTAATTTTGTTACTAATGTTGTAATATTTTTGTTACATGTGTTATATTGTACATTTTCTAGTTGACTTGTACCATGAAGACGCTTATCATGATGAAATAGATGATATTGTGTGACCCGTTGATAAAAGTTATGCAGAGTTGTGTAATTACTCTAGCATAACTGCATAAAGTCATATTATAGTAATTATGTTATTGTGCAGAATGTGAAGTCAGCGAAGGTGCCGGTGCTAATCGACTCTGTTTCTCTGACAACTTGTAATGATAGGTCCGCTGGCGGATGATTGCCCTGAATATTAAGAGCTCTTATTTTCTAAATACATCAACAGTGTAACAAAACTCCACGTGTGATGTGGTTAACAAGTAGAAAACCCGCAAGGGAGCATCTTCCTTTTTGTACTTCTTTGAATAAAACTAGAAATTTGTTGTAGGAGAGTGATTTATATTAGACCTCTAAGTGAAACACTTATGCTTCAGTCATATCTTCCATAGTTATTGATGTGCAAGTAACCATGTTACAATGTGATTAACTTAAAGAGCACTGCTTTATTCTTCGTTAAGTTGATAAAGGCCAGACAAATGCCAATATAAAACAAACTTGAAGATCATGTGGGTTTTTGTTTGAATTGAAACAAATTGAAATTTGTACCTCTTAATTTTTTTGGAAACAGAATTTGCACATATCTGTGCTTTTTAGACATTGTGGTTATTCTTATGTGTTGTTGGAAAGCAACATATACTGACCTGGCATTGTGATGGATTCATTATGCAGGAGTCTTTGAGACCGCTTGTTTCGTCTTGGAAATCGACTGTCGAATAACAATACTCCAACTTTGAACTATTGAATTAAACTTTTGGATGTAGTCATTAATGGAAGTAGACTCCGTGTCTCGTAGTATGTGAGTGTTCATGTACTCAGCTATGCTTAAACTTCTCTAGCGCATTTTCCTCAGATATGAAGTGTTTATGACATTCCAGAGCAATATGTACTATCCTGAAAGGGATAACTTATACCATATAACATGTATCTACTTAACTAGAAGTGTAGAAATAATTACCAAGTACCATTCAACAATTTTAAGAAACCCTATTTCTGTGAGACATGAGGTGCAATGTATTGTAGGAGCTGGAGTTATATTCGCCCTCATGTATAAAGGCCTTGTCTTCATCATGAAATGGTTCGTGAGAGTGACGGTAACTGACTCTCCTGGACCTTGTTATATTTTTATATATTGTTAAGTGGGAACAGAATTGACATCTGTTGTTTTGTGTTTGTTTTCGTGGTACCCTCTTCGTTGCGCTAAACTCGTGAAAACAACTACGGAATGTTTAGTCACATGTCATGCCTACAGTTCAAAATGTCATCTATTGTATTTCTATAGACAATAAGATATTGGGCTTGTTTTCTGTGTTTCAAAAACGAAAACAAAAATAATGGCGCCGGCCTGTTTTGTGTAATACAGTTCTCTCTGAGAATATGTATCATGGTTATAGCACAAGATGACATGTCTTTCCAGAAAATTGATGTGTGTGTATAATCGTCTATAGAGCCGAATTCCAAATTTGTTGTTAAAGAAACCTCTTGCACAGCCACTTAAGGGCTTAAATATCTCGAGTAAACTGGTTCATCCCCCAAAGTTGAATGAAAACAGCAAGATGAAAAGTAGACAGGGTATTTAAAAATGCTATTCTACCGAGCTGCTCCAAATGTCTATGGTCACAAACGTTTCTGATATATTGATGGTCTACCCTTAGAAGGGCCAAAGCGAGGGTCGCATTCATGTTTCATAAGGACTTCTAGTAAAATATTTTGTATTCAGAATATGTTAGGTCATGTGTACTGTGGCTATAACGTTTCTTTGTTCGAGCTGCTGTCAATTATCAGCACAAAACTTCCATGCCTGCTCGTCTTCCACTAACGTGGTATCATTACCCTTTGCTGACGTATTCTATGTCTGCTTAGTTTTCAGATTTTTAAAAGGAAAAAGTGTCTCACAAATTGAAAGTCTCAATAGCAGTGCCATTATCATTAATATGGAATAAATGCATAAAGCACAGCGAAAAGCTCTAACTGTCGGTGTTTTACATTGCAATCGGTTATAAGTTAAAGGAGAATGAGATCTTTCAGATTTCTATTGAAAAAGTAGTTCTTTAATATAATCGTTGCTGTATATTTAGGGGTACTTTCCTGATGAGCTGAAGAATGGATGTGCATAAAGAATTGAGTTGCAATGTCATTTGTGTGGTCCCTTTTTTTCTCCCGGTTATTTCCGAATTTTGATTTTCTACTCTGACGCAAGGTGGGGCACCCTCAGGCGCGTTATAAGGTCTTGTAGATGGGGGAAGGCGGTGCCCCTTAGGTTGCCTACATACAGGGGTTTTGTAGCTCAATTGCCTACCTTTTAGGCGGTTCCTAGAGGCTGATGGGGGCAATCGCCCCCCCTCCCCCCCTTATAACGCGCCTGGACACCCTACCCTATTGGCGACTTGATGTGATATCTGTCTAGACATTCTGAATTCTTACCGCGTTCCTGCAACGGCAACCCTCTCCCTGTAACCCGGTAAAGACACTAAACACTATTGCTTTCATTGCACACTCTAATATAATCTTAACGGAACGGAATTTTGCGTCACGAAATCAATTTAGGTAGATTCTTTTTGTTTGGAATGCGTGTGTCATTTATGTTACTGCAATTTACGTGTATCTGATGTCATACCTTCATACATACGTCATCATTTGTGCCAATTGTTTTTCTTGACAATCTCTCCCATATCCATGAAGGAATGTGCGCCCTAAATGTCTGGCTGACGACAAAATTTTCACTTACCTTTCTGCGATTTTGCTTGATATCATTGTGTCCTTGATTTGACTCAAATAATAAAATCACGGTCAGAATTCCATCAAGAAGAGTCACAGAAGCGTCAAAGTAGGGAACGATTTTGACGTCATTCTGACAATCTGAGAAATATTATCTTTTATCATTCCCCTCGGAATCTCTTGATAATAAATAAAGTTAGAGATATTTCTCTTACATCAAGTTCAGGACATAAAAATAGTATTAAAGTACAATCCTCAAATTTTCTTCAGCTCATCAGGGTCTACGTATCCGTTCTTTGTTACCATACTTAAAGTCGTTAAAGAAAGGGAATCTTGTGATATTATATTCTGCCCATTCTTGGTTGTTAACCTGATATTTGTGAATGAGAAAACTAATATTATATATGATTGTGCTGTGTGTGCAATTGTTTACACTACATTTAATGGTGGATAATGAGTATTATTATTATGTTTTTATCAATCATCATGTCATGATTTGAAATATTAGACTGTTACACAACGTTCTAAGAGTATTTAGACAGATGAAAGTGGTGAGAAGTAGCTAGATCGGGGTAAATGATTGCAATTTGGAGCACAATCTATACCACCTCATGATCAAGTTGCGCTTTGTTAAGTTTACACTGAATATTGTTGTTGATTTTGTTTATTGAACGAAACAGTTTACTTAAGTCATGAAAATATTTGTTTACCTTTGAATTTTTCTTTTCATATGTGCGGTTATCCTAAGTCAGAGTATATGTGTAAATCAAGTAAATCACCTAACTTCTAGCAAAATTGTATTAAAATATTGATAGACAATAAGAGATGAAAATTGTGTGAATATTTTATAAGATTTCTTGTATGTGTACAGAATGAATGTCAGCCTTATAAATATAAAGTATTAAAAGCGAATTGTTTAAAATATTGGCCTCTTTTTGCGATCCTCTATCCACTTACGCGGCGTTTTAATTGATTAAATGTCGGAGGTAGTGATTAGAGGTTACGGGTTACGGGGTGTTTGAGGAGCCCCTGTGCGAACAATGCCGTTGGGTGGGAGGGAGTGCAAAGGGCACGCCTTGGGCGATGTGACAGCGTACTGCTGCCTAATGCCCAGAGGTGGCGTAGTCAACTCGAAGTCAACCTAATATGAAATTACCCAGATTTATCCAGAAGTAGTCCGAGAAGAGCGCTGGAGCGGCCGGGCCCCGTGCGGCTGTGCAAAGCCGCTGTCTAAATTATTACGAGACACCGAGCACGTTGCGGATGTGGGCTCCGGTGCCGTGCCGCGCAACGCCAGGCCGAGCCGGATTCGACAAAAGCACGCGCCTTCTCGCCTGCTTCCGGGCGACGTAATCTGACCGGATATGGCCCGGCCGGAGGTCACTGTGGCGGAGGCGAGGAGTATTCCGTAGGAGGTTTGAGCAGGGGGGAACCTCAGGCTGACATGTTTCGGCACGAGACCCCCTCGACAGGCCGTGAACGCAAACAGGGCACCGCACCGCCGTCTGCTTAATCCTCTCCCATGACGAATGCCGCATTTCCCTTCTCTTTCACTCTATTCGGTGACAAACATGCCGGCGTAAGGAAAGCGGGGAGGCACGCCGGCTGAAAAATAAACAGCTCTCTCAGTGCTTTAGAGAGGAGGGGTGGGAGCGCTGGCCTGCACCCCTAGCTTCTCTTCCCCACCAGGGCAACGGAGAGCTGAGCTCATTAATTATTCATTTATAAATTCTTCAGTCGTGTTTTTCGTCGTTCGTATTGTAACTCCCCCCCCCCCCCTCCGTCCTCCCCCACTCGCCCTCTGCTCTGCCCGACTCTATTTGGTTTTCTCGGCTGCTGCCACGTCTGCACGCGCGGAGGGCGGCGCCGCGCCGCGGCGTGGAGAAAAGGTTCTTAGGGAAAGTGGGACGGATATACGTCGGTTTGGGGGCAAATACACTGAAATTGGAAATAAAGAAATTAGGTTTATTCCTTTGGTTTAGATGGTTGGCCGTCAAGGCAGTTACACTGAAAAGTCTATAGTGAGCATTGCACGCTTAAGTTAGAGTGAGCATGGGATGCACGCTTTAGTTAGAGTGAGCATGGCATGCACGCTTAAGTTAGCGTGAGCATCGGGATGCTCACTCTAACTTAAGCAAGCATCCCAATGCTCACGCTAATTTGTACCTTTCTCAGTGGAGAATGCACACTCAATTAGCGTGAGCAACTTAAGTAAAGAAATTAGGTTTATTCCTTTGGTTTAGATGGTTGGCCGTTAAGGCAGTTAGGTACGGCATTTTTTAAGGGTTTGAGAACAGTCAACTGGCTTACAGACCCAAGTGGTTATTTCGTAGTTATACCGCATAACATTTACACCTGCGGGTGAGTGGGGTTGTTATGGTTCAATTAGCTCGACACTGGTGTGGCTCGTCAGGTTTATACAATAAACTATATTTCATATAATTGAGTAAGAAGTAGAGAAAAATAAAATAAATTAGAGACAGCACTGAAAAAACGAATAGGCTACGTAAAGGACACAGTCGCCACAGTCAGTCGCTTCTCATCGTTTTCACGTTACAGCCTGCCACCTCACCCATCCCCCCACTCAGTCACACACTCGCACGCCCACTCTTTCCTGCAGACACAAACTTTCCCGGGGCGGGCGGCCGCAGCCAGGCAATGCCAGGCGAACTTTGTTGAATGCGCCTCCGGGACGGATTAAGTTGACATGTGCACACCTAGTGCTCCCCATACCCTCATATCCCACAGGATTCACTCCAAAACGCCACATAAAGTTTCGAGAACTCTTTCTGCGACCATAGCGGCTGGATCAACAGCTTATTATTCGCTAACAGTTGTGGCCGAAACGACTCGAACCTTCCACACTTTCCAAAAGCAGTATTGCTGAATTCGGTACCATAACGTATTTCAAACTCGAACAGCGTCTCAACCAGTACATTGTCAAAATTTTTGCTGTTCTCTCGTAGCGCCTTCTGAGGTGTCCCCACTGGACACGTCGCCAGCATTGGTGCCAGATAAGAAGGCAAACAGTTGCTTAAACACAGCTTGTTAGTGATTGCCTCAGTAGGCAGGCGCCGATGCAGTCCGATTGTACCTTTTTTCCTTGCAGCACTCTTAGAGAGCAAGCGGTGGACTCCCAACATCGCCGTCCTGGGTTAAAGGCTCTCTTAGGCTCTCACGCCGCCAGGAACTCACACATGCGTAGCTGCTACCGGCCTGGCCCGGCCGTGGTGTGCTCGCCGGGTGTGGCCCCTGCGCCCCCAGCCCCGGCCCAGCCCAGCCCCTCCCGGTTGCAGCCTCAGGCCCCAGGCCGCAATCTGATTGTGCGAATCCTCAGCGCGCTTGGCCAGGCACAACAGGGAAAGCGTCGCAGCCTCGCCCCGCCTAGCCACACACCGCTCCGTACTCTGCTCCGCTCCATCCCGCCCCACCCCTTCCAGACCGGAAACGTGGCCCACATGCCCCACCGTGTACGACCTCTCGAAGGGCGTGTATACACGCCTATAGGCTGGGTGGAAGGGGAAGGCACGCCGGTGTGCAGTTTAACTTCGGTGTCAGCTGGAGTCCAATAACGTTCAGGCGGGCCGTGCCCGCCGCGCCTTTCCGTCAGAGTCTGCCGAAAACTCCACCCCGCCTAGCCCCGCTCCGCCCCATCCCGCTGGCGTGTAAGACAATGCATTGTGGAGATGACGTAAAGGGTAGGATGTGGTCACACGATAAATATTCCCCTGACTAACTCCATTATATCGCCCTGTCCCACGAAGCAATGAATGGCGAACGCGAACAACCATTCAGTTCACAGAGTAAACTGAAAATTTAGCATTGTGAACCCTAACCAACAAAGTATGTGTAGAAATTTTGACTGCTGACTCGTTTTAAAGCTTTTAAAGATTTCGGTTTCTATGGGATGCCTCCTACAATTTTCGGGTAGATTATCAAGTCCTGTTAAGCAAATTCTTTTGATACTCTTAGTTCCTTTTCGTTATTTCCGATTTGCAATCTAGGCCGCAGTAAAAAACTACAAAACCCAAAAGAAAACAAAAAAAAAATGAAGAACAGAAGAATTGGTCAGGGACATCACGGGATCAATGGAATCTAAGGATAAGAGAAAAAGAAAGACAAGGAGACAGAGGGGGGATGGAACGATCTAAATAAAGCATATTGAAATCGATGAAATTCGTTCCAACATGAATGTGGGACGGAGCGTGACTGGTCTGACTCGTTTCCTCCAGGCCACTTCCCTGCCCTGCCTCTGTGTCTCTTTTTTTCTCGCCGCTCCCCGCCCCAATACCATCTAGGCTGTTGAAACATTTTGCCTTCTTTTATGTAAACCCGATGGTTTTATAATGAACCATACCTTGGTGGCACCGTTTTAATCCAACTTCTGTTATGGTTTCGACTTGTCTGTCTGTATCGCTGCCCAAGTATGTAACCGACTTTGAGCTTACTGCGTACAGTTACAAGTGTTTTGAAGTAATGGCACCCTTCAAACCCATGGTAAATGAGACCACCTTTTCAATCAAACAAAAGAGCCCAGTAAGCCTTTCTCTTTAATGGGTCTCCTATCTACCCTCTGCAAAGACGTCTATTCATCGCGGAATGAGAGGAAGGTGGCCGGTAGTGGGTGGCCGCAAAGAAGCACTCCTGTCTGTTGGAGGGAAAAAAACTTTTTTAAGGCACTTGTTCCCATTCCACGACGGGCCCAACACCAACACCGCTTCCTTTTAGAACCCCCAGCAAAACCCTAGGCGGGCAGAGGCGGGTCCGCCCTGCCACCCGGCGCACCACGCACCGCTCGGCACCATGAAAGCACCCTGCTGGCGGCGAGCATCGCAGCGACTCCTGCCCCCCCCCCCCTCTCTCCTTCCCCGTCTGCCGCATTTTTCTCCTCCTTATCCTCTTATTCCTCTACTGCCGCCCCCTCCCCCACTACCTGCCATACCGCAGGTGGCAAGCGGGCCGCAAGCCCGCAGCCACTTCATCAGCTCGGGCGCCGAGTTGGGGTAGGCTTATAGGTGTGGGGAGGAGGGGAGGAGGGGAGGGGGGTGGGCGGGGAGGGGTCCTGCTTGACATGTCACGTGGGATATGGCACACGCCGGACGCTCTTATCAAGGCCTGGTCGGAGGCGGGGGTAGGGGGTGGTTTTCTGGGGAGAGGCTGAGAGTCGCAGCAAGGCCAAGCTGGGGGGGGGGGGGGGGGGCGGATGCTCAGTGTAGAGAATGCTGTGTCGTGTGGAGAGGGAGTATAGGGAGGAGGAGGAGGAGGACCCCCTGCCAAACGGGCTAGAATATTTTTGAAAGCTGCATGGCGCACCGCCGGTCCTCCTACCCCTACCCCCACCCGTGCTCTAGTTCTAGTTTCCGAGGTAGTCACCGCGCCGCCAATGCGCCAGGCTAAGCCCCTGCTGGCGCCCCCTGGTGGCCTGGCCGCTCATCTCCATCCTTGACACCATCGTCCCTTTTACCAGTCCCTCTCGGCCCCACCCTGCTCCGCCCGCCCCGCTCAGCCAGCGTGCTCCTTGATGAAGACACATGCGCACCCCTCCGCGGCGCCTGGTGGGGCGATAGTGAGGGAGAGGGGGGAGAGCGAGAGGGACAGGGGGATGGGGAGGGGGGAGGGGGTGATCTCATATTCACTAGCAGAGGGCTGCCTTGTCTGGTGTATGTAGGGCCGACTGTTGGCACTCCTACTCCTGCCTCGGAATTTCCAGAGTGAGTTGTGGGAAGCGAGAAAAGTGGGGTTACCGCGGTGCGTCAAAGTATTTCAAACGAAAACACGCATGAAGTGCTGCAGTTTCTATCCCGAAGCGACACTGTATGCGTCGCCTCTATATTCTGCTCTCCCGCTATATACATAAAAGTGTGCCAAAGAGTGAGGTCGTCATTTTGTCCGACGGCTCTTCCAGTGGTGTTGGAAGTACCCCGCCCTGCCGCACCCCGCCAGGGAATGGAGTAGCGCAGTACCGACTGCCGATCCTACCGATCCTACCGCCTCAAATCTAGGCAACCCAAGCAGCATCTTCCCACCACACCAACCCGCTCGCTCTCTCTCGCACTCAGCGTCAGTCGGGCACCGACTGACAGCAGTCGTCCTTTAAATAAGTCCAAGCACTTCACCCCGCCGCGCCGCCACGCCGCCGCGCCGCACCCTGCTGCTGACGGCAGCCTGTTTCCCGTTCCGCTGGTCGGCTCGGGTCGGCTCGTTGTCGCCGCCGGACTGGCGAGGCCTGACGAGGGTGCGCAAAACAACGTGGAAATTGTGTTATCTGTCATGGGGCGGACAAGCAGCCCTAGCCCGCCCGAGGACGGAGCGACGCCCCAGCGCCTGCACGGCGGCTGAGGAGGCCTGCACAGCTGACGTGGCATATTCATCAGCCTACAGCAGATCGTTACATATGTTTTGTCTTACACCTGGTACAATATGCAGGGTGCGAGATATGCTCACTCCTGGAAGGGCTGGGCTGGGTGCCGGGCCGGGGCTGTGGCGTCGTGGCGAGGCTGCTGAAGCTCCTCACTCGATGGCTGTTTATTCACATCGGCCCTCCAACTTCCCCCCGAACAACGAGTACCGGTGAGGCCAGGCGGGGGGAAACGGGGCGAGACGGGGCGAGGTGCGCGGGGGAACGGGCTGCTGGTGGGCATAGATGGGTTGGTTAAATAAAGAGAGAGCAACAGGCTACACTGTTAAAAATAGTTGTTCAGAAACAACTCTTTTCGTGATGACCGTGTTGGTGGTCAACAGGCATGTTGTTCGAGAACAGCCAGGTTGTTCGAGAACAACACAAGTTGTTGCAAAACAGCAATATTTATTGTGAATTGAAAAGAAAAACATTATTGTTTCTGGACAACTTTTTTGTTGTTCCAGAAGAACTTTTGCTGTTCCTGAACAACTTTTGCTGTTCCTGAACAACTTTTGTTGTTACTGAACAGCTTTTGTTGTAGCTGAACAACTATTGTTTTAACTGAACAACCTTTGATTCATGTTGCTGGACCCTTTTTGTTGTTGGTGGACAACTTTTGTTGTTACTCGACAACATCGTTGTTGCCATACAAGTTAGGTTGTTGACAACATCACTTGTCGCTATAAAAATTAACAACAAATTTGCTGTTAATTTACGACCTTTTTTGTAACAGTGTAGGAGGACTCGATTCATTGTGAGCAAGGAGGCGTGTATGCACCTGCATGCTTGTTACAGCTGGCTTACCTTCAGCAGCAGCGATATGATCGTATAGAGCGACACTGAGTCACTACTTCATTAAGCGAATATAAAAGTAAGAGATGGCCCAGCAAGAAGGATCCGTATTACGCTAATTTATTCGACGAAATATGAGAGCTAAGCGCCAGAAATGGTCGAGGTACGCCAACCGCAGTTTGTACAAGCACTACATGCAAGATTTTGCCGAATTTTGGCAGAGTATGACAGACGTACTTTCTGAATAGTTACGCGCAACAAAGTATAGGACGAGAGTTGCTATGTGTTTTTGGTCCCAGAAGGAAGTAACCTGTGAGTTTGGTCGAAATCCGAGACAATTTATTTTCGACCTAAAATCGCAAAAAAACGCAAAGGCTATAGCCTTTGCATTTTTATGATTTTGGGTCGAATTTTTTTTCTCTCCAAAATGACGGGGGTTGTACAGGGGGACTCTAACGTACCCCTAGACCAACCCCCAAGGGTCAGTTCGTCCGAAAACCCGGTTTGTCTGCGAGGGAATGCAGTATGCCTAATAGCGCGCAATGTGTTCGGGCGAGGTGGCTTAGGGGCCTATTTTCTCACTAACGAAGTCCGGTATAGGACTCCTAGGACTTGCTATGTGTTTTTTGGTCCCAGAAGGAGGTAACCTGTGAGTTTGGTAGAAATCCGAGACAATTTATTTTCGACCGAAAATAGCAAAAACGCAAAGGCTATAGCCTTTGCATTTTTATGATTTTGGGTCGAATTTTTTCCTCTCCAAAATGACGGGGGTTGTACAGGGGGACTCTAACGTACCCCTAGACCAACCCCCAAGGGTCAGTTTGTCCGAAAACCCGGTTTGTCTGCGAGGGAATGCAGTATGCCTAATAGCGCGCAATGTGTTCGGGCGAGGTGGCTTAGGGGCCTATTTTCTCACTAACGAAGTCCGGTATAGGACTCCTAGGACTTGCTATGTGTTTTTTGGTCCCAGAAGGAGGTAACCTGTGAGTTTGGTCGAAATCCGAGACAATTTATTTTCGACCGAAAATCGCAAAAAACGCAAAGGCTATAGCCTTTGCATTTTTATGATTTTGGGTCGAATTTTTTTTTCTCTCCAAAATGACGGGGGTTGTACAGGGGGACTCTAACGTACCCCTAGACCAACCCCCAAGGGTCAGTTCGTCCGAAAACCCGGTTTGTCTGCGAGGCAATGCAGTATTCCTGATAGCGCGCAATGTGTGCGGGCGAGGTGGTTAAGGGGCCTAATTTCTCACTAACGAAGTCCGGTATAGGACTCCTAGGACTTGCTATGTGTTTTTTGGTCCCAGAAGGAGGTAACCTGTGAGTTTGGTCGAAATCCGAGACAATTTATTTTCGACCGAAAATCGCAAAAAACGCAAAGGCTATAGCCTTTGCATTTTTATGATTTTGGGTCGAATTTTTTTTTCTCTGAAAAATGACGGGGGTTGTACAGGGGTCTCTAACGTACCCCTAGACCAACCCCCAAGGGTCAGTTCGTCCGAAAACCCGGTTTGTCTGCGAGGGAATGCAGTATGCCTAATAGCGCGCAATGTGTTCGGGCGAGGTGGCTTAGGGGCCTATTTTCTCACTAACGAAGTCCGGTATAGGACTCCTAGGACTTGCTATGTGTTTTTTGGTCCCAGAAGGAGGTAACCTGTGAGTTTGGTCGAAATCCGAGACAATTTATTTTCGACCGAAAATAGCAAAAACGCAAAGGCTATAGCCTTTGCATTTTTATGATTTTGGGTCGAATTTTTTTTTCTCTCCAAAATGACGGGGGTTGTACAGGGGGACTCTTACGTACCCCTAGACCAACCCCCAAGGGTCAGTTCGTCCGAAAACCCGGTTTGTCTGCGAGGGAATGCAGTATGCCTAATAGCGCGCAATGTGTTCGGGCGAGGTGGCTTAGGGGCCTATTTTCTCACTAACGAAGTCCGGTATAGGACTCCTAGGACTTGCTATGTGTTTTTTGGTCCCAGAAGGAGGTAACCTGTGAGTTTGGTCGAAATCCGAGACAATTTATTTTCGACCGAAAATCGCAAAAAACGCAAAGGCTATAGCCTTTGCATTTTTATGATTTTGGGTCGATTTCTTGTTTTCTCCAAAATGACGGGGGTTGTACAGGGGGACTCTAACGTACCCCTAGACCAACCCCCAAGGGTCAGTTCGTCCGAAAACCCGGTTTGTCTGCGAGGGAATGCAGTATTCCTAATAGCGCGCAATGTGTTTGCGCGAGGAGGGTTAGGCGCCTATTTTCTCACTAACGAAGTCCGGTATAGGACTCCTAGGACTTGCTATGTGTTTTTTGGTCCCAGAAGGAGGTAACCTGTGAGTTTGGTCGAAATCCGAGACAATTTATTTTCGACCGAAAATCGCAAAAAACGCAAAGGCTATAGCCTTTGCATTTTTATGATTTTGGGTCGAATTTTTTTTTCTCTCCAAAATGACGGGGGTTGTACAGGGGGACTCTAACGTACCCCTAGACCAACCCCCAAGGGTCAGTTCGTCCGAAAACCCGGTTTGTCTGCGAGGGAATGCAGTATTCCTAATAGCGCGCAATGTGTTCGGGCGAGGTGGCTTAGGGGCCTATTTTCTCACTAACGAAGTCCGGTATAGGACTCCTAGGACTTGCTATGTGTTTTTTGGTCCCAGAAGGAGGTAACCTGTGAGTTTGGTCGAAATCCGAGACAATTTATTTTCGACCGAAAATCGCAAAAAACGCAAAGGCTATAGCCTTTGCATTTTTATGATTTTGGGTCGAATTTTTTTTCTCTTCAAAATGACGGGGATTCTACAGGGGGACTCTAACGTACCCCTAGACCAACCCCTAAGGGTCAGTTCGTCCGAAAACCCGGTTCGTCTGCGAGGGAATGCAGTATGCCTAATAGCGCGCAATGTGTTCGGGCGAGGTGGCTTAGGGGCCTATTTTCTCACTAACGAAGTCCGGTATAGGACTCCTAGGACTTGCTATGTGTTTTTTGGTCCCAGAAGGAGGTAACCTGTGAGTTTGGTCGAAATCCGAGACAATTTATTTTCGACCGAAAATAGCAAAAACGCAAAGGCTATACCCTTGCATTTTTTACGATTTTCGGCCCCAAACGAATTTCCTCCAAAATGGTGGGGGTTGTACAGGGGGACTCTAACGTACCCCTAGACCAACCCCCAAGGGTCAGTTCGTCCGAAAACCCGGTTTGTCTGCGAGGGAATGCAGTATGCCTGATAGCGCGCAATGTGTTCGGGCGAGGTGGCTTAGGGGCCTATTTTCTCACTAACGAAGTCCGGTATAGGACTCCTAGGACTTGCTATGTGTTTTTTGGTCCCAGAAGGAGGTAACCTGTGAGTTTGGTCGAAATCCGAGACAATTTATTTTCGACCGAAAATCGCAAAAAACGCCTTTGCATTTTTATGATTTTCGGCTGAAAATTAATATTCTCCGAAATGACAGGGGTTGTGCAGGGAGACTCTAACGTACCCCTAGTCCAACCTCCAAGGGTCAGTTCGTCCGAAAGCCCGGTTGGTTTGCGAGGAAATGCAGTATTCCTGATAGCGCACAATGTGTTCGGGCGTGGTGGCTTAGGGGCCTATTTTCTCACTAACGAAGTCCGTTATAGGACTCCTAGGACTTGCTATGTGTTTTTTAGTGCCAGAAGAGGGTAACCTGTAAGTTTGGTCGAAATCGGAGACAATGTTCCTTCGGCCGAAAATCGCAAAAACGCAAAGGCTGGGACTAAAAAACACGTTGCAAGTTCAAGGAGCCCGGTACCCGAACTCGTTTGGAAGAAAATGATTTTGCCTTGCTGAGAGAGGCAGAAAGACGTCGTGCGTTTGTCGATCAGAGCGAGAAACCTTTTCCCTTTTCCTTGCATTTCCAGTGTCCCCAGTTCGGCTCCTCCTCCTCCTCTCAAGGAGTCGAACCAGTCAACTCTATCTGGGAAGTGCCATCCATTGCGCAACCCTTTTTGTTCTCGGATGATAAAAAAAGGAACCTTTCTAGTCCCGAGTCAACGCCGCTATATATACAGTCAGGCGAACAAAAATTGCTGCCCGTAGTTTGCAATACGCGTGAAAAAGTTCCATTTCCCCGGGCACTGTTTTCCTTATACTGCTCTCTCGCTTGTAACTTGAGGAATGCCTAGGCGGCGCCAGAGATAGTATGGACCGTGGAGAGGAGGGCAAAAATACAAGCGGGCATGGTGCGAGCAGGGGTAAGCTCAGGGCGCTGATGGTCGAGAGCGGGCGGCCGCCCAGCCACCCCGCCCCGCCTCATACCGCGCGGGGAAGAACAAGCAAAGTTTTCACGCGCGAGTTTCCCTCTTTCACTCCCTTTCCTCGTCGTATCCGCGCGGACTCCAATGTATCCCTTCCATCGGCCGCACCGGGAAGGGCGGGGTTAAGCGGGGGCGTGGAGGGGGCGTGGTGGGGGCGATGTGGGGGAGGGGTGGGGGCGGGAAATAGACGCTCTCACCTTTTAACCCCCCCGCACACCCATCTTACTAAACCACGGAAACCACTTAGCCTCCACAGACTGGCCGCGTCTTCCTGGCGCACACTTCTTTGCGGAGTTGTCGTCCGATGACATTAAATATGATACGGAGACCATCCAAACGGTCCGACCGGGCCCCCCTCCCAGCCCTGCAGGCGCAGCGCAGTGGTGCTGCGTTCCACCGGCTCATTTGCATCCGCCTCTCAATCAACTAATGATGATGGCCTCGTGGCCCCGGGCCTATCTTCGGCGTGAGGCGCGTTGTGCGGGCGGTGTGCGGGGTTCCTTTGGTAGACAAACTCAAACCTCGACCGAATTATCAAACTTTTCGGCCTTTCGTCCCGCCTTCTCCCCGCCCCCGACACAGCCCGACCCTTTCCTGGTGCTCATCGTTTGTCCGACCTCTTTTTGTCCGACATGGACGAATTTCTGCCGCCCGTGATACGGTCAAAAATTTTGTCCGACCTCGTTTTGTCTGACACTTAAAAAAATTCCAACTAAAGCAAGAAAGCTTGAGAATAAAAATTACAAATGAAGTAGGTGGGAATTGAAATCCAGTCGGACAACCGATGTTGACTCCGTTCTGCCTGTGCTCGTGGCGGTGTACACGGGTCAGACAAAACGCGAAGGTCGGACAAAAGAAAGCGGGTTGGTAAAAACTAGTTCGAATAAAATTATTGAGCCTATTACGAGCGGCAGGGTATGCAGCTGTGAACAGATCGCTCTTTGTTCTCGAGTGTGGGCCTTTGTGGCAGATGAAACAGCCGGACACGGCAACAGGCCGTCTTCACTTTACGGGGTGGGGCGCACCCCTGTTCTCTCCTCCGCCCTCTCCCCTCCCTCTCCTCTCCCCCATGCCGTCACGCCTCACTTCCTCAGCATTGGCCGAGCGATTAACTGGAGACTGAGTGATCGACCCGATTACCTGCAGTCACTCTGCGAGAATTTCTTCATTATCTGACCATAATTACACCCGTGCGTACGTAGCGCTCTCCTGTGTGTGGTTTTACATAATTCATGTAGCTCATTCGTTCCGCAAACCCTGCATTCCTCTCCCCTTCTCTCTATCTCTCCCCTGCCCAGGTCGGGTAGACCGGTACACCCCGAGCCTCCAGACTCAGACTCTATTCCCTTGCTCGCATGCTTGGCCTTCCGGCTAGAAAGTTGAAAGAGGGCGCTGTGGATGCAAGCGACTTAGGCATCAACACGCACACACACACACACACACACACACACACACGCGCGCGCGCGCGCGCGACAGCTTCCCATGTTCAACCTGCTCATCCCACGGTCCCAGAGCGTCCCAGAGTCACAGCGATTATACAAGGAGAGATACGGAATGCAAGGGCGAAAAAATCTTGCCGTCTAATGGCAACGCACACGCTCGCGCACACATTCACAATAACACACACGCACACACAGCCGTGATCAAACATCAAAGGACACACCGCCGCGCACCGCAGCCGCAGGCGCTGCGGGCGCGGGTCGGGGCCGGGCGGCGCGAGGAGCGGCGGAGCGCCTGATGCTTAGGCAGCCGGCGCACACCCATGTCGGGCGGGCGTGCATCTCGCGAGTCGCAGGCGCTCCGCTGCCTCGAGCGGGGCAGCGAAGCTGGGGCTGGGCGAAGTTGGGGCAGGGCGGGTTGGGGCGGGGCGGAGCAATGTAGAAAGGGTGCGGCACCCTGGCTGAGACATGCGACACGAGGGCGCTGCTCCGCACGGCAGGGGTGCAGCAGCACTACAGCAGTACTACAGCACAGCATCAGCACTACAGCAGGGTCGATAGCGCACAGCACACGAGTGAGCTTATCCCGAGTTTCCGTCAGTGTCTGCACCCCTGCCTCCCTCCCCCGACCCTCAGCCGCCGACATTTTCTTCCCTTTTCTGCCTCTCCTTGATGTTGTTTCCTTGTTTCGCAGAGAGAACAAAGCAGCAGCTCAGCGGTGCGGCGGCAGCAACAGCAGCAGTAGCAGGGAACGCCCGACGAACGCCCGGAGGAACGCCTTAGCAGGGCGAGCGCGAGTCGACATCGACCGGGCCTTACAGAGCAATAATCTGCGTGCTGAAGGGGGCCGTGGCGGGGCGGGGCGGGGCGGGGCGGGGCGTGGTCATGTGCCCTCTGCGCCAGCACTGCCCGGCGCGGCGCTGAGAGTGCTCCCACACTCTTCCAGCACCACACTCCTCCTCCACGCCCCCAAACTACTCCTCACATGGGGACGGACCCTTGTTTACACGGCGAAAGTAGCAGTGTTTGCATTTCGTGTGGCGGGGCGGGGTGGGGCGGGGAAGCGCCGGCACTCCGTTCTCAGGAAACAACAGGGCCTATCGCTGCGGCACAAATTGCGAAACGTTTACAGACGCATTTAATTAGGACGGCGGTACGGTACGGCTGCGGGTCCGCCAAGAACGCATCGGAGAGGGGCGGGTGAGAGGGTGGTAGTTCGGAAGAGAGAGGGGTGAGAGAGAGAGAGAGAGGGAGAGAGAGAGAGAGAGAGAGAGAGAGAGAGAGAGAGAGAGAGAGAGAGAGAGAGAGAGAGGGAGAGGGAGAGAGACAGACAGACAGACAGACAGACAGAAAGACAGACAGCAGACAGAGTGGGGGAAAGAGAGGGAGGGAGGGAGGGAGAGAGAGGGTGGGAGGGAAGGGAAGGGACGCGCGTCTCGCCCGCACCGCGCCTCGACGGGTTGCACGCTTGGTCACGCCACGGGGCGCGCAGCATAAGCTGAACGGTAGCTGGGCCGCGGGTGGTGGTGGGCGGGGAGAGCCCTCATGCCCGGAGGGCGGCTGGGTTGAAGGCTAAAGTTTGTAATTAAGCACAGCAAGGTAGCAGGTAGCGGAGCCAGCTGCCGCCCCGCCGCGCTGGCCAGGTGTCGGACTTCCGAGAATCAGCACCGCCACCCGGCCTCAAAAGTGGCGCCTCCAAGGTGGGCGCTTCATTACCTGCCGTCGAGTCGATAACGTCTTATTATTTTTAGGACCCGTTATTATTAGGGTGCCTATTGCTCACGTTCGTGAGTTATTTATTGCTTTTCATGTTTTTTAGTGAATGGTTGAAATTGTTTTTCTCTGCACCCAGACAATCGTTTCTTTAAAAAGTTTCTATATAAATTTTTATTTTAATTCAAAACATACTTCTCTAAACTAAATAAAACCACGTATTCGATCTGAAAAAAATTGCTTGCACCAAAGAAAAATGTTTGATTCGAAACAAATATTTCTATGTACCTATATTGAGGAAATTATTGCTTTGAATGAAAACAGGCTGTGTTCTTTCAAAAAATATAGGTTTCCCTGAGTGTGCTTTCGTTCATTTTCCGATGTGTGACGTGTCGTAATTATTGCAGTGGTGGCAAGCGAAGCTCTATTCCTGCAGTATAGGCTGGAAGTGTACTACTTGGTAGTGAGTCTGTCTGTCACTCGGCAGGAGCAAATAAGGCGACACAGCTAGCATGACCGCGGCCGGTGTGGTGCCCCCCCCCCCCCCACCCCCAAACAGCATCCCTCCCCCTCCGCCCTGGCGGTGCGACCTGCCGCCGCAATAACCACCGGCAGCAGCAGTAGCAGACTGGTAATGAACTGAAGCCAGCGGGAGCTGCTCAGCTCGACTAGCAGGCGGGGGGGGGGGGGGGGGGGGGACAGTCTCCAGGTACCTAACGAAGCTAACTTCACTTTAATGCGCTTCAAGCAGCCTAGCGCCCCAGCCAGGCCCGGGGGAGGGGAGCGCGAGAGCGCTGCTAATGTGGGCGCCGTCGCGGGGAGCGCAGCGGTATCAATGCGTTCGTCAGCGATGAGGAGTGCATCACCGAGCTGGCACACGCGTGTGCGGCGAAGCACGTCGTGCTGGCGTGTTTGAAACACCACTGCGCGCCCCGCCCTGGCACGGAACAAGGACGACAGCGCGCGGCTGGGAGCGGAGAGTAAATACGGGGTATAAATGCCCGGGAGGGGTGCGGGGTGTAGTGGTGCGGGGAGGGGATGGGCGCGGGGCGGGCAGACTATGGGACGGAGAGGGTTCCTCTCCGATCCACACGCTGCGCCCCGCCCCGCCCCGCCCCACCGCGCCGGACGGCTAAGCGGTTTAAGCGCGCTGCTGTCACAGGGGCCGCGCCCAAATCCACAGGAAAAGATGTCGTTCCTCCCTCCTATCCTTGCCGTGCCCCACAAAAGTGCCTGTTCTAGGTTCCAATGGTAAACTTTGTGTCCTCCGGCGACAAAAAAAAAGTGTGCAACAATTAGTCGGGATAGAGTGCGCGGGGAATATTTATATGTCTTGGTGGACTAGTCCAACACATAATGTCCCGTGTCCCGTTCGAGCAGATACGTGGGCTTTTCAAACGACTTTCTCGTATCACGGGACCGCTCCCCCTGGCCCGACCTCACGGCAAGGGAGCGGAGCCCGATCCCCCTGGTGGAAAGGAAAGGGGAGCGCAGGGCGAACGGCTCGAGACGCAGGAGTGATCCATCAGAACGGAGGGAGTTCGCCATCCGCTCACCATTCGCGCGATTAGTCATCATACCACAGAGAGTGGGGCGGAGAGGGACGCGGTCGACGTGAGGGAGCGCTTTACCCTGTCCCACCGCCGCCGCCGCGCCAGTTCAACCGCACGAAATACCTTCCCCTTCCGCGCCGGGGCCGGGCCGGGCCGCGCCGCGCCGCTCGTAACTTTGTCGGTCGGGTCCGCCGTGCCCCGCCGGGTCTGCTGGGGAACAGCTTTTCGCTCAACGTCGATGTAAAAGGACCCCAGCGACTCATATCGGCTCGACAGCTCGTGGTTAGGAAAGAGGGGAGAGGGGGGGGGGAGGACGTCTGATGGAACGGCAGCGTGTGAGCCAGCAAGGCTAACACCTCAGACAACTGCATCTCCTAATCTCTCCCTCTCGCTCCATTCTTGCCCGCCTTTATTTTCGAAAGCCGACAGTAGCAGCTGCAGTAGACAACGGGAGCACAAGTTTCTCGGGGCTGGGGCCCCGCCATCGCCTTGACAACAGCACTCCGCGGCGCGGCGGACCGGGCTGCACTGCCAGGTATACACACAAACAACATCCTCCTCCACACAAAGGTGTCGTCTCAGCGCCGCCGTCCGGACTGAGAAAACAACAACAGCGCAATAATGGCCGGTTAAGCAGCAGCAGAAAACGATGTCTGCTTTTCCAGATGAAATTGTGGAACTTCGGATGGATTTGAACGCATCGCACACCGCGCGAGTCTCAATTAATATTCTAGGAAAGTGTCTGATGAATAGTCAAGCATCGCCTGACTTTTTTGAGGAAAATTAAACTATGTACATACACGAATTCGCGAAACTCGAAAATCAAGAACGACAGTTTCGGGGCTGTGTCTCGCGGCCGGTATCCGTTGATCCGCGTCCTCCGCCTGGACCGGTCTTCGTGGGTCCGGTGCAGCTACACGAGCTACACGGACAAGGCTCTCGTGTACCGCTCGCTCTCAGCGCCACCTTTGTCCGCTGTTTACCTCTGTAGGGTGGGGCGGGGTGGGCGAGTGGAGCGGAGCGGGTCAGCGAGATTTCGTCAAGTGCTGCGCAAATACTCGCTGCAAAGTGTGCAGGCAGGCGGGCTGGGCTAGCGAGACAGCAGGGGTCTCTCCCGTGCGCAATGGGCGTGCTAAGAAAATACTCCCCCCTTCACCCTCTACAACTCACACATCTTTTAACGCTCCCATCTATTCGTTGCTTTCACTCGCGCACGCCGTGTCTCTCTCTGCCTGTATAGCCACATCTCCCGCCGGCCTCGTAGCCGCTTCCACTTCCCCATCTAACGACCATACAGACTTTTGCTTTCAGTTGACTGACTGAAACCCATGACGAAGCAGCCAAGCAGCGAGCCAAATCATATAGGCCGGGCTCAGCCGGCCGGGGCCGCGCTCCGCTCCGCTCCCGCGGCCAATGGTGGCAGAAACGAAGCACAGACAAAAATCGGCGTAAACTTTGCTCCTTCCAGACGAGAGACTTCTTCCATGCTCAGAAAGTTATGAAAGGGTTTCTCTCTCGCTCGCCCTACCCCACTCCCTCTCTCTCTTCCTACGCCCCTTTTCTCCCAAACCTCTCTTGGCGGGGCGCAGCAGTGCACATGCCCAGCACTCTAATAGAGGCCCGATACCGGACTTCATTTGGTAGAAAATCAGAGAATAAAGTATTTTTAGTCCTGTGACGTCCTGTGACGTCTGGGGGAGTCCCATTTCGAAAAAGTCCTGGGACGTCGCAGGACGTTCCAGGACGGGGACGTTTCAGGACGGCCCAGGACGTTCGACGACTTGGACGTTTCGGGACGTCCCAGGACTTTCCAGGACTACAAATAATTTTTTTGTTGTTTTCTCCCAAAAGAAGTCTCTTATTGGGCTTTTTGGACTTGCTACTTTCTTTTTAGACCCACAAGAATGTGTCCTGTAAGTTTGGTCAAAATCGGAGACAATTTTCCGCTGAAAAATCGAAAGGATATACATAGCCTTTGGATTTTTGCGATTTTCGGCCAAAAAAAGTTCTCTGTGATTTTGACAAAACATACAGGGCACACGCCCAGCACTCCACTAGAGGCCAACCTAGCCCTATCACGCCACGCCGCCTCTCTGAGGCTGTCGCTTTTATTTGCAGCCCGGCCTGGGCACCGAGTTGCAGGTGGCCAGCTGCAGTAGCAGATGTCCTGCTGTCATATACGCACCTGCTGCACCTCCATCCTGCTGCTGCGTCCTGCCACAGAACTCGCACACACTGCAGCTGCTGTGTCCGGGCAGCAGTGTGAAGCGTGGCGACTCTTATTTCTTTATAGCGGGCATCAAAGGGCATCAAAGGCCCCATTGAGCCGCGACCGGCAGTGTGCGGTCTGGTCCAGTCCGGTCCTCCACACAAGCCCCGCCCCGCCCGCGGCGCCCCGCCCGCGGCGCCCCGCCACCCCCTCAGCCGGCTGCTACACGCCCGTCGTGATTAATAGTGCAGCTGTCCGCCCGGCATGATGAAAACATTGTGCAGCCAGCCGGGCTGCAGCCGCAGGGAGGGATGGAGGGATCTCTGGGCACCCCGCCCCGTCCTGGCACGCCCCGCCTCGCCCCGCCACGCCCCGCCCCGCCACGCCCAACCTTAGCCCCCGGCCTGCTGGCCCCGCGCACAGGCCTTCCCTCTGCTGCTGCCTTCCTAACCAATTTCATGCTCCTTTCCTAAGTCCATTATTCCTCTAGCCGCCAACACTAGGGCAAGACAGCGAGAAGATGTGAAAGACTGAGGAGGTAGGGGAGGGCCGCGAAAAGGCAGAGAGAGAGAGAGAGAGGGGGGGGGGGGGAGTCTCAGAAGGATGATAAAAGAAGCAAGACAGGGACGGATAAAAAGTGGGGTAGGAGAGCCTGCAGCGTGCAGGCGGGCGCCGGCGGAAGCGCGGAGTGGATGCGGTGGATGCGGCCGGGATGGTGCGGCCCTGCGCGCCGACGGGGAGCAGACACCTGCTCCTGCTCTCCCTGTTCAGGGCGCGACGCAGCCAGAGTGGAGAGAACACGCGAGAGCACGCGAGCGGCTCGCCCCCGCTGAAAGACACAACGCAGCCCAGCTGCGGCCGCTTGCTGACGCTCCACCCCGCCCCGCCCCACCCTGCCCCGCTCTGCCCTCCCTCTTTAGCAATGGCTTTAGTATTATTCCGCCACGACGTGTCAGGCCCAGCCCCACCCCTTCCCCCTAACCGACCCTCTGATCTCTGTCACTTTACTTCTGAAATGATTAAATTTCCAGTTCTCGACATGATGAATGGGCGGATGGACATGGACTATGCTCTGTAATTGTATTGAAATTAATTATCGCTGCCGGCTGCCCGGGTGGGGGCCGGGCCCAGCCGGGCCGGGGAAGCTGGGGGGAAGGGAGGCGCTGCGAATCCGATTTGGGCCTCGACAACTGGATACAGTGCGGAGCGCCAAACAGGCAGCAAGAAGGCTCGGCTGCTACCCGTGCCGTGCCGGGCCACTACTCAGGTTATGCCCCTGCCAGCCAAATAAGACCCCAGCGGCAGCAGGAGGAATCAGGGCACAGGAGGAATGCGCTGCTGGATGAAAATGTGGTGATTGGTGGGCTGCAGTACCCGGCCTTGGTGCAGGAGGAGTCTAATGCACCCCTAGACCAACCCCTGACCGATGGTTTGAACGTAAAACGGGATTTACGGCGAAAAATATGCTACGATACGACGCAGAGGGAAGGGCGCCTGCAAAAGCGATTTATTCCCGACCGAGGTCCGGTATCGGGCCCCTTGCCCTTGCCACATGATTTTTTGACCAAGAAGTTGGTACCCTGTATGTTTTGTCGAAATCACAGAGAACTTTTTTTTGGCCGAAAATCGCAAAAATCCAAAGGCTATGTGTGTCCTTTTGTTTTCTCAGCAGAAAATTGTCTCCGATTTAACCAAACTCACAGGACACCTTCTTGTAGGTCTAAAAAGAAAGTAGCAAGTCCAAAAAACCACTAAGAGACCTCGGGAGAAAACAAAAAATAAATTATTTTTAGTCCTGGGCCGTCCTAGGACGTCCTGAAATGTCCTAGTCCTGGAACGTCCTTGGGCGCCCTAAAACGTCCCAGTACTCGAACGTCCTGGGGCGTCACAAAACGTCCCAGTCCTAAAACGTCCTGGGGCGTCCCAGAACGTCTCGGACACCCTATGGGGTCGACGCCAGAGGCGCAGTGGCCTCCAAAATGTGGTTATCCTGCGCGGGCACCTAGAGCACACTTGCAGAACCTCCCTCCTCCTCCTCCCCTCCCCCTTCCACTTTTCCCCTCCCCACCCGGAGATAAAATAAGTGCCAGTAAGTATCATTTACATAAATGCTAAGCCAAGCATTGGGTCACTTATTTAAAAAGACATAGTGATGAATGTTGTTACAGAGGGCACTAACTTTAAATACAATTAAGACATTCACAATGACCCACAACCTTGAAATGGTGAGGCGAATCTATTTTGAAATGATTTATAGCTTTTTGAAATAGAATTGAAACACTCTAAAACCTCTGTAGCATTTTAATGATTAAATGAATTTGTTTTGATGATATTTCAATGTTTTAGAAAGACTGATTTAGTGCAAACACTCTCAGCATAATTGTTGTATTACAAGTACCACTTCTCACCTAAATCCAATATTCAGTATCGCCCCTTGTGTTTGTGGGAGTAAAATTTCTAGAAACTAATCATTTTTTAAAAACAAATTTACTCCGTACCATTACTTTTATAGAGCAGCTTTCCTCTCATTCAAATTCATAGCCAAAACGGGTCAAGCAGTATGTTTGGTTTAATACATAAGATAACTTGATACGAAATCGTATCACTGGGAAGAACAGCAAGGATTCGGAACAAAATCCTACTAAATTTATCTGAATAATACCAATACTATTTACTTTTTCTAGTTGGGTTTAAAGGTTATAAGATTTTAATACTTTCACCACACTTTGATGTGTCTTCTTTAGTAGAATGAGACTCCAAATGTTTCTATTTAATATTTAAAAATTAATAACATTTTTTTTAATAACAAATGTCTCTTATCTCATGTCGAAAAGGAGCACATTTCTACTACAGCATCAATACCGTAATGGGGACAACAGTTTGGCTGGTAATTTGTGGCGGCTCAATAAGAAATTACAACACTTGGGTATCGAGCAAAGGTTTCAAACAAAATTTAATTAAATATAAGTAAATAATGTCAAAGCTAGTAACTCTCACTTATCAGATCAAGGTGTTATGTGATTTTAGTACTCAGACAAAAGTCTACTGTCTCCCAGACAGAACTGTGTGTACTCTATTGTAAACAACATTGTTTATGTTGTTAGGTTATGTCACTCACCCAAATAATAAGTTCCGAAGTGAGCTGAAGCGATCCTGGCTGTCATTTCAGCAATCCGTGACGTTCATTTCACAAATCCAGTACAAGCAAAGGTATTTTTGATGAGAATTTGAGGCACTTACCCTCCCCACCGCACCCCTCAGACGTGAACACACGACAATTCACTCGAACACACACTTCTACAAAATGACGACACTTGAAACTTCGTGAGACGACTACCACCACTCTAAAAACTATTTAAGACCGCATATTTCGTCGTACTGACGATTAAATTTCTAATTTTGATGTTGTAAACAGTCGAGGTGGACACCGCGGACACCGGGCTTGGCGGGTTCGCGCGCTGCCGCGGGCCGCTAGGTGGCGCTTGGTCCAAACAAAAAAAAAATTAACAAGAAAAAAAAATTACGTGATTTTTGAACCACTGCCCACCTAGAGCTACAAGCAGCGTCGATACCAATGACGCTACGCGGCCGGCCCAGCACTGGCCGGAGAGCAGGCGCACTCATGACACCGGGTTCGTTTCTTCGGTGACTGTGGCTTCTCGCGCAGCATGACTCCTAGTGGTCCGGCATCTGGTACCGTGGCGTCGTAGCCGTGCCGGCAGAGTGTCCGCGCGGAGAGTCGCAGGACGGAGGTTCGAATCTTACCAAAACATTTAATTTTTCTGAGGACAGCAATTTGGAGAGTGGAATTCAAGCCCCCCATTTCAACCGAGCTCCCTCGTGGAATAGCCGACGGTCTAGTGGTCTAGTGGTGCCGCGAAAACCGTGGGGTGTCTGTGAGACTCGGCACATGGGGCCTGGTTCAAACCCAGGTAGGTTCTTCACTGGTAGCGACAGCGGGTTGCCAGGAAGTTCCGTCCCATGCCCACGACTGGTGGTCGGTCGTGGGGTCATAAGTCCTAGAATCTGGCTCCAAAAATAGCTATTCCATGCTCTGGGGACAGGGCAGTTCGGTTAACCACCGTACGACTAAATCTGACAGTACGGGGATCAAATCTGTCGAATTGCGCGACAGGATCGCGGCCAGAAAAGCACCGGTTCCCATAAGAACACCGAAGTAGTTGGCTGCCACGGGGGGTAAAAGCCCTGTGCCTGGCGGGAACCGCAACCTCCTTCGGGAGGTTTACTGTCGCAAAAATTTTCCATGTTTTCACGCAACGTGCGTAATTTTTCAAGGTTTAGCTCGGCTCGGCTCGGCTCCGCCTAACGCGCGGATTCTCGCTGTAGCGCTTGTGACCCGTAGCGCTACCGAGCTGTAGCGCTTGTGACTCGTAGCGCTTGCGACCCGTAGCGTTAGCGAGCTGTAGCGCTTGTGACCTGTAGCGGTTGTGATCTGTAGCGCTTGTGACCTACGTCCGAAAAGTCTGGACAAATGTTATAGCGCTGAAATTAGTAGATTACGGAACACTACCGCTTTTTACGATTACTTCTGTACTTTAAGAGGAGAACCGGCTAGGACAGAGAGACAGACACTAGCGACTATCGGTCATTTTTTACGGACTGAGCCCCCCACTGCAGCTGCTGGTCGAGAATCAGGGACCAGTATCAGGCTCCTTGCACTTGCTACGTGCTTTTTAGACCAAGAGGAAGGTATCCTGCGAGTTTGGTCGAAATCGGATACAATTTGCACTCGACCGAAAATCGCAAAAACGCATAGGCTATAGCCATGGAATTTTGACGATTTGCGGTCGATTTTCCTTTTTCTCCAGAAAGACGGGGGTTGTGCAGGGGAACTCCTTGGTACCCCTACACAAACCCCCGAGCAGGGGCGTCAGAAGTGTCATTCGGGAGGGGTTGATAGCAATGATAGGAATGGCCATTTTTCGTAGGAGAAGAAGACTTCTGCGGCCGTTGGTAGCAGAGCGAAGGGGAAGGAAGAGGAGCGGAGGGGATGAGAGGGGGCGCGTAAAGCAACGCACCGAGCTAGCTGCATGGTAGTCCGGGCCGGGCCGCGTACGTAAGGGGCGGCAAAATGTGGGTTTTACCACGCTATCCCGTCGCGGACTTTACAGCTCTGGGCCGGGCCGGGCCGAGACAGGGTAGGGTACAGGAGCTCCAGGCCTGCAAGTGAAGAAGGAAGGAGGGGACGAACCGAGAGGCCCGATCTCTGACGATTCGTTTACCAGCCTTAATTTCGTACACACCTCATGCATCACGTTAGGATTGCAGGATCCCGTACAACCATAGTCACACATACATTTCTTGTAGGACTATGTTTATGAAACACGATTTGTTTTCTATTTTTCGGCCAGGTTATCCACACTGTGGAAACATTTTCACGTCACCTGCATGGTCAGTCACAGCAGGCGAGCGTGGGCGTGTGTGGAGGGAGGGTGAGGTAAACCAGAGCAACAGAGGGAGCTGAGACCTGCGGAAGGAGGGTCTCACACGGGTAGGTCGTGGATGGGCGGGTGGGGGGGGGTGGGGGGGGGGGGGGAGGCGAGCCTTTGCTGAGAGATTGAAAGCCTTCTAGAAGGGCTGCTCATTCCTCGTTTTTTTTTTTTGTTAACAGAGCAGCTCCTACGAGAAGAAAAAATGTGTCACGAGAAAAATCCTTGTCGTCGGCTGCTACAGAACACGGACAGCAGCGCGGGCGTGGCTGGTCCTGATGGCGGGGGAGGGGCCGCAACACCGCAACAGGGGACATGAGCGACATGACTCGAAATAAAGTGAACATATTAACCAGACGAGATGACCGCCGGCGCGACAAAGCGACAACACAAGATAGAGTCCAGCCCCACCGCACCGCGCAGCACTGCGCTGTTGCTGGTCAGCGGGTGGGGGTGGGTGGTGCAAACGCAAGCCCCCCCCCCCCCTTCCACGTCCGCCCCACTCCGCCCCGTTCCGTCTCCTGGACCGGAGACCCCATTGCCGAGCCGCAAGAGCTGCGCGCTGTGTTTCGAATGAGCAGTTCGAGGCAACCAGCGACCGATTCGCCTTTTCTGTTGAGCGGGCGCAGTGCCACGGGCGAGCTATGCGATGAAGGAGACTGATTGCTATTTGTTGGAAATGTTTTCGTAGTAACTGTTACGATTGATGGGGCGGCGTCGCCCACAACTCTGTGCAAACCATACAAGGACAATGCAAACCTCGATGCAAACACGGAAGCAACGGCTGCTTCCACTTCTTTTGACAATTGGAGTCAAGTATCGGACTTGATCTTGGTGTCGAGTTTCGTAGAGTTTCGAATTTGCTCGATGCTCGATGGACTCGTGTCATTTATACCCCGTGAAGCCCGCACTTCCATCCGCAGGATTATCTCCGGGGCGGGGTGCGGATCCGCTCTCGAGAGTACGCGGGGTTCGACGCGCTGCCGCCCTCAGCCACTTGCCGAAGTTTCATTGGTGTGAGCAGGCGCGGGTGATGGAGCGCCCCGCTGAGTGTGTGAGTGAGTGGGAGAGGGAGAGGGAGAGGGAGAGAGAGAGAGAGAGAGAGAGAGAGAGAGAGAGAGAGAGAGAGAGAGAGAGAGAGAGAGAGAGAGAGAGAGAGAGAAATGTGCATTGCATATGTGTTGGTGGTCTCGACTCCGACAAGACTCCGGCTGGAGCTGAGGAGCTGCGACGAGCTTGGCTTGGCTGCCCCGCAAATAGAACACTGTGACGCCCCAAGGCACCAGCTGCGGCGATACGACACGATATTCTCCGCGAGGAGCAAAGTAGCAGCGCCACCGATAACCGCGATAACCACGGGAAATACCGACGTACCGCAATGTCGGTACGACCCGTGCAAGAGACCACGGCTGGACCGGTGGTAGGCAGACCCGCAAAGCGTTTTATTTTGCACCCAGTATGGATACGGCTCTACGGCGTTTGCTTGGCGGGCGTGATAACCGTCGAGGCAGACACTGCTCCTTAACAATAATGGCAATTACATACCATAGAGAGGACACAGAAGAATGTCGAAACTGTACTTTTCGCCTTTGCAGTCTACTTTAAGCGTTCAGAAGTTCTGGACAGCCATCCTTGTCGTACCGGGGAACGCATCTGGTGCTAGGGGCGGTGCCGCGCCGCGCCGCGTCCCGCCCCGTCCCGCCAGGCTAAGCAGGCACGTTCCCAGAAGGCCCCCCCCCCTCTCCTCTGGGGAGGCTAAGGGTCGAAAAGCAGTGGGACATCAATTTGCGGATTTTTCGCTGGCATCGGCATTAAAGCGACCCTGTCCTGCACCCCTCCCTCCCTTTCCATACTTGTCACGGCGTTTGCCTGAGCTGGAATCACTTGTTCGACGCGCAAAGGAAAGCGAGGCGGACGGAGGAGGGAGGAGAGGGGGAGGGGCTGGATGAAAAATGGAACAGGAACATGGAAAAGTTTCCTGTGGAGCAGGTCTGTGGAGCTTCGCGGTATCTCTCTGATATGCGCGCGGTAGGAGCGAAGGCGCGAGGGCCAGTGTCTGGGGCCCTACATCCCCATCAATGAATTATCGGCTAAGTTATTGCCTGTTCCACCGTGTGTATTGCCCCCCCCCCCTCCCACACGCCCCGCCAAGTCTCGCGCCGCCGAGCTCATTTGGAGGCCGGCCAACTCACACAAATCCCGGG
This sequence comes from Frankliniella intonsa, assembly GCA_033675135.1. NCBI lineage: Eukaryota > Metazoa > Arthropoda > Insecta > Thysanoptera > Thripidae > Frankliniella > Frankliniella intonsa. The sequence continues at coordinate 5,137,227 of CM066253.1, forward strand.
CAAGTGGCTGCGAAAACTATCCCCTGGTCTGAATAAGGGGCTGTATATCAGGTCATGGGCAACAAGCTGGGGCCGAGCCGAGGCGTTCAGTTTGGAGCACCTACACGCGGGTACCTCGCGCGGTACAGTACCCGCCCGCATGCCCCGCGGGTGCTTGCGACCCAGATCTGTGAGCGCTTGCCAAAGCCTGGCCGGCGCGCACGGCGGATTTATTCGTATCGATATATTCACGGTGCTGGCCGGAATGGATTCCCTGTTACATGACTAGCAGGCTATCATTTTTTCCCATCCACGATATGTGATTCATATTTTCTTTCTATGTATCTTACAACGGTGAAGTATGAAAAAATGTATGAACACCAGAGAGACAAAGCACAGGAGTCGCACCGAGGGGGCCACCACTCTGTTTACTGTCGTACACAGGATTACAAGATTACACGGATTACAGGTGATTACATACCTGATTTTAGGTGGTAAATCGTAAAATTTTAGGATATTTTCCATATTTTGTGCATTTTGACGAGGGATTTCAGTGGGATTACACGTGGATTACAGGGTAACCTGTACACAGGGTTACAGAAGTGGTGGCCCCCTCGAGTCGCACTCGGTAAAATAACCGACATTCGCGCAGTCGCGCGAGGCAAATGTAGCAGCTGAGAACGTCAATAATTTTGATTCTAGACAAGGTTTCTACCTCATAGAAAGAGCCCAGGGCGTCTGATTGCGGCTGAGGAAGATAATTCTGCCACCAACGCCGGTGCGCCGCTCCGCGCCGCCTTCGGTCAACAGCAGGTAGATGCAGTTTGAGAGATAGTGTTCCAGCACCACAAGAGAAATTATTTCTATGCGGTTGGAGGTAATCTACGTCTAAAACCAACAGGAGCCGCGTCTCCCTCGGCGCGTTTGGAAAGGAACGAGCTCCCTACCTGAAAAATGGAAGTTACGATAGCATCTGCAGTCGCGGCGGGGCATGGGGAGGGGGAGGGCGGTAGGGAGAGGCCCGCCCGGTCTGCGCCGCTCCGAGGCCCGACCCGACCTCCCTCCAAGGCCATCCCTTTCACTCGCCCGCCACCACATTCTGGCCTGCTCTCGAGATGAGGTGAGGGTGTTAGTGTTTCAGCCTTTTAGTGGGAAGTCAGCCTTCTTTTTCTCGGGATACACTGTTATCTGTAGGCTCAACACCAAGTACATTGTAGCTGCTAACAGTGTGTCTGGGAGGCAAAAATTAAATATTTACCTGTGCATACTTTCTCACATGCAGGTCAACGTGTGCTAGTGACTGTAACTTTAACCTTTTTTTCCCGCTTGTTCCCGAAACCCTTAAACCCTATATATTTATTTTCTGTTTCTTTTCTTTCTGCGAGAGTGCGACTGCTTCTACTTTGCGCTTTCTATTGGCTCGGTCTGAAATGCCAAGTCGGAAAAGCATTGATGCACTTTTAGAGTCGGGCACTGGCCGATCTGGTCTGCCCACCCCGCCTCGCCCCACCCAGCTAGCACTGAGTCGAGTGGCTCCATAAAGGCGACGGCGAATAACTTTGTAGGGATTGGAGTGGCCTCTAAGGACAGACACGGTCTAAAAAACAGAGAAGGAAAGGGGGAAAAACTGACCCAATCATAAATGTCATGTCGTGCGGCAACTGGGAAAAAGTATAGACACAAGTATATTACTTTTGCACATGATTTGTTTTATTTTTGGCTTTTGGGAACAATATATCAATCTGGAGGACACGGTAATAAACGGACGAAAGTAAGGACTAGTGACCTTTACAACGGGACACGCTTCCGGTAGAGACAAGACGGATGTGCATCAAAAGTGAGGAGCTACGTCTTGCATTTGGCTCATGCAGCGGGTACGGACATTTGAGAATTAAATATCCAATAAACTTATAAATTTCTTGTACAATATGCTAAAGATATTGATATTTACTCGCGTCCCAACGCGTCGATTTATCGTTAACAAACCTTGCCGGAGGCATATTGAGCAGGAATGACCACACAAGACTGTCTGATAAATCTCAGTCGAAAATGGTCCGAACTCACAAAGTATCAATTAACACCAAAACAATCTTCTTGCTCGCAAGGAGACCCGTAATTAACGGTTACGCTCGACGGAGACTCCGAGCAGAGAAGTGACCACCGCCAACAACAGGCAGATAATAACAACGTACAGAAATCAAAACACAAAAAAAAATGGGCGAAAAAATATTGGTTGCACATGCTTCAATAACGCGATGCAACGGGCTTAAACGAGGCAAAATCGTTTGCAGGAACTCAGTTGACAAGGGAATGGCGCACTGTTTGCGGAGGGGGTATAATAAATTTAAGTCCAATATCTTTGTGATTTGTGAGCAATCTTTTTCCTTGTGGGTGACCCACATGACCTAGCACGAGAACTCGAATGAGCCCATGGCGATCGGAAAGGACAGTTATGAGCTGGATTTGATTTACTGCGCAGAGCGCGACGGCTGCATCTGCCAGCGTTCACGATATTTCTGCGAATTTGCTATTTGCCCTGCCATCGCATAAAATTCATATGAATAGTTTATTCCCTCGGCACAACACAAGGCACAAGAGATCCGGAAGAGGACTCGCCCTTACAGACTTAAAATACTTTTGAACACAATGTTTTACGTACTATGCTCTGAATCACATTATGCATTTGCGCTGTTGCACATATTTACACACTTTATAAATTTCACATGCACTGTTGTTGCACCCCGACTTGGAGGTATCATATAAATCTTCTATTTACAACATATAATGGTTTTTTTTCTTATGTACACTATTTCACAGATTCAATAACACATTGAAATGCTGGCTCCGTGGTTGCCGACGGCATTTTCTCAAGCAAGATTCTTTGATCCACAATGACAAAACAAGTTAGTGAAACAGGGACGCTTCCAGTTTTTGGCGGTAGAGGTCAGCAGGAGGCCCTGGCCGCGGCGAGCCAGGCCACCACGGCGAGCGCGCTGCTGGCCGAGCGGGCCGAGAGGGCGGCCGCGCGGCCCACCCCCGCGCCCCCACCGGGACGAGGCGTGGGCGCCGACGGTGGCCGGGAGCGCGTCGACGAGTAGAAGGAGGCCGTGCGGTTGGTGGGCACCGTCTCGTTGCAGTACGACTCGTCGCAGCAGGACGCGCACACCTGCAACAGCGCCCCGCGCAAAGACGCGCCGTTACACACACGACCAGAACACTATTGAAAGACAAAGGCGTGTCTTAACGCGACTACAAGAGTGTTGCTCAGTTATTCTCAATGATTGTTATTGAAAAGTCGTTAAAGAGGCCCTACGGATGTCAAAGATTGATGCTGTTGCAAAGGTATGGCGCATCAAATGACGCGTCGGAGGCGTTGGATCAGTGCGGCAGGGAGGGTCTAACGAGCTGGACGAGGCTGCGCGCGACCGCGCTGCGCTGTTCAGTGGAAGTTTGTACACAAACACGATGAGCCTACAGCACCGGAGCCGAACCGGATTCAGTTTTCCGCGCCGAGCCTGATTATGGCGCATGGGCCGCCCCGCCCCGCCACGCCCCACCCCGCCACGCCCCACCCCGCCCCACCCCGCCACGCCCTTCGTTTGAATCTATCCCTGGAAAACTTTGAACGCGGAAAGCGTGCGGGTCCAAACTCTTGTTTCCAGCTGGTTCGGATCCGGAAAAGAGAAGGCTGCTCCCCTGGCGGAGCGACTGCACGCGAGTTCTCTTCGCCTCCCCTACCGCGCCCCCCTCCTCGACCCACAGGGCGCTGGTTTATTGCGCTTTCCGCATCAGTCTGCACCCCGTTTAGGCGGCAGGTTAGGGGCTGCGGCGGGGGCAGAGGGTGGGGTGGGAGGTGCAGGGGGGGGGGGGGGCGAGCGCGCAGAGCAGGTTGGCGGAAGAGGCACCAGGGGAAAGCTATTTCCGGAGCGCAATCCAGTTTGCAGGCCGAGCCGCCGGGCCGTGTGTCTGTGGTGGGACAGCATGATGGTTGCGCCCCGCCCGCCCCACACCGCACGCGGTCGGACACAGTCCAGTGCACCAGGACGGAGCGCGCGAGCCTTTCACCGTATCGCCACTCGCAATTCGTTTTGAGTGTCGCTTACAAATAACCCCAACAAGCCGTGCCCGATCCAGCCGGTTTGTGCACGGCCTATGACCTGCAAACGCACTTCGCGTAGTGTGGGCAGCAATCTTCTTCCTCTTCTGTATCGCGTTCCAATGCGTGTGTCTGGCCGACAGGAGAGAGACAGATGCGAAGTGCAAGCCGTTTTTGGCTGGGTATAATTCAGGAGTCGTTCCTAACTCCCGGCGGCGCTCCCCACGCCACTCCTCAGTTTGTCATGTGCAAACATATTGGCGGAGCGGCGGCAGAGAACAGCCTGGCGGGGTGTAGTGGGGCGGGGCGGAGGAGGCAAAGCATACGGTGCAATAAAAATGACGACGACAACGACCGCAATTTGTGTTTCCATCTCTAGCCCCTCTTCCCCCTCACCCCAAAACTCGTCCAAACCTCTTCCACTTTTCCCTTTAAGAGCTGCAAGTAGCGCGCTACAGCAGTTCGACCTTTCGGTCGCTACCCCGTTCCCTCCTCCCTCATCGTCACTCTCGAAAGCCTTCCCCTTCGTTCTTCTGCTTTGCTTTTGGTCTTCCTCGGTTTTCCACTCACCCCTTCAACCCCTGCTACCTTTTTCTCCCCGCCCTCTTCCACTCCCCTCCTCCCCGCTCCCCGGTCCTCACTTCGAGCAGCGGCCCGCAACCTGCAGTGGACGGTGTGCTGCCGTACGTGCCGACCGGAGCAGCGGTACCGCTACACGTGTAAAGCCGTACGAGCTCAGCAAACCGGAGTACCTTCCAGCATAGGGAGATGAGCCAAGTCGGGGCGGGCGGGCCGCAGCCGATGGGCGAGCAGAACCCTAGGGAGGGGTGAATCACTTATAGCTGGAGTGTGCACTGCACATGTACGTGAGTACAGGAGTAGATCTGAGTCTGAGATTTCCAGGGGACAGTCGAATTTGTTTTCGAATAAACAAAACTTTTAACAAGTATGGCTAATATTAAAACATTTTGTCTGAAAATTGTCGCTGAGTACAAATGAGTATACAGTACAGTCTGATGAGTACATATGCGTACAAGAGCGATTCACCCCCCGTCAGAACCTCTAGCCCCACTCTACGACTCTGCGACAGTTTCCCTCTGGCCCTTCAGGCTTCTCCAGAGCCCTGCTGACGGGCCACACAAACAAACAAACAAACAAACAAACTCAGTCTGCCATCACTGTAATAATACAGCCAAAAAATGAGCAACTCACCCCGCATCCCTACCGCCGCACCCCGAAAAAAGCAATGGTCCATGTGTGTGGCAGCGATGGTAACAGTAAAAAGACGTTTATAATTTGCGAGAGGGGAAAAAAGGGAGTAAAAAGATATTAGCAGCTGTAATCAGAGAGGCGGGGAAGGTAATGGAACGGACACCAGAATGGGCGGCGGGATCGCCATATGCTATCGCGGTGTTTTAAATCAGGCCCCGCCCCGCCCAACGCCCTCCCCCCATCCCCCGGCGGACGCGCGACCGGACCGCAGCACCTCTTTTTGCAGCGCGCGGTGGTCTGCACCACGCCATCGCCGGCCCCGCCCCGTCCCTACCCTACGCGTCGCACCAAAACTTTTTCCGTTAATCAGAACGCTGGAGCCGATTGCCATTTTGCAGCGCGGCGCTCCCAACCAGTCCCGACAAGCACCAACGCCACGCCCGCCACAGCGCCTGCGGTCGTGCCGAGCACCTTGGGGATGGGGTAGGGTAGGGTAGGGTAGGGCCGCGCCCTGCAGGCCGGAGGTCACCGCGCCCCGTGGCCTCTCCTTCGCAGCCGCCACCCCAGCGCCGCCGCCGCCGGCTCGCTAACTTCCGGTCCTGCTGCGACCGGAAGACGTGGTGGATGCGAGCAAGCACACTTTATGGATTGCTTTCCGATATCGGCCGTACCCCTCCCGCCTGCTTCAAACATCCCTTGGATGCCGTATCCACGTCGGTCTCCCCTCTCCTTCTCCGGTGGCCGGACCGGGTCGGGCCACCCCTGGAATTTGTGTCGATTCCACACCGCGCAGCGCGGCCTCCCCGCTCTTCCAATCACAGCCTGGGGCCGGACCAACCCGCCAGAGACGTCGCAAGAGAGATTCGCGATGAGCGGGCCGACGGGGCGGGGCGGGGCGGGGCGGGGCGGGGCGGGGCGGGGCGAGGCGGGGCGGGGTGGGGCGGGGCGGGGCGGGGCGGGGCGGGGCGGGGCGGGGCGGGGCGGGGCGGGGAGGGTGGGATGAGTCGAGGGCCATCCAGTCCGGCGTTTGCGTTCGAGTCGCAGCAGAGGGACTGTAATGAATAAAGACGGGGCGCTCGCACGCGCGCAAACTTTGTCCGGCGTGTCTGTCGCCGGGACTGAAGCACGACGCACCGCCTGTCAGCGAGGGCAGGGAAGGGCGGGGCGGGCCGGGCCTGTTCCAGCCCGGGGCGGCATGGCGAGGCGTACTGCCTCTAACAGGAAACTGAATTGTCACTTGAGTGAAACACAGAGAGGTGTTTTAGTCTTACGAGCGCTCTCTTCAGCAGCATGCCTCGCCCCTCACGGCTCAACCGTTCGACGACCCGTGGGTTATTGCCACAACGCCCGCGGTGTTTTTCTGATGTCACGAAAAAAAAAATCGCGATCATCAGCCGAGTTCCGCTCAACTTTGAAGCTGCAGTCGTGTAGTTTTAGCAAGCGTGTACTCACGCTGGACATGTTTCCCAGGAAATAACGTAACCCCACCACAACAATATATATTTGGGACTCGACGTGTTCAATAAACTCAATTTGATTGGCACCTGCTGCGGCCATTCTGATCAGATGAAACGGGGAGGGGCAGACGGGCGCTAGCGCCGTTACCACTGAGGACCACCCCACCCAACCTTGCTCCGCCTCCCCTCCCCGCCCGCTGTCGCCCCAGGAGCAATACGTCGTCACAGAGAGACAGGGTCACTGCTAGGGAGGTTGATGGAGGAGCAGGAGGAGGAGGAGGAGGAGACGGGAGGGGAGAGGAGGGGATGTCCCGCAGCCGTCTCGTAATCAAATATCTAGTTTTACGAGGGCCCCGATCTCTTCGCAATCCTGTTTTGTGTCTTTATTCGCTCCGGCGGGAGGGATGAGGGATGACCCCCTCCTCTCCCCCACACCCCCCTCTGGCGTCCCAAGGCCCTCCCCTCCTCCCTCCTCCTCAAGTCCACAACAAACAAGGCGTGGAAGGCGCAGTAGTGGCGGCGACTCAGGCGGCGATGACACGCGGCAATAGGTACCGGGTGTTTCTTTAAATGCGTAACAGTGTTGCGGGATTGCATACTCTCCAGCGCTACAGGGGCCATGGCGCCATTCGGGCGAATGGAGTAGGCACACCCGCAACTCTGTTCTCATTCAAAGAAACACCCGATACAAGCCAAATGACGGGCCGCAACTCCAACTCGCCTTCTCTTCCGCAGCCCAGCCACTACCTGGCGGCCCCGGCCAGGCCGGCCCTCCGTAAGGGATAGGCTTCGCGTCGGTGCCCCCCATTCTCGCCGCCCTAGGCCCGCAGCCAGACCTCTCCCTCCTGACACCAAGGCTCTGCTCCACAGCGGCCCCGCCCGCCCCCACCCGGCCCCGGCCCCGCTGCGCCTCGAGGGACTTGTCATGCCGATCCCGGAAGGACGGGTAGGCTAGATGGGAGAAAATAGTAGGCCATTTTCTCCCTTTCACTACGTCCGAAACATTTCGCCGCGCTGTTCATATTCTTCTCACCTCGTTCCTCATTTTTTCACCCGTTCCGCAGTTTGCCCGCTGCGGCACCCCTACCCCAACCCCTACCTCACCACCATTCCTTCCTCGCCCCTCCGATCGACTTCGGGCGCATTACCAGTTAAAGCCCATAATATTATTATTATTGTTATAGGCGGCACAGCACAGTACGTGTCGGTGAAATTTACGAGACCCCTTTGTCCCGCCTTACGGCCTTTCAGCTCGGCAGCTCGAGGGAGGCGTGTTGGAGTAGTGGGGCGGGGTGGACCGCGAGCTGCCGGACACGCTCCTGCCACAATGGTGCGAATATTTCAACTGCTTGGTGAACGGCCATTTGCACAGGGTGTTGAAGACACACGCAGTCAAGTCTTAAACAACCAAACTGGCAGTGATTTCATCGCGACGTCCGCATCACTCACAAAGTCGGACACGTAAGGCGCATCAGTCACCTGCGTTTAAGCCAAATGTTTGACACTGGTCCTCACACCCAATCCGACAATCGCTGTCTGTCGTGTAGGGCGTTGTAAGATTGGACGCGGCTCTACCCTATCCTCACCCTGCCCCTGGCGGTCAGAGTGATGACGCTGTTGAGGACGGGCCGCGGGCGGGGCGGGCAGGGCGCTGCCCACATCACGGGCCAGTGGCCGTTGTGTCACAGGCAGCCCGTCCGCAACGTGACAGCGCCCCCTCCCTCCCCACCCCACCGACCATTTCTCCTCCGTCGGCCCCCAAGCCGCAATTCTCTAGCCCTACTTTACACCTGCCCCATCGCCAGCTCCCGCCGCATTGGGAGAATCTAGATGGATGGGCCTAGTAATATATAAGGCCCACTCTCAGGGGCCTTTCCGCCCCTCCACCCCCACCCCCTACCCCAAACACCATCAACCTACGCTGTTTGCCTATATAACCCTCAAGTCTCACAAGTGGTAAAATATAGAACAAGGAGGGGGGTAAAGAAAAAATAAAGATAAAAAGAAAATAACAGAATCCTCTACTTTGTCGACCATATTTCAATATACGAGGTTAAAGCTAAAAAAAAGTGGATAGGGCTTTCAGGCGGAGTAATGCCGCGTAAAAAATGGATTTCTAGCGAGGTAAGTGTTGCAAGCTTTCATCGCTGCCACACTGTTCCACTCGTCCGGCTTAGAAAGTAGAGGTACGTAATCCGTTAGTTTCTAAGTGAAAGGATAACCTCTCTGCGGCATCGGCAACGAGAAGGGGGGCCGCCGCCAGCAACCTCTCCATTTAGTCCAACTCCGTGCTCCCCAGCGCCTCGGGGCGGGCCCGGTCCGGCCAGCCTGGCTGCCTGCTGCAGGTCCAGGCTAGCCGTCTCCGTGGGGACCAGACCCCTTTCTCCTGCTCTTTCTGCCCATACATATCGCCTCTCTCTCTCTCTCTCTCTCTCTCTCTCTCTCTCTCTCTCTCTCTCTCTCTCTCTCTCTCTCCTCTCCGACAAGAGGAATGGAATCTATGGAGCATCGTTAGAGGGGCGCTTGTGAAAGATCAGGGAGCCGCAACGTGCGCGGGTGCGAGTGTGAGAGCGCGCGCGCGCGTATTTGTGAGTGAGTTTGTGAGTGAGTGTGTGTAACTGAGTGTAACTGAGGCGGTGTGTGTGTGTGTGGCCCAGTGTGGTCGTTTAAAGCCGCCTGCTTTGACCCGCTGCTCAGATATGTCAGCAGGCATGCGACAAGACGAGAGAGAGAGAGAGAGAGAGAGAGAGAGAGAGAGAGAGAGAGAGAGAGAGGGGGGGGGGGGGAGAGTGAGAATCTCTGTCGAAGCAATACGGGTCGCGAGTCCAGCAGCGCGGTGCGCTGTGCGATGCGAGGGCTAAGCAAAAGCACAGCACACACCACAGACTGGGACGCGATCGGATTTTTGATTAGATCGGCAATGCGGCAGTCGCGCGCGTCAGCGCAAAAAAAAAAAGGTGTGTATGACTAAAAACAGAGCGCGTGCGGGGCGCGCGCGACCGAATATCTCTTTCGTTGAAAGAGCGGCGACAGTCAGCTCCATTTGGGTTATCTAAGGACCCCAGCCCATCAACATATCTCACCCTCCCACAATGACCTGAGCCCCCGCCTCGCACCGCCCCGCCAACCGAAAACACATTACTTTTTCGCGGCTGTAAGGGGCTAAAGAGCCAAGGGGTCGCAACGGGCAACCTTGGGGTGTAGGGAAAGGGGAGGGGGAGGCGAGTCCCTATAGGCGCTGTGCGTCCAGCTGGGAGCGGGCGCGGCTACATCGACGGGTGCCTCACTTGGACCACTCAGTGTACGTACGGGTCTCTGGCCAGTCACTTTTCCAGTCACTTTCAGTAAAGGAGAAATAACAAAAACCAGTCGCAGAACTCGACTCTTAATTTCTTTTAGTCCAGTCTTTTCTACTTGCTCTTTGTACCGGCCTAAGGGCACAGGCAATGAACCCTTCGTGAATTTCGATGTACGAAATTTAACTTTTGCAGCCTTTCGTCCTGAATTTGTATAACCTCACAATACCATTAAAAAGCTAGAACTCCCCCTTTTTCTGTCTGGCTCTCGTCCGGCACATACGCCCACACACAACGGCGGCAAGACCTGGGGCGAATGGAAAAAAAAAGTGAAAAACCGCTGCACGACGGTGGCGCGGTGAGGTGCAGTGGGGTGGTGCGGGCCAACCCGGGCGAAAAAGCGGGCAGACCGTACCGGACCGACATTTTTGGCGACTCCGCTTGAGCTAATTAATTAGGGTAATTTAATGCTGCGACGCCGACTTGGCAATGGCGGGAGCCAAAGCTGCCCCCCTCCCCTTTTACCGACGCCACAGAGCTGGTCTCCTGCGTCCTACCGGTCGCTGCGCGGCGGGGCGCGGCCGGGCTGGGCGGGGCCAGGCACTAGGCGACCTTGGTTGGCGAGTGGGTGTGAAATAGCGATGACCGGGCCGCAGGCTCTCCCCCACACTTGGGGTGCCGGACAATCGCTCTTATCTGTGAGAGCGAGGCGGGGCGGGGTGCCTGCACGCGCGCACGTCCTGTATCGCCTTTCAGCCCCCCGCCATTAGCCGCGTGTTTGTCCGCAGTCGCTCGAGTTACGCGCAGCGCCGCCCCGACACGGCCGGACATGATGTAGTGCCTGCGTTTAGGAGTGGGCATAGCCGCTCCGCGTAGCGAATTAAACAATTTATACGAGATTCGAAACACGCATATGGGCAAGCTGAACTTCTAAGTTACGGTATTATTGAGTGCGAGGTGCCTCCCGATAAGAGAAAACACTAAATTTTTGAAAAAGGTCGCACAACTAGTTTGTCATCCAGCAATTTCACCCAAGCGCCCGAGGCTGCGAGGCAAGCCTCACCTAAGTGAAGCTGACCTCCGTCTTCCTTCACACACGCCGGCTTTTGCTCACACGGAGAGGCGGAGTCCCTACGAGATGAAAGGCTTGGGGAAGTGGCTAGTAGGTGAGGACGCGAAGCGGCACTTCCAGGACCGCAAAGGGTTTAGCAAAGTTGTTGCCCACACCATGCCGCCCGCTCTTAGTCCGGCTTGCGTCGCCATGTGTGATCTCGGTGTCACTACGAAAAAAAAAGGAGAGGGGGCGCTGTGAACGTGATGATGAGTAAAAGTAAAAGCTGTGCGAGGCTAGCTATAGCCGGGTCGGTGTGCGCACCAGCTGCCAGCCCTTGCACAGCACGCTCCTCCAGTCAAAGGCCCCAGTGCTCTGTGCGTGCGTGTGCGTGTGTGTGTGGCCGTCCTCGCCGCCTCTTCAGTTGCCTCTGAATGATATAGAGGCAAACCAGTGCGAGAGAGGAGAGATGGTGGTTGACGCCAGGCCTAGGCAGCGGCCGTGTAGTTGTGGGAGAGAGCAAACACCGAGGGACAGAGAGAGAGAGAGAGAGAGAGAGAGAGAGAGAGAGAGAGAGAGAGAGAGAGAGAGAAACATGACACAGCCCACCTCTTCATGTTCGGTGTCAACGTTTCGCCGTCTTATCCTTTCTATAGTGTCGAAAGCCGTGCCGGAGAACCAGTCACAGGATCCTACCAATAACATGCTGCCTGTTCACGAAACTTGTCGCTTAAATTGACTAATTCCAACTTGAACTCCAACGACTCTCTCCTCCTCACCTTGGTCGCGGCCTACTGCGTCACGGAGCTGCGAGACACTCTGGTGACGAAGGAGAGGGAAGTTCTGGGAGAGGAGACGAGGGAGGCGCGCAGAGGGGGAAGTTGTACCATGACTTGTCACGGGCCAACGGGGGCGCGGCGGTGTGAATGGAGCGATTCATGCCGAGGGCGGAGGGGGCGCGGCGGGGCGCGGCGGGGCGCGGCGGGGCGCGGCGGGGCGCGGCGGGGCGCGGCGGGGCGCGGCGGGGCGCGGCGGGGCGCGGCGGGGCGCGGCGGGGTGTCGCACAGCCCGGGGAGGGCGTGCGAGGCCGCTCTCGGGTCACGGGTCATATTCCCCGACTCACATCAATCATTTAACGGCCTGCCCCGCCGCGCCGAGCTCGGGGACATTTTGTCTCAATGTGGCGCCCTAGGAAGAAGGTAGGCGACGCGCAGGGCGACGCCGGCGACGCCCGGGGCGGAGGTCCCACTACCGCTGTAGGCCTTACATTTGTCTTTGTCTTTGCTAACGCTCGACTAACCCTCGAATAGCACTCGGCTTACACTCGCGACTAACACTTGTTTCTTTTCCAACGCTTCTCAGCTAATGTTCAACCAAAAAACAGAGTTAAAATCATCGCTCCACTTAACTAATAAGTATAAAACACAGAAAACACAAACGAGGAAATGAAGAGAAAAAACGTAAAGGAAACAGGCATCGAACACGCGAAAAAAAAACGTGAGTGACGACCAATATTGGGCATGGTGCGGAGGGGAAAGGAGGGGGAGCTCGATCGGTCCGGAAATGAGTAAGGGGTGCACCGCAGGGGGGGGGGGGGGCACTGCGCGATAAAAGTCTCACAGTGTTCTCAACATTTTCTACAGAATGGTAAGTACTTGTAGAATTTACAAAAATAAAAATATAAGCGGTAATTTTTTGAAAGTTCGACAGAATATTAGTGTGAGAAATTGAGGAAAGCGTTCGACAAAGATGAGTTGACCATCTCTCAAAGTATACATTTTGCAGTTGGACACATTATTCAGCAGTGTCAAGGCATTCACCGTTCTAGTAATTGTTTACAGTGCCCCTCCTCCCGCCGGATCCTGTTCTCTGCCGAGCTTTGCGCCATTTGGGAGTGCTGGGCGGTGCCATACCGGTCCGGTCCGGCCCGCCTGGGAGCTAGGGGATGTGGTCCCGCGATAAATATTGAGGAACAAACTTGTGACAGACAAGCGAAACCGGATAGCGCGGCGGCCGGGATGGGACGGGCCTGTCAGGCCGAGAGCGACCCGCCGCGCCCGGCCTGGCCCCGCCCCAGAGTGGAACGGATTGACGTAGCAGCCGGACATGGGCCGGGCGGAGCGGGGCAGGTCAGAGCCGCGCGTTCGACGGCACGTGTATTAGAGCGATACAGGCTCAGTGGCGCTCGCTGGCGCGGAAGAGCCGGCCACAGTCCAGCCAGCCCCGGCCCCGGCCCCGGCCCCGGCCCCGGCCCGCAAACAGCTTAGAGCCGCAGCGCGGCCACACCCCGAGCACAGTAGCCGAGCAGCCGAGCGCAGCTCTCATCTGGTCTCTATGGACACACTCTTATCTCTAACTCCTCTCTCATTTCCCCTTTATTCTCTGCCCCCCCCCCTCCTCTATCTCTATCTATCTCCCTCTCTCTGCTCCAACACGCGCGGACGCTCTTCACTGTAAATCGTCTCTCTTTTCCTGCCCGCCTTTCCTTTTTACGGCTCACTCTCGTCTGAATCATGATTTGCTCTCTCTCTCTCTCTCTCTCTCTCTCTCTCTCTCTCTCTCTCTCTCTCTCTCCAACCGCGGCGCTAACGCCTCCCAGATAGGTAGCCCACTGGGGCACACCTCCGCGGCACAGCGCGGCGCTCTCATAAAGTGTTTCGCGCGCATGGCGCAGGACGGACTGGCTGAGAGAGAGAGAGAGAGAGAGAGAGAGAGAGAGAGAGAGAGAGAGAGAGAGAGAGAGAGAGAGAGAGAGAGAGAGAGAGAAAAGAGGGAGAGAGAAGAGGCGTTTTTAGGAATCCTCGCAGCTTTTGAAGAGTTCTGGGAAATAAACGATAAACGATACGCCATTAAACTACAGCACAAAATTCTCTTCAGTGCTACGTGACAGAGGGATCGTGATTAACGTCAAGTCGCGCGTGACTGGATGTAAACGACGAACACGTGGCAGTGTTACGGGGGGTTCAGCTGGCGACACGTCGTTTTCCGTGCGAAAACAACGGAGTTTTTCAAATGGAAATAAAACGGAGCTAGTGCTCTTTCAAACAAAGTAAATTAGTTCACTGGTGTTTGCTATTTACCTCGTAATCAGTCACACGCAAACACCTAACTAATCCATGAGGCCGCTCCTTTGGGGCCAGCTTGTGGGAGCAGGGGAAGGGGGACTAGAGAAGTAGGGAGCATGGGTAAGGGGGCGCAGCGCCGGGTGTCAGCTGCGAGATCCAGTCGTCCGATACCCCCCCCCCCCTTCTCCCCAAAGAGCAAAGAGAGGGGGTGAGGAGGCAACAGAGAGGGAAGGGGGCCGGGAACAAGCTCGCCTCCCCTCCCACCCGCTCGGTAGGAGCACGAAGCGGAGGAAAGAGAAAGTGGACACGCGGCACCCTCCAAGTTTTCGTAGCAGACGAGGAAAACAATGAGAGAGAGGGAGAGGGAGAGGGAGAGGGAGAGGGAGAGGGGGAGAGAGAGAGAGAGAGAGAGAGAGAGAGAGAGAGAGAGAGAGAGAGAAGACGACGGGTACGTGACGTGTCCGCTGCGAGCCTACTCGTATGTGAGTGTGTGAGTGAGTGTGTGTAAGGGTGCGTGGTGAGAGGTCGCTGGCCGGGAGGAGAGCAGTGGAGTGTGCGGGCGGGCGCGACCGTCCATTACGACGCGGATTAGCATTCATTTCCATTCGACTTCAAAGGGAGGGCCTTCTTCTCCAGCGCGGAGGGGTGGGGCGGGGCGAGGCGATGCGGAGCCTCGAGGCGCTGCTCGGCCGCGTATGGAAAAAACAACAGACCGGCGACGAACGGGCGGCCTCGGCCGGCGGGCTGCCACCACGCGCCGGGGCCCCCGCCCCGCCCTCCCGCCAGAGGCACCTCTGCCCTCCACCTGTCACATTCCTGCGACCGCTTGGCCCGTTTACAGAAAAACAAGGGAGGAAGCCTGCAGCGCTGGAAAGAGAAGGGAAGGCAAACACAAACAAGAACGGAGGGCTGGCGGGCCGGCGCGGCGCCGCGGGAGGTTGACCGCGGGATTTTTATTCTTTTTGTTGCCTTCCCTCTTGCCCATAGTCCTCGTCTGCTTGTTTATTTTTTTAGCTCACGGGGGCGGACCCACATCTCCCAAATTTCTTGTACACCTGCATTTAGGATTTCAGGGTGATTTCCATCAGAAGTCACGTTTGGGGAAAAAAAAATGTGCGTATTTTTACGTACTTTCAGTGATTTTGGGGGGTTGGTTGTTTGTGGTGATTGCATTGAGATTTCACGAACCCCTGATCCTGATTTGAAATGTTGTGAGCCCATGAATTTTAACAGACTGTTCAAAACAAAACGAGTTATAGAGGCGTGGTGAAGCTTGGACCGAGGTGACCCATACGAAGTATTTTTTTCTGTTTCGTTACTGCATTACTGCTCTGTGGTTTTAAAGCGTTAGAACGCGTTATTATAACACTGTCAGTGTGTCTTTAGTAGAGGCCTGGCCCACAAACAAATTACTGCAAAAAGTTTAAACTTAAATTGGACCGCATTATTCTTTTAATTTTGTTACCTCAACTTGCGAAGAGAAAGGCCCCGTTCTCTCCTGATGAACTTGTCCACAGCGGCCGGGGGAGGGACGGGGACGGGGGGCAAGTAGGGGAGGGACGCGGAGGGGCTCATCATCATGCGAGGCGGGCCGGCCGGGCACAGCGGGAGGCAAGGCACTCGTGAGACAGGACCCCACCGGCGGGGCGCGGCGCGGAGGCTCCGCCTCACCTGCATCCTCATCCTCCGCCAGGACCGCCAGACCGACCCGCTGCACAGCTGGCTCCTCGGTGTGGAGTGCGTCCCACAACAAGCAGCCCCGCCCCGCCCCGGCCCGGCCGGCGCTGGATGCAGCCTCCTCACTTCATTATGCAGCCCCTCCACTACAGTCCGCCTCAACGACTCCTATTCCACTCCTAATCTCTGCCGCCTCATCTCGACCGCCAACCTCACCTCCGCCCCACCACGCCACGCCGTTGTCTGCACCCCCCCGCCTCCCCCAACACACAGTCATTAGCATGAGCGCGCGCGGGGCGGGGCGCCACACCTGTCTAGGCCACGCAGGCATGAGACATAAAAGCATGCAGTTTTGTTTGGATGCTGCCATCCACTCGCGTTGTGGTTGACTCAGACATCCTCGCAACATACGTAATTATGCGTAATAGTTGCAGCATTGCAGACGTAGTTTTAGATTTTTTTCAGAGTTTAATGCTTACTTGAGAGATGAGAATTTCGCTATAAATTTCCAGACTAGCTTTCTCTCAAGCCCGCTAGAGGGAGCGCAAGCGCTATTTTTATCCTTAACTTTCGGGACTCTGTCGGCTTCTTTTGACCGGGTGCCAATTAAACCATGAGAAAAGGGCCGCGTGGCCGGACCGCCGCCGCGTCGATCGGCTAGAAAGGCAAACGTTTACGTTGTGTGCCGGGCGCGGCGGCGCGGCGCTGATGGGCGCAGCTGAAATTAATTGATTTCCGCATCGCCTAAAGCAAACAAAATGAGCAGATAACGTCCGTGTTTACTTGCAGGTGCTGATGTGGTGGAGAGCATAAAGAGGAGGCGGGGGGAGCGGACGTGGTGCAGCGTGTGTGGCTCTGCGCGCGTGTGTGTGACGTGCGGATCGTAAGGCAGAACATGGCATAAGCAGAAAGGGCTGGTGGCACAGCTTGCAAAAAGGTTCTGGGCCGCCTTAGCCCACCCCGCCTCGCTCCGCCCACGCCAACATTCTGTGGAGGTGGTTCCATCCTGCCAGCCCAGGAGAAAGCTAGCTCGCAAAAAGAGTACCGCATATCGCTCAGCAGTGTGGCGGCGGCCTGGTACCCCCCCCCCCCCCCTCCCTGCCCCACCGCCGCTGGCACGGCCGCCAAGGTCACCTCTCAATTCCCCCCCCCCCCCCCCCCCCGGGCCCGGGTCAAATGATACTACACCCCGCGCCCAGTGGCACATCCTCGCGGCGAGATGAGTGTCACCAGGGATGATTTTACACCCAGCCGTCCTCTCCCTCCCCTGCATCCGCGCCCCCTTCACAGAGCCCTCCCTTTAGGAGAAACCGAAAGCAGGACGACCAAACCCTGCAGAGTTTCACTTCGTGTTGGCCGTGGAATTAGTTCGGTGCTCGTGGGTGGATCGCGGATGGCCGTGGCTGGGCGTGGCGTGACGAGGCGAAGCGTGGTAGCAAAGGCGTGGCGGGGCGTGGCGGGGCGTGGCGGGGCGTGGCGGGGCGTGGCGGGGTGCGGCGCCACGCGGGTGGTGCGTCACGGCTCCCCTGAGCAAACAATGCCTCCCTCTCTCTTCCCTTTCTCGCGTGGAAACATAAGCGTTCCTTAATGTCTGGGGACTCATCGCATTTCAAGAGAGAGAGAGAACTTCTCAAACGGTTACTGGGACGGCGCGCGGCGCGGCGGCGGCACTGAGACAGGGAGCTGGGGTAGGGGGGGGGGCGTGAGGGGTGCGGGCGGCGGGAGGGGAGAATAGGGCAGGCCAGGCCAGGCGAGGGAAAAGGGCTGCGCAGCGCCACAGCGGAAAAGGCAACGCGCTCTCGGTTCATGCTGCGTTTTATTTCCAGGGGCAGCGGACGCCAGTAGAATGCTTCCACTAGGAGAGCGCTCGGGACGTAGCGCTCACACTCAGCTGACACGAGAGCGCTCGCAGCGCTCGCAGTGTGCCTGAGCGGCGCGAACGTGAGCGGCGCGCCGTCACCACAGGTCGTTTGTTCAACAGTCATAAATCCCAGGGCAATATTCCAGGCGGGCTGGCTGATGCCGCGCCGAACTCTGCGCGCGTCCCCGCGCTGCACTGATCGCCTCTGCTCCCGCCCCGCCCCGCCCCGCCACGCCCCGCCTCGCCCCGCCACGCCCCGCCTCGCCCCGCCACGCCCCGCCACGTCGGCGGAGCAGCGCCGCGGCAGCGACGCCTCCATCGCGTTCGATCCCCATTGTGAGCTCCTAATTAATTTCGACTGCAATTAGAGCGCCAGGCTAGAGCCGCGCCTTCTCCCCCTGCACTACCCTAGCCCCCTTCTCTCTCTCTCTCTCTCTCTCTCTCTCTCTCTCTCTCTCTCTCTCTCTCTCTCCCTCTCTCTTTGTGTTTCGGCGCGCTCTGGAGTGACATCCCCACCCCACCCCACGGGACGCACAATGTCATACAGGGCCGCATACATTAACGAGTCACATTGCCGAGACCAGACCGTGAGGGTCTCCATTAATTTCCACCAGGGAATTAGAGTTCCGTCAGTAATCAAAGCGGCGCCTTTCATGTTTCCGCGCGGGTACCCTGCCCTGCGGTGCTCTCGCCCGGAGCAGCTGCGCACAAACGGCTGCTATGGTGTGTCACGTCACAAAAAAAAAAAGTTTACATGCTAACGCTACTGGGCGTTACAGAAAACACGTAACAATATTGCGTGTCGGCCTACGCGAGGGGCTATGTGATGTGTGTTAGCATCGCTACTATCCTAGTACAAATTCTAAAACTGTGATAGGGTGAAAGTACATATTGAGTACAAAGTTTTGGCGCATAGAACAAATTTTGATCGGCACTGGGCGGTGCGTGCTATTGACGGATCTCCAGGCGTTCTCCCTTGAGGCCGCCTGTGCGTAGGCAAGCCCGGCGTACAGGGCTGCGCTGCGGGACTGCCTACGCGGCAGGCGTTCTCCCATGAGGCCGCCTGTGCGTAGGCAAGCCCGGCGTACAGGGCTGCACTGCGGGACTGCCTACGCGGCAGGCGTTCTCCCATGAGGCCGCCTGTGCGTAGGCAAGCCCGGCGTACAGGACTGCGCTGTGGGTCTGCCTGCGTGGCCAGGCGTTCTCCAGGCATTTCATGTCGTGCCCCGGAGCGGCATATCGATGCAAAGAGGAAGTGCCCAGGAATCCGGAACTGGTCCAGCATAGCGTCTCGCGGGCGGGGCGGTGAGGCGGGGCGGTGAGGCGGGGCGGTGAGGCGGGGCTACTTTGTACGGCACGTTGGCCGTGGCAGAGGCCCGGAGGCGGCCAGAGCAGCAGCTGTTGTCCCAGTGCCACCAGGGTCCTCCGCCCCAGGCAGGCCAGGGCGCCGTGCCGCCAGCGCCGCCGCGCCCCCGCCCCACCTTTCACCGCACAACACAAAAGCTTAATACATAAAGCATCACTGCGTTATTAAATTCTTGTAGGCGGCGGGCGGTGCAGGCAGCGGGGCTGCTGGCGTGTGCTGGGGACTGTTAACGGATAGAGCGGGCGTGCTAAATGCGAGGGCGTAGGGAGGGAGCTGGCCTATCCGAGCGGCCAAAGTGGATTTAAGCACACATGTGCGCCCCGCCCCGCGCGCGGTGGGCTGCCAGCCTCGCACACACAGACATTGCTCAGCATCTTTCCGGACGACGGTCTGAACTGCCAGCGCGCTTGTTGCAGGAGCGCGTAAAGGCACGTGATATCAGACGATAAAGAACAATGCGCCGGGAAAATGTTCTCTCACCGCCAGCGGCATGTGGCAACATCAGCTCAACACGCAGACAGCAAATAACAGCCATTACCTGCAACAGACAGAGAAATGGACGTATGTCAGGACGGTTTACTTCAGCAGGTAGAAGGCTCGACGCGTTATCACGGTGTGCCCGCTTCAGTGCAATGCTCTGAATGGACATAGCTTCGTCGCATAACTATAAAATGTGGGAATATTCTCTCCCCTAGAGCTATATTTGTACACACAAGTCAGTGTTTGATGGCAGTGCAGACGCCGGCCGCACCACCCCTTGGCCGAGCTTGGCCTCTGCTCTCGATATTCCCAAGCAGCAACGCTGGCTGCAAATAACGATCGCAGCGAGCGTAAGGAGTGGCCATAAATTTCTGAAACACTCTTCTGTAAGCGCTCTTGTCTTGTCGTCGTCCCATAGCAAACAAACAAACAAACGAGCAAACAAATAAATAACGTCAGTAGAGACACCAGGGTTAAAAGAAACATATAAACCGAACAAGAATAAAGGGGCAGTAGGGCTCTGGAGGGGCCAGGCGGTGGAAGGACTAATTGTCTGCCGGCCGGCACAGCGGCACAGCTACTCTGCGCGTGTCAAGCACCACCTCGGATGTGTAAACTCGCTGGCCCTTCAGCAGGCTCTCGGTCGGGCCGGCAGGCCGTATCGGGTTACTACAGGGGCGCGTTAGTAGCCTCCCCCTACTTCCTCACCCCCTCCCCCCTCCCCCGCCTTTTCACCCACGCATAGCCACAGCCCTTTGTCTCTTCAGAAATCCCGTCGCCACCACCCCCCACCCCACCCCCCTGTTCCTCGCCGTAAGGCACCTCGGGGTATCATTTAAGCTCTGTTAACGTTACGACATTGAGATAGAATGAGGCCGTGACAGACGAACTCTCAGCATTACGCGACGGTCGGCGTGCCGACTTTAAAGGCTAAAGTTTTCAAAGACAAGATAGGCGTCCTTCCACACACTTCGTTCCAAAATGACGCAGCGACGCAGCAAAAAAACCCTCAGCGAATCGGCATGAACACGCACTTCATGAATACTGGGCAGTTGCGAAGTAATTGGCCCTGTAGATTTGATAGAGTATGCGGCCCGCGCCCGCCCCCCCGCCCCGCCTCGCTAAGGCGGCCCCTCCCGACGGAGCCTATATTAAGCAGCGACAGGTCAGGGAGACGCGGAGGCGCGCGGGGCGGGGCGAGGCCGGCAGGACGATGAGTCCCTCCGAGTCATGTTGGGCGTCGAGAGGAAAGAAAGGCTTTCCCCTCGCGAAAACGACGTTACGAGCTAAGTTGATTAGACGAGCTTTCAGTCGAGACCAGACCAAGCGAACTAGAGGAAGGAGGAAAAGATAAGAAGAGCGCACTAGAGGGAAAGGGAGAGAGAGAGGAGAGAGAGCAAGAGGATCGTCTGTCTGGGCCTGGGCTATGGCTAAAGATGAATAGACCACCCCCCCCTCTCACCCCTCTACCCCAACGGTTCTGTGCAAAAGTGTACACAGTCAAAATGGGACCGAGAAATGGCGCTTTGTACCACAGATTCACTTTTTTAGTAGTTTACCTAAAATGGCTGTAACATAATATCGGTTTCGTAGGGCTAGAGGGTTTCTTTCGACAAAAATAGATTTATGTTTTAAAATATCGCTGGTCCTTCGTAGGAACTATCGCATAATTCGCAGCAGAAAACGTTTGCGGTGTTATTCGAGAGAAGCGCCAGGCGATAGGGGCTGGGGGCGGCAGGGCGGCGGGGCGTCCCTACGCCGTCCAAGCTGTCTTGCATCTAGATTTATTTGACATACACGCTGGGTACGAAAACGAGAGTAAGGGCAGACTAAAAAGAACGAGAGAGAAAGAGAGAGATGAGAGAGGCAAAGACAGACAGAGACGAGAAAAGAACGGGATGGAAACAGGCGAAAGGCGCGTTTGCACATTGCACATCGCACTCCCACTGATCCCTTTCTCTCTCTCTTCTCTCTCTCTCTCTCTCTCTCCGTCTCACCTTCTCTCCACCCCGCAGAGGCTCTCCCAGCAGGGTGTATCGTATCGGTGGCCCGGAGAAATGTTTTCCGCTGAGTTCCCGTCACGGCGTGACTTTTGCTTTCGAGATCGCCTTGCCTTCTTTGTATTCCCCCTGAAGGCGATGCGCCCACCCCCTACCCCACCCTCCCCGCGGCCGTGCGTGGCCGCACCCACCACCTGCCCCCCACCCGCGCACCCGACACTGACGGCTTTCAAATTTCAATTCACTCCTTAGGCTGGTGTCGTTTCGTAAATCCTGGTGAAAAAAAAAGGGGCCCGTTTATTTGGCTGCGCAAAGTACAACGACGCGTCTCCCCTCTGGAAAAATAAGTATATAATACACAGGACCTGAGCACATTTCAATCATCTTGCCGGCTTGTGATTAGTTGTTTTTTTGTTGTTGTTTGTGTTTTTCAAACTTGGGAGCCAAGCGCCAACGACGAGAAAACTAATTTCTTCGACGGACTTCGACAAACTTGGAAATAATATTGCACGGCTCGCCGCGCCGCCAGCACCCCCTGCACGGCACCAACACTCAACAAAGGGGTGGGGATAATCCTACGACTTGTATAGTAGCGCAGGGCGCTTTCTTTGCGATCGAGCAGCTTTGCTACCGGCGGAGAAGGAGGGGAGGGGCACTAATGATTCGGTAGGAAGGCAAAGTTCCTTCAATGTGATCGGTTTCACACCTAGGCGACGCTCAGGTCGGTAAATGAGTGAAGTTCGGGCTCAGTCGTGGAAGGCGCGCTAGCGGGGCGGTAACAACTGTAGCACAAGGCCGCGTGCATAAAGTGGGAGGAGGAGAAGAGATAGGAGGGAGGAGAGAGAGTAAGATAGAGGGAAGAGAAAAAGAAAGAGAAGCGGAGACGAGGGGGGAGGAGTGGACGCTCAAGCACTGCGTGTCAGTCGCCTAATGGCGTTTCGCCTCTGTAACTCCCGCGGGAGGGCACGGGCCGGGCCGGACCGTATGCGCGGGGTGCGGCGGGGCGTGGCGGGGCGTGGCGGGGCGCGGTGGGGAGCAGCTGGGCGCCGCCAGACGCAGCTCCGCCCCACCGCGCCCGTCCCGCCCCGCCCCGCCCCGTCGGGCACAGACGCCGCTGCGGCCGGGCCGGTCCCGACCGAGCTAAAGGGGGTTAAAGCCTAGGCCCAGGTCCGGGCGGGGCAAGGCTGCACGCCGAACCGAGATGCGGCTGATTAGGGTCGGGAGAAGAGATTGTCCTTCACGTGAAAAGGGCTGGTGCCGGGGCGGAGCTGGGCTGAACAGGGCCTGGCCCTTTGACGCCGTCTCATTCTGTTATCTCTCTGACTATTAGTCGGTTCTCCGCAACGCTGTTCCAGAGAGAGAGAGAGAGAGAGAGAGAGAGAGAGAGAGAGAGAGAGAGAGAGAGAGAGAGAGAGAGAGAGAGAGAGAGAGGCGGGACGGAGGAGGAGGCAGTGCCCGGGGCCATGCTGTGCCTAAGCGCGGCCTGGCGCATGGTGGCTGTGTCCTGCTCCAGGACATTGGAACATCAGCGGGAGGAGCAAGAGGTACGCTGTAGGCCCCGAGGGGCGGCGCGGTACGCCCCCGCTGGCCGGTCCGAGGTGACACGGCCGCTGCCTTCCTTTACCGCCCCGCCACCTGCTCCGCCCCCACCACACCACCACACCCCACTGACCGCGCTGGCCAGCCCAGCCGCGCCGTCAGAAATGACTGCCCTGCGCCTCGGGGGCCTGGACCACCCCGCCCCGCCCCGCCCCGCCCCGACGGCAAACAACGATTGTATTTACTTTCAGTTCGTGCGTCTATCGCTCTCCCCAAAGTGCCATCATCTATCTCCCCGCCCTGGCGCGCCCGGCCCGCCCCGCTCCGCCCCGGCTGGCCGACCGGCCGGCCGACACCCCGGCCCCACCCTGCCCTACCCTACCCGGCACCGCCGCAACCTCTTCTCTTCCGATCCAATCGCCGGACCGCCACCCGCCACGCCGCTATTGCGAGTTTTCCCTCATTTCACTTTGGCGTCGGCGATGAGAAAGCGCTCAAAGTATTATTTACCTTCCATTCCGGCGCGCCGCGCCGCCGGGGAAGGGGTGAAGCAGGAGGCGGGGAGCTGGGAGTTGCGTGTGGCGGCAGTGAAAAGGGGGGAGAAAGGGGGGGAAAGAAAACGCATTTGATTGAATTTTCTGGCCATAGTGGCCCACTGCCGCACGCATATAGGGCCCGCGAGCCTGGCCTGCGTAAGGACTCCACCCTCTCCCCGCCTCCCCCCCCCCCCCACACACACACACACACACTCCGCCCAAAGCCACTTCCCTGCGTTCCAAATCGGCCGAGCGTTGCGGCGCGGCGCGTAAAAGTGGAAGTGAAGTTGAGGTGGCGCAGAGGAGAGGCGGGGACGAGTGGCGGGCGGGCCCAAGTGTTTTAAAGCGCTGGGCTCCGCGGGCGCGGCTGGCGATCGGGAAGCAGCGGCGGTACTTGTAGCGGCCGCGGCCGGGGCGGAGCAGGTTTTGGTTCGCGCAGCGCGGTGCGGGCCGTCCGCCACCCCGCGCCGCCTATTCAGGGCACGTACACATGCTCATCCATTCTGCATGCATTTCGTCAAAGTTTCATCGCGCGGCAGTGCGCCCCCCGCCCCGCCCCGCCCCGCGGCGCATACGGCACGGCCCGCTCGGCCGAAGCCATCGCTGCAATAGCGGGGGCCGGGGCGGGGCGGGGGGGCGGGGCGGGCGGCGGGGCCTGGAGCAGCGGGGCTGACTGCTTTATTTTTCATCCTCCTGCCTCCTTCTGCGCCGCTGGCATAAGGCCGCGCGCCGCAGCAGCCGCCCGCCTGCATCCAATCAGAGTTGAAGCGAGATTCAATATCGGCGGATATGGCTGCGGCATTTAATGATGGCGCCGAGCCACTTGCGCGGCCACATTTATGTGTTCTGGCTCTCCGTGGCGCCAGCCTCTCCAACGACCCGGCCACGCCACGCCCCCAGGCCCCGACCGCTACCCCTACCCCCGCCCCCCGCGCGGCCGTGCGCGCGACAGGCGCCCGTCACTGGTGTTGGAGTTGTGAACCTCAACAAGATTTCATCGAGAGATTCCTGCGAGGCACGTCCGCCTCCATCAGCGCATACCGGAGGCGCCTGAGGCCTGGCCTGCTGTACCCTAGACAGCCCACGCAATGCATCTCATTAGAAATTACGAGGAATGATCGGCGCGCCAATATGGAAGAAAAGTTATGAGCAGGTATAAAAAGAGAGGACGGTGATATTAATGCCATTGCTTAATTCCGATATAAATTTCGTCTTGCAGATTATGGCAATGAGCATACTCGTGTTTGAAACGCCACGCTTAGGTTTACCCGGTGAGTCTGACGCGACGAGGCTGCTGGGCGGAGCGAGCAGCTCGAGTAATCAATGATGACCAGTAATCCAGGGTGATTGTGTTGGGCCGTGGCGTGGCGTGGCGGCAAACAAGTGCGACACTAATTATCGCCGGAGGCGGTCCGGGGGGCGGTCCGGGGGCGGGCTAGGGGCGGGCCGAGCTGGGGCACACTCACAGGTTCACACGTGCACTGCGCACGCTCACGCGGTACTTCTGTCGAGGCCGCGCACGGCACTTAGACCTGCGTCTTTGCGGCGCTCTTAAAAATGTTTCAACCTTCGGAGGATGCGGGGGGGGGGGGGGGGGGGGGGAGCAGGGCGGCTGCTATAGCCCCGCCGCTCTAAAGGGAATCTAGCCGCGTTATGCGTGATTAATGCGCCAAGGCTTTACGTTCACGCCTTTACGGCTCCCGGCGGCGCGGCGGCGCCGCACTACAGAGGGGAGAGGGAGAGGCAGAGGCAAAGGGAGAGAGAGCGAGGAGAAAAGCGGTCACAACAAAGTCGCACGTACGGGGTATTTCAGGGAACACGTAACAGCATGCGGGTTT
This sequence comes from Frankliniella intonsa, assembly GCA_033675135.1. Lineage (NCBI taxonomy): Eukaryota > Metazoa > Arthropoda > Insecta > Thysanoptera > Thripidae > Frankliniella > Frankliniella intonsa. The sequence continues at coordinate 5,162,680 of CM066253.1, forward strand.
GCTTATACCCGCCCTCGCCGTAAGGCGCCGTGCGGCCCCTCGGGTAGGCAGACCCGCAATACTGTTGGGTGTTCTCTGAAACACCCGGTACAACAAGGTATGCGGGACGACGAGGCCGCTCGCCCACGAGGTCCGCAAGTTCCACAAGGTCCAGGTCTGCTGGCGCGCCCGTGCCTTGCCTTTCCACCCCAAGACACTCCGAGGATCGAGGATCGCGCGGCTTTTAGTCGTCGAGGTCATCCATATTCCGAAAGGCTCCGGTCAGTGATATTAAGGTCACTGGCGCCCCGCGGGCAACGGCCCTCTCGAGTTGGTTGGGTCCTGGGCGGGGCGGGGCGGGGTGGGGCGAAACCAGTCAGGGGTTCCTCATTGTCAATTCAAAGCAGGTAGCGGGGCCGCCCCGCCTGCCGCTGCATTAAATACCAGCGTCAATCGCCTATTAGAGCCGGTAGGTAGCTCATCGGTGGGTAAGCTCGCTCGGCTCCGCCCGTCTCCAGTAGCTGCCTTTCAGCTCCAGCAAGAAGAGATGAGGGGCCTTGCAGAGCAGCGTTCCAACACCGAAACAGGTAGAGAGGCGGGTGCAGTCCTCTCTCCTCTGCAGCGTAGCTTTTTGCGTACTTTCAGGAGGGGCCCCGCCTGCTTCCTCGGTCGCCTCTCTGCCAAGGCCCCGTGCACTTGAGGTTGGTCGCGACACTACTTTCTCTCCTCCATCAGTGACGGCAAACTGCACTTTTGGGACGCGCCGGCGGGAGGCCGCCCACAAACTCCCTCAACAAGACCGGGTGGGGCGGGGCGGGGCGGGGCGGGGTGGCCTCCTCCCAGCGGCAGCGCGGCGCTCCTCCTTAAACCCGATCACCCCCTAACCTCGCCAATCTGCCCTACCCCTGCCCCCCTACCAACTTTTAATGGAGGGCCTGGCGGCTCGGCGGGGCTGGCGGGGCTGGCGGGGCTGGCGGGGCTGGCGGGGCTGGCGGCCAGGAGGGCCGCGGCGCCGGCGCCTCTCACCGCCTGCTGGTCGCACAATGAAGTTGAGGCGGCGCTGTCCTGCGCGATGTTAGCGTCCAAAATTACTTCCAGTTTGTCCCTCTCCGCGAGAGCGGGCGGGGCGGGGCGGGGCGGAGGAGCAGGCGCGCGCTGTGAGCCGCAAGGCCTCGCGCAATGCAATCTTGAGTTCTAATTGCGCGAGAAGGCGAGAGGCCGCCCCGCCCCGCCCCGCCCTACCCCGCTGCGCCTCGCCGAGCCGCAGAACAGTAGGGTATAGCAACTAGGAACAGGGGACACGCATGAGCTGGGAACACTTGCAAAGCGGAAGGTATAATAATTTTATGATTTCTTATGAGACTAAAGCATGCAAAATATTAGTTACCGTCTCACAAGAAGATTTTATCAAAGCGTCGAAAAGTAGTTTCAAAAACTGCGTTCTATGGATTCCTCTTATTACAATGTGGCGTTCGCGTGAGAATGCCGGGCCTCACCACCTCGAACACCTCCGAGGACAGCGGCTGAGGCCACCTGGGGCTACGGCCAGGCCCGGCGTGGGAAAAGAAACGCAGACGTGCGGGAGAACGGCAGGCGGGGCGGGGCGGGGTGGAGCTCGGGTCGGAAGACATCAACGAGGATTTGGCGGTGGCGGGAGAGCGAAGGACTTTATGGCGAGGAAATGGGAAGAGAGTGAGGGCTGTGGGAAAGGGAGGAGCAGGGTATGGAAGTAGGGCAGGAGCCCTCGGCGTATAACTTTTAAACGATTTTCTTTGAGGATAGTTTTTAATGCGGTAATTACACAGAGAGCTTATTCCCTTAAGGCGCGGAGGGGCGGGTGGCACGTCCCGGCGCGCGGGGCGCGGCGGAGTGATTCGGCGGGATTTGTGTAATTACTCGTTCATTAGCATGGCGAGAGTCACAGTCATCATAAAAGGAGGATTACATTTCATTCTGTGGACTCCTTCCGCTTATTCGAGGCCGAGCTTCCTCCAGTGGCTAGAAGGGTCGAGTCCACAGTTAAAATTTACAACACTAAACGTGGCAAAGGGCCGTCCCCATAGTTTTTTACCTGGTCGGAATGTCCAATCACGGGTCCAAACCATTAGGGCCTGTAGCGTACCGTGCTTGGTATTACTTTGTAGACTCTGAAGTGTGAATTTTTTTAGTGTCATGGATGAGGCTGCTGCTGCGGTGAGTTTGGGACGCCTCCTCACCATGAAATGTGATTTTTGTTTTTAATGAGTTTTCTCGTTTTTAGTTTCAGATCTCCCACTTTGTGTTTGTGTTCTCCGGCGAAAAGAGTCAACCCCGCGCCCTTGCAGCAGTCTCAATAATCCTTATCTGGCAGCGGACCTACCCCGTCTGCCGCCCCACACTGCCCCACCCACCCCACACCGCCTCACTCCGCCTGCCGCCCCGCACCCGCCCCGCCCGGTTCAGCCCGGCTTCCAGGGCGTTTGCTGACCCGTGTTCAAGCCGAGTGCCTTCATTTTCCCCTTGCGCGACAAAAGCAGAATTAGTTCACTTGGTTTAATTCGCCTCCTCGGGCTGCATGCTCCAAAAGTATGGTGGCGCAGGAGGGGTCCGGGGCTGATTCAACGTACCTCCAGGGGGCAGCGCAGAGCAGCGCAGAGCAGCGCAGCGAGCACACTGCGATTGTTCGTGCTACAAGAGAAAAAAACCCCGACTTCCAGAGGCAGAGATATAAAATTGCAGCTATTTCGCTCCTCAACTTTGCGAAAGATGTCTCAATTCAGTGGTATTTTCATATGTGTGTTTTTGGTGTAGTTTTCAGCATTCGGCGTGTGAGCAGCGCGAAAGAAAATGTGAGAGCGCCGGCAGTTTCCGAGACTATTACTCGTGTGTACAGAAAACTGAGACATATCGCGCCTTGCATCCGGCCCGCGGGCCCACCCGATATCTCTCCCCGCGCCGCCCAGCGCCACCCCGCGCCGCGCTAGGTCAAGTTTCCTCCAGAGGCGACTCCTCCTTGTGCCCCCCGCCGGGCGGCTTCCTAGAACGCAGAGCGCAAAGGGGACGGGGCGTGGCGGGGCGTGGCGGGGCGTGGCATAGGGCGCAGCGTGGCGGGGCGCCACACCCCGCAGCGCCAGGCTGCGCCTCGCTGCAGCGACAGTAGTAGGGGCCCGACCCGACGCGCCCGGCGACCAGAAACTTACGAGGAAACAGATATCGCGCTCATATATTCCGTTCGCCACCCGGGCATCCCGGCCTGGCGCTGCCCTGCCCGGCCCGGCCGGGCCCGGCCCCGCCACCACCCTGTATCCCCACCCGGCAGCGCAGCGCGGCGCGCAGTGGAACCATGTAAATAATCTCAGTTTGATCGGACTGGAGAACGAGAACGCTGCGCCGCACCGAGGCGAGCGCCACCAGATTTATTTCAGCTCCGCGACCGCAAAACTTTTTTACCACACGCACTTCTTTCTCGCTTTTTCGGGCATCAGAGGCGGGCGCGGCCGCGGGGTGCTCCCCGGTGCGCCCGCCCGCCCGCCCGCCAGCCACGTCCGCCCGGCCCCGCCCCGCCGCGCCCCGCCAGGGCCCCACCAGCTGGCCCGCCTGGCCCGTCTCGCCCGCCCCGCCCCGCCAACGGCGTGGTCGGACTCTCGTCAGGGGAGCAGGTTGGCTGCAGCGTGCTCCGCCCCGCCCCACCCCGCCCCGCCTCAAAACTCCCTTTCACCGAGGGCCTCCCGCAGGCAAATGAGATTCTGGACCGTGCAGACGGTCACCCGCCCAGACACGCCGGGCTGAGCCGGGGCGCGCGGCACGGCGTGGCGTGGTGGGGCGTGGCGGGGCGTAGCGGGAGAACGCTAACGAACCCCGAAGTTCTCTACGTCCCCGACACATTCCTGCGGCGACTAAAAAGGCTGCTCTTTGCTCCGGCTCGGCTACCTCGTGTGGCCGGCGGCAAGCAGAGAAGGGGTACGCCAGGCAGTGCCTGCCAGCCACAGCGAGTTCAAGGAAAGTGCCATGCCAATGTTGCACTGCCCTCCCGCCGCCACAAATAAAATTAAAAAAAAAAAAGAAAAGAAAAAGCTTCCGAATCTAAGGCAGCGGCGGTTTACTTTCAGGGCTCCGCACGGTTCATTGTAAGCTTTTCTTGGCGTGTTTCGAGCCGCAGTTGTAAACCGGGGACAAAAAGTAATGAATGAAAAAAAAAAAAAAGTTGCCCCGCGGACGTGCAAAGCCCGAGGCCTCAGCCGCCCGCCGCGCGACTGATCGCCCATAATCGTTAGCCTAAACATATTGCCTCCCCACCGCGTGGTTTACGCCCCAATTTTTTCCTCTTCCTCCTCCTGCCGGTAATAAGTTGCAGGCCGAGTGGCTATAAATATCTCGCGCGCGGCAAATGAAGCCGAAAGCAGCAGCAAGCCAGAGGCGCGGCGAGGGACGCGGCCACCCACTGTACTGATTATCATCAGAAGTTTTCAACAACTGGTACATACGCCCAAGCAGTGTTAAACAACACTTTTATATTGATTAGTTCTTGAAAAGTTCAATTTCATCGTACCCTTTGTCCTCTCCCATCGCTGCGTTCGTCTCAATAACCCGTCTTCTGCGCCCCCGTCTCTCGTCGTACTGGCTAATAATGTGACAGCTGACTCTGGCGCGAGGCGCGAGGCTCCCGTGGCGTGCGCAAAGGGGCCCGGCCACCCCGGGTCCGGGCGGGTATGCAGATAATTCATATCTCCAAGTTTCTCAAAGTTCTCCGCGCCGGCCCGGCCCGCGCCGTGGTCCCAGCGCGGAGTTTCTCCTTGACACGGGAACGTACTTTATTGCCCGTATTTCACGACGATTGCGCGCACAACAGTATCGCGGCTTCGTCGAGAGCGTAATGAAATGCCCCTCAGTGCAGCGCGCGTTTGCGCGCCCCTCTTGTCTTTGAGATTTTTTTTCCTCTCCCAGCACTGCGCATTGGTGCACGACGATACGATAGTGCCGCTTTAACGAGGTAGGGGCGGACACTTACCTTCAGAGGTAAATGAAACTAGCGCCCTATAATTCCTCCCATCTTCGCGGAGGCCGCTCGTTTGCCAGCACGGGTATCCCCATCCCCCCGCCACCTTACCCTGCTGCACACAATCTTCAACCACCGGCGGTCGACCCCGCCTGACCGGCCGGGTGGCCGGGCCGGGCCGGGCCGGGCCAGCGCAGCGACATGAGAGATGTGTCCGGCGTGCTCCCTGTGCTACGGGGGCAGTAAGGGCTCGTCGGCTGACTAAGGGACTCTGTGTGTGTATGTGTGTGTGTGTGAGGGGGGGGGGAGAGAGAGAGAGAGAGTAAGTGTGCAGTGATGAATGGAAAGACCCCGTGATGAATGGCCATGTGCGGATCGCGCGCCTCTCCGCTCACACACACACACGAGCCACCGCTGCCCTGCCCCAGTGCCCTGCGCTGCCAGGGGGCTGGCCCGTGCCCAGGACACCCGCTCCGCCCCCGGCCCGGGCCTGCAAGGACCCTCCCCACACCCGTGTCCCGATGATTTAACTCTTGATGACAAGCTTGTCCCGCTGTCCCCCCGCACATGTAAAACACTCGGAGCAAATTGATCAAGGTCCGACCCGACCTTGTAGACCTCTTGGAAACCTGGCTAACTGGGGCCCGGCGCATTCAAACGCACGAACGCTGGGAACATCACTATTTTTTTTAATTCACCATGGAATTTTCTCACATATTGCCAGACATCTTGCTCAAGCAAAATGTTTACGTCTCTTCTGTTGTCCCATAGTTTGAATGATCTATCTCCAGTAGTGCGCCCTACATCGCGACAGAGTACAGAGTGGCACAGTAGGGTGGTACGTGAGCTGCCGCTGCAGTGGAACCAGACGCACTATTGCATTGCATCGCACGTACTTTGGACAATCACACATTCAGAGGGATGGGGAGGGAGAGAGAGTGAGTGAGAGAGCTATCCCTTTCCAATATCTCTACGTCGCATAGCGTGCACCCCTCTCCATCTCTCCCCCCCCCCCACCACACACACACAGTGCTTCAAAGGAGCCCGCAGCCGCAGCCGCCTCGTAGCCGTCTCTCAGTGAGCCGCGCAGGGCCGCGCAGGGCCGGGTTGGCCCGGAGTCCCCTGGAGGCCACGACGAAGCACGCCGGGTCCGCGCGAGGAGCAGCTTCCCCCTGCCTGCCCCCACGTACCCCCTAGGGGGCAGACCCCAACTGGGTTCCAACCACATTAGTCTGACGTCACACACTTTCTTTTCATTCCTTCAACAATGACCACGGAGCTCACGTGACCTCACCCCCACCACCCTAACGGGATGAGGAAGAGGGGGGGAGGGGGGCTGTGAAAGCACTCCAAGTCACTCCAGCGTCACACGCAAGGGAGGGCTGGTCGTAGGGGTGGGGGTTAAGTGGGAACGAGGGAGGAGGGAGGGATGGCGGGTAGGAGGGGGTAAGAGGTCCCTGGCCCTCTCCGGCCAGCAAAGCAGTTGGAGAAAAAGACGGGACGCAGGACATCGCCGCCCACAGACAAATGTTTACCCGCGTCAACCCCCCTCCTCGCCTCCCCCTCACGCATAGGGCGCCTCCGTCACGGGGGGGATGTGGTTCTAGCTCAGCCTACGATCGGCAGCGGCCAGCGCTGGGTATCATTTTCTTGCGCCCCAGCCGGGGTTACAATGAAAACTTTATCCTCCTAAGAAATGAATGTGGATGTCACACACTTTTCCTTTTGTGTTTGAATCTCTTTGTAATTTTTTGTAATGATTCTCATATTGCTACCCGGCCGTGCAAAACGCAAAATAAATACAACTGAGGTCAGCCCGCAGTGTAGGGCCTCGGGGTTTCGGGCCATACACAGTACGCACGCACACGGCACGGATATTTTTCCCGCCATTAGCGAAACATAAACGGTGCGCCGCTCGGATGGAATTATTTTAGGCAGGAAGAGGAAGAGGGTGTTGAATACACCAGCCCGAGGGCGCGGTAGAAGCACGCCGGTCCGGCCTCCGCCCTCCGCCTCTCTCAAACACACTTCCTCTCTCTGTCTCCTTCCCCCTCGCCCCTCGCATACTTTTCGCGCATTTATATTATTCTGAAGCCGCTTCTGTTAGAGATGTCACCTTCCCTCACATTTTCTAATAAGCATTAAAAGTAAAGGAAATTAATGAGCCTCCTCAAAAAAACAAAAAAAAAAGGAGAAAAAGACTATACGTCATAGCTGATTAACCGACTTAATGACCCGCATGGGCGTAGTCCCCAGTTCAGGCGACCGCCGCCGCGCCGGCGTGTTCTCGGAAAACGGTATAACTGCCTTTCTTTATCTTTGCTCGCTGTCTATAATGGAGCCGCGAGGAAGGGGGGAGGGCGAAGGAGAGACAGGGCGGGGGAAGTAATAGGAGAGGCAGGGGGTGAGGCGAGGCGGGCGACGAGATGCACAGACGACAGCAAATAACGACCGCGCACTGCAGTCTCGGATTTATATCCTGGCGTTCACTCCTCGGACGGGTGTCAGGTGCAGACGCTTGGCCACCCGCAGCGCCAGCGCGGACTTCAGCCAGGTCAGGGTCAGGGTGATGCGACTCGTCCTACTCAGGGCGAAACACACTTACAGATTGCCCGGTGGGAAGTGACTGCCCCCCCCCCCCCCCTCACTCGTTTACGCTGCTCCCACACGCCCGCCCGCGCTATCGCTATGCGCCACGCCGCGCCACGGCGTTAACGCTTGCGTCTGAAACGCAATTTGACGGCCTATCTTTTGGGGCCGCGTGATTGAGTGTCAGTCACAAACAGCGCGCCAGCGTAGCTGTACCGCCCGGCCGGGCCGGGCCGGGACCGGGCTGGGCCGCGCTCAGCGAAACGTTACGTCAAATGGCGGTCGTTATTTCCTCGCGGTCCAATTGGCCCGTCGTGGCGCGGCGGGGCGTGGTGGGGCGCGGCGGGGCGTGGCGGGGTGTGGCGGGGCGGGCAGGGGCCACTGAGGCTCCTCAGCCGACAGAAAATTACCCCGACCTTGCTCTGCGGCGGCCAGGAGAAATATTCAAACCCGATGCCAGTTCCCGCCGCCCGGCGCGCGCCCTTTATAAAGCAAGTCAGGCCGAGTGGAGCGAGAAAAATCAAAGCTGCTGACAGTTTTTTCCACTCAGCTGGACGGCATGGCGCGCTGTGCGAAGCAGCGAGGCGGCGGCAGAGCCACTAGCTCGTACAAACTCCGCAGCGTCGTCTGGCCTGGCCCGTTGGCCCGTGACCCTGTCCGTGATAGAGATCAGCCCGCCCGGCCCCGCCCCGCCCTGCCCCGCATGGCCCGGGTCACTCTGGACCACGCCTCCGCGCGGACAGTGATAAGGGACCAGCTGCAGCCGGCAGCATGCCGTCCTGGACGCGCACCGCGGCCGAGGCCATGCGCTGGGACACGGTCGAGGCCGTGGAGGAGCGGCGGCGCAGCGTGGCGGCGGCAGTGGAGGAGAAGCGGCGCAGAGTGGCCGAGGCCATGCAGTGGCACGCGGCCCTCCCCACGCTCATCGCCCAGCTGCTGGCCGGCCTGGGCGAGACCTGGCTGCCCCTGGCCGCCGCCAAGCTGGCCGCCGACAAGGTCGAGACCGAAGCGCTGGGCGCGTGGGGCGCGGCGGGGCTGGCGCTGGGCGCCGCGCTGCACTGGCTGCTGGCCGACACCTGGGGCCGGCGGCGCACCATGCTCCTCATCCCCACCCTGGCCGCCGTCAACTCGGTGCAGTCGTACACGAGCTGCGCCAGCGGGTCCGGCCTACGCCTCACGGCCGCGCTGTGGGGCTGCTGCTCGGGCGTGGGGCTCACCACCAGCTACGTGTACCTGGCCGAGATCGCGGCGGCGGGGCTGCGCGGCCGCCTGTGCTGCACGGCGCTCGCCTTCCACAGCCTCGGCCGCCTGTACGCGCGCGGCGTGGGCGGCCCGCTCAGCCTGGCGGCGCTGGGGCTGCTGGCGCTGCCCTTCGCGCTGCTGGGCGCCGTGCTCGTGCTGTACGCGCCCGACACGCCGTACCACCACGCGTACCACGCGCGGCCCGCGCACATGCTGCACGCGCTGGCCGCCCTGCGCTCCGACGACACGCTGGCGCCGCGCGTGCGCGCCGAGGCCATGGGCATCCTGCAGCGCGTGGGCGCCGAGCGCGCGTCCCCGGCGCGGGGGCTGACGCGCGGCAGCGTGCTCGTGCTCGTGCTGGTGGGCAGCGTGCCGCTCAGCGGCGTCACCCTGACCAACGCGCAGCCCGCGCTGCTGTGCGGCCCCGGGCGCCGCTGCGGCGGCGAGGCGGCCGCGCTGGTGGCCGTGCTGGCGCAGCTGTGCGCCCAGCTGTGCGCCGCGGCGCTGGTGGACGCGGCGGGCGCGGGCGGGGGCCGGCGGCCGCTGCTGCTGGCGGGCAGCCTGGGCACGGCCTGCACCTCGGCGGCGCTCGCGGCCCTGCACGGCCTGCCCGGCCTGCTGAAGGCGCCCGCCTGGCTGCCGCTGGCGCTGCAGCAGGCGCAGGGCGCCGCGCTGTACCTGGGCCCCGGCACCGTCGCCTTCGTGTACCTCGGGGAGCTGGTGCCGCTGGGCCGGTCCGGCAGCGTGCCCGCCGCGGCCGCCTGCCTGTTCGCCGCGGTGCACGCGGGTCTGCACGCCGCGGTGCGCGCCTCGGCCGCAGCTGCGCTAGCGCCTCTGCTGCTGAGCGCGGCCGCCGCCGCCTGGGCCGCCCTGCTGGGGCTGGCCGCCCTGGTCGGCGCGCTGCCCGAGACGCGCGCCATGCCCCTGCACGCGCCCGGCCTGCTCCAGGCCAGGACGCGCCGCCCCAGCAGGGTGCAGCACCTCTGACCTCTTTGCATACATTGCTGTAAATAGTTTTCAACCGACTGCATTTAACGTTATTAGAGTTTTGTTTGTAATCTTGTTTTTCAATTAAATTTTTGTACCAACCTATTCTGTAGCGACAACCAGCCAATAACTTGACAACAAAAACTTCCTGCAATTTACTCTACATCCTTACAGGCGTCGAACCAAGCAGTAGTTCAAAATAAATTAAAGCTGAATTCTCCTGAAAACCCTCATTCTTTTTTCATTTTAAAATTTGATCTCGCTCTCTCTCTTTCTCCCTCTTTGATCGGGTCGTTGATCGCTAGGTCACGTGGCCCAGCTCGGCCCCTCGACCGCCGTCCAGTGTCACGCTAGCCTCACGCTTGCGTTAGCCAAACACTGTGGCGTATTGTGACGCAGGACGTTCCAATGCATTATTCATGGCCTTTGCGCACGTAAAGAAAGAGGGGGCCACGCAGAGGGACGGAGAGATGAAGGCAGGCAGCCGCCGGCGTTCGGCAGTGGCAGTAGGGGGTTCAAGTTGGGGGGGGTGCAAGTCTTCCTCTGCGCTCGCGCGCGCGCGCGGGTACCGGTAGCGGAACAGCGGGGTACTTTTTGCAGGCGCACTCTTCTCCTTATTCACCCTGGCAATACTTGCCCAAAACTTTTCCGCGACGCTCTCGCTTGCACGACGGCCGCCGGGCTCCCGCCTTGTCCCCGCATACTCTATGTATAACCCCACCGCTCTTTACATGCAGGGTGTTAATAAATTTAAATTAATGCAGCAGTACCATTTTGCGGGTGGCCCGCGCTGCCCCGCGCTGGGTCAGGGGTGGGGTAATTAAAGCGCCGCATTAGCAAAAAAAGAAAAGAAACGGTACGGGCGCGGCGCGAGGAAAGAGGCTGTGATATAGGAAGGGTGGGAGTGAAGTGGGAGGGGGGAGGGAGAGAAAGAGAGTGGGAAAATGTATATAGAGAGCCAAAGAGAGGGCCATTCAAATGTTTGCATTGACGCGGATCCGCGAGTAGAGTAACCACCTGCATAGCGCGGGCGCGAGCGGCTAACCAAGCAGCAGACGAAAGACCGCTAAATTGAAATGGAGAAAAAAAATGGGAAAAAAGTAAGCCTTTTGCGCCACACATTGTATCCTGCCACCCTCTGCTTCCCCACCCCCCTCCCCACCCTCTCTCTCTCTCTCTCTCCCTCTCCGCTAGATATAACGATGGCGGCTGTTTGTGTAGCGGCGGAGCGCAGTGGCGCCGGGCCGGAGTCCTCCAGTTTATGACCTCCTCTCCTGCGAGCGCCGGGCCGGGCGGGCCGGGCCGCTGGCGCTGCGTGGCGCGGCGCGGCTGAATTACGGAACACTTGAACCCTTTCGCCGGGGCGGGCGCGCAGAGGTGCGCGGGCGGCCCGTCCCGTCCCGTCCCGTCCCGGCCCGGCCCCACTCCGCACCAGAGTAACTCATCCGGCTCCTCCGCACCGCCCCACTCACCAAACCGCAACAAAAAAATAATAATAATTCTGCGGCCCGTTTTACAGCGCAGACACTACCGCAACTCATCGGGTCAGGCCCTTTTTAGCTTGTGCTCCCACCCGCCTCCACTCTGCGGCAGCGAATAAAAGCGGAAGTAGTGCTTTGCAGTGGCGTTGATGGCAGCGATGCCCAAGACTGCGGGACACGTGATTAAATTTCCAGTTCCCGCCTCGCCTCATCCCCTCACTCCTCCTGCGCCCCACCCTCCGCCCGCTGGGGCCACCTCTGAGTGAGAACTAAACTGTCTGGCAAAGTAAGTCTTGAAAAAGTAGTTTTCATCGCTGGGGGCAGGGGGGAGGCAGGGAGGGTGGCGGCATCCTGCAGCCGGTGCGGCGAGCAAAGACGCATTTCCCGGAATAAATCGGCCCTTCATCACTCGACGACAAGACACTAATTACAAAGTTTGACCCGGCCACAATTACGGGAGGGGATGCCCCCACCCCCTTCGTCCCCGAGGAACCCCAACGTCAGTCTGGGCGGGCGATATGAAGATGCCGGCGGTTTTAAGGAGCGGCTGTTGCGCGGGGCGGGGCGGGGCGGGGCGGGGCGGGGATGGTGCGGCGGGAACAGGGCTGCACAGGACTGGATAATAAACTCCGTCCGTATTGGCTGTGCACGGCTGAGTGAGGGACCCCGCCCCGCCCCGCCACGCCCAGCCGGTGCAGCCGGGCCCTGGCTGGCTCAGCACTGCTCAGCACTGCTCAGCACTGCACCAGACGCGCGCCTCGGGACCCCCGTGGCAGAGCTGGCCGTAGCACATCCACAATCCTCGGGTGCTTGGGCGTTTTTGCCCAACTTTGCTGGCAGCCCTCCGATCTGGCGCCTTGCCTTGCGGCCGAAGCCGTGTTTGATCTCAACATCAAAATGCAACGCAGGAAAGACAAGCAAAGCAAACACGGGGTTAACAGACGAGCTGTTCAGCGACATCCACACACTTGCGTTGGGAAAGGGGGTAGCGCGCCAGGAGACGGGAATGCGGTGTATGCGAGTCTGACAGAATCACGAGGGGGGCTGGAGGGGGTAGGGAGGGCGTTTTACAACCCGTATACCAGTGTTCACGTCAAGAGTATGACAACCATGCGAAGCGGCCGGGCCGGGCCGGGCCGGGCCGGACCGTATCTCTGATTAGGACTCATGAGTGCCCTCCATCAGGCGGCGGCCTCCAGGGGCGGGGCCGGCCGGGGTGCAGGGTAGGGTGCGGGGGAAGGGGGTGTTCAGTTTATGGCCCCGTCCGGTCAAGACGCAGCTACCAGCAGCAGTGGGGAGGAAGGGGGCGGATGGGGGAGGAGGGGGTATAACGGACACGAGGAGGAGGTGGAGGAGGAGGAGGAGGAGGAGGAGGAGGAGCATAAAATATATTACCGCCTCAAATGACTGGCAATAGATCGGCCGAAGATTCGACGCTGCTCGTGGATTGCGCCCGGCTCCGGCCGGCCAGCCCAATCAAACATTAATGCAGCTCTCAAGGGGGGAAAAGCATCTCCCGGACGCTCATCTGACGCGCTTCCCTCCCGGGCCCCTGGGGAGGGGGGAGGGGGAGGGGGCACAGAGCCACTCCGCTGCTCGCTGTTTTCCAAATGATTGTTTATGCCTCGGTATCGCGGGCGCAGCGCGCTCCGGGGCGGGGTCAGATCGGGGCGGGGTGGGCCAGGCTGCCGGCTGTCCCGCGATGAGCTGCGATCAGCGGCGAGGCGGGCGGGGCGGGGCACGGCTGATAGCGGGGCAGGGCGGGGCGGGGCGCAGCTAGGGAGCGGGGAGGGAGCTGTTCATAAATTATGCGATAGGTGCTTGTTTAAACCGGACGGGCACGCTGGAAATACGCGTCTCTCTCCCCCCTCCCTCCCTCCCTCTCTCTTTCTCTCTCTCTCTCTCTCTCTCTCTCTCTCTCTCTCTCTCTCTCTCTCTCTCTCATTCCCTGCGCCCCCTCTGTGCCTTTATTTCTCCCTCTCCCACCCACCTCCACAAGTGGTTCCTCTCTATAAGGTTAACTAACTTTTCCAAAGATCTGAGAAGAGAAAGACGGAGCGGAGCACGAGGGTGGCCGGGAGGATTGGGATAGGCCGCACCGAGCGCGCACAGGGAGCACGCAGCGACGAGCACCACCATTGGCTGCGTCGCTCACCGGACCCCCTAACGTCAGCCAATCAGGGGCTCGCTTACTTTCCATCAGCGTCCCATTTCGGTTGGGCTGTTGTTAGGCCGCAGGTCATGGCCGCCCCACCCCGCCCCGCCGACGGAAGCACACCGCTGGACTTGGGCCAGGAACTTTCATCTGCGGGGCTGCGATGCCTCGGGTGTCCCGGGGGGGGGGGGGGGGTGTCCCGCGGGGCGCCATTTATCATTCCCCACCCTCCCCCCGCCCGCCCCGGCCTGCCCGGCGCGACACAGCCCAGTGTTTGACCAGATCGACTCCCACACCCGCCACACCACACAAACTTTCCATCGCGGCAAAGAAGTCGTGTCTTCATAAGGGCTCTCGAGGAGAGCGCCCGCTACAGCGGCGGCCGGCCAAGTGCTAAGGGCAACAAGCCTATCACGTGACAGTGACTGAGAGCAAGACCTCTCCGGGGGCGGGGCGGGGCGGGGCGGGGCGGGGCGGCTATCGGGGGCTCCATTAGAGGCGCACGCGGGCACAAGGCGCGCCCGCACGCACCGATTATTGGCACAGTGGAGAAACTTGCCCAACCGAGAGAGAGAGAGAGAGAGAGAGAGAGAGAGAGAGAGAGAGAGAGAGAGAGAGAGAGAGAGAGAGAGAGAGGAGGCGGGTAGCACGCCACGCCTAGCCTCACGGGTGCCGCTCCTGAGCACTTGTTTGCGTTCGGGGGACCAAACTCATCCGTACTCAGTTCGTCATTGTCACCCTCTCTCTCCCCTTCCTTTCCTCTCCCCCGCTCCCACCAGCCCGCGGCCCGGCCCGGCCCGGACGTCCCAGCTGTTATCGCACCCCAGTACGGTTCCCCCCGCTACTCCGACACACCTGCCACACCCCACCACCTAAATGCCACCGTAAATTTGCTGTCTTGCCTCTGCGTCCCTCCTCAACCACAGCAGTGCATCACCACGCTCCGCCTGGCACGCAGATGAACAGGATGGCAGCCTCTTCACCACGTACTAAAACACCGTCTTTATCGCCCACAAAAAAATGAAACTTTCTTTTTATTTTATTTTTTTACGACACCAGCTCCTTAATGTCATGTCGACACAACTCTGTCAGAGCCTCTTTCGCCTCTCTCTCTCTCTCTCTCTCTCTCTCTCTCTCTCTCTCTCTCTCTCTCTCTCTCTCTCTCTCTCTCTCTCTCCCTCCCTCCCTCTCTCTCTCTCTCTCTCTTTCTTTCTCCCACCATATTCTACGAACCATGAATAAATGATATACGACTCGCGGCTTTTGGGGGAGGGGATGCAATTTTCATCCCCCAACCAAGGTGGCAGCCAGACCCGATGGCTCGATGTGTATTTCTTTCAGCAGACGCCCTTTTCTACCCGGAACGCGCGTGACAACTCGCGAGAATACTCTCGGCCTCCCCCCCCCCCCTGCCGCCCCGCCCGCTCTGAACTCATCTCGGGCCGTTGCGCACGGTGCGGTGCGGCGCGGTATTCAACAGGCGGTGAGCACCACACCAGCGTGCTCGCCCAGCCGCTCACCAGGGCGCACCGACCTGCCGCCATCACACTGCAATGCGGAGGGCGCAGGAATGCGGCCCGGGGGAGGGGGCACAGGGAGGGGCTGTAGTGCACGGGGGCATAGTGAGGACGTCCTCGGCGGGGCGGGGTGGGGCGGAGCGGGACTGTCACGGGCGAGCGAGGCCACGGCACAGCTCCAGCACAAAGGTGTCACCCACCGCCGCTCCCTTCGATCAGGCCTATCCATCTCTGCCACAGCCAGCAGCCCGGCCCCCGCCCCGCGCCGCCCCGCCCGGCAGACCGCGCTGATTGAAATGACTGCGGTGTAAGCGGTATGCAGGGCAGGGCGGCTGGTTTTAGCGGCCACACGCTAAAGTTGGCCCGCCGCTGAATACGGTCACTTGTATTCAATAATCCGGCGGTTATTGCTCTTTTACCATTCAGCGGGGAGGTACACACACAGTGGAACGAACTGCGGGGACCTGCCATCAAATATTGACGATGGTAAATGGCTTTTCAGGGCGCGGCATGAATAACGTGTAAATGTCACAACGCAACTTCAGCGCAAAAGAAGTCACAACAGTACCCCCCCCCCCCCCTCCAGACCACGGTGAAAGCGTGGAGGACAGGTGCTGACCCGAGCACTGGGCTCAACTTGTCCCCCGTGAGCTCCTGTGCGCCTGGGGGTGGCGGCGGGGGCGCGGGCAGCGGGGGCGACTGCGGCCGCGCGCCGGGGCGTTTTACGACTTTCTGCGGGGTGCCACAGTGTGGCCACACCACACCACACCGGTGCCAGCCCGGCCCGGCCCGGTCCGGTCCGGTGGGCAAGGTGTGCGCATGCCCGGACGGCGCAGCCTAGCTCAGGCCCCGCCCGCAGGCCCACATGCTCGCGCGGTGCAAGTTTGTTGCTCCGTCCACGAAGGATATATGTTTGCTGTGTACCACTGTGTACCAGCAGTAGCAGCGAGAGATAAAGCTTTCTCTGTATGTATATGGGGCGCAAACCTGGCATGACACCACACAGTGTCCTGTGGTCTTTTGAATTGAACAATCTCTGCACGCAGCGCCCCCTCCCCCCTCCCCACCGCCCCCTCACGTGCGGAGCGCGCCGGCAGTAATCCAATTATTCATTATGGGAAGTGGGTGGTTTCATCAAGGGAAGGGGAACTGTCACCACCGCAGAATAAAAACGAATGTGTAATCAATCAGTGTCATTAGCTCCCCCCCCCCCCCCCCCCAATGCTTCAATCAGGAGTTTTCAACTGGCACATAAACGTGTTCGACACAGTTTTGAACACGGGGTTGGACTCTCTTAGATGCTTAGAGACGTTAGCTGCACGTATTTCTGATGATGAGACAGTTCAGTTGGCCACATTCTGGTGGCCAACGCGTCGGTTCGCAACTCACCGTTTGAGTGTCGATGTGCAGGCAGCCCAGCACGGCGGGGTCGCACTCGGCCGCCACGGCGCACTTCTTGTTGACCAGCACGCTCTGGCCGCGCGAGTCGACGATGTGCAGCGTGTGGCAGAAGTCCTCTCCTGGAAGCAATTCAAAACTCGCGTCAGACCACCCGACCGTGTCACAAATGCATTAGAATCGCGTTGCGGCAAGAATGAGCGAAAATGTATACGACGGTGGCGCTTGAAATAACTTTGTGGCTGTGTGCGCGGTAATTATCGTGCTAAACTCTGCACTTCGCCGCGCGGAACGGCACTCTCTTCTCTAGATTGGAATCAAAAGAATTGTAAAACGACTGCTGCAGTCTGAGCAGCGCTGCTCCGGTAGGCACGGGCGGGCGGGTTGTCCTCGTTGGCACTTCCAGCGCTTCCAGCCCAGGCCAGGCCGAGCCCGAGCCTCGTTTGCATTACTATGAATACAGGGCAGCAGCTCTTCTTGCTGCGTCTCCACCCCGCCCCCCCCCCCTCTCTCTCTCTCTCTCTCTCTCCGACCGTACCACTTCCACCCTCTTCACACCCTGCCTCGCCACCCCCGTGCTGTGGCTCAGCCACTCCCAGATCGACAGAGTAGGGTACGCGGCATTCTCTGCGGTTTCCTACTGCACTGGTTTAGCCAGGC
This sequence comes from Frankliniella intonsa, assembly GCA_033675135.1. Taxonomy (NCBI): domain Eukaryota; kingdom Metazoa; phylum Arthropoda; class Insecta; order Thysanoptera; family Thripidae; genus Frankliniella; species Frankliniella intonsa. The sequence goes on from CM066253.1 coordinate 5,179,663, forward strand.
AGGGGGTCGAGAGAAAGAGGACGCTGACGGCGCACTTTACCGACTCGTCCCATGGAACGAGTAGTGCTCCATAGCCCCGCATTGTCACCGTTTACGAGAGATCGCCGTGTGAGTGTGCCAGTCTTGTTAACACGACTCTGCACGTAGATAAGGAATGTTCCACTTTATTAAAAGCTGAGAGATTATTTCCGTGAATGCCCCCCGCGCGGCGCCTCCGGACCGAAAGTCGTCATCAGCAGCACTTCCAGTAGTGCGGCGCGGCGGCAGGCGAGGCGTAACCCCCAAACAATCCCGACTCTCTGAGTAATTCACTTGAGGAGAGAGGCGGACGGGCCCGGGGTGTAAGTAAGGGGAACCGCACAAAAACCGACAGCGCAGCGCTATGCATTCGACTCTTGTTAACTCGGAGCGTCGCTCGGGGGCACAAGGACATTATGATCCAAAACTACATAGCTGGTTCGAAAGCACAGACACGGCCATATTTTATTACAAATGTGCAAATTTAGCTGGAACATCGCTCCCTACGACACCGCGTGGCGCACCCAACAATTTCAAGCGAGCGAAAAATGGTAGCCGCGCAGGGCGCCGCCTACAGCCCGGCGGCGCGTAATGTCAAATGAGGAAGTAAGACGCATCATGATACGACATTAATCCTGTTAGTGACGACTTGAAATCTCGCGCGCTGCGCGCCGCGCCAACAGCACCCTCGTCAAAGCAACGTAAACAGCGCCGTCGTTTTCCCGCCCCGTTTTCATATTCCACTAAATGGGGGCGGGGCGGGGCGAGGCGGGAGGCGGACCGTGAAGGGATTGCAGGGGCCGGGCCGGGCCGGGCGGGCTGGCGCTACAATGGGACACCCGGCGCGGGCGTGAGCGAGACGTTACGACCATAAAGCAAATTTTTACAGCATCCCTTCCACCTCCTCTGCTCTCTTCTGCTTACCGCCTGCTGGCGCTACTCCAGTGCCGCCGCCCGGCCCGGCCCGGCCCGGCCCCACTCCGCAGCGCCATGCCATCTGAGACTTTCGCGGCGCGGAGCAGAGCAGGGCTCCCCGCCCCGAGACAGCAGTGCGAAATAATGCAGTTAAACTCGGCGGCGCGCAGGGCGGTGCGCGGTGCTGTCCTTGTCCCTGCACTTCCCTCTGCGCTGCAGCAGGCTGCGGCAGGGCTGCTCCAGCTTCCGCTCTGGTCCCCCGCCGGGCCGGGCCGGGCCGGGCTGGGCCGGGCTCACTATGTTTGCTGCGGAGCGTGAAGGGATTCTGACGAGTTGACTGCTAAAACCACAGAGGTGCCCGCGCGTCGACGCCCTAGGAGCGTTCACTATTACTTACGTCTTCGCAAACTCGTGGAATTATACTTTGAGGAGGTAAGTACTGTATATCGTACAAAAGACAAAAGGTAAGTCCCACCAACGGTGCTACTTTAACTCGGAAGTGTATAGCGGCAGTGGGAAACAGACTCACACTTGAGTTGACAGGGTAGAGTGCATGCGCAACCAGCGGCGGCACGGTTTACGGAAGGTCCAGAAGAGTTAACTTCCGAGAGCGAGGGGGAGGGGAGGGGGAGAGAGCGCGCTGCGTCCTAGAGGGATGTGCTGGCTGACTGGGAGGGACAGAGATGGAGAGGGGCGCCGCGCAGAGCGAGAGGGAGGCAGAGCAATTACTGGGCGCCAGAAAATAAGAGACACGGAAACGGGACAGGAAACGGAAGGGGAGAGGGAGGGGGAGACGGACTGGGAGGGAAAGCACAAGGAGGGAAGTCGAGGCTAAGGCCCAGGCTGAGGGCCCCGCCCCGCAACCCGGGCCCGCCCCACCCTACCCCCGGGGAGGGGACGTCGAGGGAGCAAACTGATTAATCAGCTCGACCTGATAATCCACTAGGTTCGATTCTCCACTCCGCTTACCGGGCAATCGGCGCCTCGGGCCGGGACTGGACTCACACGGCTCCGCCCTCAAACACACGTCAGACGAGGCCCACTGCAGGAGGGGACCAGAGCCGGGGCGGAGCCTTAAGGCCCAGGTGTCGCCTGTCAATCACGCGCCTCCGCTCCGCCAGCGCTCGGGAAATAGAAAACTCACTCTCACACCCGGCTGTTAGCTCAACACGGTCGTGAGAAACAGCGTCTGATTATTTGGAGGGGACTCTGGTTGCTTTGAGGCAGTACGATAAAACTTGCAAAAACATTTTTACAATTTGAGGGAAATTTTTTACACGCTGCGGTGCGATACTGTTTTTTGTCTGAGCACCTCAAATCGAATCCAATAAATTTGATCGGCGTTGCAGTTCACCTTGCGGAAGCGCTCGAACTACTCCACGCCAGCCCGCGCCTGGCATAGCTGGGCGTTTTAAAAGTATCCACTTATCGGAAGCGGGGAGGAAAAAATTATATTGCATCCAAGTTAAGCGGACGGGGCCCGGGCCCGGGCGGGGTCCAATTGTGATTTTCTTTTCGCTCGTGTCCTCCCCTTAGATCAGATCATCCAGAACTAAGGGGATCTTGCTTGTCTCCTCTGCAGTCAAGAAGTACATTTAAAGAAAATAGAATCGGAGAAGCCACAAAATCGGGCGGATTCTATTTAGTTATCCTTTGGATGGTGGAGCAGCACCGCACCAGAATAGGTCGTCATTGTTATATAGAGGCGCAGTGCATAGTTGGATGTGAATAGTTTAAAGAGAGGAAACAATTTTGGTTCAGAGTGTCTGTTTCGCTACCGCCCCTAACAAACGAAGAAGCCCGAGGAAAACAAACCGTTCTATGCATGAATTGTTGAGTCGAGTCCTTTATAAAAGTACCTTTGGAGCGGGCCACTCAGCGCTGGCACCTCATTAGGGTTCGCCGCAATGAAAACAGTGCCGCTCAAACAGGTTATTGCGTCCCGCGAAGAGCAAATTCGTAACAATCACCATAGTAACGAAGCAATTCATACTGTTAATCGTGGAAATGAGTACAGTACCGCGGGGCGTGGCTGTGAGTAGCGGGGAAATAACCCGCTCACAGCAACGCGTTCCATTCCCTTGTGGCGCGCAGGCACGCGCTTGTGTGTGTGTGAGTGAGTGAGTGAGTGAGTGAGAGAGAGAGAGAGAGAGAGAGAGAGAGAGAGAGAGAGAGAGAGAGAGAGAGAGAGAGAGAGAGAGAGAGAGTGTTTGTGTCGATGTGAGCAGCGCGTGAGCAGAGCGAGAGCGCGGCTGCCAGGCCAGGGCAGTGAAAAATGGACGACACAGAGCAGGACGGGGTGCCGAATTAGTCGCGATGGCGCACCTGGGAACGATGATTCTGTCCTGGTCTCGCTGCTCCATCTCTCTGCGTCCGACTCTCTCTCTCTCTCTCTCTCTCTCTCTCTCTCTCTCTCTCTCTCTCTCTCCCTCCCTCTCAGTCAGAAACTCGCGCTAGGAAACACGTAGCCTAGGGCCTAGTCTAGCCCTGTTGTGCAGGTGGACTCCGAGCGGATTACAGCCCTACACGCGGAGTACGCCCGCCCGGCTTGGAGGCCCCATGACTCACGTGGCATGAGCGGGCCGGGGCGGGCCGGGGCGGGCCGGGCGTGTGGTGTGCAGCAACCCCTCCTCTTCCCTCTGCATTTCTACCGAGCTTAAAACAGCCCGGCGGAAAAATAACGGAGGGGACGTGGGGGGCGGGGGGGGCGGGGGGGGGGGGGGCGCTTTTCTCTGAGCGAAATGAGGTGGTCAAAATGCATGCGTTCTGTTGTGCACGGCGGGGTGAAAGCAGCCAGGGGACTGACCCCACCGCGCCCCGCCCCGCCGCGGCCAGCCCCCCCCGTCCCGCCGCGTCAGAGAGATGAGGGGCAGGCACTGCGGCGCACTGCTGCCGCGCCCATGACAGAGAGAGGGAGGGAGGGGGTGCGGGAGAGGGAAGGGCCAGAGAGAGAGAGAGAGAGAGAGAGAGAGAGAGAGAGAGAGAGAGAGAGAGAGAGAGAGGGAGAGAGATGGCGCTATTGTCTGCTACGCCAGGCTCGAGTAATGAAAACTGTGTTTGTGCTCGAGGAAGGGGAGTGGAGTGGAGGGGCGGGGGCGATAGTCTCCCGGTCTGGCCCCGCCCCGCCCCGCCCCGCCCCGCCCCGCCCCGCCCGCGGGCCCCGCGCGCCCGAAGGCAAGGCGCCGCCGAATGTAATGAAAACTATGTAACGAAGGCACGTCGGCCCAGTTCATCACCGCACAACACGTACGGTGCCGCACCGCGCGGGGCGGGAGGGAACGTACTTATCAGCCGCGCCTTTGTCTTCTCGACTCGTTCAGAAAATAAACAAACAATAACCTATTTCCTGACGCAATTTTGCGTTAAAATCGCATTTAAAAAACTCCTGCATGTCTCAATTTTTATGAAATATGGATTAGGAATGGTACCAACCATCTGTCGATGTAGATTTTTTTTCATGACGGCGAAGCCGTCAAAAAGTGACACAGAGTGCACACTTCCTTTAGCACGGAGCGCGCTTCTATGATGCCGCTGCGGAGCGTTCCACCCAGTTTCACTCTCACTCCCCCTTCCCTTGCACACACGCCGTTATGTGGGTTATATTGCCCCGCCGGGCCTGCCAAGTAGTGCAAGGCGCGCCAGTGGCAAACCATATCAAAAATGCGTATGCAAAGCGGTGAAACGTTATAACTGGGGCATTGTGGGGGGGGATGGGGCGAAGAGAGGTAAAAATTTAACGCTTGGCTGCTTTGGCAAGAAGACATACCAACTCTGCATCCTGCACAAGGCCGTAAAATAATTTACTCGTCTTTCCTCCCCTCCCTATGACTTACAGCTTCGATTTTCTATGCCAGAAAAAACGATGGGGAGGGATGACGCGGGGAAAGGGAGGGTAATTTGAAAGTGGGACGTATTGAATTCGCTGAAAACACTGCTTGCATCATTTCATTCTGCGAACGTGGTGGGAAACCGCCACGCGTCACGCCTGTTGTTTTCACAACAGGTACTTTTGAAGAGACCGAACACATAAACGTACAAAAGTACTTTGTAAATTTTGATTTCATTATTATCCCTGTTTACACTACCTTTTCTATTATCACTGTACTTTAAAATTATCTGTATCAGGCCTGCGTGTGTATTTCAAAGATACATTTTCCTGCTGTTAAATAAAAGAACTCACTACGCACTGATGAATCCAAAGCAAAGCCTACCTCAACGGACGAGCCAATAACTGCAGAACTACTACTGCAAAGCGCGTTGCCACGGCTGCTATTTCGGGACGTTCCGATGTATGAGTTAGTTATCGGCTCCCTCTGTTTGCTGCTGGCGCACAGAATGTCTGTGCGTTAAAGTGTGACAGCGGGACTGTTATCCACCTGATAAAATGACACGGGGACGGGCAGAATACAGTGTACCGCAACGAACTGAATTCCAGTGCAACTGTTACAATTTTATCGTCAAACTGACTTTCCTCTTAGCGACTTGCTGGATCTCTGCAAATAGGAAAATAATTTGACCTTGGTGAAGAAGGCAGGACCCAAAACAGCGTACACTGTGCGGTACGGCGACTAATGCCCCTGACGCTAAGCGATAATCCGATGAGGCCGGCCGCGCCGGCTGCACCAAGACGATACACCTCATCACCATCGACTTCCAATGTCCTGCGCGCCGAGGCGCCGCCTGCCGCCTACCAATGACATGTGGCCCGGTGATGATGTGAAGGAAAGGGATATCTAAGACGAGAGGGCAGGGTGGGGCGGGGGAGACAGACTACAGGCTGGCTCTCGGGGTATTGGAGAAGAGTAGCGGCAAGTCGCGCTGTGAGTGGCTAGGGCAAAATAAGCGACCCAGTATAAAAAACGTATAAAAACAAAATTGGCAGGCTACAAAGAGAACCACAAAAGTGGTCGAGCGTCTGTTCGTAGTTTGACGGCACGGGAACATTTTGTCATATTGTGAACGAAAAGATAAAGTAAGGGAGACGTATGTAACATGACCATACAGGTTATGGTACCATTTTAAGTGGGTACTAGTGTGAAGCAGTCTACGAGAAAGTAGAGAGGGGCCATAGTGGTGCGATGAGGTCGCATAGGAGAGAGGGAGAGAGAGAGAGAGAGAGAGAGAGAGAGAGAGAGAGGGAGAGAGAGAGAGAGAGAGAGAGAGAGAGAGGAAACAGGAAATAAACGCCCTGCGGAAGGGTTTCCGATATTTATGCCTGTGCGGGTCAACACACAACAATAGGCGCGCCGCCAGAAAGAGATGCACGTCCGCGCCATGAGTTGGCGGGGGAGCCTCGTGTGCATCCGACATGAGGAGACGACAAAGAGAGGGGAGAGCGGGAGGGCGGGAGGGAGAGAGGGGTAGGAGTAAGGGGGAGGAAGAAAGGGAGGGAGGCAGACAGACAGACGGACATACCCTTACGGAAAATAGATGTCTATAGACAATCTAAACATTGTGTGCGTCGTCTATTTTGCTAGACATCTACCGAAAGATGTTTAATAGACCCCTAATAGAAGAGTACATCTACCACTAGACATTAATTTACTATCTATATTGTGTCTAGCTCATCTACGACGATAGACGTCTATGTTTGTACTGAAAATAGTCGGTCGTAGATAATCTAAATTCCGTCTAGCTCCTGCACAGTATAGACATCTATGTTTGTACTGAATATAGTCGGCCGTAGATAGTCTACAGTGTGTCTAGCTCATCTACGACGATAGACGTCTATGTTTGTACTGAAAATAGTCGGTCGTAGATAATCTAAATTCCGTCTAGCTCCTGCACAGTATAGACATCTATGTTTGTACTGAAAATAGACGGCCGTAGATAGTCTACAGTGTGTCTAGCTCATCTACGACGATAGACATCTATGTTTGTACTGAAAATAGACGGCCGTAGATAGTCTACAGTGTTTCTAGCTCATCTACGACGATAGACGTCTATGTTTGTACTGAAAATAGACTGCCGTAGATAATCTGCATTGTGTCTAGCTCCTACAGAGTATAGAAGTCTATGTGTGTACTGATAATAGACGGCCGGGGATAATCTATATGGTGTCTAAAAGACGTCTATACCCGGGCAGAAATGAAGTGGCGATCCAATGTCTAACTTATCGGGGAATAGGCAATGCTCGAAATTTTAGTATTTCGACAAGAATATTCCCACAGGGCCGTGACCCCTCCCTCCCTGTCCCTGTCCGCTCTAGCATATTCGTTAGTCTTGTTATTTTCAAACTCTTATTTAAAAGCAGGTTAATTGCTAGTAATACACATTCTAGTCAGGTCAGAGAGTGAAACGCAAAACCAGGCATCAAAACAACTAGTAGGAAATTCCTAATCCAGTGGGCCCATCCCGCACTAGCCGCCGCCACCTGGCCGACCCTCCGGGAATAGCCCAGCGAGAGGCGACGCGCGGCTCTGGGATAGCCTGGGGCCGGTGGGGCAGGCCCCGTAGCACGTCCTGGTGGTCCAGTGGTCAGCATTGCGGGATTACAAGCCAAAGGTCCGAGGTTCAACTCTTCATCCGGTAAGAAATGTCATTATCACTTCAATGTTCACTTAGATGTACTGGTAGGCAGGAGAAAGCAAGGCATGAGAGAATGAAGGAAACAGCAAAACGGAGAAAAAAAATCTCCCTTTTTCTTAATTATAGCCCTTGCATCTAATAAACACCTAGAAAGTGAAAAGGTGTGGGAACAAAATGGTCAGCTAGTACCTACAGCACTGTGTTAGATGTAAAATAAATATTTAATAGACACCTAGCATAATCATCTATTAGATGTCAGATAGATCCTCTATAGACGTCTAATAGATGCAACGATAGCAGTCAACAAGATGATCTACTAGACATCTACTCTAGTCATCTAATAGACGAAAATCCATCTAGAGCTATACATCTTTTCGATATCTAAAAGACATACATTTTCCGTAAGGGTATAGACAGACAGACAGACCGACAGGCGGACAGAGAGTGGGCGGTCGCAGTAGAGAACGTGCGTAGCGTCGAGAGTCGGGAGAGGAAATATGTAACGCAATAGAAGACGGAGAGACAACGAGTGGAGGCAGAAGACAGAGGATGATACGACGGGAGCTCCATCTGAAGAGGGCCCCGCCACGCCACTCCCCGCCCCGCCCCCTCCCCTGGCACACACGCCCCGTGTCCCGACGCCCCACGGACTACATTCGTCACGCCCACACACGGAGACTACCCAGGCTCAGCCGCCCCGAACCAGCAATCCCGTCGTCCTGGTCGTGCTTACCTCTGGGGCAGGGGACGTCGATGGCGTACTTATTGCAAATGATGTTGTCGGACACGTTGACACAAGTGTAGCATGTGACATCGTCTGCAAGCAGAAGAAAAAAGACGGGAATTAGCATTGGGATGGGAGTGAGAAATACTCTATGGTACTCGAACAATTACTGCAGAAGGACGTCATATTGCAGACACTAAAACTAGAGGAATGGTATCTTCTCGAAGAGGCGGGTGATCGCGTAGTGGGTAGGCCGCGGGAGAGCGCCGGTGCGCGGTGGGCTTGCCTATCGCGGTATACGCAGGCGCTCCGCCTGGGTCCCTACCCCCACGTAACTGTGCATTCCGGAGTAACCAAATCCATCATTTGCGTTAACATAGAGTTCATTTGATCCTGTACTTAGAAGAGTAAGCCGCCGCCGGCCAAAGCCGCGTGAGCACGGTGCGAGGGCCCACAGGAGCAGCCCTTCCTGGAGTGTGGGTGGGTAGAGCACCAAACGTCGATGCGTGGGATTCGAACAAGTATTCCGCACGGACCAGGCCAGATCCCACTCCGGGGCGGGGTAAGGCGCGGTGTGCTGCCTCCATGCTCTGTCCCTAACCCACGTTCCCCATTCTTGAGCACCGCCTCTGCGAAGCGCCACCCTCCGTCCCCACTCTTCCTCGCGCAGCCCCGCGCACCCACTGTGCCCTGCAGTTTAATATCCAAACTCAGTTCTTCCAGAACAATACCACTAAGCGCGAGGCGGGGCGGGCTGGGGCACCCGGGCCGAGTTGGGGCCACAGCAATCCCATTTCAAGAGGGCGCCGCCCGTCCGCCCGCCCGCCGCCGCTCCACCCTGCCTGCACCGCCCCCGTGTCTTCGCCCGCAGCCTCCTCCTTTCCGAAGTCGAAGTCAGGATTCGTCTTTCCGCAGCGTCCTAGCCCAGTGCGCCCTGCGCGCTCCGCCATGAGTCGGTGCAGGCCTAGGAGGCCAGGGGGGGGGGGAATTATTGTCCTGAAATGCGGCCTGCATATTAGGTCGTCGTCGTGAGGAGAAGGGAACGGGGAGGGGTGGGTGGGAGAGGGGTGCACACAGGTGCAATTGCAGACATATGCGGGCGGGCTGCTTCTGTTGTAGGTAGCATATTACGTATGTGTGCGTGCTCGAGTGTGTGTGTGTGTGTATGTGGAGCCCGCTGCCGCGTCAGCCTTTAACGACGCGTGCTCCGCACGGGGCAGCGATGGAGGGACTTCGGGTCCGGACCCTGGCCTATATTTTTCCGTAGTGTTTACCCTCTGACACGCACGCACACACACAGACAAAAGGGGCGCGCCAGGGCGCCAGCTCACACACACACCTCGCGCGTGAGACCAGTAAGCTCGGTATAAGGAAGCCACGGGGCTGTGTGTCCCCGAGGGTCGGGGTGGGGTCGGGGTGGGGTCGGGGCGGGGCAGGACGGGGCGGGGTAGGATGGGGCGGGCCCTGCGGGCCCTGGGCCACGCCTCACCGCGCTGGGACGCCAAACTGTTCTCTCCTGTCATAAACTGCAAATCCGGACTCAGGACCGACCCTCAGCCCTGGACCCCAGTGCCTGTCCCGACCCCTAATATGGACTGTGTGTGAGTGTGTGTGTGTCGGTGTGTGGTCGTAAGGTCGCGGAGTAGTGCTTTTGTGTGTGTTTCAGAGGGCGCCAAGAGAAATCTAACACTCGTGTTTCATTTTTAATCACTGTGCGTTACGCTATGGAGCGCAGTAGTGCGGCTGCATGTTCGTGAGCCGCGCCACGGGGCCTCAGTATTGGTGCTACGCCCCGCCAAAGCGTCAACTGAAACCGGGCGTCAGACAAGAGGAGAGGCAACGAACAACCATTAAAACTTTTCTACAGGTCAAAAACAATATGCAATGTTATCCATAACGTATGGTTAGATGAGGCGACTGTGCGTGTCGCACAGGTTGGCCCAAGCGAATGCCCCTCTTCAATTAAACAAGTGCTTTAGAAAGCAAGAGCTGGCGCCGGCACCGCGGCATAGGATACCTCGAGGACCTCTGCTGGGCGTGGTGGGGCGTGGCGGGACGCGGCGGGAGTGAAGGGGTCGCTTTATGGCCTCTCGTACCACACCGGCAATATCGCTAGGGAGAGCGTAATATTTTTATTATTCCGTCTTGGGCCCTCCCCCCCCCTCCCCCCGGCCAGTGCTCTATACCCCAACCTTCACTCCCACCTCCGCTGCTGCCAATTCAAAATTATTCCTCCAGATTTTATTCTTACTCCTCGTAAAGGGATTGAGCCGTGGCCAGCGGTGCGGACGAGATGGAATGAGTAATCTTCAGTAGGGGCTGCAGGCAAAGGCGGGCGAGAGCGAGCTGTGAGCGTGGGAGCCTATCTGGCCTGAGGCGGGATGGGCCGCGACGCGAAGTGGCTCGGCGTGAAAGCTTGCACGGCGCTATACTGCGGACAGGTACGTATAGGCAAAAGTTACCAACAACGATGTATACATCTGCGCGTAAAGCCCGGCAGCTGTGCGCCTTGCGCTCACAGCGTAGACTAACGCTTCAAGAAAAATCGCCATCACGGTGAGATTTGTCGCCGGTGAGCGCCGCCCCCGCCCCAGCCCCCACCCCCGGCGGGGCTGCATGGTGAGTTGATCCCTGCCCTGCCCTGCCCTGCCCTGCGCACGGGGCAAATGGACGGTCCGGCCCGGTACCGGATGATTAGAGCTCCCGAGGTTCATTATCAGCATCAGGAGCCCCGGGGTGCCCCCCCACCCCCCCCCCCCCCCCACCAGGAAGAGCTGCCTCTCTCTAGCGCGCGTGAATGGACGCGCCTCTGCCTCTCCAGCAGATCAGCGCTCTCAAAGGGGGGCGCGGCGGGGCGCGGCGGGGCGCGGCGGGGCGCGGCGGGGCGCGGCGGGGCGCGGCGGGGTTAAGGGGAGCTCAAAATGCCTGCATGCAGCCTTTATACACGAGGGTCCGGCCGGCGAGAGCGCTCCTTTGGTATCCTTTCTCGCGGCGGGAGGGCAGAAAGGTGATACCCTTTGGCGGTGCCGCTGGGAGCGCGCGGGGCCCAGTAGGGCGCGGGCCGGCCCGCGGCCGCGAGGAGCACAAGAAAAGGAAGGCTTCATAAAAATAACCTTGTTTTTTTTTCCCCTCGGTGTTCTTTGGGCCAGCCCCGCCCCGCGGCCACCCACCACCTGGACGCGGAGGGAAGCAGGCTGACCGGGGGGGAGGCAGGCAGCCGGAGTCCACCCGGGATCTCAGGCACCCCGTGGGAGAACAGCGGAGACTAGACTACTACATTCATACACAGCAAAAAAAAAGGGGGGGGGAACGGCTGCGTGAAGGTAATTTTTTCCGAAAGCGCGCGTGCTTGTTACAATGCACTCCACTGGAAGCCATAGCCCATCCCGGAGTTCACTTACAACCGAGTTGAAGTCTGCAGCAGCCTTGCCGCAGCCTATCGGAGCCACAGCCCAGCGTCCTCCGGGAGCCAACTAACGGCCACGCGCGCTGTGGAGGGATGGAGAGGACTCGCGGAAGGGGGAGGGGGGGGGGCTAATTGGTACTCGACCTGAAACGAAAAGGCGGGCCCATGGGCAGGCGCTTCTCCGCGGGCGAGCGGCGCGGAGGAGCCCTCACTCCAGCGGGCAGCGCCTTTGATATGGCAACATGCGGACGGCCGCGGGAGCGCGAAGCGGAGGGGCGAACGCAATCCACCAAGCAGGCAGACAGGAAGAGGAGGACGAGGGAGGGGGAGGGGCGGGGGGCAGGAGGGGGGAGCGGGCTGGAGGCAGCCTCTGGGCCGCGCTCAACGCGCTGTCTGCCGGGAAACAGTCTCCCCGCCAGGGCCGGTCGGGTAGTGCGGAGCCTAGGCGTGATGAATAATGAATGGAATGTGAGATATCTCATTTCAGGGGGGAGGGGGTAAGGAACCGAATATATGCCCCTGCCGCCTCTCTATGGAACCGACCCTTCTTCTTACCGACTCCCTACCTCAAGCACCGCTTCCTCCAACCGCCCCGCCCCGCCCCGCCCCGCCCCGCCCCGCACCGCCACGCGCCGGCTCGCCCTGGCCCGACCCGCTTCGCTTAGCCGCGCCCGTTTGGTCCAGCATCCTCAAGTAAGTGAAACCCCGCAGCTCCGAGCGCTCCGCCGGGCCCACCCTGGAGCAAAGCGACCACCTCCGCGCAGCCCTCCTGGAGATTCACGTGGAATGGGGCCACCGAAGCCGCACTGGAGAAACTTGGGTGCCGGAGAAGGTTTGGGTCCGAGAGCGATTATGGCAGCTCAGTTGACTCAGGACGCTCTTGCTTAATTAGGTATTTGCAGGAGCGAGCTTGACATGGTACAATTATATTAATGTTTTTCTCTTTCCCTAGGCCATCCGAAAGACAATGAAGGCGCGCCCGTTGTTCCCCTGAGTCATAATCACGCGCCTACCGAGCGGATGATATCCCGATCGGGAAGCTGGCGGACCCGACGTGACGAGAAAAAGAGAATCTGTGCCGGGGAGGGCGGGTGGGGGCGGGCAGTGTGCCGCTGGCAGGCGAGGCGCAGACACACCATTCCGCCAGGGAGTGCCAGGACGGGCGGGGCGGGGCGGGGCGGGGCCGAGCGGGCCGGCTGGAAAAAGGCACACCTCCCGGGAAAAGAAATGAAATAAAGAAGAGAGGGAATCTGGGGCGGGGCAGGCTGCGGCCTTCCTGATCAAGCGCTGCTGGCACCGGCATGCGGACGACCTGATATCGTGGGAGGAGCCGGGGACCGCATAGCGCTCACCCCGCCCCACCCCGCCCCGCCCCGCCCTCCAGGCACCTTGGCGTCCAACCGCTCATGCGACGCTATAGTGCACCTGAATCGACCTGACTCCACAGGTCGGTCCGCCCCGCCCCGCCCCGCCCCACCCTACACGGTGAGCCAGATGCGCAGCTCATCGCGCTGCCAGCAGTCGCGGCGTGGCGCGGCGCGCCCCCCTCATCGCCCCGCCCCGCCCCGCTACGCCAGGCCACGCCCCGCCGCACCCAGCCCGACTGCCTTGCCAAGACCCCCGCCGCACCCCCTTCACCCGATGCATAATTCAGGCAGGTCCAGGGATGTTCCGGCGGTATTCCAGTGTGGAGCGGCGGGGCGGGGTGGGGCGGGGCGGGGCGGGGCGGGGCGGGGCGTATGCAGCAGTCCCCGCCGCGACACGAGTCGGCCTGCAGTGCCACACCTGCAGCAGGAGCGATGCGCCGGGGACGCTGAGGGCGCAGGAGGTGGTGAACCGCATACGCGGTAGGAGGTTGAGCCGGGGAGGGGGGGAACCAGCGCGTACGGTATCGCTCCTTACGCCCGCCCAACCCCTCCCCCCAACCCTCCTAACGACTCGGCACAGTAGGGCGCGGGCAATAGTATGCCGAGAAGTGCTTCCACGATTCGATCAGCCGGTAGAAAGACCCGTCGCCCGAGGGGTCCCATGATTGTTCGGGCCGCTCGGCGCGTAGGTGGAGTGTTGAGATAGCCTGCCCGATCGGCACACATTTTAATTCATTCTTCCGAGTGCGTTAAACAGACAAATACCTACACCCAGAAAAATAGAAACTTGCAGCAACCATATAATGGTAGGCCAGGGACAACCATACAAAATATAGTTGAGGCGACTCTCATATGGTTGCACCAACTACGAAAATAGCAACCCCAAGCATTCACGTTGTTGGTTTAACCATGTGAGTGTTAGCACAACCATATTTCGTATGGTTGTCCCTGGCATGGTTGCTACAACCATCTATTTTTCTGGGTGTATGTGGTGCAGAGCTCCAGCCCCGCGAGCCGCAGGTACCACGCGTACCGTACCGTATACCTCGCGTACGCGCTGCTCCATGCTCTCCGCCAGTCGCTCAGCAATAATAGTGTGCTGGCCCGCGGATCTCGGGAACTCCCCGGAAAAATGTTTGTTGTGAAAATTACTTTTTTCCGTGTGCTGTGCGGCGGAGTTATACCAAGAAGAATAAACTCCCTCCGTGAGCACGACACCACTAGCCGGAGGCGAAAAAACGATGTTCTTTTTAACAAGTTCAGTGCGGGTAGATTTTATCACCGAAGGTCCAACACGGGAGCGTCGCGCCGCACTCAATGTGCAAAGGTCGAGTAGCCACGTTGCCGATACCCGGCAGGACAGTATGGCGACGCTCGGGTTTATTCTCCGATGCCTGCTAAAGCTGCTAAACAAAAAGCGGATGAGGTAGATAGAAGGGATGGCACCCGGCCGGCCCATTGCGACCGGACGCCCCCCCCCCCCCACACACACACACACACCCCGCACACACACACAGCGGGCCAACAGACGCGGAGAGCCAGTTCGAGCCAAAGATAAAAGGGTTCGCGAAAAAATAATGTGGAGATGAAAAATTAATGCGTGCAGAAAAAGCGTGGAGACAATAAGCATGAATGGAATATTGAAAACGGTGCCAAGCACGAGCGGCGGCAAGGAGAGAGAGAGTGGGAGAGGAAGCGCGCCATATAATGGAAATAAAAATAATAAATGAAACGAGTAGGGCCGGGCCGGGCCGGGCCGGGGCTGGGCGAGGCGGGGAGGGGAGTAGCGTCCCGCCGCGCCCCGGCAATAAGGTAGCGATGGCCAGATAGCAGCGGGGCCGGGCTGGGCTGGGCTGGGCCGGGCGCCCAGCCGGGGGCAGCGCAGAGTGAAGGCGAGTTATTGAAACAGGTACAAAGCGCGCCGCGGCGCCTGTTCTATCGGTAGGGGCGCCCCACCCCACCCCGAAGAGCCAGAGGAACGGCGCGTGTTGTTGTGTTGTTTTCATCAGCGGCTGCCGCGGATGCGAAACGAGACACACTCAGCGTTCACCGCTGAAGGCGAGGCGAGGTGCGGCGCGGCGCGGCTCCCCGGCGCGCAGCTGCGGGGGTGCTGTTGCCGGTGGCAGCGCGGGAGGGGAGGGAAGGAGAGGAGAGGGGAGGAGAGGAGGGGCGCACTTTACCGTTCAGCGCCAGCGCCCCGCTAGCTCGGCGCCGTCCCGCTCCCGCCCGACCAGAACTCCGACGCAAAAGCCCCCCAGCCTCCCAGCCTGTCCCATGCAAAATATGCTAGCGGACGCGCGGCGGCGGGGCGTGGCGGGGCGTGGTGTGGCGTGGCGTGGCGGGGTATGGCGGGACGGGGCGTGGCGGGGCGTGGCGGGACGGGGCGCGCCCTCCGCCACATCTGCCGTCGGTCCCACACCCTTCCCCAACAAACGTGGTACGTACGCCTGCGTGTTAATTCCGGCCCAGCTTTGCCGTCCCGTCGTTCATGAATTTGGAAATTATAATTGCTCAATGGCTGGCAGCCTTCCCCTCCCCGCCGCCCCGTGCGGCCTGCGGGTTTGTGTGAGAGGCGTTTCGACACACCCCGGTCCCCCGTGGCCGCCGGCGTCCATACGCCACGTCGCCATCAGCGAGTCGCCCCGCCCGATCCACCCGAACCCCTACTCCCCCACCCCGCCACGCACCGCCCCGCACGGCACCACTTCGACTCTCGACTCGCGCTATCCGGTATGGTCCAACTTTACCGTTCAAGTGAAAACTTCTTGTTCGCCGCCCGTCCCCCCACCCCCATCCCCTTCCTGTGCCACTAGCCATGGCCACGAACGAAATGCCCCCCCCCCTTCCCCCCGCCAGCCCCTTGGCCGCCCCTGCCCTCGGGGCGACCCTCCGGGGCCGGGGTCGGCGAAGACGCTTGTTATTGCCCCAGGCTGCGCCCAGGCCGTGCTCGCCCCGCCCCACCCCGCCCCGCCTGCACCAAATCCTAAACACAACGCGAGGTCCGGGGGTAGCACGTGCCCTACCCCGCCCCGCCACACCCCGCCGTCAACAAGGCTGCCGCCCCCGGCACGGCCCCCGGCAGCCGCCGCCACCCACACCCCAGACCACATATTATCGGACGGGAATCGAATCCCAATGCGGTCGCGCCGGCCCCTGCTGTCCAGCTCACTCGCTCCGCCACCCCCCACCTCGCGGCCCTGGCCGGGCATGGTCCACGCGCCGCGCCGCCACAATCAGGGGGACGAATGTTCAGGTCCCGGAACATTCTCTCTCGCCTCCCGCCGCCCCCACCGCCTGTCCCGCACAGCGGCTCACAGTTGCCAGCCAGGTCACTCCCGATTGCCGCGACGCTGCCGCCTCGAATGTAGGCAACACAACTCTCTCTCTCTCTCTCTCTCTCTCTCTCTCTCTCTCTCTCTCTCTCTCTCTCTCTCTCTCTCTCTCTCTCTCAGAGAACCAGGCGCAGGCCAAGTCGGTCTGGCGCGGTCGCTCTGCGAAGGCGATTTTGCAGAGCCCTGCATGACTGAGGAAAAAAAAAACGAAGCAAAAAGAAAAGCGTCGGTTGGCGCGGTGTGCGGGTCCGGACAGTCATCCCATTCCCAGTCACCCTGAGCGGGGGCGGTGAATAATGATGCGCGATGGCGGCGGGGCGGGTCCGGGGCGGAACAGATACGCTGTCACGCTCGGTCACGCCGCAAAGACCAAACCGGGCGTCGCATTTTGTTTAAATCTTTACCGTGTTGTTATACTTCGAATTTTTTTTTATTCGCTAGCTCATCACAGCACGGTTCGCTTATCTTCCGTTACTAGTTCCGTAACGTAATACATGTGAAAGAATATTTAGTTACGGTAAACGTAACGCAACGCAGAACATTGTAACAAGTTAAACGTTAAGTAACTGGTCGCTGGTGGGAGGTCATACGGGGAATTTGGTTCTCGATTTGGTTCCGTCTGTTTGCAGCGGAGTTGACAGTGCAAACAGGAACAGCCAAGCGGCCTCAGCCTCTGCACGAGCGAAGGTCAAATTTATCGTGAAAGCGGCATCAAGAACAGACAGGCTGGAGGGGAAGGGGTGACCCGGAGGGAGGGGGCGGGGGGGGCATAAGGGGCGGCACCGCAGCCTCCTGAAGATTCAAAGGCCATCGGTCGAAAGGACCGGACTGGACCAGTGGACCCATCCGCCCAATGGGCCAGCATGAGCAGGAGCAGGCAGCCAGCCGATATGACAAGACGGGACGGGACAGGGGATAGGCCCCGCCCCGCGACCCCTGCACCGGCCGCCGCCGCCCTGCCCTGCCCGCCTGGAAATAATCTCGATCGCACCGAGTGAGACCTCCTGCAGCCCTCGGTCCCACCCCCTCTCTCGCTCAGCAACCCTCGCGCGCGCCGCGCCACGGGCGCACGGGCGCACCAGGGCAGGGGATGGGCCACGCCCCGCAATAACAGGCAACCCCGATGTGTTTTCCTCGAAAAGCTAGCACCAGGCCCTTTGTCCGGGCACGTCGGGTCATAGAGAAACGTGTGAGGCGGGGCGGGACCAGAATGTAGGGCAACCCTGCAATACAAACGCCGCGCACAACGCGATCCCCTTGCGTCGAGTCGCCCGAGCCAGTCAGTACACACACACACACACACACGCAGGGACACAGCGACAGCAGCCTCCACGGCAGTCGCAGCCGGACGCCGAACCCATCCACCTATGCGGTTGGGAGACGGAGGAGGGGAGGGGGCGGCTGAGGCTAGAGCCAGAGTTCTTAAAAGTTAATGTGCGCCCCCGCCCCCTCCTGCCCACCCGCGCGCCGTCGCCGTCCCCGGGGCCCCTTGCCACAAACCATCAACACTCTCCAGGGACAGCCTGAGCAGCGCCAGACCCTGCCCCACCCCGGCTCGCCCCGCCGGCACGGGGTCAGGGCACGTCACAACGACTTAGCGTGGGGCGAGACCGGGATGGGTTGGAGGAAGGGGAGCGGCGGGACAGGGCAGGGCAGGACAGGGCAGGACAGGGCAGGGCGGGGCAGGGCGGGGCAGGGCTGGGCAGGGCGGGGCAGGGCGGGGCAGGGCCGGGCAGGGCGGCGCGCTGGGCGAGCAGCCAAGACAAAACGGCCGCGCGGGCCGGGCCGGGCCGGAAGTGTAAGGACACCCAGGCCGCTAGGGGCAGGGGGGCAGGAGGGCAGGGGCGGCGGGGCCACGGCGCGCAGCCCTGCACCTCCCGTCCGGCCTCGGCCGCGCCCCGCCACCACCCCGCCCCGCCCACCAGGCCCGCCGCCACAGCAGCGCGGGCAGAAGGCGTGGACGAAATTCAATATGAGCACACCCAACCCCGTCCCACCCAATTCCGCCTGCCGGGGACACAGCCATTTTCTTAACGCAGGCTACGTGGCTGGCCCCGGAAGCTGTTTGGGGTCGAGAGAAAAGAGAAAGAGCGCACAACCAATAAATTGAAAGCAAAGCATAACGTAACGAGCCAAGAGAGAGAGCGAGCGAGAGGAAAGAGAGAGAGAGAAAGAGAGAGAGAAGGAGAGAGAGAGAGAGAGAGAGAGAGAGAGAGAGAGAGAGAGAGAGAGAAAGAGAGAGAGAGGAGAGAGAGAGAGAGAGATAGGCTGGGCGAAAGAAGAAAAAAACAAATGAGAAAAGAACGGAATAAAAACAAACGAGGCTTTAGCAGTGCGAGAAGAGGTGGAGAGAAGGGGGTTAATGGCGCAGCGGCGGCGGCGCGGCGCGAGCGAGCGAGCACCTGTACTGCTCCAAATCAGGAACGCTCCGGAACGCCTCGCATGCGCCTGCTTCCTCCTCCATAGCCCGCTCCCTATCTTATTAACATTATTTTCTCCCCCCCCCCCCTCTCTCTCTCCCTCTCACACTCTCCCCCTCACACTCTCTCTCTCTCTCTCTCTCTCTCTCTCTCTCTCTCTCTCTCTCTCTCTCTCTCTCTGGATTCGCGCCGCGCTCGCGTGCCTAGCAGTCGTTACCGGATGTAACGCCTGGCGGATCGGATCGGAGCTGAAGGGCGGGGCGGGGCGGGGCGGGGCGGGGCGGCCCTGGCAGCCCGTTGGCAGCTCCTCTCCTCCCACGGCAAGGGCGCGGGGTGGCGGGGCGGAGGCGCCTCTGACAACAAAGGGATTCCTCTCCATGACTTCCTGAACGTGCGCACCGCAGGCCCATCTCCGGGGCCCTACCCGCCGCGGCGCGGCCCGGCCCGGCCCGGCCCGGCCCGCGGCCTTGACTCCTCAGGCTGCCGCCACAGTTTGCAGCGAGCCGTGACTGTCGCATCGCCCGCCCCCGCCCGCCCCCGCCCGCCCCCGCCCGCCCCCGCCACCCTCATGGGCCCCCAGGGCGCGGGACGTCGCGGTGGCACTGGGGGCGGCACTGTTCGCCAAGCGAGTAGAAAAGAAATAATTCCGCGGCGCCATTCAGACAGACACAGTGGCGCTGGGGCCCGGGCCGGGCCGGCCTAGTTCGGTCAGCTCCCAGTAGTCCCGGCTCGTCTGCCGGCCCGCCCCGGCCCGCCCGGCTTACAACTCCTTCCCTCGCTCCATCACCCCCCTCCTCCGCTTCCTCCTCCTCCCCCGACGCGTCCCTGCTGTCCCTGTCCCAGCCCTCCGGCCCGCTCAATCTGTTATCGTTCGTTTGGCCCACCTCTTTTCTCTCCGGCGGCATTGAGCTCGCCGCCACTGTCCCTCTGCCACACCCCGCCTAGAGAGACTCGGAGGCTCTCTAGCCCCGCCCCGCCCCGCCCACACTGCAGCACGGGGCCACAAATGAATCGCCTCGATAAAAGGAGCCGAGGGGTATAAAAAGGCAGACACATCTCTCTCTCTCTCTCTCTCTCTCTCTCTCTCTCTCTCTCTCTCTCTCTCTCTCTCTCTCTCTCTCGACCAGAGGCCCCACCCCTCCTACTGATCACTCCCCTGCGATAGTGCCCGACACGTGATCAGTCATTTCCCCCACCCTCCCCCCCCGACCAGGCAGAGCAAATCCGTCTGCTTGCTTGCACCCCTACCCGCCGCCACGCCCGCGTGAGGAAGATTGTCGTGTCGCTCTCCTCTCCCTTCCACTCTGCCCTCCCGAACCCGAAGCCCCTCTGGTTTTCCTCTTCAGGGAGCAGCGCACAGCCTAGCGCAGTCCCACACAGTCCCACACAGGCACGCTCGGCTTTACACAGCCCCGCAGAGCGCCACACGGCCCTACACAGCCCCGCACAGCCCCACACAGCCCCGCAGTGCCCCACACAGCCCCGCACCAGCTCTGGTCGCTTCAGTCGGCGCCAGGCCAGCAGCCAGTACGCCTTATTATTCCTGTTCGGGGTTCCTCAGGCTAGGTGAGGCTGAGCGTAGAGTGGAGGGAGGCGGGACAAGGCAAGGGGCCTGGCCCGGCCCGGCCCGGCCCCACGAGACTGCAGCAGTCCGTCAGGGCTGACCCTCGGGCCTCGAGCGTCGGGCTGGGGTGGCCCTAAGGGGTGGGGGTAAGTCGTACCGGCTGGGTCCTCGATGGTGCTTCTGGGAAGTCCCAGCCCAGCCCAAGGCCCGGCCGGCCCTCGGCGTCCAGGTGTGAGCGTGCTCTGGACGGGGTCGGCACAGCCTTGGGCACAGCCAGAGCCCGCCTATGGGGCAACAGAATGGACTGTCAATAGTTTTCGAGGCTGAGCGTGCTTCATGGTTCGTGCCTTTACGGGGTCCCGCCGGCCTGTGGAAGGCGAAGCGAAGCGCGCGGGCGCACCGCACCGCACGGCTCGGGGCGCCAGGGTGCACTGTGTGGTGATGGCCATTCATCCGTGTGTGTTCGTTAGCAGCTTTGTGCCCCCGAGTGTGTGTGCGTGTCTGCGTGTGCAACCACAGGCAGCCGGGAGGGCAACCTTTGATAAGTGAGGGCCCCCTGCATGCGGACAGGCCATGAAATAGGGACCCCCATTCAGTTTGACCGCGCTGCCCGGCTCACCCCGCCCCGCCCCGGGCGCCTCGACGCGCGCTCCACACCGGCCACTGCCATAATGCATGGCACGAATGCCGCGTTGCACCTCCACGGTCCCCAGTACCTGCCTCCCCCACCCTCTGTTCTCTGTTTCTAATTTCGGACGATTTTCTTTTACGAAAAATTCCCGTTTTAATGATATTTAAACTCGATTCTCCGATGTCCTATTCCAACATACCAAAGACAAAAAAGGTCTTGGTGGTCACCTAGTCACACACTGCGGGTACCTTTGACGTTCGGTTTAGCGGTGCAGTCGAGCTGGGTGGGGGGAAGGGCACTACTGCGGCTTCCTATCCGACGTCGAGCTCACCCCGGCCGCCTCCCCTGCGACGCCCCTGCCCGCCGCGCCGCTGCCCGGCCCGGCCTCGGCCCTCTGACGGACCATTTTGCAGGGAGGGGTCCCTGAGGCACAACTTCCGCATCTCCCCCCCTCCCCCCGTGGCCACTGACAACCTGCTGCTTCCCACCGCACCGCCTCGCCTCACGTGAGCCAAACGCGTGGCTCTATAGCTGAGGGCGAAAAGTGAGGCTTCATCTAGGCAGCACGTCTCGAGCCCACCGCAAAAGAAGGGCGCCTGGCCTCTCGGGCAGCTCGCAGTTAGCGCGAAGGAAAAATCGACGGCGCAGATTCCATAGAAATGATAGCGGAGCTTGTGTGTGGGGGAGACCACACATGGCGAGAGGCCGCCCAGTAAAACTTGATACAATGACACTGTTCGCGGTGTAAGCCTCCGGGCTCTCCATGGCGCAATACTCTGGTGGGGTATGAGGGCCCGGCCCTATGGGGGGCCGGCAAAGCCCGTCGCGTCGCGAGGCGAGGCCAGCCTGCCCCCCAAGCCCCACGCGGAGGATACGGTCGCGGCGGCGCGCGAGGACCTCGCCGGAGCGAAGCCTCTCCAGCTGCCCTGAGCCCGGCCCGGCCGGCCCGTGGGGGCCGCGCGGCACGGCTGAGAGAGGCCCCCGGCGCCCCCGGCGGGGCACGGCCCGAGTGAAAGACGAGCGGAAGAGAAGGACACGGGGATGGCGCGCTTTGAAAGCCGAGCACAGAGAGCCGAGCTAGGCCGAGCAATCAGTGGACACCTGGGAGCGCAACGGGGCGGGGTGTGGCGGGGCGGGGTGTGGCGGGGCGGGGTCGGGCCATTGAATGACTGACGACTGGTGGGGGAACGACCAGCTGAGCCGATCCGCTCTCTGCAGTAATGTCTCCGCAGCCGCGTCAGAGCGGATGAGCATGGAAGAGGAGAGGAGGTGGGAGGAGGTGGCGCTGTCAAACTCTTGTCAAACCAAAACTAGTACGAAATCAATCGAATAAAGTTTCTGTTTCTTCTTCTTCTTGCTCCAATAAAGAGGCATATGTGTCGGAGAATCGAATATAGTTTGGAGTTGCAGTATAGGGTGCGGAATGCAGGGATGGAAGGCGACGCGACGCGACGGCGACGGGGCGGGAAGACGCTCGCGCTCGCCCCGCCAATCTGTCGCGGCCGGAAGCAGCTCGACTTACTTGTCACTCTCGCGCCGCTTGCCGGACGCGCCTGCCGCCGCCCGCCGCCCGCCCCCCACTACCCCCCCCCCCCTCCCGCGCGTTAGGTCTGCAAAGTTGGCGCGACTTAAACAAGTTTTCCACTTTTCTTTCGGAGCAGCGGGTCGGGTCGGGTCGGGTCGGGTTGGGTCGGGACGGGTGTGCCCAGTCCGATCCAGTTAAGGGGCACAAGAATGGGGAAGTCAGGCGAAAGGAAAGGAGCTGGGCAGCTAGGACGAGGCCAGGCATGGCTATGTCTGGTCCGGGCCGAGCCAATACCAGCGCGGCCAGGACGGGGCGCGGCGCGGCGCGGCGGAGGACGAGCACCGCTACCCCTCGAGACACTGTGCAGTATGTGGAGCCGGGGCCGGGGCAGACGCCTAAGAGGCCGAGCACCCACACTGGAACCCGGGGGACACCGCAACCCCAGCGACCCAACTACTCGGCCGTCAGACTGATGCGGAGGATCGCTCTTGTGCCCTCTATCCTTGTCGCACCCACGCGGCACTGCCCGTGCCCCATGTAGCGCGTGTCTGTGGCCCATGAGTGCGACAGGGACGGAGCGGGGGTACGAGAGCGATCCTCTGAATCAGTCGGCGGGGATCCTCAGGGATCCGCAGAGTGGACAGTCGCGCCGCACCAGAGAGGGACCCTCGGGGACCGGTATAGAGAGACCCGCGCCCGCCGCGGCGCCAGAGGCCAGAGGCGCGCGATGCGATCCACAACGACAATCCACCGCGCCCCCGCTCGCTCCCCTCTCCCCGGCCCTGTCCCCATCGTTTACACTAAGCCCGGGGCTCCTTATCCGCTGTGTACCGGGGATTTTTTCCTTTCCGACTCAGTGGCCTGAGAATGAGAAGAGGCGGAAGACATGGGGGGCACGGGGGGGGGGGGGGAGAATGGGGGGTAAGACTCACAAAGGTCGCCCGTTCCGCCGTCGCGCAGAGAGCAGTGCTTAACAAGAGGAGGAGCCCCAATATCTCCCCAGTCAGATTTCAAGTACTGAACATTTCCTCAACCCCCTCTCTCTCCCTCTGCGGCGTGGGAGAAAAGGGGCGAGATCCCCTGCAGTAGATACCCATATCGCTTCCACGACCCTCTCGGCGCAGCCGCTCCGCTCCGCCGGCCAAACTTTGTTCCCGGCGGATTGAGCTGTACCGAACATATGAACGAGGCCGTTGGCGAGGCCGTGGGCCCGCCCCGCGCCCCGCGGCACGGGGGTACGCCCGGCTGGTGCGGTGCGGCGGGGGCGTGGCAGGGTAGGGGCAGGGCCCGGCGCAGCGGTGGCCGCCCGCAATCTCAGAGATCCTCTATCAAGAGGGGGATAGAGAGAGGGGCGGGGACGGGAGGCTTGAAATCCCCGTAAGAGATGGGTCAGTAGTCAGCCAGCCGGCACGCTGCCAGGGAGGCCGAAGCCCTATACGGGTAGTGGGGCGGGCCGGGTAGCAGGCAGGCCACCAAAGGCTTTGCCCCAGCCCACCACCACCCCACACCCCGCGACGGGGTAAATAGCGCAGCAGGTCTGAGACCCCAGTAGTGGCGAGAGAGCCTACCGACCGCTATGAGACGAGGTCATTTCACACGATCCGATCACAGCGGGGCCGGCCGATGGTCAGGTGATGACGAGAGGAATATTATTGCGATTGGGAATCGAAGCCGCGCCGGCAAACGCAAATAGGATACTGCGTGAGCAAAGCGATTGAGTACGCCGGGAGGAGAGAGAGAGAGAGAGAGAGAGAGAGAGAGAGAGAGAGAGAGAGAGAGAGAGAGAGAGAGAGAGAGAGAGAGAGAGAGAGAGAGAGAGAGAGAGAGAGGAGGGGGGGGAGGTCCGTGGTGTTAATATGAATGCCGAAGGCCATCGGCCCGAGCCGCCGCAGCGCAGAGAGCCTTGCTGCGATAGGGTGCGAGAGCTGGAGGGGACGAGAGGGGCGGGGACAGAAGGGGTCCAAATGACAGCCATCGGGACGGTGCGATTTTATGGCGCTGGGAGGCGGGCGGGGCGGGGCGGCGGGGACGGGGGCGTCCTCACCTCGCCGCGCGCCGTATCCGCCATATCACGACTACCGGCGCCGAGCCGGGCCGGGCCGGACGGCGCGCCACTAACGATTATGGGGGAGTGAGCTGGGCGGGGCAGCAAGCGAGGCTGCTGCAGGACGGGGCTGCAGGACGAGGCTGCAGGCGCGGCTGCAGGACGGGGCTGCAGGACGAGGCTGCAGGCGCGGCTGCAGGACGGGGCTGCAGCACGTGGAAACAGGACGGGGAGGACGGGGCAGCAGAACGAGGAAACAGGACGGGCAGCGGGCGGTAGCGCAATAGCGAAGTAATGGCAGCAGGGAAAAAACATCCCCTCATATGCCAAACGTGCGCGAGGTAATTGTGGGGGACCATGGCGTGGCGACACAACGCTGAGTAGCGCAGGGGAGAGGGGTGGTGCAACGGCGCCGGAGGGCCCGGGGCGGGGCGGGGCGGGGGGCGGGTCCGCCTCTGACCGCAGTGATGAAGAGCGCTGAGCCTCCCTATTGTCTCACGGACGCCCCGCTCTCCCGTCCAGGTCGGCGCGGCGCCACGAGGCACCGAGTACCCCCTCACTGCGGCGTACGGCGCTACCCGCACCACTCGCACGCACGGCCATGCCCCTCTTCTTTCTGGTTTGCTCTGGTTTTTTCACGCGGCAATCAATCAAGCATTTCACTTTTGTTCTTTTTTTTTCCTTTCCTGGTCTGATGTGAGTTTGTCTGTCTGTGAGTGTGTGTGTGTCTGTTCGCGCTCATGTCAGTTTGGAATTCCCCCCCTCCCCTCCCCCCACCACCATCAATTTCGATTTGAGGGACCGGGAATCGTTTTCCGGTTTGTTGGTACGCGGCTCGGCGGTGCCGCGGGCCGGAAGGTATCGGCAGGACGAGGACCTACCGAAAAAAGGGAGACAAAACGGGGAGGTTGCGCGCTCGCTCAGGACCTTTTTTTTCTTCCCTTGGTCGCTTCTCAAAGGAGTCGACTCGCGCTCTTTCTTCTCGACACTTTCTCTGTTTCCCCCTCACCTCACCTCACACTTCAACCTTCGCCGGCCCCATCTCTCAATCCACCCGCCCGAGTCCCAAAGCCAGGCGGAGACCCGACCCACCTCAGGAGAAATGAATCACCAGCAGCCGAACGGCCAAGTTTTTATCGCAGCCACTCCCCCCTTTACGCTTCCTGTTCGGGTCTGGGATCCCCCCTGTTCTGTTCACACCACACTGACTTCCCTCGTCTCGCCCAGATGAGCTTAGGCACGCACTCACCCTTGTCGTCTTCCACCAGGTTGTCCCGGACGTTGCCGCCGCCGCCGCCTCCAGGGGGCAGCGCGCCGCTGGGGGCGGAGGTGGGCGGCATGACCACCGGGCCCACCCACTGCTTGGGCCACGTCGAGTTGGTGGCCGCGAAGCTGGTGGTGGGCGGCCCGGTGGTGGGCGGTGTCGTTGGCGGCGGCACCGTCGTGCTCGGGTCCACGCAGATCGGCCCCGTCGGCGAGATCGTGGACGTCGTCGTGGAGGTTGTGGAGCGGCGGCGGCCACCCCCACCAGGGGCGCGCGTCGCGGGGACGGCCTCCACCAGCACCATCACCATCTGCGCCAGCAGCACCAGGAGCAGCGACCACTCGCATGGCTGCAGCCTCAGCAGCATTCCGGGACATCCTGGGGGCAGCACAGGCAGGCATGTGAATCACACACCGCAGACACGGGGACATCCTCGGGGCGGCTCAGGCGTGGCTCCTGCTCACAGGCGGGACGGGACCGGGACGGGACAGGACCGGGGCGGGACCGGGACGGGGAGGGCCGCCGAGTTTATTTCGTCTTTCAATCTTGTCTCGACGCAACTGAGAGGAAAGGGTCGCGTCCTGTGTCGCGCCCCGGGCACCGCGCCCCGCCCCGCCCCACCCCGCCCCACCCCGCCCCGCCCCACCCCACCACGCCCGGGCACACACCAACTTGTCTTTGCGCGCTCAGGAAGTAAATTTGCAGAGGGCGCGGCGGGGCGCGGCCTGCCGTCCTGGAACCATTACTGTGTTTATCGTTTCCCCGCAGAGAGACGTAGGAGCCCCGGGTGGGGCGGGGCGGGGCGGGGCGAGGCGGGGCGGGGCGGTTTGGGCGGGGCGGGCTCACGGTCCGCCGCCCGTCCGCCAGGCAGAGGCGGCAGAGGAGGCGATCCGTACACACACACAGTGCGTACACGGGACGGGATGGGATTACCAACATACACAACACTGCACTAGTAATTCAAAGGTTTGTAAACAAATTTCCAGTCTACAAGCAAGAGAAGAATTAATCGGATTAAACAAATGGGGGAGTGTCAATTGCTCGTTACTTTCAATAGCAACAGCAGCCCGCCCGTTCGCAAATAATACCCGCTGGATGATACGGCGCATTTAACGATGGGATGTATTGAAGCTCGGGGACATGCCATTTCGCTATCCCTACACACCGCCACTACAAAATGAAATCCGCGGCCCCCGCAAAACCAATTGTGACTTCCTCCAGTATTGTTATTTACTCTAAAGCAACAAAAACGGCGAATAACTCGCCGGAGAGAACTTTCTCGCAGTAAACAGCGTACGTTCGTTCCTCTGCGCAAAAAGTTTCATATCCCATCGTGGGGGTGGCGGTGCGGTGGGGGTGGCGGTGCGATGGGGTGGGGCGGGGCGGTCTCCGCCTGATTGAGTTGGCCCTGGCCGGTGCAGCATACCGTGCGGTTCCGTGCCATGCCGTGCCGGGCCGGGCGGGCCAGGCCTGGCCGTCTTGTGCAGACTTTCCCAGCAAAGAGGAAGGCAAAAGGGCCAACCCGCGCAGAAAAGAGGACGTGGCTTACCTCTATTCCGGACAAGGTTCTGGCGCGGGGATCCCTCGCACCACTGTGCGAAACCTGTGCCGGCTGTATTTTTCAAATCGACGTTTTTACAAAAATTATTTATACTTAATAGTGTGTCATGTTTACGTTCTGAAATAATAGTTTAGAGCGTAAATGAGTGGCAAATTCGACAAAAAATTATTTTACTTAAATAATTTTTTCCCTCCATCCCAATGAAAAACCTTTTCTTTGGATTCTGGCAAGAAATTTTCGTTTCAACGAGTAAAAATTCTTTTCCCCGAAGACAAGGATTTCTGGTCGGCAAAGCAAGCTGAGAGATCGCAACCGTGCCCCTGGTGCACTGTTAAACCAAATTGTCATGTGACGATAAATATTGCTACGCATGTTTCGTCACAAGAGCTGTGATGAAACAGTCGTCACATGACATGCATTTTGTCACTTGACATGAATCTTTCGTCACATGACATGAATCTTTCGTCACATGACATGAACCTTTCGTCACACTGTGATAAAACATTTGTCATGTGACGAACCTTTCAATAGTAAAATTCAGCACTGACTTTGTCGTAATGTGACGAATTAAAATTTTACAGTGTGTGCCTCGCCCCGCCGCGCCGCGCAGACAAAAGCATACGAGCGAGCAAAGGAAAAGGAGGATCGCCCCCTTAACGAGAATATGGATTTCCTTTCCCTGAGCCGGGCCGGGCGTTACACAGAGCCACAGGGTGGCCAGTTCCCCGGAACACTGTCCCAAAGAGATGAGGAAAGTTTGGCTTGGCGCTGGTGCGCCGGGCCGGGCCGGGCCGGGCCGGGCTGCGTTCACACAACAACAGTAGTTGGATTTCTTCCCGAGACTGGGCTCGCGCGCCCGTGTGTGGGTGTGTGTGCGTGTGCGCGAGTGGAGTGTGCTCTCCATCCCATCCGAGATGTATCCTCAGCCCGATCGCGCCATGTGCCGCAAAGCCCGCTGTGGCGGGGCGGGCCCCAGGGGAAACAAGGCGGGCAAACAGATCCGACATCCGTTTCCACATGTCTGTTTACGCGTACGCGCCCTCAACAGTTTCAGCCATCAATCTTATTTGTATTTGTATTTTTTTATATTTTCATTTTGACAGACAAGTATCAAGGTTACAGATTTTTTGGCAAACTCAATTTTCCGTGGAGACAGCGCGCTTTCTTTTTTGACGTCCAGCAAATCCAGCAGTGGCAAGGCCGTCCGGTCTGCTCCGCTCATGGCTGCTTATGGCCTGAGTGAGGGGGCCGGCGGGCGTGGATTTATCTCATGGCGCCCAGCAGCAGAGACTGCTGGAGGCGTGGCAGAGCGTGGCAGAGCGTGGCGGGAGCGGGGGGCGCGTAGTGTTATACAGCCAGGCGGGTAGGCTGCGGTTTTAGCAAAAGCAGCCGGGCCCAACTTTGTTCATCTCAATGCCCCCCTGCTTCCCTCACGGCCGGCGCCCCTGCCCCACCCTGCCCCACACCCCACACCTCGAGTGTGCTCAGCTGACCCACCGGCCGGGGCGGGGCGGGGCGGGGACAATGAAGGCCACTTGGGCAACACTATCAAGGGTTCTGGATCGGGATTGAAACGCAGCAGAGCGTTGCGGCCAATGCGATGCGATCAGGAGGAAAGGGGACGCAGCAAGCGCCGTGACTGCGGCCGGACCGACCAGCCCGACCGAACGACTGTTTTTTTCCCCCTTCTGGGATACGTTGATGGAGACTGAACCAGGTCCATCCAGACACTTACGTATCTTCTTTATATAAACGCCCTGCCCCATCTTCTGATTTTTCCTTAGAATTATCTACATTTTATGCACTGTTTTCTAGGGGCGAGGTAGCCTTATTACTGATGAATTGGTTTGTTATTCTGTACCCTTTTCTGAATTAGTAACGGGTAAAGGGAGAAATGAATGTCAGTTGCAGAAAAGGAAAAAAGCTCGTCCTGTACGCAGCAACAGAATTCTATCAGCAATATCGCGAGACTGCGTATAATTGTTTTTGTTCCAGGAGGTGACACGATTTCTCGTCTAGGACGACGTCTTTCATTTTTCAGCGTCCTCACAGCGTATAACAATAATGCTGCGGCGTGTGTGCTTCCTTTTTGGCTCGTCTCTAATGGCGGCCGCTGCTGGCCGACGCGCCGCGCGCGCGGTTTAACGGCTCGAGCGAGAGCGTCGGAGTGTCGCGGGGCGGGGCGAGGCGGGGCGGGACGGGGCGGGGCGGGGCGGGGCGAGGCGAGGCGGGGTGGGGCGGGGCGGAGCGGAGCTCAGGCGGCACGTCATTAAATAATGTAGCGCCCCGTGCCGCCTGTACTGCGCGAGTACATCACGTCCTTTGCCTCCGTTAATCTACGGAATTAAATTAGTTAATTCCGAAAAATAAATTCAGGAACAACGTGGATTGCGCTCTAAGCTTAGCAGTAGGCCAGGCGCTCGGGCCGGGCTCCTGCAAGCGCCGAGGTAGGCAATCCCGTCGGTGCGCTGTGTCCGGCGTGTTGCCTACCCTCGGCTCCGCAGGCTGACACGCCGCCGGACCGCGCCCCGCCGCCCCACCTCTCTATCCCTACAAGTAAATTCGCTACAAGGACGGCGTTTAAGTTATCCCAAGATAGGCCCACAACTTTCGGAATGTTGGACATGCAGAGGCCGTGAGATTACATTGAAAACCAGAAAACCGAGGGGGCCACCACTCTGTTTACTGACGTACACAGGATTACAAGATTACACGGATTATACTACCTGATTTTAGGTGGTAAATCGCAAAATTTTAGGATATTTTCCATATTTTGTGCATTTTGACGAGGGAATAGAGTGGGATTACACGTGAATTATAAGGTTACCTGTACACAGAATTACAGAAGTGGTGGCCCCTTCGCAGAAAACCATGGCAAATCGATAAAGCTCTCTTAATTAATTAAAAGTAACCAGAAAATATGTGAGTTTCTGGTTGAAAGCACTTGAAATCCTAGAATCAGGTGTAGAGAAATTTGGGAGAGCACGACCCTACGACCCTCGGGACCTCCTTAGAAGACTGTCCAGGAAGTTCGCCGGGGTCTCTAAGGTCCCTCCGGCACGATTCCTCTGGGGACAGAAGGCACCCAGGCAATCAAGGCCAAGCCGGAGCGGGGCAGAGGCCTGTAAGAATCTATCCAGCCGTAGCGTGGCCGGCGGGCGGGGCGGGGCGTGGTGGGCCGTGTCACACGGCAGTGCGGCCCCCCGGCTGATGAGCTACTCGGCGGCAGCGCGTCGCCCCACCCCCCCGCAGCGCTCAAACAAATGAGGGAACGAGGCAAAACGGAAAGCAAATGAAATGAGAGCCCAAGGCGGAAGAGCAGGGGTAGTTGGAGGAGCCTGAGGGGGTGGAGGGGGTTATTGTAGTGCGGAGGATGGGAGGAGGGGGAGGGAGGCACAACATGGGCAGCGGTGCGGGAGGCGCAGGCACAGCCACGCCGAGCTGCCGCACTGCTAAGGTGCCCATCCATCGTCATAATGTTGACAAACAGGACGGCGAGCGAAGGAGAGAGAGCGAGAGAGGGAGAGAGAGAGGGGAGAGACAGGGAGAGAGAGAGAGGGAGACAGAGGCGGGGGGGAGGAGAGAAGTGGTGGGGTTCGTCAGTAGGGGAGAATTATATTGAGACAAGGTTCGCAAATCCCACTCTCTAGGCTGCCCTATGTGCGCAGCATGGTGGGGCGTGGCGGGGCGTGGCGGAGCACAGCCTCGCCGCAGCGTTGTTTGCCCGGCGCCATAGGCTTGTGCATAAAAGGTAGATCGGTGTGCAAATGGTCCCGGCGTCATGAATACATATCGGAAATAAGTGAGCGATCGTCATCACCGATGGACCGGACCGCTAACGGCGCCGGCGCCACGCTGGCTGGTGCTTTAGCCGCGAGCCGCGCGGCTTGTGTAACAGCGTGGCTTAAACTGTCAGGGCCGAGGCCACTTGATATGATGTTGATACGCTTTATGTCAATTCGTGGACTCTTTTGGCGTCAAACGGTAGCATGTCATTACAGGAATGCAAACTTTTAACCTTCACTAGAACATATTAAAATTGTCATTTACAAATGTCAGGTGGGGCAGGGCGGGCAGAGCTGGGCCGGGGAAGACGAGGGGAGCGGGGAGCATCGAGTGAGGCTTTGTGCGGAGTTGGAAGGAAGGTTACCAGGCGGGGCGGCACGGGGCGGGTAGCAAGGGTCGGTCGGGCAACGGCTACTTCGCACCTGGCGAGCGGGCCCTTGGAAGGCAGAGCCCACCAGAGGCCAATCGCACGCAAACTCAACGAGGTTGGCGTCGCAACGGGCGGGGCGGGCTGGGGAGGGGCGGGCTGGGGCGCGGCGGGGCGGGCCGGGGCGGGGCGGGCTGGGGCGTGGCGGCCCAGCCGCGGTGTGGGCGAGACCGGTGCGGCGAGACTCTGGGTAAACTTTAGCCGAACTCTCGTTGTGAATGCGAGGATGCCGACAGGGAGAGGAACCCAAAGGGACGCCGAGAGGACGCCGAGAGGACGCCGAGAGGATGCCGGAGGACGCCGCAGCGCCCCGCGTCGTCCGGGACTCAACATGACGGGGGAGGGGGCGAGGAGGACAAGTTGCCAGTCGCCACTGCTGTGGTCAGCTGGTGGCGGGGCCCGGGGCCCGGGGCCCGGCGCTCCCCGTCGAACTAACAGCACTCGACATCATTGCCACGATCATCGCCGCCGGCCGGGCCCGCCCGGCCCACCCCGGACCGGCCGCTCCCAACGAGTCCATCAGCGCCTACCAGCGGCGCGGCGCGGGGCTGGGCGGGGCCCTAGTGTCCAGCGCCATGAATAGATGATTACGGAAATGAATTTGTTATCAGTCGTTCAGCCGCTCCGCTCCGAGGCCCCGGCCCGGTCTGCTGCCGCAGCAGTCGTCCTCGCTCAGCAGATCTAGCACAGGGGACGAGCGGCCTGCACTCTTCCTCTCTCTATCTCTCCTCAATGTCTGTCTCAAGCTCTCTTCCGCCCGCGAAAGCCAGTACATAAATGTGTTGAAATACATACAGCAGAATTACTGACGATCGGGACAAATACTATTCACATAATGCCGCCGCAGGCTGCTCACGACTACGTACGCACATACATTTTTCATATAAGAAACTCATAGAATTCATACCAACAGCGCATTTCATACGAAACTTATGCAATCAATTGTATACAGTATTGCATACAGACTGGTTTTCGCGGGTGGAATGGGGCGCGCCGCGCTTGTATCGACGAGCTGTCAACGCGCTTGGAGCACTCGCGGGGCGGGGCGGGGCGGGGCGGGGCGGGGCGGGGCGGGGGGGCGGGGCGGGGCGGGCCCTACACGCGCGGGGCAGGAACCGCCCCAGTCCCACCTGTCGCGAGTCGCACACCTGTCCACGGGACCCGCGCCTCGTCCCAGGGGAGCCTAGCAGACCCACGCTCCGCCGCGACCCGCCACGCCCCGCCCGGCCCCGCACAAGGTGCTGCTATGCCTGTCTACTGGGGCGTGCGTACGCTGCCGTGCGCCGCCCCCCTCGGCCCCTCGGGCCATCCCCTGGCCCGACGCCGCCCCGCACAGTGTGCTCACAGGGCATCTCAGGGACGGCCAGCTGGAGAGGCGGGACAGAGTGGAGCGGACCTGGCCGAGGGGGGGGGGGGGGACAGACAGACAGACAGAGAGGGCACTGCTGCGTCCCATAGTCGGCTGCAGCAGTGCTATACTGTCCCTAACCAACGCGGGGCGGAGAGGGGCGGGGCGTGCCGAGGTGCAGTACCGGGCGTTTCAGAGGACTTGCACCAGTATTGCGGGTATCTGCCTACCCAAGCAGGGGCCACGGCGCCTTACGGCTCGAGCGGGTAGGCAGACCCGGCGCTCACTGTTACGCGTTCACCCGGTACGCGGCCTGCCCCGCGCCCGGCCTGCGCCGCTGCGCGCGCGAGGAGCAAAACGGGATTTCAACGATAAGCCCCATGTCGGCCCGGGCCGGACCCGACCCGACCCGGCCGGGTACAGGTTGGGGTGGGCGGCGCAGGCATGGCATGTGTGTGCAAACGCCCGGGGCGCTGCCGGCGCCTTACAAGCGGGCGGGTCAGGCCTGGCGGTGTGCGGCGGGGTGGGGCGGGGTGGGGCGGGGTGGGGCGGGGCGGGGCCTCTCTCGGTGCGTCCAGGTCAGCCCCAGGCGGGGACGGGACGGGCCACTCCGGCCGAGTGCCTCTCACAGTCGGGTTGAACGACGGGGCAGGGCCGGGCCGGAGAGCCGGGGCCGGGGCGTCTCTCCTGGAAGGGCCGTGGCCTGGAACGCCTGGAGCGGCCTGGAGAGGGGCCCCTGCTCCGCCCCGCCGCCTGCGGCCTGGCCTGCAAAGGGGTCCTCGCAGGCCCCTTGCGGCGGGAGCAGGCGGCGAGCAGGGACACACGGTACGGTACGGTACGGTACGGTCAAGGGGTGATTAGAGCTGCCTTTCATTGTACTCGCACACAGGGGTGCGCCGAGTAGGTGCTGAGTGAGAGTACGGCCCGGGAACCTCTGGAACACTCACCCGGGCCCGGGGCATGGCGAGGCACATCCTGCTTTGCCCTCAGAGTATGGCGAAAGACACAGGCACGAAGCAGGCGGAGTATAAAATCAATACCGACCAGGAAGAGGGATTCCTACTGCTTGAAACACCGCAGCTGGTGTAACAGGAAAGCAGTTTGCAGGTGTGCCTACCTAAGCCGGTAGGCAGCCCAGCCGTCCGCAGGCAGCTCCGAAACATTGTTGCGTGCTTTTTGTTACAACGGGTACAAGCAGAAATGTGGTCCCAACATACAGTACTGCGTGTAGCAGAAAGCATGTAACAGCTTGCGCGGGTCCGTCTACCCGTTATAGCCGTAAAGCCCACATGACTGTTGTCCACCCAGCGAGCTCCAGAGGCCGCCACACAGACTTGAAAAAGGAGGAAGAGGGAACAAACGCGCGGGTGGCCGCCGCCCATAACAGAGTGCCGCCAAATGGACGCTGAGGCCGGATCATGCAAGAGCCTGGCCGGCCCGGACTGAGTCCTTGGCAGTGCACCAAGTGATTTCGCTGAGCCGTTTTATTGTCAAAAGAAGTCCACGCTGGGGCCGGGCAAAAATAACATTCCACCGAAAGACCGCAAGGTGGAGCGGAGTGCTGAAATTCGCCGGTTTCACTAACGCCCGCCACCCGGCGCGCCAGTGACATTTAGCAAATATATTATACGTTAATAACTTTGGGCGTTCCACATCAATAGAACCCCGTGAAATTCGGCAGTGATGGTAAATAAGAGATGGGTCGGAGAGCGCCGGGGAGGGGGGAGGGAGGGCGACGGGCGGGCGCGTCTGACGGTGACACCGCACTACGTTGCTGATGATAACGACAAGTAAAGTGGGTCGGACTGGGCGTGGCGGGGTGGGGCGGGGCGGGGCGGCCGGGGACATTTCATCGCAGACCTGAGCAGAGGGTTCCGCCCTCTCCCCCGACGCCACCGAGGAGCCCCCCCGCGAAGCCCCTAAGTGCCACCTGCCACCTGCCAGGGGGCGGGTAGGGCCGCGCCCGCCCGCCGCGAGCATAGAAGAGGAGGCAGGCGGGAGGCGCGCGGCACAGTGGCGGCCCTGCGGGCCCGGCCCGGCCCGGCCCGGCCCGGCAGGCTCCACAAATCCAGGTAAACGCCTAGCGGGATTTGCTTTGGTGCAGCTCTGCCTCGCCTCGCCTGTGGCGGCTTCATTCCCAGGCCATCAGGAGCCGCCGCCCCCAACCACCACGCGGCCAGAATCACGAGGCCGTACCACAGCAGAGGGAGGAGCGGCCTACCCCGCCCGCAACCCCTCGCGCCCGCCGCGACAGCGGGACGAAGGTCGGAGGGGGTTATTTCATTCGGGTCGAGCGGGTGAAGAGAGAATTCCAGACGTGCGAGGGCAGGTTCCGTGCGCGCGGTGCGGTCGCTCGCCACCTCTGACATTGTCTTACGATAGCATATGGAGAGAAAGGACTTGCAGCCGCAGCTAACCCGCTCGGTGCTAAATCACCGCCAACGAGTTTTCTTTGCTAGTGCATGCCCTATCTTAGCAACGAGGTTACCTGAGATAGCAAGTATATTTTCTCTCCGTGTAGGAGCGAGAGTCTCAAACTCGCGCTACCGCGCACCACGCGCAAGGGTAGCGACCGCAGGCGGGCGGGACGGGCGACCCCCTACAGATTAGAACCGTTTACGCGTGCGAGGGCGCGCAGCTGGCGATGCCTCCTGCGCGACCGCATGAAAGAAACTAGAGGGAAAGCGGGCGCAGCCAGCAGATTCCGTCACTAACGACAAAGAGATATCCGCGCCGGTGCAGGAGAATGGGAGGAGCGGGGTGGGGACGGGAGGGCGTGCCACCTCTAACGAAATGTATGCAAATTGTGTTTTCTATATTTGTCAGTAGCCTCCGTCACAGCGTCGCGCTGCGAGCAGTGCGAGTGGCTAATCCACCCGCCCTGCCCCGCCCCGCCCGGATACGCCCCGCCCTGCGGTGCACTGCACAGCCCCGCCCCACCCCGCCCCGCGGCACGCCTGTGACTGCGGCCACACACCCGCTCCTATGCGGCTGGTCCAACGGGCCGCAGCGCGCCCCGCCCCGCCCCGCCCCGCCGCGCCCCCGCGTGGCTGTGTGTAAGCCCCCGCCGCGCCGCGCCGTGCCATTGGGCCGAACAGTGAAAGGGACCCGGGCCGTGCGCGCGGACAGGTGAAAGGTAAAAGAGAGGGGAGATATAGGAGGAGAGGAGGAGTTTGGGGCGGGGTGGGGGCGGGTGCGCCGCCACCACCGAGCTGCCCCTGCCCGCCCAGGGCAGGGCACAGACCGGGCATTGTTCGCGCCAACAATGCCGACATTTGAAAGAAGCCCGCGACGCGACGGGTCCGTGGGATGTAGGGCGGGGGTGGGCGGGGAGTCTGCCTGCTACTGTCCGCCAGCCAGCACCACCATGCCCTGATCGTGTGGGGTTTGAAAGGGGGTAGCGAGGAGAGGAGAGCAGAGCCGAGGCGACGAATAATCAGGACCGAGCGGGAAATCCCCGACCGGGGAGGGGGGAGGGGGGGGAGCAAAGGAGGATGTGAAAG
Source organism: Frankliniella intonsa (assembly GCA_033675135.1). Classification (NCBI taxonomy): domain Eukaryota; kingdom Metazoa; phylum Arthropoda; class Insecta; order Thysanoptera; family Thripidae; genus Frankliniella; species Frankliniella intonsa. The sequence goes on from CM066253.1 coordinate 5,216,026, forward strand.
GGCGGGGCGGGGATGGGGCGGGGGACAGCCAAGTGCCATTGTTATTCCGCGCCGCGCGTGCGACAGACGTATTATTTATTATTGCTCTTCTTGTCGATATGTTATACATAGCGGACCGTCTGGGAGCAGCTGCTAACCACGCCACCCCTCCCCTCTGCTCGACCACTCCCCGCTCCCCTCTCGCACACGGCGCCCCGACCGCGGGCAGGGAGGAGGGGTGGGGAAGGGAGGGCTTGCCATATAAAGGGGTAGAGGGGCCATCGCGTAATCCGAATAAATCTAAAGGAACGACGCCGCCGGCCGGCGCCGCCTTTGAGCGTCTATAGGGGGCGGGAATGGGGGCGTGTGAGCGAGCGGCAGGGGCGGGGAGGGGAGGGGGGCATATCAAGTCCAGGGCAAACGAGCAGCCGGTCCGTGGTCGGCCGATGTACTTAACCCCTCTCCCACCCCCCTTACGGCAGGGCTGCCGTGGGACCTCAGGAGGGTGTCACACAGCCAAATAAAACCCATGGCATGACATGGCTTTTTATTCAATTCTACGCTCTTTGATAAGAAAATTATTCCCTTCGCAGAGCAGGCTGGTAGGCGTTGGCCGGTGCTGCGCGTGGCTGCAAGGCGCGGGCCACAGCAGTGTGTCGGTGTCCCGGCGGTAGTGCAGCGCAGCCGTCCGCGGGGCAAAGCGCCCCCCACCCCGGCATTAGAGAACAAAAGCCAGAAATCGAAACCTCGGATCGGGTGGGTCTAGTCTGAGGAGGGGACTCATACCAGCCTGGCCGCCCCAGAGCCCAGCCCCAGAGCAGGGAGGGGCGACACAGCGACACAGTCGACCACGATACGTATCCACACCGCATTTCAACAAAACGGGGGATTAGAGGCTTGCTGACAAAGAGGAGCTCACGTATTTGACCACCGTCGACTACACCTAGCGATTTGAATAAAATCAATGACGCTCAAAATTGAATTCGAATCGCCTTAAATCGGTTGTTTATATCCCACACAACCCGGCTGGCTTAGTTTCAGATTACATTTTAGTTTTTAAGGATATTTTCGAGTGAGGCACAGGCAAGGGCACAGGTTCTTGTAGGGCCAAAAAGGACCCCAAATATACCGCAATAGCTGCACCCGCCCGCAACCGTGCTCAGCCCACTCGCCAATGTAAGGGCGCTCAAATCTCGCTACAGGGTGAGAGGGTGAAGCTACTCTACCTCCAACAACTTTGTTTCTCCGAAGCAGAACGCCAAGAGGCCTAGCAGGCCACCCCGGCGTCACCACCTCAAACAGCCCTGCCCCGTAGCCACACCCATCCCTTTCCCGACAAAAACTTTTTCCTCCTTTCTCAGACCCCATTAAATTTTCAGAACCAATCAGCGACCAAAAGCAGCAGCCTGTGGCCCCGGCCCGGCGCCGGGTGGGCCCTCGGACGTCAACAAGACGCCAAACGGATTGCCCCGAAATCCTCGCCTGCTGCCTCCGTGGCCGGGGCGGGGGCGGGGCGGTGCCCACGAGCGTGTGGGGCCCGCGCGGCCTACGCCGCCAGCCGCCAGGCCCGCCAGGCCCTGCCAGTCGGTCGCAGGTGCACAAGTCAGACCTAATCGGCTTGCAGCGAGATCACTTAAGGCCCTCTAAGCCGCGAGCAGCACCAGCGAATGCTCAAGTTTCTCACGGGTTCTGATCACACTCCCCCTCTCCCTGCTGCCCTAGGCACCCTAGGCCCACCCCTAGGACTACCTCTAGGCCCGTCCCGAGCCTAGTCGCCCACGCCGGCTCACAAGTTGCCTAGCAGCGCCGAGGCGAGGCGGCGCTCAGACGCTGTGAGGGCGGGGCGAGATGGGGCTGGGGCGGGCGGGGAGCGAAGCCACTAGTGCTAGTGATCCCCTCATGAATAGTTGAGGCGGCAAACTGCTTGATGACTATCGAGGAGCTCCATTATTTCGAGCTGATGACGTCGGAGGGTGTGCGAGGCGAGGCGGCGAGGATGTGGCGCGCTCTGGCGTCCCCCGATGGCCCTGTCCTGCCCCACCCGCCCTGGCCAAGTTCAACGAAGCGCATCCTGGCGAGCCGGGCTTCCAGCTTACACTCTCCTTCCTGCCTACGGGGTGGTATGAGGAAATATTTTCCACCTACTTGCATAGCACCGCCCGGCCCGGCCCCCAGCCCCCAGCCCATCCCTCCAACAGCCCGCTGCCCTTGAGCTTTCCCTCGTCGATTAAGACGGACAGCGCCGCGCTACCTTGGAGACCCTGCTGCCCCCGCCCCTCTACCGCGCTGCGTCCCCCCGGCCCCGGTCGGGCCCTGGGCTCGGTAAATGTGGTAAATCCCACCTCCCACCTCCACCTTCTAATCCACACCGCGCACTCCAGTAATGGAAGATAAACACTCATTAAATCGGAGCAGAGCGCGAAATACGGGGCGTCCACCACACCCGCCCCGCCCCTGTACCCCCCTCTTTTGGCGCACACGGCGCCACGGAGGAAGAAAAAGACCGCGAGGGGCTGAGGAGGGGGGGGGGCATAGAGGAGCTGACAGATAAAAATGTTTCCCAAAAGCTTCGCGACGACCATCTGGCATGACTCGGGGTCCGCGGGTGAATCCAGGATCATTCATAGTGCCCTGCTCCGCCACGAGCTTGCCCGCACAAGTCTGCGGCCAGCACAACACCTCGGGGCGATAAGATGCGAACAGCGAAAATGTCTTGACATTATTGATCCCCTTTGCAGCGTGGTCGCGGAGCGGTGCGGCTCTCCGCAAAGACAACAGCGGCGCGGGGGCGAGCCACGCCCAACACGACCCAGGGGAGGGAGAGATAGAGATAGATAGAGAGAGAGAGAGAGAGAGAGAGAGAGAGAGAGAGAGAGAGAGAGAGGGGGGGGGGGGGAGCACTCACTCTGCTCTGCGCTATGTGACCAAAATAGATGGAAGCAGCACTGTCGCCGGCTATGCAAAAACATGCGACGAAACAAACGAAAATAACACAAAAACCAAACACATTCTGTGCTCGCGAATTTATATTCCCATTCGGGAGAGTTTGCGTTTAGCAGGCTTTTCTTTGACTTATTTTTTTTTCTGCATGCATGGCGGTATGCTTCGGTCCCTTGTTAGACATATCTCTGCATCGCAAACAGCCAGCCGCCCCGCACCCCGCCCCTCCCCGCTGCGGACACGTGTACAACTACGTTGTAAACAGGAAAAGCGGGCGCATTTTTCTACGACATAAAAACGAGGAGCAAAAAAACAGCAGGAGCCAGCAAATGCACGGACACACTTTCCACACCACTGCCCTCTGCTACCCGCCCCGTCTAAACAACCTCGCTTAAAGCGTCATAAAAAAGATCTTGAAAGGCAGGAACACGAGAAGGGAAATCCCCTCTAAATTGCGCGGTTGCACAGGTTTTTCTGTCATACAAGAAAATCTATAGTTTTGTTACAAAGAGTTTTCGGTGTTCCACGAACCTTTGTAAGAGTTGTAGAGTGTGGCTGGGCTCGGCGCGCCATGCCTGTAGTCGATATGCAGCCTGGAGGCTGGAGGGGTGTGAGCGTGAGCCCGGGGCGGCCCGGCCCGGCACCGCTGCGGATAAGCTCCCCTCCCCTCACCGTGGTCCCCTCCCCTCAGACAATGGGCCGCACAAAGCACCGGCCCGACGACCCGTGTGACGATATTCGGAACAAGACTCATAATCAGCCGGCACCTCGCCGCACAACGAGGAGTCAAGTTTCTCGCTCCCGGGGGACAGCCCACGCGTGACTCGAACCAACTAGAACTCGAAGCCGACTGTTATGACAAAAGGTAACCCAGAATCAGAACAGTCTCCAATTACGTGCGGAGGGGGCGAGGGGTATCCATCAAGAACACCCCTCCCCTCCCGTCATTCTGAGGAGCTCTGGAATATCAGTCTTCTTTAGCAGATGATATATTTGACATTTAACAGCTTGAATAATCATTTCTTTTTTAAAACACTGCGGGAATAAGGTTGAAAGCTAGGGGAGGTGAAGAGGTACGGGCAAGAAAGGGGTGGGAGTGGGGGGCCGGGGGGGAGGGGGCTTTCTGTACGTAAAATGGATGATGCTCTGGAGAGCTTGTAGAGGCCCAGGAGGCGGTGGAAATGCTTGCAGGGATGGAGGCCCCGCAGGTCCAGGAAGGTGCTGGAGTGGGCAGGGCACGGGCAAAGGGAAGAAGATGGGGGAAAGATGGGGGGAGGGGGGGGGAGCAGAGGGTGGGAGCGGGGAGTCTCATGCGAGCGCGTAATGATGGATAGGGGTGACCTCCTCACTCGCCAACTCTCTCGAGCGCTACGTCTGCGGAATAGCTGCAGTGCTGGAGGGCGGGGGAGGGGGGGGGAGGGGAGGGGAGGGGGGGCTTCATGCGGCCGGACGAGCTCTGGCCAGCAGAGTCCGATGCGACAATTTTCCCAATACTTTAAATGTGCGACCCATACTGTAAGTTAATGTTTTTAAACTACGACAGTCAACTTTTTCCAAGTGAAAGTTCGGAATGCACATATCTTTACTCTTAAAATTTGCAACTTTCAATTCTAATAATTTTCCTTTACAAATGCATTTTCATGGTTTTCATGGTTTTTGGTTTTTTTCGAGTGTTTTCTAGGTTTCTTAAATTGAGAGCTCTGAGTCACCTGCTAAAGCACAGCCCGGTCGGTACAGGTGGGCCTGCCTGGAGCTGGGCGGGGCCGGGCGGGGCCCCTGTCACCGGGCGCGGGGAGAGAGGGGACGGAGGGACACACAGCGACTTCACTGCTGAAGGGAGAGTCGGATTTTCCTCCGGCAGCGCAGCGGCAGCGCAGGCCCTGCTCTCCCAATGTAATTTGTCTTCATTTTTGTCGGCATCCTTCTCGGTTTCCTCGGCCCCGGCAAACACACTAAATTGCATTGAATTGCAGATCACGTTTCCCCGGCGAGGCAGATAGTGGCCGCGTTTCCGCCACTCGCGCCGTCGTCGTCGGCCGTCCCGTCCCGCCGCCGCCGCCGTGGCGAGGCGTGGCGTGGTGCGGACTGGGGAGGCGACGCGCGGCGAGGCGTGGCGAGGCGCGGCGTGGTGACCCACATCGGTCCTTTTTCTCGCGAGCAACAGTATGTAGCCAGTGCTTCGGAAAGCCCAGCAGCTCGCCGGGCCCGGCGCGGTCCGGTCCCGGTTCAATCGGCAGGAAAGCAATTTCATCGGTATCTTGATGGCGTCGGACCGGACTGCAGAGGAGTGCCAAAGGACGGCGGGCGGGCGGGCGGGCGCGTGGTGCGGGGGCGAGGGCGGGGCGCGGGCGGCGGGGCCTACACTCGCTAACCTCCTCCGCTTCCCCTTTCCTGTCGTTTTTTACGCGGCTTTCGGTCACTATCTTGGTCCGGCCCATAAAATGTGGGAAAGACTTCGCTAACTCGGCATTATTTCCCGTGTTTTTTTACCCCACCATTCTCTGCCCCTTTCCCTTTCCTCTTTTTCTCCTCCCTTCCCCCCCCCCCCTCTCTTTCTCTCTCAGCTTTAAATTTGGGTAGCCGGATCTCGTAGTGACGCGACAGTCAGTCAGACGCAGGCGAGGCTGCTTCAACGTAGATTTAATGTTTTAAGGTTCTTTCGTAAAAATCACGTGATTTTCACGAGCGAACCTTCAAAACTAAATCCACCTTCACAGTGTCGCCGCACAGCAGCGCACCGCGAGCTTTTCAACGTGATGTGTTTTCTGCTCAACGAGAGGAACAGGAGGTGTCGTAGTAAAAATGAAGCAGCAATGCAATGCGCCAGGTTGAGCAGCCCGCAGGGGACTGGCCTGGGTTTGAGAAAAGTGCTTGCTTCCCAAAAGCTTGCAGCTCGAAACAGCCGTGGCGTATGCGGAGTGGAACAGGCGGGGCGAGGCGGGCGGCACGGGGTGTGTCAGGGCGGGGCGGGGTGGGGCAGGGCGGAGCGGGGTGTGGTAGGGCGGGGCGGGCCACCTCACCGGTGACTGCCAGGCGTTTGCTCCACGCGCTCCGCCGCTGTTGTTGCGACGCCGGTACGCCAGCGAGTAATCCAATATGGTTGGATGTCACTACTAGTGTCCCCCCCCCACTCCTCTCTCCTCTTTCCTTTCTAGGATTCAATTCAGCCCGCCGCTCCTTGCTCTCCCGCCGCGCTGCCCCTCCCCTTCCCTCTCCTCCCACCCTTTTCACAATCTTGCCATCACGCTACGACATATCGCGACATATCGTGGCATCCGATCAGCCGCGTCACGTCACGTGATCTACTGGTCCGAAGCGGTGCATGCGCCCCGCCCCGCCGGGGCCGGGCCCCCGCGTTTAATCCGCGTGAGTAGAGAATGGAATGCAATACGCATCGAGACTGCAGGAATGAAGTTAAATATACGGCACGGTAGTTAGTAACGCGTTAGGGCCGAGGTGTTCTTTTGGGGCCTTGGCCCATGGCCCCTGTGAGGTCACGCCGCTCTGAGCGGTTTATAACAGTGATAAGTCCCGGCAGGCTCTCCCGCACGGCCAGCGCCTCCGACGTGGGCCCACGCTGCTCCCACATCCCGCTACAATATTCCAGCCGCTCCAGCTCTAAATGATGAATTAATCCTGCAGGCGAGGCGAGGCGCGGCGCGTGTTTCATACAGACCGCGCGATTACTCCGAGAACACTGCCAGAATAGAAACGTACAGGGGCGGGGCGGGGCGGGGCGGGGCGGGGTAGGGCGGGGCGGGGCGGGGCGGGGCGAGGCGGGGCGGGGCGAGGCGGGGCAGGGCGCGGCAATCCTCTGTCAGGAGCCGCCTCGTCTACCCACCCCGCCCGGACTCAAAGCCTCTCTGTCTCATGGCCCCGAGGTCTCTCCGTCTGGATTAATTGCTGCGTCATAATTATTTTTTTTTAATATTCTGGTACAGTTTTAAATTCAAAGTAGACACCATGCCCGCCTACCCGTCCGGTAACCAGCCGGTGAGGTAGGCCGCAGCAAGCCACTGATGTCCAACGGGTTGCCTAACCTCGACTTGGCGGGCGCTTTCTGTTCTGGTCCGTAGACGTACGGCAGGACCCATTCATCGTCCATATTTCTAGCACTGTGTGCATTCCTTTGACCAGCACTGGTCAGCAAGACTCAGCAGAAGGAAAAGACAATCAGTCAAAGCTGCCAGATTCAGACCTGCCCAGCAACACCAGCGCCTGCCGTTGTCCCGCAGCCCGCCCCGCCCCGCCCCGCCCCGGAGTGGAACCCTGCGGCCTGGCCCACCGTCCCTCTTACCTTGCTTGCTTAGGCCCAAGGGGTTGTCCTTGGAACCGAGATTTATCAGGTTTAATCAAGGTTTAATGACAGTTTGCCTGAGGGCTGCCGTGTCTCTGAGCCCCTATCATTCTCTATCAAAGTTAGGATCTGTTTCGAGATTCTTCCTCTACTCCCTTAATTTGTTCTTTATACACAATCGAGCAGAACAAAGTCACGTAGGTCACGTTAAGGACGCTCACCTCACGAAAAAAAATATGAACTGTTTATCTTTTAGGAAACTAAAACCAAACACTTCAATTACTTTGAACAGTTTTGCTTATCATTGATGTTTTTTTTAATATATCTATAATTTTGTGTCGGTTTAAAAAAATTATTATCACTTGCCCTTGCCCTTGAAAACAAATAACAAGGCCACGAAGCCTGCAAAAACTTAAACTACATGAAATGGACGATCCTAGCGTCCCAAGACGAATGTATGAAAGGCGGGACGAGAATGTCGTCCACAGAAACAACCAATTCTCGACGGGGAACCAATGTACGACGACTGCAACTGTCCAATTACAGGCCCGAGCAGCGGGAGGGGGCGGGGGAGACGGCGGTGAAAAAGGGAAGGGAGCGTCACTGGAATTGCTTCATTACCGAACGGGTCCTACATCCACCTGACTCGCCCATTTCCACACGGTCCCACCAGGGTAGGTCGGGGACGGGCGGGGCCGGGTCCAGGGCCGGCGCGGCGGCCAGAGAGGGAGGCTAAAGCGGGGCGCCAGAGGAGGCGTGGCGACCGTGCTGCCCTCCGGCGTCCCCCCCCCCCCCCCCCACAGGGGCCCAACGCGGCACGGCTCGTCGCGAGGCGTCGCATTACTCTCAATAAGGCGCTGATCCCGACCTGCTCGCCCATCTTTGGACAATTTAAAGAAAAGCCGCTCTGGCGTCGCGGCGGTCCCGGCAGTCCGCCCACCCACACTCTGCCAACACACACATTTTCCTTCTTCCCGCTGCCCCCCCCCCCTTTCTCCCACTGAGACTGGGGCTCAGTCCGCCGCATGGGGAAAAGGAATTAGTGCGGCAATAATACCGCAGAGCCCCTCGGAATGATCAATGAGGCCTTCCTTTCCCTCCTCACCCACCCTCGGCGGCCAAACGGCGCCGGCCGCCGGGGGCATGCCTGGGGACCCCACTCTCGCTCTCCTTTTCTCTTTATTTCTTTCATCCTCTCTCTCTCTTTCGGTTCATTTGTGAAGCAGAGAATTAGGAGAAGAGAATCGGAGGGGGCGGCACCGTGGGACCCTACCCTACATCGGTCCAGAGCGATCACAAACACAACCAGAGACTGAGAGCCGGTCGGTAGTCTCCCCCCCCCCTCCCCCTCCCGGACGGGCAGCAGCGGGGCCTGCACGGCCTGCATGGCGTGCACGGGGAGCAAGGCGGCGGCAGAAGCAGCAGAGCCCTCTGGAGCACAGCTGAGGCGCAGTCCCCCACATTAGTCAACTTTCATTGAGGAATCCGGGGGCAATTAATGCAGGGGAGTGGGGGGCGGGGGCAGAGGCACTACTGCCGCATTACGACAGTTAGTTGTTGCTCGACCAGAGTACACAAGGGCTCGGCCGCAACAGAAGGGAGGGGCAAAAGAGAGGGAGAGAGAGAGGGGAGAGGGAAGGAAGGAGGGAAATACAGACAGACAGCCAGGCGGACAACGGACAGGCAGACGGGCAGGCGGACGGACGGAGAAGACTGCGAGCTGCTTCCACCGGCGCGCGGCCCAGCCCAGCCCGGCCCGGCCCGCGTGGGGTTTGCGCCGCCGGCTTAAGCTGCTTAATCTTTCCGTGCGGGCCGGGCCGCTGGTTGTTAAGACTACGCCGGTGATTCGAACCGAACATCCCCCGGCCTCCGGTCGCACAACGCTCCCGTGGGGATCAGTGCGCGAAGAGACTACGCGGAGCATTAGCAAGAATCGGCAGGATCAGACGCTCTTTGTGAGGGAAGTGCTACAGAAACCTTTTCATCCCAAAAAAACATATTACCATCAAGATCGAAATGGAAAGTAAATGTTAAATATTAGTAAAAGATAACTCTGGAGTTCGTCTAGTTGTGGGACAAAAATCTTACGTCAGTTGAGATGATGTGAGACGTGCAATAGAAGAACCGCCCCCCCCCCCAAAAAAAAAAAAAAAACCCTAAGAGGAGTAAGCGTCGTGGCGCTTAAAGTCGCACAATTCATGACGGGCGGGACGGGGCCGGACCGGCGCGGCGGGGACGCCCCACCCCCACCCGGGCTCATGTATATTTCAGAAAGGACTCTCCTGCTCTTTATTTCAAAGCCCCATTTAGGAAGTTCACCGTGAGGGACGCCGCGCCCTTCGGACGCCCCGCGGACGCCATCGTCGTACGGGACGCTTAGTTACCTTACGATGGCTGGCGGGCGCGGGGGCCCCGGGCGTCTCACGCCGTGTGGGGGTGGGGCCATCAAAGAGGCGTCCCTCCTTGTCGCTCGCCATCAAACGCACGCAGCCGGCCTACCCTGCGAGCGCCCGCGCCCGCACCCCGCCCCCACCGCGCCGAGGGTGGCACCAGGGGAGACGGGGGCAAAAGCTCTGATGACAAATTGCGGCATTGTGGCAAGAAGGGGTCTGTGGCACGCCGGGGCTGCGGGGGGTAAGGGGGGCACAGGGAAGAGAGGTGAGGCGACATGGGTTTTTTCTGTAAAGGACGACCGGGGGGGGGGGGGGGGCTAGCGGGCGTGGAGCGCGTGCAAAAACCTAGACGTCGTGGAGGACCGAGGCGAGGCGAGGCGCGCTCTGCTGGTGGGAGGCGAGGAGGAGACAACGATATAGAGTGGTGGCGTGAAAGGTGTCATCCAGCGGCGAGGGGCACGGGTGGGGGAGGGGGGGGGCAAGGAGAACCTCTCTCACGCGCCACAAAGGACACGCAAGGTTACGGCCAAATTCCACCTCGAAATACATTTTTGTGGTTTTGCTGGTGTAGGGCGGCCGCGGCCAAGATGAAGAAAAAATCCTTGGTAGGCCAAAAAAATGGAGAAAAATGTGTTATACCTACAGCGCTCTTCCTCACACACACTGCGCAAATGTTGGGGGTTCATGCTAATTCACTGCTCGCGCTTGGTCGAAAAATGCTTCCGCCCGAGACGCTTGATTAAACGAAAGTTATATGCGAAAACGAGCAAACACAGCCTAACGCCCGGGTGGACGGGCGCGGCCGGCGCCCACACCCACATATATGTATACACACACACACACGCACGCCAACTCATCCGTGAGGCGGCGCCTCATCACGGAGGGGCCTAGCAGAGGGGCATTGCAGACCTCGCCAGCCCGGCCCGGCCCAGCCCTGCCCGCAGCTCGCACCCTCAGCACCCTCAGCCTCGCATGGCAGGCAGCTGGCAGGCTTTCACGGTCCCTGTCGGCATGCCGCGGCACGAGGCCTGGCCTGGGCCTGGGGGACCCCCGCCCCATTCACCCTGGTCTCAGATGCACACATGCGTAACACTGTGCTGCCCTGCCGTGGCTGCACCTGCTGCTACATGCTCATGCCGGCTCACGCCCTATCTCAGCTCAGCCCGCCCAGGCACCCAGAAGGTGGGAGTGAATGAATTTGCTGCTAAACCAAAACGCTGTCACAAAAGTTAATTTCTAAACAGCCGCTCTAGCCAAACCGAACCCTAGGACTTCCAGTACCTTTTTTTCCCCTTTTAATACAACACTCAGGTCCGATGCCCGATAGACAAACAAGCTTGCCCACTTGAAGACAATAGCGTCAAGTCCCTAGCATCCCCTGCCCCCAGAAGGGCCCCCGACCCCCGCCCTCTCCTGGCTGGCGCCCGCCGGTGGCGCCTGTGAGGGCCACTCCACGCCCCACTAATTACATTATAGCTAACTATTCCGCAGTCGATAAAACGCCGCGAAACACTGACGAGCAATTCTTTCTCCCCACTCCATCCTTTTTTTTTCTCTATAGAACCGTTTGCGTCGAGATTTCACACCTGAAATACACAAACGGTGCGGCCGCGACGGGGCGGCGGTGCACGGCGTGGCAGGGCGGGGCGTAGTGGGGGTTTGGCATGATGGGGCGTGGCGTGGCGTGGCGTGGTTGAGGCTGGGCGGGCGGCGGCGCAGCCTCGGGCGCAGCGCATAGCGCAGCAGCGCGGCCGCGTCGGAGCAGAAACAGCAGAGTGAAAATAGGGGCGATGTAAGTTCGCCGCAGTTTGATGTTGGCTCAACTAACACAAGGATGGAACGGGTCTAGCAGCAGCACATCCATAAATATTTTATCAGGCAAGAGCGTGCGGAGGCGAGGAGAAGGAGGAGGAGCGAGAGGAGGGAGGAGGAACCACAAGAGTGGCCGGCGCGGCGCAAGATTCGCGCTACACACAGGGCGAGCCTAATGTAAGTAAAACGGCGAGCGCCGCGACCTCCCGGGGAGGGGAGCCACCCAGTGAGTAAGCTCTAATCCGATGAGCGCGCAGAGCTGTCCGGGCTCGCTGCTAGCCCCGCACCACCACACACCACTGATTTCAGGCAGTTTTTAATTATTTTTTTTATTGCGAACAAAATCTTTCGCAAAGATCCTATAAAACAGCACACAGATTTGACAGTGTTGGTCTGGAGGCGCGCACGCAGTATGCGCCCCGCCCCGCTGCAGCCGAGCCGGTGCAGGAGTTTGCAAAAGTGATGAACCTGCTGCACGCTACGGGGTGTCTGGTCTAGTCTGGTCTACGATATTAGCGCCGAGACGAGCCGAGACGAGCCGAGACGAGACGAGACGAGCCGAGCCGAGCCGAGCCGAGCCGAGCCGAGCCGAGACGAGACGAGACGAGCCGAGACGAGAGACGAGACGCGGCGACAACAGTCGGGGCTCTGGCCGCGCCCTGCCGCGAGACTAGACCAGACTAGACTACACCGGCTATGCTCTGAGCCGAGCCGCTGCTCGACAAACTTCCGGCGGCGGCCGGGCCAGCCCTCGCCTCGCACGCCCTAGCGCCGCGGAACATGTTGGTTTAAGATGCAATTTCGCCCTATTAACACAGCATAATGGGGCGAAACGCAGCGCACTGCCGACTATATCGCAGCTCAAAGTGTGTGCCGCGTATTTGTACTGAATACAGTCGGTACTCCCTGTCCTGTGAACGTGTTCAGTCTCGTGCCACTCCCGCCTGACTGCGTGAGGCTGACCTGGGCCTGACCGCTGCGGCGGAGGGACTGACTCAAGGCCGAGGCCTGAGCCGCGAGGCCTGAGCCGCGAGGCCTGAGCCGCGAGGCCTGGCCGCTCATGTTTAATGCATCCCGCCGCTATAAAGTATCATTAGTGCTCAGCAAAAGGAATCAGGGTCCGCTTGTGTAAGTGCTTGGCTCGACCCTCGGGACTCAGCGGCCCGGCCCGGCCCCCGGGGGCGCCGCAGCGGCACAGCACAGCTCGGCACTCACACATACACACACCCTCACACCCGCAGCCACATACGGCGCGGTCGGATTTAAATGAAAAGTAATTACAAACTACGTACAGGTGCGCGACGACAGATGTGTATGTGTGCGGGTAGGGCCAGCGGGGCGGGGCGGGCTGGAAGCGACGCGAGGGAAGGCACCCCCAACAGAGTTTCCACTCCAAACTGTTTTGTAATTTTTTTTTCGTTTGTCATTTGTTAAAATAGAATGGTGCGCTCGCACACGCGCGTGCGCATAAAAAACACACCCCAAAAAATATATATATATATGGAAAGGTCGCGGCACTGGAAGTACGCAGGGGGAAAAAGTGGTTTGCGGGAGAGGTTTGTCGTGCAAAAGAGCCATGTCCCCGCCCCGCCTACCTATTCAGCAGCAAGGGCCGGGCCGCCACCCGCCACACAGTGGGTAGGGTTACCGCCGCAAAAAGGCAACCCCGCCCCGCCCCGCCCCGCCCCACCACACGCACACTGCTATACTGGATATAAACCTGTGCAGCAATTTAACTGGCTGCTTATTCCCGCATAATTGCGAGGAATTTGTTTGTTTTACAAAGAAAATAGTACGTTAGTTTATGAACCCTCCGCGTTACTAAGCTGCGAAGCGAATACTTTGTATTTGCTAAGCAAATATTGCTTTGCGTAACAAAGCATCCAAATGCTTCGCAGCTTACGAACTATTTGCTCTGTAATACGAAGCATTGCTTCGCAGGGTTTCAACAGCGCGCGTCGCGAGGGCTGGTCCCGTGACTGACTGCGTCGGAAATGGAAGTCTCGTTCTTCTGCAGCCTCAGTCAGACATGATTACCGCCCTGATCTCGACGCCTCGCTCGACACTCACTCCTCTTGATTAAAGCGCGGGTCGCGGGCCGCGGGCGAGGCGGGGGCGGGGTGCGCGGGGCGCAGGCGCACCAACACCGCCATACCCCCCAGCCGCTTATTTAGCGGAAAGCCGCCATAGAGATACAACGTCCCCGCGCGCCTCTTCCATCTTTTTATCCCGGTATTGCACTTCGGGCGGGGCGGGGCGGGGCGGGGCGGGGCGGGGCGGGGCGGGGCGCGACGGGATGGGGCGGGGCGTTATCGGGGATGGCGGGGCGCGACGCCCCCGCACCGGCTCGGCTCCGAGATTGGGGCGGGGGCGGATAGGAAGCAGGCGGGGCGGGTAGGAGGTGTTTGTCACGCCATAAAAAAAAGCAACGGCCGCGGCCGTGACGGTATGTGACGGCGTGGCGCTATAGTGCAGTAAAGGTAGTATGAGAAGTGGCGGCGTCGTGACGGCATGGCACCAGAATAGCCGCCGTGACAGGAGTAATTTGCAGCACTTCGATAAAGTACGGACACTCAACTGAGTCCGCACAATCGCGCGTGCATTTGCGAGGAAGACTCTTCGTCGTGCAAGTAGAGTGCACTTTGTACAAAAGCACTTGTGACTTACCATGTGGTGAGGTGCGGGCCGGGCGCTGATGCTGGTCGTGCCGGAGCTGGGGCCGGTGGGGCGCCCCATGTCGTCACGTGACGGGCCCGGGCCGCCCGCCGCCCCCGCCGTCACTGCAGGCAGACAGGAGAGAAGGTAAAACTCGTGCCTTGACACGCTGATTACGCGTATCGATGGAAGCTCACACCCCTTTGCCCGAAATGGCCAAACCCTACGAATCCGTGCTGAATCCTTGTTAAAGGACTTTCTGACCGACTTTCGCTAAAGCGGCATGTCCTGTGCTCCTCCAAGCTCGCAGCAGCTCAGTGGGACGGTCGCACAACAAGGCTTTGGCTGCAGAGCGACGCGTCTCCGCGGATTACCCGGGTCCCGCCGGTCCCGCCCTGCTCCCCAAAGCGCTGTCCGCCCTACGCGCCCTCTCTGCCAACCGTAGATACCCCACTTCAGTTCAGCTGGCAATCCAATACGCAGACGATCTGCGCTTGCGCTTGCTGAACTTACCCCCACCTCCCAGCAGCCCGTATACGGTATGCACCGAAAAATGATCTCGAGGAATTCGTTTCCTGAAGCGATAGTTGACCTTTCCTCCCTACGACCATCCTCGACGAACGGCTAGAAGCAAACGAGCCCACCTCGGGCGGGGCGGGGCGGGGTCTCCTGGGAGCGCCGTCAAAACTTTTCGCACGAGCGTTACGGGGCGCTTCTTGGCGGCCAAATCGAGGAGAATCGTCGCGCAAATTTGCGAACAAGTTTTGCGTCCGTTTGCGCCTATATCAGGAGGGAGTTAAGAGTTAGGGAGGGGGTGGACCGTGCAGCTGGAACGGGGGCTGGGACGGGCGGGGCCGGGACTCGACACAGAGCGTGTGTTAGTGTTGGAGGCTCGCGATAAGTCGCTCCCAAAGAACTTTTCCCACGCGCCATCCGCCCCACCCCCCCAACCTCACGGGTTACACCATACGTCATGAAAAGTGCCACCAATCAACAGAAGTGTCTGTCCCGAGCAACTCACGGCTCCGCGCTGACTTCCGTGCCGGGCCGTGCCGGGCGGTAGTGGGCCTCGTCGTGGTGACTCCATAAAACAAGCGTTATGGCGACAGGCGGAGACCAAAGAAACACGGATGCCTTACTTTTTACTCACTCACTCAACGCCCCCTCCCACTCTCACTCTATCTCTCTCCATCTTCAGAGAATTCTGTCCTTTTTTTTGCCGCATCAGGCGCAATGGTGCCGGAAGAATTAGGATGACCACAATAAGGACCAGCCAGCAGACGACGCAACACTGCGACACACGCTCACTCCTCACCAGAGCGGGAGGACAAGAAAAGTAATAAGGTGCGCCAGCATTGCTACTGCAAATAAAATCGTCGATCACCCGCACGGTCACACCTACGTGACTTACGACGCTGCTGTACAGTTCACTGAAATTTACCGTGAAATTCGCCATATACTTGTCCCAGGGGCTTATCGGCGATGCATCAGGACCCTGGTCAGGTCAGGTTAGCCCCGGCTGGGCCTGGACGGGAAGCGAGGTTTGGGTGGGATAGGGGCCGCCCCGGTCGGGGTGGGGTGGAGCGGGGTGGGATGGGGCGGGGCGGGGGTTCACTTCCCGTCCCGGCTGCGGCTCCTCCGCCGGTGCTGCCCGGGGCGCCCGGGCCCGGGCCCCGCCCAGGACCCTGACCAGACCCTGCCCGCCACCCAACCACCACTCATGATCGCGCACGGACCTCCCACGAGCTTAAATCTCATCTCCGCGATGCCAACGCCAGACTGTCCGTCCGGACCAATCAAGAACAAGCATGGCGACGGCCGTGGTGTACCGCAGGCAGAAGACTCGCCGCCACCCTATCGCATTCGCTCCCAACTCCACTCGACTTGGGCCAGACTCAAAGACATTTCGCAGACTAGTGCTGTGTTGCGATCCTGACCTCAATCCAGTCTGTTTGGTTTAGCCGACCCCTGTCCGCCCCCTCCCCCCGAAACCCTGTTGGAATGCGCCCATGGGCCAGCGGGCGCGGGGAGGAGTAGGGAGGGTCAGCGCGGCCGGCGGGGAGGGGCAGGGCGGGTGGTGCTAAGTCCTGATTCAGACTGCCCTGCTCCACCGGACAACACAAGCTTGCTTTGCCTGGCCTCGCACCCCACCCCGACCCGATTAGCCCACCGCGCCAAAACGTACACGACACACACACATTACTAGAGTTGCAGACCCCCCCCCCCCCTCTTTCCCCCTGCTCTCCCACCCCACCAGGGACAAGCCCTCCCTGCTGCTGTTACTCGATGCGAGCTGGGATGCGAGGACGCGCGGCTTACGGCCCGTGGGGTGGGGCGCCTGCCGCCCCTGGAGTAGAAGCTCAGGTGTGCGACCTCGTCGCAACATAGGCTTACCCCGGTGTGTTTATTTTCTCAAGTGCGGTGAGCTTAGATTGAAGAAATCAAGCTAAGATCATTTTTTTACGAACTTCGGCATATATTAGATAAACTTCGAGGATTTTTTAAGAGCAAGTAATTTTAGGAAGACACGTTTATTTGATTTTTTAAAGCTTTCTGGTAATAAAAACAAAAACTCATTGGCTATCCGCGATCATTCCGGGCCTAACCGCTCTGGTAGGGACTTACTCCCGGGAGCGCTGAGCGCTCAGGGCCGAGGAGGGACTCGTGCAGATACCTTCCCACAGGAAAAACACACAACAAGCAGTTGAGCTGCTGCAGCGTGTTGGCGGATGCGGATAGGGCGGTGCGGTGCGGCCGGAAAGTTAAGTCAGGAGGGGGGAGGGCTGCACCGGCCAGGCGCGGGCGCGCTGCTGCACGGTACGTATCACCACGATCAGCCCTAAGCCTCCGCCCCGCCCCGCCCCACCCCGCCCCGCCTAGGCTCACACGGCGATACCATCTACCCACCCGGAGCCCAAGGCCTGTACCGAGGTGCACCGCCCCGCCCCGCCAGTCCGCATTGTGGCCGTAGAAGCACCATGATACCCCTCCTCAGCAGGCCCCTCCCCCACCCCTGCACTGCTCAGGCGGCCTAGAGTGAGCCAACTTTACTCTCCGGCAGCTGGCTGCGGCGGGGCGGGGCGGGGCGGGGCGGGGCGGGGCGGGGCGGAACCCCTCCACCCGCACCGCACCGCGCGGCCGCGCCCGCCTCTTTGAGAATCAATTCCGGCGACACCACAATACGGGTTAGGGCCTCGGCGCGCCACGCTGCACCCGCAAGTCCCGTTTTCCCAACGGCGGCTGGAAAAGTGCTTCCAAATTGGCCACTTTTTGTGAGTCTGCAAAACGGGGGTGGGTGGGGCAGAGGCAAGATGGGACATCAGCACAGCACTGTCAAAAATGTCCTCGTCTGTATTTACAGTATATTTTATAGATTTTTATTTACAAAATATATACTGTAAAAATGCGACGGACCATTTCTTGCTCTCGTTCTTGCTCGTCAATGAATGCCAATGCGCAATACGTAGTTTTTGTAATTTTCCTAAACGCTTCATGAAAAATGTTCCCCATAATACCATTTTTTTTTTTGCTGTGAGAGCGCGTGGCATGTATTTTGCCTCCTATACTTTCAGCCACGGCTAAACCTTTTCGTCTGCAATACTGCGGTGCGGCGCCGCTATGCAGAAAGGGGGCTCTTGTTAACGCGATCCCGCCACTTCGTTACATCGCTCTCTATATCGTCTCTTTCACTGGGCTTTTATACACACACACACGCACACAGACAGAGGCCGGGGGGGGGGGGGGGGCAAACTCATTCCTGGAATTGCAAATGACCGCAGCGCAGCTCGCGTCTGTGTCTCTCCAGCGGGGGCGAAAAAGGGCCGCGTGAGTAAGTTCAACCCCGCCCTGTTCAATCCCCCCCCTCCCCTCCGTCCTACCCTACCACTCGGACCCCCCAGCGGCGCCGGCCTCGCGTTGGGGTTTAAAAAGTGAGCTGGCTTAAATGACCGTGGAGGGTGTTACGGGGACCGGGGGGGAGGAGGCGGCAGTCCCCCAGCAGCGCGTTGGGGGAAGGGGTGGGGGTGGGGGAGGTGTGGGGTGTGCAGACGCTGCAGTGTGTCGGCTGCGCTGGGCCCGCTGCAGGACTTCGCCGGGTGCAATAGGAGGGGGGGGGGGGGGGTCGCCGACCACTAATCAGATAGAGCCGCCCTCTCCCTTCCCTCCACTTTTAAACGCCTCCACCCCCACCCCACACACGACCTCCACTTCACCTTCACCCACCCGTCAGCGCCTCTACTGTCCTACACTGTGGGATAGCAAACGCATGTCCATCCGCCAATGCACGCGGTACAAACCGTGGGCATGGTTAATTCTGATATAATAACAAAGTGAAATGCGGGTCGAAAGTGCGGAAATAAGAACCGCGTCATGGCGGGGGGAGGGGGGAGTAGGGAGAGGCAGTAGTTGTGATCCCTGGCAATCAGCGGCCGCGCCCGAGCACAAAGAGGAGAGGCCGCGGGGCGGGGCGCGGCGGGGCGCGGCGGGGCGTGGCAGGGCGGGGCAGGACCATGGGCCAGCAGCCGGGCCAGGCCGCGCCCCACCCCGCCCCAGCCTATTCAATTTGATGATGAAGTTGGCCTGCCCTCCGCCTAGAGCAGAGCTCCTCCGCGTTAGACGAGAGAGGGAACGAGGGATGTGCGCGGCCTCGGCACGCGCGGGGCGCGGGGCGGGGCGGGGCGGGGCGGGGCGGGGCGGGGTGGGGCGGGGCGGGCGTGCCCATCTGGTAGGCTTTAGGCCGCCGGCGAGATGCATATCGGGTCAGAGGCGCCAGATGATGGTGCACGCCTAAAACACGCCGAGCGCGCAAAACATCGTGTCTACGTACACCCGCGCAGAAAAAAAAACATCTCTAACTTAGTAGCAATAAAGTCCTCAGTCATTAGAAGTGTAGTCCTTTAATATGGAGGGAGACTGGGGTAGTGGGGACGTCTGAGAGAGCCGGGGGGGTGGGAGGGGGGGGGGCGTCGGAAGGCGGTGAGACGCGACAGCTGCTGGAGGCGAGCCGCCACGCCCGCGGGGCCGGGGGCCCGCCGCGCCGCGGCCTACCCGCCCGCACCCAGCCCAGCCCGTCTGTCGCCCGGACCAAGCAGGCAGGCGGCGGGGCGTGGCGGGGCGGGGCGGGGCGGGGCAGGGCGAGCTCCAGGAGGCACTCTACGGCCCCTCCCCTCCCCACCCGCAACCCCCATGGATTTGCTGCCAGTCAAACTTCGGAGTGTGGCGGGGCGTGGCGGAGCGCGGCGTGGTGGAGCGGCTGTCACATTTAGGCGCAGCTGCCTGGTCGCTCTTGGGCGCGGGGTGGGGTCGGAAGTGCCTGGAGTACTTTATATGGCACCCCTTCCCCCAACCCCACACCCACACACACACACACGCGCGCGCGCACACACCAAAAGTTGAGCTTCATTAAATTATGAGACGGGCCGCGTGTCTCCATAATATCAGCGGCGCGTCAGTTTGCGGCGGGCGTTTCGCTGCTCTGCACGGCGCTGCGCGTCGCTAGCCCGGTCGTTAATGAGCCTTCCCCCTCCCCTCCCCCTCACACACAAAAGTTGCTCCTCCGAACATCGTGGTGCACTGCAGCGGAAGCAGCCAGAGCGCTCCACGGCCCGTGATCGACAAACTCATAACGAACAGAAATCTGAGCTCTCTGCTCCAAACCTCTGAAACTCGGAGAGGGCACAGTTTTCGCCCGCATGACGACCCTAAAACTTTTAATTTACCGTAAAGATGGATCACAGTCGTGGAGTACTCCGAAAAGAGAGGGGGGGGGGAGGTATTCTCCTACACCGAACCGCCTGATGAGTAGGCAATTGGCGACCCAGTATTCGCCTGAGTAGGCAACAGACAGCGTACAACGCACGACTCTCTCGTCAGGTATCGTCAGGATCAAAGAGCATAAAAGCGTCGGAAACAGCCACGTTTTAAAGGTGTAGCTCGCCGCGCATTTTAACGAGTAAGCTCCGGACTGCTCACCAACCCGACGCACAAAGCAAAGAGTACTTCGGCTGCTTGCCGGCTGTGTGCTCCGG
This sequence comes from Frankliniella intonsa, assembly GCA_033675135.1. NCBI lineage: Eukaryota > Metazoa > Arthropoda > Insecta > Thysanoptera > Thripidae > Frankliniella > Frankliniella intonsa. Next base: position 5,236,128 of record CM066253.1, read on the forward strand.
TTGTACTCAGCTCACTCAGTCTGCGCTCAGGTTCCCGACTGTACTCCAGCGGACGCCAAAAAGTCGAGCTGTCCCGTCCAGTCCAACCCCTCTCTGCTGAAACTGAAAGGCAGCCCGGCCCGGCCGCGCCGGCCAACGCCACGGTCAGACGCATTCCGTTGTTGTTCTCCCGCGGTTGTTGATTTTGGGCGACCAAACAGAGAGTGGCCCCTCGAGCCGCGCTGTGGAGCGGGGAGGGAGTGGGGAGGGGTGCGAGACGCGCATTCAAGGTTTCGCCAGCCCCACGCCCCGCCTCGTATGGGGGCCGGGCCAAGCCGGGCCGGCTATCCTCCCTGCCCCGCCGGACCGAAAAAATCAGTCGTGAGTGGGACTCCTCCTCGTGACCCCGGCGCGCCTGTATGTACTGCTGTGTGCCGGGCAAATTGGGATGGAGCAGCGCAGAGCAGAGAGCGGCACCCGCGGGGAGTGTACGGGAGGGAGCGGGAGGGAGCGGGAGGGAGCGGGAGGGGAGGGGATGACAAATCACTCCCCCATGACGTGTAGGGGACATAACGCGGCGGGGTCGTCGCACACAGAGAGGAGGGGGGAAGGCGAGGGGGATTGGAAAGCATAGGAGCGTAGGGGGGAGAGAGAGTATAGGGGAAAGATTTCCGATTCGATTTCGATTTTCATGTTCTAGACTTAACAGGCGGGAGATAACACGAGCACCGAACATTTTGCATATTTCTGTTTTCCGATACGGTTCGAGCAGACATGGGCTTGACCACGCCGCGTGCCGTGGTGTTTTCTGGCAGTGTAGTGGAGGCAGGCCGGGCCGGGGGCCGGGTCAGCGTGCACAGCGGTGCACATGGCACCTCCATCACGCCGCGCCGCGCCCGCCCTGTGCAGTGCAGCCCCGCCCCGCCCCGTGCGTAACGCGTTTACCGTTACAAGCGTCACGCCAAATTGGATTGACGGCGTGCGAGTGGAAGGGGGAAGGGGGAGGTGTGGGGACAGCGTGTCCGCCACGGCGGCAGTGATGTTTGTGGTGTGAGCGGCGGGGGGCGGTGGGGGCGGTGGGGGCGGCGGGGGCGGCGGGGGCGGCGGGGGCGGCGGGGTTGACGCTGTGGTCAGCCCTCCGGCGCGCCGCGCGGCGTCCTCCGATACTTGAGTGAGACAGCAGCGGCAGTTGCCTGGACTAGAATGGGGAGCTAAAGTGGAGGGAGAGGGGGGCGGGGCCGGGGGCGAGGCCGGGGGCGGGGCCGGGCCGGGGGACCGGACGGCTGGTGTTGTTGGGGGGCGGGGGAATCGGAGCGGTGGGGCGGCCTGCCTGCGGTGAGTTCTGGTTCCGGTGGTGTGCGGCGTGTGCACACACGAGCGAGCGGCCGGAGGCCCCGAGTCGTGGATGTCTCTACGAGAGCAGCAGTGCATGTAACAAGAGAGGGTGTACTCTAACCCGCGTACTAGACAACCCTCTTTATCATGCAAATAGATTTATTCAAAAATCGCAGGTTTTCTTTGTGGCATACGAGAAAAATCGGTGCTGTTGTAAAACGAATAAATGTAACAAAATCAACTACATAGTGCAGGGTGTGCCGCGTCACCCCGCCTCGCCTCACTCAACCCGCCCCGCCCCGCCCCCGCACTAATCGAGCTAATCGACGATACAGATCGCGGGCGTGGGGGGAGCGGGGTCTGAGGCGGGGAGGGGCGAGGCGGGGCGGGCGGCGTGGGGTTGCCACTTGCAGCACCCAGATTGGCACAGACGCGAATAGGCGGCGTCATTAAGCAGAGTACACTCCCCGTTACACGCCCGTGTACTACGGGGGCCGGCCGGGCGGGGCTTGTGTAAGCCTGAGAGCGTGGGGTGGCGTAGGGAGAGGGAGAGGGAGTGGGAGAGGGAGAGGGAGAGAGGGAGAGGGAGAGGGAGAGGGAGAGGGAGAGGGAGAGGGAGAGGGAGAGAGGGAGAGAGGGAGAGAGTATGGACATGGACTGAGAGAGTGCGTGTATGCGCGCCTGTGCGACTCTGCGCCCTGGGGCGAAAGCAAAGTTGCCGGCAAAGATCCACAAGCACGGGGAGCCCGGCCCGCCGTTGTCAAAGCAGCAAAGTGGTGGTGGTGAGACCATCACTCCCCCGACCCCCCCTCGCGCCAGCGCGTGCGCACGAGTGTGCTGACGCGTTTACGCGCAAGCGCGCGGGCGTGCCTGTGTGTAAGTAAGTGCCCTAAGCGGGTGGACATCGCAAGTTAAGGCAAACATCCAAAGTAAATAACAAATAAAATAGGAGACTACAGCATTGGTTCCCCGGACTAGTAAAATAACAACAAATATTTTGCGATGCTCATTATGTCTCTAATCTATATCGGTTAAAATTATAGATGTTTTCTTTCTCAGAACGTGGGCAGAGCTCATGCACTTTGAATTCTACAGCCACGCTAGCGGCTCCAGACGCAGACGCTGAAATACAGGCAAGGCGCGGTGGAGCTACTGCAAGGCTATCAAGGAAGACGGGATGCACAATTCATGAAGTGTCGTCGTGTCGACGAGTAGCAGTGTGCGGCGCACAGAGGGGGAGCCTCGGGGGGGGGGGGGGGGGGGACGCAGAGAGATAGCGGTACTAACAACTGGCGCCTCTGCTCTCTTTTCCTCTCGCCTCCTCATCCCGCGCACGCCGCGTAGGTCCGCCCCCGCGCCGCCACCGCGCCGCCACCGCACCGCCCCCATAGCACAGCACTGCCCCGCTGTCCCGCGCCGCACCTCGCCGGGTGCTTGACGTGAAACAAACTCGGCAATGGGCCGATCTCAACGCAGAAGCTTTTTCTTTGTTTTAGCATTACGCCCTTATGCCGACCATGGCGGAAGGATGGGGAGGAGGGCCCCGTGACCCCAGCAGGGCCCCCGGCAGGGCCGCGCCCAGCCCTCCACCATGCATAGCGCGCCCATGAATAATTGATCAAAAAGAGCGAGGAATCCAGTGCCAAGGACAGGCCAGCCTGCAGGTGGAGGGCGAGGCTGGGCGCGGCGGGGCGGGAGCGCCGGGGGCGGGGCGGGGCGGGGCGGGGCGGGGCGGGGCGGGGACAAACTCACGCAGGAAAAGCGACTCGCAGTCAGCATTTCCATCCCATTCCGCCAACAATATATACCACTTCCACCCTCCGGCCCGGCCGCTGTAAATCATCCAACGCGAACAACACTTGCACACTGTCGGCCGGAGCGTGCACCGGCCACCAGAAGTGTTACCGGCCGCGTGTTTGGCACACGCCAAAGAAGTCCTGCAGCTGGCAATTCTAGCGTACAGGGTCAAGGGTAGTTTCCCACTCTACTAGGTGACCTAAATTAGTCACACACTTGAACGACGCCACAGCCACTTCCCGAACTACAACAAGTAGTGTACGAGGGTGGTGAATTAAAGGTAGAACTTGCAAGGTTCCTGGATCTCGAGATTCCAACAGTGTCAGCTTCATACACATTGCCACCGGCGCCATTCTTTTGTTGCCCAAAGAGTGATAGGTTCCGTTTTCTAGCTGGGCCGGGGCCGGGCGTGGCACGCAACGCTAGAATAAAATGGAGGCCGGTCGGCGCCGCCCCACCCCACCCCGCCCCGCCCCGCTTTACGAGACGGACTGGCAGTCTGAACCACCTGCGGCCGCAGCGGCGCGGCGGGGCGGAGCTAGCTGGCGCTCCTCGATGGTGCTCAGCCCAAGCACCTCACTCTCCCTCACTCCCCCTAACTCTCTCTCTCTCTCTCTCTCTCTCTCTCTCTCTCTCTCTCTCTCTCTCTCTCTCTCCCTCCCCCAATCCCCGCTATCTCGTCGGAAAATTTTACGAGACGATTAAGGGTGTCGCTGAAGGAACCTAATTGATGTAGACTAGAATGAAGGTTGGGAAAGGCAAAAGTTACTAGATGAGAAGGGGATGCGGGAAAAAATGAACGACGCAGGAAGAAGGGTGTTCTCTCTCTCTCTCACGGCAATTTGCAGCAGACCGCCGCGGTCGACAAAATTAACTGCTGTTTTGTAAAAACAAAAACAAAACAAAAACACACAAAAAAGGGTTTACAGCACGCATAACGTTTTGTACAAAACTATACAAGGGCGCATTCAGAGTTAGAGTCACGCGCCGATTCTCTTACGCTACAACATTGAATAATCAAGTACATTTTCATCAGAACAGATACAACGGCGGGGTGTTGTTGCTACGGGCCCCCTACCGTTTCCCCGGTGTGTACCATCACCTGATGCGGCTCATGCCCCGTCCCTTACCTGCGGTCTGCGGGGACCGCCGCGCCGCGCGCCCTCACCACCAATAAGCGTGGGCGAGAGGTGACGACGGTGGATGAGAGGAGGAGGGCAGGACACGGTGAGACGAGCGACTCTGTCCGCGTTTCACCCGAGCTGGGAGAACGGAGAGAGGGTCCAATTCGGTTTGCGGTAAATACCCGTTGCCCGGGCCGCTCGCGCGGGCTGGTAGCGCGGCGTGCGGCGAGGTACCCCCCACCCCCACCCCTTACCCCCTCGGGCTGGCCATCCCCGAACCGGGACCCGACCGGGGTCGAGGACTGAGTGGTGCGGCGCGAGAGGAAAAACAAATCTGTGCGCCATTTCATTTCGTTCTGGCACTCAATCAAAAGTCACGTAATTAAGTCGCGCAAACTCACATAGAGAAACGGAATCTCCGTTTCTTCGATAAAGGAAAAGACGAGGAATATTTGCAATTTCTCCGTTACAGGCTGCCTCGTCGATAGGGAAGCGACCGCTGAGATTAGGGTTAGAGAGAGGCAAGCCTTTCGGCAAAATTATTAATGGGTGGGGAAAGTTTTCCCTTCACGAAATACATTACGACGTGACCATAACCAGCTCCGCACTTCGTCTGGAAGTGCTAGTGGCAACACCCCATTAAAAGGCGATGTACACTAGAAATCGCAAGGGACTATATTGTACCTAGGACAATTTTGCATCAAAGGTACAAATTTTATTACTTTTGTCGTACTGAGAAGAAAGTGCTTAGGATTGCACCTTTGGAGTTTAACCGTGCCTCTGTAAAGGCACTATTGCAGTTGCACCTTTCTTTTCCCATTGCTTTCTCTTCACGCTTCAAAATTCCTACTTCCTATTTCACCGGGGGCACATGCTATACGCTAGAAACACAGCGCTCCCCCGCCCCACCCAAAAAGCCCCACCCTACCCAGCCCCACCACGAGGAGGCTGCTTTGTCGGCACCTTTCATTAGCACCATCAATAATTTGAGGCCGTGCCTCTAATGCAGGTCACTCAAGCAAATTGGCTTTACTAGACGTAAAACTCACACGCTCTCTCTCGCTAACACACACACACACACATGTGTGCGTGTGCACAGACACGATACGACACACGCTCAAAACCCAGCACACACCCCGTGCATAATTTTGGTGCCTTGAATTGCGAAGAATCCAGATACATGTAGCAGCCTAAAGAATCACTCGGAGGAAAATTAAACTTAGTCCAAGCTAGACAATAGATTCGAGTCCGAAACTGAACAATGCTCAAAACACTTTGGGTTTTGACCCGTAGAAAATTCCATGCTACAATGATTTCATAAAATCCAAGAAATAACAACAGCTGAAAACAAGTGACGTAACATACGAAGAGATTGTAAAAATTTCATTGATGGTTGTAGAACACGGTAAAAAAAGTTTCTTTTATTTCAAGACCCGTTCTTGGATCTTATGGAGAACGCCAATGGTATCCAAGACCGAGTCTTGAAATAAAAGAAACTTTTTTTTACCGTGAATCAATAACGAGCGTTATTCTTCACCCCAAAATACAACGAAGGTTTCTACTATGAAGTATGTATTTTTACAATGTACTGGTCGCGGCGACACAGAAGAAGTTCCAATTTTGGAGCGGATGCAGAGCTTCTCCCTTAGGGCCCCAGCGGCCCAGGCCAGGCCGGGCCGTGCCCAGCTCAGCGGCTACAGCACGGCCGGCCCGGATACCACCTCCCTTTCTCTCCCCCGATGGGCCGACCGTATCAGCGGCCGGATATGTTATTGGAGGGAGAGAGAGAGAGAGAGAGAGAGAGAGAGAGAGAGAGAGAGAGAGAGAGAGAGAGAGAGAGAGAGAGAGAGAGAGAGAGAGAGCACCCAGATCTGGGCCGGTCGATAGGCGTTGTTGTTCCAAAGGAAGTAGGGCCTATGGCCGCATCGGCACCCGGCGGCAGGGCGAGGCCCGGTCCGAGGCCCGGCCCACCTCCGACATACACACGGTCCAGTTTACGAGGTAGGGAGCGGGTGTGTGAGTCTGGGAGCGGGGCTGGCCGTGGCAGGTGACGGCAGGGCTGGGGCGAGCCCACGAGACGCCGGCGGCCGCAGCGATGGAATGCGGTAGGGTTATTTATCTAGAGCACCGAGGCACTGGCTATTTGCACATTAAAGACTAAATGTGTCCAGAATACTACTTCTAGCAAACATGATTAAGTAATTCTCCCAATAAGATAATCGGTTCGCGCTCTGCTGCAGGCCAACGAGTGCGTGGAGCAGGACGGCGACCGGGGGCGCATGGGGTGGTCACCCTGCTCTACAACATGCGCGCGATCCCGTCCCGCTCCGCCCTCAGGCGCCGACGCCAGGGCCGGCCAAAGACACCCCCGCACTGCGTCTCAATGCGCTATGGCAATTGGGCGGTCGAAACGGCAAGAACGCACCGCCCAATATCGATTTGTGTTAGTATCGCCACTATCTTAGTACAAATTCTAAAACTATGATAGGGTCTGATAGGGTGGAAGTACAAATTTTCATCGGCGCTGGGCGGTGCGTGCTGGACGGAGCTCAGCACCGAGCGAGGGCCGAGCGCCTGTGGTATCCAGCATAGGCCACCCGCTCAGCCCGAGTGCCCACGTGCGGCCTACCTCCTAGGCGCTCCACTGCGAGGATCGCTCGCTCGCTACTCTGGTTGGACCCACGCCCGCACTGTTTGAATAGTCATTTAAAATTTACGAGAAAATCGTGGCTAATTTCACAGTGGAGTCGTGCAGTTTTCAGACAACGGTTATGTCTGAGAACAATTTTTCGTTTGAAATAGAGAGGTATTATTGTCTTGTCGCCGCGCTCCGACACGAAATTTCTAGGTGTTGGTTTTTGCACATTCCATGGCCTACGCATCAGACTATCGCCCTGAAACAGCGCGACGCCCCCTGGCGGCGGCAGCAGGCATAATCCCATCCTGACTATTAGTCTTCACCGGCACGCCCCGCTCCGCCCCACTCCGCTGCGCCCCTGGAGAGCATCATGACCGTCCACACGCTTGGACCGTTGGCGGCACCAAACTCCTAATTCATTCAAAACTTGTGCGCTCAAGTTCTGTTCTCGGCCCAACTGAGGGTGGGAAAGCGAGAGCAAGCGAGCCTCCCGACCCCCTTCCTCCCTCCACCCCCTACAAGGGGGCTGGACGAGGCTAAAACGTACTGCATTGTCCAACTGTGTTGTCCGCCAGTTTGTCACCCGACAGCGGTAGTCCCATTCCGCTCCCTACAGCCCCCCCCTCCCCCTCCCCCTTACTCTCCCTTTCTCTGCTTGTAGGCCGGGCGAGCTCTCACACCCGACACTGCCGGAGGGACGAGACCCGATGAGATCTCACAAATTGGCCGAGTGTTTTCCTGACGCGAAGCAACAACTGGGCTACGGAGAACGAAGAAATCGAGCTAAGACCTTTGCCGCCCGCTTTTTCTCTCCCCCCTCGCCTTCCCTGCTCCGCCCTCTCCCTCCGCCACCTCCTCCCTCTCTCCTCAACAGTTCTTCCAGAGCGTCTTCAAAGCGCCAGGGAGCGGCCGCCGCCACCGCCGCCACCGTGTTTCGCGGTGTTCATGAATAATAAAAGTTCGGAAATGGGCATTGGGTCGGCTTTTAATGCCATTTATTATTCGCCCAATAAAATCGCCGAGCCCGCGGCTCTCGTCCCGTCCTCGCCGCGGCACGGCGGCGCGGCGCTGCGCACGGGCCACGGCACGCATTTACGAGCGGGTTAATCTTGGCGCTGTCTCTTTTATTGTTATGCCGGCGGGGCGGGGCGGGGCGGGGCGGGGCGGGGCGGGCGAGGCGCTCTAAGCTCGGCCGGGCCCGGCCGGGCCCCACCTCAGTACCGTCACCACTACACGCTTTGTTTTCCTGCTCCCCTTTCTCTCACCGGTCCCGGCCCGGCCCGGCCCGGCCCTGCGCGCTCGCCCCCGCGCGCCCAAAGTCTCTTTCAGGACCTTTCTCTCTCCCGGGCCCGCCCCGCCCCGCCCCGCCCCGCCCGGGCCCTGCCGCCGTCACCTCACCTCTCTCCCTCGGCCAGCGCAGCGCAGCCCGGGGCAAAACGCTACAAGAATTCCCGAGCAGGGCGCGGCGGTGCGGCAGCGCGCGGCGGTCTTGGGTCGGGGCGGGGCGCGGTGGGGCGGGGCGGGGCGGGGCTGCTATGCTCGCGACTAATTTGAAAAGAGGCGCTCCCGCCCCGCCCCGCCCCGCCTCGCCTCCACAATCTTTCTCTCGATTCCCCGCGCGAGGCTGCAGCAGCGGCGGTAGTGCAGGCAGGCGAGTATAGCAGTACAAACGCGGCGCCGAGTAAATGTATCCGCGAGATACAAATCACGACGCTCCCGATAAATTCTCTGAGTGCGCTGTGCTGTGCGCGCCGAGTCGGGAGGTATCGGGTCTAGCCTAACTTAGGCCAGGGGTGCGCCCCGCCCCCGCGCGGACCTCCGTATAATGAACAAACCTGAGCTTGTTTTCATTGTTTTGGGCCCGGAGCAGAAGCAGCAGCAGCAGCTCAGCTGGTTTTCCGTAAAAATGAAGTGAGCCATGGTGAGCTGGCGGCGCGCGGCGCAGGTCGGGCCGCAGGTCGGGGCGGGGCGGGGCGGGGCGGGGCGAGCTGCGTTTGATTAAAGCACGCGATTTATGGCTTGATAAAGGCAGCCTGCGGCGAAACTTTATGCAGCGGCCATCGGAGCACAGCGGAGGAGAGGGAGAAAAAGAGGGAAAGGCGAGAAGAGGGAAAGACTGTGAAAAATATCCTCGTAGATTTACTACATATTGGGTAAGTTGCTATTTACAAACTGTATTAAGTTTGCGACATAGCCCATTATTCATCCTCGAATGACATTGGAACAAATTCCAAGTCAATCCGCAGTACTGGCCATATAATTTTAAAATTTTGCAATTTAACGAAACGTTAAATTTTCCAGTAAAACCCAAAACTCACAGAAGACGGGAGAGGGAGGAGGAGAGGAATAGACGAGGGAGCTGGATGGCGCCGCGTCGCGCAGTCCCTCTCTCGCGTTTTATTAACGCTTGTCCTTCCCCCCGCCGGCTTTGCTACTCGCGGGCCTCAAGTCCCTTTCGTCCTTCCCGTCAGACAGGATCACCCCCCCCCCCCCCCCGGTCCCGCTAGAGACGCACGCGGCCCTGGCCTCAACCCGGAGTCCCGGGCCGGAGCCACCCCGAGCTGCAGCGGCATAGGTGGGGGGTGGGGAGACGAGAGGGGCTCAGAAAGAATAAGAATCTGGGATATGCAAACACACTCAAGAGCGCCCGGCCAGGCCCCGCCCCGTCCACCAGACACTTGTATATTCCGCTACGCGAGCGCCGGGCCCCGTCGCCCTGTCCCACTGGGAATGTGCATATTGAGTCCAACGAGGATCGAATTTCTGTTCTGTATATTTTGCCATTTGCGATGTCTCGAAGTGGTGTCATCGACTTTTCGGTAATGTCTCCACAGGAAGCTCTGAGACCTCTTTTTATGTCGGTTGTTTTGAAAGCCAATTTAATTCTGACAGATTTTTGCTTTTCTTTAAAACGCAAAAATTTCGTGGTTTCTACGTGGAACAATCACGTGTCTTCCACATGGATCATCCTCGTCGAAATTGCGTAAAGTTGTCACACCTTTCCACCACTTTTCAACGTTTGTGTAACGTGGATTCCGCATGTTTTCCACTGCCAAATTTGGCATTACTCCTTTGAAGGAAGCGACAAGTTGTTTTCTTCTTACCTCACCAGTTTCCCCGAGTGTTGCGGGACACCGCGGCGCCACTGCCCCCTCCCCCCTCCCCTTCCTGACCTCCTGGCCCCCCGCCTGCGGACCCATGCATCACACATGTAGGCCCGGCCCCGCCCCGCCCCGCGGTACTCCCGTGACAAATGGCTTCACCGCCTTTTGTTATTTCCATTGCGGTCCAGTTCTGTCGGGCCGGGCCGGGCCGGGGTGGCGTGGGCATAGGCATGCAGCGCACCGCCGCCATGAGAAATTTATGCAGACGCCGCCGCTGAGTTCGACGCCATAGCGACAGACCGGACCGCGGCGGGGATAGCATCTGAGGCCCGGGGCGCTGTGGCGGGGGGGGGGGAGGGGGGGGGGGGGGGAGGGAGGGAGGGAGGGAGGGAGGGAGGGAAGGAGGAAGAGAGAGAAGGCTGGGAAGAATGAGCGCTGGTCTAGCGGGTTGGCAGGAGCGGAGGTGTCCTGCCTGATGCACTGCACTGCACTCCGGCTCATGCACCCCCGTGTGTTTATGCCCCTGCTGCGGCTAATCCCGACCCGCAAACTGCACTGCATCACAACACGGGGGGCGATCAATCTCCCTTAATTCGCTTACAAAAGGAACAAGCACAAGCACCCCCTCCCCCCCCCCCCACACACACACACATCCACAACAACTGACGAATGGGTGACGTGGTGCGAAACACGTCCATCCGACACGACAGTCCGCGCCGGCCCGGCCGGGTCTCGTTAACAGAGCGGCAGCGCGACACAGTAGGAGGCAGGCAGAGCGCGGCGGGGCGGGGCGGGGCGGGGCGGGGTCGCGGGTGGACGGGGTGCCGCGGAGGATGAGGGAGAGCGGGGTGCGCACCGGTCCGGAGCCCCCTTCGTTAATTTAAGTGGGGCCAGGGCCAGGGGCAGGGGGCACTGCCACCCGACCCCGCCCCGCCCGCGCCGCGCGCCACCAAGGTGAAGCTTAATGCCAATTACGGCACCGCGAGTGTGACGCGCCCTAGCGCGCCCGCCTATACCCCCCCCCCCCTCCGGCAGCCCAGCCCACCCCGCCGCGCGCACGCACGGGGGCGATCCCTCTCACCGGACAGGACACTCCTTGGCAGCCGCGGCGCGTCCCGACCGCATCCCTCTTGCCCGGCGCGGGGGCGGCGCGGGGGCGGCGCGGGGGCGGCGCGGGGGCGGCGGTACCCTGCCCTGCTACCCCCACACCACCCCTTACCCCGACACCGGACGCAGGTGTGAAGGATGCGATGCAGTGCGCCCCGCCCCCCAATTTCCGGACAATAAATCTCGAGCGATCCGCGAGCAGAGCCGATCTCTACTCTCCTCCTCCTCCGCCGCCGCGCCCGACCCGCCTCCGCCTCGCTCCGCCCTAACCCGCACGACTGACTCGTGATCTCCGACCCGTGTGTGCGGGAGCTTAACAGTATAATAACCTGTACTGTTCTGAATACATTGCGTAGCAAAATCAGAGTTAATTCACATACACACACACACACGCACACACGTCCCATGAATGTGACGGGAACGGGCGGCGCTTGAAACAGCCCTGCTGCACTACTCTACTCTACGTCACCGTTGCGGATAATCCGCGCTCGAGGCAGGACGCGTGCGTCGTGTTAGTTTTCTCCTCTTTCCGATTCCGCTCCAAAGCACAATTCAGGGTAAGCTGGTGTTGGGCGTCCCCGCGCTGTAATGTGTGCCACACTCGCGGGAGAACGTGTTTCCGAGAACGAAAACGGAAACCTGGTCTGCTGGGACGATTCCAGCTGGAAATACGAATGAGGAAACCATGAAGCGGCTCCAGGGTCCCGCCCCTCCTCTGCCCGGCGCGGCGCGGCGCGGGGGAGATGAACGCCCCACATCAGCCCCCGTGCTCAAGAACCATCATGCACCGTCTGCCGCATGAGCGCGCCGCTCTGTCACGCCAAAAGTAGTCAGCAGAGGCGAGACGGGCCCGGCTGGGGAAGGGGGATGCATGCGCGGATTTCGGTCCGGCTAAGGAGGGGGCTGCACCGTAGGTTGCCTACATAGAAGGGTTTTGTTGCATTGAGTTGAGAGGGGAAACATGGTGAGTGAGTGAATGAGTGAGTGAGTGAGTGAGTGAGTGAGTGAGTGAGTGAGTGAGTGAGTGAGTGAGTGAGTGAGTGAGTGAGTGAGTGAGTGAGTGAGTGAGTGAGTGGGGGCGAGGGAGGGAGGGAGGGAGGGAGGGAGGGAGAGGGGATGGAGGGAGATAGGGAGAAAACGGGGTACGAGGGCGTTTGGGAGACGGGGAGGGAAATGTCACAGGAGAGCGGAGAGCAAAAGAGAGAGAGAGAGAGGGGGAGGGAGGAATAAAAATCGAAAATTGAATGGGGAAAGAAAAACAGTAGCAACCCCCTGACGGTTAACGCTGCTCCATCATGAGACTGAAGGGTGAAGGGAATGCCATCCGGCCCGGCCCACGCGTTGTAGGGAAGCTCACCTCATACTGACGGTGTGGTAATCCTAAGGGTATCCTCGCACCACTCACTCACACTCTCACACACGCACACGCGCACGCGCGCGCCTCCCCCTCACTCTGTCCGCGCGCGCTGAGCGAGAGGGCGGGGGCGGGAGCGGGAGCGCCGCGCGCCCCAGCGTCACGAGGAGCAGCTCGGCCTGCACCGCGCGCACCGCACCGCACCGGGACGGGACGGCAGAGGGACGTGTGCTCCGCTCGGCTCTGCGCTGGCCTAGCCCCCCGCCGCGCTACTGAGAGGGGGCCGGGCTGAGCCGAGGCAGGCCAGGCCAGGGCGACCAGCAGCGAGCAGCGCCAGCGGCGCCATCTAGCGGCGGCGGCCGGCGGATCATTAGCACAGCGCAGCGGCACAGCACGGCCCCGGGGGGAGGGGGAGGGGAGGACGATGTGATGCAAAACTGGATGTAATGTGACCGCAGCCCCACCGGGCCCGGGAGACAAATAGGGTATTCAGCTAAAGTGAAACAGGAACCTTAAACAGAAAATCACGCCCACCGCTTCGGCCTCCTCCTGTGCGCTCATTGGCAGACGGTGACAGCGTTGACCCATCAGAGTTCACGAGGAAACAGAACGGGCGGCGGTGGCGGTGGTGCTCTTTCCCTTTAGGTTCTAGTTTCACTATTGCATGTGACGGGACGGGTCAGGTCCGCTCCGCCCCGACCAGCCGAGTCAGATTTCGAAAATGAGGCGCTATGCACATCGGACGGACCAGACAATACACAGCGACGGGTCGTTATACCGGACCTGCAGAGGCGGGCGGAAGGGAGGACATGGACGGGGCAGGGTAGGGCAGGGCAGGGTAGGGCCGGGATAGGGCACACAAACGATGGGACGCATTCAAAACAAGCCCAACAATGGCGGAGGGCTTGTGCGCGACGTCTCAGATGCGGGGAGAGAGGGGGGAGAGGGCGTCGTTACGAACCGACTCCTGCCTGCAAGGGTAGAAAGAGGACAGAGGCGTTCGGACAAAAGAGCGCTCATCAACTTGAGCCCCGGCTCCTCCAAGCAGTCAGGCAGTCAGGCCGGGCGGGCGGGCAGCTACCGGTGCAGCCGAGCGAGTGCTCAGGCGGCTCAGGTAAGAAAGAGGCGGGGCAGGACAGGGCGCCGCGGCGCCCCAGCCCCTGCTCCCGCTCCGGACCTGGGAGCATTCGCATGGCATTCGACTACCACGGGGCGTCGACCCTACCTGTCTCCTTTACTACCACCACCCCCCGGCCCCCATCCCCCGCTAAGGCGGCGGTGCAATTTTTCTCTCAGCGAGGTGCGCCCCATCCGGCACGGGGAAAAGGCGACACCCCCCGCAGGGCAGGGCGTCGACAGGGCGGGGCGGGGCGGGGCGGGGCCAGGCGCCCTGCCCACTGCGGAAGGCACCGCGGCGACGGCATCCGCGGGCGCCCGGAGTGGCCCTGCGGCCAGCGGGAGGAGCAGCGGAGGGGGCGGGGGCGGGAGCAGGAGCAGGGGCACACAGACATCAGTATTCAAGGGGGTCTCCGCCATCTCCGCGTGGACACGGTCCGGGCCTGGGGCACGCCACAATGGCTGAGCCAGACCCGGCCCGGCCTGGCCGACGGCAAAACCTTGGGGAGTTGTGCCGCTCACGCATCAGGGCCGCAAGAAAAAAATACCGCGGTCCAGTACAGCAGGCTCAGGAGAGGAGAGGAGAGGAGGAGAGAGGAGAACGGTCGGGTAAATTGGCCACGCATAAAAAAGGAAAAGCTCAGAGAGGAGAGGGGCCTCCGCGGCCCGCGGTCGTGCACCTGCACCTCAACCGCACGCATGGAGAAGGGGTGGTAGATTTGGGGTCACGCGTCACATACGATAACGGGAGAAAAACAATCGTTTCACTAGGCTTCCGGTTTGCGGCGGTCCATGTAGCCGGGCAGGAGGGCACACAGCGTGCAGTACAGGTACGAGCACATGCAGGGCTCGATAAAACGATCCGCGGCGCCCCTCGCCCCGTGGACCACCTATACTCGCCCCCCCCCCCTTTCCCGGGCTTAGCGCACACACATACACATACACACACACCATCCCCCGCATTCATTACATACCGGATTCGATTATGCAGGGCTGTACGGGGGCCCGGGGCCGGGGCGGGGCGGGGCGGCGGCAGGGGGGCCCTCTCCTCTCGCCGGCCGTGGGCTGATAGTGTGGTGCTTCCTTCCTCCCTCTCCATTCTCCATTTGAAAGGGAGCATCAGCGGGAGCGTTCTTCGCAGCGACCAAGACTGAAAAGAAAGAAAGGAACGTATGAGATAGGAATCACTTAAATATGCATGTATGCACTCTCACAATCGACTATGATTTGATCCGCACTCAATAAATGTTTTGTTTGATGGATTAGTGGAGTGTCCGTGTCTTGAGCTACGAAGTTTTAATTTGCGGTATTTTAAATTCTGATACTCTCCGACCCCACTACACCCACTTACCACTGAGCTACTCTTCTTACCACCGAGGAGAATAAGTTTGGCGAAGGAAACGGTTTTTCGATGCCCTGCGTTAGAGAATTGTCGTTGGAAACTTCTCGAGACTGAACCGACTGAACTGAACCGCATTGAAATGGCGGACAATTGGTGGTAAACTGGGAAACTGTTAGGGCAACTTAACGGTTCGGAAATGGACATAAAAACCCGGTATAATCATGCAGAATACAGGATAAGAGAAAATTAAATCTCAAGTTCAATATAAAAGTAAATAAAAATTGATTTTTTAAAACAACAAAAAAGGATATTTTAAGTTACACTAAGCACTTTTTGTTTTCTTTTGTGTTGGCTGCCCATGCACCAACTGCTGATAGCTTTCAGCCAGGTAGTGGCATCTTGGACTTTAGTATCCTGTTGATGATAAAATTAATAATAATAAAAAATAACACCTTGAGATTTGACAAAGTTAATAGCTCGGCAGGTTAGAAGCAAAGTAGAGACCAGATCGAGAATGAGACCTCTGTCTTGAATCATACGATGCCCCACCTCCATTATGTTGGTGTTGGTAGCTCCTCCCCCTTTCACCCGTCGCCCGTCGCGCATTTAAAATTTTAACTTGTGGATTGTGGGTTGACCGTTGTGTTTGTGTTGGCGCGGGAGCGGGTGACTGGGGTTTTTAATTTGTATATGCTCACTTCAAGAAAAACCAATCTCTTTTTACCTCAAACGCTTTGCGTCTTGGTATGTGTGATCTTTTGCCATGCACATTGAAGTTTAGAAAGAAAAATAAATTGCGCTAGAAACCGGTCGGTCAGGCCGAAGGAAGCGAACTGCATTTTCTCTCTGAGTAGGAAAGTTGTTTGTTTATTAGGTTCTGGTTCTTGCAGACATTTCACTATGGTTTCCTCAGTTCAAGAGAAATTACTTGCTCTGCACGATCATGCTCAGAAGTCTTTAGAAGCCTACAACCAAGAGTTTGAGGTTAGTAAAGAAAGAGTCTTTGTCTTCTGTGCTCTTTTCAGTGTTGTTTCTTACTATCCGGCTTTACCTTTTCTTAGTATTTTTTATTGGACAAAATATTGATGCATATTTTTCTTGTAGGAGCATTATGAATGGTTGAAGTCAGTTCTAGATGGTTTGAAAAATGGTACCATCAATGTTCAAACTGTCTTAGTGCCTAAAACCCCAGGGAAGCGACAAGGCCCCTTGACTGCCATCAATGAAAGCCTTGAGTCAACTTTTGAACTTGGTAAGTTAAGGCTTCTTCTATTTATTGCTTTTATTCCATTTAAATGTGGGTTTATTGATAATATCTTTTTATATAGCAGAAGATATCAAACCTCCCCGCACTAGTTCTCAAAACAAGGTATCTCCCTTCTTTACATTCAATGGAATCCCTCCCATCTTCAGATTCTTCTCCATTGTTTCTAATGGTTCCATTTATTATGTCTCTAGAAAGGAAAAGGTCGGCCCAAGAAAGCTGCTGCTAAGAAGGCACCAATCATTGAAGAAGGGGAAGATTTTGATTTTGCAGCTCCTGCAAAACCTCACAAGAGATTAAGTGTAAGTATCTCTGTCTGAGGTAATATCTCTACCTGACCACACTGTAATAACATAAAGTTATGCCTCTTATTTTTTGTAGGAAGAGGCCGTACACATTGCATCAAAGCGTCTTTGTGGAAATAGAACCAGTGATACAACAAGCAGAGACAGTGGTTTGTCATCTGTCGGTAGCCGGAACACACGTGACAGATCATTAGGTGGTAAGTTCTTTCAATGACAAATGGATGATCGTGTTAACATCTCTATAGATACCTGATATATTATCTGTAAAAGTGCTACTACCCGTTGATGTTAGGATTTTGATAAATGTAATGTCGCTTCTGCAGGTTTTGTGGTCAAACAAGAAGTGCTGACTCCCAAAAACACAAGCGCAGACAGCACAGTTTCTGTTGGAGATGGAGCACTACTTGTTGATGTTAATGGCTCACCAGCTGCTTCCAGAGATTCCTCACCACATCAGTCTCCTGATGCACCTCAGCCTTCCAAGAAAAGATCTCGGTCTACAGGCAGAGGTGCTGCAATTAAGGAAGAGCCTAGAAGAAGTTCTCGGTGTCACTCAGAACCAAGAACACCCACAAGAACTCCTAATGCTAAGCGCCCCTCTACAGGAGCTGATAAGACTGTCATTATATCATCTGAGGCACAAGTTGTGCTGACTCCATACAAAGCCTCTCCCCTTGTATCTCCTAAAAACCAAGGGAACTTCAGATCACCGATTGTAAAAGCACCACCACCACATTTGTAAGTTTAGTTTTGAAGAAGATAGTTTATCTCAGTTCTGCAATAGATCATGGTTCTGCCATTGTCATATTATTTCCAGGCTGAAAGGAGAGAGTGTGAAGAAGGCAGTAAAAGCTTTTGAGGCATTGAATGAGGAACATGAGAATGAGGCTGTAACCAGTAGCACAACTGTACCCTCAATGCCCCCACCATCTAAACTTTTGCTACCTCCCAAAACTACTACAACCACTTCCCAATCATCTTTGGACGATGCTCTCAATGCCCCTACAAGAGTCACTCGCACCAAAACCAGAGCAATGGCTAAGGCAGCTGCTGATGAAACTAAAAAATCAACAAAAGTATGTCTATCCCTTTATCTTAGTTTCTTAACTGCTCACCTGTAAACTTGATAATTTTTCCATCTATATCATCTTTATTGCAAAGTCTCATTTTATTTATATTTATAGGATGATCACAGTGTTGCTGCTGTCTCAAAAACCCTTAAATCTCCAACCCATTACCAACAGAAAAATCATTCATCAAATAAAACTTTTGAGAGCAGAGTTGACGACTGTACTGAAAAGGAGGTAAAGTATAACTGATATAAATTTGCTAAGTATAGTTTTGTATGTTCTAATTTTTGGTTCCTCTTTTCATTTATTTTTCCTCAGAACACCAATATGGCCCACTCAAGAATTGTAACCAAGCCCTTTGGAAGTGCCAGCAAACAGCCACAACTTTTCCTTAAGCCCCCAACACCACTTCGTATGACCCCATTGACCCCAAGTTATTCAGCAAGTACTTCTTTTACGGTAAGAATCTTTTAGTAAAGTTTTTAAGTTTTTTAAGTGCTCCAAGTTTTAAATACATTGTAACATATTTCTCTGCCCCTCTTCTTCAGACTCCCCGTGTTGGTAATCTTGTGACATCTGTTGAATCATTCATATTAAAACCAGTAGTAAACCAAGAAGTCAAACCATCTCGAGAAGAGAATCTTCAGAAACTTGTTGCCAAGGCAGAAGTAGCAAGCAAGAAAAAGGAAGAACTTATGAAGGCTCAAATGGAGGAAAGGATTAAGTAAGTAAAATCTTTCTCCCCTTTAATTTGCAATGATATCTTTCTGACGGAAAATGCAACCCTATTTCCCTTACCCTAGAAAGCGTCAAGAAAAGAGGTTGAAGGTGTGTGCAGCTCGTGAAGCTATGGAAAAAGAGAAGCTTGAAATGCAGCTAAAACTTGAACGAGAAAGAGAAGAAAAGAAGAAGCAGCTACAAGCTGAAAGAGAGGAGAAGTTACGACAGGAATACCTCAAGAAGAAACGCCTTGCACAACTAAAAGCAGCTGAAACAGAGGAGCGAAGACGCCAGGAGGAAGCAGCTCGGCTTGCTAAGTTAAAGCAGCAGGTATACAGTTTCTCCCACATAATTACCTTAAAAATTTATTGTTACAAAATGCTCATTTATATTTTTGTCTCTAGGAGGAGGAACAAAAACGTATTGCTGCTCAACGAAAGAAGGAACAGGAAGAAGCAGAGAAGAAACAACAAGAACGAATGCAACAAGAACGTGAGGCAGCAGCCCACAGGTGAGATTTGTTATCAGGGTATTCCACTAATTTAACTGTCATGTTATTAACTGATCTCTTTTCTAAACTTCAGAGCGAAAGAAGCTGAAAGACTTGCCAAGGAAGTCTCTCTTATGGCTAAGAAAACTTCAAAGGTTCAACTTGATCAGACCTTTGACAAACTTTCCTCTGGTCTTCAATCATATGGCATGACACCTGGACGAGATGAGCGGGAGCCAATCCCCATCACAAATCCTGACAATTATGGCATAGAAGATGCTGGCACTGATGATTCAAGTGAAGATGAGGCAAAACCCAAAAAGGTGGTTCCTCTTTGGGCTCAACGTAAGTTTTTACTTTATCTTACCTTACACCTGTCTGTTTACCTCCTGAAAATCTATTAATCTTTATTTTCAATTTTCAGCCAAGCATCGCATACATAAACTGATGGAAGATTATGAGATAAATCATAATCAAATGTTTGTTTTCTTTGGTAGCAAGAAGAGTACTCCTGATTTGAGTAAAATCTTTGTTGCGATAGATCGTAGGCAGTTGGTAAGGAAGTCAAGTGCTGTATGGCGAACCCCCCCTGTTAAACACTAGTTTCACTCATTTTTTGCTACTTTATTTTATACTTTTACTTTATGTATATGTGTTTGAAAGCTTCAATAAAATCAATGAACACCATTATTAAGTGTTTTTGGATAATACTATCAGGATTTTAACTTTAATAAAACAAAAGTACTGTATAAAATTAATACTGATTTAATACGCCCAGTGTTTAAAATAATATATATTTATACATATAAGAAAAAAGTAAAAAGGTCTGTAATCATCATAAAGTATACAAATTTCTAGTCTATTTTAGTGCTCTTACATGGCTCAGCACGAAATCCAGGAATGCACTCAATCAAGTGTTTACTCCACAGAGCTCTAATTAACTGTTCTCTATCAGATGGTTCCTCTAATGGGAGACTGATTGCTGGAATGAATTGCTCACTTGACACTTTCAACGTTTCTAGGCTGGAGTAGAAATTGATGGGAAGAATAAGAGTGAGAGTGGCATGATCTTGCATCTGAAACACAATAAAATATGTTGAGAACAAGGGTACTGTTCAACACATGCAAAAGCAAAAAATTCATATGATACCATTGTGTTTACCTGTTTGTTCTGGTTAGGCATCATGTGGTGAACTCTGGAATTCAGTAAAGAACTAAAGACAAATACAACTTGTGTTTCATCAGGACCAAATAAAGACTGAGAGAGAAAATTAAATTGACTGTTAGCCGAATCATCCAAGTTAAAACTGTCTGTTTTGAAAGAGAGATCATAGTTTGCCGGGCTGGTCTCATCTGCATCACTCCTATCCGCAATCAAGAAACATAAATGTTCAGGATACTTCAGCCGCACTTTACATGACAAATCAGGAGGAGTTCCACCAGGTAATGTGTTCTGTAAAAGAAATTATTGGATTACTAACATTCACCAGTATAGGTAGTAGATCAGTCAATGCTGCTGAGCTGCAACTACCCTAAGAAATGATGAATTTATCCTAAACGGAGGCATGCGCTTCTCCATAAATTTCTCCATTAAATCCTTTGGCAAAGGAAATCTTTCTGAGCGTGCCTTGGCCAATTTCAATAGAAGAATTCCTAAAACAGATTGAAACTTTCTACTCTGCAAAGACAAAGAAAAAATTGGAAAAAATATATATTAGTAACATACAGTAGCAATATTGCAATATATGGTTTGATGAAAAAATAATAACTTTCCAACCTTAGTAAGTTTTGTTGATTTTAAAAAATTAATGGGGAGTCCTCGGCGGAAATCCAAGTCTGAGTCAACAGCTTCTTTTATTATGGAGGGAAAGACAGACTGCAAATAATCTCCCCATGACCTTTTTGAAAGACAGAAAAAAAAACAGCACATTTGTAGTTTCTTCATTTCAGTAATGAAATAAAAGTGATGAATGATAAAGGAACATACGCTTGTTGATATGTATAGATGAGTAAGTAGGTGGCATGTGTATTTGTAACAAGTGAAGTATTTTGATAAATTGTGCCACGTGGCAGATACAAGATGTCTCCAGTTCTGAGAAGAACCTCGTGGGTTGGTTCTCCCAAATCTTCAGAAGATACATCCTCTAGGAGGTTCCTGTAGTGGTATAAATATTACGGTATGTTCAGTCCAAACATCCTTCAAAATCTTAATATCTATAAAAATGTATACACACACACACACACAAACAAACACATATATAAAATATGACATATTTATCCTTAAAAGGCCATAACAATCTTGATTTGTACCTTGAAAGTGGTAAAATTGGAGAGTATAGTCTCCAACGCGTTTCACCTTCAGTTTGAATTATGAAAGTTTCTGCATTGCTAGACTGAAGTGGTGTAGGTAACTTCTGGGCACTTGTGGGGCTTACAACCACCTTAGATCCCACCAAAGTACCAAAGAACGATTCTAATAACTCTACAAGTTGCCATAGATCATCCTGTGTTTAGGAAACAAAACAGATGGGTATAAAAGAAAAATTAATGATGGATAAGCCTCAACCAACATTAAACATGTATACTTACTTGATAGCGTTGAAGTTCATTAAAACAGGCTGACGCTGTTCCTCCAGTCACAAGCTTGTCATATTTAGTGAGTGATAGGACCCCATTCTCATTCAAACTTTCTTTTTTTCCTTTACTTGAATATCTTACTATGTCTACATCTCTACCACACTGCAGATGGTAATTCTTGACAGAAAGTCTCAACGTTCTATGAGACAAGGCAAAAATACCATCAGAAGTGACACATGTTGATCCCTGGTTTCGAGGTAAATGCAATGGCTTTTCCTCCCAATACTTTGAGAAAAAGTCATCAAAAGGTATGGGATGGATAAGCGTGACAAAAAGCCGTTTTGGTGATCCAAAATCCAAATTCATTGTTAATTCCATGGAGAGAAATTAAAAGTTCTCATTTCTTATTTCTGAAACTGTAAAAGAAAAATGTTAGAAAAAGAAAGAGAAAATAAAATTGGAAAAAGGACAAAAATCTTCAAATTATTTTATGAGTCTGTTATCAGATCTATCTTTTTTTTAAATCTCGAAATGGAAGCAGGCAAACCACATTGTGAATAAAAATATAGGAAATCTTAAAAAATTATCATGATTCCTAATCACAGTCAACACAACGAACCATAGAACAACGCCTGTCTCACTCGCTAATTACACCGGCGAGACGGCGCCAGGCGCCTGGCGCCTGCGGGCCCCTGGCGCCACTTGGCATTTGAATGGTGAATACCAGTTCTTAGGACTCAAATATAATTTAAACTGATTATGCAAGCACAGCTCTACTGTAAGGAAAGTACTCACCTGGTTTTGAAAACCGAAGTTTCAAGAGGGATACCTGCGAAGCTTAAACTTTGAATTCCGTATACAAACACCTGTTGTGTATACAAACACAGAGGACAGACAGACCTCACAAATAACAAAAACAATAACAACATGGTCAGCGTATATACAACTGGGGGGAGGTATACGCGGGCAGCTGTATGACGTCACCATGTCCCTCCCTCCGGGGGTAGGGGGGCGGGGGGCACCTGCTGAAAGGCGCCGTGATCGTCGAACAGCTTCGCTCTTTTATTTAATTTTATAGAATTTAGTTTTGGGCGCTCATCCTACAATTTACTGAGCGTGGCGAAGCACCCTTTTCGGCTTTTGGGCCTTGAGTGGTTTTGGGGACGTGTGTGTTTTTAGTCCTAGCCCTTCGCGAAGGGGGAAGGTCCTTAGGCAGAACTGTAACGTGTTTCGCGTATAAGAAACACCACATAGGCTTCAATAATTTAGGCTTTGGGGATTTATAAAACATTAAAATGTCTTATTTTATTGTACAATACAAAATTAGTTGTTTGTTGGACAGAATGATTGTATACGTTTACAAAATAGAACAGCTCTATTTGAAATACTTTGATAGTTTGAGACTCAAAATTCACTTAAATCAAAGGAAATTAAAATCTTGCAAAGACAATAAAAGTAACTCATTTCTTATGATTTCAGACTTAATACAACTGGATTCATTTCATTTCACTCACACTCAAATACTGACTATTCAATTTAAACACCACTCAAAATTGTTATGTACCGCAATCACTGTATTGATTTATTTGTTTTAAATTAATGCTTTAGCTTCTTTTCGACTCTTTGCTGGGTACACAAAAATACACTGAGTTTTACCAAGAATGAATGATGTTCCTACTAAAAATATAAGAGAACCTATTCATATAATAGCTACATTGAAACTAAAGTGTTAATGAAACCCTTCTGGATGATACTGTCAAAATAACATTTTTTTAAAAAGGAAAAATAAAACACTGGTGATCAGACATTGTTAGTTTGAACAACCAGAAGCCAAATGCCCTCCTGAAGTGTTGCTTTTTCTCCTTCTCTGACCAACAGGTGCCTTTTCAAAAAATCAGATTCACAACATATATCACAGGTTATCACACCTCAGGGTCTACACAACCAGTAATTACCAGAAGAAAATAAATAAATAAATAAAAGACATTTCTAAATTTGAACTTGACCATAACATTGATAAATAGGAAATAACAGCAAAAACAATAAGTAGGTTTTGTCAAAAGAGTAATTAACAATCCTCAATGCTCAGTAATAAATACATACCATAAACAAACACAGACAGATAATAAAGGCGCTCCTACAAACACATCACAAATTAACAACATCGTATTTGGTCAAGACTAGCAACGAACATAAGCAAATAAAATAAGACACATTAATAAAATACAGCAGGGAGTGGCATATAGTAACAAGTGGTCACCATTACTTTGTGTTTAAACCTGCATTGATGAAGATAAGATATCAAATACATTTCCATTTTATGTCAGTGGCAAAACAAATAATCACTGCTTGTATTTAGGTGTACTACGTAATTTGTAAGAACATTCAGTCCCATGCTTTAGGAAACACATACTGAGAGATTTTGAGCTTTAAAAAAAAATACAAACCCCCAAAAATATTTTTTTTTTTTTTTAGATAAAATGAAATGTCAATTCACATTTTAAATAGCAGGTAAGGATCTTCTTTC
The DNA here is from genome assembly GCA_033675135.1 of Frankliniella intonsa. Classification (NCBI taxonomy): domain Eukaryota; kingdom Metazoa; phylum Arthropoda; class Insecta; order Thysanoptera; family Thripidae; genus Frankliniella; species Frankliniella intonsa. The sequence goes on from CM066253.1 coordinate 5,259,977, forward strand.
TTGATCAGTCAGTTCTGGGTGCCAAATGTCAATAATCAAAACAAGCCGCATTGAGGAGCCATTGTGCCAAACTTCATGTTCAAAGCTGTCATCAAATACAAACATTTTTCCTTCTTGCCATGACCTGAAAATATGTTGTTTAATTTTCTATTTGAGCAATATATCGGTACAGAATAATCAGACCTTAAATCTCTCAGCATTTTTCAAACCTTTTTTCTTCTCCAACTCGTAGTTCAGTTCCAACAGGCACAACCAATCCAAGGTGAGCACGAAGTCGGCAGTTAGTAGGACCACAGTGAGGCCATACATGAGTGTTTGGGTGCATAACGCTAAATTTTGCTTGGCCTCTTCGACAGCTACGTGCAGCAGGAAATTGAGAAATGAGCTGACAGGTGACAGGTGCTCTTTTACAATTTGATGCAACCTGTTGACCTAACGTATTTAAAAAAAAAAAAAAAAAAAAAAAAAAAATAATTAGAAAAAAAGAAATTATTATGACAGCATAGAAATTATTTATTATCACTATTTTTAGAAAGTTATTATTTTCTACAAACCTCTGGCATATAATTCAAGTTGTTTCCATACACCTTTATCACGCAAATTTTCAGCCTCATCTTTAAATGCACTCGTTTTGCTATGAGTTTCTAAAATAGCCAATCCTTCATTTCGTATTTCCTTCCAGTGTTCTTCCAAATTTCTACCAAAAAAAGAGAAATGTTAGGTACTTCTTCAAAATCAGAGACCAAATCAAATGGATTACAAAAAAAGAAAAACTGAAATCAAAGTAGGTGATTTTCCTCTACCTCAACTCTTTTTCATAAGTAGTTTGGTGCAGAGTCCACCATGGGCGTGCTGTTAACCGATCAACATTGTACAAGGATCTTTGATACTTCGATCTAAAAAGTCCCTTTTCAACTCCAAGCTCATAAACCTGTTTAATACAAATGGAAAGAATGATAACAATCCATTTGTAAGGCCATTGTATGTAGTGTATTTTGACATATTTTGCTTACCTTCCCTGCCTCTATATTCTTACCCAGCCTATTATAGGCATCACCTAGATGGAAAAGGAAGCGAGCATCCATAGTCCCAGGCTCTCCAGAATTGATACCTGCCTGAAGGAAATGAGATCCAGCCTCATTATCATTCTCACTTGTCTTCAGGACAAAACCATAGTGAACCAGAGCAAAGCCATTGGATGGCCACAAACGCAAAATCTCTTCTAAAAGAAGTTTTGCCGAGGAGACTCTGAAATAGAGAGGTAACAAGATATATGTTACAGGTTTTTCAACTTTCAAGTAACCCATCTACAAAAAAATACATTTCAAGAGAGAAAAAGAAATTACCTTCCAGCCATGAGATAAGAAACAGCCAAGTCATTACGATGTCTAGGATCTGTTGGGAACCTGCTTATCAACATTTTATGAACACCAATGGCATCTCCATACTGACCTGAAATTAAGACCAAAGTCCAAAAGGGCATGAGAACAATAGGTGATAATGGGTTTATTTAGATAATTAAATTTACATACCTCGGAAACGCATTCTATTTAAAGTGCGGTTCGCAAATTTCAAGAAGAGATTGTCACTTAAATCTGTCATACGTAACAGTGACAGGTAACTTTTTATTGCCTCTTCCAACAAATTATTGCTGCGTTTTATCTCAGCTAATTTGTCTAAGGCCTGAGCTTGAAGTGATAACAAAGCCACATTCTCTGGTTTGGATGTGAGAAGTCTCTTCACTTGTTTTAAGATTGCTTCAGGATTCTATAGAAAAGGTAATAGCAGGAAAGGAAAGGAGTGGAATTGGTCAAGGATTATCCAAAAAGTACAGAGAACAAACAACTCAGAGGCTATATGTTAACTGAAATAATTTGTTACGAAATATCCCACATAAGATGAGAGAAAGCTAAAAAGGTTTTAGATAGAAATCGGAAGAGAAATGGAAAGTTAAAAGGGTAGTGAGATAAAGGCCTGGATTCAAAGAGGTCAAGAGGTGTACATAAAAAAGTGGTGGAATAAACTATAGTTTAGATTTAAAAGAAAGATGTTAGTACATAATTCAAAATAATAAGAAAACTCAGCAATCAGGCAATGCACAAGCACACTTTCTCCTATTAATAAAAGAATGATGTTTAGGTGGGTGCTAATAGAAGAAACTGTGAATTTCATTGCAAAACAGAAAACAAACTGTAAACCCCTTAACACTAACTACACTTACTAGTGCTCCCGCACTATTTTTAAAATTTGTGAAAATGACAATAGTCATGGACAATCACTATGAAAGGTGTATTAATAATATTATTTTAACATTTAATCTATTAAAAATAAATAATTATTTAAAAGTTGGCTCTTGCTTCAAGAATTTTACTTTAAAATGTTACTTATATTAATGAAAGACTTAAAAATATTATTCAAGATGATACTCTGCTTAGCTGGGAAGTGACTTGTTTTGTGCAACGAGTAAGTACTCATGTAGTTAGAGATGGCATAATGGGACAGCAAGATGGTTTTAGCAGAAAACTCAAGCAAAAGCCAAATATGTTGTGACTGTTCTCAATCAATATTTTTTTTACGTATATATCAGAGAATTAGTTCAAATTGCAAGCTGGTTACTGTCATGTGCTATAAAAATTTTGCTATAACCATTAAAGTAGGAAAATTATTAAAAAGTTAAAGCAAAAATGATGACAATTGTGGTAGGATTGAGGGTGAAGGACTAAAACAGGGGCAGACTACATGTCGAATTCCTAAGTTAAGAAAGAAAAAGAGTTCATGAAGTAAACAATATGATATCTAAGACTGGGAAACTTAGTATAAATCCATATGAAGATTATAGAAGCAAAATCAATAGAGGTAGAGATATTATAAACATAATATGGTAGACATACCTCTTCTATCTGTGCCTCCATTGTATGTAAATCTTGAAATTCTCTCTAAATTTAGGTAACAAAAAAAAAAAAATTACAATTTTACCTTTGGCCATGCTTGAAATCTATATCAACTGTATTATGTAAAGGTCATTAGAAAGCACTTACAGGTGTGGGTGGTTTTTCTGGTGGGTAATCAGGGCCCATTGGCCACTCAGGAAATTCGTTTATTTCTTTTGGCCCGCCTGTTCTCCTCATAACTGCTGGAGGTGGGCGTGGGGAGGCTTCATCTTCAGAACCAGAAATCTCCTCTCCATCAGAGATTTCTTGGTCTGGTTCCTGCTGTGGTTGTCTGATGGCTGTTTTCAAGGACATGTTGATTAGTATTATTAAATTCAGAATACAGCAAGCAGCTAAAAATGTATTGTAGTAAAAAATATGGATAATAAATTGGTTCTACAATATGTTATGTGCTAACGGCTATGATAAAAGCATTTGTGTGAGACAATGCTTGTGACATGATGCTCATTTTTGTGATAAGAAACAAATTTGGAGTAGCTTAACACTAACTTACTAACTTTTCCAAGGTTGAGAATGAGGCGTATATTCACCCTCTTCATCTTCTACTTCCTCATCCTCTATGTCTTCTTCATCGTCCAATTCTTCATCTTCTTCTCTCTCCTCTTCACTAGTCTGTTTCGTTGGGACTGCTGCCAGCTTGTACCCATACAGTTTCTTAATGGTAGAAAAGCATACAATTAGTGCTGCATAAAACCCTAATTTTGCAATAGATACCTGATATGATGTATTTGTCAAACAGATTTTAATAGCTTATTTTAAGGGTAGAGTCAGGAAAGAGAGACAGGAAAAGAATGAAACAGCATCTCTGGAGATTATGTCTTCAATAAAAGTATAGGGAAGGACTGACAGAGGGTTCTTTCAACAAAAATATTTGTTTTCAACTGTCTCAAATAGTCATTTTCTGAAGTCTCTTAGGATGCTGACATGAGCTTGTGAAGGGTGCTGTAACATTCTTCCCCAGACTCCTACATGACACCACAGTTCTTACATCATACTCTTGTTCTGGTCCATCCTCTTCTTCCTCTATGTCTTCATCCTCTTCCAGATCTTCCTCTTCCTCCTCCATTTCTTCTTCTTCACTGGCTTCAGGTGAAATTTTCCCGTATTTTCGATCAAGGTCGTGCCTAACAATTTTGGTATGTACTGCATCTTCTTCATCCTCATCCTCATCAAACTCCTCATCAGAATATTCTATAGTACAGCATAAAACCTCTTTTAGTGTCCAAAATACTCATAAAACCTACATCAACAGGATTAATTATAAATTAAGAATTCCTGAAAATATTTGAATGTACCTTCAACATCATCTGGCTCTGGAATAAGATTGGAAGGGTCCACAGTTGGAGGAATCAGCGTTTGCCTTCTTGGAACAGCTGCTGTGGCTGGGTTGAACGAGGCTTGCAAAGCTGTGCCCCCTGCCTCATCTATTTCAAAAGTTTACACACTCATAAGCAGCAGTCTAATAATTGTATCAATACAGTAATTACAAAATTTTATAAAAGAGTAATAGTAACTTATTGTGATACTCACAATTTTTTAATTAATTCAAAAAGCCTACTTTCAAGTGCTTGTTAGAGTGGACCGAAACTATGTTAGTGGGAATCACAACAACCAGCACAAAAAATTACTAAGAACACTGTACATTACAAATTTTGCATATGAGTCATATAAAGATATTTGAAATTGTTTTTCATCGCCAAAGTTTCTTTTGGTTTTGTGCTAATATTGTGGTAGAGAAAAATCATTCCTTCAAACAGAAAAAACTAAATAATCACAACACTGTCAACAGAAAGGAAACAATAAGCAATTACTGCACCACACACAACTCACATGGTTCAGTTAATTATAGGACAGTACTTGTTCACAAGCTGTTTGTCCTTTCATGGACAAGACAAGTCAAGATCAGATAAATATGCTAAAGCAATAACTTTTTATGAACAAAAATGACTGTTGCAGATATGCATTGTAACAAATATTAAGGACATGCCAATTTTCCATTTCAACAACAATCACCTTGTATTTCATCTTCTGCACTCTAAAGAAGGCTATTTATATGGAATAAGGCAGAGAACACAGCTGGTTTCTTTCTCCATGTTAATGCTAGGTTTGTCCACACAATGCATAAGCAACAAGAAAAGGCGCAGTTATACCGACCACTTTCGTTCCATTTCCTAACCAACACCACGTGGGCCACAATGATGATAGCAATTCCGACACCAAATTTAAGCGCCACTGTGAACAAACCAAGAATATTGACTTTAATAATCCACGCACATTAAAGATGGTTTCTAGATTAAAATGACACACAATATGTCCAATATTTAAGAGGAGTATACCATATGTTTTATGTTCTCAAGACAACATTCACTTAAATAAAATAGGCACTATATATTACTGTTCAAAAGGTGGAGATGATGTTCTTATCACAAAATGAGCATCAATTACTTTGAGGAATTGTGTAAATGTTCTCTAGAGATACGGTAAAAGTATAATTTTGTTACTCACATGTAATTGGCTCCAGGCTTTCTTCTTCTTCATTGGCTTTCTCAGATTCAGTGTTATCAGGTACATCAGTAATTTCTTCAAAGTCATCATCAGACTATAAGAGGAGAAAACAAAACAAAAAAAAAATAATAACCTTTAGATTTTCTGGGGAGAACATTTTTGACTGACACAAAATATATTAATCTTTTACACACAGCACAACAGTTAAATAGCAAAGGGGAAAAAAAGGAAGTCTACAGATTACGATAAAAGAAAAAACGCTCAGCAATTCAGAGGTAGATTAAAAATTCCAGTATGTTAGATGGAAGGCCTGCTTTAACTACACTGCTTTTCTATTTGAAAACAAAAATGAACTAAAGGTAAATTGCTAACCTATGGTGAGTGGGTTAAGAAACACATAATCAAAATATCACATCAGATCACTGAGTAGTGTTTTTCCCCCTCACCTCCACATGCTGCTCAGTTGAAACATCCTCCCTTTCTGATAATGGACTAGTGCCTAGAGTGTCAAAATCACGTTCAATCTCTTCATATTCATCAATATTTCTTGAATGTTCATTCAGATTATTATCATTATTATCATCATTATCATCATCACTATCAACAGGTTCATCAAATCCCTCATCAGGATCATCACTATTTTCCTCACCCTCCTTCTCATCCTCATTGTCTTCATTTTCTGGGGATTGGTCACCTCTCAGATGGAAAGAATTGGCATCTCTTTCACTACTATCGTCTTCATTTCTAGATATATTAATTTGATCTTCATCTTCTTCATTTTCCTCACTGTTATTGTTCTCAAGATCACTGTCTTCATTATTTATTTCACTAACATTATCCTCATGAGCTTCTTCATCTTCATCAACATCATCACCATCACCATCACCATCATCAGTATCATTGTCATCACCTTGACCTTCATCTTCATCTTCTCTATCACCATTGTCATTGTCATTGTCATTATCATCATCATCATCATTTTCATCATTGTCATTGTTGTCATCTTCATGAGCACTGTAATACCCAGCATCAGAAACTTTCCCCGCAGATTCACTGATATCATCTTCTTCATCTAAAAATACACCAAGTTTTGTAAAACGGATATACACTTGCTTAGCTAACATCACAAAAACTAAAAAGGCCAGAAAAGAGCAAATTAACTGAAGAAATAATTTTCCCTGCCTAGTTACCTTGATCAACTTCACCCTGGCTATCATCATCACCCGTATCTAGATCTTCAGCACTGGCTGTAACTCCAGGAATTTCTTTATAGACAAAATTGTCTTCACCACTCACATCATTTTCATCTTGCTCATCTTCCCCGCCAACTTGACTGGTCTCTTCTGTCGACTGAGGTGATTCTTGGTCATCTTGTCCCTCTGATTCATCCGGCTCATCAAACTCCTCAGGTCCATCTTCCTCTTCCTGAGATCCTACTGCATCTGGTTTTTCATCCTCTTGGTTGTCCTCGTCAGCTCCCTCCTCCTCCTCTTCATTCTCTCCTCCGTCTTCATCTCCCTCTTCCTCATCATCTCCCTCCTCCTCCTCCTCTTGGTTGTCCTCATCTGCTCCCTCGTCCTCTTCCTCCCCACTTACCTTAGACTCAGACGCCACACTACGCGCGGCTCTCGCTGTATATTCTTGTTCTACAATGTCACTGTCATCATGCTCTTCGTCATGATCCTCATCATGTTCCTCGTCCTGTTCTTCCTCGTGTTCCTCATCATGCCCTGCAAGAAAAAAAGAAAATAGTCTATAGAGGCCAGTACACTGCCTCCGAGTGATGATGCCACACTTAAGGGCAGGATCACCGGCAGGTGGTTCAGTTCAATGCAATCCCGATGGGTCGCGACGCGTACCATGACCATCCTCGTCGTGGTCCCCTCCCTCGTCGTGCTCGTCGTGCTCCCCGCTGTCAGCGATCGCGTCGTGCTCGTCGTCGTGCTTGTCTGGCGGCGAGTCGTCAATCCAGCCCTCCAGCAGCTGCGACCACGGCGAGTCCGCAGCCGTTGCCACTGCAAACGAACAGGGGCGAGAGTGAGACCCACGCTCATACACAGTGTCCAACATTCGTAACAGACGGACACTTTAGATTACAGAGTAAAGACATTTGACCTAAAACCCCGGCCGACCTGGAAGTCAACGGAGAGCATCAGGAGGACCTTACATAAATTTGAAACACAAAACACGAGGCTGCGAGGCCTTCGCTTTTCCATCCATACATCAGAATAGGCGATGAGTGTCCTGCGGCCCATCGGCCGCGGCGCGGCGCTGCGCGCTTACCTTCGCTGGAGCCGCGGTGCTCGGTGATGATGAGCCCCACCATGACGGTGAGCGTGCCCAGCAGCAGGAAGAAGATGATCTTGGCGCAGATGTTGCCGCCGAGGCGCGACTCCTTGTAGACGTGGATGAGCTCGTCCGCGGACGCGGCAGACGGCGAGCCGCCGCCGCCATCCCGGGCGGACGGCGCGGCCGCGGCCGGCTCCTCCTTCACGTAGACGAACGGCGGCAGCGACGGCTCATCTGAGGACAGGGTAAGGCAGGGTAGGCTCAGCACGGCGTCCTCGTCCTCCGCCCGGAACTGGGCCTCCATGGCCCCCCCCCCCTTTTCCCCCGGGGCCCGGCCGGGGAAGTACCACGCCGGAGCGTGCTGTAGTGTGGTCCACCACCACGGCGAGGTACCCTACCCACGTCCCATTCCTGAAGGCCGACAAGTAGGCAATACGTATCGGAGTGGGCAGACAAAACGCACCTCTCGATTTTCTTCAGAGTCCAACATTTCGCGGCGGGGCGGGGGCGGATTTTTCCCCTGTAGTTTAACAGAGACTTCCGCCGTGTTCGGGGCGGATGTGGACAGAGAGGGGAGATAGGGAAAGGGGTTAAAGGGCTCCGTCACATCACGTGGCCATGCTAGCCGCGCCGCGCCAGGCAGGCGGCAGCGGGAGAGGTCCACCTCCGCCACCGGCGCGAGGCGGGGTGCGGCGGGCGGGGTGCGGCGGGGCGGGGTGCGGCGGGGCGAGACAGGCCGCGCGGTACGCCACGCCGCCGCGGAGGTGCGCCTAAGAATAGCGCCACCAGCTTGTACCGTCGCAGGCTCAGGGCTCTCCCCCGGGGTCCTGGCCCTCCCCTCAGGGCACCGCGCCAGGGGGCGCCCCCGGGCCGGGCCGGGCCGCGTCGTCACCGCGGTTAGCTAGCCCCCCGCCCCGTGTAAGCCTGCCCGCCCTGCAGCCGCACCTGCAGCTGCCCACCGTGACACGCCCGTCCACAGCCCGGAGTCCCCTGCCCACTATCTCCATGTCACGCGCGTGCGGCCCTCGGCAGCTCCGTAGTGACTTGTGACGGTGTTGTGGCCCGTCACTACTAGGGGTCACTGAGCGTCGCTCTACACACGCCACACCCCAACCTGACGCCCGGGTCCGGGTATGTGCCCTGTGGGATCGTCCACCGACCCTGCCTGAGCCGGTGCGGTGCGCCGGGTAGCGCAGGGCGCAGGGTGCTGACCCCCCTTGTCCTGTCAGAGGCTCTTGGCGCTGGGCCGCGCCGGGCCGGGGCGGGACAAAGCTCGCCTGAGCGCTGCGGTGCGGCTGAGGTCAAGGCACCGCGGGGTGGGCACCGCCGGCCCGAGCACTAAGCTGCACGTGCTTGCCGCGCCGGCCAGGACCGGGACCTGACCCGCCACGAGCGCGGCAGGCTTGGCCTCCCCGGGGAGCGCAGAGCGCTTAGCCGCGCACGTGCGCAGCGCCACCACTTGCACTGGGATTCCAAGAATACGCATGCCAAGAGAGCTACATTTCTGCATTTTGCTTTTCAGTGCCGTCCTTCAGCTCTAGACTGCTCTCGGCGCGAAGGTAGCGCCTACGCATTAGGCAACGTGTGACGTGCGTAGACTCCCGATGTAGCACACGGCTACTGTTATACCGCATGTTGCCCACTTGGCCCAATTGCCGTTTGTGCCACTTGTCTGGCTACAGGACACGCACATGCGGCTGTCGCTTACAAGTTAACTTCCCCCGCGGTCCGGCCCGGTCAGCGCCGTCGTGCCGGCGCGGTGCGGCAGGTCCCCAGCACAGCCCCAACGCGGCAGTGGGACGCACGCCAGGCGGCTTCCACGTCCTAAAATCGTGCCAAAGGCGCAGAAAGCTAAACGCATCCCCTCGCCTCGCCGCTCCTGCCGGCCACGTGGTCGCAACATCGGCCTAGCTGCGGGCTGTACCGAGACCACAGTGTGGCCACAGCACCGCAACGGCGCGGCGGCGCGCCCGGGAGACATGTGACAGGCAACCCGGCGCGCGCCGGTGCAGCGCGCGCAGCTGAAGCACACAGGCCGCCTTGTGCTCTGTATCCTGCGGGTCCGACGGCAACCTGAGTATAGGTGCCAAGGTCAGCCCTGCGGCCTGCGACCCTGCCCTCCAGCCGCCTGCGCGGGTCAGCGCAGAAGGCTGGGCTGGACGGTGCCGGTGGTCTATGTACTCAGCCAGGGGCACAGCGCAGCGGCCGTGTCGGATCACATTTACTCGTCGGGTCAAATTTCTGGAGTTCTAAAGTCCTTCACGCTACCCAGAGTGACCGCCAACCGGAGCGAAGGGCAAATTATTAATATAGATAAACATGGTTTTTCTTAGGAATGACAATTTTTAGTTGTAGGAGTTAAAAAATCTCTGTATGTGATTTGATACTTTTATGACAACAGAGTACTTAACATAAGCTAGGACTTAATTGAAAATCAACAAGTTATTATTGAAGTTCAAATGTTCTAAAAAAGGTGACAAAAGAAAAGTAATGTTATTAAACGAAATAATTGTGCAAGGAGATATGATAATAATTGTTACGGGTTGGAGGTACAGTTCAGAGCATCCCCAACAAATTACAATAGCAGAATGATAAAAACAAAACTATTTATTTAAGGCTTAGCTAATGGTCTATGAACAAATAATAAACTCTAGTAAATCGATCCAGAGACAATTGGTCAAAATAAGGATTCAAGCATCAATTTGTCTGAGTCAATTAACTCTAAAGAAATTTGAAAACAATAAATAAATTTTTAAAAAAATCCCACATAACTTTGCAAAAGTTTAATATTTGATAGCCTTCTCTTGTACACCATAACATAATTATCGCTTTTCCGTTGTGAAAAGTCTAAATATTCATTAGAACCAATACTTATCACAGCCATGGGAATCCCTGGGATGTAATCTGAAGCAACTGGTGTTTTAGGGTTTACATTTCGTAGCTGAGTAACTAACCTTTCTTTTTCTTTTTATCCTTTCGCTTCCTTGGTTGGACATCTCCCGACATACTTGAAGGTCCCTACCACACTGCACACTTATTTACTCTCACAATATCGAGAAACAACGGACCGAAATGTCAGATCACATCCACTCCACTCAAATTTACATTTCGCACTGACCGGGCCTTGGGGGGTCGGTTTTGTAGCCGAGCCGAGCCGGCCCGGCTGGGCCCGGCCGGCCCCTGCCCCCGCCGTTCCTCTCATTTCCCCCTGCCCCTTTCCCTTTCCCCTCTTCGGACAGCTTCGGTAGTTCGGGAGAAGGGAAGGAAGGAGTGACAAGTGGCGGCCTCTGGTGAATAGAAAGAGAAGTCCAAACACATCCAGTATTCACATCAGTATTAGTATTGGTTGTGGTGATGTGATAAGTTCTGCTGCGGTTTGCGGTGTTTCCTTCTGCCTGGCATATTTTTTCTTCGAAAAGAAAAGTGAGAAGTCAAGAGTCAAAGACAGAAATTTGCAACAAAGTCTTTTTGATTATATCAACGGGTCTTGAAGTGAAATCTTTCACTGACAGTTGAGCCATATGTTAAAATTTGTATGTTATGCAACACAGTTGTTTCATGTCTTTTTCTGTTTTCTCTGTTACAGATTATACAACAATTTAAAAATGGTGCGTGCCTGGTACATGGATGAGTCAACAGACGATCAGAGACTTGAGCATCATCGAAACCCTCCTAAGTTTATTGAAATGTCTGATTTAAGCAAGACGACAGGTGTCGAACACTTTAAGGTAATCTCAGCTGAAATACCAATACATCTGTACAGTCTATTCTCTACAATCTCATCAGAATACCAGTATTCAATTAAATATTTTCCACCTACTCAGATAAACCATGAAGCATTTGAAACAGACACAGTCCTTCAAAACCTAAGAAAGGAGCGTAGCTATAGCTATGAAGATGAGTTTCAAACAGAAGAGAGCAAGCCAGATTACGAAGCCAAGGTAGGTCTCTTAAGCACTATAGTCGAAGCGCTATGGATATTATCAGTAGATAATTCTAATGATGCTTTATTTCTTATTCTAAGCTTCGCACTTTTTTCACGGAACACATTCATACTGATGAAGAAATTCGCCTCTGCCTAGCTGGTAGTGGATACTTTGATGTGCGAGATTCAAACGATGAATGGATCCGCATTGAAGTTACTCCTGGTGATCTTATTATTATTCCCAGTGGAATCTACCATAGATTCACTCTGGACACTAAGGTCAGAATTACAAAAAGTATCAAGAAAATATCTGTAACAATTGCAGAAGAAAATTAATTTTTTTTCCCTATTGTGTTTTTAGAATTTTATCCGGGTGAAAAGGTATTTTGTTGGTGAACCTGTGTGGACACCGTATAACCGGCCTGCTGATGACATGGATGCTCGTCTGGACTATCTTAAGAAATTAAAGGCTGGATTTTGAGACATGAAAGGAGAGAAAATGCCATCAGTTTATGCATTCCCATTGGGGCCAAAATGTTTTTTTAATGTATCAGTTTTAGAGAATTGTATAGTATTGAACAGTACGTGGGATGAATTTGTCAATTTGCTAATTAAATTTACCATGTGATAACAGACATATTGGGATAGTTTTTCCAAATACAATTTGTAATTTTAATTGAAAATAAGATATGAACAGCTTCTACTTTTGTAATGGTAATTTTATTTTCTTGTAATTGGAACGTGAACAACAATGCTCTTTGAGAAACATAACAATCAAACAAAACTTAAACAATCACAGCAGTGTAAAGCATAAACACACAGTTATTGAGTTTAATGTTGAGAATTCTGAAGGGTGATGACTTAAGCCAACTTATATTACATTTTGGGGAATCACTTTGCAGTATGTGAATAAATCCACTGAGAGCTTTGTGGAGCTTCTTACTTCTTACAATAGATTGAACCTCCAAAATTAGTAAGCAAATAAATACAAGGAAATACAAACCTATGGTCATTAAGAAATCATACCATATGCAGTAAAATAAATAAGATTGCAGTTTATAACAATACCACTACTCTTCTATACCAAATATTTATAAGAGGAGGGATATCTTTGCTGTCATATCACAGTTATTGAAAGAACTAATATACATACAGTGAGTGCAATTCTGATATGAATTAGTGCAGTGTATATGATTTCATGCAGCATGTTTCCTAGCTTACTATAGGAAAGATTACATCAAAAAATATTCTTTTGAGTGCTAATTATGACTTGCTACACAGAACTACTAACAAATATGTTGACAAATAAATCAATTAAGCACAAGTGACACTCCTAATTTGACAAAAAAAAATAATGGTAATACTTCAGGAAAATATCATGTTCAACTATTTCTGTTCAACTGGTGATATGTGACATAATGATATAAAATATCTAAATAATGATTTGCACTTAAAACTATTGGTTTAAGAGTAAGCTTGCAAGTGGTAGTGATAGTAGACATCTGAGGGGCAACTTGGTACGTAAAAGGAATATCATTCCAATCAGTTAAAATGATAATGAAGGCAGGTACAATCATTTTAGGCAGTCATTGAAACAAAACCAGATTAAGAGTATGTAGTTAATACTCTCCATTCATTTCAAGTCAAAAATGAAACAAGTTCGTGAAGGACTAGGATGAATATTTATATATACATTGCAGCGATCCTATCTGCGTAATGGACCCAATCTCTATGTTTGAACAGCTCAGGATCGGTATGGGGGAATATTATCTTCTCACATAAAAATGGCCCAGCTTAATTATACACAAGAACAAAAAATATCACAAAACAGAAGTGAGGGCTTCCCATGATCACTCACAAGAAATCATTCACAAAAATGTCAGGAAACAAAATGCAAAGCTCTAAAATTATTGTATCCCTTATACCTCTCAACCCTTACGACATGTGACATTACAATAAAAGGGTACAACAGTTTATACGTTGTGAGGATTATATTAAACATTAGGGAAAATTTCTATACTTAAGCTTTCTTGACGATCTTTTCTGCTCCATCTTCAATAGTGCTCTCTTCACCTTTGCATTTGTTTTGAGGCCTTCACAAACGGTATTTAAAAATCTAGCAGTAACAATTAATCTTTAGTTTAGAGCCTGAAATTACTAGATACAAAATATATCCCAAATTCAAATACTGGAAACATAGAATATAAAATTTCATAACTACACCCCGCAGTTTAATACAATGTCTGCACTAGTTTACTAGAACTACAAAAATACATTTCTGTTTTCATATAATTAGGAATGATCATTTTTATAAAAATGCAGGTGTTTGGAGTTGTAAGTTCATATATCAAATCCGTACATTCTCCTCTGATTTCCAGCTAAAAGAAAGATGCAAACGAAGTAGAGGAAACAAAGCTAAGACTGCCCAGTAAAATCACAGATTGTAGCTTCTAGCTACAAAATTCATTACTCTACTCTAAATGGATAAGATATAAGTAAGCTGGAAATTCCTTTTAATTGTGAAATAATCCAAAAGACTTTTATATTCACAAAACCTGAGCTAAACCAATATGGTAATCACATTGGCATCAATAAAAATGAAACTTGGGAATGAAAGCGAAAAGAAAATTAAGACAGAGAAGTATGAGGAATAAAATGGTGACTTAGAAATTCAACAAGGTAATTTTTTTCTTTTTTTCTTCTTTTTCTAGTTTAGAAAAGACGCCGGAAGAAACGTGCTTCAATATTTCAAGGGAGTTATTAGAAGGACAATCTCAAACAACAACACTTTCCACCCAAAATACTATTTTTGAGGAAAGTAGATAAGAACTCAAAGCTTTGTATGCTTCACGGTGTCTGTCCAGTAGTTTTGAATCGTCATAGCTTCCAGGCTATTCAGAAATGAATCATTGTCAAGGCTGTACATTTCCTCAGAATTTTCCTGCAAAAGCAATAGAACAGTAAACAATTAATTTTCCAAGCTGCACTCAATGAGATTCTATGGCAACAAATGTCAAACAAAATAAATACCCTTAAAGTGCTGTCATCAATATAACCACTTGAGTCCGGATTGCTGCACTTGTCATTGAGTGTCTGAGGTTTGTTAATATATCGACGACGATACAGCACGAAACTCACTGTGCCTGAAACATGGTGGTATAACGATAAAGATGCAATCGTGTCAAACAACGACGCACGCATAAAGCAAAAAGAAGTTAAGAAAGTACTCACCGACGAGACCCACGAACACGACAATGCCCAAGACGATCCCCGTGATGGAGCCGGCGTCCAGTCCGCCGCCGGAGGACAGCGACATGGCGCCTGGGCCGCCCCCGCCCCCTGGCCGCGACCGTCTGTCGGAGGACGCCGAGGACACGCTGAGGGTGGCCGGCGCGGAGCGCAGCACGTTGGGTGGCTCCACCGTGCTCGTCTGCGCGGCCGAGGCCACGGTGGTGACGGTGGGCGGCGGGGTAGGAGACCGGCTGATTGTGCTCACCCCAGGGTGAACGACGACGGGAGCAGAGCCGGAACTTGGCAGGACGACAGTGGTGGAGGATGAGGGGGAAGAGGAGGAAGAGGGGAAGGAGGTGGTTGTAGTGCTGGCGGGGACGAGGCTCAGGCCGCCAACGGTGCCCGTCCGGCTGGAGTCCGCCACCGAAGCCTGACTAGGTCCTGGAAACGGTCGAGAAAAAGATCGTTTCAGGGTGGGCCTGGGTGAGGGGTGAGGTGAGGCGCCTGGGCGGCGGCAAGGCAGGCAACCTGCATGAGCGAGAAGCGAGCGGGTTGCCTGGATGCAAACCGCAGACGCTCCACTGGAAAATGGGCTGTCACGTGACCGTGCACGCACCTGCAGGGGCTGTGGTGAGAGACATGGCCGGCACCGGCTGCCTGGCGGTGGTGCTCGGGCCGGGCGGCGCGCCGGACGGGGTAGGTGTGGCCCTCGAGACGTCCTCCGAAGGAGCCTCCGTGGTCGTGGACGAAGCGTCCGAGCCCCGGGCAGGCTCGTCGTTCGGCATCTCGGCAGAAGAGGCGGCGTCGGGGAGGCCGACGGCCTCGTCCTCTGCGCCAGTCTCCGCCGTGCTGGAGGCCGAGGAGGCCGACGGGGCGGGCGACGAGACCGAGGCCGTCAGGTCCTCGAAGATCTCCAGCACGCTGGTGGAGGGGCGGGATGCGGATGGTGGCGGGGCGCCGATGGCCTTGGGCTCCCGAGCATTCAGGCCGGGGCCGGGGCTGGGGTCGCGGGTCGTCAAGTACGTGACGACTGCCGGGGGCGCCTCAGAAGGTGACGGCGTACTCGTGTCCCCAGGACCGCGGCTGGCGCCAACGGCGTCCTCCTCGGCCACGGTGGGCTCGGCGAACCCAAGGAGTCTGCGCGCCGCCCTCCGAGGGGTACCGCCGTCGCCGCCCCCGGCGTCCGGCCAGAGTGAGAGCGCCACCGGGACAGGTAGGGGCAGGGCCCCGGGCGGGGCGCCCCAGGAGAGCTGTTGCTGCCCGCGGACATCGCAGCCCACCAGCAGGAGGCACAGCAGAGCGCCGACCACTGCGGACAAGGGATCGAAAATGACAGATATTTTTAGATTGTCAGACTTTGGGCGGCGGCGGATGCACCGGACGGCACACCACGCTACGCTCCACGGGGGTAGGGGCTCGCCCGGTCAGACCGCCGCAGCATGACGGCGGGGGCGGCGACGGCGGTCGAGGTCGACCCGCGCCGACCTCGACGACGGGACGGCGAAGCACTTGAAGGGCGGCGGGACAGGGCGGCCGGTGGCGGAGCGACGCGCGGCGGGGTGTTCGTGTCCTCTTTGTGGGGGCGGCCACCCCGCCACGCCACGCCACACCACGCCCCGCCGCGCCCCATGAACACTAAAGCCCTACGACCGCCCTGCCCGGCCTGGCGGCACCCCTCACGACCACTCACTGCTGCGCCCCTCACTTACGCCCCGCGGATTGTGGTGGCCGAAATCGTCACCTCATCGCTACTGTAGCACACCCCCAACTCCCTCCCCTCTCCTTCTCCCCCACTCCCTACGTCGTTAGAAAGAAGAGAAAGGTCACTAAAAAAGCAAGTCAATACACCGGCACCCAATTATTTCTGATATCCAAAGGAGCGTTGTGAAGTTGTCTAATCTCCCCCCTTCCCTTCCCTTTGACAGCCTCTTTGCAGGTCAGGAGCGCATAGGAGTCTCGGGGGACGTGGCCGAGACCACCTCCTTCTCCCCTTACCTCCTCCTCCTCCTCCTCCTCCTCCTCGTCTCCTACATGAGCAGCGTGAGTGTTCTCTCGTCGATGACATTGGAGAGGAAAGAGGAAATTGGAATGGACTGCAGGGAGGAAGTGGCAGGGCAGGGGATGAGGATGAGGGGAGGGGAGGGAGGTCCACTAACACAATTAACACACTGCCACCTCGGCGCGGCGGCGCGGACACAAGTCTCCCGCCTCGCCTTCATGCCAGCCATGCCTCTTCCTATTTCTCACGCTGCGCCGCGCTGCGCCGCGCTGCACTCTGTTCTCAAGAGCCGTCTACAATAGAGATCGTGTGGTCGCCGGCGCAGTCGTAGGTAAACGGTCGTAGCTGTATCACATACAACCTCTATGTGTGGTTCTGATCAGCGCGCCAAAAGGGGAAGCACCTGCTGGTAAGGAGCTGCCTGCAGAGGATCCCTTCCTGGTCGCTGCACTGGGCGTCATACCATGTGGGTCACGGCTCAGCCATGACGGCTAGCGCGGCGGGGCGGGGCGGGGTGGGGCGGGGCGGGGCGGGGCGGGGCGTACGGCGACTGTTATCACGTGACGTGTCCTGCCGTGACGCCATCGCGCCGTGTTTGCTGGTTGACGTACCCACCCCTCACCCTGCCTATGCCACTTCCGGACGCGTCGTATGCCCCGCCCCGCCCCGCCCCGCCTAGTCCGACTGCCTCCCCCACGGTCGCTGTGGGTCTAGGGCGTGTCAACGCAACACCGGAAAGGTCGGACTATCATTGCAAACATAGTTCCGAAGAGTGCATGCGGGCCCGAAGTACAACGCGCCCGACAGCTGGGGAGGGAGGGGGCTGCCTGGTCACCCAAAGGGCCGATAGGGCGGGCGCGGCGGGCCCCGGGACGGCAGCCGCCACCGGGAGGACACTCAATACCTATATGCAAATATTTCGACAGAGCAGAGCCTCAGTACCCTCGGTCGCTCACACTCAGTGCCGAGGGGTGCACAGGGTCGCCGCCGTCGGAACGAGGGGAAGTCCTGCAGGTGCAGGGGGGATGGGGGAAATACGATTGTGCCGTCGCGTCGGCTTTCTAGACTGTTTGGCTATGACAGTTTGGGTCAGCGATCCCTCTCCATCTCTCTCTCTCTATCTCTTACCTGGTGCGCGCCCCGTAATCCAGAACCAGTGCTGCCACCAATGCAAGGTCATGACTCTCCGTCTCTCTTCATCTTGTAGCGTTGGCCATGAGCGCCGGCGGCTGGAACAAAGACGGAAACATAATTACATTATTGCTTAAAGCATTAATGCGCCTAGGCACTTTAGGTCCGGGGATTTGTTTTTGGCTCCGTGGCGGGTCAATCTTATTGACCACCGTAGCTAACAATGCTGCAGGCTTCTCCGTCGCTTGAAATTTTCCCCATAAGATTGTGTGAGTTCGCAGATGCGCGCGCACCTGTCTCGTTTGCAGTGTGCAGCGAGGTCGGCCCAAGGCAGGCGGGTCGGGTCGGGTCGGGCCCAGCCCAGCCCAGCCCAGCTCGGCGCAACTCCTTATTCGGCCGCTCCGCCCCGCCCCGCCGCAGCCGCAGCAACGCACCCGGGCCTGCTGACACATGGCTCCGCCCGGAGCTGCATGACGCGGCCGGAAACAGCACCCGCGACGCGTCAGTGTTTTGTCTCGGTCGCACCGGCCACTCATGGGGGCCAAAGGAAGACGCCGCACCGCGCGGCTCGTCCAGCAGGGGAGCTCGCTCCCGCACTGGAGTGCTGTAGGGCAGGGGGCTCTCGTGTAGGCGCGGGGGCGGGGGTACAGCACTGCTCCTGGAGGCTGGCTGAGCGCACCGGGCAGGGCAGGGCAGGGCAAGGCGCCACGGTCTCTGGGCAGCGACAAGGGCGCCGCCCCGCCCCGCCCCGCCACGCCCCGCCGCGGAGTCATCAGGACGCGGAGCGTCGTGTCGCGACGATGCCAACTAGAGCGCCGGTCTGGGTCCGGGCCGGACGGGCGGGCCGGGCGGGCGTTACGAAGGCGCGCACCGCCCCGCCACGCCACGCCGGCGCTATTGTGAGCGCAAACCCTACTTGTATGTATGACCAGCAGGGCGAGCAGCGCTCAGCGGAAGCGGGACAAGGGGAGAGGTGAAAGAGATAGAGATAGAAACTGGACTGGCACTGGGCGTGACTTATTTATATATGTGTGTGTTGCACTGTATGTTTTTTTATCCAATACATATTTTAGTGGAAGAAAAAAGAGAAAAGAAACTTTTTCAAAAACTTCCAATGTTTATCCAAAAAGTATTACAAAGGTGGAGTGTAGGTTGTGAAAAACAAGAAACAATTTTGTGTGCGCGCATCTGTGTGTCTGTGTGTGTGTGTGTGCGCGCGCCCCGTCCGCAGCGGTCCACGGGACGTCGCATGCCTGTGGTTCAGTGCGGACACGCGCTCAGCAGCAGGAATAGTCAAGTACTTGGCCAAAAAACGTATACTTGCGAAGCACAAAGCCACAACAAAGCGGCACTTGTACCGCCAGGGCAGAGCAGGGGGGGAGAGGGGGGAGTATTTCTGTCGCCGCAGTGAGTGAGAAATGTCGTTGAACGGAGACTCTAGGTTGACGTCAGCCATGGAAATATTGCCGCAAAAGTAAACCAACTTCAACGGTGTAGCCTATAGCCTAAGTGCCGCCGCGCAGCACTTCGAGGCGTGCCCTGTGCGGAATGTTTGTAAGGGTTACGGGAAAATTACGATTGTATAAAATTACGAAATTGTAATGACACTTAGTATCGACTTTTTTCAGTGGCTTTCGCGCTCACAGTTTGACAGGACGACGAGGACCTCAGCCAACCCCATAATGCACCAAAGCCTTTCCAGCCAGAAAAAAAAATTTGCAAGATAATTTCTGGGGCATTGCCTTTAAATTTTCGAGTGGAGTGGCAAGGTGGGGCGGGGCGGGGCGGGGCGGGGCGGAGCGGGAGGGGTCCGCACCCAGGGCGTCGACGTACGTACGAGTAGTGAAAGTCCAATCACACCCGGCTGGCCGGCCGGCCGGTCCCGGCGGACCCTACAGGATACCCGCCGCGATGCATTTCCTCCCGGCGAGTCCTGCGCTGCGAGTGCGGTGGGGGCGGGGCGGCGCGGGGCGGCGCGGGGCGGCGCGGGGCGGGTGGAGTCAGGCAAGCCTTGATGGAGTCGGAGCGCCAACTGCCAAGCCACGCCGCCGCGGCACCCACTCCACCCGTGACGGTGCTGTAACCTGCCCATAAACGTTTACCAAAATACCAAAACCATATACAACCAAAAACCATTATATATATTTGCCCGGAGGTGGTGCGGCGCGGAGCCGAGCAGTGTTTAAATGACATTTTACGGAAACAGGCCGGTGAAGCCCCGCGGGCCTGACGAGACGAGGCGAGGCGAGGCGCGCCTCTTCCAGCCAGGCCGCCGAGCTGCGCGGAGAGGCGCCTGCGCCTCGGCTTTGTCTTCTCCCGCCCCGCTGCCCCCCCACCATCTCTCCTCTCTCCCGCTGGACCGCCTCGTCCCGTCCCGTCCCGTCCCCGTCTCCATTCCTGAGTCCTGCGAGGTGCTGCTGTAACGCGCATCCATCTCTGTCAGCGCTCGTGGGCGGGAGCGGGACAGACGCGCACGCAGAGATGCGTCAATCGAGTCGGACGTCCTGTTGATACACCGGGCTGGGTGTCCCAAAAACGTCCTCAGAAGGTCGCGAGGGCTCTTTCACAACACTTGAGAGAGTATGAACTTGAATACTTTTGATTAGAGGGTACAGACAGATAGAGATGAAAGACAGATCTATCTCTATGGCGACGGGGGAATGGGGTTCCCAGCGGACTCCGGGACTTGAAGGACTGCGAAGTAGTTGCCGCGGGCCTGTCTGAGTGGGCGGGGGCGGGATGGCGGTTGGGTTGGGGGGGCTGGGGGTGGTTAGGCGGCGGGGTGGGGGGCCTGGCCTGGCAAGCCTACAACACAGATAATCCGCCCTATGCAAATGAGGGATGAGGGCGCGGGTAGAATAAGGGAGACACACGGCCGACAGTCGCGAAACCAGAAAGTGACGTCCTCGAAATGCAAGCTTTATTGAAGGGGTTCAGGATCCAAAATGGTTAGGTGGGATGGAGTCACTGCGAAACGAGCTCTGCGAAACGTCTGAAGGCTAGCGCCTACTTGTTAGGCAATGTTGTGCAGCACTCCTGAGCGGGTGGCCTACCCTCCAATCGGTAGGGGCTCCCGGGTACTGCAGTACCAAGTCCACCGTGCCACCCGCGGCGGGCGGGCGGACGGGCGTGCCCAGTGGCGACGATTGGAAAGGCTCTTCTTGTCGGGGTCGGGGCGGGGAGCGGGGCGCGGGGCACTCCACCTGGCCGGGCCGAGCGTGCCCCCGCCGTACCGCCCCTCCTCCAGCCTTGTCTCTGTTTTTTAGCGGCCTCCATTTGTGTGCCAGATCGGCTGCACAGACAACGAGGCAGGTGCATTGCCCCGCAGCGCCATGCCCGGCCCGCCCCGCGCCGCCCCGCGCGGCCGCTACGCGATGCAGTGACAGATTAGCTGGCGAGGCGGTAGTGGCGCTGCGGGCGCTGCTCTGCGTTGCTCTGCGTTGCTCTGCGCGCCTCCGCCCGCCACTCTGCTCTCCTGCGACGAGCGGACGCGGCGCGGGGAGCAACAAAAAGTGTAATAGGTTGGGCTGGCAGGGCAGGCCGACGCGATCCTTACTTTGTTGTTGCACGGTTCTGCTCACGGCTCTGCTCAAGGCTCTGCTCAAGGCTCTGCTCACGGCTCTGCTCACGGCTTTCCTTACGAGTCTCTGCTCGCACGGTTGTGCTCACAGCTCTACGCACGAGGCTTTGCTCACTCGAATGAGCGAGTATGTACGCGCGATGTGTGTCATAGGGAGCGAGTAGGGGAAGTCCGTGACTCACCGCTCGCGTCTGCCGCGCGTCTGACGGTGGCGACCGTCCTCATGGCGCGGCGGGGCGGGCGGGGGCGGGCGAAGCGGCAAGGCGAGCAGGTTCGGCCGCGAGCGCCACCGTGGCCGTCGGCGCAGCGATGAGTCGTGTGTCAATTCGAGCTAATCAGCAGCAGCGCACACACTGAGTATGTTTGTGTGTGGAAGAGAGGGAGAGAGAGAGAGAGAGAGGCAGGCAGGCGCCCCGCAGTGTGGAGCTCCGCCCCCGGCCCTGCCCGGCCAGGCCCGGGCGGTCGTTCCGTTCTGCTGCCGCCATGGAGGAGGCGAGTCCGTGCAGTATCGGCCGCGGCCCCGGGCCCGGGCCCGGCCCCGTGCCGTAACGGGCCCCCAGCCCCCCCCCCTCTACCCCCGCGAAGGGCTTGCGCTTGCACCGGTCCGGACCGCGGGCCGTGAAGACGCTATGCCGCTAGCGCAGCCTCCAGGGCCCAGGCCCCAAGGCGTCGCGGGGCAGAGCGCAGCGGGGAGAGCTCCTCTCCTCATCTAGCCCTAGTTGCGGGCTTGAGGTCGCACTGGACATGCCGACCTGCGAGTTTGGCCCCCGCCCCGCCCCGCCCCGCGCCCCACTGCAGCCCGCCAGGGCGGCGCGGCACCCACCGCCCTTGCGTCACTGAGTGAAGCACGCTGGGCCGGGGCGCGCCAGAGCAGCACCAAGGGCCGGGCCGCCCCGCCCACCCCGCCCCGCCCCGCCCCGCCCCGCCCCGCCCGGCCCCGCCAGCGAGACCAACGAATCCAGGACCTTCCACAACGACCCTCCCGCCCCGTGGCGGCCGTCCGGTCCACAGCAACGCCAGAATTCCCCGGCAAGGTCCACCTCGGTATTATTTCTTGCACCGCTCTCTCGGTCGCTAGGACGCAACGGATCCAATCCCGCCCGCGAGCGTCACCCACGCTGCCGCAGTATGACACGGCTGAGCATTCAAATTAAAATATGAATTTCAATCTTGTGTGGCTCAGCCGTAAATGGGAGTTTGGGGAGGGGGCGGGAGAATCGAAGCGGGGCGGCTGTCCATCCTGTGCGGCGGGGAGCCAAAATGTCAGACATATCGACCAGGAAGGACAAGCCCTGGGGAGGCGGGCCGCGGCCGCGCCGGGCACAGAGCACCTGCCCGTCGAACAGGGCGGTTGGGGCGGGGCGGGGCGGGGCGCGAGGGGGCCGCGAGGTCGATGGCCCAACTTGACGAGCGAGCGCGGGCGCCACTGTCCAGGGCGGGAAGCCATCTGGCGCGATGGAGAGTCATCTCGCCGAGTGCGATGCTCACACTCTCGAATCACAGCCGGCTACACTATAGCTGACTGATTCTGAGGATCGCTCTCGTACTTCCGTCCTTGTCGCTTCCAGGGCGGTATCCTATGTCGGACATGGCCGTGGCCCACCGGCGCGACAAGGACGGAGCTTTGAGAGCGATCCTCAGAATCAGTCGGTTGTTCGGGAGCGTGCCTTGGCGCCTCGCGAGCGCTCTTGACTGTGATTCGCGAGTGCGAGCACTGCACCGGGACCCCGCGCGAGCCGTGCGAGTAGGCAGCACTCTCGCACCCAAGCATGCGGGACAGTATAGGCGCGGAGGGAAGGCGTCTGCGGCGCTTCCAGTACGCCTTGAAACAGGAGAGTAAAGAACTTCACGGCAGACTTTTGATTAAAGTGCAGAACTTTAAAGAATAAGCATTTATTTTTGACCGCCCACCTCTCCACGGGAGCGACAGACTGCGTGCACCGAATGAAAAACAATACGTCAAACTCCATGCGCCGATCAACTCGCGGGTCTCACCTCGGCCTCGCCAAGCGTTTAATTTGGCTCGCCGGCCGGCGAGTACTTATTTACAGTTCGCCGTTTACCATCTAGAAAATGATTCCCGAGGTGTCACCCTGGCCAGCACCTCATTCTTTCGCGCTGCGTCTCAAGTTTTCACGTATAATTTTTTTTTCCCCACTTCTGCTTTCAGTTTTGCGCAGCCAAGGCTTGTTTACAGTCCGCACGCCGCGTCCACGACGCGGCCCGCCCAGCCGCACCACGCCGCGCCACGCCACGCTGCCTAGGTGTGTACGTAATCCATCGCGGCTCTTTCACGGCGCGGCTTACCATGGTGTGTGTCGGCCCCGCCCCTCCCCGCCCCGCCCCGTGCGCCACCGTCAACTACAGCTAGTTCAACTAAACAGAGTAGCCTCTGGGGCAGTATTCCTGGTTGTATTATTACAACAAAAGTTTTCTTGTGCAGAGAGAAGGCGTCATTACAGACAGCGATAATGAGGGCAGACCCACCCCAAGGTGACACGGCCGGGCTCGGGTACGTATGCAACCCGCAGTGAGCCCCCCGGGCCCGGCCCGGCCCGACCGACAGACCTGAGGCGAGGCGGACAGTGAGGTAAAACCGAAACTGCTGCCCTGTGGGCGCGCCGCGCCGCGCCGCGCGGGCTACTAGCATGGTGGAGGTAGGGGAGGCCGAAGGGAGCTAGGGCAGAGGGTAGGGTGATTCCGCACAGCGGTCCGTCTCTCTGTCCCTGTCGCACTCATGAGCCACGGCCATAGAGCGCAAGAGAGAGGACGCTAAGCTAAGAGCGCTGTGCGGAGTAATCTTGATGGGATCCGAGATGGTGGTAAGGTGGGGACATCCGATGACAGGCACATCACCGAGACCACCAAGAGACGACGCCGACCCAGACGCCCTGACGCGACGACACCCGATGGCAACAGAGTGGCTGAGGAGGTAGGGCACAGGCAGAGGCAGACAACTGAGCTGAAAAAGACAATTACTTGTCCTCCCATGCCCTCCCGCACCGCTCCACCCCCGCCCCGGGCCGGGCAGCGCGGAGCCGAGTCGTGCCCGCTCTCCCGCGAACCGAGCGTGAAAAGGATAGCGTCTCTGCCGAAGGCTACTGACCGTGCCGTCGAGGGAAAAAAGGAGAGGACAATGTTGCTACAGACAAGCATGAAGCAAAACTC
Source organism: Frankliniella intonsa (assembly GCA_033675135.1). Classification (NCBI taxonomy): domain Eukaryota; kingdom Metazoa; phylum Arthropoda; class Insecta; order Thysanoptera; family Thripidae; genus Frankliniella; species Frankliniella intonsa. The sequence continues at coordinate 5,284,756 of CM066253.1, forward strand.
TTTGTCCTCCTTAAATGTCAAACCTCGGCATTCCCTATGCGGATTTCAGCCTCTTCCAATGCTTAACTCAAAGCAAAAATTGTAGATTGGAGTGTTGCAATTTTGTTGGGGAGGTGCACGTTGACATCTCTGTGACGCTCAACATGTCCATGAAAAACCGTCACCCGTCGGGTACGTCACACAGCAGGCATGCAGGTACAGTGAGACGCTTGGTCGTCGCTCAGCAGAAAAACAGGTTTCCGCTAAAATATGAGCAGAGGTGGCGCCTCTTCTCGCTCGAGGAAAACGGCGGCAATTAGCAATCTCCCGAGCCCGGGCGGGCCCGGCCTGCCTGGCCTCCGCGCCGCGCCAGGGCGGCGTGGACTTGACACTGACACTGCAAAGCGAGCTCCTGCTCCCGCACCCGCGCCCCTCGCGCAACTCCACGCGCGAACTTGCCATCTCGACATTTTTCTTGTCATGAGATATGTGAACATTTCTAAACTGTAACACACATCCTCTGTGCGTAAAATGCAATTTGTCCTCTGGCGAGACCACCACTTCCACGACGGTCACCAGAGTCGTCCGTGTCGTCCTCTCCATAAGGAATAGGCTCCTTTTGTTATTCGCATTGCCTTTGTGTGGTTTTTGATAACCTCAAAATGGCACGCGCGGGCGCGCGGCGCTCACTGGCTGGCAGCTTTGACAGCGGCCCAGCAGGCTGGTGCGGGCCGCGCAGGTGGTCGCCGAGCCGTCAGCCACCTCGGGCACATCGTGACAGTCCTGCCCGTGGCCCGCTCGCCCGCCGCAGGGCAGCGCGCTCGCCTCGGTTCGGCTGCGCGGGCGGAGAGGTCCGGGCCCGGAGCGGGGCGGTGCGGGGCGGTGCGGGGCGGAGCGGAGCGCAGGGGCTCCTGTTCCTGCCTGGGCCTTGGCCAGCACCAGCACGTCCAGCGGGTGTTTTGCTCACTTACCTCAGGGGTGCCGGGGGCTGGGGCGGGTCAGGGCAGCCGGGGAGGACCTGCTGGACGCTGTTTGCACTCGCGAAAATTCTGTCACTGACAGGGCGACTCTTCGGGGCCGCTCCGCACCGCGTACACACCCGTCCCGCACCACTGCAAGTCCACCATTGATGTTTTTGTGCGCGAGGTGCGGTGCGCGGCGCGGCGCGCGGCTGGGGACCAGCTTCCCTCGCGGGCCGCCAGAGGGCGCGCGGCGTGCCTTGGCGCCAGTGGCGGGGCCCGCGCCTAAGCCGGGAGGGCGCTGGAACAGGTGTCGTCCTCCGCGGCGATGGAGATGCGCCGCCACGCCACAGGGCTGTCTGTGTCCGGCAGGGAAGGAAGTGACCACATCTGATACGCCAACACGATTTTATTCCGGACACCCAGGAATTAAGTTGAGCGTTACTTTTGTAAGGGACACGATGGGCACCTGCGCGTAAAGGCGTAAGAGGTAAATGCGCGTGGTAACGAGTGGGAATGTTTCGGCTCACGGGGAAAATGAAAGCATGGAAGGAGGGAAGAAATAGGTTGTCCAGGGGAGGCCGAAATCGATTCATATAAATCCATTTAATCTCCCGCTGCAGATTTTGCTATTTCCCAAGTGCTCGCATGCGGACGGGCCCGCCAATGCCCCCTGCCCGCCCCCCCCCCTTCCTGTCACCCGGGACGCGTGCGGTGCGAGGGCCTAGGCGGTGGCGCTACCTGCCGGCCGACGCGTTCACCTTGTCTATCGGGCGGTTGCGAAAGCGACCGAGAGGTGGCGCCACTGCTTGGCGGGAAGATTCGAGCGTACGCGGACAAAGGCCTCGTCACGAACCGCCCCCCCGTGCAGGTGCAGAGTTACTCGCTGCTCACTTCGCGGCGCGTCGGGTGGGGATGCTCCGCGCGCTTGTGGATTTTACCCTTATTCATTTTACGCCTCTGAGACACACTAGTCACTTTCCTGACCACAGATTCACTCCTATTTCCCTTCTATATCCCTCCACAACACCGTTCTCATGCATGTTGGATACTCTGGTCTATCATCCCCTTCAGTTTCCTTTTTTTTTTTTCTTCAGCAATTTCAATTTGGTTTGTCTCTTTTAGATATTCGTCAAAAAGGAAATTTTCATACGGTCGTGAGCAAGATGTGATGCTTGGTAGCAGATCTGTCCAGGACGTTCCAGGCGTAGCGGAGACGGGTCTTTGATCGATACGCTCGTCGCCAAGGTGATTCGTAAACACGCATCGCGAAGATGCCTCGTGGAGGTCCTTGTCGACCCTTCACCCCGGGAGGAGAGCGTCACGGGTTCAAGTGAGACTGCAGGCGGACTGCACAGTGCCTGGCAGGGGACGTAAAAGGACTCTTCGGCGAAGGGTTCCCACACCCGGCCCAGGCGCTCGGGCTCGCCCCCGCGGGCGTCCGTCGCCAGGGGCGCCCAGCCCACACCCCTGCGGGTGGGCCATCTAACCCCACCGGGGTGACGTCACCAGGTAAAGTAGAGTAATACGTCGCAGTAAACGGGTTTACAGCCAGGGCTCGCCTGCGTGTGCGAGGGAGCCCGTAAGCGTGCAGGCCCTAGGCGGGCGCGGGGCACCTGCACGATCTGTCATTGGGGCAGACGTCGGGGCGATGATCGCGGCCCGTGCAGGGCAGGGCAGGGCAGGGCCCGGGGGAGGGAAGAGAGAGTGACAGAGACAGCGGCAGGAGTGAATCAGTGGGAGTGAGTGAGACACATTGGGGGGAAAGGAAAAGGGAGGGAAAAAAAAGGTAAGGGGTGCCGTCCCCCATCCCTGAGGCTCATTTACGAACCGACGGCGGTGGGGAAGACCTTCCTTCCCGCCCTGCCCGCCCCACCCCGCCCCGCCCACCCCACCCCGCCCCGCCCGCCCCACCCCGCCCCGCCCGCCACACCACGCCAATCGGAGCAGAAGCGCAGGGGGAAATGGATCCCGTTGTGCGCTTCGCTCTTTCGCTGTTCTATGAGTCAAAGGGACGATTCCGTGGGGAGGGGGGAGGGGGAGGGGTCAGGGGGCGTCCATGAGGTCACGTGGCGGTTGTCTCGCTCTCTCACTCAGAGAGAGAGAGAGAGAGAGTGGAAGGCGGAGAAGAGAGCCCGTAATATCCAGTCAGCTGGGTGCTTGGTGTTAGGTCGGCTCTGGTCGGTGTGGATCGTGTGGATGGAATGGAGTGGAGAGAGCGCGTGTTGATTGGCTGGCAAAGTTTGGCCAGCCCGAGGTGTTGGCACGGCTTGGTACTGGGGCGGGTGGGGCGGGGCAGGGGCAGGGGCGGAGCTCCCCACTTCCAGCTCGGGCATAACTCCTCGGGCCGGGGCGAGGCGATACTCTGCCCGCCGCTGCCTGCCGGCTAAATTGAAATCACGCCCCTGTGGCTGCGCAGGGTGGGACGGGAGGACGGAGGTGGTGGTGGTGGTGGGGAATCTTTACCCCCTCCCGCGACCAAACTGCGCCACTTGACACGTTGCTTGGCGGCGTTGTGGTGCCGGTTGTGCCGCCCCTACCTGACACTGCACGGCGGGCCCGGGGCGCTGGAATAGAGGGTGGAAGGTGAACGGGACTATAGCTGAGTGAATAGTTTTTTTTCTTTTAAAAAAAAAGAGGAGGGGGGGGGGTCAAGGCCGCGAATATAATCTAGGCTCCAGATGAGGCGCGTGAGGGTGAGGCGGTGCGGTCGCGACAAAGCGCCAGGAGAAGCGAGGGGGGAAGGGGGGGCGTGCACCTCAGATGATATACGGTTCGCATGTCGACCTGAGGACGCCTGATAGAAACTGTCACGCAATGGCGCGTACGCGACCGCAGCGGGGCGGGGCCGCGAGGTGCAAGGTGCAGGGCGTGTGTGTGTGGGCCGGGCCGGGCCGGGCCGGGCCGCGGTACTGCCCTAGTGGCACATATGCCGGTGCAACCATCCCTGGCAAGGACAGCAACATATCAAAAGCCGACGCAAATTTTTTTTCAGGTCCAGTGATGGTGCTCCGCGGTTGGGACTTGGAAGTGGGTGCGAGTTGAACTTCAGTGCTGCTGTTGACAGTCTGGTGCTCTATCGACTAATTGTGGAATATCCCGAAGACTCCCTACTCAAATTGCGTCATTTAATCGGGTTGTCAATGGCGCGGGATAAATGTACGTTTCCATATATCGATAAGTGCAAGTATAAGTTCAGGTGCGGCCTGACGCCCCCGCTTCACAAAAATCATCTCATATTTTGGGCTTTCAGACAAGTAAAAGATTTAATTGCAGATTGCGAACACAGCCATAAACACATCACAGTCTTCGGAACACCCGGGCTGGGTGCAGGCTTACAGGCCCTGCTCTTACTGGGATAGCTTGTCCCTGATGCACTGGGCCGTGGAGTCCACGATGGCGGAGGCCTGGGCGGCGCGGCCGGCCGTGGCCTTGGCGGTGCACAGCGTGGTGAGCGGGGCGAGGGCGGCGGCCTTGGCCGCGGCGATGCCGGCGCGCAGGGCGGCCTCTCCGACCAGCCCGTCGGCCTCCACCACCAGGGTGGGCATGCTAGCCGTCAGGCATACCCCGATTTGAAAGATGTTTCCACTCTGAGCGCACTTGGCGACCTGCTCCTTGGCACGGGAGAGGAGGTCCAGCGCCTCACCGCCGACGGCCTTCACGTCATCCAAGGCATTCTTGACGCTCTCGAGGTTGCTGGCGACGCACTGGCGAGCGTCGTCCTTCAGGCCCTCCACGACGTCGACGAGCGGCTGCTCCGCCAGGATGCAGTCCTCCACGTCCACGCCGAGCTGCTGCGCCTTCTCGGCCAGCTCCACCACGGTCTCATTCCACTTGGCGGCCGCTTCCAGGGCGGCGTTCTCGATGCCATTCAGCACGTTCTGCAAGCCCTGCTCCACGTTTTTCTCCACCTCGGAGATCTTGTCCAGGATAGCCGCCACGGCGCCCTCGATCTTCTCCAGGATGCCCGTGATCCAGTCAAACTGGAGGTTGTGCTTGTCCAGCCCGAGGACCTGCAGCTGGGTGTCGTCCAGCTGCTGCAGCTGGAGCATCACCGCGCGCTGGTCCAGCATAGCCGGCGAGGAGGACACCGCCTGAGGACAGAGCCGTAGCGTGCAAACTCTCTGCCCCGTCGACCGTCTGGTAGTGCAACTGGTTATGCTTGGAGGAATACTTACGCTGAGGGAGAAGAGGACGGCGGCGACGGCCGCGAGGAGGAGTGTCTTGGCCATGGCGGTTATTCGGTGTGCTGCTGCTGCTGGTCGTCTGCGACAAGTGACCACAAGTGACTTGGCCAGAGCGTGCCTGGGCGCCGCTCTTATAGCGTACTGGCGGGGCAGGGCTTATCGGGGTGCCAGGGCCCAGGCCTGCCCTGCGTGGCCCGGGTGGCCCCGGTGCCAAAGGTGGCGGAGGGCGCGGACTTGAGGGGTTCGCTTTCGCGATGCACCTACACGGCTGCTGTTTTACACGCAATAGACCAGACGGGGTATCAATCCCCGGGGCGTTTGCCAGTGCTGTATACGGGGGGAAAGGGCGGTTACCCACAGTTCTTAAACCGGGGGCAGTGAATCCCACCTTTCACTTTCATTTATCAGTCTATAAAACTATCACCAATTTTTCATAAAAATGAATGCTTTGAGTTCCCTTTTCATATAAAATGTGTTGGGTCAAAATCGTATTTTTATTACGACCATAATAATTAAATAAAGTTTATTATAATCACACTTTTACATTTTAAACGTTAAACGTTTTAACACTGAGTTAGGAATGTATTGGACTTTTATTTCCGCTTTGCCACTCAGCCATACGAGTGAATATGAACGATGTAGAACCCGCCTCGCCGTCTGCGCCGCGCCGCGCATCGACATCTGACTGAGAGCGGCGCTTGCGCGAAGCTTCGGCGCAATGTTCAAGAGGCTTTACGATAGCCCGCGGATTCCGAAAACTACGTCTGTAGTAACGGACGCTGATCGTGGGTGGACGATGACGCATGACGCAGGAAGGGAGTGGGCGTATATCTGGACCGCTATACAAAGATATTTTTACGTCTTAATCTCTAACCATAAAAATATCGAGTGGCCTCGTTCATAGTCCAGACTCCCTTATTCTAAACTATCGAGAAAAGTCTAAAGGTACTTACTGCTTTTCAAGAGGCCACTGTGGTTCACGCCGTCATACAGGATGCAGGCCACTTACTTATTGTTTATAGTTAAGCTTTACGGTGGTGTTTGAGGGTTGCGTACTCACACGGGGTTGTAGAGGGCGAATACAGTAAATACATGGCATCTAGCACTAATATTTCCAGGGTGAATTTTGTTATCTTTTTCGTTCTGTCAAAATATTTTTCGTCGACATTTTGAATTTGAGCACCCTATTAAGCTGAAAATTCTGATTCGAATGGGTCTACATGTGATGGGGGGGTTGATCAGCGGCGGGATACAGAATAAATAACCCTAGCAACTTTCCCTCTCCCTAAGAAGCGGACAAGTACGTAAGCCGTCTTCCGACTTAAAAAACTGTCGCTAATCTGACACTTGTCTTTCCTAGGAGACGGCGCTTTCCGAGCAATAATTTTACAAATAAGTTGTTTTCCTTGTTTTTCTCGGGAAGGATTTGTTTGGTATCAAACTAAACAAGCGCTAGCTCACTGCGGCGGGGAGGGGCGGGGCGGAGCGGGGCGGGGCCGGGCCGGGCGAGGTGGGGCGAGGCGGGGCGAGGCGGGGTGTGGCGGGTAAGGCCCAGGTGCTCTTACTATTCGTTCCTTTTACGTAACCCCGCCGGCACATTGTGATAACAGCATAACGTTGTCTCCAACTAAAGGGCACGTCACATTAAAAGGAGTGACCAATAACTACAAAGACCAAATTTCAATACAAAGCTTTCGCATTAAAAAAACACCAAAAAAAAAACTGCAACTGTCCACGTTGGCGATTACGAGCAAAATCTCAACATAATAAAGTACCCTGAAATTTTGACCAGTTTTTTTCACTACTTTGTAGCGGGACATTAAAATCAAGCAGGTACAGATACCAAAGATTTTAAGTACTGTACATAGCATTCACAAGTGCACGTAGGAAATTTGCACGATTAAACCATGATTAATAGTCTTGTTCTGGTATATTGCGTGTGAAACGAAAAACCCGCAAGTGCGCGCCGACGCCGAACCTCTCAAGTACGCGTCCGCCGCCCGCCGCCACCTTTGGCACCGGGGCCACCCGGGCCACGCAGGGTAGGCTTGGGCCCCTGGCACCCCGATAAGCCCTGCCCCGCCAGTATAAGAGCGGCGCCCAGGCACGCTCTGGCCAAGTCACTTCTAGACGACCAGCAACACCAGCAGCACACCGAATAACCGCCATGGCCAAGACACTCCTCCTCGCGGCCGTCGCCGCCGTCCTCTTCTCCCTCAGCGTAAGTATTCCTCCAAGCATAACCAGTTGCACTACCAGACGGTCGACGGGGCAGAGAGTTTGCACGCTACGGCTCTGTCCTCAGGCGGTGTCCTCCTCGCCGGCTATGCTGGACCAGCGCGCGGTGATGCTCCAGCTGCAGCAGCTGGACGACACCCAGCTGCAGGTCCTCGGGCTGGACAAGCACAACCTCCAGTTCGACTGGATCACGGGCATCCTGAAGAAGATCGAGGGCGCCGTGGCGGCTATCCTGGACAAGATCTCCGAGGTGGAGAAAAACGTGGAGCAGGGCTTGCAGAACGTGCTGAATGGCATCGAGAACGCCGCCCTGGAAGCGGCCGCCAAGTGGAATGAGACCGTGGTGGAGCTGGCCGAGAAGGCGCAGCAGCTCGGCGTGGACGTGGAGGACTGCATCCTGGCGGAGCAGCCGCTCGTCGACGTCGTGGAGGGCCTGAAGGACGACGCTCGCCAGTGCGTCGCCAGCAACCTCGAGAGCGTCAAGAATGCCTTGGATGACGTGAAGGCCGTCGGCGGTGAGGCGCTGGACCTCCTCTCCCGTGCCAAGGAGCAGGTCGCCAAGTGCGCTCAGAGTGGAAACATCTTTCAAATCGGGGTATGCCTGACGGCTAGCATGCCCACCCTGGTGGTGGAGGCCGACGGGCTGGTCGGAGAGGCCGCCCTGCGCGCCGGCATCGCCGCGGCCAAGGCCGCCGCCCTCGCCCCGCTCACCACGCTGTGCACCGCCAAGGCCACGGCCGGCCGCGCCGCCCAGGCCTCCGCCATCGTGGACTCCACGGCCCAGTGCATCAGGGACAAGCTGTTCCAGTAAGAGCGGGGCCTGTATGTTCACCCGCACACCCTACCCGGGTGTTCCAAAGACTGATATGTTTATGAGTGTTTGTGATGTAGAATAAATTATTTTGTTTGTCCGTAAGCTGCTGTTCGTCAATACAATACTTTCCCTCCCTCCCATCCAATTATAGAAGTGTCCGGCTAGCTGGGCGTAGCTTGTGGTCTCTTTGGCACAAACAGGCATGCACATCCGTTTGCCTACTCGCTCGAGGCAATTGTGGGGGGGGGGGGGGGCTACAGTACATCGCGAGCACTTACTATGGGGATGCCAAGAAGAGTTCTCTGAATTGTTTTCAGGGGGGGGGGGGCGTCAGGCGGGGGCGTCAGGCTGCACCTTCTTATCGAAATGCAAACATCCGCTGATCCTGCGTCATCAACAACGGCAATTCAATGAGTGGGCTCGATGAGAGTCGGAAATCTTGGGAATACTCCACGGGCCTATCAAAAAAGTCTCTTGAGCTATGACCCTCGAGGATGTGTCACCGTCGGCGAGTCTCTCGCGCCGGCGCACACTTGTCATGAGTTTACTGCACCGTGTTACAAAGATTGGCTGATCTTTCTCTCGCACAATGTCAATAGACATGCGGATAAGCGAGCCCTTTGGCCCCGGCTGGGCTGCCCTGTTGCAGGTGGCCGCAGGTCAGGTCCGCAGGCCGGTGTCATGTCGGCCCGGGCGTCCAGGTCGGCCAGGTCCAAGCAGCGCGCCGGCAGCCCGTCCGGCTCCAGGGCCAAGTCAGCGGGCGGGGGCGGGGGCGGGGGCGGCGCTCGGACCAGGGGCGCCACCGGCGGCAAGGGTTCGCAGCCCAGCGCGGCCGCCGCCCCCGCCACCGTCCCCGTCACTCCAGGGGCGGCGGGATCGGGGGCGGGGCCGGGGCCGGGGGCCTCCCTCAGCCCCCCGGGGCCCCCGGGCGCAGGCGGGCCAGGTGGGCCCTCCATCCCCGGGGCGGCGGCGCTGCTCAGAAGCGTATCGCTGTTCCTGCAGAGCGGCCGGCGCACCAACAAGCCGCAGGGGGCGCTGTCCGGCCACAGCGGTGAGTACGCAAAGCAGCGAATACGAGGGGAACAAAACTCCTATCTGGTTCAAAGTAACTTGTAACCTGTCGGTAATTTTGGCAACTGCATAACCCTCAGCGATATGGTACGTAATCATTCAGGAGTGGCTCGCAAGCGCTACAGATCACAACCGCTACAGGTCACAAGCGCTACAGGTCACAAGCGCTACAGCTCGCTAACGCTACGGGTCGCAAGCGCTACGAGTCACAAGCGCTACAGCTCGGTAGCGCTACGGGTCACAAGCGCTACAGCGAGAATCCGCGCGTTAGGCGGAGCCGAGCCGAGCCGAGCTAAACCTTGAAAAATTACGCACGTGGCGCGAAAACATGGAAAATTTTTGCGACAGTAAACCTCCCGAAGGAGGTTGCGGTTCCCGCCAGGCACAGGGCTTTTACCCCCCGTGGCAGCCAACTACTTCGGTGTTCTTATGGGAACCGGTGCTTTTCTGGCCGCGATCCTGTCGCGCAATTCGACAGATTTGATCCCCGTACTGTCAGATTTAGTCGTACGGTGGTTAACCGAACTGCCCTGTCCCCAGAGCATGGATTAGCTATTTTTGGAGCCAGATTCTAGGACTTATGACCCCACGACCGACCACCAGTCGTGGGCATGGGACGGAACTTCCTGGCAACCCGCTGTCGCTACCAGTGAAGAACCTACCTGGGTTTGAACCAGGCCCCATGTGCCGAGTCTCACAGACACCCCACGGCTTTCGCGGCACCACTAGACCACTAGACCGTCGGCTATTCCACGAGGGAGCTCGGTTGAAATGGGGGGCTTGAATTCCACTCTCCAAATTGTTGTCCTCAGAAAAATTAAATGTGTTGGTAAGATTCGAACCTCCGTCCTGCGACTCTCCGCGCGGACACCATGCCGGCACGGCTACGACGCCACGGTATCAGAAGCCGGACCACTAGGAGTCATGCTGCGCGAGAAGCCACAGTCACCGAAGAAACGAACCCGGTGTCATGAGTGCGCCTGCTCTCCTGTCAGTGCTGGGCCGGCCGCGTAGCGTCATTGGTATCGTCGCTGCTCATAACACTGGGCGGGAAGTGGTTCAAAAACCGCGTAAGTTTTTTTCTTTTTATTATTTTTTTATGTTCGGACCAAGTGCCTTTTTTGCAGTTGCCCAAGTCACAAGGACGGTATAGCTGGAAAGAGCACTTACTCTTTCCCCCGTGCGTGACATAATCCTGGCGCACGGCGAATTCCCAGACCCACCTGCCGTTGACCGTGGTTTAACCGTATTCCCTGTATAGTCAATTCCCGCCCTTCCGCGCACCGACGGCGCGGTGCAGTCCCAGTCCCAGTCTCATTCCCAGTCCCCCGCGACGCGGCGCGCCTGGCGTGCACATGTGTCGCGTGCTGCAGACTGCAGGTGCAGGGGTGCCGCGGCGCCGCGCCCTGAGGGGAAACAGGCCGGGCCGCTCCCACCCTCAACAACTGAATTCCTGAACAAATAGCCGACATTCTTCTGCAGCAATGCAGGTAATGTGGTGAGTACGCACTGTACTCCTGAACTATATAAGCCATCACAAGGGGTGCATGGTGGTTTTCGGACGCTTACTTTCGGGGAGAATGGCCATCCGCTCCAGCAGGGCTCTGCCGGGCACCTGCGCTTCCGCATCCGAGCTATAAGATGCTGCCCCGTAGGCAGTCACAGATGCCGCGCGCACTGTGTGCCGGCGACTTTTTGCCCACTTTTCTCGCAACACTGTGCGCTGTACAGCGAGGGGCGGCAGAGGCACGGCCGAGGGAGACATTCGCGTGAGAAGCGGACATGTTGCGCTGGCAGCTGCTCATCGGAAAACAGAGAAATAAAGCGGGCGGGTCGCGCTGCCGGGGGGTGCAGCGGGGGCGGGGCCCTGCTGGCATGGGCGAGGGCCGCGCCAGGCCCGGCTCATTTCGATTGAACATTTGGTGTACTGACGAGCAGGCGCAGGCCCAGCCCGCGGCTGGCCGTCCGCCACTGGTTCGAGGCCTCGGCCGAGCACCTGGGCACCTGCGCTCAGCTGCAGCTGCAGCGCGGCTCGCACCGGCCTCCGTGTCCTGAATCATGCCCATCGTTATCGGTGCAACGCCCTCCAACCCCACCTCCACCTCGACACACACCTCCCCCGGGGAATTCCCCTCTAGCCATCACTTCCGCATTAGATCAATGGTCCCACAGCCATCGCCTCTGCATAACGCAGTGCGGGCCGCGGGGGCGGGCCCCCGCGATGACAGCCCCGCCCCGCCCCGCCCCGCCCTTTGGTCTAGAGTGTTTCGTTAATCGTACGCAAATCAAAGGATAAAGCTGCCGCCGCCGCCTCGGCTGATAAGAGAACGCCCCTCGACACTTTGCCACGCCTGCCCCACCCGGCCTCGCCCCGCACAGCTCTGTGTCACTTCCAGCTAGTGATAAGCGCGGATGTGCGGTAAACCAAACTTAAAGCTCCTGGTTACTAGGTGAAAATGCACCTGTCATTCCACGTGCAGGTGCGGCGCACCACCTGAAAAAGAGCGCATCTGCTGATGTGAAGGGTTGCGGCGCGCTCCCTCGCGGACAGGGGCTCATGTCTCCGCCCCGCCCCGCCCCGCCCCACCTCCCCCTTGATTGATGAGCTCCCCCACCGCACTGCCCCCAGAGGGCGAGCCCGCTCGCGCACGCGTGCGGAGGTGCCGGGGGCGCGGCTGTCCGGGGGCGGCACAAGGCCCGGGGGCGGCCATGGACGACGGCAGCCGGGACGGCGGAGGAGCCGGCGTCGGGGGCGGCACCGGAGGTGGCACCACGTCGAGGAGCAGGTCGCAGCAGCAGGGCAACAGCGGTAGCAAGACCTCGGCCAAGCTCATGGAGTACTTCAAGAGGAAGACGCACTTCAGCAGGTGGGTGATGGTAGAGTCAGCGTCTCCCTTCACCACTCCCCACTCCCACTCACTCGCTCTCTACCTGCCCGTGCCCGTGCTCCGCACCAGGGAGGAGATCGACTCGCTGTGCCGGGTGTACCGTAAGCTGGTGGCCACGAGCCACGCGCACAACTCCGGCGCCGCGGTCCTGCCGCCGCCCAACGTGGCCGTGGTCACGGAGGTGAGTGCGGGCCGACCAGGCCTTACTTTATGGGTGATTCCTCACCTCTCTCTATCCCCTGCTCCTTGTGGCTGTGCCCCGTGGCTGCGACAAGGACAGAGAGACGACACCACTGTGCGGAATCACCCTACTGCTGGGCCTTCCCTGACACTGAGCCCTGGACCTGACCGTAGGGCCTGGACCGGGTGGCGTTCCGCGAGCTGCTGCACAACACCTTCGACATGGTCACGGAGGAGGTGCTCATGGACCGCATCTTCTGCGCGTTCGACCGCTGCAACGACGGCGTCATCCGCATGGACGAGTGGGTGTGCGGCCTGAGCGTGTTCATCAAGGGCGACAACGACGAGCGCACCGCCTTCTGCTTCCGCGTCTACGACCTCAACAGCGACGGCCACATCAGCCGCGAGGAGATGTTCCACTTGCTCAGGTCAGTGTGGTCTCTCTGTCCTTGTCGCACTCACGGGGCACGGTCGTATGGAGCAAGAGAGAGGACTCTACTAAACTCTGTTCGGCCAGGCCTGATTCTGATGCGGGGGGACCAGTGCTGCTTATCAACGCTTGTTCCTACAGGAACTGCCTGGTCAAGCAGCCTCAGGACGACGACCCGGACGAGGGCGTGAAGGACCTGGTAGAGCTGGCACTGAAAAAGCTCGACTACGACAAGGACGGCAAGGTGTCCTTCAAGGACTTCCAGGCCGCCGTCAAGGACGAGCCGCTGCTGTTGGAGGCCTTCGGACAGTGCTTGCCTTCGGGAGGGGCCTGCCAGACCTTCCTGTCCACTCTAAGGTCCTAAGATGGATAAGTTGTGAGTGTCCTCTCTAGCTCGGCTCAGCTGGTCTATACCAGTCTTGGTCAGAAAAACTAGTTTGAAGACCTTGAATATTGTATGGAGGCTTAGGGGATGAATCATGGATGTATGTTTTCCTAATCAGTAAGCAATTGTGCACTTAATATGGTCTTGATGATATGGATGGTAGAGATATCATACCCTTCTTAGAAAGGGTTGTAAGTGAAAAAAAAAGGTAAAGGTTTTAAAAGTGTGTATTGACTCTTGGAGGACAATTCAAACGAACACATATGGTAATTATTGTTTAATGTAGCACCACAAGGCAAAATAGCAGGAAAAACATTAATCACAATTGTGACATAACAATGAGTAAGTACACAAAGCAAGTATTACTTGAGATTTGAGTCATAACTCGAGTCAAATTATACAACACAAAATAATACATGACTGCAAGTATAGGCTGTGATTAAAGTATGGTAATTAAACTCTTTATTTTATTATTTTTGCTTTTGTTGCATGACTGAAAAACAGTTTGACAGTCCCTGGACCTAAGAAGTGAAACACATAATTATGTTTAATGTCAGTGGCATAGGTGTGAAATATCAACATACTATCCAGCCAAGTTAAGCACTTGTCAATTATTTTGCACAACAAAAAACTAAGGACTGGGGATACAAAATTCTACTGATAAATATATGTAATACTGGGAGAAAAATTAAATAAAATAATAGTCAGACTTCATAGCAAAAACAAGAAATAGAAAGGCACTGCACCTCAAATACTGATAATACTTCATATTCAACTTGATAACAACCACTATAACAATCTGTCCCTTGAGTGACTTTACCAAAAAAATTGGATAAAAAATTTCAGCACAGAACATAATGGTAATTATTAAGATTGGTAAGAGCAAGTGCCTCCAGAGTGACTCAAAAGGAATCAGAGTTGGCAGTGTTACACAATTCTATTTCAAGAGATTGGATGATAAAAAATTAATTTGCTTACCTCACAATGCCAAAACTACCAATCATATCAGTTTATAGAGACTCGTTTTTTTTTCTTCTTAACTAATAATTAAATATCTCACCCCTTGACTGTGTAAAATATGGGATAAAAAGTAGTACATATCTAATATGAGATTTCTCAGGTCAAAATGCTGTTCAAGTTTTACTAGTTAAAGGGATTTAGAAATAAATCAAAACTAAGGATAAAGCAACAAAAAATGAGACTGAAAAAGTATCTCAAAGAGGAATTTTGAAATCCTACTACCTACAGTGGAGAATGGTAAATCAATCTCAAATAGTGGACATTTTACCCAAGATATACAGATATAAAAACATACAAGATACAATAAGCTAAGGCATATAAGCACTGTTTCAGGGAAGTGTGTTATGACATAATACAGGGTGTGCATACACAAATGTTTTAACACATCACAAAATAAAATTGGTTAATGCTTGGGGCTGGGAGTACAACAGAGCCCTACATGGGAAGAAGTTTAACATCATAAAGACAAACTGTTGACCATCATGTTCTACAAACCACATACTTTTTGAAAAGAATGAAATTAATTCAGTTTTTGCTGGGGTTTTAAAAATTTGGAAAGCAAGATGGTATCCATATTATTCTACAACACTATGACAAGAAGACTATCACAAAGTTTTATTAAAATTTGTTAGTTTTACCCCATAACACTTTTAAAAAGTGTCAGAAGCATCTGGAAATCATACATCCTTCATTTTTCTTTTCACAAATTTAACTCATCTTCATTCTTTAACTGCAAAAAATATGTTGAGTGTGACCATTGCCAAGCAGGTTGGGTACATAAATTGACTCATTTGTTCATACGTTTATAAAATATCAATCCACAATCTATTTTACTAAGTGAACATACAATTATAATGCACTCAGTCAAAAGGCACAGGTTTGAACTTATCTGTAATCTAGAGGGAGTCAAATTCCCATTCCAAAGAACTAATTAAACACTTAACAAGCACTGCAAGTTTGAAAAAAAAATATTAGAAAAAAATAAAAAACTTGCTCTCCAACAGTTAAAACAAAACAGTTCAGGCACATATTTTAGTGAAGGAGTCTTTTGAGTTGCTTTACAGTACGTCAACTGTAAATTTAAGCAGCAAAAATTTGAGTATTTTGGAGTCAACTCCAAAACTCTAATAAACAAAAGGACCAGCTCAATCTATTACAAGACAACAACAAAGCAGCAATTAAAATGTAGCATAATAGAAAGCTACCGTCTGATGTTACCCAAATGAATCAAAGAGATCAGTCTTGTCAGTAATGGCTCCAATCTCTTAATTTTAAATATTAACCCCATGAGAGAATTTATAAAACCAGTCAAAAGGTCAAATTCCATATCAAAATTTTAACAGTTCCTAAATTAAGTATAATTATAATAATAATACACAATTGATCACATGAAAAATGTAAACATAATTAAGTAGACAAATACATGACAATAAAGCAAAAGTTCAGAGAGTTGTCATGAGTCATAAGCAAATTACATACCTCTAACAATTATTGTCAAGTTCACACGTACCTCAAATCATGGAAACACTTGCACCATAGTCTGTTTACCAATTACATAAAATACGAAATGCATTGATTGTTTGTCCTACAAAATGTGGTCACATATTAAAAATATGACTAAATAGTGATTTGAATCAGAGATTTAACATAAATATGTTTCACACAATGGACACTTTTAATCTAAGTTGCTTGAGGTAGGGGATGGGAAGACTGAAATGAGTGAGTACAAAGCCAACTTAATGGTTTCTGTCGGTGGATTAGATTATTGTTAAATAAGCCTAGACTGCCTAAGGTAATGAATAAGAAGACTGTGAACAAATCGATACTGAGCAACAGTTTGTAGCATATGCATACGTTGATGACGTAAAAGTGCTACAACCCGGGGAATATCTAGTTCCTGAAAAAAGGAAAAAGAATATGAACACTTAATTATTTTGTCATGTGCACAGAATAAAAAAATCCTTATGTTTAATTTATAGAAAATATTTACCTGATTGTGATCTAGAGTGTAAAGAAGCAGGTCGCTTAAAATAGCTACTCCAGTTCGTCCCACTCCAGCACTACAATGTACGAGAACTGGTGGATTGCGATTGTGACCAGGAGGGATCTCACTAACAGTATGCTGACGAACTGAATTAAGTTCTTCTAGAAATCCTGAAACAAAGAGATAATTTTGAAACACGTAATTTTTTTTCCAACTGCATGAAATTTTAAGATCAGAAAATTCTCTTACCTAGAAAGTGGCCCACACTATTGGGACAACCTTGATCACCCCATTCAGGATATTGCAAGTGCCACACTCCACGCACTCGCCGTGTGGCAGCATGGAATAGTCTCAACTTGGTAGTCACACAGTGTCCCATTTCTTGAGAAAATTGCCACCATACCTGAAACTGTTTTCATTTTGTTACTTTTGACTGAACTTTACAGACTTTACAAACTTAAAAACCTATGAAAATATACATACATCTCCTAAGTCAAGACTTCGATCAGCTATATTAGTAGGTAAGTAAGGTATGGCACCGTCTTCATTTGCCCCTAACAAGTTTACTACAAGATATATATCAGCTTCCCAAACCATTTGCCAAAAGCTGACAAGTGTGTTTGTCTGGGGACCCTGAGCGGCTACATAAAACCGTTGCTGATTACCAACTGTCGCCTTGAAGCACAGGAAATATTAGAACATTTAAAGTAAAGGATGTACAGTGCAGTAATAGAACACAGTCACAACACAGAAACAAAACAACAAACTTACAGTTATGTGTGATGCATTGATGTATCCCTGACGATTCTCTTTACTGGGAGTAAGTCGAACTCTGTTTTCATCATAGGGTAATACTTCTTTGAACCTAAACAAACGACATTACAATTTAGTTTTGGTATTCAAAACCCATCTAAAAACTAAAATTCTTTAGCAAATTTATCATTTTTTACCTGTTCCTTGCAATGTTGTCTGGATGATTTGCCGCAGTATATTCTGCATTTTGTCTTTTCTTTGGAATCTTTTCAAACTCGAAGAAAAGTTGACTGTCAACAAGTTTCTTTTCCAATAGCTGACACTAAAACAAAAGGAATTTTTTAAAGATGCACATAGTTTTCCAGCAAAATAAAATATAGTGAGTCATTATTACCAAAGTTTCTTTTGAAACCGATGACGGTAGTGGCACCCTGGGAAGCGCTGTTCCCCAATGGTGCTGATTGGTGGAGTCTGAATTAGAATCAGAGCGATCTTTGTCTCTTGTACCACCAAGCAGAGTTAAGCCAGCCCACTTGAGGCGACGACCCTTCCTTCCAGTTGTTTTGCCTGATGATGAGGATGAGTCCATACTGGAGTTAGTGGAGGTTGCTGAGGTGTTGTGACTAGTGTGTGGACCATGTGGTCGAGGTGGCTGGCCAGGATCTGTCAAAACAGAAACAGGCACTGACTCTAACAGCCTTTGTGAACTCAGCCCAGAAACTAACTGACTGGGAGGGCTGTGGTTACCATTTGTCATTGAATGTGGTGAGGATTCAATATTTAATGCTGATAATTTTGATTGTTGCTGAGAGCTGTTGACTTGGTGGGTTTGTTTCAAAAGTTGTTGCTGGGAATGCTGTGGTGATTGTTGTTGGTGCTGTTGAGGTGGGAATACTAGAGCTGTCAATGGCTTTGTCTGCTGTTGGTGTTGCTGCTGAGGTGTAGTAATTGGCATAGTTTGCTGAGGCTGTTGTAGAATAGTACTTTGTTGTGGCACAAGTTGCTGAACTTGTTGCTGTGGCACTTGCTGAAGACTTTGAGGTTGTTGCTGCAACCTCTCTTGACTAGTGTAGAGTTTGGAGTGGGAGCCATGGTGCTGAACACCAGAGTGGGCAATCATGATAGGGGCAACACTGACACTAATACTAGCATTTGCTGCACCCGTTTTTAGAGGAGAGTTTGAGCTATTAAGCAGTTCTAGTCCCCTACTCATTTCAGGTGCAGACTGAATACTTGAGGCCCTGCTCCTTGGACCCACTCCTAAAATTAATAGATATGCAAGATTAGCAGAATTACTTAGACAAAGGCAACAGATATTTTCTGATGTTGCAATACAAACCATCAGCAGTTGTTTCTCGCCCTTCAGCAGCCCATGGCAAGGGAATATTTTCATAAATAGGTTCTGGTGCCTGAGCTGCCGATGTTGGAACAGAAACAGGCAAGTTGCGGAACTGCTGGGGGGGAGCCACTGTGCCATTCATAATCTTGTTCAAACCCCCATTTTCTCGTCCCCGGCGCAATTCCTCTACATGCTTTAAAAAAAAGAGAGAGAAGGGGATATAGCACAAATTTAAGGGATGTTGTTGGCAGAGAGTTGTCTTTACATGAAAAAGACAGCTGAATAAGTACGCATATTAACTGCGTTTTAAGCAAAAATGTTAGATAAGATAGAAAATTGGAGGAAAAACAAAACAAATTGCATTTGAGAAGATACTCATGATTGTGAAGTATAAATTATTAAAATTACTAAACAACATCACACACATACATTTAAAAAATCAACTTCTGTCTATGAAAAGAGGACTAGCTTGCTACTGTCATGCAAACATAGGTTAAACTTAAGACAGAAGGCACAGCATGCTGCTTAAAATGATTGGAAACATGCATATGCAGCCTACCTGGATGTGTGGATCAATAGCTGCTGCTGCAAGGTTTGTGTAAGTTCGATGGCTCTCAGGGTTTGGCAGTAAGGAGTACCCCAGAGGCGGGCCGAGGCCTCTAAGACCACCCGCGAGACTCACCATACGGCCCATGCCCAGAGAGCGAGAGGAAACCAAATCAGGGCTGGAGCCACTAACCTACACAATATAATATGCTACATGATGCAAAATACAACAATACAACGGGTATCTAACCATATTGGATGCAACAGAAAGTCAGGCTA
This sequence comes from Frankliniella intonsa, assembly GCA_033675135.1. Lineage (NCBI taxonomy): Eukaryota > Metazoa > Arthropoda > Insecta > Thysanoptera > Thripidae > Frankliniella > Frankliniella intonsa. The sequence continues at coordinate 5,303,808 of CM066253.1, forward strand.
AATGGATAAATCCAGAGATATTAGAAAGTTTCACATACATATAAATAACATGCATCCTTCCAAAGCTACCATAAATCTTTTCAGTAACATATTGCACCACATATTTGCTACATATGGTAAAAGCATACCTGCAGTATATTGTTTAAGGCTCAAAACAAACATGAATTGATGAGAGCCAAATGGATACTTTCATGCACATATGCAAACTGTAATATAAACATTTCTTACCTGGGGGCTAAACAGATGAGGTCGTGGAGCACAGAGAGCTTGAGAGGCCAAATCAGGAGTGCTATTGCTACTTGGGCGGTTAATTGGATAAGGTGGTGGAGGTTTTTGTAAATAAGCTGGCTGGTGTCCTACCACCACATCAAGATCAGGGGTACTGAAAATTGTAAATACAGAGAGAAATGTTTAGTTTAAGAACATCCCAATCAACATAAGATTATTTTCAAGCTTGCAAGGATTAAGACCTACCTGTAAGTGTGAGGGGTAGGTATGAGGGCATGATTATTTGTGTTAGCATCTATATACCTTCTTTCTACTCTAGCTACATCAGGGTAATGCTTATAAATGGCACCACAATTTAAGCTCTGAAAGATAGAACATATGTTTACTGACTGACAACAAACAATGAACAACTTAGGGCCATTTAATGTACTGAATTTAATGTGAAAGTCCTACCTCTTGAAGGTGGGTTTGGTGAATTTCTGGTTGACTGCTGTACAAAACTCCAAGCTGATGCCTCGTAATTGGTCGTGCCACATTTGCAGGCACTGCTTCCTGCTGAGCTCCAGAGTGGTACTTCTGTTGGACTGCTGTTTCGTAATCAGGTGCAGGGCGGTATGAGGGCAGGAGAGCTCTATATACAAACAGTATAAATAATTACAATCAGATGGATACTTGGAGAAAGGTCATGGAGAGTATTATAAGCAGCTGCTTGTCTTCAAAATCACAATACCTCAGACGATCCATATCTTGGGGAGTTGCCAGATCAAGACATGAAGTTGATTGCGCACGCACAGGCATTGTTGGAACTGAGGTCCAGGTAGGACCCCATGTCACAGCTCTACCAGCATCAAGTTCTTCATGACTCTCTGCCAACTGAACATAGGGGACCAAATTGAAAAATTAAACCTGGTATTAGACATGACAAAAGTCATTTGGAAGACATAATGACATAAATACCTCAGTAGCACTCTGAGTGAAAAGGTTGTGAGCTGCTTGTACTTCACCTGGTTCACTTGGTTCATGTTGCATAAAAAATTTATGCTGGAAAAAAGAAAACAAAATCAAAAATGTTTTTTGGGCGCACAACCCTTTCCTTAACAAAAATAACTAGACTTTGAAAATATAATTTAAAAAATTACCTGATAGACACACATACGCCAGACATATTTTGCACTTTCTACATCAGAAAACTGAAACTGTACTGATCTGTCAGGCACTTGACATTCCATCACAAAGTAGCGTTTGTGATTTACAACATTTGTTATGTCTTTCCATCTGGAAAAAAGAAGTTATTAACACATTTAAAAAAAAAAATCAAAAATTTGACAAAGTTTTACTTTTTAAATTTTAATTTAAGTATGTATATTATAATTTAGGAGTACTGACTTATAAAATTTGGAGAGTTGGTTATTATCATATCCTACTCCTACCCCAGTCAGTGAAACACCAATTACAACATTACTTCCTGTTTCATCCTGAAATAGAATATGTGTACTGTTAAGCCAAATGGTAGTTGAGTACATATTGTAAAAATCAGTCATATCACTGACAACTAACCACAGCCTGGAACAGCTCTTGCCCATATCCATCTAGCTGTTGAGCAGCCTGAATGTAGTGCTCCTCTGCTGTACAAGGGGCTACACCCCTCAGGACACGGTGCTGCTTGATGACTCCTTCTAGTAGGGCATCAGCATGACCATATTCCAACAAATGCTGAAAATATAGTAGCGTGGGGTAAGTAAGAGACAAACACAAGGGGAAAGAAAAGTGGAATATGCTGAAAATTGTACATACTTTAGGGAAAAGAGTGAGGTCTTTAAGGTATTCTATGGTGTGCCTTTCCATGTCATGATTTCCATACTCAGCTAAACATGAGAAGACAGACATCACACAATACATTACAAAATGTAATAATTTGATGGAAATTGAATCTCATTTTCTATTAAGCATTCTTCAGTACGTGTCATGTGAAAAGAAAGTATGTGCACACAAGCCACAAACATACAGCAAGCAGATGGCAACAAGCACTACACTTACCTTGCATGCTAAAAGCAGCAAGCTGAATAGCTTGGCGGGCATCACAACTCATGCGACCCTCAATGACATCCATCTTCAATTGTAAGAAGTAGTGATACCTAGGTAAAAACAGAGCTTTCCAAGTGACCTACAATGCTGAGAGCATACATGACTTGCTTTAAGCGCTGGCATACATACCTTGTCATTTCATCCTGCAGTTGACTGACCCCCAAGACATAGTACATGACTCGCAGGTATAAGTTAAGTTTACTTGCATGCTTATCAAGTTGTCTTTTGACAGGTCTATCCATTTCAAGCCAGCGCTGCATCCCATTTAATGCAATGTATCGCAGTCCAAAATATTCATGCTATAAAGTAAAATTCAAAGTTACCAACTAAAAACTACTTTGATATAATATATTATAACAATAATGTGTCTTATGTAACTAAATTCACTAGGTCAAACTTATTTAAGTTACATAAACATCTATAAAATAAAATGATGGAGAACAAAGAAAACAAACTAAATTAAATTGCCGAGCAAATAAATGAGACCAAGAAAGTTTTGGGGGGTCAAATAAACACTTTGTATCTTAAAAATTAAAATAAAATTTCAAAATTACAAAACTACTTAATTTACTCTTACAGCTGCCTTCTTTAATGTAGCTTCACAAAATTACAATTCATGCAAATTACTAAAATGTTCAGATGACTTACTTGTTGCAACCCTAGTCTTTGGCAAACATTATCCAAGCATTCCTGTCCAGTGCTCTCCCCAGACAGAGTGCATTCCATTGAACTGCCATCCAATAGTTCCACACAGATAACAAATAACGATTTGGATACCACATTGTACTGGCGACTTTTTTTCAGGCGTAGCTTAAACGGCATGGTGGCAATATGCCACCTTCTTTCTAGCCGTCTCCTTCTGCAAAACCGTAATAAAATTTATAAAAAGTAGTCAATTGAGAAAAGGTTTGTTAAACTTAATGTACAATGCAGTACAGCATAAATGTTGGTAGCAGCTTTGGCATCAGCACACACAGGAATTTACATTAATAAGAGCTATAATTTAAATTTAAGAGAAGAATCAGATGTGTCTCTATAGCAAAATAAACTTAAAGTAAGAAAGCAGGAAAGTTCTGCCAGTAGAACTAGGAAAAGGTGCCCATAACCTATAAACGTCAAACATGTAGAAGGAACAAGGAAGACAAAAAGATTGAACGTATAAAAGGTTTTAAAAAATTCACTCATGTTTCGAAAGTTTATTTTACTCTAAAATAGGAAAACAAGCTACGTAATGAGGGGAAATCAAGTTGGTGCAACAGGCACATCACATTCTCAACATAACACATATAACCTTACTGTCAAGGAGTAACAAAATACAATAAATATAATGAGCGGTTGTAAAAAAATTTCTGCACCACAGAACTCATAAGTCTCAATGGCAAGAGCTTCAATAGGCGATTTAGATTATTAAAAACAAAAACTGGGTCGATTTTGACACTCACCAGGATTTGTTTTCCTTTTTTTGTCACGACTGCGTTGAGAATCGATCTCTTGATGAAAAAGTTATCCGTTCATAATGGTAATGGTTTAAATCCGCGTATGAGAAATCAAAACTCGTCCAACCGCCAAACTTCAAGTTTGTGCAGTACGTTATTGCCCTTGTGTGTTCGGTTTCCCTTTTGTTATATATGTTGCGACACGCGCCCTTGTTGCTGCCAGTCGTCAGTTTATTGAGTTCATAACGCAAGTAGCGGACGTTTGAATGCATCCGTTCATTTGGAAGTTTGGAGAAATTAAGAAACTGGACATGTTCTTCATACATGGTGGCAAACAAGGTTAGTAAAACTTCTATACTGGTATACTGGTAAGAGCTGTAGTACAAATCCATCCAAAACAGGGCAATGAAAAGAGCACCAAATTATTAACAAAACCGTGAAAGAATAAACAGGAATAGGTACATTTATACGATAGTTTTGAGGTTAGAGTGTCCCTGTCATGAACCACACGGAATAGTTTTTTCTTTACATTTATCGCGTGAATTGACGACAGAAACACTGTTCGCAGCTCCCCGCAAACTAGTTTTAGTATCGTGTTTGCAGAGAATACTTTTAGAAATGCTATTTCTAGTGTTTGTTCCTTTCATACCGGCCGGGCCTCAAGGAGTCTCCGGATCAGGTTCAAGCAGGTTTCAGGTCGGTGAATTGGGACTTCCCCTTTGGGATGGATTAGAGGGGCATGTGAGAAATATTGGTGGAACTCATAATAAGTTAGTTTATTCCAGCCGTTTTGATTTTGAAAAAAAAGAGAGAAATAACAATTATAAAAAAGTAGTTTATGGGGCCAATTAGGCAAAGCAAAAGCTATAATTTATGGCGAAGACAGGCTAGAGTGACTTCTTTGTTGAACCCATGTTTCTTTCCTTTGCTCCCGGTTTATACTGTACAAAAACCTCTGTCTTCGTTTGAAAATTCCCAAATAGGTCGGTAGGCGGTCCGTGGGCGGACCCATTGAAAAAAAAAGGGGGGGGGGTGCTGCCCAACCGGAGCCATGTCCGTGCGGGGCCCCTAAACTAAAAAAGGCTGTGACGGAAACCCCAAGACCCCAATCGCCTTTTTTGCATACAAGGGTGAATTTGATGCGTATGTGCGTCGCTAACCCTTAACGCCCGCATGCTTCTTTTCTGCTCCAGGTCATCTGCCTCTGTCCGGTAGCCGGGCCGGGGATGCCGGGCCGGGCCTGGTCCAGGGTCCAGGGTGGTCTCATTCCAGCTGGGCGCCCTGGGCGCCCCCGAGGCCTGCAGGAGTTAACCTCACCGTTGCGGCCCTTATCGCTAGGGCCGAGGGCAGCCCCCCCCCCCCCCCCCCCTCCACCCGCCGCGAGCCGCCGCCGCCGCGCGTATAAAGGCTCAGGCGCAGGCCGCCGCGTCCCATTCCCCGACGAGCAGTCGAAGCGAGCGCTCCGCGACCAGCGACCTCCCCGTCAGCACCCGCACCAGGTACAGGCTGCAGCAGGTGAGTCCAGCAGAGCCAGGTCATGCATGTGCCCCCACTCTTTCATAATTTGGTTGGGAAACAATCATTCCAAAAGACGAGGCGCCCTCCTTGCTACTGAACTGTGAGCTCGGTGCAGCTCCTTGCCCAGTCCTATGAACGCGCTTTCGGCGAGGCCAACAAGCCGATTGCCTATTTGGCGCTGGTTGTCTACATTCATTGAAGGATTCTTGTCTTGCGGAATGTATTCCTGTCGCGATGGTACTCCTTGACAGGTGTTACCTGTAGAAGCCGCTAGTCGTAGCGCATCTCCCGTTATGAGCGAGGGAGGGAAGCGATACGTATCTTCCTTTATGAGCATTTTCTTGCCCTCGTGTTGGCCAGGGTTTTCAAAATCGTGGCTCGCAAACAGCCTTCTGCTCTTCTAACCCCCCTTCCCATCCCCCTTAAAGCCCTACTGCGACTTGACTTTACCAGCAGCGCAATACACCCAAATAAAAGTACTGTATTCCTGATTCGAGCATAATTTGATGCGTGATCTGGCACTCGAACAAGTGCGTATCGTGTCTAAAAATAGTATCTTTGAACTTGGCATCTGATGCGAGATCGAGATCTACGCATCAGTGCAAGACCCGAGCATCGGTGTCATGCCAATCAAGGCTCGGCCCACTCATTTAATGCTTGGACTAGCTGCGAGATGCACGCATTCATTTTTCTGGGTGCACTCTTGGGTTTCACTGGGGTAGAGTGGCCGGTATTACGCAGTATTTCGTCTCGTGGGGGGGGGGGGGGGGCAGCCCAGCGGCAGCGCAACCTAACGCAGCGCCCCTCCTGTGTGGACTGCAAGGATGGACGGTCGAAGCATGGTTGACATTTCTGGTGTCGCGGGTCTGGTCGCGCGTCGCGTCGAGTCGAGTCGACCCACCCGGTGGTGCCCGGCCCGGCCGGAGCGCATTATTATTTCATGGGCTTTCTCGCGCTGCTGTTTGCATTTTTTAGACGATCTGCGCTGCCGGTTTAATGGACGTCTGGGAGCCCGGCTATGACGCGGGGCGGGGCGGGGTGAGGGTGTCCTGTTCCGGCGATACAAGAGTGACGCTGGCGCTGCTGTGGCGATAGTGTATGGGGTGACACGCCGCGATATGGTGACAGAGTCATCCCCAAGTGTCACTCCAGGGCGCGTGTGCTCTAGGGCGGGGCGGGGCGGAGCGGGGCGGGACGGGTGCCCTCAGGACCCTTAGGACCTCGCTGCTCGCTCGCGCGGGTAAACCTAGCGAAAGTGGTAACCAAAGAGCGGCCTGTGCCTCGCCTCGTCCACCTGTCGAGTCCAGCCCGCCGCCGGCTCTGTGCCCCGCCCCGCCCCGCCCCGCCCCGCCCCGCCCCGCGTCTCCCCCGCCCCTTGCACTTCCTGCCCCCGCGCCCTGCCCGTGGCCCGCTCACCCCCTCCCCCCGCTCAAACACGGAAAAGGGACGAACGTTACCTGAAACAGCACAGACCAGTGCCGCGCCACGCGGTGTGTGGACACGCGGCCGGATCCACACGCGCGGTCTTTTTGCGCGCAAGGTCATCATATTTTGGCATTTCATGCTGATTGTCAAATTTTGGCATTGATGTCGAGGTAGGCAAAGGCTTTGCAGCGTGAGCGTCGACATCTGCCTGAATGTCCTGTGGCTGCATTGCACACTCTGAGGCCTCTTTTGGATTGGCTGTCGTCCTCACTCCGCGGCTCTCTCACCGTGCGCCTGCAGAGGCAGCCCGCCAGCCCGCCACGCGGCGCGTCGGCTGTGCCCAGGGCCCAGGGTGGCTGCTGCGTGGCGCGGCGCGGCGCGGCGTGGTTAGCTGTCCTCGGGAAGGACATGGCCACCCGTGTTTCGCCTGGTCCCTGTGGCGGCGGGCGGTGCTGGGGGAGGCCCGCCCAGGCCCGGAGCCATGCCTGCTGTGTGTCCAAAGCAGTGCAACAGTTGAGCTCGGATGTCCGCAGCCGCACCGCGGGCTCTGCTGTAGCGGGGGCCGGCTGGAGGGGCACCTCACCACCCGGCCGCCCCCGAGGGCCTATCTCCACCGACAGTCGGTTCTTACAGAAGGTTTTCAAATTTTTTATTGCCTGCACTATCACTGTCATAAAGTTAAATTCAAACTCTACTTCGCTCTCTTTCTCGAGGGCGAGACAATAGGCCTCCCCCAGTTCCAGTGCATTTCGTATTTTCTCGGAGCAAACTGTGCGTGACGGTTTGGGGGTCGTTCCGCCCGGTTTCGTCTGCATTTTGTATGGCTGAGTGGGAGTGTGAACACTTTTCGGAACCGGAAGCTGACAGTTTCCGCTCCCCAGACCGGAGCGGACCGGGGCGCGTTGACGGACACGTGTCATGCTGCTCGCCGGACTCTTCCGCCACACCCCGTTGCGCCCCCGCCACGCCCCGCCACGCCCCGCCACGCCCCGCCGCGCCCCGCCGCGCCCCGCCGCACCCCGCCGCGCCCCGCCGCGCCCCGCCGCGCCCGCCGCGCCCCGCCACGCCCCGCCGGGCCCCGCCGCGCCCCGCCGCGCCCCGCCGCGCCCCGCCGCGCCCCGCCGCACCCCGCCTATTGACTTATTTAAACCACTTCCTCCCCCAATCTGCTTGTGGTTGCGCAACGCGTTTGCGCTGGGCCGGGTCGAACCAATGTGTTCCCCGCCCGCTCGCCTATGTTTGGGTGTTAGGCCCCGCCCGGCCCGGCACGGTGGGTTTAAGCCCCTGGCCCCGGCGCCCGTGCTCTAAGCCGCGGCCGCGGAGGTTCGCGGTTCGCTAGCGCCCGCGGTCGGGCCGGGCCTGTTCTGGCAGTGGGGTCCTTGGTTTTCCTAGAACAGCTCTCCCCCCTTTACCACACTCCTAACAAAAATTAGAGCTGGGAAAGGATGTGTGGCAAAGAGTTGTGACAGGGTTGTCGGTGCTCCGAACAGGGCTGCCTGCCAGCCAAGTTATGGTCGAAGACTGACGGAACTCACCTGGTTGTGGCAGGCATGGCATGCCCACGCTCTGGCATCTCGGTGAGAATGTGGTGGGCGTATTGCGCAACCGCTTGAATACTCATAAAGAAAGAACTGAAATAATAATTTCGAAAGCCGTGCTTTCGTTAAGTGCTGGACAAAAACAATACTTTACGCTTACTGCGAAAGTGGCGGAGAGCCGGGCAGTGGCGGTGGGGCCGCGGCTCCAGCAGTGGTCGCGGGCCCGCGCGGGTGTGCCGCAGTCCGGATGCGTCCTGTGTGATAAGGGGAGGAGGAGTGACGGGTTTCTCCGTGGCCCTCCAGCCCACTGGCCTCCAGGCCTCCAGTCGACTAGCCTCCAGGTGTCCTCTCTCTCTCTCTCTCTCTCTCTCTCTCTCTCTCTCTCTCTCTCTCTCTCTCTCTCTCTCTCTCTCTCTCTCTCTCTCTCTCTCTCTCTCTCTCTCTCTCTCATCTTTCCTTCCCTCTCCTTCCCTCCCCTTCCCTTCCCTTCTCTCGCCTTCCCCTTCCCCTCCTCCGGATAATTCCGGCAGTTCTCTGCCTGCCCCCAGGCGGGCTGCCTGAGCGAGTGAAGCCGAAGCTGCTGCTGCGTTTATGTTTTACCCGTTGTCGCGCGCAAAACTGTTTGGGTCCTGCCGCTTTGTACTCCGCACCCAACAGCGACCATGGCGCACCGGAGAGATACATGTCAAGCTCGCTCAATTGTTTTTAGTTTTTATTTTTTTTTTTGGGGGGGGGGGGGAGCAGCGGGCTGGGTGTTTGGGAATCAGACCAGTGCGCTAGTGTGGCAACTAGTCACTCGTTCGGTTTTAACCGCAAAGCGCTTGCCCTCTAACAGCCCTCTTTGCTCTCCCTCCTCCACCTGTCCGCGCCCTCCCGCCCCCGCCCGCTTGTATCCCTGCCTGCCTGGCGTTGGCGTTATTGTCATTTTTGCTGAACCGAAATGAAAACACGCTAAAGCTCTCTCTGGGGCCTCCTCCATAATCATGGCAGCTCGACAAAGAAGTCGGACGGGGCAGGGCAGGGCGTTATGTGGCGGGGGGAAGGGGGAGGAAGAGCGGTTTGCGTTCGGGATAGGGGAGGGGAGGGGAGGGGCACTCGGACTGGACCGGGCGGGGCGGGGCGGGGCTGGGCAGGGTGGCAGCGAGCATCAACGCCAGCGCAGCAGTTCAGTCTCAAGCACCGGAGAATAAATTGTTCTTGTGTGTTTTCTGTGTTCCTTCAGCATTTTTTCAATAATATTTTATGAGGCATACGGGCACGGATCATCAAAAATTTAACCTCAGTAAAGGGAACGTTGTGTGGGGGAAAAAAAAAACAGTTTGTAAATTACTGACGTTGTTCTTCTGTAGGTTAGTGATTTAGAAAGATTTACAGATTAACAGGCATATTCATCACAATGCTGCAAGCGGGGCTAACTGTGACCAGGAGAGGCGAATGTGAGGACTTAGTCTCTCCCAGCCTAGGACTGTATAACCGCGAGCAGGGCGGCGCCCCTTCGGAGCAGTGTGCTTAAGCTGAGCATGCGATGCCGGAACTATGGCCTTTTCGTATAATGTGCTGGTGGCTCCCCGTCCCCTCCCTTCCCCTCCGACTTGCCCCTCATCGCTCTTCCAGTGAGGAAATATACAGAGCTCTTGTTTCATTAGAATGATTTTATTACTATCATTCGACAGAAGGAATTTTTCATCTGAAGAGTTTCCGAGTTTCCCTTGCAGCATTCCACGCTGGCTTAGAGGTGGGGGAGGGCAGCGGAGTGAAGGCGGACTCTGTGTGAGCCGCGAATGCGTCCTGACGTGCACGTAAAGACGCAGCTGTAAATACAAACACGACAAAATTGTTATCATGTATCGAAAATACAATGCAATGACAATGTCAGTCAGCGATACCCAATAAAGAAGGCCACCCTCCCACGAGCAAATAAGTGTGAAGTTGAGTAAACTACGAAAGGGGGCGGTCGGCGGCCCGTGGGTCACATCGCCCTTTCAGAATAAATAGTTATATACCAGCACAATATTCTCGCCGACATTTCGCGGGTGGGTACGCGCGCACGTGCAGAACGACCTAGCTCGCGAAAGGAGAATGGGGAATGAGTCGGCACCATTATGCGCGTGCCCCGCCCCGCCCCGCCCCGCCCCACCCCACCCCACCCCACCCCGCCCCGCAACAGCGCCGCGTTAAGAATTATTTAAATTGACGCCCGGCCCGCCCTTTCCTCTTTCACACCCCGCAGCCTTTTCTTTATCCTCGCCCCCACCCCCACCCCGAGCCCCGCGCCAGGAGATGCGTGTCTTTACGAATAAGCCATATCTCCCCCACCCCACCTTGCTACCCGCACTTCTCCTTCCCTTGCCCTTTCCTCCTCCGTCTTCTATCAGATGACAACGTGTTTCCACTCCGTCACCATCTGTTGTAATTGATGTCGCCTCGATGACTCGCCAACTCGAGTCTGACGAGAGTATTTTCTTTTTTAAATGCGAGGCACCTAATAATAGCAAGGTATGAATTAGCTAATTGTTTTCGGTGTACCGCTTGGATCCGTTGCGTCATGGTTCTTTAAGAAGCAGCTTCCTATGCCCTCCAAACACACAATAAAATACATCATAAATCGATATATTTTATTATCGTGATACCTAGTGATTGAAAAATACAGGTATTTTATTTTTTTGGTATTTTAAGATATCGGCATGAAACCGTATTTCTTGATTTTCTCAGAATTCGTGGTGTTAATTGGCAAAAATAATAAGGTAAAATCTCTGTGATTTACTGTTTACGTGTCACGTCTCTGCAAACATATGCATGTTATGTGGCTTCTAAAAGGTCTTGCTGTCGTGGCTAGGCGGTGTGGGGCGGGGCGGGCTGGTGCGTCCCTGGCGTGAGGCTCCCCGGCTCGTCTCCTTTATATTCGCTCCATGGCGCGCTATCGAGTTTCGCTGCTTCTGATGCAGAGGGACGGCCGGTGCGAGGTGTGGTGGGGGGTGGGGGGCGTTATAAGGTAGGCAGAGGGAATACCTGCGCGGGGGGCGGGTCTGGTCTGCACCCTCGACATTAAATCCCATCTATGATGTTGACCTAGAACCCTGTGCTCTTCGTTTTCCGCAAACCCTATTCCTCCGCACATCTTCGTTAAATAAGAACAAAAATATAGTAGACCTTTAGAAATGAGGAGGCAAGCACTCCGAATATTCCGACTGTATATACGTCCATACCTTCGTCCCCTCTCAGCACTTCTGTCAGGAAGCATCCCCTTCCTCCCCTCCCTCCCTCCCCCTCCTCCCTCCCTCTCACCAATTCTTCTGATAAGGATGTTTGGACTCACTCGAGACAGAGAGCACTATAGTATATGTGTGAGCTCGTGTGTGTGTGTGTGTGTGTGTGTGTGCGAGCGCGCGCACTTGAGAGAGAAAAGCAAAGAGAATTGAAGAGGTGTGGTAGAGAGTGAGGGGAGGGGAGAGGAGTGACGCTCATATGGCGTATGGAGGGCCGAGTCGAGCCGAGCCGAGCCGAGCCGAGCGCACCTTCATGGAGAGCGAGCAGCTTGTAATCACTTAAGTTTTCCCTGCAACGCGACTCTCCTTGCGATAACAAATGGTGCCCCCCGCAGCCCGAGCGCCGCCCGCCTGCGCTTTGTTTATTTTTATCGGGGTTGTGTGTGTGTGAGCGCGCAGGCACGTGCAGGTATAGCGAAAAGAGCAAAGGGTGACAGTTGCGCGTCACTGGAGTTATGCGAAAACTTTGCTTTTTATTTAAATATTTTATTAATTATTTTTGTTGTTAGTGGTTTATTTTTCTTTCTTGCTGTTTTCTATATCGAGAGGAACGGACTGACTATAAAAGGTGGAAGGTGGGCCAGGGAAGAGACAGAGAGTAGTTCGGGGTATGGGGGGGATCAACACCCGTCTCCCTGCCCTTGTATACGAGCCCCAATAAGCGTGCGATGCGCGTCACTTTGTTGAAAATGAAACATGACAAAAAGTATCTTTGGGCCCGTTTGACTGCCAACACTCACGCAGGGCAGCGAGCGCTTCGATCGCCCCCGCCGCTGTTGCCTGTGCTTGTGAGTGAGCACGTGCTGCTGCTTGTTGTTGTTGGGCTGGCGGCGCGGTTAAAGCCTTTGACAGGTGCTTCACATGCTGGCCATTCTGAACGGCGCGAGTGGCGGGGCGGGGCGGGGCGGGGCGGGGCGGGGCGTACAGATAAACGATCCTTGTCGTTATCCATCCCCTGTCGTGTTTTTACGGCCCAGGCGACGAGCTCCGCGTTCGGACCATTACGTGCCCACGGCTGTGAGCAGCTGGGCCGCCGGCCTGGGGCCACTGGGGGCCATTGGGAGCCACTAGGAGCCTCTAGGAGCCTCTAGGAGCCTCTAGGAGCCTCTAGGAGCCAGCCTGATGCCGATGCACCTCCCGGCGCCCCCTCCTCGACCTCGCCGCGTCTCGTCTCGTTTTCCTCTGCCTCCCTCCCTGCCCGAAATGAGCGACCAATTTGGAACCGATTGGCCCCATTTTGTTCCGGCACCGCACCGCGCGGTCCCGCCGGAGGAACACTGGAGGAAACAATCGGCCGCATAACGAGACCTGTGCGCGGCCGTGTGTATCGGAAAGCGGTGGGGGGGGCGGGGCGGGGCGGGGCGAGAGCCGAGGAGGCGCTAGGCGCTGTGTGTGCGGGGCGGGCTCCTGCTGCAGGCCGCCTGTGGGGTAGGCCGGCCCGCCAGGCAGCCGAGCCGCCGTGTTGCCTACCCGTGCCTCGGCGGGCGCTCGGGCTCGGGGCGGGCCCAGGCCCAGCAGGCGGGCAGAGCGGAGGCTGCGGCGGGCTCAGGCTGCTGCTGGCCTGACCCTATGGGCCGGGAGGGTAGGTCCTCACACACACACACACACACACACACACACACACACACACGCTCTCGCACACCGTGTTGCAGAGGCCCCTCCCCTGCGCCGCGCTGAGATTTCAAAACGCTGTGTTTTCATGTTTGCCAGGCAGCTACCCCCCCCCTCTCTCTCTCTCTCTCTCTCTCTCTCTCTCTCTCTCTCTCTCTCTCTCTCTCTCTCTCTCTCTCTCTCGTGCGCTGGAGGGCCCCATAGGCGTATACGCGAAGGAGGGTGAGGGCGTAGTGGTAGTGGCAAACAATTGAGCGCGCGGGGTTAAGTGCAGCTTAAAAAAATCAATCAGGTTGCGAGCAGAAAGAGTAATCTGGATGGGTTTGAAAATAAATATTAGAGTGCATACTAGAGCTCGGTTATAATTTTTTTTATAAGGTTGAATAAATAACAATAAATAGCTCATAGTTTTATAGCCAGAGATTCGACTTCGACCTTCTTTCATAATAGTTATCAGGCATCGCTATCTCTATCCGTTCTCAAGTTTATCGCATCGCGAGTGCAGGCAAACGGACCGGCAGACGACAGATAGTCCTTACGGATTACAATTGGGGCATCGTTATCATTGAACCAATAATCACTTGGATATACAAGCCTATCTTTGTCGAACAACTCTTGAATTGTGACTGAGAGGCAGGCTGATCAGATGGTGAGCATTAGCGAAAAATCCATATAAAATCTATAACCTACTATTATTACAAAGTAATTTTAACAACAAGAAAGACCTATAACGTAAGCTGCTATATTTTCTTAAGCACTGTGCTAAATTTTTGTGCCTCCTTTCTCTATACCCAGGGGTTTATAGAAGCGCCGTTCTATGCGGCTGTTGCTGGTTGGTTGGCGTGTGTCTGTGGGCGGGGGTAAGGGAGGGGGGTGGGGGTGGGGGTTATTGCCGAGTACAGTGAAAGGGAACGGCACCAGTGACGGTGAAAGGCCGGGTCGGCGGACATCCGAACGAGCCGCGGACCTGTACATTCCTATCTACGAAGCACTTTTATCTCCTCCTGCTAGTCCGCGCCACGCCACGCCCTTCGGTCGCTTGGCTTCGACCCTTCGGTTCCAGCCCCCCCCTCCCCCCCCTCCGAGCTGCCCCGGCGTGCCCCTCGACACGCCACGCCCCGCCACGCCCCGCCATGCTCTGAGTTTCACCGCCATCCGGAGTACCACAAAGTTTTCGTTTCGACGGGCGGGAACTAATTGCAGTAGTGTAATGCCGTGCCTTTGTGGCGCCGACGCCGCCCCTCCACACACGCGAAACGGTTTAAGGGATGCACAATCGTGTTTCCATCGGGCGCCCAGTGGCGGATCCAGAGGCTGTCTTTGGGAGGGGCAAAGTAGCAATTTTTCCTACTTACAGAGGCAAAGTATGGCCTTTTGCCTACCTTTCCGGATCGCGCCTATACCCGCTCCCGTCGCAGGGCGCCGTGGCGCAATGTGCAGCTCGCGATACAGCCAACTCAGGGAGGCGACGTGCGACCGGCAGTCGTGCGGGGATAAGAGGGTGTTGATAGTGTTGGGGAGCGCAGGGGGGTGGGAGGGACCGGTGGGGGAGCGACGGGGTGGTTTAGGTGGTTGTTGGTTCAAGTTCGCTTCTGGTCGAACATGGCTCGAGGGGCGAGGGGGGCGGGGCGGGGCGGGACGGAATGGGACGGGACGGGCGCCGCCGCTGGGCTGGGCGCTGCTCATGCACTCGGGGAGCTCCTGTAGAGCGGAGTAGGGCGGCGGCCGGCGCGTCTGCTGTCTGGAAAACTGTCTCGCCGGTCGCCGGAGCATGCGGGCGGGGCGGGACGGGATGATGGGGCACCACAGCTGGCTATAGCCACAAGTTCTTCCGATATCCGACGATTCTCAGGTATAATAACTCTATGCACTGAAACGTGGCCATTTACGTTTGATAACATAGCATTTCGGTCGATTTTAGTATTCAATTTAGAACGCTTATTTTTCGGCCGTGTCGAGAAGTGTGGCGGTAGACATTTTTCCGAGACATCGTAACGAAGGTTCCGCGGTAGTTGGCCGGCTGCCTCCTCGATGCTCTCTATCAAGCGCCTGCGTGGAGGCTCTCTAGCGCCTTGTGTCTCTAGTCTCTCTAGCGTCAGTGTCTCGAGGCCCTCCAGTACCAGTGTCTCGCCCGGCCCGGCGCGCTCTATTATTAACAAACAAAAGGGACCCTGCTAATCAAAAGCCGCTTCCTCCGCGAATCATTAATGTTACAGCAGGTTCGGCTCCGGGCCGGGGCCGCTCCGGGCTTCGCTCCCGGCTGCTGAGCTGAGGGGGGCAATCTAGACTGGCGGAGCGTCCAGGGAGCTCTCCACGCCAGATAGGGGTCAACTGCGTACTCCGACCCGACCCCCCCCCCCTTCCCCCTCCCCGCCCTATCTTCCTTCACCGCCTCTTCTCTCTACTTCTTTTATTTGCTTTAAGCATTCATGAGGAACCCCATACAACTATCCTGTGGGCCCCGCGCACTCCGCGGTCTCAGCGCGATCAACGAACTCCCTCGCCTTGTGGGCAATGCAGGGCGTGGCGTGGCGCGGCGTGGCGTGGCGTGGCGCAGGGCACGGCAGGCCCGCCGGACACCTGCTGCCGTGATTGAACCAATGCCCTGTCGAAGCGAGAGCGCAGGTGTCAAGTGTCGCGCGAGTCAAGTAGGCCTTTGGCGAGACAGAGAGAAGGAGAGGGATATCTCCCTTGAGAGAGAGAGAGAGAGAGAGAAACATAGAGGGGGGAGAGAGAGGGAGAGAAGAAGAACGAGAGGGCGAGAGAGAGAGAGAGAGAGAGAGAGAGAGAGAGAGAGAGAGAGAGAGAGAGAGAGAGAGAGAGAGAGAGAGAGAGAGAGGAAAGGAAGCGGCGGGGACTTGCCAGCGGAAGTTAGGGAAGTTAGTTTGGTTTGTCGCCTCGGGCAAAGGTTTGTCTTCCATCCTCTCTTCCCGTCCAGGCACCCCGCCCCGCCCCGCCCCGCCACGTGCTCCCTGCTGGGCGGGGTGGCCCGGCTCCGCCCGGCTGGTGACAGGCTCTCCTCGGAACAGTCCCTCCCGGCCCAGCTCCGCCCCGTCCCGCCAGGTCCGCACAGATTCAAGTTCTTAGAAAAAATTTGTCGCACTTTGAAACATGAGAAGGGTGTAACCGTGTTGCGCGCCTTTTACGTGGCTTGCGCATTGCCGTGGCAGACTGCTGCCTGGAGAACAGCACAGTCGTGGCAGGGTAGCGAGATAAACTTGCCACCGCCACCACAGCCACCACAGCCAACCACCAAGCACCAACCACCGCGCGCACACATCGCTCTCCGCAGCTCCGCACCAACTCGACACGCTGCTAACGCCCCGCCCCGCCCCGCCCCGCTGCAGCAAAGTGTTTGCTGAACATGTCAAACCTATTGTGCGTGTGTGTGTTCGCTGTCCCGAGTGGGGCCCGGGCCGGGCCGGGCCGGGCGGCACGCGGCACGCGATGTCGCTCCGAGTGGGGGGCTGGAGCGATGGCGGTGGGGGGTCACCCGTGCGACATTTCGCTGTTAATTTTATTATATTCCATCCGGCCGCATTTTTTCCCCTTGGAACTCTCGCACTCGCTAACGCGAAAAGTGGGAGAGGGAAAATCCATGCGGGGAAACAAAATCCGGCTGTATAGAAAACGTGTCGGTTGCGTTGGGGCGAGCGACTGGCCGGTCCTGCGGACCCAATCTCCACGAGCCGCTGGCGCTACAGGCCACCCCTGCCCGCCCCGCCCCGCCCCGCCCCGCCCCGCCCTGCCCCACCCCGCCCTGCCCCACCCCGCCCCGCCATGGTCCGTGCCGCCGGCCCATCAGCTTTGTGGCTAATCTGTTTTCAAGACGCCACACAAAAAGGCCTGAGGAGTTGGGGCGGAACGGCGTGGCCGACGAGGCGACGCGAGCGGGTGGTTCATGTGACGTCATGATGACATTCCCCCCCCCTCACCACCCCTCGGGTACCCCCCTCCCCCTCCCCCCACACCTCACGCCACGACCTTGCCACCCGCCCCCTCCGCCCGCCCTGACGACGACGCCTTGAGTGTGAATTGGGAGTGGCCACTCCACAGCAGTGGTCAGTCGAAAGGACAGGGACGGGCGGGGCCGCCGGGGGATGGGGCTGCTGGGGGCGGTGGCGGCGGGGCGGCGGCGAAGGCGGAGGGGGCCTTCAGTGGGCCTGTCCCAAGGGCCCGGCCCCTGTCCCCGGCCGGTGCGTGTCCATGAGACAAAACGTCTCCCCACAGGAGTAGGAGTCGTGTCGTGTCGTGCCGTGGCGTGGCGGGGCTGGCCGTGAGGGGCCGTGAGGAACCATCGCTAAGGTCGTCGCCCAGCCCGGCGCGGCCACACCACTCACTCCACACTGCAAAACCAAAAACCGTGCAAAACCATCCTCCCCCTGTCAAACAGCCCCTGACGCGAGAGATCCTAATTTAAGCGCGAACCGGTTTTTTGAATAAGTAGTGATCTTGCTAGACATACAACCTATGCGCTCGCTTTTCGCTGCCGAAATATAAATTATTTCCGCAAGCGACCGGCGTGGAGGGGCGGCCCGCTGCTCAGTCGGGGCAAAGTTTCGCTCACAGGCCGTGGGCACAGCGCAGCGCGCGCAGCTGCAGGAGTACCTACTTGTGTATAACTTCTCACTTACCCCCGGACCTGGCGGCAGGGAGTGGCGGGGCGGGGCGGGGTACGACGACCCGATAAAGGCTAGGTGCCAACAGGATATACACGCGCGAAAGTTGCCGTGCTGCAACAGCCAAGCACGTGCTAAAGTATCTGCACGCAGCATTTCGTATTGAGCGAGGGGTCACCTCTCCTGTAATCCCCTACACACGCTAGCCTGTAATCCACATGTAATATTACATTACATATTAATTTACATATGTAAATTTCTTCTTTTCGATAAATGAAAACCGTCATTTGCCCTGTTTAAATTGCCATGCTCGCATGAGAGGGTTTCCCGGACGTAGGTCACAAGCGCTACAGATCACAACCGCTACAGGTCACAAGCGCTACAGCTCGCTAACGCTACGGGTCGCAAGCGCTACGAGTCACAAGCGCTACAGCTCGGTAGCGCTACGGGTCACAAGCGCTACAGCGAAAATCCGCGCGTTAGGCGGAGCCGAGCCGAGCCGAGCTAAACCTGAAAAATTACGCACGTGGCGTGAAAACATGGAAAATTTTTGCGACAGTAAACCTCCGAGGGAGGTTGCGGTTCCCCGCCAGGCACAGGGCTTTTACCCCCGTGGCAGCCAACTACTTCCGGTGTTCTTATGGGAACCGGTGCTTTTCTGGCCGCGATCCTGTCGCGCAATTCGACAGATTTGATCCCCGTACTGTCAGATTTAGTCGTACGGTGGTTAACCGAACTGCCCTGTCCCCAGAGCATGGAATAGCTATTTTTGGAGCCAGATTCTAGGACTTATGACCCCACGACCGACCACCAGTCGTGGGCATGGGACGGAACTTCCTGGCAACCCGCTGTCGCTACCAGTGAAGAACCTACCTGGGTTTGAACCAGGCCCCATGTGCCGAGTCTCACAGACACCCCACGGCTTTCGCGGCACCACTAGACCACTAGACCGTCGGCTATTCCACGAGGGAGCTCGGTTGAAATGGGGGGGCTTGAATTCCACTCTCCAAATTGTTGTCCTCAGAAAAATTAAATGTTTTGGTAAGATTCGAACCTCCGTCCTGCGACTCTCCGCGCGGACACTATGCCGGCACGGCTACGACGCCACGGTACCAGATGCCGGACCACTAGGAGTCATGCTGCGCGAGAAGCCACAGTCACCGAAGAAACGAACCCGGTGTCATGAGTGCGCCTGCTCTCCGGTCAGTGCTCGGCCTTTTTTGGCCGCGTAGCGTCATTGGTATCGTCGCTGCCTCATAGCACTGTAAATGGCGGGAAGTGGTTCAAAACCGCGTAGGTTTTTCTTTTATTATTTTTTGTTCGGACCAAGTGCTCTTTTCAGCTATACCGTCCTTGTGACTTGGGCAACTGCAGTGCACAAGGCGGTATACTGAAAGAGCAAAAAAAAACTTGGTCCGAACAACAGAAAAAAGTACGCGACGCCGAGCACTGACCGGAGAGCAGGCGCACTCATGACACCGGGTTCGTTTCTTCGGTGACTGTGGCTTCTCGCGCAGCATGACTCCTAGTGGTCCGGCATCTGGTACCGTGGCGTCGTAGCCGTGCCGGCATAGTGTCCGCGCGGAGAGTCGCAGGACGGAGGTTCGAATCTTACCAAAACATTTAATTTTTCTGAGGACAACAATTTGGAGAGTGGAATTCAAGCCCCCATTTCAACCGAGCTCCCTCGTGGAATAGCCGACGGTCTAGTGGTCTAGTGGTGCCGCGAAAGCCGTGGGGTGTCTGTGAGACTCGGCACATGGGGCCTGGTTCAAACCCAGGTAGGTTCTTCACTGGTAGCGACAGCGGGTTGCCAGGAAGTTCGTCCCATGCCCACGACTGGTGGTCGGTCGTGGGGTCATAAGTCCTAGAATCTGGCTCCAAAAATAGCTATTCCATGCTCTGGGGACAGGGCAGTTCGGTTAACCACCGTACGACTAAATCTGACAGTACGAGGATCAAATCTGTCGAATTGCGCGACAGGATCGCGGCCAGAAAAGCACCGGTTCCCATAAGAACACCGAAGTAGTTGGCTGCCACGGGGGGTAAAAGCCCTGTGCCTGGCAGGAACCGCAACCTCCCTCGGGAGGTTTACAAACAAAATGTCTCGCAAAATTTTCCATTTGTTTGTATTCACGCCACGTGCGTAATTTTTCAAGGTTTGGCTCGAAATGCTTTGTATTACAAACAAAATGCTTTGTAATACAGGCTCCGCCTAACGCGCGGATTCTCGCTGTAGCGCTTGTTTTCACGCCACCCGTAAGCGCTACCGAGCTCCGCCTAACGCGCGGATTCTCGCTGTAGCGCTTGCGACCCGTAGCGTTAGCGAGCTGTAGCGCTTGAGACCTGTAGCGGTTGCGATCTGTAGCGCTTGCGAGCCACCCCTGGTTTCCCTAATTTACAGCGAGCAGGCCGAGGTAGACAGAGGTGGGTGGGGCGGGGTGTGGTGAGGCAGGGCAGCGTTGTGATGACGATGTGACTCCCTGGACCCCCATGGGAGAGCCCGCACTGCTCCGCACCGCCCCACCCCACCCCGCCTCACCCCGCCCCGCCCCACCCCGCCCCACCCCACCCCGCCCCTGCTCAGCGCACAACAACAACAGCAACAACTAAGTTGAGAAGGACCGGCCAGATCCATCTGCGGCAAACGAGACGTCTCCGCGAAATGTGTTTCAGATGGGATGAGCTCGCCAGCCAGCAACTTTGCGTGGATGCGGGAGGAGAGATGGGCGAGGCAGAGAGGACAGGGCGGGGCGGGGCGTGGTGGGGTGTGGCGGGGTGCGGCGGGGTGCGGCGGGGTGCGGCGGGGCGGGCCACTGGTAGCACAAGCAACAGCGGCGACACGGCCAAGATCAGTTCGCTGTATTTGAATTTATCGCGGCAATTTTCATTCCTTTATCCTCGTCTTCCCGCCGCTGGGTTGTGAAACCCCAAGGGGAAGGAGGGGAGAGGGGGGGGGGACCGCCACGGTGAAGTGGAGTAAACGGGGAAAAGGGAAGGTACGGTAGAAATGGCAGAGAGCAGTGAGGGGGCGGGGCGGGGCGGGGTGGGGTGGGGCGGGGCGGGGCAGGGTCGCCCACCTCCCAGCTGTCTGACTTTCACAGAGCAGCAGCGCACCCGGGCCGGACTCTAGCCTGCGCTGCGCTAGCCACGGGCTAAGCGAGAGAGGAGGGTGCGGGTGCGGGGCGTGCGGGCGCGCGAGCATGACTACCCCCTCCCCCTCCCCCTGTGGCTAGTTCCCCCGGCTGCTCGGCTCCAGCCTGGACAGCTATTGTCCAGTCCCAGTCGCAGCCTCCAGCCCCCGGCCCCCGGCCTTGTGCCACTGTGCACGCTGCCCGTGGTATTGCCGTTTGGCTGGAAAAAAAATCCCTTTCGGCCACTCAGGCGAAGTGAATGGGCCCAAAGAGAATCACTCGACGTTTTTCTATCGGTGAAGAAAAGATGATCGCCAGCAGAAGCGTCGCGTCGGCCGGGACGGGGACGGGCGGGTGTCTATGTCTGCGTCTGGAGCGAGCTGTGAGCACGGCTGGGATTCAGCCGACGTTCACTCTTTCGCTCAAGTCCCCTTCCCTTGTTGGCTTTTCTTACCGTCTGCCCGTTTCTCGGTTTTCCCGACGGCGCGTCTTCCTGTGGATCCGGACGTCGCGATTGAAGACGGCGGCAGCGGGACGTAAACAAAAATATAAACACTAAAAAACAGTAAATATAAAGGGGGACAAAATTCTGCGATTGCGGCGCGGAGCATACGGCATGACTCTGCGGCGCTGTCAAAGGAATAAACCAGTGGAGCTGTCTGGCGGCTTTATCGGGCTCATCGTCAAACATTGACTCTGTGGATGAAGGAGGCCAGGGCCAGGCCCGCGACAGGGCAGGGCGCAGCAGGGCGCAGCAGGGCGCAGCAGGGCGCAGCAGGGCGGGCCTGACCGCTTGAGCGCGCCAGCGGCGCTTGCGCTGCGCTGCGCCCCACGGCAGGCCAGGCCCGGGCCGCGCGTGCCGTGCTCCTCCGATACGGACCGAACACTGGAAAAACTAGTGTGACATGCGTCACACTTACAAGTGTGACCCCTGAGTAGGTCGCATCATGTGGTGTGACCGAAACTGGTCACACCAATCGATGTAACGCGCACGCCACGTTAGTTCTTTCAGTGAACGCAGTGGGATCAGCGGTGGAAGAAAGACGTAGTGTGATCCGACCCGGCCCGCTTTATACCAATGCGCGGGCGGGCTATCTTTAGCACCCCTTAAAACACCTTGCTTTGTAAAGGAAAGGCACTAGTGCAAGGGTGCTGGATAGCTCGTTTGCTTTTTCAGGGTGGGTAGCGCTTCGCAACAGGGTGCGGCGCGCGACGGGAAGTTGCTGAGCTGCTGCGGGGGCGAAAGGTAAAGGGGCGGTATGGAGTACAAGGGGGCGGGGCGGGGCGGGGCGGGGCGGGGCGGGGCGGGGTGGGGGGGAAGAAAAACGGTGCTCGCCTTGTTGTCTCTAATCTGAAAAGCCTATTCACGAGTGCGGCCGAGCCGAGCCCCGCGCCGCCCTGCGCTGTCCTGCCGCGCCCTGCGTGCCCCGCGCTAAGAACAAGACCAAGTTTCGTCCGCCCGAATACGTTTGGAGTGGCTACCGCCGTTTCCCTCAACTGCTGACGCTTCTCCACCACCGCCGCCATCTTCCTTTTTTCATCCTCCCCCTCTTCTCCTCCCTCTCCTCATCCTCCTTCTCCATTTCATTCTCACCGTGGGCTGGTCGTGGGGCCAGGAAAGGGGGGAGGTCGACTCAAGTCGGTGCCGCATATCCGATAAAAAAATAATAATTTTCTCGACAAAACGCTAGAGACCCGCCCCCGCCGCCGCCTCCCCGTGCCCCGCCCCGCGGCCCCCGCTGGTGCTGGTACCGCTTATCGCCGCCGCACATAGCTCTTCTGCACCCCTCGCCCACGCTACCCCGACTCACACGTCTGCATGCGATTTTCCAGGCCAGCAGGCTTTGGTCCCCTTATTTTTGTAAAGCCAGGCCCCAAGGCATCTGGCCCCCAGCTGCCGCAGCTGTTCAGCCCACCCCTGTCCTGCAGCTGCAGCAGGACTAGATGCTGCGGCACTACAGGTTGCTCCCAGCTGCGCTCAGCAGCGGCTGGCCGCGCGGCCACCAGCTGCTTCCTAGTTCCCAGAAGCCGCCCGTGCGTGGGGCCGTGCTGAGCTACCTTTTTCCTTGGGGAAAACAAGGGGCTTAGATGTCGCTCTATCTTTCTCCTTTTTGTTTCCTTTTTCTCGGGCGGCGGTGTCGAGTGACGCTGGCGGCGGGTTTCGGGGCACGGAGGGGTGGGGCTGTAGGGCGGTAGGCTCTGAGGGCCGCCGGACGGCTAGGCTTGGCTAGGCTATGCCCAGGGCGGGGGAGGGGCAGCGCTGCGCTGCGCGGCAAGTCGTAAGCGTCCTCCGCCGAGTCCTTCTTGTGCACCAATATGAATAACCCCCCTGGCCGGCCCGGCCCGGCGGCGCGACCCAACGCCTTGCAGTCCCCGCTGAGCAGACAGATTTACGGCTTCATTATGTCCACGGCGCGGCGCGCCCCGCCCCGCCCCGCAGAAACAAACACAAGGCAGACTCCTCGCGGTCGCGTTAGCCTTTTGGGCCGAGAGCACGGCCAGCCGGGGCGGGCTAGGCAAGGTGGTAGTCCTAGTTGGCAAGGACGCGACGCGACCGCCCTTGTTTTGTTTTACATGCGCGCTTTTCAAAGCTACAAACAGTTAACGTAGAGTTGATAATGACTAACGGGTGTAGGTACAGGGCGTTCTGCCGTGGTGTGGGTCTGCCTAGCCTACCGGCTCCATCGCAAGGCGCCATGGCCACCTGTAGGGAATGGAAGGCACGCACCCTGGAGCTAGATCGTAAGGTATTCTAAAACGAAAGAAAGACTGCTTATTGCGGTTTTCATAAATATAATTTCATGGAAACTCCAAACCGCGGCAGGTGTTTGGTGTTCGTGAACAACAGGGGCAACAAGTTGTCTCGCTCGCGCTCCGCCCGCCGTGGCGCGGTGTGGCGGGGCAGAGGTGCCGCGGGATCGTAAATTTGGCAACTTGTCCGCAAACTGCCGTCCACGGGGTGCGCGGCGCGGCGCGGCGCGGCGTGGCGTTTTGTTCCGTTGTGAATGGAGCAGGGTGCGGGGGCGTGGCGGAGCGGGGCGGGGCGGGGCGGAGCGGGGCGGAGCGGGGCGGGGCGGGGCGGGGCGGCGTCAGACACGGACACCGCTGCTTGGCGGCACGGTGCGGCGGGCTAGAGCAGCACGGGCGCAAATAAAGCAAACTCACCGAGGGTAAAAAGGATGCTCGTGTCCTGTGTCACTGTGGCCATGTTGGCGCGCGGACTTGACGCCGAGGGCACCTCGCGAGTCGCGCAATCTTCGGCAAGCTTCGCAAAACACGGCACGGGGCGTGGCACAGATGCTGCACTTGTTGCCTATGTATGCAGGCGAATTTGCCTTGGAGAAGACAAAAAATACACCGGAATGGCAAACTGGTATACAGTGTAAGACGGGGTTGAGGCCTCCTCGCTTGACGCCGAGCGTGATAATGAGCAACAGGGTTGCACTTTAAAAGAAAAATAAAAAGCTCTTACTCAGCCACAAGTACTCCCTGCAAGTACTTTTGTAATATTGCAAGTAATTTTGATAATATTGAATTTTATTCCAGAATGCATTGATAAATACGCTGTAAGCAGCAGTGTGTATGTATACAGTTCCGATGCGTTTTATGCGAGATTGTCGCTCTGGGACAGGGGGGAGGGGTCGTGTTCCAGTAGCGAGCGGGACCTGCTACGTGCGTACAACACAACCTGCGCGCTCATCCCGAGGCAGGGCCCTGCTGCCGCTCCTGACGAGGCGAGACGAGACGAGACGAGACAAGGCGAGACGAATGCACCGACATACAAACCCTTTTAAGGTCTACGAGCGTCTGCCGCCCCGCCCCGCCCCGCCCCGCCCCGCCCCGCCCCGCCCCGCCCCGCCCCGCCCCGCCCCGGACCTGCGCCCCACGGCACCCGGCACACGCCCTCCCCTCCCTGGCGTCGTGGTGTTTGAGGGGAGGGGAGAGGAGTGGAGAGGATCTCTTGGAACGCGCCGGCGCCTGCTCATGTTCATGCCTGGTACCCTCTGCCCGTGTTGAGACCTGACCGAACCCCCCGGTCCAGGGGTCATGTCTAGCTCCGGGGCACGCCCCACCCCGCCCCACCCCAGCCAGCCGCCCTTCCGTCCATACCGCCGCGCGCCGCGCCAATTAGAATAATAATTTCCATAATTAGGGAAGTGTAGTTGCGCTGCGCGCTGCGTAGCGTAGTCTTCCTGATTTCTGTGAAACAGGAGAACTAAAGAGCAGCGCCCACTCATTGGCGTCGACGACCTATTCTCAGTAAAAGAAGAACCTCGCGCCTGCCGCCTCGAGGTTTGACTTGATATCGACTCGTCCGCTGTGAACACCTCACAGTTATGCCCCTGCGCCCGCTGCACTTGCGCTCTGAAGCGAGTGCCTGTCTGTGACTGAATCGCGTCAGAATCTGTTCTTGCCCCTCCTGTGGCGGTCACGCCGGGCCGCGCCGCGCCGCGCCCCCGCAGGCCTGCAGCAGGCACGTCTGTCAGGGTGGCGCGGTGGTGGACCATGGCCCGCGGGCAGGGCCACGGGGGCGGCAGCGGGGCGGCAGCGGGGCGTGCTGTGGATATTATCTCGACTCGACGGGGCATCACCCGTGTGAGGGCAAACTTTGGGGCGTGGCGGCTTGTCGGCACCCGGGCGGGGGGTCGGTCGCGGCGCCCGCCGAAACCGATAAATTCTCATTTCGCATAAACGTTATTGGTGACGAATAATTCTCTATTTAAAAGTTTGGCTCGGCTCGCGGCTCGGGTCCTGGGCGGGGCGGGGCGGGGCGGGGCGGGGCGGGCCGCACAGCATGCTTCAGACCAGACGTGTTTATGCGGGGTATAGCGGTCCGCTCTGGTTGGGTCTGAGCGGGGCGGGGCGGGGCGGGGCAGGACCAGGATGGGAAGGGGGCAGACATGCCGGCGGCCCAGCAGGCCTACACTCTAAATGGCAAGGGCCAACTTTGTACCTAGCGAAGATGTGTTTTTTATTTTAAGCACATCTATAGACAGCGGTTTAAAAATTTTATGTGGAGCGTGGAGCGCCACGTGGAGGTCTTCAAAAGTAAAAGCCTCGACTCTTTGTCGTCCTCGTCACCAGCTCCGTATCGCCTCGGCTCTTATCTGGATTTTGCTCTGCTTGAAGAAGTAATTGCAATACATTTCACGCTGTTTCTCAATTTTTTTAAAAAAAGACGCCCCCCCCCACCCTATTCCCCTTCCTTCCAGTGTCGCAGCAGCCTACGTTCCGTCCCCGAGTCGCCTTGCTGTGTACGACTGTCTCATAAATATCAGGAATAATAAGCTGGTTTATAACGTCCTCAAGGCGGGAGCGAAGGGTGTATGATGGAGGAAGGGGAGGGGAGGGGAGGGGTAGTAATTAAAATTATTAATTGGTTTCGCTTTGGCCGGTCTCTGATTTGCAAAGGGCGGGGAGGGGCCGTTTCGAGGCGGTGGCCCGACCCATGGCACGGCCCGGCGCGGCCCGGGCGCCGCGTCACGGCCACCTGTGAAAATCAGTTTAGGTGGGGTGTGGTGGGGCGAGGCGGGGCGGGGTGTGGCGGGGTGTGGCGGGGTGTGGCGGGGCAGGCGAGGCGGCTCGTCGGCGTGGACAGTCTGCTCTCACCTCTCTGAGGGGAGGGAAGGAGGAGGCGGCCATGGTGGTAAGCGAAGGGGAGACTCACGTGACTTCTCACCAAGTCATCACGCGACTTCGCGACCTTGATCGCTCTGCAGGCAGGAGATATCTCGTATTTAGAGTTATACTAACAACAACAAAAATACAATACCGAACGAAGAAATTGCACGTTTGCAAACAGAAAGGCTGTTGGTGTGGTTGTGATTGCGTGCCCAGCTGTATTCGCGGCCGATAGCGGACAGCGCGTCACGCTAGAGTTCCTGCTGCTGCTGGCGGCCGGCGTGCTCACGCGAGCTCAAATGTCGAAGTGACGTAACACACCCCTCGCCAACGTTACAACTCGTGTCGAGTATCGGTAACGCGGTATCTCTGATCAGACATAAGTGTGAAACACTTACGTTGGACGCGTAATATCAGTTCAACACTTGATGCCCCTTACGAAATACACGCGCTAAGATTGCTAGTTCCAACACCTGTAAATGTGTGTAAGTTAAACACTTTAGATGGTGAGGGTGAGCATTGTGAGGGTGACGTTGATGGCGAGCAGTGCCGGTGCGTGTTGGCGGATGCGCTGAGTGACGTGTCCTGCGCGCCGGCCCGGCCCGCACCGGCGGGGGAGCTTTTGTTGGGAGCCGCGTGGGATGCACGCCCGTCGGGGCGGGGCGGGGTGGGGCGTGGCGGGGCGGGGCGGGGCGGGGCGGGGCGGGGCGGGGGTCCGTGACCACGAAAGGCTGGTTGACCCGATGTTAGTTAGCGGAAGGCTAAGGCCGGGTGTGGTGGGGTGGGGTGGGGTGGCAGAGCGCCCCGGGGCGAGGGTCGGCGCGGCGCCCCTCTACTTGCTCAACCCCAGAACAGGCCTTCAGCACCCTGCTGTGTCGCCCCGCTCCACCCCGCCCCGCCCCGCTCCACCCCGCCCCGCCCCGCACCATCATGGCTCTCTTTCTCTAACGGCAAATTCCTGCACCTCTTTATCCACGTAAAGCGCGAATTCGTTTGCGAGTGCTTGAAGGTAGTAAGTTACACGCGTTTCTTTGCTGTCCCTACGACATCATCCGCCGCGGTGAGGGTAGGGGGTTGTGGGGTGGGGGGTGCCGGCCTTCCTGCTCGCAGCACAGCAGCACCTCCGGCCTGGCCTCGTTCGTGACTGATACATTTTTAACAAGCAAACCCACAGCAGATGGCTGCGGGGCGGGGTGGGACGGGGCGGGTGGCGGTATGTGGTCGTGGGTAGGCTGCGCTGTGGCTGGTACACGGGGGGAGGGTCGGCGGGTACTCGGTGCGTGGTGCCACCTGGGAGACGCCGCGCTTTGCCGTGGACGTGGTCTCCCCCTCCCCCCCCCCCCATCTCCTCCACTGCCTTGCTCCTGGCAGGGATAGGTTGTCTGCGGTGAGCTGCACAGGCAGTCTGCGAGGTCCTGTGCGGTGCGCGGTGCGCCAGACAAGCTGTTATATCGCCGGACAGACAGCGAGTAGCGGTTCAGCCCAGCTCCGTCCAGTTTCGCGTACATTCAATGATTCATGTGCCAATCCTCTGTTCGCGATACGAATTGCGTTTCTGCCTCTCAATTTTTCCCTCCTTTGCGTTCGTATTTTTTTCTATTTTTCGTCGAGTCTCACGTTTACATTTTTCATCACGCGCTGGTCCATGCAGCGGTTTTCACTTTCCCGGGGCGGCCGTTGTGCTGCCGCTTTGACGGCCTGTGCGCGCAGGTCGCATGTCAGCGGGGCGTGGCGGGCGGGGCGGGGCGGGGCGGGGCGGGGCGGGGCGGGGCGGGGCGGGGGGGGGGGGGGGGGGGTGGGGCGGGGCGGAGCGGAGCAGCACCGCGCAGGACCGTATGGCGTAGGGGTATAAACTTGTAATACAGCTCCAGAGCTGGAGTGGGCCCGCCCCACACCGCCCCACCACGACCACGCCCTGCCTCACCCATAGCGCATACATTGTAATTCTAAAGGCACAAATCATGATTGCTGTTTGAAAAGGTTTCGCTCTCCACACATCTAAAATAAAAACATTTTTTTTTTTGTTTTTTTTTTTAAATTTAAATTGACAATTTTTCTGCTACTTATAATAATTTAAAGAATGTCGCCGTAGGCTTATTAAATTTAAAATATATGTCTCCATTCAACAAAGTTAATTCTAATTTTCTTCCCAAATCGTTTATTGTCTTTGGTGAACTTTTTTAAAACGTTTGTGGACACCCTTCCGGAGTTTCTGACGACACACGCTACGAGACAGCAGCGGCGACCGGCGAATCACAGCCGTTCAGGGCGCTGATGACAACCAATCAAGAAGGCGGGGGCGCTCCCTGCGCCGGGTAACACGGAAATAACATTTAGCTAATGGGTGCGGGGAGGAGAGTAGTGGTGTGTGGGGGGAGGGGAGGGGGTGGCCGAGCACCACTCCATTGCCGCCGGCTCGCCGCGCCCCACCCCCCGCCCCGCGCCGCCCCGCGCCGCCCCGCGCCGCCCCGCCACCCCAATCACCGAACAGTGCTAATGACCACGTGACCATAGGCGTCGCTGCCACACTAACGGCATAGGGGCTCCACAGGCCGTGCGAGATACAGCCAACAACAGCATCATTGTTATTGAAATAATAATCCGATTAAAACAGCGGCCGGGCCGGGCCGGACAGAGTGGAGCCGATCGCCAAGTAAAACTGATATCCGACCGAGGCGGGAGGGGCGGGGCGGGGCGGGGGTCCACAGGAGGGGACTTTTTCCCCTCCCGTCCTCCCATTCATTCTTTCCATGCCTCTCTCTCTCTCTCTCTCTCTCTCTCTCTCTCTCTCTCTCTCTCTCTCTCTCGTGACCTCCCCGCCCCGCCCCGCCCCTGTCACCTCCCCAGGGAGGGGCCCGGCTGCCCGTACAAATGCAGTTAGCCCCTCCTCTGGCTGCAGGGCCGCCCCGCCCCGCCACTGGGCTAACTGACCCTCCCCTGGGTGTTTCCCACCGGTCAGTTAGGTTGACCGAATGGTTAACTTGGCATCGCCAGAAGTTAAGCCGGTCCCCACAGCCAGACTCACTGCCCTGCGCACTACGTGGCGGTGCACCGCAAAGCGCTTTCATAGAGTATGTTCCGTATGGCGAACAATTTTCTTTATTGCTCGCATAGAATTTTCAAGTATTCCATCACGACCTGATGATTCTTTGGTAAGCTTCGAGGGCCTGGAAGCCCGACCCTCCGCCTTGCTGAGTGTGCCGCCGCGGACCGCGAAAAATTAACTTGTAGGACGAAAGAAACCCGCTTCCCGGCCGCAAGGGGCGCTAGTTTTTTTTTATCTTTTTCCTCCTTGCCGAATACGAGCTAACCCTCATCCCCAGCGGCCGGGCTGGCTCCGGCAGGCCCTGTCGAGGGACGGACATCTCTCTTCTTGAGGCCGGAAGATCCATTGCGCCCCGCCACGCCCCACTACGCCCCGCCACGCCTCCCTCCTTTTTGTGTCCTGCCTCTCAATCCAGGGAGCGCAGGTTCTTAATCCTGGAATCCTGGGCGGGGCGGGGAGGGGTGGGGTAGGGAAGGGTGGGCGGAGCTGGCCGTGCGGTGGGGCCGTAGGGTCCTGCGGCACCGGGCCGGACCTCACGGTCCTCTTAGACGCCCCCTCCTTCTCCCACTGCCTTGCCCCGCACTGCCCCGCACTGCCCCGCACTGCCCCGCACTGCCCCGCACTGCCCCGCACAAGACGCGTGTCGCCGCTGGCGCCGCTCGGTGTTTCCGGAAAAGTAGGCGGAACGTAGTCTGAGCGCACTCTGGAGTGGAGGAGCAGGCTGCATTTACTCTTGCGTATTTCCACTGGAAAATCGAATGTGACATGCGTAAGGTATTAGTCCTGAGTCATTAGTTTTTCAAAGATGCGACACCCGAGTCAACGTGTTGTCTGGTGACCAGTTGCAGCTAGAGCCTGTTCCCTCGCTCTACTATGTTCCGGCTACTTTTCGTCTTCTCTATTACTACCTCTTGCCTACTTTTCTGGCAGCACTGCCTACCTGCTGCGCGCTGCGCTCCTCACTTTCCCTGGTCCGCCGGGCGCGCGGCTTTGTTATTGGCTGCGCTGGACTTGTTTTCCTTCTATCTGCGGCCGGCTGCGGTAAGGCGATGATATTATTGCGTCTTGCTGGCGGCGGGGCAGGGCACGGGGTAGCGTCGGCGCCCGTCTGTCAACACGCCGCCAGGTTATTGAAGGCGCGGGGTGGGGCTGCGGGGTGGGGTGGGGTGGGGCTGCGGGGGTCGGGGCGGGTCTGCGGGGCGGGGCGGGGCGGGGCGGGGGGAATGAATGCGAAACAGTGCGAATAACAAGCCGAGGCGATACCACGCGCGCCGCGCACTGCTTCGCTGCTCATTTCGAAGCAAGGCGCCGTCGCCGCGCGCGCGCCTCGCATGTAGCACTTTTCTCGGCCCAGTGGAGAGCGATATGGCGCTGCGGAGCCCGCCCGGCGAGCCGTCGTGCTGGTCTAGAGGTGTGTGTGTGTGTGTTACAGAGAGAGATGTAGAAAGACAGAGGCGTATAGAGGGAGGGAGAGAGAGAGTCGTAAGAGTGACAGGTGGGGGTCGGGCGCGGCCGAGCAGGCTTTTCATGACTTCTGCGGAAACTTCATAAGCAGCGCGAACAGCACCACCTGTCGCACGCGGCGCCTGTGTGGGGGCGTACGCAGTGCGCCTGTGTGTCTGTGTGTGCGCGCGCTTGTAAGTTTTTGATTCGACTTGAGAAACTGTGCGGAAATACTGGTTTCGTGGTGAAATCTGATTGAGGGTGAAGGTGCGGCTTCTGCCTTATTACGCAATGCGTGTGTGTGTAGCCCGCCCGCCTCTGCGCCCGCTCCGTTTCAGTATCAGGATCAGGGCCGGCAGGGACTGTTATGCGCAGCGCAGGGCCGCCGGCCCGGCAGGGTCCTCGCGCAGGCCCCGCAATCGTGCGCACAGCCGCCCACCGCGCCCCGCCCCGCCCCGCCCCGCCCCGCCCCGCCCCGCCCCGCCTGGGTGCAGGGACCGTTCCCCTTCAGGACTCGCGGCCGCGCCCTGAGGTGTCACCGGCAGGCGAGGACGTGGCTGCTGCGCTGCGCTGCGCAGTAGCTCAGGTCACAAGAACGAAACATCGTTTAAAACTTTCCATGTTTCCGTCTCGGCTCGGCCGCTCAAGTCGTATTGTTGTTCCAATTTTTGTGTCTGCCCAATTTTCTGCCACATGATGTGCGCCCCCGCCCCGCGTCACTAGCGGGATAAGGGTGGAGTGGAGTACAGGCGCAGGCGGGGACAGCAGGGCAGTGTGTGTAGTGGCGGGCGGGCCGGGTCGGGCAGGGGAGTACCTACTGCCCTACCCAGCGCGCTGCCCGGCGCTGCCGAGCCGGAGGGGCAGTGTCCGTTCACGATCCGCCAATATTTACGTGGCTCATGAGTTTCTCATGGCCGCCACCCCGCCTCTGACGGGGATAGGATGGCCGTAACCGCTTCCCCGCCACCCTATAGCGCCCCGCCCCACCCCGCCCCGTCGCTACGCGGTCACGTGACCTTTGCCCGCCCCTTCTGTCGCAGATGGCCCTTTCTCGCCCCACCCAGCGTGCGGATCACGCATGTTTCGCCGCGTCCCTTCGCTCCCTCTCTCTCGCTCTCTCTCTCTCTCTCTTTCTTGCTTTCTCTCATGCTCTCTCTGTCTCCCTCCTGGGAAAGAGTCTGCTTCTCCGTCCCTCCCCTTCTTCAAGGAGCCCCGCTCCGCGCCTCGCTCGAAGGCGGCGCCTGCCAATGTGAGGGTAGGCACACCCGCCCGACAGCTGTGCGCAGCGGTCTTGCCTACGCGGCGGGCGCTCTGCTCTGCTCGTCGCGCGCCGCTGCTGCTGTGGCACAAGATTTAAATTTCCTCCTCCTTTCCTGGCTCTGCCGCACTCGTCTTCTTGCATGACGTGATGATTCTCCGAGACGATTATAACCGCAGCGAACCGTTCGCGCGCTGCTCTGAGATGGGACGCGGCGCGCAGCGCAGCGGCAGCAGACTCGTAGGAAATTACGAGGAGCTTGGCCTGGTAAGGCGCGGAGGTTCGCGCGTGGCGAGGGGGGGGGGGAGGCGTGGCGCTGCGGGTCAGAGCGATCAGCACCTGGTGCCATCAATCATATCCTCAGCAGCCGAGCCGTGCGGCCGTGGTCCCCGGTGACCCCGCGCCCGCCTGCCTGCCTGCCTGCGCGGCCCCAGCGCGCTGCACGGCGCGGCGCGGCACGGCACGGCGAGGAAAAGAAATGAAAGCGCACGTCACTCGTAAACAAGAGTTTGATGACCGTAGAAACGTCGCCGCCGACGAGGACGCATATCCCCCGACCGAGCGGAGCGGAGGCGGCATGTGCGCCGTATCCTCTTGTTTCTTCTTCTTCTTCTTCTTCTTCTTCTTCTTCTTCTTCTTCTTCTTCTTCTTCTTCTTCTTCTTCTTCTTCTTCTTCTTCTTCTTCTCGTCCTCCTCCTCCTCTTCCTCCTCCTCCTCCTCCTCCTACTCCTTTTCCTCCCTCTACTCCTCCTCCTCGTCCTTGATCCTCCTCCTCACTCCCGGCGCGTATCTCGCGCTGCGCTCGCCATTCGGCGACCTTGATGGCCCCGTTATTGGCTCCGGTCTTTAATCTCTGTTTGTTGTCCTCGCCATGAGGCTGAGTGCCGATGGCGGTCAAGCAGGCCCAACCCGACCACAGCCCCACACCCGCCGCGCCCGCGCCGTCAGTTATTACACCGCGGGAGGAGAGGCCAGGGAGAAAGAGTGCTATCAGACTGGGCGGGGGCAGGGCAGGGCGGGGCGGCGCGGTTGCGGGGCGGGGGCACGCATCTCCTCAGCGCGCGGGTGCTGTAAGGTCTAGGAGTAGAGTCGCGGGGTAATACACATACCCCACAATAAGGTTCACTAGAAATCAAGATCACAGTGTTCCCTTATACGGGCTTGGAGCTTTGAATATATGAGGTCAAAAAAAATGCCGTAGAACAAAGTATGGGATCACTCAGCAGGGAACATTCAGGAGTGGCTCGCAAGCGCTACAGATCACAACCGCTACAGGTCACAAGCGCTACACTCTCAGACTAATGGACTTTTTCACTATAAAATGGAATATCCATACGCTGCTACAGTGAAATTCGTAGCAAAGTGTACTTTTTGTTGATGCTAATTAGCGCTACGGAAAAAGTCACTATATAGGAATGTCGCTGAAGTGAGAATCCGCGCGAGCTATATATTTAATAAAGAAAACTGTACTACCTAAAATAAACATTTTTGTCCATACGTCATTAAAATTTCATCTTGAAAATTTTGCTCTAGCCGATTAGTCTGTAAACAAAAGGAGGATCTGTGGACAAATTTCATTGTCGCTACACATTACAGTGAAAAAGTCGTTACAGATCTGAGCGGTGTTCTTATGGGAATGCTGTTTTGGACTGCTATGACCACGCTACAGCGAGAATCCGCGCAATTCGACAGATTTGATCCCCGTACTGCCGAAAAGTCGGAAATTTTAGCCGAACTGCCCTGTCCCCAGAGCATGGTTTACATAGCTATTTTTGGAGCCAACTATTTCGGCGTTCTAGGACTTATGACCCGCAATTCGACCAGATTTGGATCCCGAAAGTCGTAGGGCATTAGGACGCGACTTCCTGGCAACGACCGCTGTCACTTGCCCCAGTGAAGAACCTACCTGGGTTTGAACCAGGCCCCATGTGCCGAGTCTCACAGACACCCCACGGTTTCGCGGCACCACTGCCACTCAGTGACCGTCGGCTATTCCACGAGGGAGCTCGGTTGAAATGGGGGCTTCAATTCCACTCTCCAAATTGTTGTCCTCAGAAAAATTAAATGTTTTTGGTAAGATTCGAACCTTCCGTCCTGCGACTCTCCCGCGCGGACACTATGCCGGCACGGCTTCGACGCCACGGTACCAGATGCCGAACCACTAGGGCATGCTGCGCGAGAAAGCCACAGTCACCGAAGAAACGAACCGGTGTCATGGGTGCGCCTGCTCTCCGGTCAGTGCTCGGCCGGCCGCGTAGCCGTCATTGATTGGTATCGTCGCTGCTCATAGCACTGGGCGGGAAGTGGTTCAAAAACCGCGTAAGTTTTTTTCTTTTTATTATTTTTTTGTTCGGACCAAGTGCTCTTTTCAGTGCCTTTTTGCAGTTGCCCAAGTTACAAGCACGGTATAGCTGGAAAGAGGACTTGGTCTGAGAAAATAATAAAAGAAAAAACTTACGCGGTTTCCCGCCCAGTGCTATAGCAGCTGACGTCTAATGTTACGCTACGCGGCCGAGCACTGGCCGAGCAGGCGCACTCATGGTTCGTTTCTTCGGTGACTGTGGCTCGCGCAGCATGTCCCTATGCCGGCCTCTGGTGGCGTCGTAACCGTCATAATATCCGCGAACGGAGGTTCGAATCTTCAAGAACATTTGAATTTTCTGGGGTTTCGTGGAATTATTTCAACCGAGGCTCCTCTGCGATCTAGTGTCTAGTGGTGCGCGAGCCGTGGGGTCATCTGTGAGACTCCATGGGCTGGTTCAAACCCGGAGTAAGGTTCTTAACTGGCTAGCGACAGCAGGGGAGTGAATCCATGCCACGACTGGTGGTCGATGGTAAACAGTCGTGCAAATCTGGCTCCAAAAATGCTATTCCTTCTGGGGAGCAGTTCGGTTAACCACCGTACGAAGGATCAAATCTGTCGAATCGCGACGTGCAGTCAAAGCACCGGTTCCCATAAGAACACCGAAGAAGTTGGGCTGCCACGGGGGTAAAACGTGGCGGGAACCGCAACCTCCTTCGGGAGGTTTACTGTCGCAAAATTTTCCGTTTTGCCACGTGCGCTCCAGGTTTAACTCGGCTCGGCTCCGCCTAACGCGCGGATTCTCCTGTAGCGCTGATTAAGCGCTACCGAGCTGTAGCGCTTGTGACTCGTAGCGCTTGCGACCCGTAGCGTTAGCGAGCTGTAGCGCTTGTGACCTGTAGCGGTTGTGATCTGTAGCGCTTGTGACCTACGTCCGAACATTCTCCCGCGTCGAGCCGCGAGCAGCTGCTTCTGGAAGCTGCTGCTCCTCTTTATCGTGTTTATCGCGGTGCGAGGCGAGTGATATCGGCCCTGTCCGCGGCAGGCCGGCAGGCCTCCACCACCTGATTCTGTTTCCCCGCCCGGCCACGCCTCGCCTCGCCACGCCTCGCCACGCCACGGCACTCGAGGCCGAAGGAGCCTATAGGAGCGGTGGTGGTGGTATGGATCGCAAGGGCCCTCGCGGGAAATTTCCGAGCGGCGCGCAGAAACAATGCGACGCAGAGTGAGGAGTGAGGAGCACCTGGAGTGCGCTCCGGCCTGGCCCGCCGGCCGCCTCCGGCCCAGCGTAACTCAGCCCTTCTGCCTCCTGTCTCCTTATGATGTAATGATCGTGCAGAGTATTACTCTGATGGCTTATTCAAGCCACTTCTCGGCGTCTCGCGAGAGACAGAGAGTTAGACGGTTAGACAGACAGACAAACAGATGGACGGACAGATCCGATGGATGCTGATTCTTGCGTCCAACTTGCGGAAACTCTGTGGAGCTGGAGCCCCTGCTGGGTAGGCAGTGCCGTGATGCACGTGCGTCCTCTGTTGCCTACCCACGCGTCTGCAGGGGCTCCCCGTTGCGGAGAGCCGATTGACGAAATTTTTGAGTTTCCTAGAGAGAGAGAGAGAGAGAGAGAGAGAGAGAGAGAGAGAGAGAGAGAGAGAGAGAGAGTGCTCATACAGCACCCATTCCGCGCAACCCGCGCACAAGATCACAGAGGATGTCGTCACAGCGGTTGTCACTGCATCTCATTTGACACCTCGTTTCGCCCGGTCTCTCCCCATCTCTCTCACTGCCTCTTCTCCCCACAGTACCCCCTTCCCCCGTCTTCACACGCGCGCGTGCTAGTGACGCTGTTTCCCACCTGGCTGCCATACCCCAACCCCCTCTTTTCTCGCTTGAGACGGACTGAGGAGCAGAAAAAAAGGAAGTCGTTCTGCTCGGCGGCCGGGCCGGGCCGGGTCGGGTTGGGGTCGGGAGGCGCGCGGCGTGCACACACCGGGCTTAGCGGCTCAGGCTCGGCCCGGCCCGGCCCGAGGACAACCCGAGAACAAGCGCTGCACGCCCCGCACAGCACAGCGGATGAGCTAAAGCCGGCCCGGCCCGTCTGGTGTCGTCCCGTCCCGTCCGGAGGTGCGCGCGTGCGCCTCGAGGGAGAGGGCTCAGGTTAGCACTCGTGGTGGACGCAGTCTCAATTGAAGAGCCAAATAGGAGGTTCTGTGCAGGATCCTGATAATTTATAAATTCGGGTTTGCGATATGGTTTTCTAACTGTACCGCGTGTGATTTAGATAACACGTAATAGTGTTACGGGTCCGCCTATCCAAGGAAACACGGCGTCGGATAGCTGGGGCGAAACGACAAACCCGCACACTCTTACGGGTTCGGTGCATCCTAGAGAAATTATCGAAACTGATGACAGTTGATTTGTCCAGCGAGGCCTGTCACGCGCGTCACAGGTGGTCCAATCCGTTCCAACCAGCGTGGCAATTTATATACACCACCTGCGGATGATAAATACAAAGTCCCAGCTGATAAATAAATATATAGCGGAAGAACGCGGGACAAAGCAAAAACGATTCGGCGTGATGGGGAGGTGGAGGGGTAGGGAGGTAAGGGTGGGAGTGACCCTGACGACACCTGTGTGCGCACAAATAATGGCAGTAATGCATTCACAAAGTGCATGTAGTGCCCCTGGCGAGTGGGGCGGTGGGGTGCTTTGTGGACGGACCTCCACGCTCCCATCAGGGGTGGGACGAGACCAGACCTGAGCGAGCGGGGCGGGGCCGGGCCGGGGCCGGGTCGGGGTGGCTCTTTCTCTCTCGTTGCCATGCACGTAGTGCATTATGCAATAGTCCCGTGGGTGTACAGCATGCTCGGGTCAGAGCCGACACTCGCAATGCGCTCCGTACATCATAAATTGAACCGCGCGGGCGTAAGCATTGGCATTGGCAGTGGCCGGACAAATTAGAGAGAGAGAGAGAAAGAAAAATGTTCCCGAAGTGTTTGCTCTGGAATATTAGGTCGCAAACACTGTAGCATAAGCTTAACTTTTGTGAACAGTCAACAAGGCAGCGTCGATGTGTTGTGTGATTTATTTTAACGTAAAGCATGGATGTGCTATGACAGTGTTTCGGAGTCGCGCGGTGCGGAACTTTCGGTCTGATTTATCGAGGGTTCCCCGCTAGAATCGCGTGGAGAGCGGACAGTGAGCGGGACGGGGCGGGGCGGGGCGGGGCGGGGCGGGGTGGTTCAGCATTCCTCAGAACTGGCCGGTAGCTCAGAGACGCGAGGAACCTGCGAACGCCATTATTAGAATTGGGTGAAAAAGGACGGCAGGTGCTTGAGGTTATCTCCCATGACTGAGGCGTGTTGGGACACCCTGGGTGGGGATTCCGCGTCAAGATACCCGCGTGCTTCTTACCTAGTGCCTGACAGCTTGCCTTGCAACGCCTTCGATGTAAATTTCACCAGGAAGTGGAGTATTCTGCATAACGTCGGTGTGTATCGATATATGTGCGACCAAAGGGGTTGTCCCTCCCCTAACTCCCCCCCCCCCCTTCCAACCTCTCCACCCTCTCTCCACTCACAGGCGCTCAACCACTCGGTTAGGCCCACCACCGGCAAAAGAAGCAAAGCTCTACTCTGCACAACAACCTTTGAATGTCAAGCTCAAGTAATCCTGCTCAGTGCTGCTTTGACAACAACTGCTGCCTGCCTGGAGGCGCCCGGCCCGGCCCGGCCCTCCTCCCTCATGCACAAACATTCAGAGCTTTGTTTCTACTTTCTGCCGCGCGGCTCGCAGCCCTGCCTGGCTGTATTACAGCCGTGGAGGAAATGTGCGGCAAAACTGTCAATTACATGTGAAGTTTAATTTAATTTTTTTATCGTCTTGCCATGACCTCGAGTTGTCACGTGCTCGCCGCGTCCTTATTGGGGGCGAGAGGACTCTCTATTACTGTGTGAGCCCCTCCCCCTCCTCCCCCCTCCCTGGTCACCTGGGGGCGGCGCAGCCGTGTTTGCCCTGCCGGCCCAGCCCGGCGGCCCAGCGCGGCACATGACGGTCAGGAATTTGTCATTTTATTGCCCCTTCTCTCCCCCTTGCTTCCCCATCTAGCTCTCTCTCTTTCTTTCTCTATTTCTCTCTCCTTCTTTAGGTTCGTCACCGTTCTCTCTCCACCCCATTACCCTTGATTTTTTTTCTCTCTCCCCCTGCTGTCGGCTCCTACCCGAAACTCGGAATTGGTTGCCGTAGGAGTAACGGGATGGCGTTCACACACGACCAGAGAGGAGGGGTGGCGCGGCGCGGTGTCCACAGCGAGCTGGCATGGCGCCGCTCTGATGCTCTTTTCGCTCGTAGCAGATCGATCAGGCAGTCCGATTTGCCTGCCGCGCGGTGGAGCACCTGTGCTGCAAGATGGATGCCTGACGTATGTATCTTGATTCGGGCCGGGTGCCAAGCTGACAGGACGTCTGTGACTGTCTCTGTATCGAGGACCGAGTGCCTCCGGCCTCTCAGCCCTTGCTGCTCCCCCCGTCTCTCTCTCTCTCTCTCTCTCTCTCTCTCTCTCTCTCTCTCTCTCTCTCTCTCTCTCTCTCTCTCTCTCTCTCTCTCTCTCTCTCTCTCTCTCTCTCCCTATCTCTCTCGCTCTTTCTCCCTCTCTCTTTCTCTTTCCCTCCCCACTCAGTCTCTCGCTCTCTCCCTTCCCCACACCCTGGCCCTGGCCTCTCTTTCGTCTCCGCCCTCTCGCACGTCCCTTTGAGCAGGCGGCCCGTAGTTTATCTACTTTGCAGTGCGCGCCGCGGCGCCGTGCTCCGTACACAGCCAGGCGGCAAAGCAAACACGTGGAACGCCGCGCCCGCCCCGCCCCGCCCCGCCCCGCCCCGCCCCGCCCAGCCCAGCCCATGCATGAACATCCTCCCGGCAGAGAAGGGCTGCTCTATTGACTGCCTCACAACATCCCGCGGTTAACTCAAACAGACGTTTGGTGGTTGCTGGTTTGCGTCGTATGGCAGCTGTATGGGGACAATCACCGTGGCGTCACTACTAGAAGGGAATTCCACTTTTCCGTTTTCGTCATCAAGCAGAAACAAACGTGGCAACAATGTATACCGTTTATAAAAAAAATATATCAAACAGTTTATTGTGAGGTGCAATACAAATGGACGCTCTGGTGAGCTGTGCGGATGTCGCCGTTTGTCGCAGCCGCTTGATTGCGACGTGAATTGACGTGGGCGCCGGTCCTTTTGAGATGTCATGTCAGGGTCGATGTGAGTTTATGCAGATCCGTCAGCTCGTCACCGTGCGCGTCAGCGCGTCAACCCACACGACGGCGTTTTGTTCTGGCGGGTGGCCAGAGTGCTGCGTCACGCGATGACCTTCCGGAGCGCTGCTGCGTGCAGTGCGCTCAATTATTGCCTCTTTGTCAGACAACTACAGGCATAACGATGAAGTCGATTGCTTTTACCCCTTTTCAGTCCTTCAGAGGCGGACAGCTCGATTCTTTTTTGGGGCGCACACAAGATGAAAACAGCGCGTGATTTAAATGCATTGCAACTGCAATGCAGATGTGCTTTGTATTCTACAAAGCTTCCAAATTCTTCGTAGCAGGAAAATGACAGTGCTCGTTCGCACATCCACGGTTTGGATGTGCTCGCGGCAACTCAATCAGAAAGGTTTCATGTAAGAATTAACTGCCACTTTCCATATAGAATGTGTACCGTCACCGCCGCGCCGGGGGGAATTACGAGGAGAGTAAAACTGCTGGCAAACACAGGTGCTACTGATCGTGCGAGGCCGAGGGCTTAGCGCCTGACGAGCCAATTGATCCCCCGCTCCGCTGCCGCGCCCCACCTCGCCCCTCTCTCTCCTCACCTCGCTACGCCGCATCGGCGTTTCGAAATAAGCAAATCGCTACTGGGAAGCCGCGGGGCGGTAGCGTCGGTACAGCTCCACCCCAGCCTGCGCTGCCCCGCCCGGGCCCGCCTCGCGCCCACAGACGTTCTAAAAGCATGCAAATGAAGAGGTGTATCTCTTTTCCTCTGGAGTGCCGCCGCCGCCGACGTCGTCGCGGTCGCGGGCGGATTTCTTTTCTGGTTCTTTCTCGTCTCCATGTTCCCTCGCGCGCATCGCGGCCTGTAGAGATGTCGAAAATAATTGTATTTCTCGTAATCAATAAAAGAAACGGCGGATACTCTCCGAGCATGACTTAATGTTAATATTTTTTCTGCGTGTATTGACGCAGGCACATTCTCTCTCCCCGAACTCTTTCGTCCCTCTCACACCTCAGCCCGGAGACCCGGAGGTCCAGGGCGGAGCGAAGGGCCCAGGTGGGGATGGTTTTGTGCAAGTGGGACCCTAGAGAGCTTACATTATTCCCTTTCCGCGTTCGAATCCACCTCGCATACCCTCACCCCGCCCACCTGTGCACATCCCCTGCGGCCGTCCTAGCTGTACTAGCTGTGTGTGCATGAGAGAGAGAGAGAGAGAGAGAGAGAGAGAGAGAGAGAGAGAGAGAGAGAGAGAGAGAGTAGCGGGACGCAGCACAGATAGCACGGCAGGTGGATGTGAAATATGCTTATTTGGCGGCGCGCTGCGGCCCCCGCCCCCACCCCTTGCGTGCTTACGTGCAGCCATCTGCAAATGGATTTAAATAAAAGGGACTCATGCAACGCAGCGCTGTGATATCGAAATCGTAATATTGCTGCATACAGCATAACCAGCCCGAATCTCAATATGAAAGTGCGTTCTGTTGTTTGTTTCAGGTACGTAATGCTAATGACGGGGCCGCCCTCGGGCCGGGCTGAAGGCGAGAGGGGAGAGCAGGGGATAAGACGGTAAGAGTGCCCTACCTGAGAATAAGCTAACTACTTTAACACTGTTAGAATCGTGGCCAAGACGCTGGCATCCTATTTCACGATATTCCAGTTTTCGGTGTGTTAATGTAGAGCCATCCACCAGAATGTAGGACTGGCGCAATCATCTCGGAGGGGACAGTGCTCGGGGGAGGGAGGGGGAGTCTGTAATGCCTCGCATTATTGACTTTGTGGGGGCGCTCCGCACCGCTTGCGCGCGGTTTGTATTCAAGTAAAAGCGGGAAGGAGACAGAAAAAAGTGAAGAAGTATTTAGGAGAGGGAAAAGGTCTGCTGACGTTTTGCCTTCAGGCGGAGGAAAAGGGGCGACTAAAATCTGCTTCGGTCGGGATAAATTGAGAAGAGGAAAACGGCGTTCGCGAGGGAGCTGTATATTCTCCCGATTGCTCATCGCCGGGACGTGAGCGGCCTGTCGATCGCTCCGACGACGACGATCGTATTTTAAGTCGTGGCGTAGATACACTGCGCTGGAAAGTGTTGCGCTGGCACACTTACAGCTAGGTTTGAACACAGGGTGGATGAAGAAGTTGATTTTTTTCCAGTGTTTTGGGGTTTCGTGCGCTGCACATAATTTTCTCCTAGAACTGCCCTTCCTGTCCGACTACTATGTGTCGAAAGCCCAGCTCTGTGGCGTGAAGGAAAAAATCAGGGTTGTCACATGGATTTCACGCGCCCTCTCTCCTCTGGCCCTGCGGTACGCGTCCGGGCCGGGAGGCAGGCGGCTGCGGCTGCGGCCGGCTCTCGAGGAGGCGGGGGCGAGGGCCAGGGCGAGGGCGAGGGCCAGGGCGAGGGCCAGGGCGAGGGCAAGCATTCTGGATGCGGCAGTCCTGCCCTGGCGCTGTCAGGTCGCGTCTCTCCGCCCCGGTCTGGTCTGGCCGAGCAGCTTTGCGGGGCGGGGCGGGGCGGGGCGGAGCGGGGCGGCATGGGGCATCTCCGCCATGAGGCATGCGCCGCGGTTGTCCCTTTTGCAGTGCGGCCCTGCCTTGCTCCTCTGCTCTGCGGCCTGCTGGGTGCGTGTGTGTGTGCGCGCGCGTGTGTGTGTGCGTGTGCCGCACTGTCTGCAGTGGCGCGCGGCTCTGGCCGGGGGCCCTGTTCGGGCCGAGCTGGAATGCTGTCCGTTTGTGACAGGCCGGGCGGGGCCGGGCTGGCCCGCCTGTCTGCTCCGAGGCGCCGCAGCGTGTACCCCTACGGACACTTTCCCCCGCGCTTCTTTCTGACACCAAGGTGCACTGTGAGAAGCGAGTGGTTCCCACCGCAAGTACGCTGTATTTGCGAGTAAAGACAACTCTGAGCAAGAGAAATTCGTTATTTCGGCCCGTGTGCAGATTGTTCCCGCTCCTCTGTTAGTCTCTCTCTCTCTCTCTCTCTCTCTCTCTCTCTCTCTCTCTCTCTCTCTCTCTCTCTCTCTCTCTCTCTCTCTCTCTCTCTCTCTCTCTCCGCTCGCTTTCAAACCCCTGCAGACAGCGACCCCTGCGAGGAAAAGAGGTTAAACGATAACCATGCCGGGGCAGTTAAAAAACTGCGCGGCACATTTCCATGGTAAAGCGCGCGGGGCCGGGGGTGGGGCCGGGGGCGGGGCCGGGGGCGGGGCTGGGGGCGGGGCTGGACCGGCGGGGCACGGGGCACTCCCCAGCAGATCCAGCCTAATTACCAGACAACTTTATCCGAGACTCATCTCGGGCTGTGGCGAGGAGGAGGGGGGCCGGGCAGTGCGGGGTGGGGCCTTCATGTACCTCCGCTTTTGTAAGGCCCTTCTTGACTTACATCAGAATGGGGTGGGGGAACAAGACCCTTGCGGAAGAGAAGACACAATGAAGTGCTGGCGAAAAAGCAATCTTTGCAGAGGGAGAAAAGGCTGCCGGCCAGCAATGAAAGGGGTGGAAGAGGATGAGGCGAGCGTCACGCACGAGTCACGCACGCTGCGTGACGGGCCCTCTTCACGCGTCGCGTCACGTCACGCCAGGGCGCGTGACCTCACTCAAAGGTCAGAGAGCGCCGCGCCGCACTCAACTCATCGACCGACGGCTTCATGTCGCCGAGGTTATTGACCAGGACGAGTACATGGCGTTAGTTTCAAACCGCGATATTATAATCGACGTCTAGAGGTCTCGGGGGATCCATCCCCTCGCATATGCGCTCGAAGGGGGAATCACTCCGCAGAGAAGATTACGAGTTCATGC
The DNA here is from genome assembly GCA_033675135.1 of Frankliniella intonsa. Classification (NCBI taxonomy): domain Eukaryota; kingdom Metazoa; phylum Arthropoda; class Insecta; order Thysanoptera; family Thripidae; genus Frankliniella; species Frankliniella intonsa. Next base: position 5,347,383 of record CM066253.1, read on the forward strand.
GTTATTATGCTCACATTTCTCCCGGTTTTGCCGCATTTGATATCATCATTAATAGCAGTATTGGGTGGGCTAGTACAGCTGATTTTTTTTTTAAATCGTTTGTCACGTCGCGATTACAGGTAGGCCAGGTTGTACGAGTTGTTACATCAGTACTTCCGCCGTCGCGGTAAGTCGCACGCATGCTAGACGCACCCCTTCCCTTACACACGCGCTGGCCCCCCCCCTGCCCCCGCCGTCCTCCTCTTCCCGCCCCTGCGCCCCCACTCGCTCAGCCCACAACTTTGTAAACTCGGTTACCCCGGCTGCGGCTGCCATCAAACACACTCTCATGTACGGGGATAGGAACGCGCGAGATTGTTCTGACACGGGTTGTCAATGAATCTATTCTGAAGCCATCGCGACACAGGCGACACGCGGATCGCATAGATTTTCGCGGCGGTTCTCTTGTGATACAGAGTTAGTTTGAAAATGTGTCTAGGTTTCGCAAAGTATGATTCAGCTGGAAGTCGTCGAATCGATACCGTTTTGGACAGTGTTTTGCAGAACCCGCGCCAGTGGTCCACAGGGGCCTGGCCCTATCCTATATCGCTGTGGTGTGACAAAGTTGAACATCCCAGTCGGGAATGGACGGGGTGACCCGGGAGCCTGGTCGGGCCGGGCGTGGGCGACTGCGCGGCGCGGCTGTATGAGGCTGCGGGGCGGGCGTGGGTATAGGTACGGTGCGCGGATAGGAGGCGGGGCGGGGCCTCCACGGGAACATCACTGATAGGAGGCCTCGCCCTCGCCCTGTGTCGGGCTGTTCTGTTCGCCGAGAGACGTGCTCTGAAGCACGGTAACTCGCTCATTTTCCTTCTGCCGGTTATGCTCACCGCACAACCTGCGCTCTTACCGAGGGGCGTGGGGTGAACGACATGAAATATGCCAACGACTTGCCGGTGGGTCTGCGCTGACCAGCGCGCTGCACGAGCTGGTTTCAACTGTTCCAATAATCTCCTTCATCCTCCTCGCTACAAGGTGCTGACAATGTAACGGGCGGCTCGGGTGCGGCCAGGTGTAGCGGCCCGGCCGAGGTGGAGGAGAGGAGGACGTGGAGGGTGGGAGAACGGAGGAGTAGGGAATTTAGAAGTGAGGGGCAAGGCATGTGCCCCCCCCCCCTCCCCCCGCTTTCCAGTAGCCTTTCTTGAGCCCGTCACTTGGCAGCACCGAAACCCTTCCCCTTATAGGGAGTCGGGGCGGGGCGGGGCGGGCAGCAGTAGTTGCGGCGTGGCGGCGCGCAGAAGCCGTACCGGTCGGAGAATCGTCGGAATCCTTTTGTCCGAGGGCGCTGCTCTGCTCCAGCCGCTGGTGCCAGGTGGCGCCTGGCCGCACCGGCCCGGCCCCGCGCCGCCCTGCCCCGCCCCGCCCGCCACGAAGCGCCGGTAATGAACTCGTCGTCTAGGCGAGGTGCGGCTCGGGCCTCATTGTGCGCCTTGAAATGTTAAAGACATCCCTGGGAATAGGCGCGCCTCAAAGTGAGAGAATGCACCGCACCAGTGGACTAAGTACCTGCTTTTTTGTCTTTTTTTTTTGTCTACGAGTCTCTCTGTAAAGGTGCCCGCGAGAGCGCTTGTAATTAATTCTATCTGATTTAATGTGAGGCTATTTCTCCCTCGCTCCTCGCTCCTTTTCCTCTTTGTCAGTAACAGACCAGGCAAAAAAAAAACTGGGGTGGGGTACCGCCTAAGTCCCGGTGGCGTTGATAAGGAGGGAGGTAAGGGGTGGGGGTGAGAGGGGTGGGGGAGTGCCGGGGGCTAAAGTAAGATCCCCAGGGAGACCCGCTGGGGAAACGCAGCTCACTGATGCAGCTGATAAGGTTCGTCGAGATTTCTTCTCGAGATTGTCCTCGAACAGCATGGGTAATGTAATGAAGTTTTAATGTGAGAAATAGCAACTGCGGCACCGAGCAATTTTTTACGAGTACTATAGATATACCTGCGCCCATATTTTTTCGGCTGTGCACCACACCGTTGGGGAGTGCAGTGGGGCGAGGCGCCGGGCCGGGCCGGCTGGCCGGAGCGCTGGAGAACACTCGGCAGGCCCGGAGGCTTCAGAACGCTTTTGTGAATACCTTGACTAAGGACACAAAGACACTGCGGGGCTGAATAGGGTGCCGCTAGAGCGGACGGAGTGCGGAGCCAGCGGAGGGCCTCCGGACCGCCTTCGGACCGCCCCCGGACCGCCCCCGGACCGCCCCCGGACCGCCCCCAGACCACCTACGGACCACCTCCGGACCGCCTCCACGTCAGTAAGACTGATATCTGGGAACTGGGAAGTCGGAAGAAACGGGGCTGAGGAGGAAAAACTAAACTAAAGAAACATTTCTCCGGATTATTTGTCCTCGATCTTCCTTCCAGGCGCGCACCATTGCACAGCTCGCACCCTTCTCCCCACGACCCCTTCAGCCTGTTCGTGTAGTGCCAGCTGGCTGGCAGCACTGTCAATTTTTCTTTTTTAAATTAAAAAGGGAAGGGCGGTTCTGCTTTTTTTTCTTTGGCCATATTAGCAAACTGTTTGATATTCAAATAAAAACGCCTATTTTGGTGGAAACGGTTTATATCGCACGTGCGGTATGAAGAAGGTACGGTGCGGTGCGTACAACGACTTAGTCCCTGAAATCTGGTACTTTATCCATGTGCAATCTACGTAATCGTGTAATCCTGTGGACGTCAGTAAACAGAATGGTGGCCCGGGTGGCCCCCTCGTTTCAATCAACATATTATAACTCTTGTGTTATTTCCTTTGGTCCGGATTTCTGAACGCGGGAAAGTTTATTTTGCTATTGTGCTTAAGGCTACGCTGCCTCCTCTCAATGTCCCACAACCTGATGCTCGGCCCGGTCCCGAGCCTGGCTCCTCAACAGGTTAGCCCAAGGGCGGCCGGGCCGTCTGCTCCAGCGCCACCCACGTGCCCGCCACAGGCCCGCCACAGGCGCACGGCGGCCACCCTCACCGTGCCGCGCGCACTCTCGCGAGGAGGCGGAAACAGACTCGGCCGTTTGTATGCGCCGTAGACTAAACACGTCAAAACTATCTGATGAACTTTAGGTAGTTAGAAAAGGGAAACAGCTTAGTGTTTTTTCTACATTTTGCCACCCGTGCATAGCGGGTCGCCTTTCGCTGGGACCTCACACTCTTAAAACCTTACGGTGATTTTCACTGTAAGCTACGGTGAACCCTGCAGCACTGTAGCTTACGGTGCATTTTCACCGTAAGCTACGGTGAATGTCACTGTAAGCTACGGTGACGCACCCTGATTCACCGTAGCTTACAGTGACATTCACCGTAGCTTACGGTGAAAATTCACCGTAAGCTACAGTGCTGCAGGGTTCACCGTAGCTTACAGTGAAAATCACTGTAAGCTTTTATTAGTGCACCTTGCAGTCAGTGTGGGTCATCGTCGCTTGCGGGTAAACCTTGTACCCCTAACTTTACTGCAGAGCTGCAGGGCTGGCGGTGAAAGCTTTAGAAACAGTGTTGGTGAAGACTGTGCGTTCGCTTCGCCTCTGCAGAGCAGTGCAGTGACCCGCAGCGCAGCGGCATGGGAGCCGCCCCGCCCCGCTCCACCCCGCTCCGCTCCGCTCCGCTCCGCCCCGCCCCGCTCCGCCCCGCCCCTACCGTCCTAACACCCTGCTGAGCGCCAATGATGGATTGAACCTGCAGTCTAGCTGAGATCGTGATCGGCTCCCCGTAGTGCAGCCCGCTCACGCTTCCTAGGGAGCGAAACAAAATCCGCTCTCTGTTAAAAATTACAACGGTATATGCCTATGGGACTTTTTAACTCTCACTGCCGTTTTATAATAATCATAGTATTCTGAATTATCTATCTATCAAACTCTAAGAACACGCAAAACCAAAATCGCCTATTAATGGCGTGGGTCGGCCCCGCCGCTGCAACAGTCCGTCCCTATTGCCATTCTCGGTCTGTGCCGCCTGAGCACGCCCCGCCCCGCCCCGCCCCGCCCCGCCCCGCCCCGCCCCGCCCCGCCCCGCCCGTGCGCTTGTGATGGACGCGCCGCGCCTGAGGATTGCCGCACATTACCGCCCTATGACGGCGCCGAGCTTCGTGCCACGCCCCGCCACTCCCCCGCCAGGCCCCCACCACGCCCCGCCACGCCCCGCCACGCCCCCGCCATCTCCAGGCCATTGCTGTCGAAGTGTGCAAAAGTGCTGCTTAACGGCTCTATCATTCTCATATAACAGCCCCTGAATAGCGCCAGCCCGCGCTGCCCGACATGCCGCCCTCCCCTCCCCTCACCCACCGCACACAGCGTGCGATCAGGCGCCGGCCTACCGACCTCCACCGCAACTACCTCGCTGGATCTCGTTTGGCATTGCATTTAATTCGTGTAATGTTCAGTTTGCATTTATTCCCACATTATGCGACCTGAAAAACATTCTGATAGAGGTGTAACCTTTGCGGGATTGAGAGAGAACACGGCTAATGACTTTGCTATAGCAAACATGTATATAAACACAGGCTCTTTGACAGTTCCTGTCGTGTAACACTTCTTGGAAGTTCGCTTCTTATTACTTGTGAGAACGAGAGGGAAAGAGAGAGAGAGAGAGAGAGAGAGAGAGAGAGAGAGAGAGAGAGAGAGAGAGAGAGAGAGAGAGAGAGAGAGAGAGAATCTCCAGGGGAATAATGCGATGGGTTGAGGCAATCGCTCATGCTTTGTGGCTCGCGCCTCGCGCAGCTCCCCGGCCTCACACCTCCATCAGCTCTACCTGACCCGCGGCTAGGCAGGCGAGATGAGGTCGGAACACGGCCGCATTCTTGTTCCCACCTGCGGCAGCTGCCGCAGGGACTCCGTTCCGAAAGTTTCTGCACGCCGCCGTCTGATATGAAATAGTTTCGTGGGAAAAGGGTGTTCGAGACTCGCAGAAGCATCATCCGTCTACGTATTATTTTTGGGGAGCTTAATAATTTGTGGATGCTTTGCCCTTTAGCGTATAATAACCTGTATTGTTTTCGCCCTGGCCGTAGGTAAATGAATTATTATTTTCTGATTAATACTTTTATTTTCTAAAGAGGGATGGCAAACCAAAAGCTTTAGGGCCGTGTGGAAAAGAAATTGGGCTGTAAAGCCTCTGTGCCCTCAGCTCCGCTCGTGCCGTGTTCCCCTCCCCTCCCCTCCGCACACACTATTGGTGGGGGTGAGACTCCCCAGCAGGCGGCAAAGCGCTGCGCTGAGCGGCTCTGAGCAGCGCGGCGGCTGCAGCGTCCCGCATGGAAATCCACCTCATTATCGCTAAACTGTCGGATATTTTTTTTATTTCGTTTTCCTTTATTATCTCCTCGCCCTCATGCCGCTCACCCTCCCTCCACTGCTTCGCCAATCTTCCCCGCGCCGCGAGCGTGGCGCTATGACGCAACTGAAATGTGGGGCGGGGCGGGGCGGGGCGGGGCGGGGCGGAGCTGCAGTACCCGCCACATCTCCGCAACCATCACTACGAAGATAGACTCGCCACGCAATTCCCCGGGTCTAAGTGAATCAAGTTGGTATAGAAATATTTTTTATATAGAAGGGGGGGGGGGGGGGGCAGCTCGTGCAAGCAGTGCAAGGTACTTATAGTGCCTTTGAATTTCGCGCTTTTCTTTTCTGCACGACATTTCTCATCGCAATATTTAGTCGTCAAATATGTATTAACTGGGCTGAATCCACACTCCGGCTACATTTGCAGGGAAATCACTGCGGAGCTTGCCGCCGTGGCCTGGTCCCGCGAGGGTGCTTACCAGGCGGGAGCCGCAGCTGTGCGCTGCTGTGCGCTCCCCTGGGAGCGCCGGGCGGGGCGGGGCGGGGCGGGGCGAGCGTGGAGTGGTGAGGTGTAGTCCGGGGTAATGAGCGACAAGGTCCCTGTGTGTCCCGTCCACCTCACTGCCCACCTCGCCTCGCCCACAGCTCGACGTTGGCTCTCCCTCCGACCCGTTTTCCCTGCCCTCCCCGTGCAAATTGAGTTACTGACGGCCGCCCGACTTCTCAATTTGCAGACTTAATCCAGACCAATACACGCTGTAGGCCTCCTCAGCCCCCGGCCCGGCCCTCTGCCACGCTGCGGCTGGCCTATGCAAACGAGCACGCACCCCCAGCTCTGGGGGCGGCGGGGGCGGCGGGGGCGGCGGGGGCTGCGCGGGGTCGCCAGGACATGACAGTCAGACCTCAATGACACTCGGGCTGCTTCCATTATGATTGCGCGAAGGAATGCCGTGCAGTGGCAATAGTTGATCTGGGGAAAAAAAGGGATGGAACGTGTCTCATCGATGATTAGCAAGCGAACACTTTTTCGCCTGCTGTCCAGTTCGACAATATGTATTTGGGTATTAATTTGAGGATTCTAGGTATCATTTCAGAATACCCGCTCTCTTCACCCGGGAGATGGTTAGTAACATCTCGTGAGCGAAATACAATATTCTTTTCTAAGTAAAATATGTTCTTAAATTCCGCTCTGGAAAAAGTTATTTTGCTCACTTAAATATCGTTCAAATCCCTGAGTGAGTGAGATATGAGACTCTTACCGAGTTTCCATGTTGGCAGTTCTCCTGCCGCCCTGCCTCGCGTGGCCCGGGGGCTCCATCATGCACGAAGCTGCGTGATTATTACTTTTTTTTTCTCAACATCCGGAGACGTTAATAGCGTGCAGGACGGTCGCCATCATTCGCTTTTACCCTGCAGAGGGCACGTCAGTAAAAAAAGTTACAGCGAGTTTTTGCACCTTAGTTTTGGCAAGGTCTATTTCAAATCAAAACGGGGGTTATCGGAATCTCTATTCGATTCCGATACACTGAACGCATCATTTACTGCCTTGGAACCGCACCGCCCCGATGTTCCTCCCTTATTACCGTGTAGGAGCTCGCCCCGAGGGGAGGAAGGGGGCGGGGCATGCCGTTTCTCTCTCTACAGCTCACCTCCAGTCAGCCCACCCCGCTGCGCATTGCCGCGATCAAATGGAGTTTTGAAAGGAGACGCCCCAAACCATATACCGGGGTGCCGTCGTGTGCAGCTGCGCACCTCCACGAGAATTGTGGTCTGGGCGCGCGTGCTTGTGTTTCTGTGTGTGTGTGAGAGAGAGAGAGACGCTCTATTCCCACTCTTACTCGTCCACGACCTGTATAAACACTGCACATTTCATCCCTCTAAATGTAAGCAAACCACCAAGGCGCACACCACTACACTACGGTTAAAATTTTCTTGTAAATTTACCAAAAAAATATTGTGTGCTATACCTGTACAGCGATAGAGTGTTTCGAAATAACCAACGTCTTGTCAGAGAGCAGTAATGAAAACTTGTAATACAAATATTTATGTTTGAGAATAGAGCTGTATGTTAATCTCTGCGTTCTGTCCCCGGCTCCAGGACCTCGTCAGCCATGCAGACCTCCACCGTGGTCCTCGTTGTGGTGCTCGCCATGGCGGCCCTCGTGACAGCAGTGCGGGCGGCCCCGATGGGCGGGTGAGTACGCGCCTCAGGTGCCGCCTCATGGCCGTGCCTGCCGTATGCCATCTTAAAGTAGTACTTTCCTCCTTTCTTTGATATAATTTATTTCCATCAGAAGGAGAGTTAGAACAGAAAGGTGACTGGGGTGAGAGGTGTCAACCTCCCGTCGAGGAAATCACGCCGGTACTACTGGTCCAAAGCACGCGGGGTGAGGCGGGGTGCGACGCCCTCATGTGGAATTCATAAGCAATCATAGTTGACCAGAGGTGGGGCCCCCTACCCGCCCACACACCAGGCGTGACAAACGCGGTGTGCCGTTCTCTCTCTCTCTCCCTCTCTCTCCAGGTGCGCTATGCACACCGTCTCTCTCGCACTCAGTACACTAATTACGTCAACGTAATGGTCGCAGCGGGCTCTCCTAATGGGCTGAACACCCGCGTACCCCTCTGCAGGGAATACCTAGAAATTGGACTCCTTGAGGTCTTAACTGCACCCCATAGAGTTCATGTTATTATTCACAGAGAGTTAATTTAAAACAATGCTGTTTATCTAACCGGCAACTTTAGGGAACAGAGCTCCTGAACGTGACGGTTTCATTTTTAAAATGAAACCCATTGACGTGGTTTTCAAACCTGTGCCGGCGCTTGGCCGACTAGTCGGTAGGCAGTTAGACAGTCAGTCAGTCAGACGGACAGACAATACAGTGGCAGCTCAAGTCCAAGCGACCGCCGCGCCGGTGCCCTTTAGAGCCTCAAGCCGGACCGGGCTCTGCCTGAGGGTCTTCCTGAGGGTCTTCTCAAAGCCCCCGCTCCAGCTGCCGCCACAAATTGGAGGTGGAGCCGAACGGGTTAAATAATCAATCTGAGCATTATTAGTGGGGAGCGGGGCTTAGCGCCGGCCAAGTGGAGGGGGTGGGGGGTGGGGTGGCGGAGGGGGCTCCGTCATCTTCCTCCGCCGCGGGGGCCTCTGTCTTTTGTGGACCCTGCGGACCGCTGAGGGGTCGCATCTCAACCGAGATTTGCTCCTTGATTTACAACCAGATTCCAAGACTCTAGATTTTTGCCAAATTTTATTTCCAACCGCAATGAAATCGTCCAGTCAGCGGGCGCTCCTCTCAGGAGTGAAGTAGCCCCCGGCTCCATCTCTCTTCTCCCCGCGGCGTGGGCCGGATGTGAGGCCTTAACCCTCTCCGCCGTGAGCCGTGAACGCTTGCTTGTGTGATTATGGCCACAAATTCAATCATAACTAATCCGGTGTGGTAGTCGTCTCACCCACCGCACCGCAACCCTGCTGCTCGGCCCCCTCCCCCTCTCCCTGGTTTGCTCGTTTGCTCACTCTCTCGCTCCCTGGGAGAGACCACGCGCGTTTCCAGGGGGTGGCAAGGGGCCATCCCCCCCCCCCTCGCCCTGTTTGCACGATGCCCTGTGACCAGGGTAACACAAAAAAAAAACGGAATGTGGAAAGTGGCCGAGAAAAAGTTGGAAACGTTCAAAATCCATGTCCTTAGTTTTCAAGGTGCGGTGTAAATTTCAAAAAAAGTTGGTATATTTGTGGGGGGATTGAAAGCGACCCCCCCCCCCTCTCCCTCTCCCCCTCCTTTCCCAAATCGGAATACTGGGAACGCGATGAGGATCCTCTCTCGAGAGTTTCTCGGAATACGGGACGAGCGGGAGCGGGCCACGGGAATAATAGACAGGTGTAATCCCAGTTTACCCCCTTCCCCCCTCTCTCTCCAGATGATCCAATGTACTCTCTACCTCTTCTTTCTTTCTTTGAGTCAGTTTTTTATCACCTAAAAATCGGCAGCTCGCACAAATTTTGTTTGATTTTGGTTTGTTTTACCCCGTATAACCCTGGAGTGCCCTTGGATTACCTCAAATTTCCTCGGATTACCTCCCTTGTATTATAACACGGATTACCCGAGTCGTTTCCCCCCTCAGTGGTGTGCAGTTGGGCCCGGCGGGGTGGGGCGGGGCCGGGCCGCCGGCGCCAGGATGCGGCTCTAATGGGTGCTTTACGTCCGCGCTGTCCGGCCCTTCCCGACCGACCCAGCACGGCGGCGGTTGTACACGCCTTGCAATGTGTTCTCGACGACCCCCCCCCCCCCCCTCCCTCTCCCTCTCTCTCTCTCTCTCTCTCTCTCTCTCTCTCTCTCTCTCTCTCTCTGACTGTGCAAAGAGATTGGAAATCGGAATACCTTTTCTTCCGCAGGGAACCCGTGTACAACTACGCAAGGCCCGGGGAGATCGACGCCGAGGACCTCGTGGAGCTGCTCAAGAGAATAGCGCAGGAGCTGCGGCGGCCGGAGCAGGGCCTGCAGGAGGCGTAAGTAACTCAAGTACTCGTGTTATGTCCAAGGCGCACTATAGAGGAAACGCTTTCGGTGAATTTTTACCGTCAGTTACACTGATGCGTCGTATCTGAAGGTGAAAATAAATCGTAAGTTACAGTACTGCAGGGTAGCTCACAGTACTTATCATACACCTCTTCCCGGAAACCATGAATCTTCCACTGTACTTTCCATACCGAGCGTCTCGCCTCTGAGCGGAACGGAAGATGTAAGGGGATGTCCTTTGAAGAAGTTGCCTGTGTCCGTTCCGTACCGTTCCGTGTACCGGGGAGGCGAGAGCCGTCTGTGACAGGTCTCTTTACTCACAGAATATCGGCCCTTTTCATCCGTCGCGCACTCTTTGGTTTCTTAGAAGCGGACGTGTTTTCCAAATAATATGTAGTTTTTCTTAGCTTTAAAACGAGCAGATCTCGTAATATTTTAATGAGAGTGTCGATAGACTTTCATAACAAACGTATTATGGGCCTGCCTACAGGTGTAGAGTAGGTTGCCTATGTGGTGGGGCTTGGAGCTCAAATTCCTTACTTTCAGACGGATCTAGGGCTGACAGGAGGGTGTATGGGCATGGTCAAGGAGTTTGTGTGTACCCAGAAAAATAAAACTTTTCACAACGATCACATGGTTAGCACAGAAACAACTATAAAATCGTGGTTAGTTGACACCGCAGAAACACCGTAATCCTACGACTAAGAACAGGCGCGGCGCGCCTAGATGTTTGGGCTCGAGAGAGGCGGGCGCCGCGCCCGGCGGCGGTGCGGCGGGTGGCGGGTCCGTCCGTGGGAGAAATGGCTCGAAAAGCCGGAGATAGGGCAGCAGCTGGCTTTGTTCCGTGCACCGTTTTTACCTCTCTCCCTCTCTCTTCGTCCCTCTCCTCTCTCCAACTGTACACTTCTCCTCCTCCGCGCCTAGCGGCAGATACGTTGGCAAGCTTTGCCTAAGTCTTGCCCCTCCTCGCATTGTGTCAAGAACTACGTCTTTCGACTGCCAACTGCTGCAGACCCGTCGTGGTTGGAGGAAACGCGCGATAATTGCATTCATCCACAGCTAACCCAGTAGGACTGCAACGGTTGCATCTGCGTCGCGCCAGAGGGCAATACCGGGTCGGGTCATTTTTAAACGGGCGGAAAACAGATGGGACCCTTTCGTCATTTCTAGTTCTCTTGACACCCCCCTGAGAGGGCGCTGAAGGGAGCACTGGAAAAACAAAGGTGCTAAGTCCTACCTTTAAAAGGCACTAACAAAATTTAGTGCCTTTGCAAAGGCACTAAGATTTAGTGCCCCAGGAAAGGCACTAAATTTTGTTAGTGCCTTTTAAAGGTAGGACTTAGCACCTTTAGCTGACCAGCTGCGTATACTCCACAGAAATTTAGTGCCTTTGCAAAGGCACTAAGATTTAGTGCCCCAGGAAAGGCACTAAACTTAGCACTTGATTTTAGCACCCCAGGAAAGGCGTTGCTTAGCACCTTTGTTTTTCCGGTGAGTGTAGGTCGCTAACGCTGACGCGGCGAGAGGGCAGTGGTGCGTGGGCGGCGACAGTATAGGGCCCGGCTCGGCAGGCACGGACTTGAACCCGCGGGCCGCGCCGGCCTCGCTCAGACCAGCTGAGGCTGCGCGAACGAGCAAAGGGCGGTGCGGGTGCGCCATCATCACACCCCCTAGCCACCCACTGCGTAGAAAAAAAGTACACAAGCATCCATAGTTGTTCGTTCAAGAGTTTGAAACTTGAATTTCAACTGTGTTTCCTGTCGGTGCTGCGGCAGGTCGTTAGTGAGCCGCCCACAGCAGGTGCAGCCGCCCCGCCCCGCCCCGCCCCGCCCCGCGCCACTGAACGCTCCGCCGCGCCTCGCACACGCACACGCACACGCCGTGATTCGGGTCGCATTCGTATGCCGATGACGGTCTGGCTGGCGGAGCAGAAGCGCCAACCTGCGCAGCCTGACAGCGGCCCGGCCCGGCCCGGCCCGGGAGAGACACGCGGAGCGTCCGCCTCCTCAAGCAGGCTCAGACGCGGCGTCACATTAATTGCCTTCTCCATTGATTTACAGCTGTTCCGCGCCGTGAGTCGGGTCGCGCCACCCAGAGAGGAATATGCATGTGGCGCACGAGTCGAACCCCACACCACCACCCCTCTCCTCCCTCGCTCCGCCCCCAACATCAAGTTATGATTGGCTCCCGCCGATGACGACTCTATTTTTTTCAGGGTTTCTCTTTGGCTTGGCCTGTGATTTCTGTGAAATGTCTGGGAGGCACCTGCTGCTGCATGGCAGTGGGAATGCATTTTCCCCCCACAGCTTTATATCTCTCTCATTCTCACTCTCACCTCCCGCCACTGCTCGCTCCCCCACGCTCAGTGCCGCGGCGCGTTCGCTCTCAGCAGCGACTTTGGCAACACGACTACCGTCACCGTTACGCTCATCAGACGGCCCCTTCCACCCCCACCACACCTAGCCCTGCCTCCCGAAACTGCCTCTCTTCCTTCTTCCCCTCTCATACCCACTTATCCACCTCACCCCCTCTCTCTCTCTCTCTCTCTCTCTCTCTCTCTCTCTCTCTCTCTCTCTCTCTCTCTCTCTCTCTCTCTCTCTCTTTTTCTCTCTCTCTCTCTCCTCCCCCTGCCGCGCAGAACGCTGTCACAGAGTGTGGAGCTAGGACCCACGCTCCCAAGGTAATCTAACTCGAACGTCTCCACGCCCTGCCCTGCTCTGCTCTCCCCGCCCGGGGCCGGGGCCGGGTCGGGCCGCTCTCCGTGAGTCTCCCCTCTGCCTCCCGCCCCGCCCCGCCCCGCCCCAGCCGGGCCTCTGCACGGCCCGCCGCCCTTCTGTGTGTGTCGTGTGCCCGCGGTGACTTTCGGACAGACGATGCCATGACAGGCTTCTTTATCTACGTAACTGGCACGAAAACGGCAGGCCGAGCGGCAGGCACATCTGCGTGGGTGGCGGGCGCGGCCGGGCTGGGGCCGGCGTGTCTGAGGTGACTGAGGTGAGCATGACTATGCATAGCCGGGGCCGGGGCCGTGGCCGGGGCCGGGGCCGGGGCCGGGGCCGGAGCCGGGGCCAAGCCCGTGTCACTGCCGTGGGTGTGCCGTGCCGTGCAACTCACTCGGTATGCGCATCCCAAGCAGCGGTCTGCCACGGCGCCGCCCTAGCCCTGGCGCCGCGCTGCCTGCCTCCCTGCCTTTGCGAGTGCTTTCCCACTGGCCTCCTCTCCTCTTCCCTTCCGTTCCCACGCGCTCAGCCTCCAGCCACGGTCTGTCGTGCTAATTTGATTTGCCCCGCCGGCAAAGGGTAAGGGGCTCACTCACTAGTACCCCGCAGGGCGAGGTATAGTGGGCCAGGGGGCCAGGCCCCGCGGGCTAATCTAGGAGGGCGCCGCCAGGCCGGCCGGGCCGGGCCGGGGTCAGCATCTTGAGCCACGAGGCCCTCCTCGCCCCCCGGCCCGGCCCGTGCGGTGCGGAGCGCCTGTCAAGCGGCGTATAGGCAACGCGCTGCGCACCGGTGCAGCGTTGTGCCTACCTGCCAGGCGTTCGCCTCCGAACGCCGCCGGGCAGCGCCAGCGCGCTGCTCTGGTTTTCGAGGTGGACAGCTCGCTGGTTCGTCTCGGCTCGATCAGGTCGGCGCACAGCTTAGTGAAGGGTAAACTCGAGTGCCGCCGAAGGCGTTTGCATTGAGCTCCCTTCTGAAGCAAACGCAGTCCGCCCAATTTCACTCTAAGTTTCAGTGAACCCTATAGCACGGTCCGGTTCCGGTGTGTTCCGCGGGACCAACCCGCCCCTCCGCCCCTCCGGCCCGCCCCGCCCCGCCCGGCCCCGCCCCTCCGCCCCGCCCGGCCCCGCCCCTCCGCCCCGCCCCTCCGCTCCTCCCGCCCGCCCCGCCCCCGCTGCGGAACGAGGCGCCATGCCGCCATGCTTATGCTTCCCACCTCTCCCGGCAGTCGTCCCCGACTCGTCCCTCTGTCAACAATCATTAGCGCTTTGCGCTTACGTGTCTATTGTCCCGACTCGCCTCGTGCGGGGCGGGGCGGGGCGGGGAGGGGCGTGGCATACCGATTAGCCGCAACAGGCTTGACAGACAGTGGTGCTGTGGGCCGTGGGGCTGGGTGGTATGGGCTCATGCCGCTGCGGACAGAGGAGCTGTCATCACGCACTTTCAAAATCTTTCAAATAAATTCTTACCGCAACCAAATGCAAATTTTTTCCAGAGCGGTGGTATAATAATGTTTCGTCAGATGTGTTAATGACACGCGAGTGCGAGGGAAGCTGATCAAAGTGAACCAGCACCCATTTTTCTGCCTCTTCTCCCTCTGAGTACTTTCTTTGCTAGTAACAAGTGCACGGTTAATTGCAGTTGGAATTAGATTTATTTAAAAAAAAATGAGGAAGGCTGCGTGAGTAGGGGAGGGGTGGCTTCATCTGCCGTGAGCGCCGCGCCAGCCAGGGGCAGACACTCATTATGATGCTCTTTCCGTACGCAGTCCCGACTGGTGTCATCCGAGGGACGGGAGGGTGGGAGGTGGGAAGCAAGGGGTGGGGGATATTCTCAAGGCCAAGTGCAGGGACTAAGGTCTCACGAGCGAGGGGGAGGGGGCAGTACAGACTCGCCGCCCGGCGGCGGCAAACCAATTAGAGTCGGAAATGACTGGCATTAATTTCTTCTTTTTTTTCACTTTTACGGCGTGTTCACAGCTCTTGCCCACTGTATAATACTGCTGGAGATTGCCCACTCTTTAGACGATTTGTTTCACCGAGACAGGTGAATTATTTTTGTCGGAGCTTTTTGCGAGCTCATGCGCAAGTCCCGCAGCAGTTGTTGGTCTCCAATTTGCGGTGGAGAGCGGCTCAGAGAACACGATGCGTGGGGTGGGGTCTGGCCACGCGTGCAGCGGTTGGCAGTGTAGCTCGGGGCCTGGCCTGGCCTGGCCCTGCCAGGCCGAGCTGCTAATGCTGCTCTGTGTCGTGCCGCCGCCGCCGAGACTTAAGCCAGAGCCACTGATTCATGAGCAATGTAGACACTAAATTGGGGCGTGGATGATGTTTTGTGCCGTATGCTCTTAGTTCTTTTGGGCTTAACTTTTTACTAACCTTTGCACGTTTCTGTGCATGACTGCACTCGAAGAGCAAATGTGCGACTTGGTACTTTTTAAGGGTGTTTGCAAAAGGCATTAGTTCCCTGTAAAGGTGTTCAGTCACATCTTCGTTTTTCTGGTGTGAGTTGAATGCAATATTGCACCGTTGATTCAAGCGTAAGACTGCTGTACACTTGTTACTTATTTGCTAAGAACTTCACCTTAGAAGTGGGTAGTAGGCCTAAGATGTGTGTTGCGCTACTAACGTCGTTGACCCTGCTTATCTTGCAGTAAGCGCGGCATGGACTTCGGACTCTCCCGCGGTTTCTCCGGCGCGGGCGCAGCCAAGCACCTCATGGGACTCGCCGCTGCCAACTTCGCTGGGGGCCCCGGCCGCAGGCGGCGCAGTCCGGCTGCCGCCCCCGCTGCCGCCCCCGCCGCTCCCGCGGCGCCCCAGCTGTAAGCCTGGACTGCGCAGCCCAGTCGATGCTTTGTAGCTCCGCATCCACCCGGGCCAGGGGGCACCCCGCCCCGCACGCCCGCACGCCGATCAACAAGTCGTCCCCGAAGACAACACCGACGGGTCGGGGAGAAGGGTTGAGGCGGGTGGGGCGGGGCGGGGTGGGGCGAGGCGGGGCTCTGTGGCCTCGTCCACGCTGTTATATGCACCGCCTCGCCTCTAGGTCCCCTCGCAGCGCAAGGTGGTACGGCTGCTGAGCTGCTCCTTGATCGCGTGGATAAAATTTTGTTTTTCTAGTCTTGTTTTTTTTTTTGTTACTTTTCTTCATAGTTTTGTGTTTCCTTGCTGTAACGGAGTACTGCAAAACACATGTTCTAATAGTAATAATAAAAATAATTTAGTAAAGATTAATTTTATTTTCGGAGCCTTATGGCGGACACCTGTGTCAGTCTGCGGAATAGCTTTGCTGTAAGGAAAATCGTCCTTAATTATACAAGAAAATTATCGTGTCGAAAGTTGTAGTACCAATGGGAGGGTCCTACCCTACACACATTGAATTTCGTAAAAAAATACGTACGACCACGATTTTGTGCCCAAATTTCCCATGAGAATTTTCTTGTAAAATACGTGGAAGTTTTTGTCCACATGGCTCCGTCTCGTAAATATTTTTATTGCCCAGTAACCTCTACTTACGCCTTGTGTTAGTGGCTTAGTTGAAGCGTATGGCAGCAAACCTTTTGTGATGAATCTTGTACAGGTGTATCCAACTCCTTGATGTGGTAGGTCGGATATTCTGTAGGAAGGTTTTTTTTTTTTTTAACAAAACAAGTTATAACTGCATGTCTTGGTGTCAACGTTTTGGATGCTCTCAGAGAAGCAAATTCATACTTTTCTGGGCTCGGACGGTATTGTCAGCATTGGTGTTGGTGCCTAGTCCTAAGCTGATTCTCTTTTCGTGTTTTTTTTGTCGATTGCTTTGAATGAAATATTCGTTTTTGCGTCGCATAGAGACAATTATTTCTGATCCGTGAACTTCTCTCTCTCTCTCTCTCTCTCTCTCTCTCTCTCTCTCTCTCTCTCTCTCTCTCTCTCTCTCTCTCTCTCTCTCTCTCTCTCTCTCTCTTTTTGAGTCGTTTTGAGTTACGCGGCTAAAAACTAGGAACGAAAGGCACCGAACGGACTAGTACTAGAGAAACAAAGCTATGTGTCGAGATCGTGAAAGTGGTTAAATTTTGCCTATCCACACGGGGCTTAAAATTGCGAATTGCGAAACAAAAAGTCTCTTCATAACTTTCCTTGTCCACAACACCAAATTAAAAATGTATCTTTACACTTAGATCTTGCCTTCCACATCCACGTCGTACTATGTGATGGTAAAGTTACTAGACAACCAACTCGAGCCTTGATGATTTTATCTTGAAGTGCAAAAAGCGTGCACTCGAGATTTTTGAGTGTCCCTGAGGGAGGAGAAGCACTGTGAGAAACGGTAGGTTAATTTTTCATCTGAGGTCAAAACTAAGTTTATTTTAGAGAAAAAAATCAGGTCGTTCCAGCTTTGAATCATTGTCGCTTAAAGGGATTTCTTTGACTTTGCTCTCTGATACTACATGAGGTAAATGCAGACCCTGAGTGGGCGTCGTGGGAATGCTGTACTACGAGAAACAATAGGTCCTATGTACTAAGAGTAGTTCATCCTTTGATGAGCTCCTACATTAAATGTTTAGTTCTTACCGTTAAAACATTTTATTGAAGAAATACTAATGCAGTAGAAGTTAGTTTTGAACACACTTAGTTTTAGAATCTTAAAAATAGAGTGATATGTAAATTTTGTCCCTATTGACGTATTTTTAAAACTAGAGAAACCCTGTAAATCGATCGTAGGTAGATTTTATTTTCTTTCTTTGCACCTGTTTTGTGTTTATTTATCTGTAATAAAAATTCACACAGCTTCATCGACTCTTTCTTATTGTTGTTGCTTTGAAGTTCACATTCTTCAGGTGCCCTTCATAGCGCATCCAATTCCCGTAGACATGTGCACTAAACTGTGCGTAAAGCGCCTTAAATGCGCATACAATACTCTGACGAATTGCGCGTTATAGATATTGTTTTAAACAAGTGCCGTGGTGTGCGCACCGCGAAGCAGCTAACAGACTTTCACGGTCTCTCTTTCTCTTAATTACATATTTTTTTCTTGTCCGGTGCTAAACTACTTGCGGGTATCAGAGTGTAAGAAGACGATGGCATCACCATCTCACCCCCCTGTATTGGGAAAGAACCAATATTGCAGTTTCAATTACACCTTGCCACTTAAGTCGTCCATTTGACAGTGTGCACTTGCTATGGCGCCCGCACAATGGACGTTACCTAGGCGGGCGGAGCTTATGAGAGCGCCTGCGACACACTGGATAGGCCAACCCGCTCCGCACTTCTGTGACGGTGGCGGCCTACCCGGAGAGCCCAAGCGCAGGGGGAAGCTCAGTTTTGGTGTGCCGTGCAATTTTCTGGCGCTATTCGACGGTGCGTGTCATGCAGGCGGTTCGTCTTATTGTGACTGAATTTTGGAACTGTCTCAGAGGTACGAATTCCCCCAATAAGATAGTCGAAGGGTACAAATTCTTCCGGTCAGAATGCACCGCTTCTCAAGGCGCTACGGCAATTGGGCGGTGGAAACGTCAAGCCCGCGCCGCTCAATATCGATTTGTGTTAGCATCGCTATCTTAGTACAAATTATAAAACTATGATAGGGTGAAAGTACAAATTGAGTACAAATTTTTGGCACATAGTACAAATTTTGATCGGCACTGGGCGGTGCGTGCTTGACGGAGCTGAAGAAGGAATGAAATTCCTAGTACCCAAATTTTCGTGCCGTCACTTCCCGGGGAGTTCATTGTGGGGGCACCTTTTGACGCAGTCGATGTGAAAGTTGCACAAGAGTTTCCCGATGACAACTGAACCTGTCAATGTGGTTTAAATTGCGGAAAAAAAAATCTGAATAAAGTACAGATTTGGGTCGGGATTCCTTTCTTCTCCTCTCCGAACTCAGGCCGAATAGGGTCTAGTCACGTTTTCGTCCGAATACAACAGATGTAAGTGAAATCATTCAAGTAACAAGAAATTGGCGCTTTAAAACGAACTAGTCCTGCTGCAGGGCTACAGGGGCCTCAGCACTCAGGCTCCTAAACGAATGTGAATCTGTGTATGGCTGTGTGGTGTGAGTATAGTCCATTCTAAGGCACCGGCCATTTCAGTAGTGAGAAGAACAAAATGACAGTTCTGGCGTAAGTAGAGTGTAGAGCAGTGTAGAGTAGAGAACTCTGGAGTTCGGCGTCTTGTTTTCGTTTTCGTTGTGTGAATCACGTCTGCTATAGACAAGTAGAATATGTAGACCACACTTGTAGTTCGCGTATTCTTGGTGCCCGCTCTCTCCAGGTAGGTTACTAGCCGTTCCTTCTGGTTAATTCAATCAGTAGTATTTTGTATTCAGCATCCGCTGTTAAGGAAATTCATTAACTCAATCGGCAGGACCAAACCGCATTCTTTTATAATATTTCTTTGTTTTGGAGTGAAAAAAGTTGTTCAGAGTTCAGGAATTTTATGTATAAACACTCTCTTTGATCAATAAACCATCAGACTTTGACAGTTTATTTTTATTGACTTAGAAATATGTTGAGGTTATGTAAATGCCAGGTGTCAGTTGGTGTCAGTTTGTTTCACGACCAGCCTTCAAATTTATTTTTAAGAAAAACGCTATTGTATTCACCTTGTTTCAGTTTTCACATTGAAACATTTTCATCATAAGTTTTTGTCTGACCTTCTATATAGTATTATTTTTCCTTTGCCCCACTTAGTGTGTATGTACTTGCCAAAATGTATACAATTTACTTAAATTTCTCAGTACCCTATATTATTGTGTTTTACTTTCTCAACAGATAACTCACCAGGATATCCATGACATTTTTCACCTGTCAATGAGTATTGTAAACCTAATGTTTGTAACAAGCATTTATCTCTCCTCTGGACACTATGCCAGAATTATTGTTCGGCATGGAGTGTGAGTCAGTTAAGTCTGTGCTGAGTGATCAGAGCTTGCGGTCCCAACGATCTAGACCTCACTCTTATAAGAATAATCACAGAAATCACTCAAATCGATCTGGCAGGTACTAGCATACAAAATAGATGGATATTTATGTGAGGGTTTGTGTGTATTTCTTCGTTTATTTGCTTGTGTCTTAACTGAACCAATTTTAATTAGCAGAAACAACAAGACTGTAGATGACAATATGGCCCCATTTCAAACTGCTGTTACTCTATCAGATGATATGAGGGATGGACAGGAGGTTATTGAAGTCCAGATCCTTCCTCAGGTAAATACCCTCATTGATGATACAAATTTGTTTTTCTTTACCTAATTTAATTTTTTGTGCATTACTTATCACCCTGTCTCATTCACAGGATGACAACTGGGGAGAAAACACCACTGCTGTAACAGGGAACACTTCAGAGCAGTCCGGTTCTCATGAAGACCTTAGTCAGTGGATGGGGGAACCCGACACAGGCCTAAAGTTTGCATGCCACAGATATCTTGGACCAATATTGACAGGAATATTATCAGTTATTGCATTCTTTAGTCCATTAGCCATGGTAATTCTTCCTAAACTAGGTAAGATACCATAATTTTTGTGGTTAAGAATCGTATCTTATAATGTATTAATTTTTTAATAATACTTTATTGTAGGCTTCTTCCCTTCTGTGGCATCAACACTAACCCTTCATCAAAGACTGCAACTGTTAGCTTGTGGTTCTGAGTGCAAAGGACTCCTAGTTTCAATGGCTTTTAAGTTGGTGCTTCTTGCGGCAGGAGCTTGGGGTGTCTTTCTCAGACGACCAAGAGCTACAATGCCTCGCATCTTCCTTTTCCGCGCTGCAATTTTGGTATGTTTTCTCTATGACTTATGTGCATTATGCTGCAGTCCTGTTTGAGAAAGATATGCATTGAACATACCATTCTTTCTGTCCTCAGGGTCTAATATCAGTCTGCACTTTTGCTTACTGGTTATTCTATGTTGTACAAGTAACTGAAGGTGCCAGAGCATCTGCTACAGGGGAAGGAGAGGCTTTGGAGTACAGAGCTCTTGTTGCATATGCATCAAGTTTGACAGACACTCTTCTCTTCATTTTATTTGTCGCTGTTGTTCTTATTGAAATCCGCCATGTCCAACCTATGTACTACATAAAGGTGACTGTTTATTTAACTTTTTAAATTAACTTTATTGGGCTGTACTTAAAATTTGTGTCCTTGGCCTGATTAAGGTGGTAAGAAGTCCAGATGGTGAAAGTCGAGCATACACCATTGGTCAATTGAGTATCCAACGAGCTGCTGTTTGGGTACTGGAGCACTATTATACTGAGTTTCCTATTTACAATCCTTACTTGGAAAGGTTGCCTGTATCAAAGTCCCGCAAAGCATCCTCTAGCTTTAAATTCTATGATCTAGATGGTCTTAATGGAGGCACTCTTCAGGTAACACTGATTTTTATATATATATAAATATAACATTCCAGGAATCTTCCCATTTTTCTATGTTAACTTTAAACAATTTTGTAGCATTCAAACTCACGAGCTATGCTTGCTGCTCATGCAAGACGTAGAGATTCCAGTCATAATGAGAGATTTTATGAAGAACATGAATATGAGAGAAGAGTAAAAAAAAGACGAGCACGACTTATAACAGCTGCAGAGGAAGCTTTCACACATATCAAGAGACTTCACAATGACACTGGTATGCCTCTCAGTTGATTCGTTACTATATTATATGAGCCTACAGCTCTAATTTGCCTTGTTAATTTCAGGCCCAGGACTGCCTATGGATCCGACAGAAGCTGCTCAGGCCGTGTTTCCTTCATTAGCAAGAGCATTACAGAAGTATTTGAGGCTCACAAGGCAACAGCCTCAATACAGTATAGATTCCATTCTCACTCACCTAGCTGAATGCCTTAGCCACGACTTAACACCAAAAGCATTTTTGGAGCCGTTCTTTGTCCAAGCTCCTGTCCTACAGGTGATCAATAATTGCCTTTTTTTTTTTTAAAAAAAAAAAAATTATTTATCTATTCCTTCTGAAAGCTATTTTTTACATTTTGTTTATGTTCTTCTGTATTATATTCCCTTTATTGCATTAATTATAGATTTGTTCCCAATATTTAATTTTATTTTATGCATTTCCAGAATGAAAAGGAACAAAAAAGTGTACAGAGCTGGTCATTGGTATGTGAAGAGCTCTTATCCAGACCTCTGAGGCATGGTTTGACATTCCAGCTCAGGCAGTCAGATGTATCGCTGCTATGCACCATCAAGCAGCTCCCGCACTTCAACCTTACAGAAGAAGTGGTAGATCCAAAGTCAAACAAGTTTGTTCTTCGTTTGAATTCTGAAACATCAGTGTAAGATCAGCACACTTTGGGGAGTTTTATAACTTAACTTAAATTAGTATCTATATTATTATAGTAGATAAATTTGAACTCCCAAAGTCAACGCACATTGCTTCCAGTGAAATCAGGCTAAACTTATTTTATCTAAGTTGCCTTGAATCACATGTGTATTTTTTACGGATGGCATCCTGTACTTAATTATTAGTTAATAGTTAATTCTAGTTATGTGTTGTCTCATGTACCTTACATGTGCATATTGTTGAAGTGCTGAGATAATGGTTTCCCTGTATCTATTTTACAAACATCTGATTGTCAAGTTTAGTTATTTACAGAAGGCTTTTTTTCTTTTCTTGAAACATTTTCAGATCACTGTTCTGGTTGAACAGAGTGGGGTAGTATATGGTATTTTGCCAAGTCGCCAAGAATCATCCAAGGAATTAGTGGGGTGGAACAGCGTTATTTCCATACTGCTTTCTTACCTTTTTCCCTTGTTTAATAGTTCTTGTTGATCTACGCTATGCATAGTCTCTAGCCTCGAGGTTTTGAATAATTTTCTGTTATTTATTATTTTGAAGGTAATGCATGTCATATCAATGTATCATCCTTCATTCTTTTTCTCTATTCCATGGTACTACTTATTTGGGTAGACTACATATCCCAGTTTACAGAATGCATTATACATGTTTTACTCATGACTGATTTGTGCATGTTTATAATTTTTGTACAGATCTTAAGTTAGTGCCAATAATGTTGACATATCACTTAATTGCACAAATATTCTTTCGTATAGTCTGAACTGCTCAGAATCGAAGTCTCAGTATGTCACATCCTATAGCATTCAGTGTGGGGCAATTTTTATCACAGAGTAATTCAACACCTGGGAGGGGGAAGGGGGGGCCATGATCATATAGTAGTCTCAATGTCCAGTTTCTCACTATCGTGATTTTACTTCTCTGCTTTGAGGACCATATTACATTTTTACCAGAACTGATAATATTTTATTACCCTTTTTTGTTATTGCTGACTTTGTAAATTTTGGATAGAGCCCTGCTATGATGAATTTTGTGTTTCTCAGGTTCACAACTAGTGACAGGTGTCCCTGAAATTTGGTGTATAACCATACACATTGAAATTCTGTACTTTCATGAAAAGCACTCTTGTACTTAGGTAAAGGAAGCATTACAATGGTTTGATGATGCAAAATGTGTCTTTAACTTCCAGCCACATATCAAGTTTTGTCTTTTTTTTGTGTTAAACTTTTAGCTTGTATGTCATTGTTCGGATGAGGTATTCTGTTTAGACTTGACCCTGTGATCACAAGTGGGATTTGTTCTCAGGGCCTGCAACTCAACCAATCATTGAGCACAAAGTGCAGGACTGCGCTGAATACATAAAAAATGTTACTATAAGCAAATTTTAAATAATTTTGTTTGAAGATTGTTTTGTTATCTAAGGCTCTTACTGTCAGCTTGAATATTCGCCATTTTTCTTTGTAACGGCAGGTGATTCCAGAATGATTGCCAAGATTGCACAGACCATGTTCATATGTTTGCAAAAGTTGCGACCTTATCAAATACTATGTACCTTTTATGACAGTATATTATCAGCTCTATTTTGAATTGTCCCATTTTAAATGTTTTTATTTATTTTTATTTTTACATTTTTAAAAAATAACTATGTTAATTTAATTATTTTATTGATCTTATTTTTTTTTTATGAAGAAAATGTCTTTTCTTTGACTGTTATTTCTTATGTGTATGGGCTAGCTCTAACAATAAGTTCATCAAGAAGTGAAATTCAATTAAGTTAAATTCTTGACCATCCCTCAGATAAATTAGTCACATTTTCTCCTGTAAACAATCAAAAAACTACCAAGAAATTTTATGTTTTATCATGGAGTTTTCTTGCTCTTTTGCTCTATGTATTTTTTGCAAAATGGACAGTGTCAGTTTACAGTGTTCTATTATTACTGTCCATCTGTAATTGTTTTTCTGCTTCTTCTTGTCATGCACTCTTTTTTCTTTTTTTTACAGTACCTCTTAGATCTTTCTATCTCTGTTATTCTCTTTCTTTTAAAGCTTATGCTGTACAACCAGCTTATGCTTGAAAATGTACAAATATAGATTGTGATTTTTTTGCTATTATTTATTTATGTGTCTTGTGTGTTATAGTTTAGGCTGTTGTTGGGCCAATATTAATATCTGAAACCTTCCAATAGATGTACCGGAAAATGGAAACTGTGTAAAAATAGAAATACAAACAAATTACTTTCAGTTAACTGATGTCAGAACTTTGTGATCTCTTAACTGCATCATAAATTGAAGTTAGGTATCTAACTTATATTTTTATTAGCTTTATAAAATAGCTTATCTTGAAAATTTAACATGACATACTCATTTGTGATCCTACTTTTAAGATTGAAATTTTGATCGTTTTGTATACACTAACTGTTTCAATCATAGAGAGCAGTAATGTTTCTCGCTGCTACATGATGCAGCAACATATCAATTTATGTTGTCTAGCTTTTTTATTGTGGATTCAGAAGTACTTGAAGTAGGCTGCTCCTATGGATTATAATCTTAAACTTGAATTGGTAAATGTAATAATTGATTACACTCAGTTTGTTGTTTAAAATATGAAATTTAACCAACATAGTTTAAGTAATACACCTAATGTGTAATGACTGTATTCAATTTTCATAATTAAATCATATTAGCCCCTCCGCTGTGTGAGAAAATGTTGTCCTGGATCCTACAACCTTTGCATGCTAGTACTCAAGTGATAAAGCTTCTAAGATTTTGGCTTTTGCGTTAAGCAGCTCCTTTTTTTAAAAATGTAAAACCGTCCGGGATTGGAATTTGCAAAACACCTCGCTAGCTGTGATAAAAAAAGTGGAAGAATCCGAGGAAAAATCAATTTCATTTCTTTGGAAAAAATAAGACAAGTAATTATTACTACTTGTAGAACAAAACATGTCGCTGAAGTTGAAAACAAGAACGAGATGCCACCTAGTCATAATCGCCAAAAGGCCTTTGCATTTTTACGATTTTCGGTCGAAAAACAATTTTGCTTTAATATTGGTGGGCGGCCGGCAGAAGGGTGACGAGCCGGCTGACGACGTGCACGTCGAAGGCGGGGGCGCCTTTCTTGGCGGGGCTGTTCCTCTGGTTTCTGAATCTCTTTTGAATAACTCAAATTCTGGCGGGTGAGTGACGTCACTTTCTGCAGCCGGAAGTGGCCGGAAGTCCGTCCGAAGTCTAAACAACTAAACAACATGGCGATTGCCGATGTCGGTGCGTTCCCGAATTTGGTGAGTGTTATTGTGATATTATTTGTTTCCAATGTAATAATATTCCTTAATTATCTAATTGAGAGGATTACGATATGTTTATATTGAAATCACATATTTTATTGTGCTGGTGAGGACAAACTGAACGTCCTCGGTCATATGTTTCCTCTTGCTGCTGCTGAGTGGGTTGAGTGCCTACCGTAAGCTTAGAATGAACCATCAGCATTAGGTGTATAACTTTTCAATTATATTCGTATTAACGGAGTTTCGTTATTTCCTTGAAAGGCTGTAATTTTGTTATTTAGTTCATTATTTAGTGTCCAAGGGAGGTTAGGTAGGTAGGAAGGTTAAGGTACCTCATGGCTGACAAGTTATACACTTGGTCCAACTATGGATCATCCATGAACCTCTTTATTTGGGCAATAGTGTGAATCAGTAATTTATTTTACTGTGCTTTCTCGTTTAAATGTGAAAAGGAGGGTATCCTTAGAACTCTTTGTGAGGGAATCTTGGACTCGATGAAATGCGATAATGCATGAGTCCACAGCAGCAGTTGTATTTTTTACAAGAAATTTTGCCTGTATGTTTGAAAATTAAAAGTTTTTGTAGCATTAAACAGTGAGGATAGGAATTGGGAGAAAATACGGAAGCTAGGATACTCAGCCGAGTCATTACGGCTTGATGCATTAGTTGGGATCTTTCCATATGAAATTGCAGCTCGTGCCTGATGATTGTTGCTCTTTGAACAATATTGCATCGTTTTACTCAGAAAATTTAAATGTAACATTAGTCAAAAGTTAAATTGGGCCTTTGCTTTATCCAGACTTTGTCAAGGTTTTAATCATTTAGAGTATGGCGTGTTCATTCTCAGTATGCTGTCTAGCTTTCAAACAACCTTTGTGAATTTTATTTGTTTTAAATGCAATATTGTTGAAAGTACATGGGCCCGTCACTCATTTTTGTTACCAGACTTTGTATGTTAATTGGATAGAACTAGTAGTTCACTTTTCTCTATATCTTATTGATTGTTGGAACTAGTCAAACGGTATGTTTGTCTGAATGCATTAAATAATATGGCTAAATGCTTTTTTATGTAGTAACGCTTGCTTTTTCATGTGTGTATGGAGATGAGTGATGGGTCCTTCTTGTTGATATATGAGTGTTGCCTTTGTGTCTGCTGCTGTTCTCCACTGACGCTCCGGGCGGGCAGTGAGCGGGAAGGTTGTCTTGTCTCCGGTGCCGGTGCGGCCGGCGCCCGGCGTGCGCGCCCGCTGCTGCCCGTCGCTGTCGCTGCCCGCGCGCCTCGCCTCGCCCCGCATCGCCGTCCACAAATGTTTTTAAAAAAGGTAAATTTCAAGCCTGGCTCTTCTTTTTAGCATTGTCCTAGCTTTGAAATATTTCCCTCTATCATATTAATAACAAATTAACAGCTTCTCTTGCCCGATATTCTGCTGCACATAACTTTTGTCAATGTTAGCACATGTTTACTCTAACCTAATGTTTGCTTTAGGTTACCGAGATCATAATACTCCTGGTACAGTATCAACATGAGAGGTCCTCTTAAGTTGAATGGCCAGGAAAGAAGCTTCTGCCCTCAGTCTTTTATCAGTTGTCCTTGGACGCACCAGCCTTGAAAAGTGTACCATGTAAGTTATTTCTCTAACAATTTACGAGTCTCTTTCAGTTTGGTGTGCAAACTTTACATATTCTTTTCTTTTCCAGCTTGTTGTGTTCATGCGACGACTATCCTGCTTACTGGAGATGGATAATACAAACCTGGTCTACGTGATTCCTCAGGTATGTCATGTTGTTCAATATTTCTAAATTTCACATTCCATGGCATCAAAAAATAATGAGACATTTGATACTGCTGGTCAAAGATTCACTCTTATTTTTATTTTATTTTTTATTCAGGAGTGCTGCAATGCTTTGAGACCCGTCACCAGCCAGAATGGAGTGCTCCTCCATGTTTCAAGAACATTTCATAGCAGAAGCCCTTGTCATTGCAAAAGGAAACTGGTGTGCATAGGGTGTATAAAGATTTAGTCCACCTGAAGCGTGCTTATGCTAATTGCAGACCTGTGGAAATCACCCAACTGTTCACGCTGTAAGTTATATCTCTGTCATCTTAGAACTGTAATTCAATGCATGATCAGATGTTAATTGATAATATTTCCCCTCTGGGGTATGACATTAGTCTGTTCAGACTGTCCCAGTAGATTTCTGTTATTGAACAGCTGTGGTTGAGAGGACCCTATGAGCAATGCGATGATGCTTTTGTAAATTGAAATAGTGTCTGCCTTTTTGTTTTTGTGTAGTTTTCCTATTTTGATATGGGGCTTGAATTTACTGTGTTCCTAAAATTGTTGAGATGGAAAGTTTGATTGGCTAACTGAAATATTGCTTTGTGCTATTGTAAACACAATTTTTGTTTTCTCTTTTATGGCTTGAATTATCTAAAAAGCCCGAATTACATGGGCTAGCCTGCTAGTTTGTGTGAGTAGTGTTAAACAGGAAGCTCGCCTCTATCATCGTTTAGATCAGAAAAATAGCAGGCAAAGTGGTGCACACTTTTTGATGATGGGACAAATGATGAATCTGCTGGCAGGCATAGTATTTTGTAACTATTTTGTAATGATTGGCTCAATGTAGGGAACTGAATGAAATTGGCGAGGTGCACAAGTCAGATGGCTTCAAGGAGAGACCATGCGAGAACGTAGGCAATTACATGACCAGCTGTCCCGGAAGGTAATAATCCTGTTTCATAATGTTCTTCATTTTATTTTTATTTTCTTTTTTTCTGTTTTGTATTAATTACATATGTTTATTCTTCAGATCCAAACTCTGACTCAAGCAAATACTGACCTACAGAATTAGGTCAGAGATCTAGAACATGGCGTTCATGTAAATCAGTATGCCAGACGAAAAGAAAGTATCAGCCATAGTAGTTCTAGTGGTTCGGAAGGCCTAGTCCTGAGTGAGATAACTAATCTAAAGCACTGCAACACGGATGCATCTGATTATGTCTCTTTTGCAAGTAAGTGAAGTAAATTTATTTAGATGTATATATAAATAATTGTCTTGCGTAGATACATTATGTATTTGTCTTATCTTTAATGTAAAGTGTTTTGTAACTTGTCAGTTCAGATATTGTTCTATCTGCTATTTTATTCAAGTATTTGTAACATTGCATATTTATCTTGCCTTGTTGTGGAGTGTGTATTTTACTTTTCAGTATAATAAGATTGGTCTTATAAGAGAAATAATGTCTGTTCCTTTAAGAAAAGCATTTTTGATGTAATGTGCTAGTACATTTAAGGTGATGTCAGGTGAGCCAGTGAAACTTTGTACTTACATTGCATAAATAAATTAAGTATCTTGTAAATAATGTAAAGTTTATTTGCTATTGCTACCACCCAAAAATTGTTTATAACTAATGTTCTGCCTCAATAATTGCTGACCTTCCTGGTTAGTGTGCTCATTGTTGGTGAGTTACAAGGATTATTTAAGGAAACATGCTGTTTCAGAGGTGTTTCGAATTATCTTATTGATACAAATGTATACAACTATTCCGGGCGAGGAGCAGCCGTGGGAGGTAACCCTTGTAAGCTTTGTAATTTTCCTTCTACCTGACCTCGCAAGAAAACTCTGTTCTTATCTTTGTTAACTCTGTGAAAACGTTACCCTTTTTTTTTTCTGTTAAAACGCCATGTTAATGCCAATTTTATGTGCTTTTCTACCATGACAAAATATTTCTTGTATTTCTGATTTCCATGGTTTTAGAAGTAACTCTTGTAAGCTTTGTAATTTTCCTTCTAACTGGCCTCGCTCGACAGATTGTTGAGAAAACTCTGTTCTTATCTTTGTGAACTCTGTGAAAACGTTACCCTTTTTTTTTCTGTTAAAACGCCATGTTAATGCCAATTTTATGTGCTTTTCTACCATGACAAAATATTTCTTGTATTTCTGATTTCCATGGTTTTAGAAGTAACCCTTGTAAGCTTTGTAATTTTCCTTCTAACTGGCCTCGCTCGACAGTTTGTTGAGAAAACTCTGTTCTTATCTTTGTTAACTCTGTGAAAACGTTACCCTTTTTTTTTCTGTTAAAAAGCCATGTTTATGCCAATTTTATGTACTTTTCTACCATGACAATATATTTCTTGTATTTCGTATTCCATTGTCGTCATTTACCCAAACAAGCTGCTCCAATTCATGAGTTAGCTATTTACGAGTTTGTTTGTGAAAATTCACCAAAGTCAGAGAGCTTGACTAATAATCTGAGGCATGAAATGATTTGCCGCTTGAATGTAGTATGGGAGCAAAGCCACCTCAACCAGAGTCACAACAAAGCCAAGATTGGCTTCAGCTATTGACTCATTGGTTGGGCTCTGGGAGCAGAGCAGAGTGGCCATCTCTGAGGCCGGGAGCCGCCAGCGCCTAATCGCCCTGGTCTGAGCCTTGGAAGCCTGGCGTCGGCTCGGCTGCTTCGACTTTTCCCGCCGCCGGCAGCCATGACTATATCAGTTAGTTCCAACTTTGTACCGGTACGAAGACGTGTTAGCCGAGACGGCTAAGGCGCAACAAGTGAAGTGACTCTGGAATCAGGGGTTCTTGGTTCAACTCCCCATTTTTTGCATTTTTTCGTAAAAATCGCTGATTTCTGCGGATTTTTCGCCTGGCCAGCCGCCGGGTCGCTCCAGGGGCCCCTGCCCGGCCGGTCCGCCGCGCTCGCCGCGCCGCCCGCCGCCGCGGGCCCGCGCCCGCCCGCGCCCCCCGCAGGGCGCCCGCGGGCCGCGCCCCCGCGGGCCCCGCGCCCCGCACCCCCCGCAGGTTCCGCCCCTGCCGCGGTTGCAGCACCCCCTCCCCTTCCCTACCCCTACCCCCACCCCTACAGCCGGGAACCTGGTTCCGGTCTGGCTTTCCCCTTCCTTTCTCCTTGTTTAGTATTATTTACAGGAATTCAGGAAATATTGCAACAAAAAGGTTAAATTTCATGTATGTTTATTGACACCATTGAAATAAAAACAGTTCAGAAACGATACACAGTATAAATTCAATGTTAACAATAATGCTTAGGACTACAAAAAGATATTTACGAAAATACAAATCCATCACGCATGACAATGATCCATATAGCAAAATGTTATCGCAAAATATTGTCAGAAAACAGCAATTTTAGTTTATGGGGGTGCGTATTTATCAAGAGTCACATCATCCCGTGCAGTTCCATTCAAAACTTCACATAGTACTACAGCCAAATGACGAAGGATCATTCTTTAACCGGGTATCAGATCACAATTTCCAGCAAGGTGACAAAATGTACGAAAAATTAAACAATTTTAAGTTGATACAAGTGGACAGCAAGAGAGAAACAGCTTATTTTTTCATACCTCAATTCAGAATAGTTTAGAACATTGATGATAAAGCACAGCAGAAATCAGATTAGAGATGAAAGTAGCTTAGCATTACAACCACACACACACCAGAATGGTGTTCCAAGAAACTCAGTAGTCTTTGGCAGCAGGGGGAAGATATGACTGAAGTACAAGAGTACACCTGAAAAAGAAGAACACTATTAGTGACAGGAAAGATCAGGGCCAAATTGTCATCAATGAGATGGATATCAGCAACCAACATAATACATACCAGGTGTAACATGAGCAGCCAAGGCCAAGAACTCAACGCAGCACTTAATATCAGCCATAGAGAAGGAGATCAGAACTGACTAGATGCGTAGCCACCATATGTACTAATCGTCAGGTCTCCATCCTCCTTGCTCCTGATCCACTCCACAGTCCAAGTCCCATAGTGAAGGCGGGAACCCACAGTGGGCAGCTTTAAAAGCGTGAGGTTTGAACTGAAGTGAAGGTTGATGCCTGAAACAAGAACAGTAATATTAGCACAAAAGTAAACATCAGGATCAAGTGGTCAAAAACAAGATGGATCATCGAACACTACACACCTGGCTTAAACGCACATTGAAGGCGAATGCAGTTAGGTCTTTAGCAGCATGGTGAAAGATATTGATGATAATGGAAGTGCTAGTGATTCAGATACATTTATTGATCAATCAAAATAAATAAGGTATGAAAAGTCTTACATTAAACCTGGAAGTCCACCTGGAAAAGAAAATAAACACTATTAGCGTGACAGGAAACATCAGATCCAATAGTTAATGAGATGGATATCAGCAACTTAATGCAGCCTTATAACGCACCAGTGGTTGTCAAAGCAACTCCGACTACTCCATACATTCTTTGGAAGTTATGAGGCAGCATGGGGGCAAGATATGGTTTGATGACTGAAGTCAACCTGCATACCCTAGACAGAGAACAACTGTTAGTTTTACAGGAAAGATCAGGAATATGTAGTTAGAAATGTGGATAAGAAAGCAAAGGATGACTCACATGAGGTCCACCGATGCTTCCCGCTTAACCACACAGGAGAGTAACCGTTTTAGTGTAATGTTTGCGAGAGAAAGTTTGATGCCTAATAAGAGAGAAGTAATATTAGCACAAGAGGAAATATCAGGATCAAGTCGTCAAAAACAAGACTGATCATGGTGCATTGCATTCACCACATTACTACATACCTGGTTCGGAAGCTTTCTAAGGCAAATTGCCACCTCAATAACGGGTCCTTGTTCCTCATCAACATCAATGCATTGCAACACACCAGTGGTTATCAAAGCAACTCCGACTATTCCATATATTATTTGGAAGTTGTGAGGCAGCGTAGGGGCAAGATATGGGGTGACTAAAGTAAACCTGTATACCCTGGAAAGAGAGCAACTGTTAGTTTACAGGAAAGATCAAAAATATTTAGTTAATGTGGATAATAAAGCACAGGATGACTCACATGACAAACATCTACTGCTCAGCAGTGGCAGCGGATATTACATGAAAACAGATTTACAACTACACACACCCGAGTGGCAAGTCTTTGGCAACATGCAGCAGGATGACAATTGGTAACTGAAGTACAAGTGTACAACTGGAAAAGAAAAAACACTATTAGCTTGACAGGAAAGATCAGATCCAACTAGTTAATGAGATGGATATCGGCACAGCCGACATCATACATACCATATGTAAGACCTCCAACAGTATTTCATCCCAGCCATGGAGATTAGCACCGCAATGAACTAATCGTCAGGTCTCCATTCTCCTTGTTCCTGAAGGCGGGAACCCACAGGGGGCAGCTTCAAAAGCTTGAGGTTTGAACTAATGTGAAGTTTGATGCCTTATAAGAGTGAAAAGTAATATTAGCACAAGAGGAAACATCAGGATCAAGTCGTCAAAAACAAGACTGATCATGGAGCATTGCATTCACCACATTACTACATACCTGGTTCGAAAGCATATTGAAGGCAAACTGCCACCTCAATAACGGGTCCTTGTTCCTCATCCACTACACAGACCAAGTCCCATAGTTAAGGTGGGAACCAACAGTGGGCAGCTTCAAAAGCGTGAGGTGTGAACTGATGTGCCTAGTACAAGATAACAGTAATATTAGCATGAGAGGAAAAATCAGGATCTAGTGGTCAAAAACGGATCCTGGAGCATTACATAGCATTGCATCCTCCACATAACTACACACCTGGTTCGAAGGCATATTCAGGGCTTATCAGCACTGCAATGGCAGACGACAGAGATCTAAGCAGCTCCGTAAACTCCGGAAGTAAAGTGGGAGCCATCAAGGGCAGGGTTTAACGGAACGAATGCAACTGGGCTACCTGAATGAAACAAACACTACTTATTAGCAGGGCAGGAAAGATTTGGAGAGGGACGAACAGGTAGCAAAGAAATATGGTGGATAATAGAGCACAGCATAAGCCAGTCAATAATACACACCATGAACTATTGGTCATGTTGCAATGCAGCCTCAAACATCAGAGAAGGAATCCCAAGCAGGTCAAAATATTCCAGCATGGATCAGATCAGCAGGCTCTTCAGTGGATCAACGAAGCCAAAACGAATGAAGGAATCAGCATCATCCTGAAAAATAATAAATGATAACATTAAATTTGTATGTTGAATGTTAGAAATAAAAGAAAAGATCCCAAACTCAAATGCGTTACTCCTATCCTGTCCCATGAACAGCCCTTAACCTAAATAATGAAACACGAGGCTGGCATTCTAACCTATATGTGAACTCAGAGCTCATGAGCCATCTATCAGGGCTCCACCATATCAAGAAGCGACACCTGCATTTCAGAAGAGTCAAGTGCAACTAATGAACCAAGGAAACTTGAGCTGAAGACCAAATCCTAGAGCCCGCGAAGGATATGCGCAACCGTTACGAGAATCTGACAAGCCAGACAATCAGGGTAAGAACGATTACAATAAAGAAATTTCTTTACACATGGGAACCAAAAGAATGAAAGCTATAGGTTATCCGAACATCACCACGTGCACTTGAAATGAGGAGGTAAGGCCATGTGCTCAAGAGGTTATTTCTCAATCAGAATTAAAACTTCCGATAACTCACCAAAATTCATAGTGCAAAAGAATCCTTATGAAATACCAATAAAATCTTCTTCTATAAAGTATCTTCTTACACTGAAGGATTACTCAGATAAAATTGGATAACTCCAAAACCTCCCGCAGCAGGACCGAGACAAGAAGACTGATCAGGCCGGAACTCGGAACTCGGGGAGCGGAAGCTCACAAAAGTAGTCCCCAGGTCCCCAGGTGACAGGACAAGGAAGTAGTTCCGTGACGGCGGGAACTTGAGGTATGAGAAGGGTATGAGAACCGGAGCGTGCGGAGGCGGGAAAATTCAAATGGTAGCGGAGAGCAGACGATCGCTACAGCTGGGAGGCTGGGCTGGCTGGCCGGAGGCCGGCAGGGGTGGGGAGGGGAGGGGAGGAGAAGAGAGGGGAAAAGTGGCGCTATCGTGTGGCGAGAAGCGGCTCCAGTGCGTGCAGCAAGGCACTGCCCCTGCGCGAAATTTTGAACCAGAGAAACGCAAGGGCCCTTCCGTCTGCGTCAATTCGACGCAATTTTTCGCAGTAGATCCCGGTTTCTCGCCAACCCAACCCTCAGGGGTTGGTCTAGGGGTACGTTAGAGTCCCCCTGCACAACCCCCATAATTTTGGAGCGAATTCGTTTGGGGCCGAAAATCGCTAAAATTGCAAAGGCTATAGCCTTTGCGTTTTTGCGGTTTTCGGGCGAAAAAAAATTGTCCCCGATTTCGACCAAACTCACAGATTACCTTCTTCTTGGACCAAAAAACACATAGCAAGTCCTACGAGTCCTATACCGGACTTCGTTACTGAGAACGTAGGCCCCTAAACCACCCCGCCAGCACACATTGCGCGCTATCAGTAATACTGCATTGCCTCGCAGACAAACCGGGTTTGCGGACGAACTGACCCATGGGGGTTGGTCTAGGGGTACGTTAGAGTCCCCCTGCACAGCCCCCATGATTTTGGAGCGAATTCGTTTGGGGCCGAAAATCGCTAAAATTGCAAAGGCTATAGCCTTTGCGATTTTGCGATTTTCGGGCGAAAAAAAATTGTCTCCGATTTCGACCAAACTCACAGATTACCTTCTTCTAGGACCAAAAACCGCATTGCAAGTCCTAGGAGTCCTATACCGGACTTCGTAAGTGAGAGATAGGCCCCTAAGCCACCTAGCTCGCTCACATTGCGCGCTATCAGTAATACTGCATTGCCTCGCAAACAAACCGGGTTTGCGGACGAACTGACCCATGGGGGTTGGTCTAGGGGTTCGTTAGAGTCCCCCTGCACAACCCCCGTCATTTTGGAGCAAATTCGTTTGGGGCCGAAAATCGTTAAAATGCAAAGGCTATAGCCTTTGCGTTTTTGCGATTTTCGGTCGAAAAAAAATTGTCTCCGATTTCGACCAAACTCACAGGTTACCTTCTTCTGGGACCAAAAACCACATAGCAAGTCCTACAAGTCCTATACCGGACTTCGTTAGTGAGAGATAGGCCCCTAAGCCACCTAGCTCGCTCACATTGCGCGCTATCAGTAATACTGCATTGCCTCGCAGACAAACCGGGTTTGCGGACGAACTGACCCATGGGGGTTGGTCTAGGGGTACGTTAGAGTCCCCCTGCACAACCCCCATGATTTTGGAGCGAATTCGTTTGGGGCCAAAAATCGCTAAAATTGCAAAGGCTATAGCCTTTGCGTTTTTGCGGTTTTCGGGCGAAAAAAAATTGTCTCCGATTTCGACCAAACTCACAGATTACCTTCTTCTTGGACCAAAAAACACATAGCAAGTCATAGGAGTCGTATACCGGACTTCGCTCGCACTGACGCTTCGACGTTCGGAGAATATGAACAAAATCTTTTTTCACTGCCCAATTCCCGGCGCACACGGGAACAGCATGGAAGTTCCAGCACGTGGTGTTTCAATCAAACCCAATCGACAGCGATATTGAATTAGATCTTACCTCTTTCCCATACAGCAGCCAAATGACCGGCAGCTGTGATCTGACAGTCGCAGGCGGCGGTAGCAGGGAGAGGGGGGTGGGGGAGTGGGGAGAGGTGGAAGGGGTGGAAGCCAGTGGAAGCTACTCCCAGCGCGCTCTGGTGACGTGCCCGCGCGCCAACCACGCCTTTATTCAACCAGCAGAGGAAATCCTAGGCAGAGCTATTGCTCAAGGCTGCCCGGACTGTATACTAGTACTAGTTTAGTGGGATAGTGTAAGATGGGTTTTATCAATAGCACCGAGCTGGCATACTGTAATAGTATGGCAAAAATAATAAACAGTCACAATTTAAATGAGCAGAAAATTTATATTATAAATTAACTGCCACAAAAATACAGTTTGGTAGTATTGAATTACATATGTATGTATAATTTATATTCATGTACGTATATATTTTTATATATTTATATATGTATGTATATATATTACAATATTACATTAACAACAATATAAAATGTGAGTTACATATTAACAACAATGCAAACAGAATTTTACCTAACAAAATATAAATATTTTTCAACTTCATTACACCTGGTATGCTTTTTGAACCTACTTTGATTATGTACACAGTTAAATATAGTTGGCTGTTTTGAAGTGAGGTGTCCTTATAAGTAATTAGTATAATTTGATTTTTTAAAAATAATTGCAAAGATGTCTGGATAAAAAAGCAAAACCTTACAATTTTATGGTAAGTACTGCTGTGTATAGGTTCTGTAGGGTCCTCTGTCTTGAGGGTCACCCCTGTAATCACAAATTACAATGAATATTTTGGAGAAGATACAAAATGTTTGAGTTCACACATAATTAGCACAGAACAGATAAAATTGCTGCACTTAAAGGTGCAAGATGCATTTAGAAAAGCGTTAATACATTCAGTTCCTTTGTTAGCACTGACAACACTCATATACATAGAATCTCAATACGCTTTGCATCATGAATAGTTATACAAAAATAATTTATCAGGCAACAATTTTTTATTGCAATGGTATTATTAAGCGAATTGGTTACCATACCAAGAAACAGTGCACTTGAAATTACATGTACAGGAAATAAATAAAATGTTTCTCTGTGTCCACTGGAATTATTCCTTGAGAAACTAAACAAGATAAAAATACACAATATAGAAAGCTTGTTCACAGCGCTTCATAGACATCTAGGTCTGAAAACATTACCATGCAGTTAATTGAAAAAATATTATGGTCAATGAGTTGAATGAACACATCTAACATGCATAAATTAAGTGCAACAAGGGCAGAACAATATATTATAATCCCACAAAAATGTGATGAATTTGATGTAAAGTCAGAAAATATTGCCTACATAAGAATAAGAATCACAGTGTTATCTTTCAATAAAACTTGGCTTCTTTCTGTTGTGAGAAGAACAGCAGTGTTTACTCTTTATTTGCTGTTCTGACAAGCGTTTTAAAAGGAAGTTACTTTTTTTACACTTATGAACAGGCTCTCAAAAATAGCATTACTTCACATGGCAAGAATGCATGTGACTATAAATTAACACAACATTTACATAACAAACATAGATTAATTACAAAATTTACAAATGTTGTTATGTTTATCAATTAATAGCACCATTTTTAAAACGACATAGGATTAGTTTGGGGATTTGGACTGTTTAACCGTCTCTAAATTCTTTACATTAATGTTGTGGAAATCATAATAACATACAACTCAGATGTCATGAAGAGTTTCACACAACAATAAATCATTGAGGTTTTGAAATAATTTTAGGGGTTCTCTTGGGTAAACCTTGAATGTACAA
This sequence comes from Frankliniella intonsa, assembly GCA_033675135.1. NCBI lineage: Eukaryota > Metazoa > Arthropoda > Insecta > Thysanoptera > Thripidae > Frankliniella > Frankliniella intonsa. The sequence continues at coordinate 5,384,686 of CM066253.1, forward strand.
TGGATCTCAATCGGTAGATAGATGCAATTACTAGTCCAAAAGCTCTACATCAAAATGAAAACATCTCTTTTTTTACTTTTTTAGAAATACAAGCTGAATTTGAGAAACACTCATAACACCATATTGAGATTGTCAGGGATGTATAATTGCAATAGGAAATGTGTTGACTGTAGATTACAAAAATATAATCTTTTGACACAAATTAGCTGCCAATTTTGTCATGATGAAAACCACTACAGCCTACGCTGTAAATAAAACAACTGTAAATTGGTTTGAATGGTTATTAGAACAAAAACTATCTTAATGTAAATTGACAACAACCCAACAATCTATTTCTCCCTGGAAAGCAATGTACATCATGTCAGCTTCAAACACATCAAAGATGACTTAATAGTCCAAAAGAGTAAAGAAAGGAGACTTCTGCTTCCCAGAGCATTTTTGTAGAAGATAATAACAGACATTTGAAAGTGGTAACATACACTAATAAGTTTGAAGTATAAATGAATGGAAAAGTCAAAGTTCAAAAAGCCTGACCAATACTTCCTCCAAGAGCAAACAAATGAAGGGTTCTGAATGACTAGACCCATCCTCCTGTTAGCTTATGGAATAAATCTTCATTGAGAGTCTGATTGGCTTCTTTAGATCGCATTGAAAGGAAAATATAACCACCAATAAATTCATGAATGACTTTGCAGTCAGCTGACAAACAACTAAATATAATATTGCCTTCCTCAAATTGGACCATCATATGCTTGACCTCCCAGTTGACATTCCATGCCTGTAAATAATAAATGTGTAAACATACTTTTCTCTTTCAAACCTTTCATTTACTAAAACAGATTTTTCATAGCTGACAAATGCCAAGGTACCTTTATGGTGTTTAATCGCCAAGTTTGAATGTGATCACCAGTGTGAATATCCATTCTCATCAGGCGATTACTAGCGACTCCCAAGAGCTCCTCTTTTTTGTGTCCCATCATTTTTATAACAAATAGTGAAATACCATGCTCTGGTAATGATTGCCAGGCTTTTATATAATTCATTTTGGCCTCAATGAGTGGCAAGTCCTTAACATTTGCATGTGCTTCAAGAATCCTCTGAACAAGCTATATATATGGGGGAAATGAAATGAAATTAGCCATGAAAGACAGAAATTTGGCACATTTCCAAGGTAGTTAAGATCTTACCTTTCCCTTCAGTTTCCTTACAAATCGTGGAGCCACATAATCTTCAGGATTAATGTCGAGGGATTGAGGATTAATAACTGGAGCAGGAGCAGGATGCTGAAGCTGCAAAAATGCTAGGATAGATCTCACTTCTGCATCATAAGAGCTGTCAGCCAGAGATCTTCCTTTTGCAGCAAGTCGACAAGCAGCCATCCATTTCGCATATTGTTCTTCCTGCCGAAGGCATATTCATATGCCAATAAAAAACATTTAAGAAAGGGAAAAAAAAGAAGTAATAGTCAAATAGAAATAGAAAGGTACAGCATTAACACTTACAGTATCACAACGGATCTTCATTTCTGACATTCCCTCTGCACTTGGGACCTCCAGTTTTATGTCATATTTTCTTTGTTGGAGATTTACTTCAGGTGTTACCTCACATCCTCGCAAGTTTATTGTGTACTGTGGAGCAGCACCAGCTTTTGCTTCCTCTTGACTTTTGTAAAGACTTAAGTGAAGATCTCGACATGCAAACCAGTACCGCTTATAGGCCCGTAGAGTAAATCGCTTAGGCCTGGAAGATGTTAACATTGTTACTTAAGTGGTTTAAGTACGAAGAAAAGAAATCAGCTAGTCCTCAATAATCTTACTTAAGAAAACGGAGGTAGTTAAAAAGCTCTGGTACATGAGTAATGTCACCACCATTGCTAATATTTGTCCCTTCCAGAGTAACTTGAAGATCTAACAAGGCAGCGTCAATATCATCTTCAGCAGAACCATTAGTGTTTTCAGACAGTGGTTGTGGGACACCAGCTTGTAAGTTCACTTGCACCTTAAACGGATAAAAAAATAATTCAGATTTAAAATGGCACATGAGCAAAACTGAAAACTTAAGTTTCTTCAGCATTTTTTGAGATATTTACTTGAAGTGCTGCAAACATTAGTGATTCTTCCTCAGTGCACTCTATTTCTTCATTCAAAAGCTGCCACTTGGCCTGTTCATAGATTTGATTGATACGTACTGCATCAATAGTAGGATTAAGATCATAAAATGAATAGAATTTGAATCGAAGGCACAATGTGTCATATTCCCGTACACCTTGCTCCATAATTGACAAGGACGAATCAAGCCACCTGCAAAATTGGTTATCACACAATGAGGTCTAACACAGGCAGTGGAGACAAGACAGAGGAAGGTGTTGATCCAAATCAACTTACGCGACATTCATGCGCGCGCGCTCCACCAGGGACTTGGGGCGGACAAGACGAGAGCGAGCCTCCTGGCTGGGAGTGACAGGGCTCTGAGCGAGGGAGGCGTCCAGGCTGCCATTCAGTGACTCCAGGGTGATATTGTGGTGGGCGTTAAGAGGGGCGTAGGTTCCATTGAGGTCCGTGTGCATTCCGCGCTTCAATGTATTCTGGTTCTATAAAACAAATCATTAAGGTAATTTTGCAGCTTGCAAAGGTATCCTTGACTTCTTTCAAACACAATCCTTAATGTAATGGTAACATTGTAATCATAAGTTTCTGGGTGTTTAACGTGCACACACGTCCAATTGTTGAACACATATAGACGCTTAGTTGAAAAGTTCATTTCGGATGAGACAAAAGTATGCATATGCAACACTTTAGCTGAGCACATTCTGGTCAGTCTATGACCCGTAAGAAATACAAGGGCTGTGTAAGAGAGCACCTGTAAGTGTTCAACACATGTAAGTGCGTGCCAGTTAAAGACTTGACATACCGTGCCGAGCGGCGAGCTGATGGGGGTCGAGGTATGCGAGCGCGTGGGGGTGACGGGGGCGCACAGGAAGGGTTTGTCCAGGCTGCCGTTGGAGCCCGCGGGCGAGCTGGTGGCGATGAAGGTGTTGGTGTCTGCGGGCGGGTGCGTCTGCCCGTTGATGCGGACGTCGCCGTTGCGCACCTTCTTGTCCTTGAGGTTGTGCTTGAGGTGCTGCGGCTCGAGGGGTTTCCTCAGCGACAGCTCTTCGGCATGCCTCACACCTGGGGGCGGAAGACAAGAAAGGCAATGTCAGCAGAGCCAACAAGGCGTGGCTCGGCACGTCCGCTGTACCATGCGGCTTGTAGAGGGTGGAGGGTGAACAATAATATTTGTGGGCACTCGTGAGATTCAGGACCAACATCAAGGTTAAATTAATGGTCCACAAGATATTTGTATCCCGCGGTACAAGTGTCATGTGGGGCTGTGAGCTCCGAAAGTGGTCCTGAACCTAATGAGAATCCATAATACTTTTACACCTCAACCTCCCAGCCTCTAGATACCCTGAAAACACGTAACCGTGTTGCGGGTCTGCCTACTCAAGGGGCTTTAGCGCCTTACGGCATCTAAGGCAAACGCGTGTGTACGGCAGGCACTCACCCAGCTCCTTGCAGAGCTGCCCCACGGCGGTGAAGGTCTTGACGGAGAAGTCGACCTTGGTGTCGAGGTAGCGCAGGTCGGGCAGCTGCACGCGGACCGTCTTGTGCATGGGCGTGAAGTGCAGGCGCGCGTCGGCCTGCACGCCGCACTGGTCCAGCGTGGAGCGGGTGCGCGCCAGCCAGCAGTTGCGATCGGGCCACCACAGCGCGTGGTCGGACCAGTCCATGGACACCTCTGCAACAGAGCGGGAGCGGAAGGGTTAGACAAGACAAGGCATGGCATCGCCCTGGAGGGGCATTACGTAGCTCCCTGAAAACGTTCTTCCACCACCACCCTCACCCTGTTTCAGCTCATCTAGAGGGCGCTTTCAGGGAGCTCCGTAATGACCCTCCAGTGCTACTCGATCACCACGAATGTACCTTTAGATTTTAGTGGTGTATTCTACACAGAGAACTTACAAACACTACGGACAAGGCTGCTGGCTAGCGTGCTTATCGGACCACCAACCCTCTTCTAACCTTATCCTGGTACCTCCCACATCTCAATACCTCCGTGCACGGGCCGTCGCTTCACGTCGCTTCGCTCTGCCACTCAAACACACATATAGTGGTAGGAAATGGACGAGGGCAGGGGAGGGGCCCAGCCCCGCCCCGCCGCCAGTGCGCCAGGCTCGAGGGCCGGAAGGGAAGACATCTGCTTGCATCTTCTTCACGCGTATCTCGGGCGGGGCGGGGCGCGTGCGTGCACGGGCGCGCGAGTGTGAGTGCCCCACCCCTGCCCCTGCCGTGCCCGTGCCGAGGTACAGCTGTGACGCAGCAGCGACCCGCCACAGATTCTTGTCCGTGCAGTACCGCCCCGCTCCGCCCCGCCCCGCCCCGCCCCGCCCCGCCACGGAAACATCCCATCCGGGCCGGGCCCGAGGCTCAGCAGCGGCTCTGCGGGGTGCAACATCACGAACAGTTTGTACTGCCTGGGCGCGGGGAGCAAGGGGGCGGCGGGGGCCTGTTTAAATGTCGCCTGAGCCCCGCCCCGCCCCGCCCCGCCGCACCCCGCGGAGCACCAGGCGGGGACGACACGCTGAGTACAGCCGAGTCCCCGCCCCGCCCTGCGACTGGGTGGGGAAGGGGTTGCAGTGCAGCCCGCCCTGCTGCCCCCGCCCGCGCGGCCTTGACGAACACCTTGTCCAGCCAATGCCTTGCCCATACATCATAGCCTATGATACTCAACGTCATACTAAGACACACAAGCATGGTTGTCGCTCGCTTGACAGATTGCGGGAGAGAGCAGGATCGGAGGCACCCCGTGGTTTGCTATCCGCGGTTCGGCTTGAGGATATGTAATTGGGGAGGTCACTTATTTCCGGGTAGGGCACTGGCCTCCCCTCCTCCCCGCCCTAACTCTGCTATTCGACGCCATGTGGGTGGAGAAGACGTTAGATGCGGGAAAGGGAGTTTTAAGCGCAGCCCGCGCGCGCACACACATGCACGCCACGCGTACACGAAATAAAATAATTAATAACCATACTAGTAATGATGAAAAATACCATTCAATTAACTGGGGCGCGGGCGCTGCGGCTCAGATGAAATGATAACGTATTGAAAACGAGAAAAAGCGCGGCCGGCCCGGCGGCCCGGTGTCCGGGGCAATAACGAAACAAGAGCCGGACTGTAATTCAATTAAGAGTAAAAGAGAGAGAGGAGGGCGGGAAGGACGTGAGGGGAGGGTAGGGGGCGCCGGTCGGCCGCCACCAAGTGATCCCAGCGAGGCAGAACCGTGTCACGGGCGCCGTGCAAGCCACCCGCCGTCGGGTGGTGGGCGCGCCCTCGAGAGGGAAACAGCTCTGAATTTTAGTGTTAACATGTCTTGAATTTGACTGAATTCTTGCAAATTTTTCGGAAATTTCCTTAGAATTTTCTGCAAATTTGCCGTGAGTTTTCCTGAATTTTACGAATTTCTTAAATTTTTTGGGTCTGAAAAGTTTTGGTTGCAGCGTGCGACTGTCATTGCAGGAAGACTCGAACCACGGGAAAGCCCATTCGAAAGCGCTAGACAGCTTTGCCGCGTGGACATCTGGGACTGGACATGGACACACTGGCCGGATCGGGAAACACGGTCGGGCGGGCCGGGCCGGGCGCGGTGAGGTGAGGCGCTCCGGATCAAACAATGGGCCATTCGTGGATCACGCCCCTGGTTCCCTGGTGCTCCCGCGCCCGCCCCGCCCCGCCAATGACACTCCTCTTCGTCATTCAATCATTCGCGCCTCGGATCGGATAGGTGGGTGTCTAGTGTACGTCGCGCCGAGCGGGTAGGCAACATTTACAGACTCGACAACGGTGGGCTGTCCATTCGGATACACCAAAATTCAGAGTTGCTTTGCTTCAATCGCGGCGCGGCGCCGCTAATCCGTCCCGTCTCGTCCCGCCGACGCGACAGGAGGCCTGGCCGCTGACACTTATCTCCGCGCCGCGCGGCTGTCTGACCAAACAAATCGCGTTCTCCTCTGCCGACAGGACTGACAGGACCGCAGGCTGGCCCGCCCCGGCCAGCCGGCCGAGCAGAAGACATTGTCCCCGCCCCGCCCCGCCCCGCCCCACCAGGCGAGGCTCACAAGCGGACTCAATCAGCGGCCCGGCCCGGCCCGTGCGGTAAGCTCCGCTCCCCTCCCGTCGGCCGAGGGGAGGCTGTCCAGGGGGTTGATTATTTCCGCCCCGGCCCACCCCGCCCCACTCCACCCCGCCTCGACAAGCCATGACCGGCCCCAACGGCAAAGCGCCTGTCTGTGTGCTCGGCCCGACCCGACCCGCCTCGGGACGTGACGAAAGACAATAACTGGACACGTGCACTACAGCGGTATCCGATGATCGGTGAGTTAAAATAAAAATTATTGCTGATGGGTACGCACATTTCGGAAGAAACCATAATAAAAATAATAACATCATAGATATGCTCTCCTGAGCATTGGCGCGCCTTGCTGCCCCGGTGTCGCGCATCCCTCCCACTTACTTGTCCCCAGTTGGTTCGTGATGACGAGGGCCGCCGATAAAGCTGTCAATATAGCATCACCCAGCGCCCGGGCCGTCCAGTCCAGGCGACTTGGTGATGAACTCCATCACCATTATCATCATCACAATCGTCTGCACGGCATGCTCCTGCTCCTGCCTGCATCCATTCCATCCCGACGCCCCGCCACGCCCCGCCCCGCGCGTGGTGCATCTCGTTGCACCCGGCGACCTCGCATCAAGAGTCATTGCAGCTCAGATTGGGTGGCCGATCGCACGGCGCCCCGCCTCGCCCCCACGCATGCCTCCTAATTGCGGCCGAGTGCAGCCGCCCCGCCCCGCCCCGCCCCGCCCGGTCAGCTCGAGGCGCCGCTGCGCACGGCACGCCGGCACGCCGCCCGCGTCTCGTCTCGTGCAGCAGCTTCACGGTCACGACCCGCCCCGCCCCGCGCCGCGACGCCGCGCCCGCTCCGGTCTGCTGGCAGTGGGGCGGGGCGGGGCGGGGCGGGGCTGGTCCGCGAATAGTGCCTGCTGCTAGTTCAAGAGGCGCTCTGCGAGGGGGCGTGGGCGGCGCTGCGGCCCGTCCTAGCCGCTCTACTTCACCGCGGCTTCGCGCCCCATCCTCCGCCGCCGCCGACCCGACGTTCCGATCACTGAAATAACACTTTCGTCCGATCGGCCAGGCCCGGCCCGGCCCGGCCCGTCAGAGGCGTCTGCTCAGCCTCACCTACACCTATCGACACACACTTACGGCCGAGGCGAAGAGGTTCTTCACCCGCGGCTGCCCGCGGCGCGGCCGCACATCTCCCTCCCCGCGGTGAAGCAGCAGCTCCCGGGGGCCCGCCCGGGGCTCTGCTCTGCTCTACCCGCGACAGCGGCCCGTGAAACCGGATACTGCTGTGGCCGACGCGGTGCGGTAAGGAGCCGCGGGACTTTTCTGAGAGAGGGAAATCGTCGTCGTGTGCGAGGCTGTGGGGTGGGGAGCTGCCGCGCAGGGCAGCTGCGCTGGGCATTGGTAACGCCCGTCATAAGATATCCCACGGCCGGGGCGGGGCACCGAGGGGTTGGCGGTCCTAGAATGCTTTGTCAGGGCCAGGCCAGGCTGGGCCAGGGCGCGAGGAGACCCCGCCCCGCCTCGTCTAGGAATGCGCACACTTGGCCTTGGCGCCCTGCGGCCTGCCCTGCCCAACGTGAAGCCCAAGCGCCCCGCCACGCCCCGCCAAGTCAGCTGCGAATATGCCCTCTCTCCCGACTAGCCAGCTACTGTCCTTCCCAGGAACTCCAAGACGACATTCGGGGGACCTTCGCATCGCGCTCCCAAGTGTGTGTTCATGGCGTCGTGTCAGAACGCCCATATAGCACCAGCATCCATGTGCGGCATCGGCGGCGCGGCGGCGCGGCGGGGCGGGGCGGACGCGAGTCCGTATCCACTTGGCCGTTTTACTGCTGCGCCCATGACAGCTGCTGGTAGCCGCCCTGCCCCGCCCCTCCCCGCCCCGCCCCCGGACGCCCTCGAGACGAGAAGAGACACGATGGCCTCGCGCCTCCCTAGCGCCTCAAATAGTCATTTTTATTGGGCGGTTCTCGCGCTTTCGGCTCGGCGTTTGTGACCGCCGTCCCATCATGCGAGCGGGCTGCGGCGGCGCCTTGACCTCCACCTCCACGGGAGCCTCACGCGCGCCAGGCTTCTCCCCGGTCAACTCGCGGGCGGCAGGAGCGACCGGGACACAGCGCGGACTGCGGTCCAGGCCAGGCGTTCCTCACCTGAAACACAAGAGACATGCAGTCAGCACGGATGTGAGGGCAAAGGAAAATATTGTATAAAGAGGAGTCTCAGCGCGCTTCATTGCAACAGATGCGGTTTCCCGTATTTTCGTAGGAAAAGTCGCAGTGAAATTCGTATCACACACGCGGCCTGGGCCTTAAGCGTTCAAGCGGAGAGGCGAGGTGTGCGGCGCCGCGCCCCGCCTGCGCTAGAGCTCTGCATATGTATTCCCTGTCCCGCTCACCAAACAGCGTCGGCGCGCTCACGGCCCCATGAAGCCGTCGAGCCCCGCGGCACCGCGCGCCGCCCCGCCCTGGGCCGGAAGGGCGTGTGCGTGGCGCGTCACACCGCCGCGTATCCGCAGGCGAGGCGTCCGAGCGGAGAGAGGGCCGCGCCGACTCCGGGCAGGGCCGCGCCGGGCACTCGGCTATATTTTATGCACCTATGTTACGCCATGGCCAACATGCTTCAGACCGTGGGCACCTGTCTGTTCGCTCTCAGCGGCGACGCGACGGCGAGTAGAGCGGAGTCATGCGCCACACTCACTCGCTCAGGAGCCCCCTCTACCCTTCCGCCTCCCGCGGCGCGGCGCCACTCGTACGTTCGGCGGTGCGGTGATCTCGATGCGGGTGGCCGGTCCCCCCCCCCCCCCCTCCACCTCACCACCACTGCAATGCTAATTGCTCTCGCGTGAACGCTGCTCGGCCCGGTTGTTGTACACGACTACGATTGGCGCCGCGCGCACGCGTGCCGCCGCGGCGGCTGTCGCTGTCGGCGTCGGCCTCTCCTCCGCCCCCGCCCCGCCCCGCCACGCACCGCCACCTCCAGCCAGCAGCCGCGCCCCGTCACGTTCAACTCCGCCGTGCAGCAGGCCTGCTCTGCGGCTCACGCGTGGTCCAGTCCTCTCCCCTCACCCCGGAGGGCGGCTCGTTAGCCGAGTGATGAGGTGGAGGTGAGTAAGGCAGTACAGTAGGAGATAGGGGCGGGACGGGGCGGGGGGGCAACAGACCGTGGAGAATCAAGCGGGGGCTCGTGCGGGCGGGGCCAGGCGCAAGGTCCTTTGTGCTGGGCTGCGGGGGCCCAGCCGCACATAGCCCGGTTGAGGGCCCGCCTGAGGGGCCCACCTGAGGGGGGGAGGGGCGTCAGAGGGGCCCACGCAGCGCACGTGAAAGGGCCGCCGGTGCACAGCGGGGCGCGGGGCGGGGCGGGGCGCGCTGAGATGGGTGAGAGGGCGGAATAGAATGGGGAATCGGGCAGGCTGCCCCCCGCCCTCCCCCCGCCCACTGCTCCGCGCGCCGCGCTCCCAAACAAGTTGACCGAAATAGCTAATCGAGGCAAGGCGGGCAACAAAACCTCACGGGCGCGGCGGGCGGAGCGAGGCGCGGCGCAGGGCCACAGGGCGACCCACCCGCGGGCGTGGCACCACGCCGTGCGCGTGCGCGGCACGGGATCTCATTTCACAGAGAAACGGAGAAAATTGAGCGCGCCCTTTCAGCTGTTATAAAGCGTGCAGCGTACAGGCAGGGGCTCGACAGAAACAATAGGGACCGAGAATAACTCTATGGCGGAGGGGGCGGGCTGGGGGCGGGCCGGGGGCGGTCGGGCTGATCACCATGATCATTGATGGCTCAATGTCTCAATCTACGGGCGAGCTCAACTGATTTGGCACCTGACTGAGAGGCGGTCCGGGCAGGGCGAGACAACGAGGCACCGGAATCCGACACCGAAAAAACACGAAGAGCAACGTGAGCGGCGCAGCGGGCCGGGGCCTAGGCGGCGCGGGAGCAGAGCTGAGGTGGTATAGGGCGGCGAAATCTGCACATACATAGCCGCGCCGCGCCGCACCGCACGGGACGGCACGTGCCGCGGGCGTAGCGGGCCGGGCCATAAACTGGCCGGCTCAGCCCTTTGCACCGCCCCGCCTCGCTACGCCACGCCGAGCCCCGGGCGCGACGGTCACGAGAGCAGTACGGCGGGGACAGTGGGCGCCTGGCCTACACGAAGCCGGGCGCGGCGCGGAATAGTCGCAACGAGAAGCAGCAGCAGACCCGCTGTACACGGATGCCGCGGAGCCTTTAGTAATGTGACATCTCTCTCGGTCCTGGTGGCGGTTCCCCACGAGTGCGACAAGGACGGAGCGCTCTGCTGCTGCGGCAGGAAGCGACGCGACGGGGACGGACCCATCGGCGCGATGCATTCTCCTGCTGCGCTTCTTTTTCGTGCCGCGCCGTGCCGTTCCGCGCCATTGAGAAACCACATGTCGCGTGTAGGCGGATGCGAGCGGGGCGCAGGGCAGCAGCGCGCCCCTCCGAGGGGCATAAGTGCTCACGACCCCGCGGGGGGCCCCGGGGAGGGAGGGAGGGAGGGAGGGGGCGGTGCCAGTGCCGCGACCACCCAAAGGGCACACACGGGCCGTGGGGCGGGGAGACAATGCCGCGTTACATACATTCTCCCCCGACGCGACCCGGCGGCCCGACCCGACCCGACGCCACGCCGTCTGGCCCGCACGGTACGGGTAGCGCCAGCAGCGCCGCGGGGAAAGCGAAGTGACTGACAGCCGCGCTGCTGCATCCTGTCCTGTCGCTGCGCTGCACCTCCCGGGCTGGACCGGCACTGAGGCGGGCGGAGCTAGTTGATCGCCCGTCCCGCGGCGCCCGGCGCGGCGTCCAGTGGTGCTAGTCTGCCTGGCTACCCGCTCCGTCCCGTCCGCGCTACTGCACGGTGATACACCCACGGACTAGTAGACAGGGCGCTCAGGGCCCGGGGCGCCCACCTCACGCTGCACCAGCACCACCCGCACGCTGAGCCCTAATTGCGTTCCAGTCAATGCGGCGGGGCGGGGACCAGAGGAGCGTATTTAAACCGTATACAACTCTCGGCGGGAGCACGCCACGTGAGAAAGAAAATGCATCACGGCCGATAGAGATCTGGGACCTGAATTACGGGCTGTGCTCTGCTGCGGCGCGGCCCGGGCCCGGGCCTGGACACGGGGCGGGGCGATCAGACCGGGCTGCTGGACCACCTGGGAGCAGCAGCACTGCTGGTGCAGCTACAGCACCCCCGCCCCGCCCCCCGCCTAGCCTCGCCTCAGGGCCCTCAGGGCAGCACCGGCCTGGCCCGGCCCGGCCCGGCCCGGCCCCGCCCCGCCCGGCAGCGGTACAGTTAGACTGACCGATGTCACTCGCGGCTCCCGGCCCGGCCGGCCCGCCTGCACCGGGGTACGGCGAGGCGCAGGCGGTATGTACCGTACCGCGATTCGCTCTGCATTGCCGATCGGCATGAGAAGAGAAGGGTGCGCGGCGGGTAGGGAGAGGGGCAACGAGACGTGAACGAGGGCAGCTGCCTCCTGGACGCGGAATAAACGTAAAACCGCACTGGCCAGGATTATCAAAACACCCACCGCCGCCGTCGAGGCCACCGATGATGCTCCGTCTCCGTCACTATGCTCCGTCTTGCCTTTTCTGGTGCGATATGTTGGACGTTGACGGTAGTGAGGGCGCCGCCCCCGCGGGGCGGTCACGACCACGGCTGGACTTCCCCACCCGGGCCCGGTGCAGGCCAGGGCGGCATGCAGCAGCAGCGGCCAGCAGGGCCAGGGCCGGCATGTGCTTCGGGCGGCCCTGCCCCTGCCCCTCCCCTGCCCTTCCCCTGCCGCGCTCCAGATCGACGATCCCGATTCAAAGAGATTAATCGCGTTATTTTCCTGACCGGCAGCCGCGCGCGGCCTGCCCGCGGGCAACCCGCGCGGACACACTCTCCTGGTGGAGGGAATGCAAGTAGCTCGCCGCGCGCGCGGCGTGAACACTATCGGCTAGGGACGGGACGGGGCACACTTCATTTTCTGCCTGCCGCGCCGCGCCTCTGCCCAGCCCAGAGGGTTGTCAGCTCTGTGTGACGGAGACCTATGGCGGAAGCTGAAGTGACGTCCCGCTGACGACCGTCAGCGCACGCGACGGGACGGGACGACGGGACGTGTGCAGCAGCGTACCCTGCTCCTCCTGCGCCACGCCCTCGACTCGGTGTCACTCAGCGGGCGAGGCGGGCAGAGGAGAACCTTGTCGTAACTCATGTCCGGGCCGGGCCGGGCCGGGCGGGGCGCGCGTCGACACCTTGTCACAGTGACTGTGACTCAGTCTCGCGGCACACGTGACAGTGTTGCGCCGCGCCGAGCCGAGCACATTCGCATGCCATGCCCCCGGACGGGACTGCTTGCTACGGGGTGGTGGGAGTGACAGACGCTCATGGTGAATCATCACCACGCACAAGTCAGCGCACTGCTGCGGCAACTTGTATATGTGACAAGGAAAGGGGATTTTTTTCCCTTACGAGTCGCACTACTCAGCAGGGCGAGGCCTAATTACAGGGGGAGCCGCAACGTCACACGTAAGCCTGTTCTCGAACCTCCCTCCCCTGCGCGGCCCGCGGGGGACGTGCTGCAGGAGGGCGACATTCTTTTGTCCCTGCGAGTCTCCGCTCCAAAATGTCAGGCACGGCGGGTGGCCTGGGCTGGGCTCGGCCTGCAGGTGAGACGAGACGGTAATGTCAGGAGGTGCGGGCGGGAGGGCGGGCGGGAGTAGTGTGTGAGGGGGTGGAACAGACGCAAGTGTGGAGCGGGCCGGGGCGGGCGCGCGCGGTGCAGTGTGCGGGGGTGGAACACGACACAAGTCTGGGGCGGGGCGGGGATAGCATCGGCAGTGGTGCAACGCGCCCAGGCACCCAGGCAGGTGCGACCCCGCCCCGCCCCGCCCCGCCCCGCCCCACCCTCCTGCCCGGAGCACGCCCACTTTCTCCTCAAACACACGCCTTCCCCCGCCTGCCCCGCCCCGCCGCGCCATTGGGAGCAGCCTTGACAAATCGACGCACGCACCCCCATTACTTCTTAGCTCCGGCCGACTGGACCGAAAGCTGAGAATGAATAAAGCCTTTAACAATCAGAGAGCGAGAAAGAGAGAGAGAGAGAGGGGGGGACTCATCCGGATTACGGACAGCGCTTGTGAGGCGAGGCGGGCGTGGCGTGGGCCAGCACTCGAGAGAGCTGCAGGTATAACTCCCTGACTATTGACCCTCCTCCTCCACCGATCCGAGCGGATCGAGGCGCATTGCTTTGATATGTGGACCGAGAGCCTCCCCCGGCCCCGCCGGCCCGGCCCGGCCCACCCAAACGGCACGCGACCGACAATAACGCAGTGTGTCGCGTCACGTGGCCATTCAGACGGAAAACGGCGCGTTCCGGGCAGCAGAAAAGGTTTTTCAAAATGCGAGAAAGACTGTTATTTTCGAGAGAGCAGCGGATGATATGAGCATTAAAACAATACTAGTGGCTTGAAAAATCATCCCGCGCCGCGCGGCACTGGACTGTGCTTCACGCCGCGCCCTCCCCTGGCCGTGGTCACTCGGCGGCCGGGACACGCGCCGCGGGGCGAGGCAGGGCTGGGCAGGGCGGGGCCATAAACTTGTGACGACTGGTGGCGCGTAGCGGCGCCACGCCGCGGCACCCTTCAAGATGCAATTGACGGCAGAGAGCAGGGCAGGGGCGGGGTGGGGCGGGGCAGCCGCACCCCTAAGAGACAATTGTCGCGCCGCCTATAGGGCGGGGCGGCAATGACTATACCCAATCGCCTCGTCCCACCAGCCCGGTCCATAGCGATGCTATGGTCCTTCAATGACACTCCAACCCTCTTAAAAACTCGGAGATTTAGTTGAGAACGGAAAGGCCGCGCTAGCTGCCTCGCGACTCGAGGCCCAAGCCGCCCTCCGGCCAGTGTGATCGGGCGGGGCGGGGACGCCTATCGGCGATATCGAATTCAATGTCGAGGCAGGGCTGCCCTGCCCAGCCCTGCCGCCCCGATCCGCTGCCACTCCAGAATTGAGATCCAATTAAGATAGTGATCGGCCAATCGGGTCCGCTGCAGCGCTGCAGCTCGGGATCGGGCGAGAGGTGCGGTGCGGGGCAGAACACCCGGGAGGAGGTGCTCGCCGCGCCGCCGCGCCCGTGGGGATTTGCCATACATCCGAGCGAGCCGAACGCGGCACCCTATCCGCGCACTTACTGATTCGTACCTCGTACATACTCTATTCTGCGACAAGATTTCGCCCCGCTCTTCGCTTTCGAAATGCGCGCTCGATTCCGGGGCGTTGAGCGGTAAGTAGTGGGAAGTTTGCTGGTTGATCCTGGGGAAAAGAAATCGAGGACCGCGCAGGCCAAAGATCCAGGATCAATATTGAAGTTTGTCGACTGTCGAATTACCTCTCAGGAGTTTTTACTGTCAAATATCAGTCTCAATGTCCAGCCCGTCTCGCGGCGAGGAACGTCACGCCTCCGCTACCCTTGAGCACGGCGGCCTGGAGGGCGCCGGGCCGGGCCGGGCCGGGCCGGAGGGACTTGATTGCTCCATCGAGCGGAGCAGAAACTGACCGACGCGAAGCGACGCGACGGCGAGGAGGGGCGCGGAGCGGAGGACAGCACCGCGACGACACGTCACGTGACTCACTGGAGTGTCGCTCTGATTCTTCCAGTCGCTTGTCGGAGGGCGTGGCGGGGCGGGGCGGGGCGGGGCGTGAAGCCCACCGCAAAGCAGTCGGCAGAGTGAAGTCGATCGCGCACAGCATCGCCGCAAACGCGACGGAAAATCGGAAAGCAGCAGCGCTGCGGAGCGGCTCGGCCCCTCCCCACCGCGCGGCGCATTCCGCCACTCCTCATTCATCACCGCCTCCATCAGGTCCACCGGAAAGTGTAGCGGGGGAGGGGAGGGGAGGGGAGGGAGCGCTGGCCGCGTCGCGCAGTGCAGCGCAGCGCAGCGGGCGCGGCGGTGGAGTTCATGGCGTGGAATATGATCGATGGGGGGATCGAGGGTGAAAATAACGCTCTCCGACGTGCCGGGGCGGCTGCCGCCAAATTCAACACGCCAAACGCAAACGGCGGATCGGGCGAGTGACACTAACGCATAACGCACCGGCACGGCCATACGCGGTCACCAGCCCCACCCCGCCCCGCCCCGCCCCGCCCCGAGCCCTTGGTGCCCTGGTCTCTGTCGCGACCCGGAGACTCTGATGATCCGCCGACCGGAGATTCTCGGTATAATAGGGCTGCAATCCAACAAAATCTCTTTTGGCACGCGCGTGCGTATGGGTGAGGGTGCGTGCGTACGTGCGCGCGTGCGTGTGTGTCACTCCTTGGGCCGCTAATGAAAGCGGCGCCTTCTTGCTCTCCCCTCCGTGCCGACAGCCAGCCGCTCCAGTCTGTATGTGTGCGTGTGTGTGTGTGTGTGTTCCCAAACTGATGATGTCCCGTCTGAGTCATCGGCCAGACGTCACACGAGAGCGTTACGTCTGCCCTGCTCGGCACGGGGTCAATATTTGGCTCATCGGCTTTGGACGCGCTCCAAACGCCGTCCCGTCTCGTCCCGTCTCCTCAGCGCTCTTCCTCCCGTCTTCTCTTCCGGAGGAAAGTGTTCCCCGCCCCGCCTCTCCGCCCTGATAAAAACACCATCTGCCAAGGGTGGGGCGCGGCGGGGCGCCCGCGTAACCGCGACAGAGGACGCCACGATAACGTGACAAATTGAATGCGACGCTCTGGACACAGAATCTCCATTTCATATATATCTCCGCGAGGGTGGGTAAACATGAGCAGTGGCGGGGCGGGGCGGGGCGGGGCGGGGGGGGGCGGGGTGGGCGGGGCGCGCTCCGGCCCGGCCAGGCAGGCAGACCGCCCCGCGACATGTCGTCGACGTTGCACCGCAGCAGGAGGGAAAAAGTCCAGTCCAGTTGAGCCCAGGCAGGCGGTGGTTGCCGGTGGTCCTGCTTGACTGTTGGGGGTTGGCCTGGCGCCCGGCGGATGGCGACGCGGTTGATGGGTTGATGTCCGAGTCCAGCGGCGCGCAGCAGCGTGTGTCACCATCCCCAACGACCCCTGCCCGCCCTGCTAAGGGAGGCGGTCCAGGGCGGGGCGGGGCGCTCCTCCTCCGCGCCGATCTCCTCCTTGTGGACGATAAAGCAATTAGAGCTCCCCACATCTAAGACGCCCCGCCGCGACTGGACCCCGGAGGTCTCTCTATTTGTCTCCCTGGGGTGGGTCGGCCTCGCCCCGCCCCGCCCCGCCCCGCCCCGCCAGGGGGAGGGTCTCCAAGAGTCTCGCCCACTTCCACTTGACTGTCACGGTCGGACGGTCGGCGTCGCGTCGCGTCGGTCAATTTTCGGCGCGCGCAACGGAAGTACACCGCCCCGAAGAGTGCGCACGTGGTCTGGTGTACGGCGGCTCCACGTACTCGACGGCGCCTGAGCTCACGGGCCCGCGTCCCATAGGTGACAGCGAGGTGCACCCGCCCCGCCCCGCCAAGCCTGACCCCGCCCCGCCCCGCGGTTCGCTCGGACAACAGACTTTGCTAGGCCAGAGTACGCAGCTCAGGTCCGCGTCAACAGGAGGCACGCGCACGCGCGCACCGCGCCCGCGGCAAGGGCCCCGCGTCAAAGCGGAAAATGCAGCCCCGCCGCGCCCCACCGCACCCCGCCCCGCCCCGCCCCGCCCCGCCACGCGCAGCGCGAGGCCGCGCATAAGATGAGTGTAGGTACCGCGTACCGCCGGTGGCCCGCGCGACGCTACACTACACACAGACACACTCACACACACAAGCCGTTCGACGGCAAATATTTAAACGAGCACCTCCTATTGATCTTGTGTGACGCAGGCGGTGCGTGTTTCGACCGTGACACATTTTTTCCAGTCGATCGCCACAAAAATTAAAGCAAATCAATCATACGCATCCGTTTTATTTTTTTGACGGGATTTGCCTTTTAGCTTTTTGAGTGGTCGCGGTGCGGCGGGTGCACTGCCCCCGCCCCGCCCCGTGCTGCCCCGCCCCGCCCCGCCCCGCCCCGTGCCGCCCCGCGTGCCAGAGCGCCGCGTACGCCTCGTATGGCACACAATGCCTCGCGCCGCGCCGGTACTCGCCGGCGGGGCGGGGCGGCCTGCTCACAAAGGGACTGCGTGGCCACCCCGCCCCCCGCCCCGCCCCGCCACGGCTCTGTTTGGCGCGCGGAGAGCGTGCGTGTGTGCGCCCTGCGGGCCCGGCCCGGCCCGGCCCGGGGGAAGACACGGCGCGAGGCGAGGCGAGCACGGCCGGCCACTCTCGTACGTAAAGCACGCCGCGCATCGTGCATCTGCCTCCGCATTTTTTTTTCCAAAACTGCACACTAATGTCTATCGAATTAAAAACGATATTCATTGGGTGTCCCCGCGATGTTATGAGAGGCAGTGACAAAAGAAACTCGAAACCCGCAGGGACAGAAAATGTCCATGTTGGCGCGAGGGGCCCGGGGAGGGGGGGTGACCCATCACTCAGGCCCTGACACGGTGTTAGGACAGCCAGAGGACTCACAGGCGCCGCCACCAGGAGCGGGAGGAGGAGGGGGAGCTTCCACGCGTGAATTCGCGTGCCCCGCCAGAGTGGGCCGAATTGGCACTGATCGTCAGGACGGAATTCTTCCTGGAATTTATTCTCCTCCGACGGAGCGCAGTGGGCGGAAATCTCAACTGTCAATGTATTTTTCGCCGCACTTTCAAGTCGATAGACTAAATGCACGCAGTCCCTCTTTGATCATGAGGTGCTTTTATCATGTCAAAGCACTTTTAATGACTACGGTGGTCTGAAATGTCTACACGCGCATGCATTGCGTCGTACATATTCATGTACAAACGAGACAAAGTAATGTAACATAAACAGCTGTGCGTGTGTGAGGAAGGACGCGGCCGGTGGGCGTCACAGTGAACGTCCATTACACACCGCGTCCACCCACGGCCTCACGCGGCACACACACACACACGCGCGCGCGCGCGCACAGGGCCGTGCGCGTAGCGGCGGAGGAGAATCACTGACTGCTAAAGACAACAATCTTCCCCCACAGCGACGGACAAAGGGACTAATGCCCCCAGCGCCCCGCCCCGCCCCGCCCCGCAGGCCCTGCTCCCATCTCCTATTGTTCGTCATCCATCTCAAGTCTCCGCAGCTAGCCACCCCCTCCCTCCGCCGCTGAACCACGCAGTGTAACGAGCCGGTGTAATATCGAATACACCAATAAGGTCCGTCGGCCGCCACCGCCCCCTGCAGAAGCCAGGGTAGGCCACCCACGCCGGGGGAGGCGCACTCCTGCGGACGGGTTGCCTACCCGCACAGGCGCCCTGCTTGCACAGCACAGGTCCAGACGTCTCTCTCGAGACAAATGCGGCTCACTTTTCGCTAACGAGCCCTACTACTCCACTTGGCGGGCTCCGCTTCCCGCTTCCTCTTCCACTACTACTTTCTTATCCACCGCTTCCCCCTCTGGATGACGCCATCAGCGGCGCACTGTTGTCACAGGCGCTCTGCGGGCGGGGCGGGGCGGGGCGGGGCGAGCAGGCCAACGAACCAACTTTCTCTGTCTCTCTCCGCCGCGCCGCTCCGCGCCCGGCTGGGACGCGCCTCGACGCTCAGACTCAGACTCCCCCTCCGAGGAGGACGCTACGCCAGCCTCTCATTTTCGTCCATAAATCAGAGGCAAACGCATGGCAAAAGAAACTCCCCGCAGCACATCCGATTGACGCCCCGCCCCACTCCGCCCCGCTCCGCCCTGCTCCGCCCCGCCTAGTCCTACTGGAGCAAGTTGCCGTCTGGTACCGAGCAAATAATAGCAGCACTCCGCCAGAGCGAGTTTACTAAGCAGTTATACGTGAGTTTACTTGTGCCAACAGGTCCCATTTCGTACAAGTAATGTCTCCTCTCGACACGTCCTAGCGTTTGTTTCTGTCCCTGAGCAGTCCCGCACAGAATCTCCAGCACTGGGGCGGGCAGGGCACCCCCGCTGCTGACCCCATCAGGGCTGATTGGCCGAGCCATATCACCTTTATTGGAGGCTTCCCCAAGAGACATCGCCTGCCCCCCGTTTCCCTAACCCCCTCGCTTGGGGACTGACCTATATTTTTTTTTCGAAGCCGCGCAGAACGCGATGAAAGAAGGGGATGAAAATAACGGGGTGTTGGCGCCGGCAAAACAAAAACAAACAAGAAAGAGTCGCGTTAGCTTTGATCAGAGAATTTTTTCCCTGGGCGGTTATGGTTATGCACCACGCGGACGGAGAAATCATTTCAAACAGTGAAGACACCACCACGCCACGCCACGGCTGCGGGGGCGGAGGGCGTGGCGGACCTGCAGTAATAGGCCTATTCAAGCATCGTTTAGGTACAAAACGGCCGGCCGGCCGGCGGTCCGGTCCGGCCCGGCCCGGCCGCCTCGCACAACAATTTATCCCCGACAGCTTTGCTTGCTCCCCTTTTCATCATTATTATTTACCCTTTCTTCCCTCCTCCGCCCGCCCGACAATCTTCCGAGGAATAAGAGGGAGAAGAAGGAGAAAAAGAGAGAGAGAGAGGAGGAGGAGGAGGAGGAGCACGGGAGCAGCGCCCGAGCGGAGACTGCTGCGCTGCGCCCATGTCAGTTCCGCTTATGATCAGCACCAGGCTTGTGACGATAAGTTTTCATGACGAAAACGCTTCGCTCTGCGCGCAGCGTCCGCCGTAATGCAAAAATGTCAAAGCGTCCACACGCGCAACCATACACCAACAAAACCACGTGTTCCCATAGGGGCTATGCCCGCGCCCGCCCGCCCGCCCGCACCGACCGCGGCACGCGCCCGCCCGGCCCGCAGTAGTGGTAGTAGTGTGACGCCAAGCGGTTCAAATGAACCCATCCGCCCCGCCGCGCTTCCGATGCTGAATGATTCGACCTTCTCTTCTCTTCTCTCCTCTTCCATCCCCGTCGTCATCGTCATCATTGGCCTCATCAGAGGCTGAAAGCGGCGGCAGGGCGGGTCTCGGGACCGAGGCGCGGAGCGGCGCGGCGCGGTGGTGGGAAACGGCAAAGGGAGCCGCGGCCAGCGCCGCCCAGCCCTACCCCGCCCTGCCCTGCCCTGCCTGCCCAGGTTGGCGTCATCATATTTCACCGCGGGGCAGGGCGGGGCGCTCTGCCGCTAAAAGCCCCGGCTCATCCGAGCCAATAAGCCGCAAAGCTGAGAGCGCCGCGCCGCGCCCGGCCGCAGAGCGTTCCCATCGACTGACCCACTTTGCTATCATCATAATGAATCCCTGCCGGCCGTAAAAGAACAAGACGTTTAGAGAAAAGCAGATGCCCCGCGCGGATTCGGAGACGGGTCGCCAACGGGTAAATCGACATCGTTTCTCATACCTCATTGAGTACAAGACAAAAATGGTCGAGATTAGAGTTTGTACTGGTTTTCGGGCGTCCCGCACCTCTGCCTCGGGGTCAGTGACCCCCCTACAAACTGCGGCCTGGAGGCGGCGCACGCCCTGCTGTGCACCCCACTGCGGAAGGGGGACCGCTCTGTGTTCACAGCAGCAGAAAGGCAGCAGCAAATTTCCTGTTGGGCGGATATTGCCTCCGATACCGGCCGGCAAATAGCCACCGACACGGCAAGACCCTCCTGAGGCCCTCCACGCCCCCCACCCCCGACAGCACGCAAACCTTTATTTATGGTGTAAACTCGTCCGAATCTGGCGGATCCGCCACGTCAACTCTGCATTCTCCTCGTTACTTGCGCACCCGTATGGAAGGGTTGCCTATTAGCTCCGCGCCGAGGTTAGAGCAAACGTCAGAGGCGATAGGCAAACCTGCCCGCCCTGAACAAGTGGTACCCGACCTGAGCCCTCTGGCCCCGCCCCGCTGCACACTTGTCGGGGCGCGTTAGCCGGTGCTGCGCGGCGCGGTGGGCCTAACTCCCACGGTTACCTGACGCTCGCCTCGCGCGGGCCCGCCCCGCTCACCTGGCTAAGCGGACCAGGCGGGCCAGGTCCGCAGGGGCGCGATGCGAGCGACACACTCCTCCCGACAGGACAGGCTGCAGGTTCCAGGACACTCACCTGCAAAAGAAACAGAAGGAAACGGAGGTTAGAGAAGGGTAAAAAAACAGGAGGGATTTAACGCACGCCATGTCATGATTTTTGCCCACCTAGGGCTTACGTTCCCACGCCACGGGCAGGGTATGTTAAACCGCCCAAAACATTTTTTACGGTGCAGTTTTGATTACGTTATTGACAGAGGACTGCGAGGGCGGGAAACAGAGGATCGCCCCGGAGTGGCTCGCAAGCGCTACAGATCACAACCGCTACAGGTCACAAGCGCTACATCTCGCTAACGCTACGGGGTCGCAAGCGCTACGAGTCACAAGCGCTACAGCTCGGTAGCGCTACGGGTCACAAGCGCTACAGCGAGAATCCGCGCGTTAGGTGGAGCCGAGCCGAGCTAAACCTTGAAAAATTACGCACGTGCTCTGCGAATAAAAGGATGGCGTGAAAACATGGAAAATTTTTGCGACAGTAAACCTCCCGAAGAGGTTGCGGTTCCCGCCAGGCACAGGGCTTTACCCCCGTGGCAGCCAACTACTTCGGTGTTCTTATGGGAACCGGTGCTTTTCTGACTGCGATCCTGTCGCGCAATTCGACAGATTTGATCCCCGTACTGCCAGATTTAGTCGTACGGTGGTTAACCGAACTGCCCTGTCCCCAGGGCATGGAATAACTATTTTGGAGCCAGATTCTGGGACTTATGACCACGACTTGACCACCAGTCGTGGGCATGGGACGGAACTTCCTGGCAACCCGCTGTCGCTACCAGTGAAGAACCTACCTGGGTTTGAACCAGGCCCCATGTGCCGAGTCTCACAGACACCCCACGGCTTTCGCGGCACCACTAGACCACTAGACCGTCGGCTATTCCACGAGGGAGCTCGGTAGAAATGCGGGGCTTGAATTCCACTCTCCAAATTGTTGTCCTCAGAAAAATTAAATTTCTTGGTAAGATTCGAACCTCCGTCCTGCGACTCTCCGCGCGGACACTATGCCGGCACGGCTACGACGCCACGGTACCAGATGCCGGACCACTAGGAGTCATGCTGCGCGAGAAGCCACAGTCACCGAAGAAACGAACCCGGTGTCATGAGTGCGCCTGCTCTCCGGCCAGTGCTGGGCCGGCCGCGTAGCGTCATTGGTATCGACGCTGCTTATTGCACTAGGTGGGCAGTGGTTCAATACCCCTTTTTTTTTGTTTCTTGTTAGTTTTTTTTTTTTTGTTTGGACCGAGTGCTCTTTCCAGTGCCTTTTTTGCAGTTGCCTAAGTCACAAGGACGGTATAGCTGGAGAGACCACTTGGTCCAAACAAAAAAAAAAAGAAAAAAAAATACGCGGTATTTGAACCTCTGCCCACCTAGCGCTATGGGCAGCGTCGATACCAATGACGCTACGCGGCCGGCCCAGCTCTAGCCGGAGAGCAGGCGCACTCATGACACCAGGTCCGTTTCTTCGGTGACTGTGGCTTCGCGCAGCATGACTCCTAGTGGTCCGGCATCTGGTACCGTGGCGTCGTAGCCGTGCCGGCATAGTGTCCGCGCGGAGAGTCGCAGGACGGAGGTTCGAATCTTACCAAGAAATTTAATTTTTCTGAGGACAACAATTTGGAGAGTGGAATTCAAGCCCCCCATTTCAACCGAGCTCCCTCGTGGAATAGCCGACGGTCTAGTGGTCTAGTGGTGCCGCGAAAGCCGTGGGGTGTCTGTGAGACTCGGCACATGGGGCCTGGTTCAAACCCAGGTAGGTTCTTCACTGGTAGCGACAGCGGGTTGCCAGGAAGTTCCAGTCCCATGCCCACGACTGGTGGTCGGTCGGGTCATAAGTCCTAGAATCTGGCTCCAAAATAGTTATTCCATGCCCTGGGGACAGGGCAGTTCGGTTAACCACCGTACGACTAAATCTGGCAGTACGGGATCAAATCTGTCGAATTGCGCGACAGGATCGCAGTCAGAAAAAGCACCGGTTCCCATAAGAACACCGAAGTAGTTGGCTGCCACGGGGGTAAAAAGCCCTGTGCCTGGCGGGAACCGCAACCTCCTTCGGAGGTTTACTGTCGCAAAAATTTTCCATGTTTTCACGCCACGTGCGTTATTTTCAAGGTTTAGCTTCGGCTCGGCTCCGCCTAACGCGCGGATTCTCGCTGTAGCGCTTGTGACCCGTAGCGCTATGAGCCTGTAGCGCTTGAGCTGTAGCGCTTGCGACCCGTAGCGTTAGCGAGCTGTAGCGCTTGTGGCCTGTAGCGGTTGTGATCTGTAGCGCTTGTGACCCACGTCCGGATCGCCCGGATGACGTTGTTTTGACGCTGCGCCCCCGGCCCGCCCCTGGCCAGCCGCCCCCTGACCCTTGCGTCACGAGCAGCCTTCACCCGGTCCTGGTCCTCTCCCCGAGGCTGCGCGCCCCGCGGGGCCGCCCGAGCTGAGCCAGGGATCGATGTCGGGGGCGGCGGGGCCTTTGGCGCCAGGGAGTCCCCTGGCCGGGCCGGGCCGGGGCCGCCGGGGTCCTTGGGGGCGGTGCGCTGGCGCTCGCCGCCGCCGCCTCCCCCTCCTACCTCAAGCTCCGTCCAGGCGCGGAGCCACGGCACGACCAGACAGACATTTCCATCCAACATCTCTTTACTCTCGGCTCGTGGATATCCGGCGGCGCCGCGCCGCGTCCGTCCCGTCCCGACATTTGCTCAAGCGGACGGGACGGGCCTGTGGTGTACACAATGTAGCGGCGGGGCGGGGCGGGGCCGCGCACGTGACATTTGGGCCCTCCACGCGGCGGGGCACACGCCGCCGGACACGGGCCGGCCAGGCCTGGACAGCCCAGCCCAGCCACGCCCCGCCCGGCCCGCCGCCATGGACGGCAAAATGTCACGACGAAAAGGGCATCCAGCACCACGCTGCCTGGGCCCTGCCCCGACCCGGACCAGCTCAAGCACACCACCAGGCACAGCGGGGCTCATTAGCCCAGGGCCCCGCCCCGCCCCGCCCCGCCCCGCCCCGCCCCACCCGGGGTCCACAGATAAATCATCGACGGCCCGGGCGCGCATCCTCATTGTGCTGGGCTCAAGCTTCGTTTACATTTTGTAAAGATCTGTTCAGTATTTCAAATTCTTAGTTTGAAAAAAATAAATATGAAGTCTTCTCCGTATGAGGCATTATTAGTATTGGACTGAAATGGTTTTTTGGCCTCTAGAATGTTTTGCAAACGTTTTAATGTCTTTTCAACCATTCATTCAAAGGTCTTGGACTCCGTGGCCAGCACTTGCGCGGTCGTGTGCGGAGTTGGACACTCTTGATGACAGTGAGCCCCAGGCCGGCCCGGCCCGGCCCGACAGGAAGGAGCCGCCGCGTCGCGTCGCGTCCCGTCCATCACCGGCGCGGCGGCTGCTTTGTCTCCATGTGTCAGGGCAGGGCAGGTCAGGCCTTGAGGCGCTGACGCTGACCTGCCAATCAGACTCCACGCTGCCCTGCACTGCGCTGACCCACTTGAGCTGACCTTCAGTCAGCGCGCCCTGCGCCCTTAGGAGCGCCCGAGGCCCGGCCCGGCCCGGCCAGGTGAGGTGAGGTAAGGTGAGGTGCCGGAGCGGAGCGACCTACCCTAGGGGGACCTCTCCAAGGCCGACCCCGCCCCGCCCCGCCCCGCCCCACCCTTCCGCTCCTGGCACTGTTATGCTAAGGCCAGTCCCTTCCCTTCACGCCTCTGCTCTGCACCCCGCCCCGCCTGAGGTGCCGATCAACGAGTAAATCGTTGAAGAGGCGTCGCCCCGGAGCCGCACCGCCGCTCTGGTTCACACCTCCGGGCGTCGTTCCCACCGCGCTGCCAGCGACGCTCCCGCAGCCCGCGGCCACCGCCCCTCCTCCTCCCTCTTCTTCTTCAGCGTCTTCTTCCAGCCACGTACATCAGACCAGAGCAGACGGAGCGGAAGTACTGCAACTGCACCCTCGAGTGCGCCGTGCTGCCCGGCTGGCCAGCCCTCCGCCATAACCTTTGAGCGGGGCGGGCGGTGCACGGGCGGTGCACCGGGAGAAAGGTTACTACTCATCCCATCCGGGCAGGAGGGCCACCCCGCCCCGCCTGCCCCGCCCGCTGGATAGCGTGCCGATGGGGCAGGCTTGGGCTTCCCTCCGTCCTCGCGGCCCCCGCTGCCCCGCCCCGCCCCGGCGTCCTTGAGGGGTGGGCGCGGTCAGTTCAGGAAGCGGCGCAGCGTGGTGCAGGGCGTGCCCGCCCAGGGGTTGCGCCGA
This sequence comes from Frankliniella intonsa, assembly GCA_033675135.1. Classification (NCBI taxonomy): domain Eukaryota; kingdom Metazoa; phylum Arthropoda; class Insecta; order Thysanoptera; family Thripidae; genus Frankliniella; species Frankliniella intonsa. The sequence goes on from CM066253.1 coordinate 5,410,114, forward strand.
TGCCCGATGGCCTTAACCTTTGCCTCCCCCCTCCCCCTCCCCTCGAGCAGCAGGCGGGTAGTATTAATCCCTTTAATGTACGTTCCTTTAATACGATATTGGTCGGTCGAGGGGTTCTTTTTATGAAACGTACTGCATTCGATCGCCTGTTTCGGCGATAGCGAGCTTCAATTACTCTCAATATACGACTCCCGCGGTGCGGCGCGCCGAGAAGTGGGAGGGGGAGCTGATGAGCGCGCGGCCCACGACGAGCCGGCGATGGACGCTCATTTGTTTCCATCGGCAGTATCGGGGGCGTCGACATGCGCCCGACAGAGGACGGGGCGCAGACACCTACCGCCTCTCCTCTCCATCTCTCTCTCTCTCTCTCTCTCTCTCTCTCTCACTCTCTCTCTCTATCTCTCGCACACACCGCCCGAGGCGGGCCCGTCATTATCCCAGTAGAACAGGGGAGATCATCTCACTACGAAGATGGCCGGCGCGTTGGCTGGACGCGGCACCCCCTGCCTCCCCGACCGCTGCACGCCCCCTGCCTCCACGTGCTGTACGACGGTGTATAGCCGCGCGCGGCGCCTTGCAAAGGGGCAGGGAAAATGGAAGCGTTTAGCGACGCAAACAAGGGCTGTTTGCGGCGGGGCAAGACGGGACAGCAGGACGGGGCGCTTGTCGGCTCCGCCGCATTCAGGCGGAGCGGCGCCCCTCTCCCCACCAGGACCCTATACTACTGCTACACGAGGGAGGACGCCCCGCCCCGCCCCGCCACGCCATTGACCGACACGAAAGCCTTTTCAAATCAGCGCGACGATATGAAGCTACGGGGGGAGGAGGGCAGGACGCGGAGGGAGGGCGACCAGGCCGCAAGGAGCTCGGGCTTGTTGTGCACCTCGAGGAGTGTGCGTGTGTGTGCAGAGGAACGGGCCGCGACAACGACATTGTCGAGAAGCTCTTTAAATTTATGGAGCTGCTTCAACTTTTTTTTTCTGTCATCCACATATTCACCCGCGAGGACCAAGCGAGGGGAGGAGAGGGTGGCGGAAGGGGCGTGGCGGTCCGGGCCGGATGCACAGCGACCACCAACATCTCGCGCGCTACTGCAGCCGTCCCGCCCCGCCCCGCCCTGCGCCGCCCCGCGACCTCGCACTTCCCACTTGGCGATGCACGACGCGTCCGCCGGACGGGACGCTTTTAGTGAGGCTCCGCGTGGGGAGGTGGCGGGGCGGGGCGGGGCGGGGGCGGGGCGGTGGGGCCGGCCCGGGGAGAGCCTTGACATTATTGGGGAAGGAGCGGCGCGAAAACCTCGCCAGACGGAGAAAGGTCCCCCGGGGAATTCCCTCATCAGGCGCAGCGCGGCGCGGGCCGTGTACGTGTCGCAGGGTACTATGGGCTGCGGTGGATCCACACCCCTCGCGCGACCTTGAACTCGCCCCGCCCCGCCCCGCCCCGCCCCGTCATCCGCCACGCCACGCCCCGGCCAGGCCTGCCACAGTTAATCAGGGCGGCGCCCCGGAGTGACCACCCCTCGCCTGGGCCGGGCCGTCGGTGTCACGAAGGCGGAGGGGCGCGCGACGCTGCAAGACGGATGGACTGGCAGCAGGCTAGCGCCGGTATAGCGTCAGCCGGCCCAGCCCAGCCCAGCTCAGCAGCGGGCCACCACACAGCCGCGCGCAGGCACGCACTCTCCGCCGCCAAATCCGCATACGTTTCACACTTAACTTTTTCTTTTCTTTGGCTTAAGTTTGAATGCGTGAAACTGTGTCGGGTATTGTGTAGAGTAGAAAACTTTGGAAATTACATGAAAAATTGTACCGTCGATGCGAGTCAGTCAGCTGGTAGTGCGGCCGCAGGGCGCGGGGGCGCGGGGGCCCGGCCAGCCAGCCCGCAAGCCGCTCCGCGCGCGCGTATGCAAATGTAAACGCAAACAGCGTTGGCGCGGAGCTGCGGCACGGCGTGGCGGGGCGGGGCGGGGCGGGGCGGGGCGGGGCGCGGTGGGGCGTGGAGGCTGCGCGCTGCGCGTCGGTTTCATGGTCAGACCCTTTCGGGAACACTCGGACCACTCCCCCCGGCGGGGCCCCCCAGCAGGGGGAGGGGGGTCTAGTCTGTTGGTCACTCGAGAGCGTTTCGGCGCCGGCCCGGCGTGGCGCTGCTAAAGTAGTTGGGTGGTTTACGGAGAAATAACCGGGCAGAGCACGCAGAGCTCGAGCCTGCCGCGCCGCGCCGCGGGCGCTGGCCGGCCAAGTATACGGCCTGGCCCGGCTCCGGCACGACTCCACTCAAACACACGGACACCCAAACGGGCCGCGGACTGAAATGTTAATTTTAGATGAAGTTTTGTAGGACTATACCAAATCTGACGCCTTAAACACGCTCAACGTTAGCTTGTGTTTGTGTTCTTGAACTAGTCGATTTAGGAACAAGCAGCCTTGAGGCGGGCCGGGGCGGACCCGCGCGCACCGCCGCGGGGAAGGTGTCTCCACGCCCGTAGTCCAGATCGGACCGATAGCGCTCCGCTCCGCCCCGGGGACGGGAATAGGATAGAGCTATTGGGATAATAACCCCGGAGGAGAGATGGCCCGCGCGCCCGCCCCGCCGGGGCCTTGGACCTGACCGGCGCAACGCCCCGCCCCGCCCCGCCACGCCCCACCACGCCCACGGCACCGAGGCGGGGCAGCGTGAGTCTCGTGCGAGGAGTCGCCATGTTATGTCGTCAAACTGGACCCAGAGGAATCCCTTTGGCGTCCGAACGGGTACTAATTGATACTCAATGCCTCGCCTCGCCTCGCCCCGCTCCGCCCCGCCGCCTCTGCCCCGCGCGCCGCGCCACCCAAGACGCGGCAGACAACCGACACAAGTATCCCCCTCTCTGTTGGGTGCAAATGGCGCACCGCGCCGCGCCAGACCGGGCGGGCGAGTCCCCGACAACAGGGACCGGCGCGGCGGGCAGCGCAACGAATGTACCGAGAACAAGAGGGAAGACGATTGACTTTCCATGAAAAGCAGCCAAAAGACTCCGCACCGTCACGCATCCAGACTTTTACGTCAAAAGCAAACGCAGCTCAGCCCAGCCCGGTGTCCTGTCCTGTGCCAACCGTCACGCATTTACACACACACACAAGTGACGTACACACGCACAGAGAGGTTCATTTAGCGGTCCCGCAGGACAAGCTGCGAACCGCGCCGCGCTCCATTGGCGGGATGCTGCGCCAAGATAAAGGGACGCCAAAAAGGATCGCAATTTAAGAGGGGAGACCCACAAAAGGATGAGCGATAGGATAGGATTTCGACGCGGCCGGGCCGGGCCGGGCCGTGCCGGAGACGACTCCGCCTCGGTAAAAGCTTTCTTGGCAATCGGCACAAAAATCGACGAATAATGAATTCCCTCCACGCCACGGCAGAATAATAATAATAAAGAAGACTTTCGACAGACTCTGTGATAGCAGAGGTCCCTTCCCTCGAGGTGAAGTTGACGTCAGAGGCGGCGGCAGGGAAGGACGACAGGGGACGCGTATCTACAACTCCACGCTTCGGCAGAATTTCAATACGAGAGGGTCGCGGGTCCCGTCCCGTCCCGTCCTGCAGATAGCACAGTGCGGAGTAGAGACCCCCACACAGCGAGGTGACGCTGCTCCATCTGCGCCCGCTTTAGACGCAGCATCCACCAACTCGTGCTTCAGGTTTTGCCTTACTCGCAAATACAAAGACCGATTCAAACCACGGCATTGCGGGACGTTCTAGTCGACTCCATATAAGACACCGGCCCGAGCAGTGAACGCACCCACAACTCGAGCACGCAGAGCGCGTGTACCGCGGGCACGCTAGAGGAAGCGCGGAGGCGGGGGGCGGACACGCGCGTGCGCTCGAACCTATCACAGCCCTCATCTCCGTTCACATTCTATTTTCGCTGCGGGTCCGTCCGCCCCGGCGGCCAGGACCAAGCCCGGCCAAGGGTGCAGCTCGTCATAAATAATACGAGCTGGGCCGGGCCGGGCCGGGGGCGGGGGCGGTGCAGGCTGGACCCCGCGGGCGGGGCGGGGCGGGACTGCGGAGATGGAGGCGCGAGATCTGCGGCACTCCGCGCTCCGCCCCGCCTGACATATTGGCACAACAGTCGGCGGGGCGGGGCCCATCCCATCTGCCCCGCATGTCTGCTGGTGCTGCCCCGCCGCGGTAGCGGAGAGGAGGCGAACCACTCGCCTGCAGGCGCCTGCCTGCCTGGCTATTCCTGGCCGTACGCCTGTGCGGTAATGGAAGTGGTTTGGGCTGGGGGAGTGCCCTGCCCTCCTGTACTGCCCCTGCAGCGAGGCGCCGTGCGGGCGCGAGCGAGGCGAGGCGTTGCGAGGGAATCTCGCCGGCACGGCACGCGACCTTGGGGCGTAGCCTCAGCCTGGCGACAGCGCGCCGCGCCGCGCCCCGCCCCGCCACAACACCACAGTGTTTACCACCAGGGTCCTGGGGGAGGAGAGGAGCGGAGAGTGGTCAGGGAGGGCCTATGCGGGGGCGGGGGCGGGGAGGCGAGGGGTGCGCACGTACAGGTAAAGTGATTCAGACGGCCCAATGATGACCGCGCACAAGTGCCCCGAAGGTTTCTCCAGCTGTTTCCGGGTTTGCAGCCCGTCGCGGCCTCTTCTCATTCTGCTGCCCGGCCCGGGGCACAGCTAAGCCCCTCCAGCGCGAGGCCGGCGGGGTGGAACTCGCTGGACGACACGCCCCTCCCCGCTGCGCCGCGCGCATCGCAATGAGTATTGAGTACCGAGTCCTCCCGCATGACGTCAACGCGTCTCGCAAAGGTTATCTCCGGCCCGGCACCGCGCGGACGCTTTCCCGTGCAACATCAGATAGCAGCGCTCGCAGCCAACCCCGCTGTAATGAGCGACCTCCACAGCGCAAGGGCAAACTTTTTTCTCCACCCCTCATTTTCTTTTTCTTTCTATTATTTTATCTTCATCACCTATATGGCGCGTTGCTCATCGCCGCGCCCGTCAAAAAAAAGATAAGATTATCAAAACCGTGTTGTTTGCGCCAGGAGGACCCTACCCTCCTATCGATCTGCAGCGAACGGGCTACTCCCAGCCCGCCCTGCACTCTCACACACACGCGCACACGCGCACACACACACACGCGCGCACACACACACGCACACAGAGGGCGCTCACTCACGCATCGATCACCCCGTCTATCACTCTGCATTAGGAGGGCTCCGAGACCACGTGACCACGCTGACCCACATTGCGGCCCCGCCCCGCCCCGCCCCGCCCCGCCCCGCCCCGCCCCGCCAGGGACGTCCCCGTTTCAATTAGCAGCGGGTACTTGTCGGGCGGGGCGGGGCGGGGCGGGGCTGTGCCAAGGCCGAACGCAACGCGTGAATCAAACGGAATCCGGAGAAGCGGGCCGGGCAGGGCGTGCGAGGCCGCGGCAGCAGCGAGCTACAGGCCTGCAGGAGTGCCACGACAGGACAGGACAGCCCTTCGGCTCGACCGCTTCACAAAAACTCGCCGCTTCCACGCCAAGTCCGGGTGAAGAGAAGGAGCAGAAAAAAATAAGAAGTAACAGAGCGTGATGGTTTCCGATATGGTATGGTCGCAGCGGGGCTGGTGGCAGAGCAGGGCTCCACCAGGACCGACTCCGCTCCGCGGCCTCCAGCTGACGGCCCGCGACAAGCTACCGGCCTCTGGAAGCAGGGGCCTAACTGGTGGAGGAGGGGAGAGGGGAATGCCGCTGTGAAACTAAGTTCCACTCGATCACCAAAAACAAAAACAAATTTAAAAAAATAATAACTCGCGGGCCCGCCATGAAAGCGAAACGATTTTGCAGAGGTTTGCACATTTCCATCAGTGTTTGGAGACGCGGCGGGGCGGACGAGGATGCCTCTGAGTTTTTGGCGCGGCCCCGCCCCGCCAAGGTGGAGCCTGTTTGAAGCGGCGTGGCGCGGCGCGGCGTGGCGGGCAGAAGCGCGCGGCGCGGTGCGGCGGTGACGCCATGCAGCTTGTTGTGCCCACACACCGCCAATTATCGACACGAGGAGAGGTGTGGTGTGGGCTCAACAAGCTACACCGCTGCAAAAAGCGCGCGCGCGCAAACACGCGCAGAGTATTTGACATTTCTCTTTAGACTTTATTTAGATTTTTCGCTGCCACTAAACCGGTACAACTGAAGCCGCTCGTCTCGTCTCCTCTCCTGCGCTACTTTGTGGTGAGGGTGCCTCCCTCAGGTGACGCTGCGCTGTGAGTGAGCTTTTATTGCTGCAGCTCACTCGCCTCATATCACTCTGCAAACAGAACGGCCAGGTCGCGGCCGGGTGCCCGCGAGTCCCACCACCGCGGCGCGGCAGGGCGTCATATGTTTTGGCTGAGCACAAAGGTGCGCGGCGCGCGCGCGTGTGGCGGCAGAGGAGGGAGAGGAGGACAAACAACCGCTAAATAAATAAATGTACCTAGCCGTGCAACGGGGACACAAAAGCACTGCGGCTTCGAGTGCGAGACGTCGAGTGCTTTTGATTTCTCGACGACTTTCATATTTCTCTCTCTCTCTCTCTCTCTCTCTGTCGGCCGGTCTCGCTCTCCCTCTCTTTGCCCTCATTAATTCCGTGCGAGATGTGAAGGGGGGCAGGCGCAGGAGCCAGCTGCGCTGCGCCAGAAACACCCGCACAGTCCCGCTGCTTGGATATCGGTGAGTGTGTGTGTGTGTGTGTGTGAGGAGTGGGGGGGGGGGGGGGAGGTAAGGACCCCAGTCGGTAAGACAGAAGAAAAGAGGCGGCCGCGCAGCCTCGCCGGGCGCGAAATACCGCGCCTGATTTATGATAATGCGAAAAAATGAATAACAACGAATGCAGACATAAATGGTAATTAGTTGGTCGCCTATGAGATTCACATTGGCGCAATAAAAGCAGTGCCAGCAGCAGCACACGACAATAAAAATATAATTCTCGCGACAGATTGCCCGAACGATCGTCTATCATCCATCTCCCGGATGCTCGATGCGTATGCGTGCTCACTACTACTTTTCCCCCATTCAGCAGCGAGCAGCCCACAGAGCCATCACAATGCTTCTGTCGTGAGCGGGCCGTTCTGTTCTGCGGGGCCCTGCCAGCCGTGCCGGGGCCTATAGGCCAGCCCCACTCCGGTGCCATTGTGGCCCTGATGGGGAGGGCCGGGCCGGGGGCGGGGCGGGCGAGACCCTCGCGGCCAGGTGCGGCGCGTGGGGGCGGGGCGGGGCGGGGCGCGGGCGGCCGCACCCCCGAGCGGCGCGTGCTGGCGTGGCATGGCGTCACGTTAGCTCCGTCTCTCTCGCTCTCACGCGATGACCCACCCCTGGCGCGTGCCCGCAGCTGCACTGGCGGGGCCCGACTCCCACCAGCCGCCCCTTACCTGACCTGCGCACCACCGCCCATCTGCACCCAGCCCAGGGCGGGGCGGGGCGGGGCGGGGTGAGGTCGTCTCTGGCGTCCCCCAGTGCACGGCACCCCCGCCCGCCCTCCCGGCACTCTCATTTTCGGATTCAATTTCCGATAATAACCAGTCAAACGAAAAAAAAAATGTATGGACAAGAATAAGGGGATTATACATTTCCGTCACTTAATCCAACAAGATACGCGATTTAAAAATTAATAAAAAAGGAAGGATAGCGTACATTAATAAAAATTGGCAGAGAGAGAGGTGAGGATATTCGACAAAAAAGCGTACGCTGCATGTGCATCTCACTCCAGCCCGCCCCCGCCGGGAGAGGGCTTTGTCCGCAGAGTGCTGGCTGCTCTCAGATATAAAGAGGTGCGCGCAATTTGCACGCACACTCGCTCGCAAGGCGGGGCAGGGCGGGGCAGAACGGGGAGGGAAGAGCAGCCCTCAACACTCTCATCAGTTCTGCAGAGTGCCGACGCCCCGCCCCGCCCGGTATGACAACATTCACACATTGCGCGCGCACACACACACACATACCTCGCAGGACAACTCTGTCGGCGGCGCGGCTGTACCCGCCCCGCTCTCGCGCATCGCCCAAGGCAAGGAAGATGCGCAGCAATAAACGAAACAAGCCGACAGCAGCCGGGCAGAGGTGCCGTAGAGTCCTACTCCAAGGTGCCGGAGGGACGCCGCCGTAGGTCTAACCCAGGATCTCATCCTGCTACTAGTCCTGATGGTGGCTGCTGGGGGAACGATCATGATCATCCCCGGAGGAGGATGCGGACGGCGGAAGGCCGGGCCGCGCGCATAGAGCAACGACTTAGTCTCTGATACCACCGCATTAGCCCGCCGCGGCCCCGCGTCACAGCCACCATTATGGCGGTATATACAGGCAGGGTGTGGCGGGGCGGGGCAGGGCGGGGCGGGGCGGGGTGGGGCGACGCGAGGAGCATGTCAACGCGGTCCCGCGGCGCGGCGCTCACGCGATCCGAGAGGCGGGCGGCGCGGCGGGGCGGGGCGGGGCGGGGGAGCTGCGGCACCGCCTCCCAGATGAAGCCATTCAGCGTTCGTAATCGACACGACACGGCGGGGCGGTGTGTGTAATTGGCACGAGAGAAATGGGAAAAGAGAGAGAGAGAGAGAGAGAGAGAGAGGCAGAAAGAGAGATAGGTACCTAGATAGACAGAGGAGGGAGGGGGGAGGAGGCCCGGGCCACATGGCGCGGCGCCTTACCTTTCCTCTCCAGGCGACCTGGAACCTGGAGACGGATGTTCCCAGGCGCCGTGGTGCGGGGCGCAATGTTCTCCTTCATACGCTCCATACATTCAGAGCTTCAGTTCTCATCATCTACGATATGATTTACTAACGGGAGCGTGACCACATAGTGACCATGTCACACACGCAATTTCTTTTTCTAAACCACCTTTCCGCACTGGCCACGCGAGCCGGGGCGGGACGGGGGGAATGAATGACCTCACGCAACGCAAAGGCCGCGCTGCAGCGCACAGCTGTCTTCGCGGAATTATTTGCCGGTGCCGTGTCATGCCGGGCGGGGTGGGGCGGGGTGGGGCGGGGCGGGGCGATGCGACCGGGAGGGTCAGCAGCTGACCGTGTAAACAGTGTTTGAATGCCACACACGACAGTAGCGCAGCAACGCGGCGCACAAAGCCGCCAGACCCATTCATCGGCCGGACCGGCTGATTTGGAGGGGGGAGGGGGGGCGGCACCTCACCCCCGCCCCTCTTCCGGCAGCACAGTTGGCCCAGCCCACGCCACGCCACGCGCTGTGCCTGTGCATTGCGGCGGATAGATAGTTTTGCGAGGTAATCCTCTCCTCTGTCGCGCGGAATAGGCGTGGCGTGGCGTGGCGTGGTGCGGCGTGGCGCGGCGGCGTGCTGCCCGCTGGCCGGCCTGGCGCTGGCCGGGCTGGACCGGCTGCTGCTGGACACAATGGTACAATGGGGAAGCCCGTCCGCCACACAGGGGCGGGGCGGGGCGGGGTGGGGCCAGCAGGGCGCGCCGGGCCGGGCGCGCGCATTGCAGTCCAGACCAGTGCCAATGCCCCGCCAGGCCCCCCCCCCCCCCCCTCTAAAAAACACACACGGCCTTGTTTTGACACATGCCGGCGGGCAGGACACAATGAACAGGCCGCGACTGTATTCCGCAGCCCCCCCCCCCCCCGCTCCGTGCATGCTGATAATCTCTGCTGGGTGCACCGGGGTGCAGTGCGGTGCGGTGCGGTGCAGCAGGGTGCAGTGGCGTGTGCGCTGACACGGTGTACAACAGCGGCGCTGCACGCCCTACAGACTTCACTGGAATATAGGATATATTCTTCCCAAAGTGAGTGATGCGCATGGTTTCAGGGCAGTGGGAGCGGCGGGGCGAGGAGGGGAGGCGAAGCGCTTCTAGCTGGACGTAATAACAAGGGATCGAACATTAAAGTCTAATCTGCCGGCCGGCCGACAGGGGCAGGGCGTGCCAGCAGGGGACGGGACGGGACGGGACGGGACGGGACGTCGGGACGAGCAGACACAATCGTTCATTACATTACATTACTGGCGCGCAGGGGAGCGGCAGGGCTGGGCTGGCGCGCCCAGGCGGAGTGCAGCGGCAGGGGCGCAGCTCTAGGGTAACGCCAGGATCAAACGGGACCCACAGCCAAAAAATACTGAACATGCACTAGACCAGCGGGTCAGGACAGGACGGTGTATCGGAAGCCTCAGCCTAGCAGCCTTCTCACGGCGCCCGGCGTCACAGCGATGCTGCGCCGCACAGTACGAGTGCACCAGGGTTGCCTATCCGCCCCGGCGTCAAGCTCTGCACGCATGCGCGGCACACAGACTCAAGCGAGACACGCGATACTGCGACTGCAGAGGGAGTGCAGTGTGGTACAGTGCGCAATTCAGAAAGAAAAACACAGGAAAAATCTCGGAAGAGAAAATAAACGTCATATAGTTTCCCCCTCGCTGCACAACTTCAGTTCAGAACCCTTGAAGCGTCTCACCCGCACAGCTGTCTCGGGCGTAGCAGTCTCCAAGAACGTACCTGCAACAAGCAAATAGAAAAGTGTCAAACTTCGGCTTTATCATTGCGTGGCACGCGGGAGAAAGAGAGATAAAAATCAGAACGGATGGCTCGGCCGAGAGAGCACCCCCCCCCCCCTTCCCCGCTGCCCTCACACCTCCTCCTCTCTTTCTCTTTTTATTTTGCCTCCCCCTCCTCTCTGCATGGAATGCACAGGCGGCTATTTCTGCGGGGCGGCCCGTACTGCAAACACATACGGCGGTATTTATTTGCCATCGCAGTAAGACTCAGTGTATGTGCGTGAGTTCGTGTGTGTGTATGTGTGTACATCGGGAAAGAAACCCAAGACACTCCTCAAGGCAAACGCACGGGACGAGGGGCGGGGCGGAGCGGGGTGGGGCAGAGTATACAGTGCAGCAAAGTCGGTGCTGCCAGTGATGAAGGGAAGGCAGTCAGTCCAGATGCGGCCGGCGGGCCGGGAGGAAGCGAAGGGGTGCATCTCCCCGAGAAACTCCTCGTGTCCAAGACAAACACGCATGGAGTTGGGACTGGACTGCGAGTAAACGTGCGGCTGTGTGGCTGTGTGTGTCTGTGTGTGCGCTCGTCGTAGCACGCCCGCTGCAAGCCCGCTGCCCGAGAGAGCGGGCGCAAGAGAGAGTGAGAAAGAGAGAAAGAGAGAGAGAGAGAGAGAGAGAGAGAGAGAGAGAGAGAGAGAGAGAGAGAGAAAGAGAGAGAGAGAGAGGCAGCAGTCGCATTCCTGCGGCGCGGCGGCGCGGCGGCGCCTCCGAGAGTGCAGCGGACCCGATGAGTTAATCACTGGCGCCGCGGCGCGCCGCGCACTCTGCTGCAGGGCCATTTGCTCAAAGCAACAACACAACACAACACACTGTCACGCCTAAACGCTCGCTGTGTTGCAATTTTCCCAACAGAAGCGTTGTTGCAGTTGTTCTGCAGGCCGGCCGCCGCGCGGCTGCTGCTGCTCGTCCGCCCCCCTTCCCGCTGCCCCGACGTGGTCGACAGATAGGCACCGCACCGTCCTACGTACAGTGCGTCGTTTGATTCGCATAATTGTTATTTATTCGCGACCGCCGCCGTCCGGTCCGGCCCGGGCAGCCGTCTCGAGTGCGCCCCCCCCCCCCCCCCTCTCGGCACGGCTGGACAGAGGACCCTCTGTCTGCCCTCATCTCTCCCCGCGCCGCCCCGCCCCGCCTCGCCCCGCGGGCCCAAGGCCAGACCCAAGCTCAGGGCACAGTACAGCGCGCGGACCAGCTCCCTCGCTAAAATTAATTTTACTCCAACAGAAACATGATTTACACTTCTAATAACCCGTGCGTTTAGTGTACTCCGCGCGTGCAACAGTGTTGTCTAGACGCTCGCCACGCGGCTCTAACATGCACCTTTATCGCTCTATTCACCTCGGCCCGCCCCGCCCCGCCCTGCCAGACGCCACGCTGTAAACGTGGGAGCCCGCCGTACTCGTAGCGGTGAGGGGCGGGGCGGGGCACGGTCGGAAGGCAATCTCCGTCGCCGACCGCAACGCTGCACGCCGCCGTGTGCAGCAAAGTCTTTTGTTTTTAATAACGCTCAGCTCATCCTGTCTCACCCCCGCCCCGCCCCGCCCCGCCCCGCCCGCGGGCGGCCTTGTGCTGTCGGGGCGCTGCGCTGCGCTGCTCCACGCCGTGCGCGCTCTACTATTCTTGTTCGAACGGCGCAGAGGGGGGAGGGGCCGGGCGGGGGCCCGAGCCGCCCTATACCGCCGACATAAGCCGACTTGACTTTTCGTTGTTACAAACCAATCTGTCGCCTGTTTGCTAGAGATCTGCTGCGCTGCAGCACAACTTTCCGGCGTGTAGCCATCCGTCATCCTGGCCGTGCTCCATCGCCCGCCCCGCCCGCAGCCGCGGCCCGGGCCGACTCCCCTCGCGTACCGCCCCACCGCGCCCCACCCCGCCCCGCCCCGCTCCACCCCACCACGCCAGTTTTAATAAAGGAATTGACAGCAGTCTGACGCGCCGCGCCACATGAGGGCCGAAAGGGTGCAAAGCAGTGCGGGGCGGGGCGGGGCGGGGCGGGGCGGGGCGGGGCCTTCATTGGGAGGACCGTTATTGGATGTTGCGCCACCCGGACCGGGCGGGGCGGAGGGCGGGCGGCAAGTAGTGGCCGAGACAGCAGGCGGCAGAGAACAGGGCGCCGTGCGGGCGCGGTTTTATTAGGCAGACTCGTCAGCCCCAGGAAACCGCCTGAAAAGTAGGCAACTTAGGCTGCAAAACCCCTGTATTTAGGCAACCCACAGCACATTCCCCCTACCCCTAACGTGAGCCGGCCTGCGCACCGCGCCTGGCGCAGGGGTTCACCCTATAGCAACGGCCTGGTGCCAAACTGTCACAGAACTCATCGGGGAATGAAAGAAAGTTGCCAGAGCGAGACGCGCTGTCCACGGGGTGCACGGGCTGCTTCCCTTCGCGCCGGAAGATAGGGCGGGATTTATACGATCTGAGCAGGCACAGAGATACGTCAGGCAGGCCCCTGCCCTGGCTGATACCGTCACAGTGTTTGTGCCTAACTTCCGGCCGAAAGTTTGGGCAGGGCGGGGCGGGGCGGGGCGGGGCGGGGCGGGGCGGGGCGGGGCGGGGTGGGTCAGACCGCGCTGCTGCTCATACACCCATCGCCCGCCGCGACGTTCCGTTTCTGACCACGGCGACGGGGGCGAGGGCGAGCGGGTGGGCGGATCCAGGCAGACGGGGAAAAAGAGTGGGGCGAGGGGGCGATGGAGCGAGGCGAGGCGCCTTGGACGTGATTCAATCCCGAGGCCCGGTGGCTGGCACCCTGCCCGCCGCCCCGCCCCGCCCCGCCCCGCCCCGCGCCAGGGGCAGCCACATCTGCATCAGACGCAAAAGCGAAAAATACAGTAGGGACGCAGCATCGCATCACGCCGCATTATTGTTATTACTTGACGTCTCGACGGCAGGGTCGAGGGACGGGGGGGCCTCACGTTGGGTGGCACACAGCTTCGGATTCATTATTTGTTCTGTTCGTGTTACACTCGGTTCTAGGAAAAAGGTCTACAATTTACAATTGAACTAATTCGTTTCATTTCAGATACAAGGCGGTCGCGACTTTAACTTTTTGAAATAATTTAATATTACTTTTCTCGAGAGACTCCAGAGACGCGCGCGCTGTAACATTCGGACGGCCCCGAGTTTTGTATGTAATTTGACGACATATTGACAAGGATTGCAGGAGAGTTGGCCCACTCGGGCGCACCCTCCTCGTCCCGGTTACGTCAGGGGCGACATGGCCATTCTGCAGACAGGGCGTGGCGGGGCGTGGCGGGGCGGGAGAGGACGCACACGCGGTGCCGGGCGGCGCCGGCGCCCTGCATGGTGGGCGACAGCTATAAATACACGTCGGCCGGACGGACGGACGGAGGCGCCCAGCACGGCGGCGACGGCACAGGGCAGGGCAGGAGGACACCTGGTGGCCCGGGGCGGGGCGGGGCGGGGCGGGGCGGGGCGGGGCGGGGGTAAGAGTCCTGGGGGCCGGGGACGCCAGCTGACACCGCGTCGCGCCGGGCCGGGAGTGTGCCCGCCCCGCCTCTGTCAGCGTTGACTTTCATTTCATTCAGTTTTTGCCCGTCACGTGTAGGCGCCTCCCTCCGCCTAGTACCGCCCCGCCCCGCCCCACCCGCCGCATGATGACCGCTGATGACCGCCGCGGTGCACCGCGCTGCACGCGCTGTGATGGATGACCGTGGCGAGGCGGGCGGCGGCGGCATGGGGACAAATGGCATTTAAATTGAGGCGCGCGACGCGCGGCGCGGGCCGTCCGCAGCGTGCATGGTGGTCCTGCGGGCGGGGCGGGGCGGGGCGAGGCGGGGCGGGGCGAGGCGGGGCGCGCTGGGTGTTCCCCCGGCCCGGTACAGCACACCCCGCGCGGCCGGCGCGCAGGCACAGCGCCGGTCACCAGCAAGCAAGTCAAACGGACCCGTTACGTTTTACATACACTGAAAATAATTGGCCGTGTCGTCTGCACTGCAGAGTTTGCAGCGCGGGGCGTCAGGGAAAAAGAAAAAAAAGTGCGCAGGGCGAAACAACCTACGGAATGTCTTGCCCAGGATTACAGCGGAGTACAGGGGAGAGGGAGGCGGGGCGGGGCGTGGAGCCCATACACATAGCGTACTGTTCTCCCCCACGGCGTTATAATTCTTCCCCCCGTGTGGCGTTTAGCCGGGCTTAGAACGGACCAATGGCTGGATGATGGTCTCGAGGTGGGTGTCCAGGCCCAGCGCCCATTCATACCCAGCGTGACACTGTGACCACGCGACACCGTGCTTGTTAGGGGCTGTGGCACGGTCAAAACAACGTCCATGTTTCCAAGCATTTTTTTTTTTTAAAGGGGTGAAGAAAACAATAAGACTCTCCCGAATTTCTCTGGCTGCTCGGAAACCTGGACGTCGTTTTTACCGCGTGAGGCCAGAGGGTTAGCTGCGCGGGGCTCTCTCCGTACACAGCACCGCGGCACGGGTACGGCAGTACGGCCGTAGATCAGTCTTCAGAGGAGAACCACGCTGGACCTGGTGTGGGTGTCAGGCCGAACAGGTCGTCGTCGTGGACCCGCCCCGCCCCGCCGGAGCCACCTCGCCACCACCGCGGCCGCCGCCGCCGCCGTCTGCACCCAGGCCGGGCCAATCCCGCCACTTTTAGAGCGACCGAAATACCAGGCTGGCCGCGGGCCAGCAGGCGCCGCCGCGCCCGGCGCCGCCACCTCCACATTTTAGCAACCTCGCCCCGCGTCCCGCCAGGGCAGGCCTACAACAGCGTGACTGCACCACACTGGGGAAGGAAGGTCAAAAGTGGACTGCTTCTGGACCTGCCGACTAGGCAACACCGCTGCACAAGTGCGTGCGTGTTGCCTAGCAGGCAGGCGGCGGTCTAGGCTCCGCACCGCTCGGGCCTCTCTGAAGCCGCAGAGAGTGCAAGTGGCCGCTGACGGGAGACGACGGCGACCCTGGGGGCCGCACCGCACCAGTGAGTGTGAGTGTTGGCGAGCAGAGCATGGCGGGGGCGGGGGCGGGACGGAGCAGCAGGCGTCTGACCCGGTTACCGTCGCGCCGCGCCGGCGTGGCGCGTCGGTGGGGCAGGGGGTCGCCCCGCCCCGCCCCGCCCCGCCCCGCCACACCCACGCCGCCGCGCTGCTTGTCCTGCTCCCCCATGTGGTTCGACACAAGTAAGCAAGTCCACCAACATCCGCCAATGACTCCAGTGGATGCGATTTGTCACACTGTCTCGGCCAGCATCGCTTACAGTATAAGCCGTGGACCCTCCCCCGTTGGCGCATTTTTACGGGGGGGGGGGGGGGGGCGTAAAAAGACGCAATGAATCCTCTGGCGGGGCAAGGATGTGAAGCACCGCGGTTAAGTGAAAATGAGCCTTGAGACGCTCGACTCGAGGACTAGCTTTTTGGCGAGCAGGGAGGGAGTAAAAGCAGAGGGCGAGCACCGGGCGGGGAGGGGCGGGGCGGGGGCGCGCGCGCTGTTCAGCGGATGTGGAGGGGCGGCAGAGGAAAAAGAAAACATACACAACGAGGGGGCGAGGGCGGGTGCCAGAGATTAAGCCCGTCTGTTGTTGTTGGCCGCTATGGATTTACGAAGAAGCAAACCCGGCCCGGTTGCGCTGATTTCCACTCTCCGGGCGCGGCGAGGCAGGACTGACGACGCGTGCCGCAGGCAGGCGCTCTTACCTTCCCGAGGCCCCGCGCGACGTCCTGTCCGTCCATCACCAGGAAAACCGGCCCAAATCCGCCGCCTTCCCTAAGGGTTCCTAAAGCCCCCCCCCCCCCTCTCCCCCCGGCTGAGTGCTTACCAGACCAGGATGGAGAGTCGCTCTGGCCGGGCCGTATCGTCGAGCCCCGCCCCGCCCCACGGGGCCCGTGCCGTGCAGCGGGGGAGACGAAACACGCCCAGAAACCAGACACCTCACCTCACCTCCACACGCACGGCACGACACGGCGCGGGCCCCGCTGGGGCCTAAATCACTAGGGCAATTGTAAGCTCTCTTTCGTCTCTATTCTCTCTCTCTGTCTCTCAGTCCCCTGGGCCTCACAGATGTGAGACGGGGGAAGTGAGACAAGATTTAGACACGTGCCCCGCACACATTGGGCCCCGAACGGGACGGGGCACCTTCCGCACATGCGGAGCGCGACCCGACGTGACGAGAGGAGGAAGGCCGCTGGTAATTCCCTTTCGCAGCAACTTTATCGAAGCGCGGTACCGAGCCGTGCCGCATGGCAGGGACCCATCGGGTTACCCATCGGGTCACCCCGACACGTTACTCATCCGCTGTTGCGTCACCCTGGTCACCCAGGCCGCGCTGGCCGCGCTGATAACACCACGGCTCCGCCGTTTTTACGCCTCGTTCATCCGGAATTCCCCCTTCCCTCACACTCCCTCCGCGTGTTTATTATTGTCTTTAGCCTCTCGGAGCCGGGCCGCCCGCCGGATATTTTTGTGAGAAAGGCGTCATGGAATTCGGACTCACCGCCGCCGCGCCGCCGCCGCAGATAAGGGCAAGAGGGGCGCGGCGCGAGGTCGGGGTGGCACTGGGCGGGGCGGGACGGGTGGGGCGGAGTGGGGCGGGAAGAGGTCGACGACCGGCCCGGCACCGTGAAGAGGAGTCCCAAACTACTGACCACTCCGCTGACCTGCCCGCCCCACGCCCCGCCCCGCCACCTGCGCGCGCATCTGGCCGACTGGTTAAGCTGTCAGAACTGGCCCGGCCGATCAGTCTGACAGGTGCGCCTGACGCTGCTGACGCCACTGAGAAATTAAGTATTCAACACCTTCTTTAAAATAGGTTTTTCAGTTAGTCGCAAACTGTGCGGTATGTGTTCAACACATTAGTGTATGCGCAAGAACTGAGTTGAACACAAACGCGGCGGCGCCTCCCACGTTCACGTCATCACCCTGGTCCTGATCCCGTTCCGCCTCGTTCGCTCGTCACGTCGTCGTCGACCAAGTGAGTGGCTGCACGTCGCCCTGCGCCATTCACCAGCACCTGCCCGCCGGCCCGGCCGGCCGGGCGCACACACACTCACACACACGGCAGGGCTGCTGGGCTCGCCTCTGGCACGACCGGGGCGGGATTACGCAGCACTAGTCCCTTGCCAAGGAGAATGGGCACGCCCGCCCCCAACGCTGTGTGTGTGTGAGAGCGCGCGCATCCTGGGGCGGGGCGGGGCGGGGCGTACCAGTCTCGCTCACATCAGGTGGGCGACAGCAGCCCGCCCCGCCTCGCCACCACGCCCCACATCGCCCCACCCCGCCCCGCCCTCCAACGCGCCGCTGCGGTCCGCCGGCTAATAATCCGTTGATTGGCAAACAGGTGAAAGCTTCCGGTCATCCCACGCCGCCGCGCCCCGCCCCGCCACCAGCCTACGGCCGCACGGCGCGCCAATCCATCTCCCGGTGAATGAATGGGGGAATGAATGAGCGAGTGAGTGAGCGAGCGAATGGGGGAGTGGCTGGGAGTGAGTGGGACGGGACAGGGTGGGAGGACCGGCCGCCACCCTTGCGCAACGGACCCATACCCCACGACAGTCCGAGTGGCGTTGACTCTCTCGATAGTTTTCACAGTGCAGACAGCGCTGCGCTGGTATAGGAGCTGCCAGGCCGCCGCGCCACGCCACTGCAGAAGGAAGGTGTAATGACGGGGTCGCGGCGATCACCTGCTTCCTCCAGGCGCCACCAGGCTACCGTGAACCCCCCCCCCCCCCCCAATAATATGCTCATCCCAACCGTTCATTTAAACGTTGGCGTTATACACTTAGGGCGTGTGCTACTGGCAACCATTTCAGTGCCCCAGATTTGATGTAAAGCTCATTTTCAATGCTTCCGATGGATTTTAGAACAGGCGGCACAAACTTATGTCGTCACAGGCTTTTATTATTGCCATGACATTTAACGCTGCCCCGTGCGAGAAACGATTCCGAATGAGGTAGGGGGGACGCGCACCGTGACGCACCGTGACGGGTGTACCGTGACACCCGCACGCGTGACGCGGCCCGGCCCGGCTCCTAGCTGCACCTAGAGCCCGGGGGGCTTCTTGCATGGGTAGTGACGCTAATGACTCCTTTGTGGCGTTCAAAAGTTCGGGAGAGAAAGAGACTGTAACGAGAGGACACGAGAGCGGGGAGCAGACATGGGGAAGGAAGATGGTTGGGGGAAGCAGTTTTAGGGGTTAAAGAAAAGAGGCCACAAAAAAGAAGGAAGGAATCAAAGAGACGGGAAGTGCATCGCGTGGGGAGGAAGGGGAAGGGGCGGGCGTAGTGAGGATGGAAGAAAAACAAAATAAGAGTGTCAAACTAGTACCGCCGCGGTGGGCTGCACGGGATGGCTGCACGCCTGCCTGGTGTCATTCCGGTACAACGCTCTCCCCTCCAACGCTCCTGCGCGCCGCCCTGCCCGCGCACAGCGGCGGTAGCGGAGAGAGAGAGAGAGATGCAAATAACTCTATCAGCTCCTCGGGGAGATGCGTAGGCCGGACACCCGACACCGCGCAGCACAGTACGTTTTTTTTTCTGTTTTAAAGCCACTGTGCTATGGTTATGAAGCCCGCCTGGCGGAGGCCTCGAGGCTGCTGTAAGTAGACACTCTACACGCCACACGTCAGCACGGCCAACAGGATGGGATAGACCACGAGTCTTTTTGACACAAAGTTCTCCCTTTCTTAATCATTATTGTTTTTTTTTTAAATTTTCAGATCGGCTGCAGCGTCCCTGCCGGAGGCTTAGGCCTGTATAGCACAGCAGGAGGGACGATACAGGCGGAGCGCGGCTCGGAGCGGTGCGGGAAGACAAGAAGAGGTATACTGTGATTGAGCGCATCAAGCAACCAGCCGCCATATATGATGGCAGCGTGCATAATGCATGCAGCCCCCCCCCCCCTCACCCCACAATCATATCAATCAACGCTTTTAACGGGGCCGTCGCGATCGCCCCGCCAGGGCAGCACGCCGCGGCCCGGACCGCGGCCCAAGCCTCACTTATTTTACTTTGATGTCAGATGAGCGAGATGCAGAAGATGCGGGGCGGGGTAGGGTGGGGTAAGGGGGCAATACGCGCTCAGAAAGGTCGAAGGTCGAAGGTCAAAGGTCTAAGTTCATGAACTTCGAGGAGAATTCTTTTGGAAAACTTCTGCAACGAAGTTCAAGAACTTCAATTGGAGTTCAAGAAAACTCGTCCGAAGTTCATCAACTTTCACTCGAAGTATATGAAACTTCGTCGAGACGTTATCGACCTCCAAGAGGGAGGGTCAGTGAAGCGAGCGCCATGACCAGCTGCTGCACCCGCCCCGCGCTGCAGCCGATTGCAACTAGTAATTGTTTGGCGCGGCCGGGCCGGTCTAGATCTCTAGCAGACCCCGCGCCTCGACCGGATTGGCTCCGAACGAATTGAACGCGCCGCTTATCTGGCACGTAGCGCAATTGGCGAGCGATAAGATCGCTCAATACAATTTAAAGTCATGCTCACGCTCGTGCTCACGCGCTCGGCCCCGCTCGGCGCGGCTCGCAAAGCCATCTCATAAATCCCCGGCCGACGCCCTTAATTAGTAATGGGCGATAGTTACACCCGGCTTACATTTCGCGCGGACGCGCTGACCGGTTCCGGCCGAGACGTGCCGAGCCCAACGAGTCTGACGGGCTGCAATATTAAAAGTGTACGCGCCAATAAAACGGTGGCTTTGATTTAGAGATGAAATTATGTCCCGCTGATCAGCTTCCCTTTCAACTGCCGCCGCCGGATACTATCACATATCCGAGGAAAGTAGAACATTCGCCATTAGAAAACGTTTCAACCTGATCAATGAGAAACTGCTGTGTACATTTTAATTTTTCTCTAGCGGCAGAAGAATACAGCAGACCACCGAGAAAAATGCAAATGTGCCTCCACCTACTGTGCGCAACAGCCTATAACTTTTACAGCAGTGTGCTGCGCTGCGCGACATAGCGCCGTGGCGGGAGCGGCGCAGCGGGGCGGGGCGGGGCGGGACATGGCGCCCGCCCCTTTGGGCCCGCGTGAGAGAAACGCGGATGCTGAGCGCGGCGCGGCGCGGCGCGGCGCAGCCGACAGATATGGACCAGACCACCAGTAGCAGCGCCCTGGACGGCACGGCTCTAGCCCGTCTCATGTCTATTAGCAATACCCCAGTTACCCAAAGGCAGGCATTTCTTTCTAATTTCGGAGAAAGAAATTCAAAGACTCTACTGATGCTGTATTACATCGCCACTCCCCGGGTTATACACTACTTGCCGCGCCCCGCGCCCGCGCCAACGCGTTCGGGCCGTAAGGCGCCATGCTGCGAGAGGATAGGCAAGCCCGCCGCGCACGCATGCGTCGCGGTACAGCATTGAGCTGCGGGCGGGCGGGGTGCGGCAGCCAGCAGCCAGCCAGCGGAGAATCGACTTGGCCTTTCAGGGATGATGCAAGGGGGAACTTTGGGACAGTAGTGAATCAAAATCCTGTTCGAATGTCGCTACAGCGCGCCGTTGGCTGAGCCAAATTTAAATTTTCAGCCTTGTCAGAATGCGCCAAAGGAGGCGGACGGGAGGAGGGCGTAAGGCGTGAGACGTGGCCGCATCAGATTAGCCAACTTTACACGACGGAACGAATGAAACGGCGCGCCGCAGCAGGTCAAAGTAGACGCACTTTTAAACCATTTTTACACGGTTTTACCGTGCTTCCACCATGTGTAACGGTTTGAAGATACAAAGACAGAGTTTTGTGTGTCGGTCAGAGCGGTGTGGTGCGGGCTGGTGCTGCTGCGGTGCGGTGCCGGCGGGTGACCACAAGAAGCTGCCCCGCCCCGCCCCGCCTCTGCCGTTCCCTGTCCGTGCCGCTGCACGTGGCGCGGGGCTCAGCGCCCCGTGGGCTAAACAAGGAGCACCCGGGCGGGTCACGTCTCCTGATTAGCACCTCAACCCTTTTGCTCCTCGCCTCGCCTCGCACACTGCTCGGCGTCTCGCAGAAAGCCAACGCGCCGATGCCCCGTTTTTAATAGTATTTAGTGCGGACACTCACTATAGTCGGACTCGGATCAGCAGCCCTTTGAACGGCACAACACTCACCTGAAACAAGACAGAAACGAGGCGTTGTTGAAATTAGGGCGATCTAGAGAACACCCAGGATAACAAAACTAGCACTTTGCGTCGTTACTGTAGCATTCAGTATACATGTGTGTGATTTATAAACAAACTACATAGATAGAGTGGCATCACACTTATGGCATCTCGCGTCCTTCCCTTCTCCAGGGGCCGCGCCCGGCCTGCTCCAGACGGCTCTGGTACTCGGGTACCTCTCGGTCCCCAGCCGGGCCGACTGCTTCTTGCAGCTGGCAGATCCGCGACCCTCCAGCTCCAGCCAGCGCCATATGGCGCGGCGCTCCAGTCAACAATGCAGCGCAACCCGAACGCCGTTGTGCGGGGCGGGAGGGGTAGAGGGGAGACTTGAGAAAGAGAAACGGGCGACGAAACCCGAACGACTCGCGACCTTGATGCCCAGCTGGGCCGTGTGTGTGTGCTGTGCAGCTCTGCAGCATCACAACGCGCCGTGTTCTAAGTACCCCGAGATCTCGTCATGATCTCGAGACAAATCAGCTTCAAAACAATAATTGTACTAACATTTGAATGCGGGAATATTTTTTTTTAGGTACGATGCAAATGTTTCCCGCCACACAAAAACCTGTGCTTTTAGATCCGCCCGCTGCGAACCTTCATCCACCATTAGACGGCGCGGCGCGGCGCGGCTGCCGCAGGATGGCATTCCCTTTCTGATACCCCTCCCCCTCGCGGCCGCCAGCTCTCCGTCGCTCCTCCGCGCTGCCCTCTTTTGCTCCAGCAGCGTGTCCCAAAGGCGCCAGTCAACTTGTCAAGCCGTGTCCCTTATACGTTGCCTCCACCGGTCCGCCAGGTCCGCCCGGTCCGCCCCGGCCCGCGCCCCGCCCCACCATCCAGGTCTCTCCGCTACTGATCCGACAGCCATCGACACTGGCCGTCGCCGCGTTAACGGCTTTTTAAAAGCCGGGGCCGCGCAGCGCGTCCCGGCAGAAAGGAAAGGGCGTCCAATAAAACGAGTCTGGGAGGCTTTTAAGACAAAATCCACCCGCCCCGTCCCACACCGGTGGTCCCGACTGACCCGCTTGGGCCGGCGCTGTACTTGGGTGAAAGAACGCTTGTTCTGCGATGCATTGCAAAAGCAATCGCTCCGGCTCTGCTCGCGAGGTGGGGCGGGGCGGGCGCTGGAGCCAGGTGGTCGGTGCATCAATCTCCAACGCATTGGTGGATGCAAAACATGACCCCGGAGGCGGAAGGGGGGGGGGCACACAGTCAGAGAGGAGGGAGGGAGCGGGGGGCGGAGGGGGCCGGGAAGCCCGGGAGACAGACCGCGCCGCGCCGGCGAAAGGTCAACTCCAGCCGGATGCCGGATGGACTGGGCTCATGGCTCGGGCTCAGCTGGAGCTGAGGTAAGATAGGGTGGGGCGGGGCAGGGACAGGACATGGGCCGCGTCCCAGCCGTCGCGTTGCAAGTGACATTTTTCTCCTAACTTTTTTCTCCTAGAGATCAAAGTAAAATTGCTGGTGCGAAAGAATCTGAGGTCACCAAGGCTGGGCTTGGCCGGGCAGAGCAGAGCCAGCAGGCGGGTAGAGCAGGGCAGGGCGCGTGGTCGGCTAGGCTCGGTTCTCTAGCGCGGGGTCGTGTTTCGGTGCGGCTCCACTCCGTATGGCCGCCGCGCCCGCCACGCCGGACCCCGCCCCGCTGCGCCCCGCCGCGCCCCGCCGCTGACCTGACCCAGATCCGCCTTGCGCCTGGTCAGTCATGATGCGCGGGTCGGGTCGGGTCGGGTCGGGCCGGGTGGCCTGCTGCTTTGCAACGTGCGGCTGCAGGCGGCCTGCTGCACCACTTGGCTGCGCCATCGTAAAAATGTGGCCGACCAGAGAGCGGCGGCACCAGGGTCGGGCCAGGGGGGCTACCGTCACATCAGCGCAGCACGGCCGCGGTCCTTCCCCTTAGGGCCGACCGCGCCTTCAAGTCTGCTGACGTGGCGCCAGGCTGTGCTGTGCAGGCGCCGAGCTCGGCCGGGCCGGACCGGACCGAACGGGCACGCCCGCCCGCCAGGCAATTATCGAGTAAGTACCTACCGCGGGTACCGGCCCGGCCAGGCCCTGCCCGGCCCGGGCGCACAATGGTCCCGCCCTGCAGCACCCTGCTCCTGCCGCACACCACACCGTCAAACACTCTGCGCACCCGAACCACCGCGCCGCGCCGCCCCGTCTCGTCTCCTCAGCTCAGCTCCCCGGGAGATGGATATCGCCGCGCCCCTGCCCTGCGCTCCCCGTCAGTCGCGGGCGAACGTGCGCCACCTGGTGCGCTGGCCGGGCCGGACCGGGCCGGGCCGCGCCCACTGACGGTGAGGTGATCCTTTATCGGGGCGGGGACCTCCGCGGGGGTAGCACGCCGCGCCGCCCCTGCCTCCTCCCCTCGCACTCAAACACGAACGTGTTGAACCAGCGCCGCCCCGCCCCGCCCCGCCTGCGCCGGGCCCGGGTGAGCACGGCCCGACCCAGCAGCGCGCGCGAGAGACAGGGCGCGGCGGCGCGGTGCGGCGCCTCAGACACCGGCCGCCACGCCCCGACCAGATGGCCGGCGCGCCCACGCCCCCCGCCCCGCCCCGCCCCGCCCCGCCACGCCCCACCGCGCGGCCGAGGATCGCGGCGACGCGAAAAAATCTTTTGTATCCTTTTCGCTCGGCCTGGGCTTCGCTTGGCTCAGCTCCCTCTCTCTCACTCTCAGTCTCCTGCTGCTGCTGGGCCACACGTGTTCCCCCGGCCCGGCCCGGTCCGGCACGCCTCCCACCTCCCACGGCACACGGCACTTTTTCTCTGGGCAGACTGTAATGAAATGCCGCAAAGCCGAGGCTCAATAAGGGTTGGCGGCGGCAGTCAAGATATGGGCGTCGACAGGAACCTCCTTCGGGACACCGGCAAAGTAAGCCGAAAAACTTGCTGCTGCCACATCACTGTAAGTGCCGTGGTATCTTTGATTGCCAAATTATCAGGTTCCTCGCTGAATGCCAGGCAGGCAGCCCGCCCGGCGGGTAGGCCTCCCGGCGCACAGCGGCGCGCTGCGGCTCTGCCTGCCCGCCGGCCCGGGCGGTGTGGCGTAGCGTGGCGGACCAGCCGGTTTGGTGTGCCCATCGGCCCGCCGCGCCGCGCCGGGCTGAGGACGCGAGCGCGCGCGCACACGCACGCACAATCACATCTCGGCATAAATTCATAAATCACACACTCCTCTCCCCTTCTTTACTCGTTCCCGTACAATCATCGGCATTATGTACCGTTTCCAAATTATTTTTATTATTGTAGTTATACTTATTTAGCACGCACGGCACATCAGCCGGCCGCCCCGCCCCGCCCCGCCCCGCGCCGAGCTTGCAGCGTCACTCGGGGGGTTGTGCAACAGCAGTGCACTCCCCGGTGGACGTACCTAGAGCACGCCAAGCACTTGCATAAGCCCGCCGCGCCACGCCGCGCCGCGCCACACACGACGGCCGCACACACACACACACACACACACACACGCCCCACTGGCACGACTGTCAAACCTATTCAGCACTCCTGCTGGGGCCTGCTGACCTGACCTGCCTGTCACCGGCAGGCGCTGTTGCATCCTGCGGGCCTGCGGGTATGCGGGCCTGCAGCACGCTATGGCGGCAGCGCGGCGCAGCGCAGCGCGCGCGCGCGAACAGCTGGGAGGAAGCGAGGAGCGGAGCAGAGCGATCACACAGACCCAAGGTCGGCTAGAAGTACGCGGCGCGCTCATGAAACGCCAGCGCGGCGGGCCTGATCGCTTTTTGTTCAGCGGCAGGCAGGGCAGGGGGGGGATACCGTTTGATCAAGGACGACCCCGACTTCTTATAACCAAAACCAGCTCACTACGCATAAGTGCGTGCAGCTGCCGGGCGCGGCCAGGTCCCAGTGCCACGCCTCGCGCCGACCGTCCGGTGTAAGGATGATGACGGCTTGTTGCCTCCGTCAATTTAATGCCATAATAATTAATAATCACATCGTTATATACAACGAGAACAGCGCGCGCCCGCGTGATTAAATCTGTGCCGACTTGTTTTGTACGTGTGTTTGTTTGTTTCTTTACTCCCACCAAAAAAATAAAAAATCGTCTCACCTTCAGCGACACACAAACGAGAACGTGCTTATATCATGATCGGATTTCTTTTCGCGACGATGCCGGGCATATGATTATTTTCGCCAGGCCGTCCTTTTTTTATTCATTTAATTTATTAAGCTCTTTTTACGCGACCAGAGCCCCGCAGCCAAGCCAGAACAAGACACCTCCCCTGACCCCGCCGCTCCGGTCCGGCCCAGCCGAGCAGAGCGGGTCGGCCGCGTACGACATTTTTATCTTTTTAGGAATCGCTAATCCTACCGTAGAACGTCCCGCACGTCAAACCAATTTGGCCGCTCGCCACACGCGCACCGGGGCGAGTTCAGCGTCACAGCGTTCGATGAGCGCGAGGAGAAAAGAAACAAACCGAACAACAAAAATAGTCGCGGGGCGGCCTACCAGTGTGACCAGAGGGGCGACGGTGGCGGGCCAGGCGACCGCCAGGAATTAGCAGAGATACCAATGGAACCAGTTCGCATACCCACCCCGACCGCTCAAAACGGTGTTGGGCGGTTTTTGCCTACTTTTCTGGCAACACTGCCCCTTGCTTTATGTAATAAGCGCGGCAGTGTCACCGCGCGCCTGCCTAGTAGGCAACCCGTCCGCTCGCGAGTGCGCGCGTTGCCTAATGACCGGGCGCGCTCCGCTATGTTTCGTCTTTTTTTTTCTCGCATTTTTTTTTTTTGCCTCCTTTCTGGCCTGAAGGGCGCAGCGAGGCGGCGCGGCGCCACAGCCACTCTGCCGCAATTAGCTGCCGGGGCGGGGCGGGGCTGGCCGGGGCGAGGGTCAGGGGCATAAGGCGCTTCTGCCCCGCCCCGCCGCCCCGCGGGCCGCCCGTCCCGTCAGTTCTCCACGTCTGCGCGAATATAAAAGGCACGCACGTCCAGCGGTCCGGCGCGGCACGGCGGTGTGGCCGGCCCCGCGCGCCTCGAGGCGTGCCAGCCGCCTGACGTCACGCGAGTAGTGCGAATAAGGTGACGTCACCAGCTGCGAATCCCGCGAGTGAGCAGAGGAAACCTCTGGCGATACCGCACGACACGCGACGCGCTACGGTAACGCTATATATGCGTTCGCGGCCGCACTACACTACACCCACTACCGGGCAACGTCCGGCCCGGCCCGGGGGGACAAACAGGCGTGACGTCGCGTCACCCGACTCCACCTGATAACGATTTTACGACGGGTCACCAGAAAAGGATCGCGGCCGCCACGCCAACAACGCGCCAGAGGCATGCGAGCTGCGAGCGCAGCGTTGGCGTAGTGCAGACGAGAGTCACGCCGAAGTGTGGGCAAAGGCTGCCGGGTGGTCGTTACTGTCCAATGTCTTGGACAATACTTTCGAGGAAAGGGGAAGGGGTTGAAAAATGTCACAAACCCATAGCCTGCATCTGCGCTCCATGTTTCTCCCCCCCCCCCCCCCCCCAAAGCCACAGTAAACGCCCCCTCCCCTACTTTTCCAAACCCCCACAGGCCGCACCACAGACAAAACGGCTACCATAAACCGGGATGTCAACAGCGCCCCGAAGCGGGGAGGCGAAAGTGGTGGGCGAGAGCGAGGGCGGGGCCGGGGCATCAGGGAGAGGGAATGTAAATCGTGCAAACGGCACTGGAAGCAGGGGGAGCCCAGGCCCAGGCCAGAGGCCCGGCTCGGGGCCAGGACCTCTGCGGTGGTGAAAATGATCCTGGCGGGGCGCAGGGGTGGGCGCCAGGGGGCTGTGCGGGGCGGGGCGGGGCGGGGCTGTGCGGGGCGGCGCCGTTTAGAGGCCATAGAGGCTCTGCTTATCGTGGAGCCCGTGAGTCATTAACCCTGGCGCCACCACGCCGCGGCTGCGCAGGCTGAACGGCTTTGTGTACTCACGGACAAAAAAGTTTTCTAGCGCCGCGGAGCAGGCGCAGGGATTCAGCTTGTAACGAGAACTCACCTGCAACAGAGAGAGAAAAGAAAATGTTATAGAGCTGTTTCCTGCTGAATCGAATGTGCATCAAGGCCAGTGCCTCGCAGTGCAGCCAAATCACATATTTCAAATGTCTCGCAGAATTTAATTATACGACAGGTAGCCTCCTCAAGACTCCTACTGCACACCGCGCCGCACCGCGCCAGGGGCATTGAGCACTGCGCGCCCTGAGTGGCAGCGGCGAAGCGGACAGGAAATCTGCATGGCAAACGCGACCGCCGTCGCCGACCACACCACCAGGCTACGCCCCGCCACGCCACGCTCGGGCCGGGCCTAGCGCGCAACCAGCGCGCACTGCGCGGCGGGGCGTGGCGTGGCGGGGTGCGGCGGCAGGCAGCGAGCTGATAAGCGCAGATAGCAGCACATGGCTGCGCGCCACACAGCTACACGCTGTGCCTGGCCCGGCCCGGCCCGGCCCGCCCCAGCCCGGCCGCGCCCCAGGCAGCAGCAGCATCCTACAGACTAATACAGTAATTGCGAGCACCTCCTGCAAGTGCCAGGTTGGCGCCAGATGCCATTCGAGCAGCGGCGTAAAGGAGGATGCGTAAACTTGAATGAAGTGCGTCCAGGAAGGACAAAACCTTACGTTTGGAAGTTACCACGTAAGTGTTTCTACATCCGAATCGAGTGAATTGAGCACGTGTGCACTATTTATAATTTGGCATTTCTGAGTGTGAATGGCACTGGTGGAAAACACACAGCCTAGGCGGGCCGGGGTCCGGGCATTGAATTCCAGACCACCTCTTTGCCGCACGCGTAAATACACTCACACACACAAGGACGCAAACAATCCCGCCGCCTGTTCGATCTGCCATGCCCCCCCTGCGGCCGCCCACATCTGCCTCCGGCGGAAGCGCGCACTGAGTGCCGAGCAAACGACAACAAAACTGCGGGAGGGAAAATAAAATCGCGAGTAGTGAAGTGCGATAAACCAGCGGCGCGGCAGTGCAGTCTTGCAGCTACGCTCGCTACGCAGCGCTGCGGCGCGGCGTGCCGAGCAGTGACCGGAATAGACTCCAAGTTTGCTGACCTTAGCCAACAGCTGCCGCCCGCCCGGCCGTGAGGGCGGAAGGGAAGGCGGAGGCGGGGGCGGGGGCGGAGGGCTGGGCGACTGAGGCTGACGAGTGACTCGAACCCGAGGGGTCCATCACTCGGTTCAGGAGCGTACACACGATTACCGATTACCAGTGATTACTAACAGATATCAGTAATTTATTTTTGAAGAAACATTGAAATCTATGTCAGTTTTTGCATATTTCCTTGAAGGAAAACCCGAAACGGCGTAAAAACAACCGAAAAGATGAATTTTCGGGATGTGATTAGCAGTGATTACCGGACAAAGTGTACACATGATTACTAGAGGGGTGGACCCCTCGCTCGAACCTCTGCACTGCATTCAGTGCGACTGCACGTTCAAACCTCGGCATCACTTACACTTGAACGCTACAAAATTTGACCGCCTTCGACAGCAGCATTCTCAAAGCACACTTCCCAATTAAAACTCAAGCAGAGCGTTCTCGCTCCACCGGGCTCGTGTTTCCGGTCGGCGGCGCACCGCACGCAGCACGCTGCGTAAAATCCAGCAGACGAAATGAGCGCGCATGAGTCATGGATCCCGACCTCGGTCCTCCCGCCCGGTGTGGTGGGTACCAGTCGCTACCCAGAACAAAGTGACTCAACCTCCTCTCAAATTATTATTACTGTGACGTCAGCGCGCTCATTTCAAATTCGTCCTCATCGTCCCCGGCCCGGCTGCCGTTGCTGTCCGGTTTGGTGCGGGGGCGGGGAGCGCGCATGGAATCACCCAGGGGATCGCGATGCTGCACGCGGGAGTCAACTTGAAAAAAGAAAAACATCTCGTGTTTCGTGTTTTTTATGTAAGTCAGTACTTTAGAAGTTAGTCTTCTCACACTCAGTATACGTACGGCCTCCAGAAATAGTTGTCGCCCAGGCCCCTCTGCCAGCGCCACGCACTAATCCGCAGAATTTGACAACGCTCAGCTTTTGCTTTAGAAACCTGCCCCTCCCTAAGGCTGAGCTCTGGCCGCATTGGGCCACTAAAAACGCCGCTACTCCAGGTTTTATTGATGACTCGGTCCGTTCAGCAGAAATTGCGACGCACGTTTGGCCGTGCGGGCCCAGGCCCAGGCACGTCCCGCGTTGCCTCTCACCCCGCTTATACTCCTTGCTTCAGACTTTCGGCGCGGCGGGTGCCTTTCTATTATACGAGTCCAGTTTGCTGATGACTAGAGAGCAGAGCGCGGTACTCCAGTCCAGACGAGACGAGACGGGCACCCAAAGCGAGAGTACTGGCGGGGTGCGGAGCGGAGCGGGGCGGGGGCAGCCCGTTCGCCGTTCGGCCCAGCACCATGACGTTGTCCAGGTCGGGACCACCGGGGCAAGTCATATGCTAATGTGACATCGCGGGTCTCACTCTCACTCACGCATTTTCTTTCCGCGTCAGCAGAATATTGATGAACACATGTCGCTCTGCATGTAGAGCGGCGCGGCGCGAGGCGCGACTCAGCGCAGAGCGGCGGCCTACGCGAAAATATGCCTGTCCCTCCCACCTCAGCTCGCAGCTCGCAGCCGCAGCGCCGCGGTGGCGACCTACGCGCCCAGCCCGGCACCACGCAAGATGCATACCCGAAGAACTCGACATCCAAGTGTGCGAACGTCACACATAAGGTCTACGATTTTCCATCCGTATACTTAAACCTATAAGTGTGTAAAATAATGGGTAAAATTGAACAAATCTACCCCTTTAATCGTTCAAGTGTGCGAATGGATATTCAAAGTGTACGAAATTCGCGCACTCGGGTTTCCAGTGTGGGTTAAGGACCACTGACTCTCAAATTAAGCGAGTAGAGTAACACGGTAGTTTTCCGAGGCTAAAGACACAGGAGGCTCGGGCGCGTACGCGCGTGGGCCGCGAGCGGGCCGGGCCTGGCCGGGCCGCGACCCCACCTATCCGCGTTGGCCAGTCCAGGACGGCGTGCAGGAAGTGTGTGGGAATGGCGCGGGGCGGGGCGGGGCTGGGCTGGGCGCGGCGGGGCGCAGAGGCACGTGGGTGAACCCACCTGTGTGAGGGGTGAGACCGCGCCGCGATCTCCAGGCGGAGAGAAGCTGGCCCGGCCCAGCCCGGCGACTGCCGACCAAGTCTAAACCAGGACAAGACGCGGGCAAGATTTTCTCCCCAAACCCACAGCTACATAACTCGCGCGGTCCGTGTACAAACGCCAATTTTTCTTTTCGTGCAAGTAGTATTAGTTTTATGTCGCACTAGTTTTAAAATAAATTTAACGAAGAAGCTGCTGCGATCACGTTTCAGTAGAAAAGCGCGAGTGGATTAGCGCCGCAGCATGTTCTCGCGGTGGAGTGGGCGTGACGGCAGTACAAAGTAGTTCCGCCCCGCCCCGCCGCGCTGAGCGGCCACCCCCGCGCGCCGCAGCACGCCCACCACTTCCCTCATGCTCGTCAACCTGAGCGCACTTGTGCGAGTACCGCGGCCCACGCCGGCCGGTGCGGTGGTGTATCCGGCCCGGATGGTGTTGCAACGCGATAACCGCCGAGTGGCACGGGTTCGACTCCCCGCGGGGGCGGCTGGCGCGCCGCGCGCCGCGTCCCGCGCGGTAACGACGTGCAGATCACACCACACCACCGATGCCGGTTACTTTAAATTTCTGCAAAATTCTCTCACTGTAAGAGTCTGCCGAGGGAGTCATCTCCGCATGCTGTGGGACACCTTCATTTTGCCCTAGCATTACCGATCAGCCAGTCAGCACTGCGCTCCGTTTCCGTTTCGAACAGTTTGGCGGCGCGCAGCTGCCGGCCCGGCCCGGCCGGGCGGCCCCGCGCCGTGGGCGTCGCGCCCAGTCCGGAATGCGAGTGGCGCGGCGTGGCACGCGGCGCTGCGTAGGCTCTGCAACATCCTGCGCGGCGAGAGGAGAAGAGAGGGGAGGAGAGGGGTAAGGCCGGACCGGGGCCGAGGGGCTGGCTGGTTTACACCGTATTAAATTGCTAATCAAATTTAGGAGGAAATAACCCGTGGGCGCGTCGCGCAGGTCGGAGGAGAAGAGGGATACGGGTCCGCGTTGTGGGCTTGCACGGTTCCGGAGAGATGGACGACGCCAGGATGAGGAGACCTATGGCGGACGACGCAGGGCCAGGAGCAGGAGCGGGGTGTGGCCACAGCAGCGCAGCAGCGCAGCCAGAGAGCCGCGATAATAGTGCAGCCGGATCGCCCACTGCCGTTTAGGAAGTGGCGCAGTGGCGCGGCGCGGCGCCTCTCCACGGCGAGGTCTGCGCTGCACTCAACCGCCGCGCCTCGGCATTGTTCTGTTCAGCCACTCAATGACGGCGCGTCGCGGAGGGAAGTGAACGGCGGGCGAGTCTCTCCTCTATGTCGAAGAGACGACACCGACTCATTTGGTTGTGAAGCTTTCTTCAACATCGTCCTCCAGGGAGAGTTACAAAAGCAAAGATGCACGCATCCGCCACCCGGAGCGCCTCGGCGGATATCAGACACGGGTATTGGCCACAGGTTGCCGGCGGAGCGGGCCGCCCCGCGGGGTGGCTGCGTGCCGTACAGGTCGGCCTGGAGCGGGAGCGGGGTAGCGGGAGCGAGGCAGCCTAAGGGCCGGGGCGGGGCGGGGCGGGGCGGGGGCCCGTGGCTTACGGTTAGCGACACGCACGGCCGCGGGCCGGGCCGGGCCGGGCCGGGCCTCCGCTCCGGAGCGATAGGTGCCGTGCAGGACCAAAGCCGTGCAGTCTACAGGCGGAGGCAGAGAACTTAATTGGGCCCCTCTCCCCTCCC
Organism: Frankliniella intonsa; assembly: GCA_033675135.1. NCBI lineage: Eukaryota > Metazoa > Arthropoda > Insecta > Thysanoptera > Thripidae > Frankliniella > Frankliniella intonsa. The sequence goes on from CM066253.1 coordinate 5,442,531, forward strand.
CGCACCTCTCGACAGGGCAGGAGTGCCCTATACGCCTTGTGGCAGTGTGCCGTACAGAACGGCCCCCACGCTAACAGCCATACCTACGTACGCATATGAATAGTATAGAACGTAAAGCAACGGCATTATTCCACAGCCATCTGCTCGAGTTTTCAGAAACTCGAGACTTAACAGTGCCCTATACCAGGACGGGCCATAGGACGTTTATTTCGAAAGGGGGCTGCGTGCCATTCGCCGCCATTTCCCCCCGCATTCCTGGAACGCATTTGGCCCGCCTTTGGCCCCTGCCGGCGTGGCAGAGCGGAGCGGGGCGGGACGAGCCTCATAAACACGTCGCCGAAACACAATCGTTGACGTAAAGTCGCGCACGAGGCGGGGCGAGGTGGCCCCGTGCAGCGCACGCCACGTTCTCAAAAACAACTTACGGCACGACGGTCGTTTCGGAACCGCCGGCGCGGCGTATTGGCCTGGGCGTCCCCCGCTGCGCTGCACCACCAGCACGGCCTTCACCACCAGCACCAGCACGCCCTTACCACCAGAACGGCCCTCTCCACCATCACAGCCCTTTCCACCAGCACGGCCTTCACCAGTAGCACGGCCGGCACCACGGAGCGCTGACCGCAAAGTAAACATACTGCCCCCGTACTCCTCCACATCGAGTCGTTTGAGCGAAAAAGACGACGTCGAGGAGCCTGGTGACGGTGGACCGCTCTCAGCAGCAGCAGCCATGCCTTCTAAACGGGCCGCAGCACAGCGCAGCAGCACCTGGGCAGCGTGTGTGTGTGCGCGCGCGTTTTGTTCTTATTCTACACGCCATTTAACGAAGCCCAAACCTGTTTGCATGCGCTGCTTTGGCCAGGCTCACAGCGAGAGGAGGGGGGGGGGGGATTACCGCTTGAGCCTGGCCACAGGGGCCACAGCCCTCCCGGTTCCTCTGCAACGCGCCGCGCCATGGCCCGAGTTACGAGGCTCTCGGCGCTGAGCTGCCGTGCCCTTGGGCCCCTCTGGGCCCCTCTGGGCCCCTGGGCCTGGAGGACGCCGTGCCCTGCGCTGCCCTGCGCCCTTCACAGTCCTTGCTCCCCCGCCACGCCACGCCACGCCCAGCGAGGTGCGACGGCGGAAGGGCCTTGGACGTGAGGGGGAAGGGAAGGCGACACCACTCGGACAACACACCGTCATAAAACTGTCCCCACTCCCCTCCCCGGGCGCTTCCCCCTCCCCTCCACCCCCTCACCTTGTCACACGTCTCAAACAAAACACTGCCCTGCCTTGCCCGGACCGCCGAGCAAGTGGACACTCCTTGGCTGGATGGATACTCCGGCCAACTATAATTTTGCATACAATCCACCGCGCAATAAAATACGAGGCAGCCGCGTGCTGCCACCGCTGCTGGCGATGTAGGCAGGCGCCCCGCCCGGCCCGGCCCGGCCCGAGCACGGTCCTGACGGTCCTCCAGACCAAACAAAGGCTACGGGTACTCCCACCCACACGTCAGGGTGGCGCAGTCCAGCACCAGCACCCTCCGTTGAGGTCCTTACACGAGGGGCGAGTGAAGTGAGGGCAGGCGATGGTGTCGCTAGTAGCTGATGGTGTATGTCTACGGTGTAGCAGCTCGGTGGCCACAAGCAGCGCCGCCCCAGGGCCTCGTCCCTCGGTCCGCCCCTGGTCAGGTTTGTATTTGGCACCATGTGTACTTTGTACTGTGTGCCCGGCAGTAGCAAACACGCCCGTCGACAGCGGAACACTGAAATCCTTTGTTGTTTGCCTCGCCCAGCCCAACCCTCGAAAAAGAGAGAAAGGACGACACAGTACTGACTCGGCCTCGAACAGCCCGCGCAAACAGAGATCTCTCTCCGAGTCCGACGGGAGGGTTCGATTAGGTGGAGAGGAGCAGTGTGAATCCTCGATGATCGGGCGGAGAATGGCAGAGATGATTACAAGCCGTCCGTAGGCCTCGGCCAGAGTAGCACCTGCCGCAGTGGCGTCGGGGCGGGAGGGGGCGAGGAGGGGCGAGGCGGGGCGGGATGGGGCGGGGCGGGCAGGGCGGAACGCCCCCGAGGGTCCGACGCACCATTGAGCGGCGCCGCAGCCGCCATCAAGATCGGCCGCGCGTCCTGGTCCGACGGAATGATAGGACGAGGAGGGACAGAGGGCTCCCTGCAGCAGGCCCGGCCCCGGCCCCGGCCGCCTGCCGAGGCGTCGAGAAGCCCTTTTCAATACTTGGGAGGTAGGGGAAGGAGAGACTGTGCGTGGCATTCCTTAACCAAACAGCCCTTCCCTGCCCGCCCGACCAGCAGGCCAGCAGGTACAACAGGTGAGCGCCGCACCCAGCGTGGCGCCGCCGGGTCGGGTAGGACCTGCTGGGGCGTGGGGCAGCCAGGCCAGGCCGGCGCTTAGCGCTTATCGCGACGACATTAGTAGTTTGACGTCCGGAGTCCTGTAACAATTAACGAGGACTGGCGGGCCGCCCCGCTAACGGTGTGAACGGGACAAAGGACGTCGTCCTCGGCGGCGGCGGCGCCAACGGGCTGCAGGTGAGTGACTCTGACGCTGACCCTCGGCCTGGGGGCGCCAGGCCTGACAGCGGGTCACCGCCCCGCCCCAACCCGCCCCGTCACACGGGCATTATAGGGCCAGAGAGGATCTATGGGGCGTAAAATCGGACTAACCTGGTGGAAATCCTCCGTATAAAGAGGGGCCCTAACAGTAGATAAATCGATGAGAGAGAGGGGGGCGTTGCCGCCGGGAGGATGACGTGTGGCGTGCGGTGGGGTGGGGGCGTCAACGAGGCTACGCCACGCCCCGCCACGGCCTCGGACTGCCAAGTCATGTGACAGACAAAAGCTTTCTGGGCTTTATATTCCCATAAGCAGGCTAGAGGCCCGCGCCGCGCCGCTCCCTCCCGCTGGGCCGGGCCGGGCCCCAGACCGCGGCGAGGCGAGGCTAAGGGCGAGGGCGAGGAAGCCTGCCCGGCGCGGCCCGGCCCCTCCCACAGCACAGCCCCGCAGCTTCAACGACTATTTTTACGTCTGGCCGCAGTGCGTCCCGTCCCGTCATGGCCGCGGCCCGGGCCGCCGCGACGTGCCGTGCCGCGAGACGAGGTCTGCACTCTACACCCTCCTCGACCTCGGCCCGGTGAGCGACCCAAGGACCCGGCCCCCGGCCACGGCCCTACCCACGCGGACCTGAGACTAGGCCGCGAATAAAGCGAGCGGGGCCTTGACGGCGTCAGCGGAGAGGGAGAGGAACGCCCCCTTCCCCACCTCCCCGGTAAACACGAAATGTCCGGCTTGCGTCTGCTGGCTGTGGCTTGGCGTTGTTGGCCAGCAACAGCAGGCATTAGCGCGGATTGATTCGGAGCTGGCCGCCAGCCTCACCCACAGCGGCGACGCCAGGGCGTCAAGGCCGCGCCGGGGTGTCCGTCGCGGGGCCGGGGCCGGGGCCGGAGCAGCCAACACCTGAGCCACACGCTAAGAGTCACATACGCGACGCATACGACGTTTCCACCAGAACTTTCCAGGCTAACCCGTCGAGCAGCAGGAGGACGACGGCGAGGAGAACGCCAGCGTCCTCGCAGCCAAACTATGCGGCGAGTCCTCGGCGAGAAAAATGCTATAGGCTGTGTTTTCTCCGTACGCAGTCGCACACACACACACACAGCGACATTACCCGTCCGGCCCGTTGCGCGGCCGTCGCCATATCAGAGCCTCAGCCTGGCCTGGCCCGACTCGGCAACAGAATGCGGTCCTATTCCCACGGGCCCGGCCGGCGCGACGACCAGCAGTCAGGGGCCAGGGCAGCAACGGCATTGCGCGAAAAATGGCGGAGAAACTACCGGGCCAGCGGCACGGGGCGGAGCTGGGCGGGGCGTACCCCGCAGCCTAGCCTAGCCGTTATTTAGAAAAGAAAGGGTGCCGAGCCGAGCCGGGCCGCTAGCAGCCGCAAGCAGGCAGATGGGACGGGACGGGACGGGCGGCACTCCTCCGGCCTGCCCCACCACGCCCCGCCCCGCCCAAGTAGGGGCCCAGCGTGAAATTAAACGCATGGAATATGTATGCGCGGGAGGGCGTGCGGTCCGGGTGTTTCTGTTGTGACGGTCATCATGCCCACCTAGGTCAGTGGGCACGCCCACTAACCTCACCTCCCTCTTATAAAACACACACACACACACCCGAGTGATCAGAAGGTGTCCTAACCTGGCGAGGAGGCCGATAAGCCGCGTAGTTCTACCACTCCGGGCCGGGCCGGCGGGCCTACCCTCACCTAAGAGCTAGGGGGAGCAGACAGCCGCCACCCCGATGTCCCGGCCCGCTTCAGCCAGCGCTATTAACTCCCATTTGCATCTGTTTACCCCGGGCGGCCGTCTGCCGCAGCGGGGCTCCGCCCCGCCCTACCCCGGCAGGTGAGCTCCCTCCATTCATTTGAACCCTATTTCTGACTCCAACGGCGTTAAACTCCCCATAAACAAGGAGGAATATATAGAGTACGCTGAGGAGGAGGATTAGGATGAGGGTGGGAGAAAGAGAGCAAACAAAAGCATGGGCCCCGAGCGGCTGTTCATAACGCCGCGTGAGATGAAGTAACTTTCATAACTCCGTGGCGTTAATTACGTTCTGACTGCCGGCCGGCCGGGTGAACCTCTCCTCCAGCCAGGTCGGCCCGCCGGCCCGGGCCGGGCTGGGCGGAGCGGGCTCGTCTCTGATCAACGCTTGTCTGACCAGCCGCGGCCGCGGCCAGCGGCCCTGGAGCATGGCTGTCAAGCGGCGTGGCGCGGCGGCAGGGAGGCCCAAGTCCTGCCTGGACGGTCCTGCCGCGCCTGGCCGCGCCTCGCCGCCCGTGACAGCCCAGCGACAAGCACTCACACTCGTGTTTCCACACCTACACTAATAAGGTGGCTCTGGTGGTGTTCTCACGAGGCGACGCCCCCGCCCTGCCCCGCCTGCCCCCTCCCCCCTCCGTGCTTTCCCTGCATTCCTCCTCTCTTTCTCTCATTCTGCCCGCCCCGCCCCGCCGCTGTTGCCTTGAGGTTATTTATTTGTGGGAGGTTCCGTATTTGTCGGTGTACCACAACCAGCCCGAGCCCAGCCGCCACACCCGCGGCTAGGGCCGCACCGGCCCGGTGAAATATTAAGCGCAAAGGGAAAGGGCACAAGCATCTCAAATCTGCTGCAAGAGCTAAATCGCTGCCAAATACGCGCCGATTACGTAGCCTCGATACCAATTCATCCTCCGCCACTTTTTAAAACAACGCATTTTCTCGGTGAACGTCTGCACAGCAGAGTGTCCCGCCCAGAACGCGAACGTGACGGCATGCTCAGCGGGTAACGGCAGGCAGAGGCCCCAGTGCCCTCCCCGCCCCGCGTGCGCGTCACAGCGCCCGCAGCCCGGAAGACCGCAGCGCTCCGACGCGAGAGGCGCGGCGGAGGATGACGGAGCGGAGCGGGCCTAGGACAGGACAGGACAGGACTAGGACCTCGGCGCGGCCTCCTGACCCCGACGCGCAAGGTGCAGGGGGTCGACAGCATGCAGAGCCGTCCGCCTGGCATAGCGCCGCGCCGCCCGGCTTGACGTCGGCAAATCCCGGATGCGCCACGGCGACCTTTTAATTCCGAGCCGGTCCGCGTCGTCTCTGATGGGATGGGTAGAGAGAGAACGGAGGCGCGGCACTTGACGGGCCCGGCCGGCCAGGGCGGTGACACCGTGAAGGAGCCGGGGCTTGGGCAGGGGGAGGGGAGGCCCAGCTCCAGCCAACGCGCGCGACGCCGTATTTGGACACTGTGCCGGGGCAACGTGGGTAGCGGCGCATGAGCAGGGGCGGGGCAGGTAGGGGGGAGTCCGCGGCTGGGCAAGGTCGACATACACCGCCTTGGCAGGCGGGACACGGCCCGGGCCGAGCAGGCCAGGACCACGGACAACGGCCGGCCCCGTCCCCGGGCCGGCGCAGAACTACCCGTCGCGTCGCTGACAGTGCCTCGTCCCGTCCCGCCCCGCTCCGCCCCGTCCTCGAGCCGTTCTGTTCTCTCGACGGGAATGCGTCCACGCCCCGCCCCGCCACACCCCGCGCCTCGCGATGCAAGGACACGCCCCGTCGGGAAGGTCGCCGCCGCGCCGCGCCTCGCCTCACCGGGCACAGCAACAGGTGGGCAGCGGGGCGGGGCGGGGAGGCACGCGGCGTGCAGCGGAGCGGGCTGCCGTGAGGCAAGAGGAAGGCAGTGCAGTCATCTGCGGGAGGCAATATATAGTGGCGACCGTGGGCGGGGGCGGGGGCCGGGCTTCCGAAGAGCGGATTGCCTACGTCACCGCTCCGGCGCTCCGACGGGGTGGAGGACGGGCGATTTAGCGAACGACAATTGTCTGGCTCGACGACCTCACGACGGCCGGGCTTAGGCGGCAGCCCAAATCTGGGTTGAATGCCAAGCGTGGGCGGGGCGAGTCGGCTGGGTCGAGGTCCAAGGGGCAGATGGTTTCATGGACTGGGGCTCGGCCCGGCCCGGCACAGCGCCACGCGCGGACTGCGTGCGCGTCGCGCTCAGAGACACGAGTACTGCGCTGCACTGCGCTGCACGTACGCCAACACAAGGTCCGCGCGGGAGCCTCTCCGCCTCCCCTCACCCCGCCCGCACTGCCAGCGTTGTGGCCGGCCAGCCGGGGCGCAACGGAAGGGGAATGTTAATTAGAGTCGTGAGATATGAGGGCGGGGCGGGGCGGGGCGGGGCGGGGCGGGGCGGGGCGGGGGTCCGGTCCGACAGAGGCAGACCCTCCCTGACAGACAGGCCAGACTGATTGAAGACAACACATCCATTTCTGTGGTTCCCTTCTGACGGCGGCGCAAGGCGGGGCCGGGCAAGGGCGTGGGGCCGGCACGCCCTGCCCCGCCGCTACTGTAACTGAAAGAAGCGGGAGGGGGAGAGGGGGGGGGAGTGGACGAAGAGAAGAGGCGGGCGGGCGTCGGCCTCAGACCGATCAGACCGCCGCCAAATCGGGCCGCGATGAAGGCTGTGCTGCGCGGCCTGCGCGGCTGATCGCACCGGCGCGGCGGCTCCGCCCCCCCCCCCCCTCCCCACACACACCCCGCCCCACCAGCCTGCTTGCTTTCAGCTCGGCCCAGCCCGAGTCTACTTGGCAATACTTCGACACGCGAGCAAAGAGTTTGCCTAAGTTGCAGGGGGACGACAAGCTTTGGCCGCGACGGCCACAGCGCTCGTACTAGTTTTTATTTTGTTTATGGCTTCGGCGGTGCAGTAGGCATCATGTTGTAATGCAACTAACCTGGCCAATTCAACATTGGGGTGGTCGTCTGCTGCTGTCAGAACCCCCCGCGCGACGACCTCAGAGGAGCTTGAATAAAATCCGTCCATTCGAGGCTCGTCTGTTTCCAGTGTAGACCACCAGCGGGAGCGAGTCCGCCCGCTTTAAAAATACACACACGCACACACAGCGCGGCGCTGCGTCGACAAACACACCTGCCCGGGCCCGGCCCGCGTGCAGTAATGGGGGCGGGGCGGGGGCGAGGGGCGGAGGGGGGGGGGCGAGGCGGGGGCGAGCCGGGCGAGCTATACTCGTCAGGGTGTCAGCAAAGACGGCAGTGCGGGCCGAGCGTCAGCGGCTCTCTCAGACGGCAGAGCTTCTCCAGGACCAGGTGTTCCAGGTGGCCGGGCCGGGGAAGGCCACGCGGTGCGGTGCGGCGCTCCGGCCGGCCCGCCCGGGCCGCCAAGGCTGACATGGGCGCCGCGCCGCGCCGCGCCCCTCCGCACCGCCCCGCCACAGCTGCAGGCTGGCAAGTTCGCATTCGCGACTGCGCCGCCAACCTTCCGCTCCGTTCTACTCCTTCTCTTCCTCGCCGGGGCGGGGCCGGGCGAGGCGGGCGACTGACGGACGTGGCAGAGATGAGGTGTCATTGTGGCGCCCATGCGGAGCGGGGAGGGGAAACGAAAAAGGGGGTGTCCCCCGGCTGCCCCTCCCGCCCCGCCTCGGCGACACGGTAACGGGACCGGGACCGGCCCGGCACTGCAGCTCAAGGAGACGGCGCGAGGCGGGGCGGGGCGGAGGAGGCGGGGCGGGGCGGGGCGGGGCGCGGCAGCCCTGAGGCGGTTCGCCCCACCCCGCCCCGCCCAGCGCGCACTGTTCTGGGCCCCAGGCCAGACGCACGCGCGCACACGGCAACTTCTTCCAACTTCCGGTGCAAATGCTCTGCGGGGCGCGCATGAGGGGGCGTCCGTAGAGCACAAGCCTCACTCACAGGCCGCATGGGGCAGGATAATAAGGCCGGGCGGGTGGGGTGGCTGTGACGGCGGCTGCTGAGGATATCCGCAGCAGAGGCGCAGCCCCCCTGCCTTACGTCTGAGACCAAGACGAGGGGGTTGCTGGTGCGGGTGCCAGCACGTGCCTGCTGTGCCCCGCCCCGCCCCGCCACAACACCGCAGCTGCCTCACACCTGGGCTGGGCCTACCCGTCCCGTCAGGCAGGCGGAGGCGGAGCAGAGGGGACGGGTTGAGCTCTCCTCTGCACGTCTTGCCCGGCGCCGCGCCGGCTCTGCACAAGGTCGCCCCCTCCCCCGGCCATCAGGTAAGAATGCAAACAGCCTGCGGGCACTGTATTACTGTATACGCTCCTGCACGAGCTCGCGCAGCCAATCGTCACCGAGTAGGCGCGCGTCCGTCTGCACGTAGTGGCCAGGTGGCGCAGCGTGGCCAGTAGTACAACGAGAACTGAGAGAGAGAGAGACAACTTGGGGTGCCATACTGTCTCGGGCAGGGCAGACGCGTCCGCGCAGCAGCCGCGCAGGTAGACGGATGGCACGACGACAATGGCACCTGTATTCGCGCCTGGCCGCTCTGTGGAGCCTGCGCAGGGACTCGCGGGGATTGGGGGGAGGGGCGGTGCGTATACTGCTATTGCCGCTATTATACCTGGTGAAGCGCCCGGCACGGCACGGCCCGGCCCGGCGCGACGGCTCACTGCACTACACTGTCATGGGCGGGCGTGAACGTACAGGCCGCCGGGGCGGGGCGGGGCGAGGTCCTCGGCAGCCCTTCCCTGCACCCTGCACCCGCCGTGCGGCCCGCCCCAAGGCCTAGCTGATGTTTATCAGATGCCTATCCACTTGGAATCGCCGCAATTATGGCGCCTCGGGTCAGACCACACAGCGGCAAGCTGGGCCGTCGTGTCCGTCCGCAGCGCAGCGCCGGGCGAGTGGCGGCGGCGCGCCGAGTCAAGTCCTGACCTAGCCTGACCCACGCCGCTCCGCAGCGGCGTGCGCGCGCAACAGGTCGGCGGCTGTGGCGGGCACGGCCGGCGCCGCGCCGGCGCCCGCGCACAGCATCTGTCCTCTGGGCGTCTCCGTCAACGCGTTAGGAGCAGCCTACCGTGCGGTACAGCCAAACGTCAGCTAGGGATTAACTAACTCGCTGAGGCGGCGAGGAGGGCGCGGGTGCTAAGCAGCATGGGCCGCACTTTCAAATGTAAACCGGACGCCGCTAGGGCCTGGCCGGGCCGGGCGGGCGCATGGCGGCACGGCACGCACTCGCGCACACTTGGCGCTGCCTGTTTTTGCTGTGTGAAAGCGGAGCACGCGGGGAGTGGCGGGGCGTGGCGGGGCGTGGCGGCCGGGGGCAATGCCGCGGCTGGCAATGGCGGTGCGGACCTACTCGCGGCGTCCACCACCGAGGCCGCCGTGCTCCCCACCTCCCCGCGAGCCTCTCGTCCGCGGTTCCGAAAGACGAAAAACGAAAGACACCGCGCCTCCACGAGCCGGCCGTACCGACCAGACGCCCGGCCCCGGCCCTCCTCGCCTCACGGCGCGCACCGCGACCCACTGGGCACCATGCCCACGCTCAATTTCGAAATAGGAGGGCGTCTTGTCCCGGCCCGGGCGACCCGCGCGAGGGTGCGCCCCTGACAAGCTGCCCGCGAGCGTCGGGACTTCCACTACAGACGAGGACCGCGAAGAACACGAGTTAGGCGCGCGATCCGGTGCGGCTCTCTGCCCTGCCCAGCCCAGCCCGCCCTGAGCGGCAACCTTGCGGCCAGAGGCGCGCTGAACTTGAACTTGAGCCACCACCACGGCCGGCCCGGCCCGGCCCCGCCCAGGGCCCAGGCGATATCAGCTTGCATCACAGACCGGCGCGGCGCGAAACAGCAGACAAGACAGGCCATCGCCCATTTCACGCTCCGGTGGAGGCGAGTCTGGGCCGGGCCCGGCTGAGCCGGCGTCGACATCCTGTGTGCTGCTGCTCGTCGTAGCGTCATGTCGTGGACGCCGACGCCATGGTCCAGCTAGAGGTGGTCCGCGGCCGCGACCGGCTCGACCCGGGCGAGGCGAGGTGTCATGCAAATCGTTTGGTGCGGCGTGGTGAGGATGAGCGGCACGATCTGTGCGTCGCGACGGCGGGGCGGGCGGGGCCCTCTGCGGCAAGGGCAAGGCTCTCTGCAGGGCTGCGCCGCGCTGCGCCCGCTGCGCCGCACGGCACCGGCCACACCGGCGCGCCGCGCCGGCCCGGAGAGGAGAGAGAGAAGTCCGGCAACGTCCGACAACAGTCCGCAAAGGAGTGGAGCGGAGTGGAGTGGGGGACCTTTACTACCCGCCCCCGCATACCCCTGGCCGGCCCCGCCCCGCCCCGCAACCACTCCAGGTACAGTACCACTTCCACTGCAGTCCTCAGCTCTAGGCGGGATGCGCCACCCTCGCCGCTCCCTACCCCAATCTCCCCGGTCGCTCCGTCGGGACAATCTGCATGACAAGCAGCGAGCAGCGAGGCGAGAACTCAAGAATTGTGGTTTCCGCAGAGAAGTCCTACAGAACCGGAAATCGCGGTTGTGCGGTGGTGCTGCCGCTGCTGCACGGACTGCAACGTCGTGGTTGTGGTGCACCCTCCCCAGCCCCGCCCCGCCCCGCCCCGCCCCCGCCCCAAGGACCGGGCCGGGTTGTCACATGGTCAGGTCAGGCCAGGGGAACTCATTGTTTTGTAGTTCTCTGAAAAGCCGCCTGCTCTGCATCCTCATCCTGCTCCTCCCCTACTGCCGGCCCGCCACGCCCCTCAGCGGGTCCCGCGCCATGGGGCGCTGGGCGGAGGTGACCCGACCCGGCCCGGCCCGTGCGGTGCAGATGTCATGGGCTTCGGGAAGACCGATACCAGGAAAACGGAACGGAGTTGCATTGCCCCCGACCAAGAGTCGTAACGCCGAGCCCGCGCGTTCGCGCTCAACCTCTTGCTCAGCAGCCATTCAGAATTTTCGCTGACGCAAGTGACTGCGCGGTCAGCAGGAGAAAGGCATCAGCAAGAAGACGCGTTTCGAAAGAAAACAACCCTCGCGCGCAACGCGCTTTGCAGGCCAAGAAAAGTAGGCGGCGCATAAGTAGAGCGACGAGTGTTCGAGGACTAATGAGAACAATCGTTTTCGCGGGGCAATGGAGACAAAGCCGCGCCTCGCCCCGCCCACTGAAAGAGTCGTGGAAAAGCTCATCTTCCCGCCGCAGCGCGTCGTCGGAGCCGGCTCAGTCAGGAGTCCCCCCCCCCCCCCCCCTTGGGGGGCTGGGGCCCTGCTCTGCCGGCCCCGGACACCGCCTCCCTGCCCCCGCCCCTCCCCCTACGGCGCTGCGCTGCTGCCGTGCCTGCCGCCAGGCCCCGCGCCCCGCCCCGCCCCGCAGCGCCAGACACTAGAGGATGTTTACCGCACTGCGCCTGGGAAGGCTGGCCAGGCCGGGCGGGGCGGAGCGGGGCAGCACACTGACGAAGAACCCAGGAAGGATACACCACGGGTACACTGTGGGGCGCAGCGGACACCAATACGGCCCCTGCCGGGCCGGCTTAAGCTTCAGGCACACGCACTGCGTAGCGCTGGTCGTACTTTGACCGTAAGGAGCCGTGAGTAACCCATGTCAGCGCGGGGCCTAACTGCTGACGCGGACCGGGCGCGGACTGACAGTACAGCCGCAGCAGCAGCTGAACCACCCGCCATTAAGTCGCGCCTCGATGTGGGAATCCCGCGGGCGAGCCTCGTCGGGGCGTCCTGCACGGCCCGACCCGGCCCGCGTGACAAGAGCTGCGTGGGCGTACGGCCGTCCTGAGGACGCCCGGCCCGGCGCGGTGCGGCGGAGGGGCGGGGCAATACAAACGCCACCGGGCCACGGGGCTTAAACTTAAAGGCCAGCGACGACGACACGACGCGGGTGTCGGCCGCAGCAGAGACCGAGAGGTGGGACAAGATCTCCCGCAGGCACCGGTGTCGGCGCGGTCACTGGGGACTGGGCTTAAGCCCGAGAGGAGTCTGAGTGTTACCTAGGTCCTCAACGAGGCGCAGCATGACGCCGCCGATGTGCAGGTCTCCCTTGACCCGCAGCGACCGCTCCACCTGCAGGTCCGTGACGAACACCCGCAGGTTCCACGAGCCGTCGCCCACCAAGTAGCCTTCGGACATCATCTTGACGTACGTTATGTCACTCGCACTTGGTTATTCGAAACAGATCCTCTGTATTCTATCCTCACGGATTTCCTCGGTCTCTCTCGACGACTGAAGCACACATTCCACCAATCACATCGTGGCACACGCGGCACGGTCGGCGATAACAGATGACCAAATCCACAGGTGACACACGCGAGCCGAGCCAACCGGCAACACTTCGTTTCGAGACACGGGCACGGGCGGCCGGGAACACCGCAGATCGAAGTACGTATCCTTCCCGGTTGGAGGAGGGCAGCGAACTGACTAGCTGGCCGCCGCGGCAGAGCAGAGCGGCAGCGGCACAACGCAGCGCAGTGGGGCGGCGGCGGGCGGCCGGAGGAGGGGGAGAGGGGGGGGCGGCCCGGCCTAGCGCGGCGCGGCGGTGCCGAAGTCCTACCCGCGGAACCCCTCGCTCTATCTCCCTCTCCGTCGCCCTCTCACTCTTTTCTCACGTCCCACGCATCCAATACACAGGACAACCATTTTCACCAATAATATTATCCTTACAGCGATCGCCCACACCATGCCCACACACTACGATGTCTATCAATGTTCTAAAGTCGAAACATAAAAGTGAAAATGTAAGGCATCAAAAAGCGGGAGTAAAGGTGCCCCCACGATGGGGCTGTAGATGATTGAACGAGACGTAAGGGCTTTTCAAATAATCAAATAAAAACAATGGCTGAAAAATACCCATTGTACCCAAGACGTCATGACCCGCAATAATCAGTTGAGGGACTCCGGGGCCCGGGGATTTCTCCTCAGAGTATAAGGCTTGTATTTTATAAATGAAAATTTTGCATAGGTGGCTTTTGGTAAATGTAGATAGAAACTAAATTGGACAATTTACATTGTTATGATTCCGTTACCTGTGGTATTTTTATAAAAAATAAATGCTCTCTCTTACCTACATTGATAAAAATTACAATTGAAATTTTAATTTTTTTGACTCGTCTTATTGCCCATTTAGGCTTAGCCATGAGCTACAGAGTATTTCCGACGGTTCTGTTGAGTAGAAGACGGATAGGTACATCGAGGTTTTGTGAAATAGTTTAGTTGGTCATATGAGCTGTTGCCAGATGTTTTCGTCGCTTCACTTACCTATGAGATGTACAAATAGACACAGGCAGCACCTTGTAGATCACGGTAGCACCTTGTAGCACGCGAAAGGAGTTTTTCTTCCTCTTCCTATATTGCAAGGAGTGCACAATGGTTCCATGTTTTCGAATCCTAGAAACTTGCCGCCGCGCTGCGTCAAAAGGGGGAGCGAAATCCGATTGGCTGTAGGAATGGGTAGCACGAGATGGAGTCTGGTCGGAACCAAGATTCAACGACTGTACTCAAGTGCACGGTACGGGAGTATTTCGCTCGCAATAAGAATGCAGAGATTAAAATATAAAACTGTACATTTTATGGCGGGATAAGGTCGACCTCAGTACTGTCAATATTAAAAAAAATATTTGATTGGCACTGTACTGCCAAGTACGACTCCGTCACACAACTTCGACTTACATTACTCTGTAGTACGTGAGGTACTGACTGAATACAAGGCTTTGCCTTCGACTTCGATCACATGCGAGTTCCTCGTCCGTAAGATCGCGACACAACATCACGAAACCAAAAAAAGTTCCTACATATTTCTTTGCAGATATACAATACATGCACCTTTTCCTATTTAAAATTATTGAATTTTTTGAGTCTTAGAGTTTTACAAAAAAACGGTTCTTGGTGGTCGAATCGGTGCAGTGCGCCGGCCGTGGCGCCAGCAGCGGTTGGTATTGGTTATAAGAGAAGAACACAAAGTCTTCGCAAAGCGGTTACGCAGCGCAGCCTGTGATTGGTGGAATACTGATTCTCCCGGCATTTGAAATTTGTTGTTATTGTTCAGGGGATGTTTTCATTTCGTTTTTATTTTACCAGTGTTGTCCCTCGCGTTTAATTTGTTATGGTGCCTGGAAAAAGAATTGTGTAAACTGCCCATGCTCAACTGGGACAACAAATGACAATAATGAGAAAAGAATAGTATTTTGTCGAAAAACTCAAAGTCCATTTCTTTAGGCGTTAGTATAGTAAACCGCCAATGCAAAAATCTCACCATGTACAACCTCGACGTTGATGTTCCAAAAGAGGAATTACACAATGCAATTGTGCAGGAGCTTCGACTTCTTGGATTGAAAAATGGATCTATTCCCAAGAGGAGCAGTAAAACTCATCAGGTAAACTTCGATCATTGTACCATACAGATTTACAATGCAAGTACACATATTTTCTGAGGAAACTTATCCATTGATAATGACATTAGTTTCCATACAACTTTCTGTTCCTCAATTTGCTTTCAAATAATTCACCCCTCTTTCAGAATTCCAAAGGCACAAATACTCGCAGCTTTGTTTTCCGCAAACCACTTCAGTGCCTGTCATCAAAAGTAGTACAGTTGCAATCAGGAGTGGAAGCCGAAGTACCCAACATTATTCATGAAATATGTTGCTGTGTTGTAAAGCAGGCAGGCACTGAAGGTATCTTTAGAAAAGCAGGATCTACAGCTAGACAGAGAGAAATAAGGGTAATATTATATCCAAATTTTCATTTTTCTGTTACCATGTTTTTTTTTGTTGTTTTTGCATTTTATGTTTTATATTGACTTTTCTAATTTTAGGTTCTGCTGGACCAGGGTCATAAAGTCCAGTTCTCCCAACATCATGTGATCGATGTTGCAAATTTGCTGAAATTTTTCTTGCGTGAATTACCAGAGCCTGTTTTGCCTTTTGCATTTCATGATCTATTCCTTCATTGTTTGTTATTGGATGATACTGCTGGTGCTGCTCTGCTAGTTAGTCTTCTGTTGCCAAGACCCCATCTACATGTATTAGCATATCTGATGGAGGTATGAGAAATGGATACATGATATATTGTTACAGTTAAATATCTTTAAGCCTCACGATTGCTCATTCCTTTCAGTTCTTTCATCTTATATCAGGGCTAAGTGAATCAAATAAAATGAATACAAGCAACTTAGCCATTGTTGTAGCTCCGTCACTAATGCCAGTGTCAGAGAAGGTGTCAGTAGTTCAAAATCCTCAACGCATCAGTGCCCATGTCCGGATTATTGAGGTATGTGCTTTGCTTCCCTATATGCTGTGCTTATCTCATGAATGAAAAAAGAATGATGTATATTTTTATGTGTGTCTATTTTTTATTTCTTTAGGTTTTAATGTCTAATGCCGAGCGAATAGGTGTATTGCCAGATGGTGTTGTAGGGAAGTTGGCTCTCACACCATCAGTTTCTAACTTGTCATTGACAAGTGAAGACCACTCTAGTGGCCTAACATTTTCCATGAAGAAGAAGAGAAGGCGCAGTGGTTCACTGACTAGTAAGTTAAATGAAGTAAAAGCAAGCTAACATACTGTGCCTTAAATGGGTAATGGTTTTTGTGAACTCCGAGTCTGGAATTACCATTGCATCCAGTGTAACTGTTGTTACCCGAATCAAATCCACAACACTTTTCAATGCAGTCAACATGATTTTCAGGAATGTTTAATGGATTAAAAAAGATTGTTGCTGGAAAACCCTCTCCTGGAACTGAAACTGATTGTTCGGGAATGGAGGATGAAGCAGCTCTTGTTTCTTCAACTACAGATCTTTCAACACCTTGTGTCAAATCTGCTAAAAAGCGGAAAGCTTTAGATACAACCTCTGCCTTTTCTAGTAAAAAGAAGTAAGTTCAGCTATGGTTAAAAACTGATGGAAATTTGGATTTAGGTGTTTACATGCTAAAGATCAAAATTAATGTTTGCAGGAGGGATGTTTTAATGGCTCTTCCACAGAGCACTGCTTTAGCAGACACTCCATTCAAGAAAAGCTCAAGTACTGCTCCAAATTCCATTGAGACTCCTCGTGTTTGTCCTCACCCAAAGTTAGTTTATCAATATATATATATTTTTTCCCTTCTTTCCCATCTTTACTACCAATTATGTCTTTTTTCCCCCTTACAGTCCCCCAAATAATCTCAAGAGCAAATCCAAGAGCCCTCAGAAAACAAAACATCGCAAGTTCTTTCCATCAAGAACCAATTCAGAATCGTAAGTATTATGAATGAGCTGATAGGTTACAGTGGTTACAGAATAGTTTCTGGTGTAGTTTGCTCCTTTTCAGCTCACCTGTTTATAATGTAGTGTATGAGTGTTTTCCTTTGTTTTTCAGTGATAATCGGAGAGTTGGTACAAATTCCAAGAAAGGCCTCGCCGGTGTCAGCAGCTTTGTTGTCAAAAAGCAGGTATGGTTTTGTCTTTGTACTTTATTCTTATCTAATTTCAATAGTTCTTTTCAATTGGTATGTACATATGAAGTTCTATTATGTGTTTGCAGAAAAATCGCTCTGACCGTCACTCAACAAATGGAAACTTTCTGGAACGAAGCTGGAGCGCAGTTAGCAGCAGTAGTTGGGGCCGTAAAAAGTTACGGCAATCTGACCAAACTCGCCTTAGTATTCTCTCTACTTCATCAGCAGCTTATGCTCCTGTTGAGAGTGACTCTAGTCACGATGCAGACATGGGCATTGACCTAAGCCAATCAGAGGATCCCTTTGACATAACGCCAAATGATTTTGTTCATGTTCCAAAGAGTGAATATGAAGATTTAAAATACAGACTATCTGCAATTGAATCATGTATCTCTCAAGAATTCAGCAGTGTGTCAACCTCAGAAAACAAAACTAGTCCTGACCCTTTGAATGCAGCAAATACACTTCTTGCTGTTCAAAATGTTTATGAAAAAACTCTAGAAGATGCTGATATTGCCAAAGATGCTTCAACAGACCAGCTTGCGAAACGTTTGAGTAGAGAGCTAAAGATACGCCGTTCAAGTGATTGTAAAGTATTGAGGTCTCCCAGTGCTCGCAAAATAGGATCGATTCGCCGCCGATCTCGGGAAAGGCAGAGTCCTTCTCTTCGACGAGAGTTGCGCAGGAATAAGTCTTGGCACATGATGCAAAGACCTGTGAATGTGACACAGATGACTCCCATCTCAGCTATGGATGTGCCACTGGCTCAGAACAGTCGTCTACGACGCGGACGCCCTAACACTGTGTTCTCTGGGCTGCCTCATCCGACACCCAATCGCATCAGTAAAGAAATTAAAAATGATGATATTATCCAAATTTTAGGCGCTGATAGTTCTCCTGTCACAAGAAGCCAGGCCCGCAGAACCTCTTCATTCCATGGTAGTGAAGGCACCTCTCCATCTGTTCCACCATACAACAAAAAGTGCAAAAGCCAGGTGAATTTAGCAAAAGCAGCCTTGTTGGCCCATGCTCAGCAAAAGAATAAAGCTCATATGGAACAAGATGAGAAATGGCGTGATGCTCAAGAGCTCCTCTCTTCCAAAGATTTTTTGGGTGGTGGACCTGCAACAGGCAGAGAATCCATTGCTAAACTTCGGAGTGAGAATGCTGGGAAAGTTCTTGCCACTGCAAAACTTTTTAATGCCAGTCGTGATGCTCCAAAGCAAGTGGATTCAAGGAGAAGTAAGACACATGAATCATTTCCAACACAATCTAATCTGAGTACCAGTCAAGGAGAAGTTACTAAGGAAGGCACATCAGGAAGTTTGCATTCTGGCAAGGATTGTGACTTGACAGAACAGTCTGACATCACAAAGGCTGATTCTAAACTGTCTACCCGTTCCTCTATAGGAAAAATTTCTTCCCAAGGTGCCAATGCGAACCAAAAGTTCAATGGAGAGAAAAACCCTGCTGTGTTGTCTAATACAAGGAGGTTGAGAGTAAAGACATCACCGACACATTCTCCAGCGGCTCGGCTTACAAGTAGTAAAGTTAAGAAACATAGTAGTATGAAAACTGATAGAGTTGCTCATAGCCAACCAGTGAAGCGCAATCTTTCAGTTCCTGTAGAGCTGCTTGACACTGGCAAGGAAAATCAAGTTGATAAATCTCTGTCTAATGTTTCTCCACTCCCCAGAGGTTTTTCACCTCAAGGACTGAAGGAAACAGTTCCTCTTACTGAAAGAATTCAGAGGATATCTGTGTCACCCTTGAAGGATTGTAACAGAATTTCTGTGCAACTGCCACATCAAGTCACAAAGTATTCCTCAGTAATGCCATGTACCCCAAATATTAAACAACCTCTAACTTCTCTTACTCCAAGGCGCAAAGCATTTACACCACAAGCTGTTCAAGGCTTCACTGGCCACACACCTTTGAAAGTCTTAGCAACACCTGTTATAACTCCTATTCAATTATCTCAGCATCGTTCCTCTCGCCTTCAGCAACATACTTCATCTAAAACTTTGTCGAGAACTGTTAAACCCTGTAAATAAATTGGCCACGTGTTTTTAATGTGCCTTGTTTTCATTCAAAGTTACTCAAAACTAACTCAATTATAATTATTTTTTTTGAGCATTTATTTTTAGTTTTGCTCAATTGTATAATGGACCTATAGATTTTTTTTTTATTTTTTTTTAATCAGTACATTTTAAAACTATTAAAGTACATTTGACAAGAGATAAATGTTTTGAATAAACTGTGCCACCAAGTTTGTTAAAACCTGAACACTTCTGTAATCTTAATCTTATGCATAATAATGAATTCACCACTGTTTTGTCTGTCCTGTGTTTTGTGAATTGTAACTAATTTTGTGTGTGGTGTGTGTTTCTGGATTTGTATCATGTATTTCTCAAAAAATAAATTTAAACATTTGAATAAGATAACTCTTTTCAATTTCCTGCGTCCTATCTGTTTCCGTTCGAGATGTGTTTTTCCCTCCACACCACTCCACACTGAACGGCGATATGAGTTGAGTCGATCGAGAGAAAAGCACTTTCCATTGAAAAGATACCAGATTGAAACTCAAATGATAAATAGGTATTATTATGCTTACAAAACGCAGCTAATTGTTAGTGACAGGCCAAAGAATTTTGCTGTTCGAAGAAATTTGAATTTCTCTGTCTACGGAACGGAAATCTACGGGGGATGCGCATTCGAGGTCATCGTTAGTTTCCGCTCCCACCCGTCGTTGCTGTTCAAGCGCTCGAAGCGGCTTGAGCAAACCGCACTCGTTCGATGCGACTCAATCGATATCGACATAGAATTTCAAAGCGCCTGATTCGTATGTTGTTTTGGTTCGTATCATCTGCTGTTTAGTGCCATTACTTTTTACGGTTTGATTGTGTTTGAATGATTCCTGGTAGAAAGTTGTCTGTTGACGCTACCCAGAACTCATTATTGACCTTTAGTTGTAGGTTATGATATAGTTTAGGTAGATGAATATCATTCAAATACTATGTTATCATTTTTTGTGTAGTACTTACTGACTAATTGTTTTAAAGATAAATTGCAACAATTTGGCTGTATTCGATTTTGACCATTCCCCTCTTAAACCTTCCTCTGGGTTTCACAAATGATGTGCCTGATCTCTAGGTTCTCTACCTTACAAATTTTCTTTCATTCTACTTGTACCAAGTCTACTTAATTTGACATTGAGTATTCATACAGATACTACTATTTACAGATAAAACAATAAAACTTATAGCAGAGACATGGGGGAGCCCTCAGTCCAGAATATGTTAACTCGCCTAATGGAGGAGAAACATACCTTTACTTACAAGAAATTGGTGGTGCCAATGTCAATGAGAAGTCCGTATTGGAAATACTATGGTTTCCCAGCAACTGAAGATGGAGACATTATAACAAAGGTGACTATTTATAAAAATTGAAATATTTTCATTTGTGTGTAGAATAAGACTTTTTAAAATTTATTTCTCAGGTAAAAATTGTTTGCGTGTTGTGTAAGGCGCAGCTGGCTTATAATAAAAATACCAGTAATTTGCGCATGCATCTACAAAATAGACATTCTAAGGAGTTAATGGAACTAGTTGCTGAACATCCCCCTGAAACACGACCAAGCCCAAAGGTAGTGTTGAAGTTACCTTCTATCCCCTTCTTCTTTTTGTTTACCACATCTGATCCTTAATCCATCTCATTCCTTAATTTAGCAATTGGCAGCTCAGGCTCAAGCAGATCATGAAATAGCAGCAATTAGACACCAAAGTCCTCTGTCCAAAACTCCAAAGCGTACTAAATATCATCGATCTTTAGAGAATACTGATAGTGGTTTCACAAAACAAGGAAATGTTTACTTTACTCAAGCAGATGGCAGTATTGAAATAGATGGTGACTTACAATTTATGTCAGACCCTAATATATCAATTAGCAACTTTGCAGAGGATGAGGAGGCCAGTAGCACTATTCAAATTCTTGGGTCTACGAGTGCAAGTAATTCTAATGTTGTTCTACAACAGGTAAGGAGTCTGTATTCAATGGTATTTTTTTTTTTTTTTTCTAAGTTTTATCAAGTTACAGTACGCTATTCGTCTTTCAGGTTGAAAGCAACAAAAACATTTCAGATGCCATAGCAGAATTCTTAATCTTAGATCTCCAACATCCTGATGTTGTAGAAGGGCGTGGGTTCCAACGACTCATAGCAACTCTTCGATCCCCTTGTGAAATTCCTAGTAGAGCGAGACTTGTTGATGAAATATTACCATCAATGCAATGTCACTTAAAGGAAACTGAGCAAGCCTATTTACAGTTACATAATGGGGACTATGGAATCACAGTTGAAGAATGGCAGTCTCACAATGGTATAAAATCTCCTTTTAAGTATATTACATTTTTGTACTCATAATTTGGTTTATTATAAGACCAAGTATTCTATCCTATCCTTCTTTTTTCCAAACTTAAGATGAAATATTTTTGACATTTGGTGTACATTATGAGCATAAAACTGAACCACAGTTAGAATCAAGGATTTTGTCAACTATACATTGTCCCAATGCCACAAATGGTTTAGATTTGCATGACTATTGGATGGTCAATATTGATGCTTTGCTCACTGAATGGCATATAAATCCCAACAAAGTTACAGCAATTTTAATTGCAACTAGTCAAACTGAACTTATTCAAGTGCTTGCGAGCAAAAATTTTACATTAGTTCCCTGTCTAATGTATTCACTACAGGTAAATTTCTCCCTTTATAACATTGGTAAAATGGCTAATACCTTAATGTTGTCATCTGCTGAACATATTGATTTCTTCCTATCTAGGAGTGTGCAACCTACTTATTTTCCCTTTCTGAAGTTAGTCCAGTATTAAACAAATGTAGGACTCTCCTTGGCCTTGTGCACAGGCACCCTACAGCACTTGCATCACTACGAATGCAAGAACCAGAACTACAGGTTTGCTTTAAACAATTAACTGTGGTGTATTTTTCTACTTGATTCTACCCTATTGGAGTAAATGTATTTCATATATTTTTTTATTTAGGTTGATGAAACTTTGGCGACAGACTTACCAGCCATCTGGATGACTACCTACCAAATGCTAGAGCAGCTGTCATTACGACGAGCAATTTTTCCAAGTGTTTTAGAAAATGTGGCTGAGTTGTCAGCTGATCAGCGTTTACAACTACTACCTACAGAAGATGAATGGAGCACTATAGATGACGTTGTTGCAGCTTTAGGTCCATTCAAGGTGCCAAATATCTTATGGCTGTATATTTCCAACTTAATGATTGTCATATCCTTTAATGAACTAATTCTGTCTTTTCTTTAGGTTGCTGTTCTTACGCTGAGCGAAGAAAGGTTCCCCCTCCTATCTTTGCTAGAACCATTGTTATGGCAACTTTGCAGTTCTCATTTACAAGCAAAAGAAGGTGACACAATCTTGGCAGTCAAGTTAAAAGAGATTCTTCGTGAAAATTTGTCATCGAAGTAAGAATCTGTTATTAAATAAGCATGTGTTCTAAACTCTTTTACAATAGTTAGTTAACTTTTTGTGCATTTTTCATTTCAGATATGTTAATGAAGATGTGAGAACTCTCTTGAGAACTTCAACTATGCTTGATCCCAGATTTAAAACTCTTGGATACGCTGATGACAGTATTAAAGAAGATGTCTACGAGAAAATACTTAAATCATTGGAGGAAGCATTTGAACAGTTCCCGTCAAATCAGGATTCATTTAACGCACCAAACAAGAAACGTTTGTCTGGTAAGATATTTAATACAGTATTTCAATTTTCCCCTGAGTCCCTTACAGTGATTCATTACAACAACCTTTAAATTCCATTGCCCAGGAATGGCGCTGCTTCTTGGCAATGTTTGTGAAATTAAAGGAAGTGTTGGGATAAGTGACAAAGCTAAACTGGAACTAGAACAGTTTAAATCTGAAACTAGTGCTCCACTTGATGCTTGTCCTCTACAATGGTGGCAACTTGGCTCAGCAAAATGTCCACATCTGGTACACCTGGCTCGTCGATACCTGAGCTTACCAGCTGCTGTAATCCCAGGATACCGTATACCCCTTCCACAAGCCCTTTCATTTTACGAGCGTAGAAGAATACTTCCACCAGATCTGGCAGATACTTACTTGTTTCTTAATACAAATTATCAAGGGTGATATCTTGTCCACAAATTTTGCATGTTTAGATTACTCCCTTCATGTTGATGAACTTCCCTAAGTGGTTTGCTTTCATATCATCATTAACTTATCCATCATCAGTTTTGCATCAATGTTCATTAATAAGCTAAGAGATGTCTGATTTTTGCAAGTGTTATGTCATTGAAATATAACTAAAACAACATTTAAAGATCAAAAAATACTTAAATGCAATATATCAATTAATAATATATATCTCAGATTAACATTTAGCCACTTAATGCTCATATTATATAATAAAAATGTATAGTATTGTATGGATAGAAAACTTGATTGATGTAAATGGTTTGTTATTATTTAAAAATTGACTTAATCTTATGTTCTTTACTTCAGAACCATGATCTTGAATTGGAGTACCTTGTGATCCTTTCACCTCATTGAATTAAAGTGTGTAATTTAGTTAATGCACAGCTATGCTTGCTAGTGTCCAATCAGCATCTTTGTAGAAGCGAGGATCACTTAGGCGAAGAACAGCTCTTTTGTAAAGATGATAATATAAGACAGCAACTGTAAATAAAATTTTATTTTAAAATAAGACAACACCTTTTAATAGTAGTTTTCTTAAATTGCTATCAATCTCAATATCAACCTCTCCAAAATGGACTCATACCTGATCTTTGAACAACATACAGTGTGTGTAAACCTTCTGTCCACACATGTGACAGAGACTGATTCCATCTCATATTTAGACTCCAGCTGTGATAGGCGATTGTCAGGGCCAGGTAGAACAACATAATATAAATTACTGCACAAAATTTGTTGTAAATGAGATAAACAAGGCCAGCCTGGAAGGTAAAGGGAAAATAGAGGCTAGTTGACATGAAATACTAACAACATCTATTATGTCAGATATCCTACCTGGAAAAGGTATGTTGAGAAGAATGACAATAATAAAGTAGTAAATGCAAATATAAGACACAAATCCTGAATTCTGAAGTAAAAGACAAATAATGATAAGTTTGTCATCTTAATTAATTACTAGCAAAATATATTATCATTGAGAACATACATATAAAATATTAGGAGCAAGTGACTGTCATATCGTAAAAATTCAGAGAAAGAGTTCATGAAGAGATCAGTGGCAATGAGAAAAAATTGGACCGCCAATAAGACAGAGTACCTGGTGCTAGTTGTTTGCATTTCTAGAAAAAGAAATGACAGACTGTCTGAATCGTTGGGGTCTGGTTGGGGTGGACATGTTTACAAACAGGTGCTTCACAACCGTTGCTAAGGAAGTCCTCAATGGGAGACGGGAGGGGTGAGGGGCGTGAGGGGTGGCGCCAAAGCCACGCCCCATCTCCCTCTCGCGCCAAGGTTTGAATGACTCCAGTGACGAGCCAGAAAACGTGATATCAATGACACCATATGGACACTGATGATAAAGCGGAAATGGGGCCGTACCGTGCGTGACTGATTTGGGCAACAGTTTAGCCCCCCCCCTCCCCCTCTCCCTTTGTGACCTGTCGTAGTATTTGTTTTGCCTCCGCCTCCACCCCGTGGCCGATCGTGGTACTTCGACGACCCCCTCCCCGCAAATAGATATTTTAGTGCGAACATTTGTTTGTTCCACAAGCTCGTCCACAACAGTGTGATTCTTGAAGTCTTCCCTCTAGCTAAAATTTGAATTAATTTATAGGGTTACTCTTTTTAAATGTAGTTTTGGTATCCTAGTCATACTACGTCAAACTATTTCTTTATGGCGATGTTGCAAAGAATCAGAATAACACAAATTTACTACGGGGTATCGGCAACTTGATTTAATTGCTTAAGCACATACAACAGCAGGATTGAACTAAAATTGAGGAAACTTTAATACCTTAAAACTTGATTGAAAATTAAAACAGTCTTCAAAAATGTGAAGGTTCATACTTGGCACCAAAAAGCTAGCCCAGCCAGGTTTCAAATCTGCGGAACACTGCAGATTGATCCTAACTAAACTGATTTGTGAAAATAGAAATAATGTCAGGTTAATTTTGTGCCAAAGTACTGCAAGGTCTGGACTTTATTTCAAAAAGATGTCATTTAGACACATCTTTTTCCTCTGAGCACAATTAATGTTTGTAAATGGTGAACATGAACAATGTGTTCATTCTGTGATATAAAAATTCTGGTTCTCAAAGTTTCAAACACCTACTACACTTTTCAAGAAACAACTTTAAAACAAAGGGCCTTGAATGTTTAAATACTCAGGCCAATTCATTGACTAAAATTGACAGGTGAAAAAATAATGCCAATTACACAACAGGAAACTAAGCCGTTAACAGACCAAAGTGGTAGCCATTGCTAGGACTACAGCAAAGTCAGGAATGTTTGTAATACACATATAGTTATAATAATAATATTTATCACAAAAAAATATTAGCTCTGAATAGTCATTAAAGGACTCAAAACACATCAAGAAATACTGGACATGAATATACATAACCAAACTTGATAGCTTGTGAATGAATTAAATTGAAAATTATAAGATTTAGAAAAAAAAAAATAGTCAACCAAAATTACAGCACGAGTTTGTCTTCCTTGCAGTCTTGTAAAATGCTTTCGACTGGGTGCTCAGGCCTTCTGATTTTGCCACTAGATCATCTAATTTTTCTCCTCTTTCAAGAACCGCTTCAATGGTGTTATGCTGTAGCAAAAGGTCTCAGTAAGAAACAACACCGATTTGGTGAAAGTAAACCAATATCTTAAATTAAATCAACACACCAGAATAATTTTAGTTTCATCCAATTCTTCCTGAATTTTGGTCATGGCATCAGCTTCTCGAGGATTCTGGTATTTTGCCAAATAAGTATTGATCTGGTTAAATGAAATGCTTGCTTCCGTTGCTGTAGGCCAAGAGCTAGGTGGATACTTTTGGGCAAATTCGTCCAAAACCTTTAACAAATCAACTGTGTTATTGTTTGCACTTAAACAAAATTTATAAGTAAAGTCTCTAGAGTTAAACACACCTTGGTGATGAGAGTGTGGGACACTCTTTGAGGATACTCATGATCACTAATAATTACACCAGCAAGATTATCTCCACGAACATAAACGTGGCACATGTATTCTAAAAAAAAAAAAAATGAGAAGAAAAATGTTAGAGTTAAATAAATTTTTTTCAAAAATGTTTCTTCCATTCTTAAAGATGGAACATGAAAACATTATAATGGTACGTACCTCCCTCTTTCACAGACTGCCTTGCAGCAGTCTGAGTTCGTTCAACAATTGTTTTGCTGACAAATGCCATGAACTCTTGAACACTACCTCGTTGAAAGAAACTGAATGTTTGCAAATCATATGCAGCTTTTAGCCACAGAGCACTATTCGGATTTTTGTACAAAATACTCATTGCATATAACTTAACCATTTTTCACTTGTTTCGTCCTGCAAAATATTTGAATCAAAAATTTTATCACAAAATACACTATATGAAATGGTTTAGAGGCTATATGCATAGGTTAACGACATAAAATCTGAATATATATTGAGGAATCATTGCGTGAGAACTTATGAAATAGAATCATATAGTATATTCTTCGTCAGTCACCATTTTAAGAAAAATGAAATCAATTGTGTTAGTTATATCAAAATATAGACGTACCTTACGTTGCGATACCAAACAATCTGTTCAGAGTTAAAATCTGTGCGAGCTTCTGAAATAACGAGCAAGATGAGTGAATTGTTTCCAGGCTCAGTAAAATAAATACGCTATGCCACGACGAAAGAAAACTGATAATGTCAATTCTATCTAAGCAATTTTACTGAAGCAACACTTTGATGTTTTCATCATAGGCAGAAGAACTTATTCCATTTCTTTTTTTTTTCTTTTTCTTTTTTAAGTTTATGTTGTTGTTTGTACTTATTTGCAGCTCAAGGATTCTCAATATGAATATGGGTTACGGATGCACAAGCAAAGCAGAAGGAGGAGGAGGAGGAGGAAGGAGCAGAAGACAATCTAGTGAGGTGCAACACAATTCAATTTAAACATTTTAAAGCATTAAGCATTACAAGAAAGGTCTCTTCTCAGTAAACTACGAAGAGCACTTTGAAAATCATGCTCGGACAACTTCGTGCTGTTATGGGAAGAGCAACTTCAGTGGGGCCCCTTGGACTTGCACCCCTTCTCATCAAGCACAACCTAACCTACGTGCAGCTTCAACAGACACGAAATGCAGTTACCGGATTTAACGCCCATAACATCGACCAACTCTGGAAAAGCATCACTCTTGTCAGCAAGCAAGGACAACGCCGTGGACGAGGCAAGAAAACGAATTCTCGGCTCATCAAAGATTTGTACAGGGATCAAGCTATGGGTGACGGCAAAGTAAAAATGGTTTGGCCCGGGCTCAACTTTAGTGTCATTAGAGGTAGGCAAGTAGTTCAGCAAGAGCGACTGGAAACTCCCGAACAAGATCCCAATGAAGCTGTTAAAGAGGCCAAGGAAACAAAAGTATTACGTCGGAAATTGCATCCTCTTGACAGAGGTTTTACTAGTGCTACTATTTTAGGACGGAATCTAAAAAATACTACTTCTCTACAATTTCTTGAAGAGTTTGATTATCGTGTCATTGACAATAGATTTGTTTCGCATATGACAGGGATGTTTGGAAGATATCAGCGAGCAGCAATTGTGGTTGTATGTGGAAATGGCAATGGTCTAGTTGGTATGGGATATGGTAAATCAATGAACAAAATGCATGCTGTGCAGAAAGCATCAAACAGAGCAGTATGCAGACTTGTCTTTATTGAGCGCTTCAATGACCACACTGTTTTGCACGACTTCTTTACCCAGTTCTTTGCAACTAAAATTTTTGTTGAGAGGAAACCAGAAGGTTATGGTCTAGACTGTCATCGTGTGATTAAAATCATTTGTAAAATGGTTGGCATTAAAGATATCAAAGCTAGAGTTGAAGGATCTACCATGCCAATGAATATTGCCAAAGCTTTCATACTGGGTCTAGTTCGTCAGAAGAAATTTGAAGAATTTGCTGAGGAGAAGAAATTACATGTTGTAGAGTTTGATCCCAAGCAGCGCAATTTTCCCAAAGTTCTTGCTTCCCCCTCAGCTTGTAGGACAAGATCAGAAATTCCTACTTCTGAAAGTTTAGATTTCAAACAACATTCTCTCCAGGGTAGAGTTAAGTTTGAAAGACCAATTCGAGAACCATTTTTTACAAGACTGGTTGGCTGGAATATTCATCTCAAAAATATGGAAAAGCGCCGTGGAGCTAGAGAAAATATGTATGAGTTGACTGCCAAATATGGAGAGACAAGAAGTTTCCTGGCAGAGAAGTATCCAGAGGCAAAAGTAAATAATAAAATTTATCCTAAAAATTAATTTGTAATATGATAATAAATGTTGTTTTGATAGAAATTGTTTTATTCATCCATTTACATTTTGTGTATGCACAATAAAAGTGTATATTAAGATATCAGCCATAAATATTCATTACAAACTTTTATTTTCTAATTATTTGTTTTTAAAATGTGCTGGTCTTAGAAAATACAGGTACATAAAAAACTAAAACCCTACAAGCTAAGTGGTATAGTAAGTAAACAGTCTCAAATGGGCTAAACGAAAAGGAAATATCACTGACACATTGAAGTTCTACATCAAATTTACCTACCTTCTTAACCATACTGTCAGCTTCCCTTCATCTAAATAGAACATAGTTTGCACAGTAAATTTGTTGTAATGGTACAAACTTAGTGTTTACAATATGATGGTATCTTAAAAATTTACTCATCAGTTAAGTCAGACACTATTGGACTCAATCAGAATTTAGGATAACTATAAATTAAAAGACTTCCCAAATCCATGACAATTCTAAGATAAAATTAATGACATTTTGGAAAAGAATTCCTGATTGTGATATTAATTAACAATTGCAATGTTATTTGTGTCTGCATGGGGAAATCGTCGGCCAACTGAGTTTGATGAGTTCCGCAGACCTGCCAACAGGTGTGCAAGCCGCTCCTGTGAGAAAATTTACACTTTTAGGAAATATGGAGTTAGACTGTAAATCTCTGAGCTACAGAAGCGAAGACTTACCAATAGGTGGTGAGTGTACATGTTGACCTCACCCAAAACCTGTTGCATGTGGATTCTCTCCAATTGTGATTGAGCAAAATTCTTTACTTTAGCACCTTCAATTCGAACTGACTGATGTACAAAACATTTAATTACTTCAAGTCCATGTTATTAGATTAGATATTTTGAAGTATGCAAAAATACCTTTAAAATATGGTTTGCCACAGTGGACACTGATTTCGTTTTCGCACTTGCTGCTGTGTAATTAGCTAAATGTACAACTCGACGGGCAACCTCTCGCACTAACAATGCCAAACGCTCTTCCAGGGTTTCTGGAGGAACCTGATTTTCTGGCTCGTTCTCACTGAGGTGACTCCATACAGCTCGACACTGCTCCACAAAGGCACGAGGGTCTTTCACAAGCTAAAGGAAAGACAATAATGAGAAACAGTAAAGAGACCCAACAAAAATGAAACTAAGTGAAAAAGATATTACCGTTTCTGCAAAATAGACAAGAGTGTGAAGAGTATTTTCAGTGTCTTTACGCAATGCCCTTGCTTCTGCAAGTGTTAGGCGAGTCAGGCGGCGCTGCAGCTTACGAGATAATCTATCAGCCCGTTTGAGAGCAGCACCACCTTTTATTACACCAGATCCAACAGCTGCAGGTAAGGAAAAAATGTAAAAAGTGCATTCGCAATACACAAATTTCCGAGACTTACAAAGAATCACAGTTACCATCTCCATTCTCTGTAGCAGCATCACCCGGGAGATATTTGTCCACATAATGATCAGCAGAATCAAGAGCACGAGCGGCAAGGGTGTCAGCGAGACGAGCATTTGTAGCTGTTATGCGTATAACGGGGGCCACCACACGCATTGACATATAGTCCCGACTGGCCGTCACCATCTGCGAGAGGAAAACACTGCCGCTGTCACATTGCGCTCCGGTAGGCGGTTGAAAAGAGCAATTACAAACGATTCAATCGCCAGTTTCGCAAATACCAGTTCGGGAGGGAGTGTGATGATTGGCACATTGTACTCCACCATGTCGAGGCCCCTGCAGAGGAGCGCGTCTACAACGGCAAGCGGTCCACTGAGCGGGCCGAGCAGCGACAGGGAACGCCCAAGGGACGAGCGCACGGCTCCCTCGGCGGTACCCAGGCTCCACTGAACCACGGGGTTCACATTCTATCGGGGGGGAAAAATCGAATGAGACAGTAAAATTAATAGAGCACGATATCGGCAGCCCTTGGATCTAGTAGCGAAAACCTGCTGGGAGGCTCCTGACCTATTTTATACGAGCTAACGCACTTCTCACTCGGCGCGCGTCGGGCTCTGGGGCTTTTAGTTTACACCAGTAGTCACAGATACCTCGCCACCCGTGTGAAGACGGGCACTGCCAGCACGATTAAGAACTAAGGGGAGAGAGGGAATATATAGGAGAACGGCGTCCTTCGTGCTTTTCTGAAGGCAAGGTACCTTCCCCGCATCCCTCTGTACTTCGGCGTAGAATGGGTTGCCTAACCACCTGGGTGCCACAGCCGGCTCTGGACCACTTCCAAATAATTGTGTATATCGCAAAGTAAAAGGAAAGTAATCACAAGCACGCGACCATTGTGACCTTTTCTTGCCTTTTCTATGTATCACTATCGCTCAGCCAATAAAGTATAAAAGGTGTGTAGGGTGATAACCTTGTCGCTCTGCTAGTGCGGATGCCAACTGCGGACTTATTCTACACCAAAACCTACGATGCTATCTATGACTTTTTGACCTTCGTATCCCCCACAAAACAAGCTCGCTAATGCCACGACTTTGAAATAAGATTCATTTCCTTCGCGACCCCACCCGCTCTCACCTTGACTCTGCTGTAGACGCCGGTCACGATGCTCACGCCCGTGTCCACGATGGGGAGCGCCAGCACGCGAGAGACGGCCTCCATGTGCGGAAAGGCTGGGCCCGCTGGTTTGCGGCTGCAGTTGGACGTCGAGGTGCCGGAGCCAGGGGCCGGCGCCGGCGTGGAGTGGGAGTTTTGCGGTGGCATCGGCTGCTGTGGCGCCGGCGCGGACGGCGCGGGGGCGGCTGGCGACGCGCTAGGGGCCGGGCTAGGGGCGGTGGCAGGGGCGGTGGCGGGGGTGGGTGCAGCCGCGGGGGCAGAGGGGGGCGGCGAAACCACCGCAGCGGCCGGGGCAGAAGCCTGAGGCACCTCCTGCTTGCTCGGCGACTTCTTGCTAGAGTCGTGGGGGCGCTTGTGCTTGGAGCGCTGGTTCTTGCTGGACTGGTGGTTGTCGGTGGCCTTCCTGTGGGCCTTGGGCTGCTCCGCGGGCTGCTGCACGGCGGGCACCGGCTCCGGGGCGCTGTCCTGCTCCGGCTCCTCCTCGTCGGAAGAAGCGGCCGGTGAGTCCGGGGCGGCCGCCGTGGACATGGGCAGCGAGGCAGGCGGCGCCGGGGGCGCTCCCGCCCGGGTAGCCTCTGCGTCGCCGCTCACGCAGTTGTTCATCTGTTCGTTGGCCACGAACTCTGCACTGACGGT
Organism: Frankliniella intonsa; assembly: GCA_033675135.1. Taxonomy (NCBI): domain Eukaryota; kingdom Metazoa; phylum Arthropoda; class Insecta; order Thysanoptera; family Thripidae; genus Frankliniella; species Frankliniella intonsa. Next base: position 5,474,025 of record CM066253.1, read on the forward strand.
CACCTGGAGAGAAACAAAGAAAGAACAGATTAGCCGAGGATCGCACCAGAAAATCGGTGTGGGGTATCGGTCGGATGTATCAAGTGACTTTGACAGGGGCGGCAGACGGGGCGGCCCTACGGCGTCGTGCCCGTCGCGTCACTGCCAGTCCCTTCGGGTCGCTGGCACGCCCCGACCCGCCCCGCCCCGCCCCGCCCCGCCCCGCGCGCTATAGATTGGAACTCTCCCGGTATTGACAACAGCAGCCACGGAGGCAATCTCGATTACAATGTGCTCCCGCAGGCTATCTCGCTGCTGGGCCCAGCCCCAGCCTGCCAAGGGTCATCTCGGCAACAGTCGACGACTTTTGACCACTTTTGGGGAGGACAGCAGAAGCCCTTAAAGCCGCCTTAAGCTCGGGCAGTGGCGGGGCGACCGCTGCCACCAACCACCAAAAGTAGAAACTTCCCTTAGCGCCACAGCTAGTTCACATTACACCCTACATTCGCCCCTTGTCGGTTCAATATTTTGGAATAAAAATAATAAACAATCGAACGATAAGTCGGACTGTTGAATGGGACGAGTAAACTGATTATCAGGGTGGCACCCTTGCTTGGATGGAGATAGGACGACAGCAGCTCGTGCATCTGACGATGTATCGGCATCGGGGCTGGAAAACTTGCACTCTGTTGCCACTTTATTCTCGACCATAAAACGCGAACGGTATCAGTAACTCCAATTCTATGAGGTCTCATCTCGACCCGGGCGGGCTGCCGTACTCCCCCCCCCTCCCCTCTCCTCGGGGGGCATGCCCCCCACATGCCCCCGTCGCCATCTAATGCACCGCCTGATAGGTATGCAATATGCGCGCGCGACAAAACCTCTGTATGTAGGCAACCTGGCAACCCGTGATGTGTGGCGGACCTTACACCACTCCTGCAATTCCTACCCCTTTCTGTAAAGTTTACCTCTGCCGCCTGCGGTCTAGTCCGTCTAGTCAGGCTGCGCTGTACTCACGGGTCTAGGCATGAACAGGTGCAGCTGGACGGGCGACCACTCCCTCCTGGACACTTGCCTCGTGCCCACCGAGTCCCTCCACATGGTCTATCAGCAGAGATTAGCCCTCGCTACATGTAGCGCGAGAGAGACAGAGACACAATGTCAATCTGGTCGGCGAACCGAGGCGAACCGGACCGGCATGGTAGGAACGCCCACCAGGGCCGCGGCGGGCCGGGGCCGGGGCGGGGCCGGGGCGGGGCCGGGGTGGCACCCTCATGGCAGCCGCAGCCCGGCCCGGCGCGGCGCGGCGCGGCGGGACCCAGACACCATGGGGCGGCCACGGGGCCGGCATGGGCACGGGCGTGGACCCACGTATGGGTCGCGGGTGATAAGCCCAGCGCCGCCCGGCCCGGCCCGGCCCGGCCCGATAAAGACCAGGGGCCAAAGGAGAGGAGGAACGTTTCCGATCGAAGGTGAAACGGGAAGCCACCCGACCGCACTAGGAGTAGCAGTGGTTCACGGAGGAAAATGTACCGGGCGTTTCTTTGAATGCGTAACAGTGTTGCGGGATTGCATCCCTCCAGAACTGCAGGGGCCGTGGCGCCTCACGGGCTTATGGAGTAGGCAAACCCGCAACGTTGTTACGCATTCAAAGAAACACCCACATCGACAGACAAGAGGACTAAAGCTACACGCAAGCCTCAGAATCAGCCTGCAGCACAGCCGTGCGGAGCGGGCTGCATCTCCGCCAGCTTGTTGGGTACGCTTATATGCAGTCCGCCGTGCATGGGCGTGTTCCTTTTGCCTATCTCCTCGGCTGTACAGTGTGACGTCGTGCCTATCAGGTCGTGATTGAATACATAATGCGGCGCCCTTCTCTCACATGTTTCTCCCAGCGCCAACTTAAAAATTCTACTTGAATTGCAAGGCGTGGGAGCATCGCGTTTGAGTTCATAGAGCGACCACTCGTCACCCCCCGCCAGTAACAGCCCGCCTAGAGAAGGGGGAGCGACGCAATTGGCTGTTACGTGAATCAAGGTCGGTCTGCCTTTCAGTGGGCTAGGTCATGTCCGCGTAGAGTTCGACTCGCGCCGCCCCGCTATGCCGTGCCAGATCCCATGTTTACACACAACAGATCGGTGGGAGATACGGGCTGGACCTGGGTTATGGAACACCCGAACAGAACAGAACAGAACAGCACAAGGAGCCTTATCGCCTTATCGTCCCCAGACGTGGACGGGCGGGACAGGACTCGCCGAGCCAGACGCATTACAGTCTATCAGACCTTATGTTCACGGCGAAGGCCTTGCGCCTCGCCTCAGACGGAACGGACCGGCGGCGCAAGAATCTTTTCCCCTTCATGGCAGCTGGGGATGGTGGAGTGAAAAGGGGAGTACATAAATATAGTCACATACATGTGGGCGCTGCTGCTGCCGAGCAAAGATAGGGGTGAGGGGTGGGGAGGAGAATGGGACCAGCAAAGGGACAATGAGGCGCACGACTCAGCTTATCGATATTAGAGGCCCGGAGGGAAGTTCCAGGGATCCCCTAGCGAGCACGGGCTGCTGCTAGCGTAACCGTGCTAAACCATGACATGGTTCCCGTCCCGGGTCAGTTTCACCGCAGCACACAAATTTCCCACCACATTTTAACCTCTCGAGGACACTCGCGTCATGAAAATGCGACGCGTTTTCCATGTTTGGTTTGGCGAGTTCGATAACTTTTTGCACCCCTCGGCCTTTTCATGGTATTTTTTTTCCCTTCTCAAATTCTCCACACTTCTAACCGTATAGGGCGCGTGGAACAAAACAAAGCGTCGCGAGCGTGACCTAGTGTCGACTCCCCCCCCCCCCCCAATCTCCTCTCCAAGTACTCACGAGACCGTTCACCTCCATGGCGCAGTACCAGTATGTCGTCGCACCGCAGCTACTGAAAACAAACTGACAGGCCCGGCGCGGCGCGGGCGCGGCGGGCGGCGGCGCGGGCCAGTCAGGGGGGCGGGGCGGGGAAGGAGAGGGATCCGCCAACAGAGCGGTACGGTAACCCCATGTGCAGACGGCACGTTGCGGGGGGGGGGGGGGAGGAGGAGGGGAGACGTACTTACTTCACGCATCTGTGCCCATAGCATTTAGCGAAAAGACCCTACCCGCGGAGGCGACGAGATCCGCACGGGACGGGAGTCGATGTACCCGTGCTCAGTGTACTGAGGGGGGCTGACGCCGACACCAGAGGGGCGTTGCGCAAAAAACAAGCGGGAGCCTGGCCTGGCCGGCAGGGGAGGGAGCCCCTTTATCGTCTCGCACTTGTGCTTGTACTCACCATTCTTGGGCGGCTCGTTCTGGGACCCTGTTGCTGGTGCGCGGCGCGGCGCGGGCGCGGTGGAGCACTGGGAGGGTCCGGACTGGACTGGACTGCGCTGCGCTGCGCTGCACGCTGCGGTCACTCGCTTGCGGAGCGGCTCAGCTTCGACTCTCGTCTGCCAGCACCGCGGCACTATAGGCTGCGAGCCGAGGCAGAACAACACCACTGCACCGGGCGGCGGGGTCGGGTCGGGGTAACGGCAGGGCAGGGCAGGGCAGGGCAGGGCAGGCGAAGCAGGCGGTCGCTCCGCTGCTCTGCTCTGGTCAGCACGACTGAGTTGAGACTGAGGGCTGAGAAGGAGCCGGCCGGCGCGGCGGCGCGAGGAGTGCTGAGGCTGAGGGGCGGACGAGGGCGACGCCTTGCCGCCAGGAGGAGGAGACTTCTGACAGGCCCGGCAGGGCAGAGCAGGGCAGGGTAGAGCAGGGCAGTATCGAAGTCCAAGTTCCATGCCCCGTCTATTAACCGAACAGTGGTGGGCTGGGCTGAGTCTGGGCCGGGCCGAGGGCTGAGAGCCGACCCGAACCGAACGCGAGCAAAGCCGAACAGGCGCCGGACACGCCGGTGACAGGGCCGCGGGGCGGGGACGGGTAGAGGGACGGGCCCCTGGCGGGGGAGGGGCATAGGGGCGTGCGCGGGGAAGGCCGACGCCAGCCGGCGGCGGGCCTCTCAGGTGAGTCCTTCCCAAGGCATCTCGTCGAGCAGGGGCCCCCGCACCCGCCCGCCGGCTGGCCTTGCAGCTTGCAGCGGCGTGCACGTGTGCAGTGCGTGCAGCCTGCACTACAGGCGAGTGCATCGCACTTCAGGGACGGATGGGCTGGAACTGAGAGGGGGGGGTACAGTACAGGCCCCGCCTGGCAAACGGTTCGAAGGGGCCCCGGATTTGATTAGATCCAGCGGAAAAGCATCAGTAGTGGTAGTGGCCAGAAACCCTTTTTTGGGGAGGGGGGGGCTCGAGGGGGCCTTCTCAGTTCGGCTTTTGCCGCGTGGGCCCAGTCCGTCCCTGTGGTACTTCCCCGCACCCTCCCCCCCTCTCGGCCTGTAGCAGGTTCCCTCTCTGGCGCAGGCGTGGTGCGTCGGGTGCGTCCTGGGCCTCGCTCCTCTCCTCCCCTCCACCATGACCGGCGGCGGACACCACACCACATATCTGAGAACCGCGAGCAACACGGTGAAGTCATCAGCCACAGGGTTAAAGTCCGCGCCGCACCGCGGGGCTGGCCGGGCCACCGAAGGGAATGTCCTGAAAACGACGCGGCCTGTCGGCCGTCACGGGCGCAGTCTCACTGATACACACGAGTCGTTCAAATTTTCGCTTCAGGTAATGAATGAACTCTCCTCAGTTTTCTTCTTGAGCCGCTACCCCCCCCCCTCTCTCTCTCTGCTGTAATTGATGAAACTTGATGTCTCTCGCACTCACTTACTCTGGATTCACCTGCACGCCGCACTGGGGACCTTCCCTCGACTCACGGGGCGATGAGAGACCCGAACACAGCAGACACGTTGAGGTAGTACAGCGTGGTGTGCTCAGAGATACAGTCGATACAGCGCCATACAGTACGTGGTATCGCGGCGGGGGGGGGGGGGGGGCAGCCAGAGCACATCAGACCCGTGGCGACCCCGCGCGGGAAAAAAGAGAAGGGGGAGGAGAGAAATAATAAGTCCAATAAGCAAAACTTTTGCCAAGCTGGCAAAATTTCTTGAAGATAATCGCCTTCTCCTGCGATTGTTTTGAGTCGTTACATTTTTTGTGTTTGTGCCGGATTGTTATTTAGGGTGCGACCAGGGGAGGGAACGAGTCCTGTACATGAGAGATGATGCATTGGCGACAGCTTGCTGTATATTGCAACAATCGTCTGACAGCCTCCCAAGGTTTCTAAGCGAATTTTCACTGATGACAATTTATAAATCTAATCCATTTTATTAAGAAAAATATTGGTTACGTCATCTTACAGGAGTCATGGCATTTTAGTATCTTCTTTCTTGAGTGGTTAAGCGGGTATCGCCAGGAGCCGGGCCGGCCGGGCTGCACTACTTCCTGCAGTGGCAGACAGCGTTCTTGCAGTATCCTCCTTTGAACCCCTTGAGCATGCCGATGCAGTGGGCGGCGCAGGCGGCGTGGTTGGGCGTCACCCATTGGGACGAGAAGCTGAGCAGGTCGCAGGTCGCCCTGGAGTGGCGGCCGGCCCTCACTGGGGACACAGTCGTGTGAGTACAGGGGGTGCGAGGAGAAGGGTGCGCGAAAGCATGAACGCATACTCTAACGATGCTGGCTGTCGTTACCTTCTACGTGAGGGGCGTCTGGGATCTCGAGGCTGAGGTGGTCTTCAGTCTCTACGGGCTGCTCGGCAGAACTCTGGTGGAGCGCGGCAACGAGCACCACCAGCGCCACGGCGACACTGAAGCAGGGGGAGGACACAACATGAGACAACTTTTCCCCAGCCACGGCGTTTTCTTTAGTTAATATATATTTTTTTTTTTTTTTTTTTGTGGAAACCCAGGTTTTGCTGTTACGGCCGTGTGTGCCGCCACCACTCACACTGTGAAGCTCTTCATCCTGCTGCGTATGGCGTTGTTCCTGCTGGTCCTGCCGACGGCTTCGAGCTGGCTGGTGCGGTGTGGCGCTGACGACGCTTCGTCGAGTACCGGCCCGTCAGTGGTGCGCGCCTATATATCAGGAGCTGAAGAAGCATTTCGTCCAGGATCAGCAGGCCGGGAAAGGGACTTCCCCTTTTCCCCGTCGCGCGCCATGTCGGCCCGACCCGGCCGCCTCCTGATCAGACTACAGAAAATGGTTCCGAGAAGAGCTGGCAGCGGCCCGAATCGCCCCCGCGCCGCCCCGCAGCCAGCAGCCCACACCCGCCGGGGCTGGGCGGGACTTCCCCTTCGCTGCTCGAACTCCCTCTTTCTGCACGTTAGTGCTGGTCAAGATGGCTACAAATCATAAATATTTGTTCAGAAAAGCCATCCTTGTATTTCTCACTTTTACAACAATTGTACGTGTTATCTCAGTTTGCAATTAATACTCTTTTAATGCGTTTATTTACGCGCCACTCCAGATGTGAGGAGTATGCTTCCCTAAAAGGTCTGGGTGTATCCTTGTCGCCCCTCCGATTCTCTGCACCATCAGCATGCGATGCGTACCGAGAGATGATCGCATTGCGCCTCGCCTTGCTAACCACCTGCGCCCCGCCCCGCGCGCCTGTCAACGCCCTTTGTGTTGTTGTGTATGGAGCCATCCCATTCTCTTCGCTTTCTCGCTCTCCGTTTATTTTTTGTCTGTGACGACAATCGCCGTCGTCACCTTCGATTAGTCAATGCCACGGCTACGATGCACGCACACAACCCGATCACCCGGATGTCACAAATTATTCTAATGATCGCTCGCCGTGTTTGAACCTTAACCATTCTCGTTTGCCCCGCGTTCATTTACGGACTCTGCAATAAGACGTCCAAACTGACATTTTACCATACTAAGAATCAATCCCCATGCAGGTTTATGTGATGGAAGGTCGCTCGCTTGCCTCGATTTGAAGCTGTAATCGACGCCCATCTGAGCGCGAGCAGCGGCAGCGAGAAGTGGGTCACCTACCCTCCCGGGGCGCTGCATCTGCATAGGTGACTCAGAGCGACGTGACGCGCGGCGCGGCCCCCGGCAGCCTTCGGAAAACGAGGGAGGGGACCGCAAATTCGAGTCCGATGGTAATGGAGCTAATTTTATCCGTATCGTCACAAGCGGCATGTAGGGCCAGGGTAGGGTAGCCGGACCGGAAGCGGACGCGCACGGCCGGCCGCGCCGTCCCGGGCCCGGGGGCAGCGGGGTCAACGCCTAGAGTCAACGGGAAGACGTGTACTTACACCTGGCCCTCCGCTCCGCCTCCTCGCACGGAGGCGAGTGCGCCGGAGAGATAAGGGCCAAAGTAAAGCACGGTCGTTACGTCAAGCTGCGGGGCGGGGCGAGGCGAGGCGGCTCCAAAGTGCAGCAGAGTCCTTCATCCGCCCCGCCCCCATCCCGCCCGTGTCGCCAGGGGTGAGGACCGAGCGCGCCCAAGGCAGGGCAGCTGGCTGGGGGGCTTCCCGTTCACGGCAGACACCCGCGCTAAGGTGCTCGACATATGCCAGGCAAGACACGCAATGTAAGCAAATTTCGGCTGAGCCTACTTTTATGCAGAGAGACACAGCGGAGACAATATTTCCTCAACATTTCCCTTGTTTGGACCGACAAACGACTTAGACAAATGAGAAGTGCACTGATCGCATACACGCTTATCTCTATGACACGCCTTATGGCCACTTTATGACCTGGTGTGTCTAGACGGGGTTCTCGCGGGCGAGCGGGCAACAGGGACAGAGGGGAGGGAGGGAAGGGGCAGAGATCAAAGGGGTCCAGCAGAGGGGATGGATGCAGAGCGGACCATAGATTACCAGCGTGAAAGTACCAAGTATTAACGATCTAACAAGTACTTGTATAAATCTATTAACAATAGGAAACTGCAGCACGTCATGACTAATGCAGTGTTAAATAAACCCAAACCAAATCATACACTAAACCAAACTTAGGGATACTAAAGGATATTAAAGTAGTGCAAGTGTACATTCTATGAAAGTTATTATCATTCAACTGAATATTCTCTTTTAATTTACCTTATGAATTTACAATAAAAAATCACAGTCCACAGATGTTTTCTTAACAAAAAAAAAAAAAAAGTACATAAATAAAACACCTTTACATTCAGAACAATACCATTAGTCTGAAATTTAAATATAAAAATTTTTAATATAATTAAACTATTTGCAAAGCATAACTTAAAGATAATTAAAAGTAGCAGATTTTTTCTTACTAGTCTTCATTCAAACTGAAACATTTTAAAACAATGTCAAGAAAATATAAACGGCAATTTTACAAATTGTTCTAGGTTTCTTGATTGTACAACCCAAACACTACACAAAATGTGAACCACTTTGCGAGCTGTGGTCAGAGAGATGTTTGACAGGGGTAGAATGAAGTCTTCCTTGTGTTACAGTGGCTAAAAGAGGGCTGCTAAGAACAGGTTCAGTATCAATCATTTTTGAAAGGACTTTAAAGTCAGAGTTATCAATTTTGACAGGGGAACCATCTGAACCAGATGTTGAGCTGAGTGCCCCTGCTTCTTTAGTTTTTCGAAGCATTGCACCAACCCAACCAATGCCCATTTTCCTGAAGTCTCCATCAACTTCATCAGCTGATGAACACAAATCAACAGGAGACATCAATATATTTGTTTTCCAGTCCCTTGAAGCATTTGAGCTTGAGTCCTGACTTGGAACTGATAAGGTGTTTGTTTCTTTGCTAGCTGATATATCGGACTGTTCTGCTCCAGACTTTGCTGAGCTCAGATCAGAATCCAAGCTATTCTTTGAAGATGACTTCGAGCTCTTATTAGATTTGTTTTCCTTTTTGGCCCAGATAAAAGGGCTGGTAAGAAGTTTTCTTCGCATCAGTTCTGCAATTACATCAGGTGGTGTACCTGGCGTTGATGGGCGAGAGAGGGCATGTACTGGAGTAGCAAATTCAGGTTCAAGGGATTCGACACTTTCTGGAAGAGTAGTTCCTAATTCAGGAATGGTAGAAAGCTCATGAGGCTCTGTAGGACTAGAAACGTTGCATCTGCAAAATACAATAAATGTGAAATTATAAAGATCAGAGCTGATATTCTTTATATGACTTCTACATTACATACCTTTCTATATTTTTCCAGAATGCTACAGGTGGTTTAGGTCGAATTTGATTGGCCCCTAAAAAGTCAGAGCTTTCCTGAGAGTGGTTATTTTGAAGTAATGCTGTTGCTGTTGACGGGTCAGTTGTCTTCTGAATCATTTGACTTCTCACATCAGCAAGCAGTTGAACAACTGCTGTGCTATAGGGATCTAAAGACATCCCACTTGTCTCTTCATACCTTGAAGGGAAAGCAATATCTGCCCATTCCAGTACTTGTGGAGGAGGGCTCATATATGTTGTTGAATCAAAATGCATAGGACTCTTTGATTGATTAGGAATAAATGATTTATCACTCTCACTATGGGAATGAGAACTAGAACTGACCACTGTTTCTCTTCTTACTTGTTCAATCATTCTTGTCAAAGCAGAAATTTTCTCGTGGCACTGTTGTGTCAAGTCAGTTAGAGTTATATTGTCGTTGGATTCAAAGCGGATTGGCGAAGGGTCCACATCAGGTTGAGAGGGAATTCCAGTATTGTCACCGCTTAAACTGTCAGAGCACTCAGTAGTGTCATTCACTCGATCCTGCTTCAAATTTTTAAATTTTGAAGCATCTTTTTCAGAAAGTGCTGTAAACCCAATGTCTGTTAAATTGAGATTAATTTCATTTTCTGGTCTGGAGGACTGAAAAATAGCTGAGGAAGGAGTTGATACATCACTACAGCTAACATTCAGTCTATCAATACTTTCTCTGCTCATGGCGAGTAGTCTATTAATGTACTGACCAAGTGGCTGGTTTTGAATTTGAGTACTTCTATTTAAACCATGAGAATTTTTTGACTGGGTTTGTATATTAGATTGTGCAAGAGCTATAAGGGCCTTTATGTCTTCAGTAAGAGATGATATGACACGATCAGGAGGACTTAGATATGAAGTACTGGTGGATTCTGGATGATCTAGCCGCTCTCTTCTGGCTTCTACCTCTTCGTGAGGAGGTTTAGCTGCCTTACTTTCTTGTTTTGCAGCATTCCCTCCTTTTTTAGTTATTTTGCCCCCCTCTCTGTCTACAGTTTTAGTTGATAGGGTTGTTGTCTTTGTACCCTGGTGATGATCCTTCTGCTTCAGGGATATTTTTGAGGATACAGTATTGGGGGGTTCTGATACTCTTTTATATGACACCTCTTTCTTCTTTTTGTTACCTCTTTTCTTAATGCTTGGCTTGATCACTTTCACATTCTTCCCCGAACTAGTGTGGTTCTCTCTATTTTCAAAATTATCTACAACATTGTCATCACTTAGTAACTCTGCAGCTTTTTCAGTTTTGTTTTCCAGAGAAGGAAAACTTACTGAAGTGTTCTCACTGGACTCTTGTTCAGCTCCACACAACTTTACCAGAACTTGAACACCATGAAGAGAAAGGGACTTACTACCAGAGCTACTGTTTTCAGTTTGATCCATTATAACTGATGAAAGAGACACATCAAGGCTGTACTTAATGTTGTCCTTTGTTGGGCTGTTGATGAGAGACCTCTCAGCAGACTTGCCTTTCTTGCTTCTGTTCTTTTTAACTTTATGGGGTAACTTTTCTGCAGTATTCAAAGGTGAAGAAGAGGAAATATTTTGAAATTCTTCTGAGTGTGATGCCTCAATTGTTATACTTTCATGGGTCACAGAGCTACTGTTGGAGGGTGTAACATGTTCCACTTCAGGCTGCTTCATGCATTCAGGAACAACAATGCTTTCATTAAGGTGTTTAACTTCAGACCTCTGCTCCCTCAGTTGCTGTCGTTGAAGCAATATTTTTTTCTCAAGCATTTTAATGTCTAAACCATTACTATCCAAAAAAATTTCATTGGGATTTGCTTGAGAGGAATCAATGGGTCGGTGACTAGATATGAGGGAATGTCTCTCATTATTAATTTGTTGAACAAGACTTCTCAAGGCCGAATCTCTTTCCATGTTTTCCTGACGGGGTGTGATGGTTGCATTAGGGGGCTCAATAGGAGGTGCAACCACAATAGAGCTTGTACTAGAAGAGTTTTCTTTTGGTTGAACGTGTTCTACTGATAAGTTTGGAATTTGCCACCTTGCAACATTCAGCCTTGGCACACTACCTGGTGTGTCTACTAGTTGAGAAACTATCAGAGATCCATCTATCATGCAGGAAAGAAAGAGTAAAACATAAAATTACAATACAGCAATACAGAATTTGCTTTGTTCAGTAGCTGGTTTAAAAAAAAAAACAAAAAAAAAAACTACCTGTAGAGTTGGAAGATGTTTCTAGAACACCATCAGATGAACTTAAGTTGACAGCTTGCAGTAAATTTTCCACTGCACCTGATAACTTTTCATCTTGAGATTTACTCTAAAAAAAAATTAAAAATATTATTTAAAAGCAAGAGCAGAAAATAGCTGTAAATCATCTTACAGGTAGGATGTAAAAATGTACCTGAATGTAAGATTGATGGGGAATATTCTTGTAACTACAAAGAGCTGCATTTTGTTTAGCAAGCATGGAGAGGCTTCCCATAATGTCTTTATAATCTCGCTGGACCTGAACTCGCTGAAGAGCTTCTCTACTTCTCAACTGTTCCCTTTGAACAGCACTAGACTTATTGCAGACTTCAGCACAAATTTCTTTCTTTGCTGCTTCATTAGCATTTAACTGAAATCGCAAAGGATATAGCTTTAAGATTTGTAAACCGGATGAGGTGACAGATAGACAGAGATGGCATGTGTGGACTTAAGACCTGTAAGCATGGTTTAGCACACAGAAATTCAGGTGTTAGATAGATAATCAAATTGCTTACATACCTCTTCTGTCTCCTGTACTTTTCTCACAATACTACATGCCTTGTCATATTGACTTTGATAACAACTAGTAAAGTCATACAATTTGACCTCAGCACGAGAAGAAGAGGTCCTGAAACACACATATCAATCATAATAAGTAGATGAAATACTTCTCACATGAGATTAGTTTAAGAACTAAATACAGATGGAGCTAATAGGTAAATCACATTTTAATAAGACATACATAAGACTTCCTGGTTGACCAATTTTGGAAGATTGAGAACTCTGTAACACAGGTCTTACACCTGTAATGTCCATAGAATCACCATGAGATGACACAGGCATACATGTGGGCTGTTTGCACAGAGTATCACACTCCAATGCTGCTCCTGACAAAGATTGCATTGCATCACCCTAAAAAAAAAGGGCGTTTTAGATGATTACATCAAAAATTTAAATGTCCATGGATTTTTTACATTTCCGTTTCTTACATGTTCATTGAGACATTCAGTTGAAATTATTCCAAGTGGTAAGCTTTGTGTGGGCCACGATCTCTTTGGCCACTCAGGAATGGTATTTTTGCTGACAATTTTGCCTGTAGTACCAGTAGATAATGGAGGAATTACAGGAACTGATGCCTTAGTTGGAATGCTGTAAGAAATTATATATTCTCATCCAATAACAAATACAATCATTCACAAAATGTTTCAATAATAAATTTAAAAAAAAAAAAAAATGCTTTTAGGCGATACATACCTTTTAATGCCAACAGTAGATTCAGGCTTTGGTAATGCAACAACCGCAGCAGAACGAGCCTCTTCAACAGCTCTAATATTGATTACATGTTGCCTTCTTTCATCATCTGCCCTGCGCCGAGCTGCCTCCTCCTCTCGTAGACGGTTCAAAGCTTCTTGTCCTCTTCTTTGTGCTGCTACTAAAGTCTTTTCAGATTCTATTTTCCTCAAAGCTTCTTCATCAGGCTGTATTAAGACATACATCTATGTATGATATCTGAGAAAAGCAATTTTTAACAGGAATAAAGGTACTATAAACATACCAAAGATGCAGCCTCAGCATGACTTTTGCCAATACATTGTATGGTGTTTTCATACTCTGATTGTAAAGCTTTCAATTTACGAACTTTCCACTGTTGTGTTCTTGCCTCCACACGTTCTTGAACTAGCCCAATCTGTTTCTCTCGTTCAGCACTTACTTTCTGACGAACAAGATTTGCCAACTCCTTAGACTGCTGTCTCACCTGTACAGACAACAATAAAACATACGATAAATTTGTGTAAAATGTTACAAAACAGTCGTAATGAGTTAGGCTATTTTGTAAAGTCGAAAAAATTATGATGAGTGCTGCAATAACCTGCTCGTAACGAAGAAGCCGCCGTCTATTTAGTTCCTCTCGTTTGAGAGTTTCAATGTCCTTAAACGATTTCTGAAGATTTCTAGAACCACCTGATTTGTCTGTCATTTTGTGAAGACTCAAAATCTCATTCCTTTTCTCAACAGTACGAACAGAGATAAAAGAACAGCGGCATGGAATATGAAGGCTTCGAGTAAAGGGCAATCTCTATAATGCTAACAGACAAGATGTTTGTTATTTTTTTTTGTTTTTGATTTGTTGATTGGACTCGTAGAAACAAACTAACAATTTGATGTGAAGCAAAATTTCAAATTTATGAGAGCCGGGCCGGCAGCACATTCTATTGACATTGACGTTCTAAGGAATCATAGTAGTAGCCAACACACGAATGTTTCAAAAATAATTTTAGGTTTACAATATCTTACAAGATGTGAAGAAAAACCATAAATGAAGTTAAAAAGAATTTCTAAAGAAATATTTGAGTCTTGAATGTCCATAAAGTTATTTAAATCATTTGGAAATACCAATCTACACACACGTACATTGGCTATATCTTCGCAACGAACGATCCTGCTTGCGATTTGCGAGTGGGCGGTTACGTTGTTTACATTTGGCATCATGACGGTCCATCAACATACCTTTTTAAGTTTAAATTGTTTTTTAATGGGAGCATCATCATGTCTTGGCTTGATTTTTGTTCGCTCTTTCAGTCATATCGCAGCGTTAATGCCAGCTTTTCTTTGTATTGATTACGTATACTTAAAATGTTTTCTTAGAGATGAAAAGTATAAGGTTACTACCCTCACCAATGCCTCAATATTCTAATAAAGTTATTTTAATACATCTCTAATGTTTATGATTCCTTCTTCTCTAGGTTGGAATTCGAGCTACATTTTTAGGGATCGTGTTTTCAATTGGTGTGATTTTAACTGATCTAGGTTCAAGTGCCCTGAAACCCATGGGGATGTACGTTGTCTTAAGTGAATTGACTATTTCAATATTTTTGTCTCCAATTTACTATGATATTTGTTTTTTATTCTTTCAGATACACATGTTTTTTGTCAATGTTTCACTACACCGAATTTTTAGCTATAGCTGTGACCAACCCTAAATCACTTTCAGTGCGCTCATTTGTTCTTGATAATGGCGTTGAGTACAAAGTGGCCGCAATTTCATGTTGGATGGAATTTTTTGTGGAATTGTACCTTTTTCCAGGTAATGTTGATAAATTTTCTGTTTTTGAATGTGTGTGCCCATTTTTTTTTGTCATCTCCTTATTTTGATTATCATAGGATTGAAAAGTATGTGGTACTTCAGCGTCCTTGGATTTATCATGTGTTTGTCGGGAGAAATCCTGCGTAAAGTTGCCATGTGGACTGCTAGTACAAACTTTAACCATGAAGTTCAAAGTGTGCATGCTGATGATCATGTACTTATCACTCATGGAGTTTATCAGTTCATGAGACACCCATCTTATGTTGGATGGTTTATCTGGTCAATTGGATCACAGGTAAAGTTTTTTAATTTACTGTATTTCTCCCATCAAGAAAAAAAAAAAAAAATGCGTTAGGAAAGAATGTTTTCTTTGTTTCAGATCTTATTAATAAATCCCATCTGTATGATTGGATATACAATAGTAAGCTGGTCATTTTTTAATGAAAGAATATTTTATGAAGAAATAACATTGCTGAACTTTTTTGGTGCTGAATATCATAGATATCAACAGAAAACTTCTACTGGTCTACCATTTATCAAAGGATACATTATTGAAGAAGACAATGTGAAATAGGCTTAAAGATGTTCAAAGTATCCATTTCAACTCACCAGCTGGATTATGAATTTTTGTGTGATTGTGCATTGTCAATATGTAGTTACTGCTTCTATCCTTATTGCAGAATTGACCCACTTTAAAATATGACCCAATTTAAAATAAAATATTGAATGTTATTTCTAGTTATTGTATGGAAAATCTGACTTCTTCTAAATGTTAAATGGTACTTAACTTTGTAACAAAATATATTGTATGATGCTGAAAGCAATTTTATAATTATTCTAACTCATGAGACAACAAAGTCCTAGCTCATGTACCTGAGCTAGATAATCTCTTTGTTTGGAATCCTTTTCTGGATATTTTATGAAAAGTGAAAATTATTTTGTCACTATTGTAAACAAGCTTTGGCAGAAAATCATGTTGGGTACTCATCTTAGTGTAAGATAGGTTTTAACTGAGTGTGACAAATGTATGTATGTATAGATCCTCCAGACTGATTCACTCTGCCCTCTTTCATTATTCACTGTACTGCATGCCGGCTTACTTAGCTTTCCCATCACCTTTAAATCATGGCAGCTTATGATACCATAAGAGTTGGCAACTTTTGCTCATATTCTCACACACACATTGTATGTGGATGGAGATCAACCTTGGCAGCTGGAAAGTCATTTGTTAAGTTCATGTAACTAGTGCAAGCATGTACAAGAACTTAGCCTGCTTCCAAAGAAAGCACAGTGTTCAATTTGGAAGATTTTCAATGTGATGAAAACTAAGATTTCTTTGATATTCATATCAAATTTGTGTGTAACTTGTCATAATATCTGTAACTTAATTTAAGTTCAACTGATTAATTTATTAATCCCTGCTGAATGGAGGCTGTGATATTGTGTGGATTTTTTTTTCTTCTGTGAATTATATGTCAATAACTTACTTGTTATTTACTTGTGCCACTTTCTGAATCCTTTCCACTATTTTCCCTTTTCAGCTCAGAAAACATGTTTAAAATTTTTGTTTTGCTGGGCCGCACGGCATGGCACTGGTCGGGCCCCGTTGATGCATGGTGGCACGGGCACGATAAGGGACCGGGGCGGGGACCGGGTGCGACCCACACACCTTGTTGGAAAGAAAGAGAGAGGGGGGAGTGTCTCGGCTGCCTGTCGAACGCGACCCTTTCACGCGGCAGCGGGGTGTTTCTCTCCACTTCCCCGCCCGCTCCGCTGCCGCGCACAGCCATGGCCTTCCCCAGGACTTCCCTTCGCGCGCTCCTCGGTATCGCGCTCAGCCTGGCCCTGCTCGCTCTGCTGATCCCGGCCCCGGGGGCGGCACAACCCGCCCACCACAAGGGTAAGGGTGAGCATCCCAAACAGCACCGCAGTCAGTAAGTGATGAGTGGGCCAGGTCGTGAGCTAGCTGAGACAAGCGCGGACTAGTGCGGATCAAATAGTTTGGCCCACCCAGACAGAAATGATACTCCGTAACGTCGTCTTGGTGCACCATACCCATGGTGTTATTGCAGGAAGGGGGACCACGGCGTCAGGCCGCAGCAAGGCGACGACTAAAGGCCAGGGGAAACATTCGACGACGACGTCGCACCCGAAGGTCTCGTCCACCACCACAGATGCAGCCACCACGGGCACAGGGCCGGTCACAAACCCCTCCGAGGCTACAGCGGAGACGACCACCGCCGCGGCACAGGCAGAGCCCACGGGAGTGTGGCCGGCGGTGACGGATTCCGGGGCCGCCGACGCTGCAGCGCCCACGGCTGTCAGTGTGGACGGCGGCGACACCAGAGGCGATGCCAGTACTGTGCAGGCAGATACCTCGCCCACTCCTGCCTAGACCAACAGTGACCAAAAGCTAAGAACAACAACAAAAATCAACCAATAATTTTTTTTTTATGAGCTGAGCCATCATGGTCAAAAATTTGTTAGATAGAAACGCAAATGAATGAGCAGCAACCGGTTTGGAAGAAATTTTTTCCTGTGTTTTGAGCCACCATGGATCACAATGAAGAAGTAAATCTGGGGAATGACAAACTATGAAATATTTAGGGTGAATAAGAGAAAACTACAAGATGAAAAAATATTTGTACCATCAGTCTCAAAAGTATACTTTCAACCACAAACATGTTCTTACAAAAATATCACAAATGTCTCAAAACAAAAATATTCCAATATTTGTCAAAACATACCAATGTTTTCCAAACTTTCATAATTCACATCAACAGTAATACATAAAAAATAATAACTACAAAATTGCGGATGAAATGTAGTTCACAGACAAGGCATATAATTGTGGAGATGAAAACTTGAGTTTGGAAAGAAGAGATATGCCAAATAATTAACCTGATAATAAGGGACTTGACTATGAGAGTAAAATGAATATTTAAGCCCCTAGTTACACTTGAAGACAAAAATGCCTTATAAACAACATGTTATAAGATTTAGGCAGTTGAGACGGCATATGAGACGTCACGCACCATGTGAACATTAACTTAATCATAAACATGTGAATAATGATCTTGGAACAATTGAATATAAGCATCTTTTTCACTTTGAGTCATTTGAGCCACTAAATCATCATTAACTTCACTCAGAGGGACAACTCTACCACCGACTGAAACTGTAGGTTCCATGTCATCATCATCAGAATCCATGGTTTCTGAAAAGAAATGAAGAGAAGACACTAAATACATGATACTGATATAATAGGGAGGTGACAAAACTCTTCGGAATAAAAGAAACAAACCTGGTTCAGTTTTTTCCACTTTTATGTCAATATCACTTTCTGATTTGATGCCAAGGGCTGCTGCAGCTGAGATAGATACAGTACTGCTTAGTGGTTCACTTGGTCTTTCATGTGCCAATAATACAGACATAATATCTTCTCCAGCTGCAGCTGTCTTTGCAGAATTCAATGAAGCTGATGACCTTTCTGCTGCAGCTGCAACTGCTGCTATGTCAGATAATCCACCATCCATACGATCTTTCTGCAAACAAACAAAACATAAAAAATAGATATGAATTCACGTTTTAGATACTGAAAAAAAGAAGATAAATCTTTGATGGATTTTTTACTGTTTGGTCACTTGATGACATGACTGTGCTCTCCACCATCCAGACAGGTCTTTCTTTTCTTGGGACTCCTGCAGCTGTGGCATTAGGATCTTCATCGCCAATTGTAACATCAACAGTTGCCTCTTCGACAGCAAAACCTTGACTTCGGGTAGCCTCTCCAGACCAATTTTCCCCAGATGGTCTTTGACTAGATGATTTCTTCGAGTCAATTCTAAAAGGATACAAAAATTTTCAAACTGTAGTTGTCAGAAAAAATGAACCTTATGAGATTAAAAAACAGATAGGTTGCATACCCTCTAATGGTATTGATATCAACGGGCTCAGGTTCCAAGATTTCTGGGGCGAGTTTGATTCCTTCAACCTCTCGTAACAAAATATATAAAGGCTCTAACTGCTCATTGAATTTTGCTAAAAGCAAACGAGAATCTTTTTTAGGCATTGCTGATTGATCTTCTTCAACAACTTGGCGACAATAAGTGCATCTAAATTCGCCTGTTTCCATGTCAAATAATTGATCAGCCTATGACAAGATTGAGAGAGTAGTGCAAAATCAGATCAAATTGAGATGGTAAAATTGAAGCTGGTATGATGACGCAGTGAAAAGCAGATATGAAAGATATTACCTCCAGGTCTGTGAAAGTTTTTAAGCACCCAGGACAGCGGAAACTAGCTCTGCTAGTGGCATCTCTTTCTTCAGTTTCCATGCGTTTCCGCATCATGTCTAATTTGTACTTAACAACATTCACAAATGTCTGAAAATTGAAAATTTAATTCCAGATCAATTACAAGACTTTTTCCTTTGGCATTAATGTCAGGTTTCGTTATTTCAATGCAAGTGATTTCAAACTTACTTTATAGTTGATAAAATAGTAGTTAACCTTCTGAGCTTTTCCATCTGGTCCTGTTTCCATACGTAGCCTTACTTGAATGAATTTATCTGAACGTAGTGTAGCTATCCGAGCTCGTAACATTTTTCTTTCAAATCGTAGAAGTTCACATATGTCATCTTCTTTCATACACGGATTCCTAACCAGCATATCAACCATCAAAGAGTCTTCGATACTGTAGAATCCTCGAACAACCAATCGAGCTAACTGTTTGAGGCTACTGGGAACCTCGGTCACTAGCCTTTCGTCGGACATGTTGGGAGTGGGATGAAATCCTTGAAAAAGTATTCAACTGAAATAAATTAAAGGAAGAAGATTAAAACATGGTAGTGTTAATGCAATAAGGGGTGCTTCTAAGGGATTAACCTCTATCAAGCTAAGGTTATGATGAAAAAATTTTATCTCATAGCGTAACTGTGGGAGTGCATTAAGATACATTAGAAAATTGGGAATCACATGAAATAATTTGGAAAAGCACGACCAACAAGTTTTGGAACTAACAGTCATTTTCAACAGAAAATAAAAATAGTTTGGGTTAAAGCAAGCAGTAGTGGGACGATATTATATCTATATAAAGAAATCATAGCGACAACAATACTGGAATATAATAACCATTAACCATTTGAAATTGTTATTTCTTCCCTAAAACCATGACTAAAACTGTCAATTAAATTTTGACATTGCTTGTCAAAACCGTCGGCTTGCGTCGACTGGTCAAAACAAACCAAACCCGCCGGACTCAATCAACTATTGGCACGCACACTTCCTGTAAATAATGTCTATGTCTGCTAGTAGCCAAACAATGGACGATGGAAAGGGAAAGGGGGGTGTGGGGAGGGGGAGGTTTTGAATCATAAATATAGTAAACATTCTCTCAGAAGTTTTGGTTACTATTGTGTGTGTTGAGTTTAATTCGTGCTGTAACCATCCAATTTCTAAAATGCTAGACACCATACGCGATGCTAAACTTCAAAGCCCTTTTATCCTTTTTGTAGGTAATAATATTAATATTAACGTCGTTCTTTCTTTCACAGCATGCCGTGTTGAGGTTACACATATTCTTTTAGCAAACTAGATATGGTTATGTTTTTTCTTTCTTAGGTCACACAACTGATCCTCCAGCGTCCAGAACATTTGTGTGCGACTCGTTCCATCCTCTACCAGACAGTACAGACCAGAATGGATCATCACTATTTATGTCCTTAGTGAAATCATACATCAAGTCATCCGAGCTGGCCACACATGTACTGTGCTGGGAAAGGAAAACGTTGCGACAACTAAAACCCTTGGAGATGCAAATGACAAACTTATTTGTTCATGATTGCCTTTCGGATTTTCATGGCTGGCTTAATCCAGGTATGATTTTACAAAATGTTATTCTGACTTCATGCTTTTATTTTGAGTGTGTAAATTGAAGTTCTTTCAAATTCTTACTTTTCTCTAGATGACAAACAAACTGGATTTCTTAGCATTATCCGTAAAATGTTACCAGACAACTCGAGGGAAATAAATGTTGTCATAGATTCATTGTCAAATCCATTTTTCACTATTGGTTTTGGGGTTTGCTTGCAAGAATTACAGCAAATGATGAACAAAAGTACTGAAAATTGTGGGTATTTTGTGTCTAGACTTCTGTTTCTCACATGATATTTGAATCCTATTCTTATCAATTACATTTTTTATCCCTTATTAGGTCCTAAAATCCAACAGCTACTTTGTTTTGTGCATGGTGATATGATTCCTTGTGGTACTTCATCTATTGGGCATGTTAAACACTTAGCTAGCACTGTGGTTGATTTAAATAGTCAAATAGCCCGGATAACTCACCATAAGCCTGGCGGTCATGTGGAAAGAAAAGTAGGTATCTTCCAGTGCTCATTTTCATCCTTCAGTTAATGGTATGTATAAAATTAATTTTACATTCTATGGATTGCTTTCCTTTTTAGGAAGAGCAATTTGTCTTGTCAAATGGTCAGTTCCACATACAACCATTAGCTGGAACAATCAAAAGTTCAGTTCCTTCGAACACCACACTGCCTCAAGATGTTGCAAGTTTCCGTGTCAGCCTTAGTGACAAAGAGAAAGAGGATAGGAACAAACTTGTTCTTCCCTATATGCGGTTAGTTGTTGTAGGCGTTTTTTAAAGTATCTATTACAATTTTACCATAATTTTTGATGACTTCTTTCCCCTTTTTTAAAAATCTTTAGCACGAGGGACAACTCACAGGAAGAGGGCGGAGGTAAGGTATTTTATCAGCCAGATGCTGTTGATGACTGGGATGATGAAGACCCTGATGATGATTTAGATATATAGGGTAAATTTTGAGATTAACAGTGAGAAACTTTATATAACTCACAAAAATATATTTCTTGTTTAATAACAATTGTTTTCCATCCTTTATTACGTAATGTTTATTTAATTACCATATGATTGTTTCACAAAATCTTGAATAAAGAGAGATCTGTGGAATTATTCAGAAGGAAACAACAACTTATAATATTCAAAGCAACAAATTAGAAATAGCAAATGCAGAAAACAAGTTCACATTTCTCATGACCCCCCATAACTATAAAAATATCCTAAATTTGGTCCTAAGTATTTTACCGACTTTTTGATCTAGCTCGTAATATTCTATACATCTATCTACAATAGAATTCTAAAATAATTTCCACTGATATATGAAAGAGACAGTCTTTGACTATGCTTAATATCACTTTTATAGAAAATATTAAATCAATCTTAAAAGTAATGCTCACTAATAAGTATACTGTACTGAAAATCACAGAGATAGTTTCATTAATTTGCTAGAACTTTCTGACGGGGTGGGGTTTTGCACAGTTTTCTAACTGATAGAACAGTGCTAAACACACATTCCATAAAGACATCTCTTCAAACACTGTATCCAAACAAAAACAGTAAAAATAAGGGGGCGATTGCTATTAGAAACAGAGAAAACGTTGGCCAGCAGAATGAATAGAAAAAGGCCATGTAAACACTGAAAACAGTCAAAAGTCATTTAAGTGTGTGAACAGTGATTGTTATAATTTAAATTCATTCATAAGCAGATATGTTTCATTTATATTTTTTACAGTTGATAGATGTCTTCTAAGATCTAGAAAGCAAGCAAGTCATACTCATTGATAATCAGTGGCAATTGAAATAATTTTAGTGCATATTATTAGTTAACATGTAGGGTGTACACCTTCACCAACATAATAGATAAGATTTCTTGGTGCAACACTGTGGCATGACAATGCTGGTTAAAAATAGATAAACACACTCCGTTAGAATCTTAATTTAATAAACATATCACCAGTAGTAATTCAAAATAACTTGGTGTTGAGTTGTCAGTGTATCATTTTAAAATACAACTCATACAACACATACAATCACATTTAGTCTTGAAGGAACTTCACAATTTGGTCAGCTTAATGAAAAATTTATATAATACTTGGGAGAAAAAGTAGTCAATAACTCTCAACCAAAGTCTGAAAAACATTTAGGATCAATCACAGTGTAGTAGATGTTACAGCACTTACACCATACACAAATACAGTAGGAGGAAGATCATTTGTTAGTTTGGTCACAAGTTTTAAATATTCGGACTGCAACATGCTGTAATCTGCATGGCCTGGTGCCACCGCAGGTGGAGGTGGCAGATATAGAAACAGGGCAGCAGTTTGCTGCGACTGTGTTTTTATCATTTCATTCACACTGAAAGTGAGGAAGTAAGTAATTATTTTAATTCTTTCACATTCTAAAATAAAATTTTAAAGATGTTGGGACAGATAAAAGGAATCAATTTTTCTCTGTATTTACCTGGAAATGTATTCTTGCGACTCTTGCTTGGATGTAAAGTTGTCCATTGCTGTTGGCAAAACTGTGCCACCTGATCTTTGAAGAAATTGGAGTTTTTCAGTCCAACCATCAACCTGCAGAGAAAAATTAATGTAATGTAACAAAACACTGGCAAAAGGTACAACACAGTATTATTACACATCTAGTGATGTAGGTTTGTGGACAAAAGTACTTCTTAAATACTAAACTATCTTTATTTACCTGATAAATACTAGCTGTGATGCGTAACTGTTGAAGCAGCTGTCTCAAACGGTGTTCATTGCTGCGACGTTGATTACCACATTCTAACAGATAGACTCTAAGATTTAAGTGCTTCCATCCTGGGACCTAAATAGTGTTTAGAATTAGGAAAAAAGTCACAAAAACTAAAATAATACTTTGTTTAAATTGACATTTGCAAATTTAAAAATATCAAACCATGTTCAATATGCAAGCCAACTGCAACATGAAGAGACTACTAGTGTCAAATGGGTCATCATCATCAGGAGTGAAAAGATTTATGGGCCACACATCAATATGCTTGAACTGCCCTGTCCTAATGGAAAGTTTAGAGCACTAGCCATATAAAAAATACCAATTTTTCAAACAGGACTTATTATCACACTTACTTGGACACTGCCATTTTGTCAAGTTTATGGAAATGCCTACAAATACAAAGGTTTTTCCTTAGCTTCAGAACATCATTTATCATTCCAACATACTGTTGCTGGTCAATAAATCTTGGTTGGTGTTCTCTTGTTCTCAGTTCAAACAATTTTCCACTTGTGGAGCTAGAAACTGACACATTGTCAAAGTCTCGTGTTTTGTAGCGCGATTGTGTTCTGCAGAAGAAAGAGAGCAGATTGAAGTGTGTGAATACTTTTAGAAAGTAATGAATTTCTCATAGTAATTTCACACACCTCTCAAAGAAATCCACAGGTTCCTCTTCATCATAGAAACCTAAGACTATGGTATTAGGCTTCATTGCTCCCATACCAGAGATACGAATTAGATGTTGTAGCCCCTCACGCACAGATGGTGCAACTGTGAGCTCAATAAAAGCTTTTACCTTTTTCAAATAAAAAACATGCAACAAATGTTATTAATTATACCAGCATTAACTCGCATATTAGCACTGGTGGCAGCTTTTCAAATGAGTAATGTCATATTTTTATTTGTAAAATATACCTTTAAATGGTCAACAATTGATAACCAGTGAGTGTATTCCTCTAGAGTTGGATCAGCATCTAATGTTGTGAAATCACCCACTTTAACATGGCCTAGCACATATAGTCCACCTTTCTTCAAATCATTGATGAAATGGATTAATGGGCATGCAGCACGGGGATTGTTGACCAGCAACAGCATCTGAGGACGCCAAAACTTCACGTGATCTTTACGTGAATCCAACATTAGTAAGTACTTGCGAACCTTTCAAAACCAAAATAAATTGTCAGTAACCAGAGAACCCAATATACAAAACTGTCTTGACTCTCATCTAAAATAATTAATACCTGATGAAAAATAAGTGCTTGGGAAATAGATCCCCAATGGGCATCTCTTGATGGAGAAAAGAAGTGAAGCATCATAAAAAGAAGCAGGCAAAGGAGAATACTTGAGGATGCGTATATTGGATTGATGACAAACATCATGACTATTGTTCCCAACAAGCCAATGAATGCTGTGTGCCAAGTGAACCATTTAAAAGATGGTCTATAACCAAATTAAGTATATTAAAAATGGATTAAAATTTTAATAAACTTTTATTTCTAATTAAATCCATAAAAGAGAATATTCTGACAAACATTACCTAAAATTGGGTGCAGATGCAACTTCTAGGCCTAAACAAGCCATATTTGTTGCAAGGTATGACAACAGGAATAAAACAGAGTTTATCTGAGCAATTAAATTTAATGAGCCAATTAGCAAAATTCCCTCTACTAAGGCCCAAGATAGGAACACAGCAACAATAGGATTACCACCCCAGACACCACGTGAAACAAACTTCAACATGATACCTGAATAAAAATTGATAACTCTGATAAATTACCGAAAGTTTATAGTTATAAATAAATCGACTAATTGATTGTCTGATTAAAATACATACCAAACACATTATCTTTAGCAAGAGCTTCAAGTACACGGCTGGAACCAATAAGATTGCTGAGGCTTGCAGAAAAAGTAGCAGTAAGGATTCCAATTACAACAAATGGAGGCCACACATTAATTGGCATCATAAACAAATAATTGTTTTGGAGCAGAAATCTATCACATGATGCAGCTGTTAAAATTGCAAGAGCAAGATATACCACAAAAGTGAATGCCACTGCAGAAAGAGTTCCTCTAGGAATACTTCTTGCTGGCTCCTTAAGTTCACCTGAAAACATGTAACCAAAACAAGAAATAAAGAAAAGAACGATAAAAATTTTAAAAAATCACCCCCAATTTTTTAAGTGTTCAGGATTTAATACCAGACATATTAGCTCCAGCCATGATCCCTGTGACACCACTGAATAAAACGCCAAACACTGATGCAAACTGTGTCCAGTCACCATGAGGAGTGTTATAATCACGTCCAAATTGGGGCCAAGTATTATTTTTCAAAGTCAAAATGTTAAGGCCAGTAAATGTTCCATTGATATGCAAACTTGCATTTTGCACCAAATGATTTGAGACAGGAAGCGCTACCTGTGTGTGCATAATTTCAACATACCAAAAGACCAAAAGGTACAATATGGGACAATGATGATAAGCAGGGGGACTTCATGACTTACCTCCATAGGATCCATTACAAAAAAGCTGACAAGTGTAGATAGAATACAAACACACACTGTAGCCAAAATTATTGCACTTGTTTTCGCAAACATGCCAGCACCAATTAAGCAGACGCCAAGGTTGAGAATATTGAGAACAGTGCAGTATAAAAACCTCCACCATGTACCATCTGGCAGCAAACCTCCATTCTCACCTACCATGTAGCCTTTGAAAAGGAGAAGTTTTAAATTACTTGTAAGAATGGAACCTTTATTAAACAGGACATTAACTCAAAACTATACCTGAAGGACCAAAATTCTGCACTATTCCCTCTGTGCAACCAGTAATGTAAAGTGCACTGCTTACAACATTAGCAAAGAAGAAAAGAGTTCCAATAGCCCCTCCAAATTCTGGCCCTAGTGTTCGACTAATCATAACTGGTTTTAAAATAGGAATACATACACTAAAGGTAGGATTTTACTCAATGTAAGTGGTTTTTAAAATCTCAAAATTTAGATATTAAAATAAAATTCAAAATTATTGTAAAAGGATACAATAGGCTCCTCCTCCCTCCACAGCTCCATTTGTTGAAATAGCACAGATAGATGCAACAGTAAAGAGAAGAATCTTGTATGCTATTAGAAATTGTAAGAGAGTCATCAACAGTCCAGCATTTCCAACAATAAATCCTATGTGGAGAGATATACACAATTAATAATACTTTCTACTACTAATGTAAACCAAAAACCCTTTCAAAAATAAGAAAAATGTACTAACAACAGTACACATATACTCTTACCAACTCGCAAGAAAAGCAGAGCACTGAACATAGAGAGGGCCACAGGGCTGAACACACCAGCAAAGGTACCTAATGTTCGGCTTGGATCTTGGTTTATTACCCCAAACTCAATATAGCCTTCTCCACCAACATTAGCAGATGATGGTGAGCTTGACATACCAAATATATTCTGTAATCCACTGAAAAAACGGTTTTTTGATAGAAGTGGTGCTTTTTCACGTGATCTTGCATTTCTGAGGGATTCGGCTGATGACTCAGTATCAGCATTTGTTGATCCTATTTCAGGAGCCAACATTGCAACTTCCAGCCCTGCATTGAAAAATAAAATTATATTAAACTACCGAAGAAGGTTTAACGATCATCAAAAGTACCACGGAGTATACTCCGTGAAAGTACTTAAGAGGAAAAGAGGTATGTAACGGAGAGTTTACATATTGACAACATATTCAATCAGAAATAAACACTTACAAATTAATGTCGAGAACACAGCATGAGATCACTCCAACACCTAGTTTTAGTATGATGTAGGAGGATAAAATACAAGTATGCCTTAATATTAGATCAAAACTTTCAATCAAAATAAGATGAAGAAGAGGGTGTTGCTGTCAAAGTTTTAGGTTATGACCCATCGTCAATTTTCCTCAATTAAAGAAGAATTTTTGTGAAAAGGTTTTCTAGCGAGATCATTGCCAATAACCTGAGAGGCTACTGACACGAATTAAAAGTAACCATGTAATATTGTGCTCCAAGACAAGACGGAACAACAAACCATAACAACACACGTCTCTCTAGTCCTAGTACACAAAGAAAAATTTTGAGTCACATCTGTTTCATCCCCGGTATGACAAATTTACACAAGCTATCACACTTTTATCGCCATTATAACATCAAATATTTGGAATATTAGTTTGAGAAGACACAGTACAAGGAATGACTCTTTATTGAAAATTTTAAAATCATAATTGGCAGCAATTGTGTCTAGTTGCATAGAAACCCCAACTTCTCTTTTCATCAAATTGTCTTTAAATTCTGAAAATTGAGTTTAGGTGAGGTATAAGGGGAACGCCTTTAACTTCCCCCTTCCCGGGTGAATTCGCGCCATTGACGCATGGTCCGCATGGGCAACTCTTCAGTTGGATAAATCAGGAACTTCAGAAAGACATCTTTATTTTTTTTTAAATTTTTTTTTTTTATTTTTTGCACAGCATTTCCCAAAATCATACTCAGCTGGATAGTGCCCAGTTTTAGGAGATTTATGAAAAAAAAGATAATGATGAAAGATGAACTTATAGCTTAATTCATTATTGGTAGTAAAGACCAAAGAAAATATTTGACAAGAACATTCCTTCAATATAGTAGCCAAAAAGAGACAAACAGCCACATGTATTGCTATATGAGCAGTTGTATTTAGAAGCCCCCATATTGGCATTCCAATAGTTGGGCAAGGTTAAACAGTGAAAAATTTACTTAAAATAAAGATTGTTCGAGCAGCAGATTTAATTTAATTATTATAATATTGGTTATGTTTATAACAAATTTTGGGACGAATGGGCACCTGGGTAAAATGTCAAAGTACAAAATACCTCACTAGCCTTTATAAACAACTTGGCTTGCCAAAGCACTACAGCACAATTACAATACCTACAGGAACACGCCAAAAGACTCTTTGATAAGGTACTTACGAGGGATCTGGCAAGTTATTATTGCAGAATAAAAATAATTTGATTTCAAAGTATGCAAAGCACCTGCTGGTCCTTACCCCCAAAACCTTGTAACATTAGTAAACCCAATACTTTACAAAATGAGATTATTGAATTAATAGGAAAATATGGAGATGACAACCCAAACAAACCAATACAAAAATAAAGAATGGACACCCTATTTAGTAAGAAATTATAATTAATGGAAAGGGAGCTTGTGCACTTAAGAAGTGGGCACAATACATAAAAGGATCCTATTTTTGACTACTCTATTGGAGAAACACATCATCCAATCAGTCTTTGATAGAATTGAAAATCCTAGCCCTTTCACCTACCCAATAAAAACATCTCAGAGAGAAAAGTCCTTACCATTGAAACAACAATAGACAATGCCAGTAATATCATTTCCATTTTACATAGTGCATGGTATAATTGTGTATAGATGTTTACATTAAGAATTAAAATGGTCAATGAATGAAATGCCAATACTGCTTCCAGAAACAGGCTCATCACCCTGTAAACTTGGATATGTAGAGTTGTTTGAAACATTGCTAGTTGGAGCAAAAGCTTGATTTAGACTGGTACTCGGTCCATCAGCAGTTGGTTTGGTTGCCCACTTGCTAGACAAAGTGTCCATATTTCTGCAACAGTCAGTAAGAAAACACTAATTAATTAATAGAGAAAGTTGTCAATTACAGTGAAACCTGCTTATAACGTAAATGTTCGGGACCAAAGATGGGTTACGTTATAACGGCGATTACATTATAAGCGGGTCCATTTGAACGTTTGTAACTACGCTCGGGATTCTTAAAATACTACGTTTAAAGCAGATTAAATTGTATCGGGATACATTGAAAGCAGGTTTAACTTGAAGATATTGCTTTCTTAATAAGTACATTCTGCTGGTATCCATAGCAAGGGTCTCTATCCTTGGCTAGTGTCAAGATACAATAGTAATGGAATTGCAGAACAACAAAATTCTATGAAAGGTGATTCATCTGAAATTTATCAATTGTGACATTATACATACCTATTGACAGGTTTCTTCACAGAGTTCAGCATTGGTCCAGGCACTTTGCGTTGACCTGCTTCTCTCTGCACAAGTTCCAATAGCCCAACACTTGGAAGCCATGCCTAAAATTGATATCAATATATATAGATAGATATATATATGTATTTATGACTAATAACACAAGTTAAATGTTCAACAAGGTTAACTACAATTACCTTTGTTTTCTGTGCAGTTGCTACCACATTTCTTTTGGGTTCCTGATCGTAAGCAATGGATTCACATCCAAAATGTTCACAATATTCATGAACAAACTGACGTTTTTCTCTATTCATTACGTCAAATGAATGGCTTCGGCTTTTCTGCTTTGACTGAAACCAATTTGAATTAAAGAGCAAACGTAGATACAAATAAAAATACCTCTTGCTGAACACAAATTTACCTCCTTGGCTAATTTGACAAGTTCAGTTAGCTTGTCATGAATGTGTTGACAAAATGAAGGGTCTTTTTTAGCCCAGCCCCTCATAAAGTCCGAGTAGCGGGGAGTGAGTTTCTGACTAATATCAGGGTTACGAATTTGGAGACCAATAGCCATTTTACGATTCCTTTCAATCGCCTTACATTCATCATTACACTCAAGACTGTAACAAAAATATTTTAAGTTTGTGCACTACATAAATGTATAAATAAAAATACTAAATGAAAAATACATACGATTTCAGATATAATTTTTTTGTACTGGCATTACCCATGATGTCACCAATATCTATGCTATGGCCTAGTTGAACATCGGCCATTTTGGAGGCTAGCAGTGAGGTAGCAATTCGTTGATATTCTTTAGTATTTTCAGAGCATGGCCTCATGGCAGAGCGGTGCCCACATTCACAAGTTACTCTCACCTAGAATATAAAGTCAAATATAACAAGACATTAAGCCCATGAGAAGGACTTGTCAAAGACCAGAATATGTGGGATGTCAAACCGTTTCTTTGCATGGGACGTCTGGACAACTTCCTTCATGACAGAGTGCAGAGCAAGGATGCTGACAGGTAGGTCGAGGAACAGTACATGGCTGAATACAAACTGCCCCAAAACGCAGACAATCTTCCTTGTGGCACAGATTAATGCATTTGTGACGTCCGCAGGGCAATTCTTTGTTACAAGGTAAACCACACGAAAACTCTTTTTGGTGGCAAGGAATGCTTTTCCGCAACTAAATAATGAAGAGAAATGAAATTAGTGTTAAATCATATAAACATACCTACCGACAATGATAAAGAATGAGTAGCTGTTGTACCTCATGATTTCCGTAACAATACTTCTGGGTAAGGACTGTACAAGGAGGACAGTTAGTGTCACTATGACATGGATGCAGAGCTGGATGCTCACAATCATGTTGACGAGAACAAGGGCGAGAACAAGGTGGTGGCTTTGTTCCACAGGGAATAGGTGGGTACAAAACTTCAGCCCCACATTCACAAAATAATTCCTCAAAGCTGGTTCTCCAGCATGGTTGACAGTGTCCTCGATGACAAAGCTGTTCACAGCGATGAAGTCCACAGCTCAGCGTATGGTTACAGGGGAGAGGGCATGGATGATCTATTTCTATACAACACTGCTGATTACATTTGTGTTTAGCACAGCTACGTTTCTTTGTACATTTCTTTTCACATCTGGCATCATCAGCTTTTGAGGTAAGTTGGTCACAAGGCAACTCTCTGTCCATATGCCCACATCTACACCGCACCATAGTTGTAAGCAAGCATGGAGGGCACGCATCAGCATGACAACTTGATTTACAGGTGTGAGGGTTGCTTGGTTGTCCACAAGGGAGTCTTTTAGAGCAAATTTTTCCACAGGTTGGGATAGGATCCAAACAACTCTTTCTCAAATCATCAATATTAGTGCTCAATTCAGTTTTTCCACAAGGGCAGTGTGTGATAACATCAGGGGTTAACTGGCAAGGTTTGCATTCTCCCTCATGGCACTTGTCATTACATTTGTGATTGCCACAAGCTAAATCATGTTCACAGATTCCATTGCAGTTGAATTGAAGAATACCTTGGTTTTCAGGTAGGCAATCCACTTCTCTACTTTCTTTTTTACAGAAGCAAACTGAAAATAGAAAAAGAAATTTATCGGAAACATTAACACCTGAGTGGTGTTTCAATTTATTTACAGCAAGAGTAAAGAAAAAGAGTATTCTAATGTACCTTGTTTGACTTTCAGTGGACATGGCTCACATGCCCCAGAATGACAAGTTTTTGCACACAAATGAACACCACAGTTAAGGACCTTGCTGCAAACAGCTTCACAAAGCAATGGCTTTTCTAAAGCACATTTTACAGTTTGAGATGTTTTACCACAGCCACAATTCCTAGGGGCATTTAAAAATAATATATTATTGGAAAATAGTTACAAGGTGGACTCAAATTATTAATGTATTGCATAATAAAGTAGACCACAAAGAACATTAACAGAATGTGCTTCAGGGAGTAAAGAGCTCTTTTACAGCACATTTCACTATTCAAAAGGACCAAAGATCTGGAGGCTTGATGACGTACCTCATAACCTGGGCCACACAAGGAGGACATGGACCTGGATGGCAGAGCAAAGTACATTTATGGACACATTGTGGGCGTTGGCCTTCCCTTGATTTCCCACACACCTCCCCACACGTATGTGGTGTGTCATGGCGATTCCATTGAGGATCTAGAACTTTGCTGCAGAAGCACCTATACTGAGAAGGAAGTGTTTCCGTCACATTTTGACAAGCTGGACAACGCCAGCCACTCTCTAGAAAAACAAAAACATTCAAGTTAAAAATGTCCACATTTTTAAATAATTCTGAACAACAAAAAAGGAGGTGGATAGCTTGTGAATAGCACAAAAGTTTACCAGCTTTAGATGATTTAGCCCATTTAGTAATACATCTCAAATGCAAAACATGGAAACAATTAGAGCAACTCCAAACAGCATCATTCTGCCTTACTCTTTCACAACAAACAAGACATTCTAAAACCCCACGGGTCAACTGCTCTGTTAAGCATTCTCTTTGAGAAACATCATCTCCATCTGGAAGGAGATATAAGTAAATGAATTTAAACATAGTTAACAAAAATGAGAGAGAGAGAGAGAGAGGAAGTTAATCTTACCTCCATAATTGTACTTTCTCTGGGTATTCGGTCGAGTGTAAGAATTATATTCATTCTCTCTACGACTTGAGCTGGAAATTTCCCTCTCCATATAGGTATTCTCATTAGAGAGCTGCTTAGAGTTATCAGAATTAAATGTCTCTTGAGTGTTGAAATTATGCATAGAGTTCTTTCCTTTGGAATATGAACTGTTCCGTGGCCTGTTCTGATCTTCCTTCATGAAATTGTACTGGAATCTTCCTCTTGGACCTTGGTAAGATCTAAATTCATGATCATAGCTCTGATTTCTGTTACGATCATCTGATGGTCGGTCTTGATTACGATCCGTATATCTTCGATTTGAGCGATATCGATCTTGGTAGTGGTCCTGACCTCTCTCAGAATAATGTGCAGGATATCGATCAGAAGATCTAGAATCATCACCAGCTTCTCTATCCACATAATTATTTCGGTCCCAAAATCTAGAGCGATCTTTACCTCTATTGGAGTCATCTCTTTTCTGTGTCCTCATAGGGCCCTGATCTCTTCCTTCCCGAAACTTAGACCGATCATTGTAAAATGGTTGATCTGAATAGTGATCAGCACCCTGGGCTCTGTTTCCATTACGATCTCTGGATTTACTGTATCCTGCGACATTATCTCTCATAGAAGACGGTTTTACATCATTGCCTCCAACAGCTTCTTCAAACCCACCACTTTCAGAAAAATCGTTGGCAGAACTCTGTCCAGATTCTTTGCGGCCCTTATTGTACCCTCTATAGCAATTATAGTATTTTGAGGAACCTGGTGACTTGGTAAACATTCTGGAAGATCCACCATTTGAAACATTAGTGGATCTATCAGGAACATCAACTGGAACCACGTCATTCCCTTCTGGGCCTGAGGCATTACTGTAGCGATTATGATATTTTCCACTACTGTTCGATCTCTCTGCTACAGGTTCTGAAAATCCTGAGGCAGTATACGATTGTTCTCCAGTATGTTCTCTTGGGTAACTCCTATAACCTTGGGTAAACGTCCTAGAATTCTTAGATTTTTTGGGGAACTTGCTCTTATTTGCAGAATTAGGTACAAACTCAGTGGCAGTAGGTGTTAAAGACGAGTTTGCAGCCAATTCATTGTAGTTGGATGTTGCTTCATTATTTCTAAAGAAATTATTCGATCCACTCGCCATTTTAAAAAT
The DNA here is from genome assembly GCA_033675135.1 of Frankliniella intonsa. NCBI lineage: Eukaryota > Metazoa > Arthropoda > Insecta > Thysanoptera > Thripidae > Frankliniella > Frankliniella intonsa. Next base: position 5,507,393 of record CM066253.1, read on the forward strand.
TTGGCCGATACGAATAGTAGGGACGAGCAAGGGGTGACAATGTCCCACATGCAGCAACAGAAGGGGTTGCGATTTTTCGCTTAACAACAAGTGCCAATAATTTCTTCGCAAGTAGCTTGGTGGTGCTCATGCTCTAACACTCAACAATAATTCATTCAAACATAAGGCTTCACAAATGAAAAAACAATCCACAAACAGCCTTCGTTGTATAACCTCTCTAGGCTTCAAGGAGGCTGTTGCCTGAGCTTGCGAAACACAAGCACTAAGTTTCGTTATAAAGTAGCACATCAGTTACAAACAAAACTGAGGATTGATGAAATCGTAAAAGTGCGAATGGCACCCATTTAAATAATGCCCTTTCACAAAAAATACGTTTCCAGCCGTCAAACGTTTAGCAGCCAGCAGTCGTCGATGGGATGGATGGACATGGCACACGGCACACGGGCGGGCACAAGAACGAGAACGAGAGAGGGAAGGGAGGAGGAGAAAACGGGGAAGGGAAATCGAGGGGAAGGGGAAAAGGGGGAATGCGGGGATGCGGGGAATACCTCTTAAACAAGTTTTCCATACTGATACTGATGGATGGAAAATTGTTCATGAGTAACGGCGGCATGTTCGTTGTGTACGCCAGACGACAAGCAGAAAGCTAAACAAGTACTTAACTTCTGAGGGCTCTGAGGTACCACAATAAAAATTATAAGAGCTGTGTAAAGACCAGGAAAAAGTATATGATTTAAATCACAATATTTATCTGGCCCGAACTCTTTGGTAACCATGGCAAGTCTCCTAAGAAATAGGTTGAAAAGCGTCAAACTAGATTCTTTCCATAACCTATCTTGCCGGGCTATTACTTTTAGTTCAAAAATGAGAAATAAATTAAAAAATAATGAAATACAAGAAACGGTGACATTACTGAACGGGTGAGTGCTTGGTGTATATGGAAGTTTTCGCAATAGAATAAATTCGAGGCGTGACTCTTTTTAAATTTTTCTTGTGTACCTACAGGAGAGCATTAACATTTTCAACAGGCAAATACGCAAAAATGGCCAATGGCTCAGCCGTTGTTCAGTCAGAGAACACTGCTGTTATGGTCACTGCTGTTAGTAAAGAATCAAATGAGTCAAACGAGTCATTCCTGCCTCTAACTGTAGAGTTTAGAATGAAAGCAGCTGCTTCTGGTCGTATACCAACAAATTACCTGAGGAGAGAACTTGGACAATCTGAACGAGAAATTCTTACTGCAAGGCTTACTGATCGTTCTATCCGACCTTTGTTCCCCAAAAACTTCTTTTCTGAGGTCCAAATTATGTCGAATTTACTGTCTGCTGATGGCATCAATGATCCAGAAGTTTTATGTATAAATGCTGCATCAATGGCCCTGTCACTGTCTGATATACCATGGGATGGCCCAGTTGGTGCAGTACGTGTTGGATTAATAGGTGACGATATTGTCATAAACCCAACGAGACAAGAGCTCCAGAAGAGTGACATGAACTTGGTAGTAGCAGGAGTGAAATCCTCAAAAGTTGTAATGGTTGAGGGGAGTTTTAATGATCTCAATTTGAATACTGTCTTACATGCTATAAAAGCTGGATTAAAAGAAGTAAAAAAAATTGTTGAATGTATCGAACAGTTGACGACAAAGTGTGGTAAACCAAAGCAAGATATCAAAGAAAATTTATTAAAAGATGATTTGCTGGAATATTTGCAGGTACATTACTTGGGTGACCTTAAAAATATATTTTCTGATTATACTTTAAACAAACAGCAAAGAGACATTGCTGTTTCCTCCCTGAGAGCTTCTGCATTTAAAGAAATAAAAACACAGGGCATTGAAACTGTGGAGGAAAATATAAATCAAGCATTTAGTACCTTTGTTAGAAATGTGTTTCGTGATCTTATATTTGAATCTAATGTGAGGTAATAATATTTTTAAATGGCCTCTCCTGTGGTAGTCTTTTTGTTCTATTTTTAAAACACAATAATTTTTAAAATTCAGATGTGACGGAAGAGGATTAACTGATCTTCGAGATATATCATGTGAAGTGAACCTATATAAACCACTTCATGGTTCTGCAGTATTTCAACGGGGTCAAACTCAAGTTTTATGTACTGTGGCATTAGATTCTCCTCAGTCAGCTGTTAAAACTGATTCCTATACAGTTCTTACCAGGTAATAATTGCTCTAACTTCAAAGATATCTTAATCCAACTTTTCATGTATGCTGAATGATATTGCAGTGGTCTGAAGGAAAAGAGTTTTTTTCTTAATTATGAATTCCCTGGGTATGCAACTAATGAAGTTAACAAAGGACGTGGAATAAGTAGAAGAGAAATTGGACATGGGGCTCTTGCTGAAAAGGGGTTGCGTCCAGTTGTACCAGCTGACTACCCATTTTGCATTAGACTTACGTCCGAAGTGTTGGAGTCAAATGGTAATATATTTGAAATTAATGACAAACATATAAGTATGAGATCAATACCGATTAAAAAACAATTGCTTAGGTTCTTCATCCATGGCCACTGTATGTGGAGGGTCAATGGCTTTGTTGGATGCTGGTGTACCAATCTCAGACGTAGCAGGGGGTGTAGCAATGGGCCTCGTCACTCGGTGTCATTCTGATGGAGAAATTGAAGATTATAGAATTCTTACAGATATATTGGTTTGTCAAAATATTGATATTGTCTGTGCTCTGTAAAACATTTACTACATAGAAATACTACCCCCTTAATAATTGTTACTCACATTGAAATTGTTTTTTATATTATAGGGAATAGAAGATTACATTGGTGATATGGACTTCAAAATTGCTGGTACAAAAACTGGAATAACTGCTCTCCAAGCAGATTTTAAGATCCCTGGGATTAACCTGATGATTTTAAACAAAGTTTTGGCAGAGGGACACTCAGCAAAGCGAAAGATAATCAACATAATGTCTGAAACAATCTCTTCTCCAAGGTACTGAACTGTTATGGTCTTTGTTTTTTAAAACAATGTTCTGTACTTTGTGCCATTCTAAAAATATCTTAATTTGATCCTATTATAATTTTAGTGTGAAGGAAGGAAACATGCCTATCTTGGAAACATTTGAAGTACCTATTCAAAAGCGAAACTTATTACTTGGACCAGCATGGATTAACATTAAAAAGCTGTTCCTTCAAACTGGAGTTCAGGTATTCACTAGTGATAAAGTGAAAAGTTAATTTATTGTTTTTTGTTTTTTTTCCTGATCTCAATGGAATGGAATGGCTTTCAGATTACTCATGTAGAAGACTCAACATTTTCTGCCTTTGCACCTAATGATGCAGCAATGCAAGAAGCATATGAAGTTGTTCAAAAGATACTTGATAGTAATCCTGAACCTCAATTTGAGTTTGGGGCTATATACAATGTAAAAATTTTAGAATTGAAGGAATCTGGAGCAATGGTTTCTCTTCACCCTCAACTTATGCCAGTTTTTATTAACAATTCTCATTTAGATGTTCGCAAGGTGAGTTGTTTGCATGCTGTGAATGTACAAAATTCCAAAAATGCATTTCTTCATAATGCATTATTTCATTTTTTAGACTGCCCATCCCAGAGCATTAGGCCTAACAGAAGGTCAAAAAATATCTGTCAAATACTTTGGACGTGATCCTGTAAGTGGACAGATTAGACTTTCTCGGAGAGCGCTGCAGGAGTCAACAGGAAGAGTTTATGATTTAGAAAGTATAACTTCTCATGCTACACAACTTAGAAAGGAAAGAGTTGTGACCAGTAATACAGCAGGTGAAAGTACTAATGGTGACAAGTAGCAAAATAAATCTTTGGAAAAACATCATTGTTGTTCAATAAGAAGTATCCAAGCACCAGGTGACTCAAATAAGAAAATGAAAATAAGGGTAGATATTATTTTAATTAACTTCCTGCACATGCAACATTTTACAAAATTCATTCTCAAAGAGTGAAGTGCAGATCACTCCATTAGATAAAGGAATTAAATTTTAAATTTTATTCTACAATCTGAGAAGCGCTACAGAAAATTAAAATGATAAAAGAAAGTACAGGCAATGCATTTGGCTTGACTTAAGACATCAAAACTTAAGAACCTAAATTCATAAAAATCAAATTTTGGGTGTTGGTTGAGAACCCAATAGGACACAAAATCACAGAAACAAGCATTTTCTTCTTTGCACGAGAAGTCTGGACCATTTATTCTTTATGTTCATCCACGTAGTCATATGTGCTTTCAACAATCTGCAATTTGAAAAATAAGTGTTCAGGTAGATAGAAATCAACAGTTCAGAGAGTTTGATTTTCTTCAAGTTTAACAAACCTCTAAAGTAATTTTAGAATAGAGCTCCTGAAAAGCATCAGCTTCTTGTTCAGATTCAAAAGTAGCTGTAAATTTTTTGTCAATACCCTGCTCATCATCAGCAAGATCAGCACTCCTCCATATACAAATATTTCCTTCTCTCTGTTGGTAAGGAATATGTCCGGTCCGGGTATATAAACAGAATACGGTTTTAAAAAAAACGGCATTTATGGCACTGATTAGATATGTAACAGAAAACTGACCTGAACCTCTGAATCTCCTTGAATCGGTGCTTTACAAAGAACCGTTCCTGATTCATCCTCCGTTCCAACATAATAAAGGTGGTTTGACAGAATAACTCTGATGCAACCCTTCCCTTCAACAGTTGACTGTGTATTGCTGTCTTCAGCTCTCAAAGTTACACTTTCTTCAAAAAGAATTTCCCCATCATCTTCATAATCTTCATCATCAAAATTTTCCCCCTCATCTGCTTCATCATCATCAACATCCTGTACAGTGTCATCTTTCAGTACGCTACCTGAAAGAAAAATAAACATGAAAGCAAGAACTACTGTATTACTTCAATTACAAAATGCATACGTATTTTTAAGCGCAGAAAAGTGAAAAAATCGTTTGTACACGCTAAAAAGCGGCAGAATTTGACGATTTTTATACTTTAAAGCACGCGAATATAAGACACACTCTGCTTTTCGGCCCTCAAAAATCGGGGGAAAAGGTGCGTCTTAAAATCGAATAAATACAGTAGAAATAATATTCAAAACTATTTAAGAAAATAAAATTACACATACTTTCAGCCAGTAACTTCTGAAATTCCTCAACCTTTGAGCGAAATTCTTCTGCCAATTCTGAGGTTTTAAATCTGATTGCCAACTCCTCCAAAGCACCTGCAGGATCTTCTGCATGATTCACCCCTCCCCAACACCATGCTTTATCCGAGGTCGTCAAAGGCTTCAACTTCATTGTTCCATCAACACGTTGATTTAGTACTACCTTATGCACTTGTTCCCTACGTAATAATAATCTGACAACTCCAGTTACAGGGTGTTTCAAAATTTTCATTTCACCAATACCTCGTTCTTTCCATTCTTTAGTATTAGTATCATATCTGAATAACTTCGCTCTTTGACAGAAGAGCTTTTCCTCATCCTCTTCTCCAGTCCTTACTTCAACGATTTCTGGCAAGGCAATAATTGGATCAAAGTGAGGATCATGAGTTTCCGCTTCAGTTGCCTCACTAGTGTCATGTTCACCACCTGAGTCACCATCTTCATTGTTAGTGTCCTTTTTAGGTGGCGTACCAGAACTAGGGGCACCAAATACTTTTGACCCAGCTCCAGCAAAGGAGAAAGTTTTACTTGAATCTTTTGGTTTGAAGGCAACTGGATCACTGCTAGCGGCAGCTAAACTAGCAAAGGATGGGCTATTACTAACTGGTAGGAAAGAAGTGTCTTCTTTTGAAGGAGTGGAAAACTTTGCTCCAAACATGGGAAAGGCAGTGCTGGGAGAATTGACTGCTGTGCTTCCCAGAGTTCCACCAGTACCAAAGAGTGATCCAAACAGAGGTGTGGCAGAAGGCTGTGTAGAAGCACTACCTCCACCAAAAATACCAGTTGAGGATGGTTGGGAAAATGAAGTTGAGCTGAACAACGACGTTCCACTACCACCAACTAAAGCTGGTGCATTGAATGTTGAAGTTGTAGATGAGACAACAGAACTAGCTGGAGTTACACTTCCTGATGACTGATTGTCTCCCTGATAAAGTAACAAATGTTAGACATAATACTCTGTAACAAAGACTGTAACAGATACAATACAACACAAACCTGGTCTGAGTCAGAATCCTTTTCACACCCTGGACAACCAGAGCAAGGAGGAGCCTGTTTGTAGAGATAAAAATTTTCCGGTAGCTGAAGTTTCAGTGCAGCCGACTTCTCCTCAGGAGTAACTTTTGCCTCATAAACAACTTCAACTTCATCTTCAAAATTGAAACAAAAACCCCCAAAAATTAGGATTCCCAAATAATAAATTAGCAGCCAATTTGTTAAGTAGACAACAATGCTCCATTTCAAATAATTTCCTAAATAGAGCCTAGGATTGATTTCCGACATAAAGGGGATTTAAAAAAGAACTCACCAGAGGATGCATCATTTGTTCCAAAGAGAGACCGGACAACAACTGAAAAGTTAAATGGGCAAATAATGTAATGATTTAAACATGCAGAGCAGAAAGGGCAGGACTGACTCTCTTACCAGGCTTATCATTACTTGGAAGTTTAAAGGAGAAATTCTTCATGGATATAGACTGATTACTTGAAGAACCTGAAAAATTGAATTGATGAAGATATGAAAAGTATAACATGGCAGGATTAATTCTCTGTTCACACCAAAAACGGTTTCAGCCACACAACCAATCCTCTTATTTGGAAAAAATCAATTTAGATTGCATTTTTTTATGTAAATGTTATCACTAGTCTTTTAGATATCTACAAGAATGAGTGGGCATAAATTCTACATAAACAAAATAAAATTTATTACGGCAACAACAAACATTCTACATCTAAAAGAACAAAATTTAATACAACATGGCATTTATTGCTGGATGCTGGTCAAGTATATTTAAGATAAAGTTTACTATTACTAGATAAACATATACGACAGAGAATGGTTTTTTGAAGCCTTGGTCCAATATTCAAAAAATATGCCCGGAAATTAGAGACTATAGACCAGAGATTGAAAGGGCGATACATGCAGCGAGCAGCATAGGATACTAAAATAGACTGATTTAATTCAATACACAAGCATTGTAATGCTATGCAATTACAAAATGGATACAGAACAAAGAGTGTTGTTTCAGAGGAATGGGCTGCTGGTGTGGAAATGTTATGTTGAGCACAAACCATACAACTGATTGTACACTTGCAACTGTTCTCTCTCCAGCACAAGAGAGTTTTACTAATGTGAGAATAATACTTTCTATTAGAAAATCTATCAGGGTTAGACTGAAAATTATGTTCTGCATGAGGCCAGTCTAAAATCAGTGGTAAACAGTTGGCAGATAAAAAATAAGTACCATCATCAGTAGCTGTGACAGATGAAGCATCTTCCTTTGTAGGTGATGGAAGGACAATGAGAGCCTGAAAAAATAGAACATTACTTAGTTTCCATTCAACAGGATGTGCTAAATAATCAGGACTGATCATTAGTCAATTCATGTTAACTTAAAAGAAAATTTGCCAAGTGTAAAAATGATCCAGCTAACAAAGGATCGGCATGGACCATGTGACATAAAAAGTATGGTGAATGTGTTGGGTCTGCTAGAAGCAGATCAAGGTTATGTCAAATGCACTAATCTTCCTAAGCTGAATTTTACTTAGTTTAGTTGATTCTGGTCAGAAATAAATTTAACTCAAACAAACTTACCTTAGCTTGGTCAACAGCTGTTTTAAACTCCTCTGCTATTTCAGGGGTTTTAAATCGGCATGCAAAACTCTCAACAGCTAGCTGACCTTCGCTGAAGTCTTTAGCACCCCAGATCCAAGTTTTCTCATCCTTCTGTTTCATGTCAAGGTCCGGAAGGATATAGTGGTTCAAGCATATTTTAAAAACTTGTTCACGGCGCATCAGCAACCTAAGAGAAAAATACTTCAAAAAGAATGCCATCGAAACAACAGTGCTACAAATATATTTGTGTGTTTTACCTTGGTTTATTAGTGACATTATGAGATAGTACTTTAATGTCACCTATACCACGTTCTTTCCATTCACCATTTACAAATCTGAACAATTTTGCTCTGTGACAGTACAGAACAGTTTCATCTTCCTCCCCAGTCAGCACAGGGACTTTGTCAGGTAATGGTATTACAGGCTGTTGCAAAATTTGGGAAAAGTGCAAAGTGTTTAAGGCAGTTATACAATCATAAAAGTACACAAATAATTCTTATCCAAATAGCCTGTCAGATAAACAAAATTTTAATTTTACCTTGAAATCTCCAACATCTGCATTGTCATTGTCTTCCTCTTCTGATTCCTCCTCCCCAGATGGTGCACCTGGAGACTTCCCTGGAGACTGAGCCTTCATTTGGAATTCAAACTTGTGAGGTGAGCCAAACGAGGGCTGACTGGGTTGGCTAGGTTGACTGGGCTGGTTGGATGCAAGAGTAGATGCTCCGAACACAAAACCAGAAGAAGTTGTAGACGCAGCTGTGGCTGTAGAACCAAAGCTAAATCCTTTGGCGGCTTGAAGGGAACTACTTGTCACAGGCACTGAAGGAGGAACGCCAAACTTAAAGGTAGGCTTTGTTTCTCCTTGGGCTGCAGACCCAAATGAAAATGCTTTTGTTTCAGTAGGGGCAGCAGAACTGCTTATACCAAATGAAAATTTAGAGGCGGCTTCAGTGTTTCCAAAATTGAAAGAGCTCTTGGCAGGCTTAATATCGTTTTCATGTCCTGGCTTTGGAGCTTCACAGGCTACGCACGCAAATTTATCAGCATCACATCTGGTATAGCAGGCTTGACAAACCCATGAACCTTCTTTGGGTTTGAACAACTCTGAAAGTGATGGTTGCTTGTCTTTGGTCGTAGAAGAGGCTTCATTTGTTCCTAACGCTTTTGATTCAGTAGGAGCAGCAGAAATGCTGATTCCAAATGAAAATTTAGAGGCGGCTTCAGTGTTTCCAAAACTGAAAGAGCTCTTGGCAGGCTTAATATCGTTTTCATGTCCTGGCTTTGGAGCTTCACAGGCTACGCACGCAAATTTATCAGCATCACATCTGGTATAGCAGGCTTGACAAACCCATGAACCTTCTTTGGGTTTGAACAACTCAGAGAGTGATGGTTGTTTGTCGTTTGTTGTTGTTGTTGTAGTAGTTGTGTTACCAAACACGTAACTAGAAGTTTTTACCTCACATCCAGGCTTGGGCTGAGAACAGCATGGGCAGGTAGTCTTCTCTGAATCATTTCGAGTAAAACATCCAGAACATTCCCAAGACCCTTCTTTAGGTTTAAAAACTTCTGAAAGTGGTTTTGCGTTGGTGCTTGTAATTTCAGCTGTTGGATTACCTTGTGGAGAGCTCGTAACTTCCTTCTGGACTTTTTCAACGACATCTTTAAAAGTAAGCATTAATTCTGGTGTCTTAAATCGCAATGCAAACACCTCAACACGAACCTCTCCTTCAGAATAATCTTGTGCAGACCAAGTAATGGCTTTGTCACTAGTGGAGAGAGGTTTGAATTGTAGATCTTGTGTGATAAAGTGATTGCAGCACACTTTATGGACCTGTTCTCGACGCATGAGTAATCTAACTTTGCCTGTTGTTTTGTTTTTCAGAACTTTCATCTTCCCAATACCACGTTCTTTCCATTGAGTTCCACTGGAATCAAATCGAAGAAGTTTAGCACGCTCCTCAAAGAGAACATCTTCATCTTCTTCCCCTGTTCGAACTTCGACTAAACTTGGTAGGGGAATAACTGGCTTAAACTCAGCAGTTGGTTCAAATTCCTCGGCATTGCCAGATTCAGGTGTAGTGCTATTGTTGTTGCCAATGTCGGCTGTTAATGAAACAGTTCCACCAAAAACTTTTGAGCCTGCTCCAGCAAATCCTTTGAAGTTTGTATCTTTCTTGACAGCTTCAGAATTCTTATTTTGAGATGCAATTGAGGCAAAATCAAGTAGACTACTGCTACTGCTGAATAATGGGGTAGATGTTGAAGAGGTGGAAGAAGAAACTGGAGTCTTTGATCCTAACAAAGACTGAGTGCTGAGTGCTGGAATAGCTGGAGAGGGAGGAATTTTCTCAAAAGATTGGCCAACACCACTCAGCACTGACTGAGTTGAATTTCCAAAACTGTTACCAGATGAAGCAGTAAATGAAAATCCAGCAAAGGGACTGGGTTTTGGTGGAGTGTTTGTTGTTTCTTTTTCTTTGCCAGGTGCAGCCTTCGCTTGCTCAACAGGTTTTAGGACAGGTGGTGATATAAATGAAAACCCTCCCAATTCCACTTTACCCGTGGCAGGTGAAGCTTGAAGGCTTGACTTGTTAACAGAGAGAGGAGTGGCTGCTGAAACTGGTGGAGCACCTGTTGTGCTGATTTTCACAGGAGTTGCACTCTTGGCTAGTTTACGAGCATCATCGAAAGCCTCTTTAAACTGTTGTGCATCTTCCACAGTCTTGAAACGGACACACAACTTCTCAATTCGTGCTTCCCCATCAGAGAAATCATTTGCTCCCCATGACCAAGCACGATCACTTCCAGTTTGTGGAGCTAATTCCATCTCAGGGAGAATAAAGTGGTTGGCACATATCTTGTACACTTGCTCCCGTCTCATGAGAATCCTAAGCTTTCCATTTATGTTGTGTTTGAGAATCTTAATATCTCCAATTCCTCGTTCTTTCCATTCACCACCAACAAATCTAAAAAGCTTAGCTCTCCTGCTGAATAGGGGAGTCTCGTCTTCTTCACCTGTGGTGACAGTAATTTCTTCGGGCAATGGAATTATTGGCTTGAAGTCTGCACAAGGGTTATAGTCGGCATCTTCAGTAAATGTGTCATTTCCAGTGGTAGAGCCTGTTGATGCACGGCTTGGTTTCACCTCTGTTTGCCGTGAGGATACAGCTGAATAAGTTGGCATTGGTACATTAGGAAGTATTCCTTCAGTTGATATTGGCTTCAAAGGAGAAAGAGACTTCTCAAGTGATTCAGTGGTAGGTATTGTAGCCTGGGGTGGCATAGAAATCTGGAAGTTGTGAGGAACCGGTTCTACAGCTTGCAAAGGTGCTATATTTTTGTTAAGGGTCTGCACAGATAAGCTGCTAGGCTGAGAGAAGCGCTGAGAAGTTGAATCCACAATTGGCAGGTTGTGAGATTGGTTAACAGACGGTACAGCCGGTGACGACAAGTCCACTGCAGGTGTTGTCAAGCCTGAGTGGGATAAAATAGGGGTTCCTAGTAAAGATTTTCTGTACGAGTCCATAGTAATAGCCCCATCAACTGGTACATGAACCGAACTTGGCACATTACTAGGTATGGATGCAGCAAGCGTGTTTGGATGCATTGAGGTACCTGGTATAACTCCTGGTATCGTATTGGCAATAGGAACTCCACAGGCTGCTTGCCTCTCATACAAATTTTGACCAACAGTGGCTTGAGGATAGTAAACTGGAAAAAGACTGGGATCAATATTCCTTGCCATAGATACTTGATTTTCAGGAAACATTGACTGAAATGCTTTTGGTATCATGGAAGACATCGAAACACTAGGTGTGGTTGCTTGACGGTTATCATAGCTGTATGCTTCCTGGAAAACCCTGTAAGAGCGATCCTGAGCAGCTCTGTAATAATCATACTCTTCTGCCGATGGAATGGATGGAAAACCTGTTGACCCTGTCTGGGTTCGGTTGTCATTCTGTTTAAGGGTTGCAACTTCAAGCCGCAAATTACCCATTTGCTTGTGGAGGTCTTCCACAGCTCCTTTTGTTTTATCTAGGGTCTCCATAACTTTGTCTATAGTAAGGGTCATCAATCTGTTCTGCTCCAGCACTTTGTCCAATGTGACAGTCATTCTCCTCATCTGAGCATCTTGTCTCTCAGGACTAGGACGAGCTTCCTACAGAAAGAGATTGGAAATAATAGTTCAAAGTTATAAGCCAGGATAAGACAATATTGGTTATTTAAATGATCAGTATCTTACCTCTCTCCGGGAAAAGTCATGAGTAGCATCAGGATCGTTATTTCGTGCAACTTTGCATGGAGTGCTTGTCAAATCAGGCTGCCTGTGCAGACCTACATTTGTAAGTAAGGTGTTATGTAAAGAAGCTGGGCCAAAACGAGAATTTGTTTGATATGCATCATCCATTTGAAAGGATATGAAACTTTCATCACACAGGCCACCATCTTGAGAAGTACCGTTATTATCTGAAATAAAATTACTGTTTGAAAGGTGCAATAATATAACATAAATAAGTGACTGGAATATTTCCTAAATTGCATACCAAAATGCAAGGGGCTAAGCAAACTTTCAACTTCTTCTAGGTGCTTCTCTAATTCTCCATCCAGAGGACTACTTCCAGCATTTTGAGGTGATCGTAATCGATCTAGAGTTAGGTAAAATGCAGAACGAGATTTTTGAAGGAGAATAATGAAGTTGGATTTAGTTTCAGTAGTGATCTTATCTCCATTGACGGATTCCCGTTCAGCATCAGCAAGTTTTTTGTAAATCTGATAAGGAAAGAAAAATTATGTTCAAAGAGTTGGATCCAACAAGTATTTCAAAAATATTGAACTGGGAATATCTCTCACCAGCCCTTCATAATAGGATGCATGTGGGCTCTTCAGATCCTGCAATGCCTCAATGGCTTTGTCATACTTTTCTTCTTTCATGAGACGGCACGCCATGAAAAAGCGTCCTTCTTCAAGCAGCTGTCTGACTTCTAACATAGTTAACTCTCTTCCCCCAAAAGAGAACAGGGAACTTGGAGGCATACGAATTGGTTGATTTTTCTCCATGCGCTCTAATAATGTAATGGCACTCTGCCAAAACATTTGAGCTCTTTTGTAAATATCAGGCAAATTGTCTTTTGGAGTAGATACATCAGATGCCTTGGCAAATAAAAAATAAGAATTGAATCATGAATGAAAAGATGCCATAGCATAAAATGAGGAATAAATAAATTATGTAACTTAGCTTCAAAAAGGAAAAACAGTATACTTGTGATGATGTGACAACTCTACTTACTTTCTCAGTGAAGAATTTCGCAAGAAGAACCATCAGCCGAACATCCATTCCATGATTACCAATAAGGCGAACAACTTCTAGGCCCCTTGAAACAATCATACGTACTTCTCCAATGTCATTGCGAGACTTATTAGAGTGAAGACGATATGCAGATGACCACCACTTAGCTTGAGACTCTGTGCACAAGGGCTCTGTGAGATCAACTGGTAGTACCAATGGTCTACCTTCTCCCACGACCGATGTGAACTGGCGATCAGAGGCAGCAGCACAGAAAACTGCACAGAAGAGCAGGTATGATACAAAATTGAAGGTAACATATTTGTTCCCTTTACCACCTAATCACAGTAATGCAAAGGGAACCACAGGGTTGCCATAATTACTAATTTTCCTAACAAAATCTTGACATTTTAGATTTTTTTAACCAAATTTGGTGAAATTTTATTTACTGACAGATGGCAACCCTGAATCACCAATTAGCAACCTGTCCAATAATACATGCAAAAAGTGTCTATAGGGCAAAGAAGGCATTTTACAAAGCTGTATAGTTACTGACCTGACGCAAACAAAAATGTATCTACATCCAATCTACTAAGGGTTTCCACACCCCCACTTTCCAAGAGACTCGTTGATAATTTTAACTCTTCAAAAACATGGCAAGCAAAGTTGGTGGACAACCTATACGGAATGACACTTGTGCCAAAATTTTGAGTTTGCTTATTAGCAGGTCCCAGATATCTTAGGCCCAGCCACACCAGAAAGTGAAGGGAGTCTGGTCTTTGATGTTGAGCCACTGAAAACCAAAACAGAATAATAAATTTAAACTAGAATCAGAGGAAAGAAGTTAGTATCCGCTCATTACGTTTTTGTCAACCTCCTTTATAAAAGGAGAAATGTTAGGCACGTATAATTTTTAAGCGGACTCAACTGCACTCCATTAACCTTCACTGCGAATGTACATACTTATATCATGTTGTGAAATATCTCTTACAGACGGTGAAGACTCTTGAAAGTCACCAAAACTATCATCAGTCATAAAATATGAAGACTTGACCAAATCTGGCTTGCCTTGAATATTTACTGTAAACATGACTTTGTAAATCTTTTCTCGCCACCTCCCACCATTCAATTCACTGAACCGTTTCTTCTCATGAGGCATGTTCAGTAATATGTGTCCTGAATTTGGTTTACCAGAAATTACAATAATTAGAATGAATGAAGTTCAAGAGAGAAAGTTGTGATGACAAAACTAAGTAGTACCTGCTTGACTGCAGCGGAATGCACAATCCTCTTTCCAAAATTTCATCAACTTTTTTTGTTTTTCCCTACCACTTTGAGAACCATTGGAGGCAAAGTCAACAGTTTCAGGGTTGGTATAGGAGAGGGTCATCAAAGCCCATACATATGGTGTCCATTCTTTCCACCCTGTTCTACTTTGTTTGGCTATGCGCAACAAAGCTGTTCCTAGATGGAAACATAACTGGCTGCTAACATGTTTCAAACATTCTAATAGCCGTTGCTCTCCACCTTTCTTGCTATACTTCGAGGCTTCATAACAAGCTTGATCAAGAGCGTGAATAGCACTGCTGAATGGGGCATAGTGTCCTGCTAATTGTTCTTGAGAGCACAAAGCAGCATGGCGTTCTAGCACACATAGCAAGAAGATGTAGAACTCTCCATCAATATTCTTCACGTCTTGTTGATAGGCCTAAATAATCGAAAAGGTATTGGTAATTAAACAAAAATGAAGTTTAACAGATACTAAACCCAATTTCATAATCTACATTATCAAAAAAGGAATTGTTTCTTTTTCATCTCAATAACTTACCTTAAAGACTTCAACAATACATGAATACCACTGAATATTATCACGGAATAAACATCGAGTCTCTAGATCAGTAGCGTATTTGTAAGCGTCTGATACCCGTTTAGAATCCAGATAAAAATTTAAAAGCCTTGTTCTAGGAATAGGATCTTGTGGGCGAGCCTCAATTTCCTCTGAAATAAGAAGCAAACATGAAATACTATTTCAAATTAATATTAGCACCAATGTTTGATAACTTACTTTCAATAAGCTGAGCCAGTTGTGCTTGATCACCCGACCCATCACCCATCTTGAGCAAACATTCTTTCAAACGAAAAACCGTTTCAAGGTTATCAGATATCTCTTCAGCTCGTTCAATCCAATATTTTACTTCACCAGAGTTCAATCTTGTTTTAGATTCCACAAGAAGGTCGCACACTGCAATGATAAACTCTATTTAGACAAGGGATAGAATGTTATGAATCAAAAAAAAAAAATAAGGAAAAAGAAGAGATAGACTGACCTTTCAAGACTAGATCTGGCTGTCTACTCTCAAGGCTTAAAGAACACTTGTACTCTGCTAATGCTTTTGTTGTATCCTTGAGTCCCTCAAATGCTTGACCCAGAAGTTTGTGGGCCCCTGCTACATTTGGACGGTCCTTCAAGTACAGCTCAACATATTTTTGAGTGGACTGAAAGTCACCCACCTTGTGATACAGTTTTGCAACATTGTAACACCTTAAATTTCTCTGAAATTGGAGAGTAAAAATATGTCGTTTGATGAGATAGTAACAAAATGTAAACAATGTTTGTCTGACATTGGAAACAAATATATACACCAATGAAGTGTCAGAAGAAGTTTCACAATCGATGGGTATCAGTGTGGAATGCAGGTAAAATATGACATTGGTAAGTGAACTAGACGAAATTACAGAAGCTAGGGAACGGAAAGTAGGCAACTACAAAATGGTATTTAAGGGACAATCGAATGCTGTAGAAGGTGACATACGGACGTATTACGCAGATTTCTGTTTCAAATCAGCAAACAGAACATACCCAGCTTGTTGAAGCTCATATTTTTCATTATAATTTTCAAGAGCGGAAAAAAAACACATTGTGACGCCCGGCATCGACCCCCAACCTGCAAAATGGAGATACTATGATGACGGAAACCTTACCTCCTTTTCGGTGTTTATGTTGCGGAACACCTCCTGGACATGTTTGTCGACGTCTTTCTTAGATCTTAGCATTGTAAGGTGACTTGAGACGAAACATCAACTTTTCACGACGCAATCAACATTACAGAAGTTTTCGTAAACTTTCGAGTGTTAAACTTTCACGTGAGGATAGAGCGCAAAGATGTAGCCGGGAGAAGAAATCAGGAATCTAGAAGCTATTCCCCGCCGAAAGCTGAAGGTCGAGCCTGGTCTTAACAAGTTTCGAAAATCTTCACCAGGAATGAAAATTCATTTCTGATATAAGAAATATCAAGATTCTGGTAGTTTTCCGTCCACGAAAATTGCGATCTGAGACTAGATGCTTGGCATTCAGCTGTTAATCTAATCTCGCAAGAGGGGAATCTGTGAGGAAAGTGGTACTTGAACGTACTCCTTCAACCAACGCCATCTTCATGCAACCGTTACGTTTTGCGCGAGTCAAAGGCGAAGAGACGCCACCTTGCCGACGAGGGAGGGTTTTTGTAGTTTTTCAAGAAGGCTCACCAGATTGAAATATTTTGTCGGCGGGTGTTAGTACTCATGTTTATTTTCTGTCGCCCGTGTTAGTAATCAGAATTGAATCAAACCAGCCGACCTAGTGGCGAATCACTCAGCGATTTTTGATTCCGGATGAGGTAGGCCCTGGTTGTGTTAGTTGGGATTGTTACGGTGACCGATATGTGACTCTCTATTCACTAAGTATGTTAATATTGCGAGCAGAGGGAATGCTCAGTATTCGCTTCGATTGCGAGATTCGAAATTTCATTTGTGTGTCGGCTTTACTTCTAGTTTAGTCAATCCTGCGAATTGTGTACTATCCTCATATGAAGTGCAAATGCTGTATTCTGTTAGTTTAGTATCCTTTCAATTGTTTGCACCTAAGGAATTATGGCTTTTGTACCCACTGCTTTCATGTGTTGTCAAATTCTAAGCCTTTAATTTCTTTTTTAGCTGTCATCATGAAGGTAGTTTTAAAGAGTGTATCTGGAGAATCTATAACAGTTCAGGTGCACGCTCAAGATACAGTGGGCGACCTAAAGAACCGCATTCAAACTCAAATGGGTATTCCATTTGACTTCAACCAATTGAAGATCCAAGGAAAACCTTTGACTGATGATACATTAGTTGTTGAATACTTTTCTCCAGGTAAATTTAATTGAATATCAAGCAGCAAGCAAACCATTCCAGTTAAATTTAACTGAAATTCTATGTGTTGTAGCTACTGACAAAAAGACTCGTGAGCCTGTATCTGATCTGGGAAGATGGGATATTCCACCACTGGAGTGTGCTGTTCCAGGATGTGGAAATTCGAAATCTTCCACGCCAGATCGATCATTTTTCCGTTTCCCTATTCATACTGCTAATAGGCATGTATCACAAGACCTACCTGCACTAAGTAAAGTTTATTTTGCTAGTTAGTACTATTCTAAATTAGGCCTAATTTTTATTTTGTCTTGTTTTAGATGCCAACACTGGGTTGTAGCCTGTAGGAGAACAGATCTGATTGACAAAGCCCCTGCATTTCTGAATCATCATTATGCCATCTGCTCTGACCACTTTGCGCTGGATCAGTTCACAAATGCATCTCGGAAAGTACTGAAGCGGAAAGCAGTCCCTAGTATTTTCACGTGGCACACCGAAGAGGGCACTGAATTTATAACCCCAGATGTTCTTCAGTCTGATACAATTCAAAGTAAGTGTGCTGAACTTCTTCCCCCTAAGATGTGTCCTACCAGTTTTTACATGTTTCTATTATTTTTCCAGTAAATGAATCAACACCAGTCATGGTTAAAATGGAACCTGCAGATGTGAGCACTTCTTCCCCAATAACATTACTCTCAGGTGATATGCCAGTGGTCAGTATGGATGTCTCCGGTTCAGTGACTGCTGAAAACATCATGGGTGACATCATAAGTGATGATGAAGATGATGAGGATGATGGAATGGATGCTGAGGAGGAATTTGAATTGGAAGATGATGAGGACATTGTACATCCTGGCCTCTTGTGCCGGCTTTGTGCTAACTCTGTTACTGAACCTGTTTATATATTCAGTGAAAATGGAAAAGACTTGGAGCTAGCAGCTAAAATCAACATTTGTCTACCTATCACTGTAAGTTACTTCAAATGCCTATGACTAGGTAGCAATCATCTGGAAATTTAGTTTAAGGTCTGGAGAGGACTAACAAGTTTCAGCTCTGTGACACCAGAGCAAAAGTGAGTTAAATCTTGTGAAGAAGCCATGTTTTGTTTCAATGGGATTGACAGGCAAAGGTTGATCTCGCCAATATTTCCCTTTTAGTCTTTTAGTCATTAATAAAACTTCACCTACTTTTGGAAATCTGCAATTTTGTTTTAATTTTTTTTTTTTTTTTTTAAGTAATGATACAGAGTTAAGTCTATGTTTTCTGCTTACAGGTCAAAAGAACGGATCCATTGCCAAAACAATTGTGTGTTGATTGCAAATCAAAATTGGATGAATACCATGAGTTTGCTGAAGTATGCGTTCAGGCCGAGGAGAAACTTCGACTTCTGACCAAGAAGAAGAATTTTAAAGTACTGAAGCGTGGCACCAAAGAATCTACGGGTGTTGTACCCAATACAGAGGCCCATCTAAATGCCGCTGACCAAAATGGTGCAGAGGAGAATGATTTGCAGTCAAAACCATCTAAAGCTCCAAATCCTTTGAAACTTGTGGGTTCTGAATACTGCTGTCCTCTCTGTGTGGAAGGAAGCATGACTCAAGATGTTGATTCTGAACCTGATGTTGAGTTTGATGGCATGTGAGTATCTTTTACCCCTAATGCTACAAGTTTGTTCCACAGATTATATGCTTATTCACATATGTACTTCCGTTTTGTAAAAAAAAAAAAATTATAAAAATTAAATATATTTGTAAACAATTTTAGGCATCAGAAAAGAGAGTTGGTGCGAGCATTCAGAAGGAAAGCCCGTCATTTAAGAAATGTACCAGGACTTATGCCTGGCATGAAAGCTGAAGACTCGGCCTCAGAAGAGGAAGATTTTGATGAAGATGATGACTCTTCTGAAACTACTGAAGCAGAAGGAGATGGGGAGGGAAGTCAGGAAGCAGATGGTATAATTGCTGAGCTGAATTCAACAGCTGGTGTATATGCTACTTTTGTTGGCAATACAGATGACCTTTGGAATGAGGATGATGACAAGTATGTTGTGATATACGGTATTGATCTTACCATTTTTAAAAAGACGTCTTTACTGATACCTTTGAAATTTCCAGGTCTGATTTGGGTACAGAATGCAGTTATCCTATGAGCGAGTCAGAAAATTTGGCTTCAATACCTGAAGAAATGGAAATTCAGATGCAACTTGAAGATGGAAGACATGAAGTAATTCAAATTGAAAGGGACACTGTTTGCCGGCATTGTGGGGAACCTTTCCCCGCCCTTGAACCTGCATTAGATCATTCAAAGGTTATTTTACTTTTAAAACTTAATATTAAAACCTGCAAAAGTGCAGTTTTAATTGTTGTTTTTTTTTAACTTTACAATGCAATTTTAAATTTAGGTACATGCTGATGTGAATAGCAATCCCTGTGCTCTGTGTGACTTAGCATTTGAAAGTGTTGATGATCTCCTTGAGCACTTCAAAGAGCACCGTGAAGAAGAATTAAACAGGAGACGACGTGCTCTGAACCGTCTACAATGTGAAACTTGTGGACGTCGGTTCAATAAGGAGACAACTATGGAAAAACATCAGTGTGCGGTAGTTGCAAAGAGCAAGGTAGGAAGCTTTTGGGTCGTAATATTGATTAAAATTATCTGTTTGCTCTTTCTATTTAATTTCTATTTTATCTATCTAATACCTTTTACAGGAGAAAAGAGCATTTAGATGCCTGCAATGCAAAAAAGCTTTCACATCAGAAGATAGACTTTTATTCCACCAGCAGTTTCATGATGGTGCACCAGCAAATCTCTGCATACCATGTGGCAAGATGTTTGAAACAGAAAGTGCCCTATACCATCACTCACGCAGTGTTCATCAACGGGAAAAGCCATTTGTTTGTGAAACTTGTGGTAAAAGATTCCATTCAAATGCCAGACTCAAGACTCACATGAATTTCCATAGAGGAGATCGACCTTTTCCATGCAAGTAAGTTGTATGAAGACAATGTCTTTGAAGTTCTTTGTTGCTAAGATAAACATATACTAACTTTTCATTCTTAGGATGTGTGACAAAAAGTTTATGGACAAGGATACTCTGATGAGTCATATGGTTGTCCACATGAATGTGAAGCCTTACCAATGTGAGCATTGTGGCACTTATTGCGGTCGAAAGCATTTGCTTAAAAAGCACTTAGCTCTCTTCCATGGTGAACAAATAAATAAAAAACGCACTCCATCT
This sequence comes from Frankliniella intonsa, assembly GCA_033675135.1. NCBI lineage: Eukaryota > Metazoa > Arthropoda > Insecta > Thysanoptera > Thripidae > Frankliniella > Frankliniella intonsa. The sequence continues at coordinate 5,527,837 of CM066253.1, forward strand.
CTTATTCACTATGAATGCAAAATTTGTCAAGAAACATTTACAACATCGTCTGAAGTTGTTCTCCATCGCACCAGACATTGGGTTGTTCAGGAAGGACAAGCTGTAGACCCTAGCAAAGTAGGTGATCTACTTTTCCTTAAAGAAAAAAAAATTGCGCATTTCTTTAATGTTTTTTTTCTTCTTTTTCATTTTTCCATTTTAGGTACATATCTGTGAGTACTGTGGTGATGTATTTTCTCACGGAAATTCCCTGGGCAAACATAGAAGAGAAATGCACCCAGATGAGCAACCATATGTGTGCAGTATTTGTGGTTCTACTGCTGGCACTCTGTATGAAGCAAGGGAACATCGAAGGACTCACACTAACCAAGAAGATATTTCTGAACCAGAAGTTGGGAAGAAAAAGCGACGTAAACACTCGCTCATCCCTAAGCTCTATTTTTGTGATGAGTGTGGAAAAGGGTAAAAATTAAATTTCACTGTTATTTAGTCTCCACTTAAACCAGTCCTATTGTATGTTAACATAACTCTGTAATTTCCAGATTCATGTCAGAGAGACCATATCAGAAGCACCTAAGGTCGCATCAAGCCCGTCAGGAGAAAAATCTAATGTGCCAAATTTGTCACAAGAAGTTTGCTGAAAAGCAAAGACTATTGGAACACATGCAGATTCATACTGGTATCAAGCCTTATGAATGTTCTGTGTGTGGCCGTCGATTTTCCCAAACTAGCTCTATGTACACTCATGCTCTTATACACACTGGTGAGAAGCCCCATACTTGTGATCTGTGTGGTCGAGGTTTCCGAATTAAAGCAGACCGTGACAACCACCGTCGTACTCACACTGGGGAGAAACCTTACAAATGCGAGTGGTGTGGTCAGCAATTTAGGACAGGACAGGTATGTGCTGATACATTGGAGAGAAGTTACCCTCTCGTTTATCGCAATCTTATCTTTTTAATCTGTGCACTTTTCCATTTTACAGGTCTACTATCAACATCGTATGATTCACACTGGAGAAAGGCGATTCCCATGTGATGTGTGTGGGAAAGCATTCAAACGATCTCATACGTTGGTTGTTCACAAACGCATCCACACTGGCGAAAAACCCAATGTGTGTGACATTTGCGGTAAATGCTTTAGACAAAGAAGTGACATGAGGAAACACAGAAACCTTCATGGCACTACTCAACCATAAGTTATATTTTACATAAAGTATTTTGCTAGTCCAAACCATGAATTATATAGCTGTATTCTCCCTAGATTATGTGATGGAAAACTTGACAAATGTATTTCTGATCCAATTTGCTTTGTTGTGCTCAGTCCATTAGTAATCAAAGCGGAGAAATTTTGACCTAGTTATTATCTAAAGACTACTTGTGTTATGTGAGAAGATATGTTTCGCTCATTCTTGGTATTTACTCAACTGATTTATCTGTGCCAACATCAAGGGGAAAAGTGTTCATTTTTCCTCATTTTATGATATTTCTAACATGTCTAATGGAATCAAAAAGTAATACCTAATTATGAGTGATGATTTAGATCTTCTTTATTATCTAAAGTGCAACACTGTTATTCAATCCTCATTTATTTTTTTGATGTGAAATGGTATAGGCTGTGGTTAGAATTATCGGACTTATTATGTTATGATTAAATTCTATGTGTAAGTGTTATCAAGAGTAGTACTGTTTTGTTAGGCTAATTCTACAGCAATAAATTTGTTATTGTCTGAGAATAAATCTATGTTGCTTTTCACCAATCTTCCACAGTATGAAAGTAGTTTTCTACCATGTCAATTTTTGTGAATGTAGGGCTCTGTGCTTTCCTTGTCAAAGGAATGAGTAGTAAGATGTGCTAATATATTTGTATATTTTCCAAACTATTTTGGGACCACTGTCCATGTCATTATATAAAGAAGGGGCTTGAATCCTTCTCAGTCATTTGTTATAATAAAATTGCTTGTTGACTCATCTCTAGTTTTAATGAGTTTAAAATAAAAACTACTTAAAGCATATTTCTTTCTTTCTTTCTTCTTTTTTCTTTTCTTAACTGATTGTGCAGTTTTAGTATCTTATAAATTATGTTGCTTGTTAAATATTTTCTTCATATTGTGATCTGGATAACGTGATTTATTTGCATGCATGTAAAAATGTCATCCCACAATATATCAAGCAATTTGATTTCATATTGTAATTTAATTATTTAGATACATTCATCACAATACACGACATAGATCCAATTGGTCATAAACACAGCCCTTATTTCATACACCTTATAATATTTAATGGCACACACTTCAAACTTTTCTGTTCATAATGGTCTTTTAAAGTAATGAATGTGTAGCAGATTGTGTTTACCTAAATGCACCCCTATCCCCATTGTAGGGCTTCTGCAGATGGACAGTTGTGAAATGGAAAAAACTTGCCCCTTCTCCCCCAGTTTGTTTTTTCTTGTTCTCATTGTTAGAAGTAAATTACGATTCGATAAACTTCAAATCAAAACACAACCCCAGTGGAACATTAAATTATACATTTCATGTAATTCTTGGCAATTCTCTATCATTTCATATGATAACATATTACATGCATTATGCATTTCACTTGAGAATAACACGGCATTTTAAAAAATCTACAGATCTAGATATATTGCACAAACCATGATAATTGATCACAGGCTCTCTTGATTCAACAGACATGGAAAAAATGAACTAAGTCCATTCAAATGCAAATACCAAAAGAACAAAAAAATGTAAGAGTGACTCCTTGACTCCAGTGCCGGGGGAGGAGTAGAGTATTTTGCAAGCCTGCATGATCTCCATTTGCTCAAATTAATTTTTTAAATTGTTAAAGAGGGGTGTATATGGAGACATTACAAGGACAGGGAATAATTGTCTTTTTAAGTAATTGGCAAGAAATACACACATTATATGTGATTGTAACATTTAGACGACACTTTATTGTATTTGTGTGGAAATCGTGTCCACGCCCTTCTGCACGTCCAGCGACGCGAACGAAGGCTATCCCTCTTTCGGAATGGAGCTGGGCGGGGCGCATGTCACAATAAAACAGCTACCGGTTAACTGTCACATCACATGTGAGTTATTCTGTGTGACACATACATTTTTCTCCACACGCCGGGCCGGGCCCGGCAAGGGTCAGAGTTCACGAGAGTGGGACTGCCGACGCTTCCTCGATGGCCACCACGACTGGGGGTACAGCGAGCGCAGGCGCGGTCGTGGGGGAAGGCCAGAGGTGTTCCCCGCCGCCGCCGCCGTCAAGCGCTGCCGGCGCCGTGCTCGCGCTGGGCGTGGGCGTGGCGGGCGGGGTGACAGCCGGGGGCCGCGGCGCCGCCAGCGCGCTGCCGTCCAGGGGCGCCATCAGGGGGCTCTGCGGCGCAGAGGCGGTCTGCAGCTGGTAGCCCAGGCCCTGCGCAAGCACAGGTCGGGGTCAGGGTCGGGGAGCCCCTGCTTCCGCTCCGCGCACGCGCGCAACCACCACCCCTTACCTGCATGTCGGCGGTGACGACGTTGAGCCGGTGCCGCTGCTGCTGCTGCTCCTCCTCAGAGGCCGCGGACAGCAGGCCCGCCAGGAGGTTCCGACTGCTGCCGCCGCCGGACCGGGAGGACATCATGGTGGGGTCGGCAGACAGCTGCCGGCTGGTCCCTCGGGTCTAGAGGAAGAGAGAGAGAGAGAGAGAGTGGGAGGTGTAACCAGCAAGGTGCCGAACGGGCGAGACGATATGCCTCGGTTCTCGTTGGCCTACCTGATTCCCGTCCCGCTGCGACTCTCGGAAGCTGCTGAAGTTGGTGAGCCTGCTCCGGGCGGAGGAGCGGCCCTGCTGGTCCACGCTGCGGCCCTGGCTCCGCGCGCGGCCCAGGCCGCCGCCGTGGTGCGTCGGGCCTGCGCGAGTAGAGGCGGAGAGGAGAGGAGAGGGGAAGAGAGTAGGGTCACCGCTACGGTCCGGCCCGGTCAGCTGTCTGCTGTACCGGCTGTTTCAGAGAACACGTAACAGTAAGCGGGTTTGCCTACCCGCTCCAGCCGTAAGGCGGCGTGGCCCCTTGGGTAGGCAGACCCGCAATACTGTAACGCGTTCTCTGAAACGCCCGGTACATACTTCACAGTCGCAGCCGAACTGCCTTCTCGGGGCTCAGCGGGGCTCAGATCAGACAGACCGTAAACAACACTAGGGGAGGGGATGGGGAGCTGGCTGTGATGTGCTGCGGCTGCGAGGGTCGTGGGCTTGGCGGGGCTGGGCGGAGCGGGGAGTTAATGGTGGTTTTCATTCATGTAGATGCGGAGTGTGGCTGTGGTGGGGCCGCCGCAGGGGGATTGCCTAACTAACACACGGAGGAAGTACAGAAGTTTCCGCTGTCTTTCTCGACACAAATGCATCGCCGGAGTTGGGGTCGAGACTAAAGCTGGAGGAAGCCAAAACATAATCACTCACACAATCCACGCATCCAAACCGCCTATACTTTAAGAAGCCAAACGAGGGTTGTCAGGGGGCGGCGGAGGGTCTCCGGGAGGGTGAAAACCGAAACACAACCATGCCTTGGGGACAGCGGGGTGGGGAGGGGCAGTTCTAGTGTGAGGGCGAGAGGGAGTGGCGTCGTTCCAACCGCGTGCAGTAAGTTACCCGAGTCGTTTTCGCCCCCTGTCGCCGATGTCTCAAAGGGAACCCCCCAGAGGAGCCGTTCCACTGGGACGTGGCCGCTGTCCGGTGGGGGTTTAGGGGAGGGGGAGGCGCTCACAGCGCTACCCCCTGGTCCGCCACGGAGGCGCCCAGCGCGCCCACGGCCCCCGCCAGCCCGGCCAGCGGACTGAAGACGCCGGGACCCTTGACAGCTGCACAGCGCACAGCGGCGCAGATCAAACGCACGCACAGTCGCATGGCCCAGCCCGGCCCGGGGCGGGGCGTGGCCCGGCCCTGCGTGGCCCGCCTCTCTACTGCCGCGCCGCGCCGGTGCTCGCAGCACGGCCACGCACCGCGAGCGTGTGCGTGTACCTCATCGCATCGAGTATAGCTCATTCTCCGACAGGAAGCCTTTACCTTTGGAGCGCAGCGTCTGCCGGCGCCGGGCCTGCACCATGCCGTACACCACGGCGGCCAGCGAGCTGTACTGCGAGGCCTGGCGCTGGAAGCCCGCCGCGCGGCCCGCGCGCCGCCCGACCACGTACGACGTCTCCATGCGGCCCTTCCCCTTGACTTCCACAAGGCCGCGCGGCTGCAGCAGGAAGCCGCGCGCCTCGAGCACCTGCAGGGGCAGGGCAGGGGCATCAGCCGTGAGAGCCGTGGCAGCTGGGCACGACAGCACGGCCACACCACGCACCGCGCGCCACGCTCACCTGGGCCGTCTCCTTGGGCACCTGGATCATGCCCATGGTGCCGGTGGAGTCCATGCGGGAGGCCTCGTTCACCGTGTTGCCCCACACGTCGAAGACAGGCTTCCTGGCGCCTATCACGCCGCCGACCAGCGGGCCGCAGCTGATCCCTGGGGAGAGGCGCGGGGCTACAAAACTGGCGATCAATGAACGGGGCGTCGTCGCCGAGACCTGCCCCTGCCACTACTCACCCACGCGGAGCTGGAAGTGGTTGAACGAGTGCTTGTTCACGTCCTCCAGGCGGGTCTTCATGGCCAGCGCGAAGTCGACGAGGGCACACAGGTGGTCCCACTCGTCCTCGCCGGGCTGCAGCAGCAGAGGACAAGGAAAACGATGGATAAAATACGCGTTTAGATGCCTAAGAAAGACTTTTGAGCGGCGCTTGGCCCAGCACCGCAGCTCGCAGCACTTGCCTGGTGCGAGGGGTTGAGACCGGAGGCCGCCATGTACGTGGCGCCCACCGTCTTAATCTTCTCAATGACGACAAAACGCGGCTCATCGAGAAGCTCGTCGAAATCAACTGTACAGAATGAATGTGAACGCGTGGACTAACTTAGAGGTGGAGGGAGTGACTGCCGTGTAGCTACAACAGGAACAGCAGTGAAGTGCCACCTTTGTGAATCCCGTCGATCGTAACTCACCGATGATCTCGTTGAGCAGCCGAATACATTCCATCCCCTTGTTAATGTCCTCGGAGTAGAACTCAGTAAAGTTGGGAATACTGGCAAACAAGACGCCAACCTTGTCCCGAGCCTGAGAATAAAGCTCCTGCAAAAAAATAAAAGTGTCACCTTCTTGGAGATTTACGTGGCAAGAACAGCGGCAAGGGGTATACTACAACTCTTAAATTTTTGTACACCTCAAACTTCAGGGGGAAAGAGAAGAAGTACAGTAAAATTTAGGGTCGTTCCCCGTCGGTTTGAGGGGCGGGTACCTCACCTCGGGCGGCCGGTCCTGCGACAGGAAGTGCGAGGCCACGTGGTCCGGCAGGATGTTGAGCAGCAGCTGGTTGTTGTTCTGCCGCGTCTCCAGCATCTCCTCCAGCTCGCGCGCTGCCTGCTGCTTCCACAGGAAGTCCAGCCTGGAGATGATCTCCACGAGGCGCGCGTGGTGGATGACGAGCGTGAGGAACACAGCGAGCAGCGTCATCATCTGCGTGGCGGGGGTGAGCCTGGGGCGGGGGTAACGGTTTAAAATTTTCGGACAATTAAAATTATAAATAAGCAAAATTTTCCTAATTCCATTCGAAAAAGTTAGAAATAGAAACAGAAAATTAATAGAAAAACAGCGCAGCATTTCCCCCCAACTTTCCCAATTATTTTGTGTCTTTAAAATCCTTCGGCGGGCGCAGGAGGAGGGGCGTCAGCGAGTCCAGCACACTCCGCTCCGCTCATACTCACATCCGGCTGGTGTTGTCGCGCCAAAAGACCTGGGGGAACGTGCACACGATGAGCACGGACTGCGCCGCCACCAGCGCCACGGCCAGCGCCGTCTTGACGAGGAAGTAGAGCTTGAGGCAGGTGGCGATGGCGACCAGGCACACGACCCACGAGTACACCGAGTACTCTGGCGAGGAGCAGCCCGCGCGGCTCAGGTACTCCTTGATGGCCCTCTCGCACTCGGTCTCCGAGAGGTTCCCGCATTGGTAGACGGAGGTCGGCAGGGACACCTGGACGGCCGCCAGCGTCTCGTTGGCCTCGTCGTGCACGGCGGGCACGGCGCGCGTCGGCCGGCACCGCGACGGGTACGCCGGGGAGCTGGGCCAGGACTGCGCAGAGGAGGGGAGGCGTCGCGAGGGGTGGAGATGAGCACGAGCCACCTCCTAGGTGGGAATGCCACCTAGGCCTCGGGCAGGCCAAGGCAGACCTAGAGGCTCTCTAGGCAGACCCACCTGCGCGCAGTCCCTCCGGTGGCGGAGCCGCAGCGCGGCCTGCTGCCGGTCCCACCGCGCCGAGCTCAGGGCCTCCGCGCGCACGGCGGGCGCCGTGGTGCTGGCGACCGACGAGTCGTTGTACGAGGGTATTCCGATGTCGCCGTTCCCGGTCTGGATGTTGAAGGTGCACGTGACCTGCGGACAGGGCGCGCGCGGGGGCGGGACGTTGAGGCGGGCGGGGAGGGGGGGGGCGAGAGAGAGTGCGGCAGACTATGCGGCCCTGGGCCTTACCAGGCTGAGGGAGGCGAACACGGACATGGTGACCAGGACGCCGCACACGAAGGCCGTGCGGTAGAAGCGGTTGTTGACCAGCAGGCAGGACATGTTCCGGATGCTGACGGGCACCCACTCGAACTCCTCGGCCATGACCAGCACGATGGCGCCGGACAAGATGACCGTGGCCACGGTCAGCGAGCAGATCAGGATCAGCGTGCTGAGAGGAGAGGAGAGGACAGACATGGCCGTGACAAGTGGGACGGGACGGGGGAGCCGGGCCAGGCGCGTACTCACCCCGGAAGCATGACAGTCTGACCGGCCACGATCAGGAGCCATAACACGAAGCAGCACACCATGTTGGACTTGAACATGTCTTCCCTCAGGCCGCAGAACTGAGAGGACAAATAGTAAAGTACACTGAGGCCGGTGTACGGCTCGCACACCACCCAGAAGAAGAATAACCCAGCGGACCAATTCCTTACCTTGTTTTCCATCTCGGGGTCGTTGAACTTGAGTGTCCACCGGTTGAGGTTCTCCTTGCGCATCCTCTCGTTGCTCTCGATCTCCATCGAGTGGTCCATGATGACGCCCACGGGGTCTTCCCTGTCGCGGTCGCCGGCCACGGACGTGCCCATGGGCGTCGCAGATCTCTCGTCCGTGTCGAAGAACGAGTCTTCGTCCAGCTCCACGCGGGGGGAGTTCAGCTGCAACACATTTTTTTCCCAAAAGTGGACCTTAAATTGGTTTTACTTGTGCACCGAAATTGCGTGCCCTGTCGGCAACGTCACCCTGGCTGCGACACGACACGTACATCTTTGAAAGGTATCTCGGGGATCCACTCCGTGGCGGTGCCGTCGCGATCCCCCTGGGCGGGCCCCTCCCTCTCCAGGTCGCCGTTGGCGGACACGCCGCCCACCGGCGCCCCCGTGCCGTTTCCCATCGTGCTGTAGCCGTTGGTCCGGATCTCCGGCACGGAAACTTGCTCCCCCATCGGTTCCGTCACCTGGTCGCCTGCGTGGACGTCACCATGAGTGTGCTGGCCCTGGGGGCCACTTATTTTGAAATCTTCCTGGGTCTCGACCCTATAAGTTAGGGGAGGGATTGAGATCCAGGAGGGTTTCAAAATAAGCGGCCGGGTGCGGCTGTCGCAGTAGTCTCCTCCACGGGGCGCGGGGTGGGGTTCTCACCCGAGGGCAGCGTGATGACGACGGGGGGCTGCAGCAGGTTGGACTTCTTGGGCGGCGATCTGGGGTGCCTGCTGCGTCCCCTGGTCCTCCGCAGCGGCTCCGTGCGCTTGATGAGGAACGTGGTCACGTCGTGTTCCTGGCGGGGCAGAGCAATAAGAGACGCTCCGTTGGCATGGCCTGACGATAAACTTGGCGGGGCGGGGCGGGGCAGCCTGAGTCTTACCTTGAGGTAAGGATCACGCGAGCCCCCGTCCCCCGGCTCCACCTCGTACGAGTCGCCGAGGCATTCCAGGGTCGCCTGGGAGATGTGGACGCGCCTGCAGGCAGAGAGAGAGAGCGAGGGAGCCAGACACGTTAGGATGCACAAGGCCCCGCCCGGCCCGGACCAGACCGACTGACTGCACCCTTTCATACCCCGGTATGCCGCCCGACTCCAGGTGGTTGGCCAGGGTCACGTCGTAGGACCAGACGTCGAACTGCCACTTCCTCAGCCCCAGCACGCCGCACAGCACCGAGCCGGAGTGGATGCCGATCCGCATGTCCAGGTTTACCTGACAAGTAAACAACGCAAGTTTGTATTTTCTGGGATTCCGATTATTGCTTCAACGCGCCAACGCAACACAAAAGAAACGCGTCACGTGGATGTGTCGACCGCAGCTGCGGGCGCGCACGCGCGGCAGTTAATTACGACCCGACGGATCCGCTAGAGCCCGGGGGCGGGGCGGGGCGGGGCGGGGGCGGCACCGCGGCCAGAGTGATGACGAGCTGCATTAAGTAGATAAATAATGTATGCCCGCGACAAGCATTCGTCCGGCGGTATAACGAGGAAAAGAAAAGGTACTGGAAATAATAAAACAACTCGCGGAGGGTAGGGGGCGACCGGAGCGCGCCTGTGGGCCTGCCGCAGGCCACACACCGACACGGGAGCGGAGCGGGTGGCCTACCCTGCCGCTGGCAGGCGGGAGCGCGCCTGTGGGCCTGCCGCAGGCCACACACCGACACGGGAGCGGAGCGGGTGGCCTACCCTGCCGCTGGCAGGCGGGGGTGCTCGTACGCACTGACCACTGACCTTGGTCCGGTTCCTGGTAGCGGCGATGGCCCTGATCATGTGCAGCCCCATCTCGACGCAGCAGTGCGCGTGGTCCCTCCTCGCCACCGGCAGCCCCGACACGCAGTAGTAGCAGTCGCCGAGCAGCTTGATGCGCAGGCAGTGGTTCTCCTGCGGGGACCAGCGGGAGTGGGTTATAATCAGTGCAGATTAGTAATATGTCTTTCCATGGCAACGGAGGTGAGCCATTTCTAGAACCATTAGATATATTGCAGCATCACTGACATCCAACCAAAAGCAGAATTTTTTTATACCGAAATATAAGGAAACCATTAAAGTCCAGTAAGGAAACAAAGATTTGCCGCTTTGTTTCAAAACTGGTTTAAAGATATTATCTCTCTCATTGCCTTAAAAATATATCACAATGGCAGACAACAGTGATGCACTTCAAGTTGTGCAGACAGGCTAAGCTCAGTAATTATCCAGACCAGCGCGATAACACACGGCTGTTCCCCCCCCCCCCTCAACCCCGCACCTCCCTCTTACCCATCCGCCTCCCGCTTTTAAGACGTGGCCAGAGTCTTGAATTTCTCCGATGTTATCGCGCCCCACTCGGCCTCGTGCGCCGTCGGGCCCTGCAGGGGAGGGACCCCTTTTCTCCAATGCGTGCGCTGCGCCCCTTCCTCGCCCCGGCCGCCCGTCCTCTCTGCCCCCTTTTCTACCCCCCCCCTCTCTCTCTCTCTCCCTCTCTCTCCCTCTCTCTCTCTCTCTCTCTCCCTCTCTCTCTCTCAAGCGCGATGAGCCACAGAGCGGGACAGTCACAATAACGACTGGAATAAAAACAAAGCTGAAAGTGTAAACATGTCATACAAAGTCGATCGTGTCCCGTCGTGAGCGGAAAAAGTTTAGCGTGGTTTGTTCGGGTCAGTAAGTCATGGCGGGTGTCGCTTCATCATCATGTAACGTCGGAAGGTTATTGCCGACTATCTACGCTGCCAACTGTTGTCCGCGTTGGCTCGCCGCCCGGCCCGGCCCGCCGCGCGGGGTGAGCGCGGTGAGGTGGAGGCGCTTTGGCCTGGCCCTGGCCACTGGGCTCGCCTCGCGCTGTACTGCCCTAGTTTGCCCAGGAGTCTTTGGCCCGGCCGGGCGGGGACCCGCGACCCCTTCCTGGGACATACCCACCCCAGCCCCGGGGCGGGGCTGACTGGGCAGCACGCCGAACAGGGCGCGGCGGGGCTGGCGGGGTGCCGCATCAAAGGCCTGTTTTCTCCCTTGTGCGGCTACAGACCCCCACCCCACCCCACCCATCTCTGGGGTGCGTGCGCTGCGTGCGCAAAGTGTACGAGGACAGGAAGTCGACAGAGTGATTCCATCAGAAAAAAAAAATAACGAAGACTCCGATGGGGGAGGTACAAGTTTTCAAAAGTCCTGGGCTTTTAAGCGATTCGCCAAAAAATTTCGAACTTACCTTGTGTAAATTTTCCATTGCTGAGAAAAGGGGTGATTCTGCGCGGATTAATATTTCCCTTTTCTCTAACCAACATCACGGCAGAAAAGGCAAAAAACATTATTTCCGTCCCAAACTAGCAGCGCGTGATCCAGTCAGGAATGATAGCCTAGGTGGATGAGGATGTTCCGCGCATGAGGAGGATGATTGACAACTTGTTGGGGGGGGGGGGGGGGGCTCCCCCACGCGCCGCACCCAGCGCCCCCTCCCGGGCCGGCCCGGCCCGGCCCTCTCGAGTCGACAGCCCTTGCTTGGTCAAGGGGAAGTGATTACACGGCTGGTCTTTTGTCGAGGGGAGCGGAGGGGAGGGGAGGGCGGCGTCGCTACCCCCTGCCTTCACATCACACCCCTGCGGGCCACTCACCGCGGCCAGCTTGTCGAAGCGCGCGAACAGGTCGTTGAGGACGCGCACCAGCTCCTGGGCGCTGCACTGGCTGGCCAGGGCTGCGGCAGCATACGTCAAATTTACACATAAAACTGACTGTTTTCTGTCAAACTCAACGACAAGCGCGTTATTTTTTTTTAACGAGACCCCACCGGTGAAGCCCTTGATGTCGGCGAAGAGGATGGACACGTCCTCGTAGCAGTGAATGTAGATCTTGTGGAACTGGTGGGGCACGAAGGCGCCCTTCTCCTCCTCGTTGGCGATGTCCTGGATCATCTCCTTGGCCACGAAGTCCGGTAGCACTGCGCAAAGGTCACAGGGAAATGAAAGACCACGCCCCGTACGGCGCGTTCCAGTTCCAGCCCGCGGGCGGTCCCGCGGTCCGGTCCGACTCCGGACTAGCTGCGGCCAAGCCATCACTGTTTTTCCACCCGGTTCTTTTCCCGACTCAGCCAAGAGGTCTCAGTTTAACTGAGGGGAACAAGGGAAAAGGTAGACCGCTCAGCCAAAACTATTAAAATTCAAAAACACCCAGAACACGCTTCCCACGAATCCACATTTTAAATAATGACTTTTATATTCGATGATATACAGTATTACGATGCTTTGGTGAAAATATCTTTGAAATATAGACCAATTTTTACTTTTTTTTAATGGGTCGATCATCGATAGAAACGTAAACAAGATGAGGCGTCGGGTCGTGCCTCTCGACTCACCGGAGAGCAGCAGTTTCTCCTGGCGGTCGTTCTCTTTCTGCGTGCGGAAACGAGTCTCCATGGAGCGGTGCGTCTCCAGGAAGGCCCTCCGCTGCCCGCGGTCCGTCAGGTAGCGCGTGTACATCCCCGCGAAGTTGACGGCCAGGTACAGCAGGCCGTTGGCGACGAGCTCCGCCGTGGGGATGTGTCTCTGCAACGGGAGGGGGCCGCACGCCGCACGCTTAGTAAGCACTCGCATGGGGTCGGGCCGGCGGCGCGAGGACGGTCTCCTAAACCCCCGGTGCTCGAGGATAGGGCTGTACACGTACCCCAGGGCTGGTGAACCGGGGGTACCCATTCTCGAGGGTGCAACCACCCTGTTACATCAGGCTGGGCCGGCGCCCACGCTTGACGCAACCCGGCCCGGCCTGCTCGACTGACAGCCTTGTGGCCCTTGTAGCCGTCGGCGTGGAAGTTACTTTTCGGAATGCTGTGTTGCCCTAGGGCTCATGCAGAGGAGGGGAGGGAGGGGGGCGCTTATCGAAAAGCGGGCAGCACAGCTTGTCCGAAGCGACGGCCGCACAGCTGGCCGCCTGGCCCGGCCCGGCACGGCCCGGCCCCACGTCATCGGCGTGATAGGCAGTAGCAGGGCCGGGCCGGGCGGGGCTGGGCTGGGCGGGGCGGGGCGGGGCGGGGCGGGGCGGGGTCGTTCGAACTCCCCGCTTCTCTCCCATTCAATCCGCGCGGTCAGTTGCCCGCGCCCGCGCCGTGGCGAGTCTCTGCGCGCTCTCGCGTGTGTGTGCACTACGTGCGCGCTTGTCAGTGTGTGCGGTTGCTCTATGAGAGGCTGGAGAAGGCCGGGGCGCAGACGCGCGGTGCGCAGACAGGCGTGACGCCACGCGGATCTGACTCGGAGCCGCCCCGCCCCGCCGGCTCAGCTCTGCCCCGGATCTGCCCCGTATCCGCCCCAGCTCTTCCCCGCTCGCGCCATTCCGGCCTGAACCGGCCCTACCCGTGAGATGACCGCTCTTCCTCGGATCTTCTTTTTATCTCCGAATCCCGCGTGGACTCCGCGCGGTAATATGCCCCCCCCACCCCCCGCCTCCCCCACCCCCACTCTGTCGCAGGTAACGACTGCCTCGCGCCGCGCGGGATCCAACCTCTTTTTGCTCTCGGACAACACAAAACAATTAGTATTACATCACCCGTTAATTTTTTTTATCCAGACTAAACTACACAGAGTAAATTGAGATCCAGCGCCGGACAAAACAGGGTGCCGGAATAGCTCGGCCCGGCCCGGCCTGCCCTTGAATCACTAGTGCCCCGCCCCGCCCCGCCCCGCAGCCTCAACCCCGACGCACCCCTACCCCTTCCGGAAGCGTCCCCGGCGTCCTCCGAGCCCGCGGCCCTGGGCCGGCCCGCAGGAGGTACGGAATGTTCCGTTACCCAATCCCGCGGGGAGCGCCTTCAAAGTTTGAGGAAAGTAAGGAAAATAAAGACTAAAGTAGTTTGGCCAAAAGCACATTTCTCGGCGAGGGGACGCGTTATACCATCAACGGAAATGATCTGTAGTACCGGTGGAAATATTGACCGAGTTATATCAACTCGCCGGCAAGCAGTGCACTTTTCCTCACGGGTCCACAGACTCTCTCTCGTCAGAGTAAAGCGTCCGCCCCGCACGCCCCGCCCGCCCCGCACGCCCCGCACGCCCCGCACGCCAGGAGTAAACGTACCGAGAACTTGTAGGTGCTGAGCTGCGCCAGGTGGAAGAGCGCCGTTGCGACGGCGGCCATGACGCACCAGCGCAGCGGCAGCGGCAGCATGGCGTACGTCACGAACACGATGAACAGCACGTACCACACCAGGTCGTCCTTCTCGTAGAAGCCCAGGCCCTGGCCGAAGAAACCTGCAACACCAGCCGGGACGGGCAAGGGCCAGGCGGTTGAGAAGGGCTGAGTGGGGTGATCTCACCTGATGGGGCACCTCCTGTCCCTGCTGCCAACACGCTGCCGTGGCCTTGTAGTGCCAAGTGCACTCAGAATCAGAGTCGGCCGCGATGGCCCCGAGGTGGGGTACGACTGCCACTCACGGCACGAATTGTGTGCGCTGCTGCGTGGGGCGCGGGTACGAGGTACACCCCCGCCCCGCCCCGCCCCGCCCGTCTTCCCCCTGCCCACAGCGACATCCGGCCCGTAAAAATGGAGCTCGCCCGAGTGGCCTTGTTGGGAGAGACACCGAGAGAAGAGAATGTCGGGGGACGGGGAGGTAGGACTGAGAAGGAGAAATGTCCCGTCGGCCAAGCTGGAGGCAAGGAGAGCGCGGATTACAGTATGGCCAGGAGAGCAGAGGAAAGGGCGGTGGGCGGTGGACGGGAGCGTGCCAAGCGCTCAGCTCGGCTCGGCTCGGCGCGGCGCGGCGCGGCGACACCTCCGCGGGCGACTTTCCTGTTCCCGCCCCGCCCGACCCCGACCCGGCCCGGAGCGGCGCGGCGGGGAGTGCAACACTCAACTCTAAGGCGCCGTTGGGTGCGCCCGCCCCGCCGCGCCGCCCGGCCGTCCCGCGCCCCAGGCTGGAGCTGCCACGACCTTCTCCACCGCCCTCCGAAACCGCCCCCTCCCCGCCCACACCTCTTGTCCTCCCCCTTCCCCTACCCATCAGCCCCGGCCAGAACTCGCGTTCCGCTTGCAGTGGAAGTAGCCGAAGACCAAACTTGCACCACGTCAGCAAACACGAGCGCTGCTGCGCGGGTGCTAGCCGGCTGAGCTGAGGCGGCTGAGGCTGAGAGGGCGGCCGGCGAGGCGAGGCTGGCGTGGCGTGGCAAGGCGAGGCGCTCACAACTTGACCTGCTCATTCATCCATTCCGCCACAATAACCCGCCACACCCCGGCCCGGCTCGGCCCGGCCCGGCCCGGGCGCGTTCTATAGCGGCCCAACCCCTGAGAAATTCATCAAACCCCGTTGTGAATGGCTACACGGTGGGCCTACAACAGCAGCAGCGCCCCAGCCCCGCGGCCAAACACTCGCACGGCGGCGGCGGCGGGGGCGGCGTGGGCGGCGGCGGCGGGGGCGGCGGGGGCGAGCGGCTGCGGCAGAAGAAAAGAGAAGGAAGGAGGAGGAACGGAAGGGAGCTGCGGTAGCCCGAGTAATTACTAATCACGCCCCCCCACCCACCTCACCTCGCCCCCTCCCAGACCCTTCCAATCACTGCCCCTCCCGGCCCCTCCCCGCCCCGCCACCCTATCGTCCAGGCGGGTGCGCCGCGCCGCGCCGCGCCGGCCAGGGTCTCCTTCAGAAAGTGACTCGAGTAAACGAGACGCTGCGGGGGCTGGGGGTGGAGGTGGAGGGGAGGGGGTGAGATGGAGGGTTAAGAGGGGCGGGCGGGGGAGGAGTCAATGACGAGTGACGGCGCCGACATTCCGACCCAACCGGGCCGACCGCAGCCCTGGCAGTATCATTGGTGTGGGGAGGGGAGGGGAGGGGAGGGAAGGGGAGAACCGTCCAGCAGCCCCTCGGGCGGGGCGGGGCGGGGCGGGGCGGGGGTCAGCAACCCTGCTCTTCGCTCCCCTCCGGTCCGGCAGCCCGTCATAAAGCGAACGGGCGGCTATCTGGGCCACGCCACGCCACGCCTCGATCCTCCCTGACCTGGACCTCCCACGCCATGGTGACCTTTCACCTCCAACAACTGACGCACAAGGCCATCCGTGCGGTTCTGGTTGGATCATGTTGCCGTTGTAACCCTTGCTTGAACTTGGACGGACGGCCTGACTGGGTAGGCAGAGCAGAGCGGCCCGGGGCCGGGGTGCACCAGGGCCAGGGCCGGTGGTCGGGGGCAGGACTGCTGCTGTGAACGACGCTGTAAAAGAACGCGTATTAACCGCGGCGCGCCCGTTAACGACCGGTCTGCAAAGTTTGATTGGCTCCTCGCCGCGCGCCCAAATTGTTTGGGCCGCGTAAAACCAGGGGATGCGTCGCGCGGTGTAGGTCGGGGGGCAGGGGGGGGGGGCTGGAGTCACCCGACAGCGGGGGACAAAGCAGCGCAGTCTGGGCAATTTACTCTGTAACCGACTTTTTTTACTAAGTACTACAACACCATCCCAAATCCACTAAGGAGTTACTGATTTCCCCCCGCCTCTACCACCCCCCACCCTACCGTCTACAGAAAATATGGTCGTGCCATTACGTTGCAGAGGAACCCGATCGCTATCTAAAAGACGCAATCTGCTCAATATCTTTCCGAATTTCCGTTTTCGGCGGAGAGTTCTTTGAAGGACCAAGACCCTTCAAGTGCCGCTCAGCAGCCGACCTGCGCGGCGCAAAGCGCCACCCTTAACCGCACTTAAATATGTGTCGCATATTTCACACATCTTCCCAGGAAGGGAACCCGGTTGCCTCACTTCCGCTGCCGAGCCGCGAATGACCTTGGCCCTGGCCACCCCGCACCGGCACGCCCCGCCCCGCCCCGCCCCGCCCCGCCCCGCCCCGCCCCGCCCCGCCCCGCCCCGCCCCGCCCCGCCCCGCCCCGCCCCGCCCCGCCCCGCCCCGCCCCGCCCCGCCACTGCACGCGCGCGCGGTGCGTTAATGGAGGCGCCACCTGCAGGCCGGGCCTGGCCTGGGCGGGGTATTGTGGCTGTGTGGCGCTGTGTGCCGAGCTGATGTCAACATTGTTGGGGTGAAACCTCATCACGCACGAGGGTGCTGCGCTGGGCCCGGGCCGGGCCGGGCTAGGCGGGGTGGGGCTAGGCTCAGCTCACGAGATGGGAAGGGACGGGGACGGGCTAGGCGGGCGTCGGGTAAGGCAACGCGGCTGTCACCTGTCGCGTCCATTTTTATTATGATTATTATTATTACCGCGAACGTCAAATTCTCCCTGTCAAAATAGCACTTTATAACCTGCCCACGATGCTCTCCGGCTCCGCCCGGTGCACAGTTCATACCTCTCCATTTGTTTTACGTTTCTCTGCGGCTTAATATAAGGATATGAAAACGAAGAAGAGTGATACAATACGATAGACTAGAAGGCGCAAGAAGTCGCTTTTTCGCAGCATACACGCGTGTCATTTA
The DNA here is from genome assembly GCA_033675135.1 of Frankliniella intonsa. Taxonomy (NCBI): domain Eukaryota; kingdom Metazoa; phylum Arthropoda; class Insecta; order Thysanoptera; family Thripidae; genus Frankliniella; species Frankliniella intonsa. The sequence goes on from CM066253.1 coordinate 5,545,250, forward strand.
TTTTCTCCTTTGGACCTTTGATGACATTTAAACCACGAATACGACTTCTTTCCAAGTCGAGGCCGAGTTGGACTCCCGCCCTACACAACTACATTCACAGCTCTGCCGGTCCCCACCACCACGTCCTTTGACACGCGCCCCCGCCCGGCCCCGCCCCGCCCCGCCCCGCCCCGCCCCGCCCCGCCCCGCCCCGCCCCGCCCCGCCCCGCCCCGCCCCGCCCCGCCCGGCCCCCCGCCCCGCCCCGCCCCGCCCCGCCCCGCCCCGCCCCGCCCCGCCCCGCCCCGCCCGCGCTGTGTACTCAACCCGTCTGAGCCACGCCACCAAAGTTCGGTATTGTTTCGAGAGAGATGCGAGAGGGATGCAGGCTGGGGCGGGACTGGGCGGGGCGGTGCTAGGCATAGGCATCCCAGCGGGAGCTGGGTTTATATCTCTCGCCCCGCCAGAGAGCGTAGCGCGCGCTCCTCAACCCCGACGACTTATCTAATGGCACGGGGTCGTGCCCCACTTGTGTCGCACCTGTTTTTTTTTTTCGATCAATTGATTACTCTTGTGAGATATTGTTGGATTCACAGTATTTTAAAGCCGACGCCAGATAAAGACAGGGTGCAATGATGAAGCTTTCCTCCCAGTTTTTGTAAGGTCAACATCTTGGTAGGCACGTCGCCGCCCGGAAGGGCAGCGGTGATGCCCCGTGATGCCGCCTTCAGGCAGAGCCCTGCATCTGGGCTGCGCTGCGCCTGGCCTGCTCACGAGTGGACGTGAGGATATATATCAACGGAATGTGCAGTGCCACGTGCAGTGCACGCCAGCGCGAGGCGAGACGATCGAGGCGAGGAGCAGGGCTGAAAACCAGACTCTGGGCGCTGACCCCTACCTCTCTTCGATGCTATGTTCAGTCGCGATATCCGACTACCGACACTACTTAAAGACCAAGTGTGTCAATGTGACACCCCTGTAGGTGAGTGAATTTTTATTCGTACACGTGGTGTACACAGGGGTTTACAAGCCGCGCCCCTCGAGAAGGCCGTCCGGCCCTTCCCTTCGCAGGTGCATAGTAAGTGCAGCCGGGTGGAGGCCGTGCAAGACGTGATGCTGAGCGCGATGCGCGACGTGACGGTCCAGCGCGGGGCGGGGCGGGGCGGGGCGGGGGTATGACGTCAGGACCACTCTGACCTGATTACCGCCGCACCCAGCCCCGCCCGCCCCGCACTGTACACTTACAATGGCCCTCGTGCCGGCGGGGCGGGGCGTGGGCGTAGCGCGAGGGCACAGAGACGGCGGGGTGGTGCGCGAACAAACAACCCATCCGAAGCGCAAGTAACTTCCGATACATTCCAACGCCCTTATTCCACATCGCCACCCTGGCCAGCGCCCCTCCCCACCCCTCCTCGCCGCCAGCGCAGAACACCCAGCAAACCACCACCAAACGCCACATCGCCCTGGGCTCCGCGGGACGGGGACGGGGACGGGACAGCCGGCTTCTCGCCGAGGATGTCGCTGATGGAATATTGATTGGTATTTTAAAAGCTCCGTCATGTCTGTCATGGCCGATCGGGGAAGAGAAAGGGTGGACGGGGGGGGGGGGGCACGACTGGGAGAGAAAGACGAGAAACAGTCGAGACACAGTGGGAATCAAGCAGAGCGGCGTGTGTGAGAGAGAGAGAGGGAGAGAGAGCAAGAGAAAGAGAGAGAAGGAGAGGACCAGCGCATGGCGTGGGAGGTCCGTAGCAACGCGGCGCCAGGGCTCATGCTTTCTCCTCCCCTAAGCCTCCGCTGAAATGCTAGTAAATGCCCGCACATTTCCAATCAATTAACGCGCCCGCTGATGGCCTCACCACGCCCGCCCCGCCCCGCCCCGCCCCGCCCCGCCATCCCGGCGCCATCCCCTCCTCGCGCGGGGAGGATGCCAAGGCCGAAGGGGCGAAAAGCACACACACTTTGGATACAATAAACAAACGAGAATATCGCGACAACTGGCCCGACAACTGGCCCTCCTCCCGGCGCGGCGCGCGGCGGCCGGCGGGGCGGCTGTGTACCTGAATTGTTCGTGAGCTACGGTGACCGTCAGCAAATGACTGACCGATGTCTGAGAGGAGGGAACGGCAGGAAGCTTTTCATACTTCGGCTGCTCAGGCGCGCGGACTATCCGGGTTCTTGACTTGACCGCCTGGCAGGGAAGTGTAACGGAGCGGAGCGGAACTTGAGGACTTTGAGAGCCGAAGTGGAGCGGAGCAGGTCCACTTGTGCGCCTCCTGAGGTGGACGTAGGTCACAAGCGCTACAGCTCGCTAACGCTACGGGTCGCAAGCGCTACGAGTCACAAGCGCTACAGCTCGGTAGCGCTACGGGTCACAAGCGCTACAGCGAGAATCCGCGCGTTAGGCGGAGCCGAGCCGAGCCGAGCTAAACCTTGAAAAATTACGCACGTGGCGTGAAAACATGGAAAATTTTTGCGACAGTAAACCCCCGAAGGAGGTTGCGGTTCCCGCCAGGCACAGGGCTTTTACCCCCCGTGGCAGCCAACTACTTCGGTGTTCTTATGGGAACCGGTGCTTTTCTGGCCGCGATCCTGTCGCGCAATTCGACAGATTTGATCCCCGTACTGTCAGATTTAGTCGTACGGTGGTTAACCGAACTGCCCTGTCCCCAGAGCATGGAATAGCTATTTTTGGAGCCAGATTCTTGGACTTATGACCCCACGACCGACCACCAGTCGTGGGCATGGGACGGAACTTCCTGGCAACCCGCTGTCGCTACCAGTGAAGAACCTACCTGGGTTTGAACCAGGCCCCATGTGCCGAGTCTCACAGACACCCCACGGCTTTCGCGGCACCACTAGACCACTAGACCGTCGGCTATTCCACGAGGGAGCTCGGTTGAAATGGGGGGCTTGAATTCCACTCTCCAAATTGTTGTCCTCAGAAAAATTAAATTTTTGGTAAGATTCGAACCTCCGTCCTGCGACTCTCCGCGCGGACACTATGCCGGCACGGCTATGACGCCACGGTACCAGATGCCGGACCACTAGGAGTCATGCTGCGCGAGAAGCCACAGTCACCGAAGAAACGAACCCGGTGTCATGAGTGCGCCTGCTCTCCGGTCAGTGCTGGGCCGGCCGCGTAGCGTCATTGGTATCGTCGCTGCTCATAGCACTGGGTGGTCAGTGGTTCAAAAACCGCGTAAGTTTTTTCTTATTATTATTTTTTTGTTCGGACCAAGTGCTCTTTTCAGTGCCTTTTGCAGTTGCCCAAGTCACAAGGACGGTATAGCTGGAAAGAGCACTTGGTCCGAACAAAAAAATAATAAAGAAAAAACTTACGCGGTATTTGAACCACTTCCCGCCCAGTGCTATGAGCAGCGACGATACCAATGACGCTACGCGGCCGGCCGAGCACTGACCGAGAGCAGGCGCACTCATGACACCGGGTTCGTTTCTTCGGTGACTGTGGCTTCTCGCGCAGCATGACTCCTAGTGGTCCGGCATCTGGTACCGTGGCGTCGTAGCCGTGCCGGCATAGTGTCCGTGCGGAGAGTCGCAGGACCGAGGTTCGAATCTTACCAAAAATTTAATTTTTCTGAGGACAACAATTTGGAAGTGGAATTCAAGCCCTCCATTTCAACCGAGCTCCTCGTGGAATAGCCGACGGTCTAGTGGTCTAGTGGTGCCGCGAAACCGTGGGGTGTCTGTGAGACTCGGCACATGGGGCCTGGTTCAAACCCAGGTAGGTTCTTCACTGGTAGCGACAGCGGGTTGCCAGGAAGTTCCGTCCCATGCCCACGACTGGTGGTCGGTCGTGGGGTCATAAGTCCTAGAATCTGGCTCCAAAATAGCTATTCCATGCTCTGGGGACAGGGCAGTTCGGTTAACCACCGTACGACTAAATCTGACAGTACGGGGATCAAATCTGTCGAATTGCGCGACAGGATCGCGGCCAGAAAAGCACCGGTTCCCATAAGAACACCGAAGTAGTTGGCTGCCACGGGGGGTAAAAGCCCTGTGCCTGGCGGGAACCGCAACCTCCTTCGGGAGGTTTACTGTCGCAAAAATTTTCCATGTTTTCACGCCACGTGCGTAATTTTTCAAGGTTTAGCTCGGCTCGGCTCGGCTCCGCCTAACGCGCGGATTCTCGCTGTAGCGCTTGTGACCCGTAGCGCTACCGAGCTGTAGCGCTTGTGACTCGTAGCGCTTGCGACCCGTAGCGTTAGCGAGCTGTAGCGCTTGTGACCTACGTCCTTCATACTACGGCTGCTCAGGCGCGCGGGCTATCCGGGTTTTTGACTTGACCGCCTGGCAGGGAAGTGTAACGGAGCGGAGCGGCCCTTGAGGACTTTGAGAGCCGAAGTTGAGCGGAGCAGGTCCACTTGTGCGCCTCCTGAGGTAACCCTGGCGCACCACGCGGCGGCGTGGGTGCGGCGCGGCGCCTTCAGCAGCGGAGGCCAAGCAGGCTCAAAGTGTCGCCAGCATCTCGACCCCGACCACGTCAGCCGGCACTTTAAACGCCAAAAGCTTTCGCCGTCTTCTAATTCCCTTCGCTGGCAGCGGCAGCGGCAGCGGCGGCGCGGCGCGGCGCTGCGCCCTGGCCGCGGGTGGGCCAGGCTGCCATCAACCTGTCACGCTGCCAACGCGGCCGGGCCACGCGCGTCGGAGCGCGGCGCGCCGGGGTGTCACAAGTCGTGCCCTCCTCGCCTCGATAGAGACCTGCGCTGCGGCTGGGGTGGAGTCCCTGTCCACTAAGCCAGGCTGGGCCTGGTCCGGGTCCTTCCGCAACTACGCAATCGTGCGGCGCCGGCCGGGGTCAAAGTTAGGGCGGGGTGGTGAGCGGCGGGGCCGGGCGGCGGGGCCGGGCGGCGGGGCCGGGCGGCGGGGCCGGGCGGCGGGGCGGGGCGGTCTCAGCGCAAATTAGCGGCGAGAAGAAGTACACCCTGATGATGGGACCGTGTGGGCGGGGTACGACGCGGTACGGCACGGCGCGGCGGCGAGGACGAGGCCGAGGGGCGGTGGCCCTTCGTTTGGCCGAGGCAGGAAGTTAGCAAGTACGCCAAAAACCGGCGCGTAAGCGATTCCACGCGGAGCGGCTCGGCGCGGGGACGCGGGGCCCGAGACGCGCGAAAACGCGGAATAGCGTAGACGCGTAGACGCGCAAAAGCGGGGACGCGGAAAGGCCAAAAGCGATTACTGGAAAATGAGAAGATTTGACACTAATAGGTTTCTTCGCTTTTCCCCGGCTATCCGCTTATGCGCGTCTACGCGTCTAGGCTCTCCCGCGCGTCGGCCCCTCGTCGATCCGCGTCGCGTCCGTGCCCCGCGGGATCGTTAAAGCGCCGCTTTTTGGCGTACTGGATATCTTCCGGGGTCACGTCTGCAACCCCTTATTGCGTGACGCCCATCTCTTTGCCGGCAGCCACTGCCTCTTTTTTATATTTTAGTTTTTATTTTTACTCCCTTGCCCCCTCCCTCAGCCCCGCAGACCGCGACGCTGTCCCGGCGGGCGGGCACTCTACCTGAATATTAGGCCCCGCCGGAATATGATGGGGAAGAAAAATAAAATTGTGACGACGCGCAGCGCACAGCACGTCTGGCGTAGCGGAGCTGACAGGGGAGGGGAGGGGAGGGGCGGGGCGGGGTGGGGTGTGGCGCGGTGGGGGAGACGGCGACTCTATCAAAGTCACTCGATGGTGGAAGAGGGGTTTCTGCGCCCCTTATTTATGTGCGTCATTAGGGGCTTTACAGGAAAAGCGGTTTCGTCGACGGGTTTCGGACCGGGCCGGGGGCCGGGGCCATCGCCTACCCTGCCGCCATCCGCGTCACAAAAATATTAGGACGACGAAGAATGTATGATTGTATTGTGCGTAGATATTCGTGGTCCAATGGCGCAGCACCGTCGCGCCGGGGTCCTCCAAAGAGTGAAGATTCCTTCACTCCCCTGCACGCGTGCGACATTCCTTCCTAGAGGTACAGTTAATGGGAGTACTCAGAAGTTCCCGTTCATCCCAATAGCTCGCGGGAGAGGAGGGGCGGGGTGGGGCGGGGCGGGGCGGGGCGGGGCGGAACGGGGCGGGGCGGAACGGGGCGGGGCGGGGCGGGGCAAGGCGACTGCAGCTCCAACACACCACCCACGCGGTAGCCTTGTAAACTACGCGGAACACGGAACGCCCCTCCTTGAAACTCGCAGCTCGCAGCCGCGCCTCCGCTCCGCCCCGCCACGCCTCGCCACGCCCCGCAGCGCCCTGAGCGACAAACGCTTTGGGCCCCGCTTGTGATCGGATGTTGCGCGTGAGCCCCGCCGCCGCCGCCGCACCACCCCGAGCAGAGGGGGAGGGGGGCGTGGGACCAACATCAGGTTTATGTGCGAGGCGATAAAAAGGACAAACTGCGATCGCTGTCGTTAGGATCCGTGCGCCACCCCCACCCCTCCCTCCCACCCGCACTGAACGCGAGCGCCGCGTCGCGGCTGGGGGCGGGGGCGGCCCGCGACCCTCACCCCTTTTCTGGCCCGCGGGGCGGGCGTGTCGTCAATTACTTTTGCATACACCAGCGCGGGGGGTGAGGGGAGGGGGAGTGCGCACGCGCGCAAAGTGAGCGATGACCCACGCGTCCGCGTGTTAGACACGACAATGCGAGCGTGGAGTAGCGAGAGTGATCTCCCCACTACACCGCACTACACTACAATAGGGGGGGGGGGGAGGGGGGCACCGGACACCCGGCCGGGGGCAAACACCTGCTGGCCGGGCCGGGAGCGGGCAGAGACTCCCCCGCGCACTTTCAAAGTTTAACCGCTCTCTCCTGACCGCATGACTGGAAGGCAAGAGGAGAGGAGGGAGGGGGGGGGGATCTGAGGACCGCGAGGCCTGCTGCCCGCTGCTGCCTTTCCCTTTGATTGGTCGACGGTTATGTCCCTGCCCAGGGCTGCCCAGCTGCCGCCCTGCACAGCGGCGCGCCCTTGAGTCGCGAGGGCTGCTGCGAGGCAGGGCGTGGCATGGCGGGGCGGGGCGGGGCGGGGCGGGGCGGAGGCGCGCAGAGTTGAATCACTCCGCTTCCGCGCTGCAAATCGCATTCCGTCGCAGGTAGCGGAGTCGCCCGCTCTCCTTCGCTCACCTCATTCGGAGATATCCTACAAGGTCTCCTCTTTGCTGTTCCAGTAAATTGGGCAAAGAGAGAGAGGGAGAGAGGGAGAGGGAGAGAGGGAGAGAGAGAGAGAGAGAGAGAGAGAGAGAGAGAGAGAGAGAGAGAGAGAGAGAGAGAGAGAGAGAGAGAGAGAGAGAGAGAGAGAGAGAGAGAGAGACGAAGAGACAGACACAGAGAGACGAAATCCGGTACATCCGCTTAGGTCGTCCGAGTTCTGCACGGTCGCTTCCGTCTCCAACCAGCGTGCAGTCTAAAAATAACTACTCCTCCCTCCCGATTTTTTTGATTTTTTTTTAAAGATGCCGTACTTACCCTGGACGTTGACGAGCACCCAGGTGCCGATGGCTGCCCAGTGCAGGTAGTTGTTGGCGAAGCAGCGCCACCAGCCCAGCACGCTGGCCAGCACGTTGAAGGCGCCGCCCGTCAGCGACCACAGCAACTCGGCCGCGCTCGGGGACGGCATGCGGTTGCAGTAGAGCCCCCACGACCACAGCACCGCCAGCACCACCTGCCGCACAGGCGCAGGCACAGCTTGAGCACGGGGCGGGGCAGGGCGGCGCTACCCGCACCGGCCCTCCTCCCGCGCACAACAGCAGACAGCAGACCAATATCTCAAACAAGAAACATCAACTCTCTCTCTTTCAAGAAGGTTGTTGTAATATCTTATTGATCTAATTTCATCTTGCGAACGAAGGCCTTATTATTTGCTGAGAGAAAGCTCCCTCGATTGAATAGAATAAAACACGTTAAAAAAACGTTGCAAAGGAAGCACGACTCACCTTGAGCGCCAGGTCGACGAGGTTGACGGCGATGAGCGCCTTCTGCCGCTGGCGGTACGAGTACTTCTGGTAGGAGATCTCGAGGTGCTGGTCCAGGAAGGAGGAGCTGAGTGAGGGGCACAGCACGCCGCGGTAGACGACGCCCCGGCGCAGCAGGGCGTCGGTGCCGGCCAGGTTGGCAGCGGCCTGGCTGGGGCCCAGCGCGCCGCTGCCCAGGGCGCCGGGCAGGCAGGCTGCCAGCTCCGCGTCCAGGGGGGCTGCGGGCAGGAGCACGAGCGTAGCACGAGAGCGTGGCGACATGCTGTAATCCACTTTGCGACATGCCCCACCCCTCTGGGTGAGCGTAAGGCGGTGTGTGTATGCACGCGGGGCGACGCGCGAAGTGGCGCCAGGGCAAACTCAATATCCGCAACAACTCGCTCACGTCCAATACACGACGTGCCGCCGCCGCGCGGGTGCTTAGGGGGGGCGGTGCTAGACGAGTGTGAGACCCGCGGCTGAGCAGGCCGGCTCCGAGCGCAGACAGAGAGGAGCAGAGGGGCGCAGACAGGAGGGCAGAGGGGCGCAGACAGGAGGGCAGAGGGGCGCCGACAGACCCTAGGGGGCCGATAATCCGATCCCAGCAACATCACCGCCCCGCCACGCCGCCTCTTTGGCACACCGTCTTTGGCAGCATCTTGCGCATCCCCCGCCTCCAAAGCACGCCACGCCACGCCACGCCACGGGCCCGGTACGAAGGTCACGCGACGCTATTGCGCAGCCAACCAGAAGGCACAGCAGCACCCTGCGCGAGCGCAGCGCAGCTCGGAGCGAGCGCTGTGCCGCGGATCCTTCAGGATCGTGCAGGTCATGGCGGAGGCGACACGACTCTTTGCACTCCTCCTCCTCCTCGGCCGCGAAGCAGCCGCCCCAGCCCGCCCCAGCCCGCCCCGCCCCGCCCCGCGGCGCTGACACTGACAGAGAAGGGCTTTGCCTTTCGGATGCCCTCCCCCCCCCCCACACTCCCAGCTGTGCCGTTCTGCCGCCTCATCGTGACAAACTCTCTGCGCGCGTCGTGCGCGCCGCGTCTTCTCATAAGAGACTCTCCCCTCCCCCTCCCCCATCCCTTCCCATCGCCATGTGACCTACCGCGCCTCTCCCCGAGGACCGATCCAATAGCTACACACACGGCGGGGACGGGGCGGGGCGGGCTGGTGTGGCGCAGCCCTCGTGGCGTGGCAGGACATGGCGTGGCGGAGCGTGGCAGGACGTGGCGTGCCGGAGCGTGGCAGGAGGCTCACCGCTCCCCGGCGGCCTCTTCTTCTAATTCACATAACGTCCGACCGCCCCTCTAGCTCCCCTCCCCTCCCCCCGTCCCGCTCCGCCACCACCGACCAGCGGCCAAACCACTTTCACCCCCCGCCCGGCCCAGGCCCAGGCTGGCTGAGCCTTTGGTTTATCTTTACCCTTCCCTTCTTTTCTTCCTCCCTCACCCGCACCCCACCCCACCTTCTTTCTCGCCCTCCCTCCTGGATTCCATTCATTCCAATTTTCCCTTCACGCGCGGATTTCCCTCTGCCCCTCTGCCCTCTGTCTTCTCCAAGACAAAGCCCAGCGCTCACCTCTCTCCCGCCCGGGCCCTACTTCCTCCGCCACCGCCGCACTCTCTTTTCCCCGCCGGCGACAACAACACGTCCCCGCCCCGCCTGCCCCGCGACGCCCCGACCCGGACTTAAATAAATTCTCGCATAGAGGGTGGGCGGCGTGCTGGTCGCGTTCTCCTCACCTCCGCGGCCGTCCGCTGCCGCCTCGCCGCCGCTGCCGTTGGCCTCCGGGCGGGCCTGTCCCTGGGCCACCTGGGCCACCTGGGCCACCTCCGCGAAGGATGCATCCTGCAACAGGCCGAAACAGACACGTGGTTACAGGGCGACCTGCTGGTCTCGTTCTTTCACAAGTTTAGTATATTTGCGAATATTCTCTGTTAGGTGCTAAACTCAAGCCCTTGCGTAGACAACTTGGCGCGTTTATGCTCAAACCAGGCCGGGACCGGGACGGCCCGATCACCCCCCTCCCCGTCCTCCCCCCTGGAGCAGCTTTTACTCCGCCGCCGCAGCATCATTACTGACATTGGAGCGCTCGCAGCCACGTCACGGATGACTTAATTCTGAAGGGGATGTATCCTCCCATCGGGGCCAGCCCCTCCAGCCCCTGCTCCAGCCCCTCCAGACCCGCCCCGCAGGCCAAGCGCCTCTGCAGCAGCCTGCAACCGCACTGCCGAGAAATTTATTGTTTGCCGTATGGACTTACAAAAGCGAGGGATGATAATCCGAGGGAGAGGAAGAGATATTGTCCGTCCCGGCGGGCGGCGGCCGATAGAGGGAGTTGGAGAGTGGGGAGAGGGGCGGGGGGCAAGAGCGGGGGGAAAGCGCGAGAGGAGGGGAGAGGGGGAGAGGAGGGGAGAGGGGGAGGGGAGAGGGGGAGAGGAGAGGGGGAGAGGAGATGGGGAGAGGAGATGGGGAGAGGAGTGAGGGCGAGCGAGAGAGGAGGAGAGGGAGAGGCAGGCGGTGGCGGTGTCCTCCAGCAGACCGTCCCCTCCCGCCACGCCGTCCTCAGCTTAGGCCCCGCGGTACAGCGGTGATGAACGAGCTGCGTGTCCCAACCGAGCTGAGCCAGTACTGAGTGACCCGGCCCCGGCCCCGGCCCGGTGCACCGCAGGACAGGGCATAACGTCACGTATCGGTGGTATCGGGACGGCCAGCGTTACCGTCGAGCATTATTTCTTCTACAGCACTAAGAACAACTTCGGCACCAGCGGCGAATAGTATAACACGGGGCCGGGGTTGGGGAGGCGGCTCGGGTTTCTCCATTAGCGGCGCCGCCGGGCGCCGCGCCGGGCCCGCGCCGGGCAGAGCGGAGCGCGCCAGCGGCTAGCGCCTGCGGACCGGAGGGTAGGCAACCGTCGCGCAGTTGTGCGTCGCACAGCGAGATATTGCCTACCCAGCAGGCGTTCGCGCGTCCGCCCCGCCCCGCCGCGCTGATGCCCCGCAGGCGCACGCGCCAGGGGCCAGGCGTGCCGCCGCCGCAGCACTCATGTTTAAAAGGAATGCAGTGGCAATGAGCTATTATGTATTCCTCGCTCATTATTCAGGCTAGAGTGAGATGAAGGGTTTGAGGGCGGAGCGGGGTCGCGCGGCAAAACAGAGCGGCGCGGGAGTGGGAAAGCGACTTGAGAAACCGAAAAAATAAGTCATGAAATATTCATAGAGGCAGGGTGTCGGACATGGGGTACGCCGCTCGAGGGTCTGTGAGAACGTCCATGGCAAAGTAGTGCACCCTTTTTAGTCCGGCGAACAAATATAGTTACTAAACAGTGGGGGCTTTAGCAGGCATAAAGAGGTTCGCGCGCGGATTAAACTGGCCTGCTAAGGAGGCTTCCTGCACGGTGCTCAGGCTCACTCCACCCGCAGCAGCTACTGTACACAGTTTGCATTCGTTATTTCGGCGCAGCCAGACGCACAGAGGGGCGGGGCGGGGTGGTGCAAGTCTGTGCGACGTGCTCTCTTATTCATGCGCCATGCGGGTGGCGCACCCGCACAACACACAACCGAGATGGAGGAAAAAACACAAACAATATTAAAGAGTGATTTCCGATGACAAAAAGAAGAAATCGGATAAAACGTCGTTTTTTTGCATCCCTCGGGACAGCTTGGGTAACCCGCCTTTTCTGAATCGGGCGGGAGTCAATGAAGCTGCCTCGCGCAGAGTGTGGTGCGATGGGTGAACATTTCCCTCGATTTCGTCGTATATTTTCCACGCATCGTTTCTGTTGCCATTTAATGCTGCCTAAGCAAAATGGTCCTCCGCGGGGCCATTTCGCGTGATCTCCTTTTCTTCCTATTCCGGCCGTACTCGGCCTCTTCCTGCTCTTATCTTACTGCGCTCCATTCGACCCCGCCCCACCCCGCCCCGCCCCGCCCCGCCCCGCCGGAGCCCAGAGAAACGTTATTACATGTACAACATGACTTAGGGTACTGTACACCGGGTCCTTAGCCGCGCTCAGGCTCGCGGCTCAACTTCCAAGATTAATTAATTACCTTCCATTTCATCAGAGCGCGAAACGGGAAGACGCAGGGCTTTGTTAGGTGGAGCGGGGCGGGGAGGGGTGGGGCAGGGCCGCAACAGCGTGACTGGATAATTTCTTCCACTTTGGCTGGCCTGGCCCGCCTCGCAGGAGCGGCAGACTGGTGGTGCTGGGGGTTTGGCCCGCCGCGCGCGTGGGCCGGACAGGGGCGGGGCCGGCGGGGCGGGGCGGGGCGGGGCGGGGTTAGGGAGCCTCCAGGCTCCCTAGGCGGGGTGGGGCGCGGCGGGCAGTAAACGAAACGAACGGAACCGCCAGGCCAAGCTGCGCCAACTGCGCCATCGCCCCTGCTTGTTCTCGCCGTCCACGCCTAATTGTAATGGAATGAATTCATCAAGATATGCCAGATAAATTAAATACCACGCGCGGTGTGGCGCGCCGCGGCGCCGCGGGATTTCTCGTTTTCTTTTCACCCCGCCGCCCCGCCCGTCCCGCCTCATGCCTCCTCCACTTTCCGCTCCAGTCCCTGCCCCTGCACCCTGCTCTCTGCGCTCTCTCTCTCTCTCTCTCTCTCTCTCTCTCTCTCTCTCTCTCTCTCTCTCTCTCTCTCTCTCTCTCTCTCTCTCTCTCTCTCTCTCTCTCTCTCTCTCTCTCCCCTTCCTCCCTCATTCCTCTCTATCGCAGAGGTCTTCCTCTCCTCTCTCCGGTCACTGTTCTCTTTCGTCCTGCGGAGAGGAAATTGAGTTTAGAAAGTGTGGAGGAAAAGAAGTTGAAAGCAGCAGCGCGTACAGTGCAGTGTGGCGGGGCGTGCCGGTGGGGTGGGGAGTGGGGGGGGGGGGCGGAGAATGAGCCGCCATGATTGATAGTCACAGTGAAATAAAAAGGGAGGGTTTAGGTGGGATGAGAGGTTACAGGTCGCACCAGGGACGACCTCGGCGGGGTGCGAGGTGCCCCCTCCCCCCCCCCCCCCGGCCCCCGGGCTCGCCGCACCGCACCGCTCGGATGAGCCGCTTGACGCGCTAAGATGTCGCGGAGCCCCGCCACGCCCCGCCACGCCACGCCCGGGGCCCCGGGGCTTCCCCGAGGGACACAGTTGATGACGAGCATCCCCTTGCCGGGCCGGGCCGGGCCGGGCCGTGGCCTCGACAGCGGTGGAGAGGGAGGGGGGAGGGGGAGGGGAACCATTAGGAAGGCGCTCCTTCCAATAAGATAGGGCGCCCCGCCGCGCCGCTCGCCGCGACCTCTCACCTCCCCTCCGCCCATACCACCCCGCCTCACAACTCACCAAAGCCAAACTATAAATACGTGCTGAGCGCGGCGCGGCACGGCGCGGGCGCGACCATCACCCCCCCCCCCCCCCCGCAAGTTGGCATTGCTAGTCGGAGCGCTCTGCTCCGGGGGTATGGGCCGTATGGACATGAACGAGGTGGCGACAGCACGTCAGGCTCCTGGCGCCCGGCCCACGGCCCCCCGCGGCCCCCACGGCCTGCTCTGAGTGCTCGCCACCCCCGCCCCGCACCCACACCACACAGCGCATGTTAGCCGCGTAGTCCGTGTGTTCAAAACTACCCGGTCACATTTTCTTCACGTTTTTTTTTAAAAGTCAGTCGATGTGCGTTTTTGCCGTTGCCCGGGTCAAAAGGACGGTATAGCTGGAAAGAACAATTGGTCCACAAAAGAAAAGAAAAAAAAAAGAAATGAAATTTAAAAAAAAAAAACAAAAAAAACGCGCAGGTTTTGAACCACTGCCCACCCCGTGCTATGAGCAGTGTCGATACCAATGACGCTACGCGGCCGGCCTGGCAGCGCACGGGGAGCAGGCGTACTGGTGACACCGGGTTCGTTTCTTCGGTGACTGTGGCTTCTCGCGCAGCATGACTCCTAGTGGTCCGGCACCTGGTACCGTGGCATCGTAGCCGTGCCGGCATAGTGTCCGCGCGGAGAGTCGCAGAACGGAGGTTCGAATCTTACCAAAAAATTTAATTTTTCTGAGGACAACAAGTTGGAGAGTGGAATTCAAGCCCCCCATTTCAACCGAGCTCCCTCGTGGAATAGCCGACGGTCTAGTGGTCTAGTGGTGCCGCGAAAGCCGTGGGGTGTCTGTGAGACTCGGCACATGGGGCCTGGTTCAAACCCAGGTAGGTTCTTCACTGGTAGCGACAGCGGGTTGCCAGGAAGTTCCGTCCCGTGCCCACGACTGGTGGTCGGTCGTGGGGTCATAAGTCCTAGAATCTGGCTCCAAAAATAGCTATTCCATGCCCTGGGGACAGGGCAGTTCGGTTAACCACCGTACGACTAAATCTGACAGTACGGGGATCAAATCTGTCGAATTGCGCGACAGGATCGCAGCCAGAAAAGCACCGGTTCCCATAAGAACACCGAAGTAGTTGGCTGCCACGGGGGGTAAAAGCCCTGTGCCTGGCGGGAACCGCAACCTCCTTCGGGAGGTTTACTGTCGCAAAAATTTTCCATGTTTTCACGCCACCCTTTCACTTGCAGAGCACGTGCGTAATTTTTCAAGTTTAAGGCGGGATTGAGCTCAGCATTCAAGCCAAAGGCTTGCTTGCCTGGCTCGTAGTCTAGGGGGTGCTCCGCACCCCCTGATCCTTACTTCCGACGTTTCTAGGCTGTAATGGTGTAGGCCGGCCCACTCCGCCCCGCCACGCCCCGCCCGCCGCCGCCACTCACCACGCCTCTCTTCTTTCTGCATACAGGTGAACAGCATTCATTATGAAGAAAAGGCACTGGTGGAGGGGCGTGAATAATCCAGTGCAATAAATTACACAAGGCGCAGCCCAGTCCGACTCCTGCCGCGGCTCACGCGCCTGTGCGCGGTGCCGGGCGGGGCGGGGCGGGGCACTGGACCAACGGGTGAAACAAGCTGCTGGCGTAGTGTCTGCTCCCTTACAAGCTGTAGTAGCACGACGCGGTGGGGTGGGCGCACGATAAACACTTCCTCGCAATTGTCAATCAGAAAACGGACTGACAGTGCAACGCTTCATTGTGCGATGTTGGAAAAGCTTTTCTACTTGCCGCCCCACCTCGCCCTCCCTGCCGGGCACTGTTATAGTCGCAAGGGGCTGGTGGGCGCGCCGGCGGCGGGCGGGTGGCCGGCCCCTCACAAACTGTCCCCGGCGCCCGCCCGGCCCGACACGCAGCCCACCCTTTGCTTGGACATATTTTGGTGGCGAAAGCGAATAAGGGTTGGCGCCTGAAGGGAACGGGGGCTGGGCAAGGGGAGGGCAGGGGCAGGGCTGGCAGCCCAGCCTGACCATCTGCGTGTCTCGGAGTGAGACTCCTTGTCGGGGCGGGGCGAGGGCGCGGCGCCGGCCCGGGCTATCACGTTATGCTAATGCCGCGTTCCGAACCAGCCAAAGAGGAGTGGAGGTGGGGGCGGGGGAGGGGGGAGAGGGGAGGGAGCAGTCGAGCGGCCCGTATTGCTGTTGCCGATCCGTCTGAGACCAGCCGTCGCCGGGCCCGCGGCCCTCCTTGTTTCTACAACATCCACAACATCGCGGAGCCCAAGGCCCCAGGCCAGGCCGGGAGCGACGCACGCCACACCCACCCCTTGAAACGGCACCATTTGTTCGAACAAGGTCTGAGGCCTGGGTGCGGGTGGCCATGGCGACTTGCATGAGACGGGCCGAGGGGGGCGACCGAGAACACTGGACAAGGCATTTCCCCGTTGGTACCGTGAGGCGCCACTATCCCTTGGGTAGGCAGACCCGCAACACTGTTAGGTGTTTTATGTCACAAGGGGTACTCGGGCCGTCCAGGTGCTCTACCGCTGCCCCGCCCGCTGGCTTGGGACCCACCCGCGCCGCCCTGCGCCGCCCCGCCACCACCCCACCACCCTCTGGACGCGACAAAGGTCCACGGGCCGGGGCGGGGGTGGGGCGGGGCAAGGGGGCAGTGCGGGGCCGGAGGGCAGCGCGGCGGCGGTGACGCCGCAACACAACCCCGCAACACGCGGCGCTCTTTCGAGCTTTATTCGACAATAATCAGTGCTGTGGCCGCAGGCGGCGCGGGCCAGGCCTGGTCAGCGCGCGTCGCTTTACGGCGCCACGCCCCGCCACGCCCCGGAGCGGCTCGACGTTTAAACTGAGCTGTCAAAGTAATCCCCGGCACTGGCCGCGCTGCCTCCGCCCCGCCCCCGCCCCACCCCGCCTGCGGGGCGCAACACGTTCGCAACGCGCTTACCCGCCCCGCCCCGCCCCGCCCCGCAGCGCGACGTCTCTCTCTTTTTGTTTTGCTCTAGACGACCATAAACTCGAGCCCAACAGGGTGACAATGTTTGCGTGGGGAAGGGGCCGGGCGGGGCGCCGGCGGCGGGCGGCGGGTTCTGCGGCAGGGCGGGGTGGGCCGAGAAGGGGGCTGGAAATGGGAACGCGGCGGGGCGGGGCGGGGTGGGGCGGGGTGGGGCGTGCCACGCGGGGCGAAAGCGCGCCTCCGAAAACAGCCGCATAGCCCCGCCCGGCCCCACCCCGCCCCGCTGCACCGAGCGGCGCGGTGCGGACGCGGCCCGCGCGTGGGCGTGGTCGTCCTCAGAGTTTGGGGCATCAGCAAGTGCCGTGGCGTGGCGCAGTGTAGTGTGGCGAAAAAAAATACTACACAAAAGGGCAGCGTGCGCACGTGCTGGAAAAATTAAAACCACAGAGGGGGTAAGTGCTGCGGCGCTTCGGCGATAAAGTAGCGAATTTCACGAGGTGCTCTGCATGCGGCTATAGCTGCGCTCGCGTCCACATTTTGTCTGCGTTATTCCTCCCACCCCTGCGGCGCCGGCCCGGGCGGGCCGCGGTGGATGACCGGAGGCGGTCCGGGCCGTTACGACCAGCCTCGGCCCCGCCTCGGCACGAGCCCCCCGCGGGGCTCGGCTGGCAGGGGGCGCAGGTCAACACCGTGCCCCGCTGAGGCCGGGCGGGGCCGGGCCGGGCCGGGCCTGGCCGGGGGGCGCGGCGCGCCACGGCACGCAGCACCGACACTTCACAATCAGTTTACGGTGTGATAGCCGCTCTGCCTGGGGCTGGACTGGGCGGGCGGGGCTGGGCCCTAACCCCACACCGCTCTAAAATCAGAGTAAGCGGCGGGCCGTGCCGGGCCAGGCCGGGCCACGAGCAAAAAGAGTGGTGAGTGAGGAAAATGGAGGGCTGCATGGCATGAGACACAGAGAGGGAGGGGGAAGGCGAAATACTATATGGTAGGCCTGGAAAGGGGTGTGTTATGGGGAGAGGACGCAGGACAGAAGACAGCCGGGGAGGAGCAGGGGAGGGAAGGGAAGGGGAAGTTTGGCAGCAGGAAGGAAAGGTTAGTGAGATCGAAAAACTTTTACCCCCTACCCTCTCTCCTCTCCCCCCTCCACTTGCGCCTTCTATTTTCTGCTGTTTTGTCCTCGCGGCGCGGAATGCAAAACGTGTTGGCCGCCAAACTTATGACGATCTGGGGATGAATATTCACGCGGAGAGGAGACGTCCCGTCCCGTCCCGTCCCGTCCCGTCCCGACGGGGAATGCCTTTGTCGAAGGTCGGCCCGGCCGGCCCCGCTCCGCTGCAGGGTTCACTGTACCGCGCACCGTTCAGTGAAGTTCGCCGTTAAGGTTTTAACAGTGCGCCGCGTGCGACACAAAACTGTTTTGCAAACTGCCACTGGGACTGGGGCGCCGTCGGGCGCTGCAAACTGTGTCAAGTACGTAAAACGATTGGACCGCGTTGGAGCGCGTCGAGGAGAGGCGCTCCGCACGCGGCCTGGAGGCACACCCAGGCCCAGGCTTAGCCCAGCGCCGGCCAGTGCCAGTGCATGCTTCACTTGAACTCAAAGCGGTGCCGGTAGGGGCGGGGCGGGGCGGGGCGGGGCGGGGCGGTGAGGGCGCGGTGGGGCGCGGATCCTTTTGGGCCGATGGTCACAAACCAGCGCCGCCCGGCTCTGGCCCGATGGCCAGGCCAGCGTCTCCTTTCTATTTCAGGGCCGGCAACATGGAAGGATTCCCCCACGCCATGCCACGCTGGTCCGAAGTTACTCCGCGCCACTCAGCGCCACGCCACGCCACGCCACACCACGACACGCCACGCCACGCCGCGCCACGCCGGCGCCACGCGGCCCCTTTACCCACTGGACCCCAACTCCGCCCCGCCACCGCGGCAACCCCATCCCTTATTTTTTTCCACCCACCAGCCGTGGCGGTGCGGCGCCAGAAGCACCTCTTCTCCCGCAGCCCGCAGCCATGCCGCAGGTAAGGCTCGTGTGGCGTCACCCGCCCCGCCCGGCAAGGCACCGCCCGCGGCGTGGCGCGGAGTGGCGCGGCCGCGTTCACCCAATGACCGAAAATAGACACAGCCACTCACTCGCTCACTCACTCACTCACTCACAAACTCACCTGCTACAGCGAGTGTGTGCGGCGGGGGCGGGGCTGGTATCGATCCTATCGCAGGGCGCACGGGGACGCCCGCGGGGCTCGGCTCGGCGCGCACAGCACGGCGCGTACCTGGCGGCCGCCGCCCGGCCCATAAGGCACCGCGCCGGCGGTGCGTTACGGTGCGTGGCCGAGGCGGGGCGGGGCGGGGCGGGGCGGGGCGGGGCGGGGCGGGGGCGTATCAGCACGGCGATAAGCGGCCACCCGCCGCACGCGACTGTACCCCGCACTGTACCCCTCCGAACCCGCCACCCCGTCCCGCACCGCCCCAACCCTGCGGCGCCCCGCCTCGCCACGGCCCACCTGTTCTTTGCGTCGCCCGGCCCTCGGCCAGCTCATACGCGCCCTTATTTACCCCACGCTCGTCACCCCTACACCCCCACTCAAATATGGTGTCCATTTGTTTTTCCCTATTTTTTTTTCTGTCTCTTTCTTTAGACATTTGTCAAGTGCGCGGTTACGACAGGCGGCCGCCGGGGACAAGACACAGCGGCGCAAACTTATTGGCGCGCGCGAGGTGGAGCACACGCCCGCCCATAACTCACACATAGATGCTTTTCGATCAGTGACCTCGCTATAGTAACCTGGAAACTGGAAGTTATTGGTCTCCGATACGTACCGCGGGATGCTGCTGCGCACAGGGCAGAGCTCTGACGGGCGGGGTCGGGCAGAAATGAGGCGCATGGAATGAATACCCAAGTGGGCTGCGGGACGGATGACTAGTAGCGGGCAGGGCTGAGCGGGGCGGGGCGGGGCGGGGCGGGGCGGGGCGGGGCGGCTCTGCGCCGGTAATTATTGGCACGGGCCCCCTGGAGTGAGAGGCCGTGAAGCCTTCCTGGAGAGGGGCGCAAAGGAGGCGAGGTCTGTCAACCGTGGCGGGGCGTCGCGTCAACACTCGGGCGGGGCGCGATCTGGGCTGGGCTCCTCCTAGCAGAGGAGTCCCTCCTCCACAGTGAGTCGGAGCTTTGCTTTAGGGCGGCCCCGCCAGCAACCGACATCCCACGCCCATAAACTGAGTGCCATAAACAGCCCTCGGCCCGAACATGAACTGGACACAAGATTGACCGTAAAACGCGAAAAAGTTTTGTTTTTCTTTTGCTTCTGCGGCGTTGTGCGACTATGAGGAACTGAGGAGTGAAGAAGGCGGGCGAGTGGAGGGGAATGAGATGGGTGGTTCACGAACAGAGATTTGCCAGCAGCATCCTACGGCCCCGCCTCGTCGAGTAAGGAGGGCGTGACACGCCAGTAAGCTGTTTCCGCCCCGTGATCCAGCCCCGTCCGGCCCCACCCCGCTACAAAGAAAACTCTTGTATTTAAGACCGACTGGCGCGGCCGCTCGTTTTCCACCCCAGTAGTTTGACGACAGAGCGAGATAAGAAGTGCAAAAATTGGCGTTCGCTTGGTGACCCGGATCCGGAAGGCAGGCACAAGAAGGCCCTTCCACAGGCCCAGCTGGAGACATTCCCTGCCCTCCGCACCCCTATAACTCATACTAACGAAATCATAAATAATAAAAATTGTCCGCTATCATGGCCGGCGCACGCGGCACGTCACAAGCGCGTGTATTGCGATCGCAATGCCCCCCTCCGACCCCCTCGAGCGCTACCAGTCCGCACCACATCCATCCCCTTCCTCAGCCAGTCGGCTGGAACAGGGGAGGTGGACGAGGATGAGTTACTGGCGCGCCCCGAGGCGGGGCGGGGCGGGGTGGGGCGTGGCAGGGCGGGGCGAAGGAGGCGCGTTAAGCCGGCAATTTATCCTTGACTTACGTCTCACGCCAGGTTTTGCTCGTACGGCCGGCACTGCCCCTCCCCGCCATTAAGTGGCGGACTAGCAGGCCCAGCCCAGCACACGCCCCGGGGGCTGCGCCTGGGATACACGACCATGGCGGCCAGCGGCCTTGGCGTCAGCCTTGGGCAGGACATACGCGACCCGGGCGCGACCCGGGGCTGAGCCTGATAATTCCGAACCTCAACGTCCAGGTTAGGGGCAGGAGCCTGGGGGGAAGGGGATGGGGGCTGTCGGCTGGGGGTGGAGCGCAGGGGCCGCCATCAGGGATGACTCCTAAAGTGGGCGGGTTTTTACAGCCACATATAATAGTGCGCTGCCGCTTCCGCGTCGGGTCTGTGCGGTCGCTTTCATCTCGGCCATGCATACATAGTCGTCCAGGCCAATTCGATTTTCAAATTTTATGACCGAACGTTATTGGCGCAGCTCTGCAGCCGTTGGAAAAAGTCAACATGGCGGCCGACAAACAGAAGACTCCCCCCTCCCCCGCCCGTTCCCGTCTCCCCCGGGGCCTGATCTCCTGCCGAACAAACAGAGCCATCACTCACTGCCAATAACCCGCCCCGCCCCGCCCCGCCGCGCCCCCGCGTCGTGGACCGCCGCGCCGCGAAGCCATATCGCTTTTCAAACAGCGGCGGGCCTGGCCGGGACCATGAGACTAGAACGGGTAACTGGACTGGATGCTAGGTAGCCCGGCTACCCCGCATTTGCCCATTCTTTGTCGGAAAAACCGTTGCGAGTATCGGGACGGGAGAGGTCTCATACGACAGGCGAACAATGTTGTATGCCTAGATGCAAGGAACTTTAGAGAAATCGGCCCAGCCGAACGGCCGCAGCACGCCAAACTGCCAAACCCGCTCCGCGCTCTGACCGCGACTCCCGGCCAGTCTGTGTGGCACTGCCGCCGCCAGGCGCGCTAGTGTCGCTCCCCCTCCGCTCCCTCCTCCCTCGCCCCGCTGCTTGCTCCACGTTCGCTCGCAGTGAGGTAAACACGGCCGGAGGGCATGAGTTGTGCTGTTTTATTCGTTTTATTCAAGATTTGTACAATATATTCGGCGAAGACACATTTCAAGGTATGTTTTAGCCTATCGTGGGCACATTTGGATGAATCGTGTAGCTTTTAAGTATCCGAAGTGTTTCCAATCTGTTTGTGCAGGTTAATGTGTACTCTGTATTTTTTCCTCACAGGTTGGCCAAAGGCGGAAGTTTCTATGAGGATTTATCCCACGATTTGAGTTTTATTTTTTAATGGACACCAGCGTCGACTTTCAACTTGGACAGGACAAGCTTCAACTCCACGAAAGAGAAAACTATTCTAGTCTGATGCCGGGACTGGGTAGGAAGGCGCCAGGGCCAGGAGGTGGAGGTGAGTTGCGACTATTTTAAAATTTTAACCACGGTTATCACGTCACGCTTTGAAACGTTAAATCTGAAACTACGAATGAAAAAAGTGCACGGGGCCGCTTTTGACAAAATCAACTAATATTCAAATATCTCATTAAATACTGTCTACCGTAAATTAAGAATGCGTGGAAAACAATCAGCTGATAACGTTGCATGCAATCCTAAGTAGAGACTGACTACAGTCAGTTTTAGCAGTGCTGCGGTCAGTGAGTAATATTCACCAGAGCTGCCCGCCCGAGCCCCGCCACAAATGAAATGCTATAACAGGCCCGGGCGCCACATTTCGCTTTGACTGGAGTTTATTACGCAGCGTTTCGCTGATCCATATTGACATTGTGCCCTGCGATGGTGGCTGCGGGTCAGCACCGCCCCCGCCCCGCCCCGGCCGCCCCGCCCCGCCCGACTGGACCAGCGCCGGGATGTATTTGCTAATTTCGCGACTACAGGCGATTAGCTTCGGCGCTTGGCCTGGTGTGGGGCAGGATCCATGCCCCCCCCCCCCTCCTCCGCCGGAGGGGTTGGGGGTGGTTTTGGGGCACTGACGCGACCGGAGACCCACAAAACAGAACAACAAACTGGTCTGATAGGAGCTTACGCACACCACATCCAGGGCCGCCCACCCCACGCCTGGCAGCCAGAAAGGGGGAGGGGTAAAAAAATCGAGTCTGCTTTGTGAGTTTATGCGACGTTTGTCCAGGTGTCACCCGTCACGCAAACGAGGGGACATGCCAAAAGCCCTGTGGCTGGCACCCTCTCCGGTATAGCACGGCAATAATCCGCCCCCACTGTGCAAAGCGTGGCGCGGCGCGGCGCGGAGCAAGAGTTCAAGTCAAACTTACCTGGCTGTAGTCAGAGGCGGGGGGGCCCGGGTCTGAGGCGCCATAGGGTGGCATAGAGGCTCAGGAGGTCGCTGGGCTGGGCGTGCCCGGGGCTCAGCTCAGCCCCGCCCGGGCCGCGGCCGCGGCCGCCGCTGTCCCGAGGTCGAGGACGTGGACGAGGCCGAGTCCGGAGGCGGGCACGGGGCCCGGGCGGGCGCAGCTGCGGGCCGCGGCCCCCCCGCTGGGGTGGAGGCCGACGCCGGCCGAGGCAGACATCATGGGCGCCTGGGGGCCTGCAACAGGTGCACCGCAACACAGTCAGTCGGGCGGTGCGGGGCGGGGCGGGGCGGGGCGGGGCGTCGAGGCCGTGGCCGTACTTTTCACCCTCTGCTCCGCTCCGCCCCGTTGTCAGATCACATCTCTCAGGCGGCCCGCGGCAGCAGCCCCCCCCCCTCCCCCCAGAAACCCCTTCCTGCCCGCCCCAACAGGACCGCGCGCGCGGCCGAATTCCGCAACTAATGGCGTATTTTCCAGCGGGTGAGCCCCGAGCAGTCTCGCTAGCGTCGCGAATAATAGAGGTTATCATTACTATTTCGGGTTGGTGGCAACGAAGCTGACCCGTCTGTTTCCGCCCTGCTGGCTTCGGAAACTGTCAAGGCGCGTTAGCCCTCTCCTTTGCTCCTCATGGAAAGGACCGGCCGGATCTGGTTGTTTCTCATACCTCAGCCAAGGCACATGATTAGTTCGGCCTACACGCCTAAATATAATTCAGTACCATGTTAATCGATATTAAATGCCGAATTTAGCCAAAAAGTTAGGAGTACAGCTAAGTGGCATGTAGCTGCTGCCAGGTGGACTCGAGCAGCGTAAGGGCGGTGAGTGTGAGAAATTAGAAATTAAAACGCGGGCGGAGCCCGGAGGAGGGGGGGCGCGTCCGTGCGTAGCTTCCAGCACTACCATGCGCCTCATTTATCCGCTTAGATAAGAACTTCACTTCCAGAAAAGCGGCCTGGAGGCAGGGGGAAATGTGCTGCTGAAACTAGCCGCGGCTTCTCTCACTGTTTGAGGAAAAAGCGCTAGTCTTCGCGGAATATATTTTTTTCCTTCGTACTATACTGGTGGATTTATTTGTTGTCGAAAGAAATGTTTAACGACGCAAAGAGAGCAAGCCTCTTGCCATGCCACTGGGCAATATCGTACGTCCCGTACTGGGAGCGGTGCAAGCTGGGGGCGTATATATATCCTGGCGGGGCCGGGACAGGCTGACAATGCCCCTGTGGTTCCGTGACGTGTGGCTCTATCCAATAACCCCGCAGGGTGGGGCGGGGCGGGGCGGGGCAGGCCACGGCCATCAGCAGGCGCTGATCATACACCTGTCCTGCAGCCCCCCGGGGCGCGGTGTGGCCTGGCGTGGCGTGGCGGGCCGCACTGCCCTGCCCTGACCCCACCACTATGCACCACGAGACCCTGGGGAGGACCAGGTATCAGTCCTAGTCCTCCCCGTCTCCTGCTATATGCGCAGAACTGTCTGGACAGGCTGCGCCTGCTGGCCTGGCTGCGCTGCGGGGACCTATGGAACGAGGAAGGGGAACTGAAAATAATCTTTGCTTCATTCGTAGTGGAATGTTATTCTGTCCCTATTTCCCTTTGAGGCGGCATTCCATTCCACCCCTGGTTCGACCCTGACCCGCTCCTCCTTCCCCTGCCCCTACCCGCAGCCCGGCGGGGCCCGGCCCGGCGCTTGTCTCGAGGGCCTATCTGGCGCAGCATGTCCGTGAGGGTGGCTCAGGTGGGGCGGGGCGGGGCGGGGCGGGGCGCGGCTGGGCGGGTAGGGTGTGGTGCAGGTCTGGCCCGACCTGAGCGGACGGGGAGTGTAACTCGCCCCGACGGACTTGGCAGTGTTTCACCTGAAACTTCCCTTACTTGTCCCTGTCCTCCCTCCCCTCCCCTACCCCTATCCCTGCCACCACACCCACTCCGTACCTAACCTCTGCCTCCGCCCGCACCTCCCGCCCCGGAGCAATACTACTGGGACAGCCATGGGAAGGGCCGGGCCGGGCAGCCGGTCGGGATGCGGTGCTCGCTGTTTGGTGTCCCGATGTTCCCGATGTAGCCGGCAGAGCGTTTCTTCAAAACCTGAAGTAAAGTAGTAAAGTCGGTCACTTCCTGACTTGGTTTGGTTTGCCACTACCGGTCGGCCACCGTGTATTTGAGCGTGTGATTTAATTTGTTTGGTCGTCGAGGACTCCGCTGGCACAAAGTGACGCGAGGGACGGACGCGCCGGGGAAGGGCGGAACGGAGCAGAGGAACAGGGAGAATAGAAGCCAATCTCTCCGCCAAACAGTTTGGACCCCGAATTTCCCGGCCAACCTGCTTCGCCATCACATCACGCGCCCGCCCACTCGCTGGCCCGGCCCGGCCCGGCCCGGCCTCCCTCCCTCGCCCCCAATTTCACTTTCTACCTTATTCGCCACTTTCTGCTATATTGTGTCAGCCCGGCCCGCCACACCCCACCACACAGCCCCAATGTAACGAGGGAGAGGCAGGGCGGGGTGGGGCAGGCGGCTGTCCTCCACTTAGCGGTCGGGGCGGGCGGGGCGCGGCAGGGCGCGTCCTGGCTGACGACGTTGGACATGATGATGAGATCTTGTTACAAGCATTTTGATTCGCGCGCTTGCCCTTCTATCTCGCCGGCCCTCTCACTCCCACCCGTGCGCCAGACCAACAGCACTGCTGGGCCGGCCTGGGGTCATGGGGGCGCAGGACGAGGGGAGAGCTGCTGGAGCTCTCGGCCGAACTGCGCCGAACCGCCCTCGATCGAAACATGATCCGCACTCAGCAAACCGCACGAGGCGCCGCGCCGGGCCGGGGCAGGGCCGGGCAGGGCCGGGCAGGGCCCACCGGGTCCGCCCCGCCCTCGGCGACGCCGCGCGGACGCGACGTGGTCCCGCGCCCAGCTCCGGCCAGGCCACGTTAGGCCCGGGTCAGCCCCTTAAGGCCGCCTGAAAGGCAATTTGAGGTGCAAAACCCCTGTATGTAGGCAACCCACAGCTCATCGCCCCTCCCGTCATACGGACTTAAAACCGCCCATGACGCTCTCTCTCTCTCCCTCGGGCGGAAATGGACCGCAAGGGCGGGATCTTCAAATGCCTGCAAATCCCCACCCGGCGGCTTTGACGTTTTCCGGAAGTCTCTGGCGTCTCTGGCGTTTCTGCCGCGGCAAGGAGCGACCCAGCCGGGAGTCGCCTCGCCTCTCCTCTCCTCACCAAAGTGCCGCTAATTGAACTGCGGCCGCTGCTCCGCCAGCCAGGCCCGCCATGCCCGCCCCGCCCCACCCGCCCCGCCCGCCGCCCCGCCGCGTCCCCGCCGGCGCCACGGCCGGGCCGGGCCGAGCCCCACGAGAGGCTCCTCGGCTCCCGACGCTCAGCCGTGTTGCCTCTCTAAGGAGAGACATAGGGAGGGGCACCGATAACGCCCTATGGATTGACTTTTGTCGCAATGCCGTTTTTGGCAATGAACCGTCAAAAGTGTAACGCCCATTGTTTTTGGCTTTACTTTCATTCCGGAAACGGGGACCGGGGACATCACGTGGGGGGAAAGGGCGTTCTCGATCGCTCAAAGTCACCGGGGAACGCGACGACTGCGCGTCGGTATGACGAGGCGAGAGCGCCTTAATGGAGATCGCTTATTGCGCTTCGTATAGGATATGCCCGCCGATTGCATGACACCGCCCCGCCCCGCCCCGCCCCGCCCGCCCCTCACGCAGGCGTCTCATTATAGAGTTGACGGGGAGTTGTGCGCGTCTCCTCTCGAGTAGACAGCCAGGCCTGGCGGCGCTGGCGGAGCGTGACAAGCCCGCATTCCTCGCACTGAGCTGTGCGCCTCGCCCCGACCCGCCCCGCGCCGCGCCGCGCCGCGCAATGCTCCTCCTCCACCGAGGGAGAACATGAGTGGAGGTCGTTCATTTCCCACCCACACACGACACTAAACGTGAGTGAGAGACTTCCTCGCACTTTCTGCACACTTTACATCAAAAATATGTTGCAATAGTGGAGCAAAAATATAGAGCAGGGGTAGCTATAGCAGTCCCACGGAGCGTCTGATGGGGGATGGGGGGGGGGGGGCAGTGCAGGTCCGCGGTGCTCCTCCGAGCCACTGCTATTAGGTTATCGGTAGCGGAGCGGAGCGTCCACCCCTGGGGGCCCTGGAGGAGGGAAGGGAGGGGGGGAGAGGAGGGGAGGAGAGGTGGAGGGTTACGCCGGCCCACGGCCACGCAACAACCATGCCTCTCATGGGAGCCCCTGGCCGGCCGGGCCCGGCCCCGGGGCATGGTCTAGGGGCCGCCGGCGGCGTTCACTACTGACCCGCTGGCTGGGGTCCTAGCCGAGTGACCGCCCGCCCCACACCGCCCACTACGAGCCTTGAGTGCCCCTTGGCGGCAAACTCCCTCCTCTTCCCCACCGACTGATCACTTTCGAGCAGAAAATTTCGGCGAGGACACAAAGTCAGCTGGAAACAACTACAGGGTCGGGTGGCCCACTTACCCCGGCGTACGTGTCTGTAGGCAACTCATTCTACTTGACCTGAGCGAGGGAAGGGTTGAGGTGGGGAGCTGGAAGTGCCGGGCCGCGGGCCGGGTGCCTCTGTTGGCCTCGGCCTCAGCCGCGGCCTCTTCCTTGTCCTCCGACGTGCCCTTCGGCCCGCGTCCATTGACTCTCTGTTTGAGTGGCCAGGGCGGAACGGGACGGGCAGCGCGACCTAGATAATGACCTCGAGGACGGGGAGGGTCTTGGACCAGGCGGGCGAGCCTTGCCGGGAGTGGCGGGGCCGGGGCCGGGGCGGCAGCCCTTTTGGCGCAGGCCTAGCCCGGCCCGGCCCCGCCCATGGCTGTGGCTAGGGGCGCTAATAGCGTCAGGCCTTCGCCCGCCTCGCCTCGGCCACGGCCAGGGGTCCTAGCCCGGGCCAGCGGGCCAGCCCTACACAATGGTCAGTGACAATGGCGGGTGGTTGGGGGGGGGGGGGGGGGGGCGGATCGGGGCAGGGGCCGCCAAGCGCACGCTGCTTGTCTGTAAACGATTGTTCTGCCCCGCCGCCCCCGCCATGAACCCTCTTCTGTCCGCCCCGCCCGTCCGGCCCACTAAACCCCTCCTGCCCACATAATTTCGATTACTGCCCTTCTTGTCCTGCGAACGCCGCGGACAGTGGGCGAGTGTCCGGTCCGGTTGGGTGGGGTCAGATATTCTCACTGGCTCAGAGGTGGAGGGGAGGGGAGGGGAGGGGAGAGGTTCGTCGAGGAGGTAGCCGCCATTCAGGCTTCACCCCGGTGCACCGACCCCCGCGCCGACTGCGGAAAAGCAGGCGTGCCCCGGAAGACGGAGGAGTGACTGCGAATAGTGCTGCAAATGCGCCGCCGCGTCCCGCCGATAAGGTATGCCGGAGGATGCTATGCAGCAGGGCCAGGGCGGCGGGTGGGGGTGCGGGGGTAACAGCCCCGTGGCTGCGATGAATAGCAAAGTCGCCCTTACACCAGCAGCACAGCGGCGCACTGCGGCTACCCCCCCCCCCCCCCAACCTCTCGCTCCCTCTCCCGCGCCCTTCCCTTTCCTACCCGGCCGTAAATGAACAGTCACGCACGCGGAGAGGAGAGGCGCGCGCGAGAGAGATGGGAAAAAATTTGAAAAAGAGAAATGGCGCTGGGAGCGCGTGCTCTGGTGCAGCTTCACCTACTTTATTGTCCCGCCCCTCCACCTCCTCCACCCCTCGCTGTATCTCCGGCCCTGCCTACCCCCCGCCCACTCCCCTTCCCCTCCTCCCTCTCGGCATCCCAGTTGTGCCGTGATGACCTGTCGGCGCATTTCTGCCGCCCCGCCCTATCCCGTCGGGAGCATCCTTTCCTTTGTGGACCACCCCGCCCCGCCCGCCCCGCCCTGCGCGCCCCGGGCCCTGTCCCTGTCCTGTATCACCTGTACCAGCCTGACGTGTAATCAAGTTCGGTGCGACGCGCTCAATGCGCCGCGCCTTGTGTCGTCTCACGCGCTCACTCGTACCCCGCCGCCCCGCCCCGCCCCCCCGCCCCGCCCCGCCCCGCCCCGCCCCGCCCCGCCAAGCTGCGCATGCCCCCAGGCGGGTTGATGGGAATTCATGCTTGCCGCGAATTTGCGTAATGCGTGTTGCCTTTATGCGATTTTCCTGCTCGGCGAACGGGACCGCGTCGTAGGGTTTGGGGTGGGGTGGGGGGTGAGGGGAGGAGTGGGGAGGGCAGAGTTGGGGTGGATCAGGTTGTGGAGGGGCGGCCGGCTGGCCCGAGTAGAGACCCATATGTGTTGTGACACTACATCCACCTCCGATACGGAGTCCTCATGTTGTGTATAAGGGGTTGCCGTGGAGGGAATGAAAATATATGCACGTGTAGGCGTTTACTCAGTTTTCCCCCCATGGGTATTAAATCCATGCTAGGAGCTTATCCAGGGGTTTTATATCAACAGGAGGTTATTAATTCCCTAGTCGGTAAACCAAGGGTTTCACTTCGGAGGTTATCCAGACGAAACAGCTCAGCATTTAGTCTGAAGGCCACCCCGGCTAGTAAATAACATAACTTCTACGTTTCATGCATAAGGGCGTTCGCCGACTCCGCGAGCGGTATGGGTATCGTGTAACCAGGTCCAGTAGTACAGCCCTTGGGGATGAGCTCGCGCTACCGTAGCCGAGGCTCATCAAGAGGGCTCCGGCGCCGCGCGTGAGCTGAGCAGCGGAACCAATAAGCAGACGACGCTTCCGCGCTGCGCTGAGCGCGGCTGAGCGCGGCTGAGCGCGGCTGACACGCCGCCCTCATCCCTGAGGTGCTCGTGCCGTGCGGCCGCCGGGATGGTCTTTGAGCAGCTCGGCTGTAATAGCGTCTTGTCTGAGTGTTTGGTAAACAGCTTTGGCAACACGCCGCGCGTGGGGAGAGGGAGGGGCGCACTGCTCTACCCGGCCGGCTGACTGGGGCTGGGGGGGCCCACGCCAGGCCAGGCCACGTGCCGGCGTGCCGCAGCATCGCTCAGCGCGCAGTCTAATTGCCGTGAGTAAGTTGTGCGAGCCGAGCCGTCTGTCGTGTCGCGGGGCGCGGGGCGGGGCGTAGGCGGAAGGAGCATCTCATTCTTCAGCCCTTCTCTCCCCCTCGCCCCCCCCCCCCCCCCCCCAGGGCTCTGCCACACAGATGCTGGGCGGGGCACTCCCTGGAGCAGGAGGAAAGGCGCTCGATCAGGTGGACCGATGAGGCAAGATTATGACAGGCAGGCACTGTTTGCTCACGGCTCAGCGCGGACGGCACCGGAAAGGTTCCACGGGCGGACACTCGAGCACTGTGCACCGCGCTGAGGCCGGGCGGGGCGGGGCGGGGCGGGGCGGGGCGCCGCGCGGCCGGGCCCCTGCTTCACGCGTCCGCTCTAAACGAGTGCTCACTCACTGCGAGCGGTTACACGAGAAAAAAACGATGTCTGATTTTTTCGAGGAAAAACTGGAGAAAACTTTGAGGAACTTATTTGATATTTGAGGAACTTATTTGATGTTTGAGAAAAACTCCTCAGATTTCGATGAAGTGTCTTTTTAAAAAAAGGTGGGAACTTCCCTCATTGCTTGAGGAGGCATCCTTAAAATCTGAGCAGTTTTCCAAACAGTCAGGCCTTGTTTTCACCGTGTTGAAAGAGATAATATTTAGAGGAAAACCATTCCGGATTGGAAAGAGGTTTGCGAGTACCGGATAATGTAAACGTGACGGTCAGACCCGGTCGGTCCTGTCTCGCAAATCCGACGTATTCTTGCTTAATTTAAGCCACCCGACTCGAGCAAACAGTTTGGTGAGGCGACCGCGTGTCCGAGCAAATTGCAATTTGCCGGTCCTACTGTATTTGACCAGCATTCCGAGAGGAGTGGACCAGCCGCCGGCACGGCACGGCTCAGCTCTGCAACTGGGCCACCCTGTTGTCAAGGGCTCAACCCGATCTGAGTTCAAGACTGTCACGCAAGTTGTCGGACAGTGTCTCTTTAATACGTACTGAACATTGGTGCTAGAAGCAACTGCGCGGAACAATACTAACGTGTTATAGTGGGTGTTGTGTTTCTCTCTGCACTGCGCGATCGCAATAAGTTTTCCAGGTGTTTCAGCCACACTCCCTTGTACGTCTGCTGGTACTTCGCGACCGACGCCCCGCCCCGCCCCGCCCCGCCCCGCCCCGCCCCGCCCCGCCCCGCCCTGCTAGTCACCCCGCCCAGCCTCATATCCCGGCCGGCCGGGCCTGGTACGCCCCGTTTCACCCTGCTGCTCCGACTGCGGGCCAGCAGGCCAGCAGGCTGCTATCACGGGCCGCACTGGGCCAGCGCGGCTGACCGCCCCCGGGCCCAGGGCCGGGCCCCGGGACGTCGGACGGAAATAGACGGGGCCAGGGCGCCCCGCACCGCCCCGCCCCGCACCGCGTCGGCAGAGCGGAGGACGAGGAGGGCCTTCTCCACCTCAAACAGCACACATTGCCGGGGAGCGCACATCGGCAGCCGCTCCTATTCGCGCTATTTGCAGCGAGTCTAGCGGCGCGGTGCTTTATTCGCAGTTGGCGTTAAATGGGGGCGTGGAGGGGCGCGGCGCGCCGAGGCCAGAGGGACGGGATGGAAGGGGAAAAAATAAAGATAAACCGGTAGCAGCGGCGCGTGTAGAGCGAGTGCCGCTGACATGAAATCTATTATAGCGGGGAAAAAAGGGGGGATGAAAAAAAAAGAGAAAATTAAACACCTTAACAAAACCTCTGAAATGCAAAGCCAAAACAAATGCTGAAACAGCCTTGTACACACCCACCCACACATACACACCGACGCACAAACGCGAGCGCTCGTGTAAAGCGCGTGCCCTTCCCTACAGGATTTATCCC
Organism: Frankliniella intonsa; assembly: GCA_033675135.1. Taxonomy (NCBI): domain Eukaryota; kingdom Metazoa; phylum Arthropoda; class Insecta; order Thysanoptera; family Thripidae; genus Frankliniella; species Frankliniella intonsa. The sequence continues at coordinate 5,576,529 of CM066253.1, forward strand.
CTCCCTCTCTCTCTCTCTCTCTCTCTCTCTCTCTCTCTCTCTCTCTCTCTCTCTCTCTCTCTCTCTCTCTCTCACGTATATACACAAGGCGCGGCGTCGGCTAACTAACGGGGACAGGTCCATTAACACGTGTCTGCCAGGTGCTCCTGAATGGTTTCAGGAAAAGTGCCCAGAGGCGACTTAACTTAATATCACAAAGGCCCGGCCGCGGCACGGTCAAAACAGCGCTGAAAACATCCACGAAGTATTTTATCAAGTTTTACAATCGAGAAAGAATAATCATGTAGGTTCCCAAGTTGTCCGGTTAATTGGTTAATTGGTCTTAAATTGCCCAAAATCCATAAACAAAATTCTATAGCAATGGGTTTTCTCTGGCGCATTAGAGTTTTTGAACGGAAAATATATTGCTTAGTCTTAAACAGTTTACCTAGTTTAAAAACTATTAAACTAGTAATTTATTCCTGACAAAAAAAAAATAAAAAAAAAAAAAATACAGCAATACTGTAACATGAATTCTATCTTACTTTTTGCAAGGTGTAATGCGTGATGCAATCAGGCAGGCCCTATACTTCTCGCGACAACAAACTAGCAGCGCGCTTCGCTTTTCAGCCCCAGCCTCGCAACTGACTTTTACCCGCGAGTTCCACTTTTCTTCCTTCCCTCGCGCCGCGGAGGTATTTCCCCTCGACTCTCACAGCATCTCATCAGTCCAGAGGGCGTCAAACTTAAGGGAAGAAAGGTCAGGGACACGACACAAGGCGACCCAATCAGGAGGCGCGTTGTTGTCCCTTTCCCGTCCCTTTTCCCTCTCACTCGCCCCCATCCCCCTCCCCCCGGGTCGGCACGTGCCCCGCCAACCCTCGTTACTCCCGCCCCCGCGCCGTCGGCCCTGCCTGCTGCCCCACCACCACCCCGGAAGAGAACAGGACGCCCGCATTTCTACAAATTTAACCCCCCGGTCCGCCACACCTCCACTCCACTCCACGCCGCATTACGCGCTGACATCCGGTCCGGTCCCTCCTACCCCGCGCCGCGCCGCGCCGCGCGCGACTCCCACGCTCGGCCCGGCGTGGCCCGCGCCGTGATAGCGCTGCAGATAGCGCCAGCCAGGCCGCAGCGCAGGCCCTCCCGGGGCCGGGCCGGGCCGGCCAGCCCAGCGTCACCCCTGGCCCTGGCGCACAGCCAAGGCCTGTGCCAGCGCAAGGACCTGGGCCTGACCTCTGAGTGTGGGGGTGACTTCTCCTCTCGCGGTACGGCGGCGTGCAGAGGGTCGCGCCACCCCCCAACACGCCCTGGGTGGGAACCCCAAAAACTACGTCGCACACTAGTGTGAAACTTCATTCCGTACACAGGGACAAGCAAAGCTGGGAATTTCGCACGTGAACGAGAAAGCGTATGAAGGGAAATTACACTGATGCGTCTCCCGTCAAAGGCGCCGCAGGCAGCTCCGCGGGGCCGCGGCCTGTTGTTCCGCAGGCAGGCCAGCACAGCACAGCACGCCCGCTGCGCTAGCGCTGACGTTTCTTCTGATAAGATGGGAGGCAGAGGGGCTGTACAGGACACCCGGGCTGGGCAGCGGTGGAGTGCGCGGAGCACTGAAGGGCAGGGCGGGGCTAGGGCGGGCGCAGGGCACCTCGGCCCCCGGGCTCTCCTCTCGTGGCCTCATCACCACGGAGTCTACGAGTGTTAATGCATGCAGCTCTCTTTGCGGACCCCTACAACAGCGGCCCTTATCCCGCCTCATCCCCCTTCCCCGTCCTCCCCAACGCCTGCCCGCGCGCCCACCCTTCTTATTTGGTGTGGCTGTCCAGCCGGGCCGGGCCGGGCCCCGCCCCTCCCGCAGCCCGCCCCTCCTTGTCCTTACGCAGCTCATTAAAATTCCGCAACGCCCGGGCCGCAACTACTCTCTAGAGACGCCGGTAGGCCGCTGTGCTGTGCTGCTCCTCCCCGCCCGCCCCGCGCCCCGCCCCGCCCCGTGCGCACTCACCCCTTGCCCTGGTCGCAACCCCCCACACAACCCACTGCATCCCGAAGGGTCCTCCCCCACCCCCCGCCCCGCCCGGGGCGACCCCCGACCGTGCTGCCCAGTTGCACTTGACAACAGAGCACAAAGCTTATACTTTGTTGCTTTTTAATTAATGTTTCTGAGCCCAACTTGCCGACAGGCTCTTAGATGTTCTTATTGCTCCTTGGCGCGGCGCTTTGCCCTCTCATCGGTTTTGCCGCCTTCCGCTCATCTCTACAGCAAAAACATTGTATGCAAATGCACACAGTGCACAGTTTTCCTGTTGTTCCCGATAAAGTTTTCTCCTGAGATAAAACGTTCCCTGAAGAAAAACATTCAGGTTTAGTTTGTCATCACGGCGTTTTGATCCGAAAGCCAGCGGATTAACTCTAGTCGTAAATTTTTTTCTGTTGCTAATTATTGGCTATGACGGCTAACTTTTTGTGTACTGCCAGCTAATGCAATGACCAATTACGAAATAGGCTAATCTATTCGCTCTGAGAGCTAATATAATTGTTTTAGCGCAGAGCCGTCGGAACAACACGCCCAGCTCCGCCAAGTACAATAAGTTGTAACAGAAGCGTGTACCGTGTACGTGTAAAGCCCGGTACAAGATGACAAAATCTAGCAGTACTCGTGCGAATCTACCGTACCTAATGGCTTACTGTGTCCATAGAGGTAAGGATGAGAAAGTCGAAAAGTTGTCCAAGTCCGCGCGCGCGCGTCGCGTTGGACCGAGTCGTCTTTGCGTTACTTTCCTCGCAGTCGACGCGCATGAAAGTTTAGCTGCGACTGAAGTCGTAGCCGAGACCTCCTCCTACCTGACTTAAGTGGCGGGGAGGAGGAGAAGTAGGAGCAGGAGTAGGAGGGTCCCGTCGCCCTGCGCTGGTCAGCAGTGCGTCATGGACCTCGGGCGGGCCGGGGCCGGCGGCGGGGCTGGCGGGGCCTAGCGCGGGGCGCACCACAGCATAGCCGGCAGGAGGGCGACGCGCAGGACGAGCACGAAGACGGGCACGAGCATGACAGGTGCCTCCGGAGGACAGAGCCTGGGCCGGGCGCGGGCGCTGGCACTGCGTGGCGCGTAGCGCCCCGGGAGACGCGGCGGGCCGGGCCGGGCGCGGGCGCGGTGCGGGGAGCGCGGAGCAGAGCGGCACGGGGCGGCGCGGCGCGACTGAGCTGTGCGGCGGGCTTGCCTATACTAACAGGCTGACTGGCGCTGGGCGCTGGGGCCCGGCCGCTGCCGCTGGCGCCAAGGCTCCCTCCCAGCCGCGCCGGGCCGGGCCGGGCGGCGCCGCGCAGGGCAGGGCCGCGCCGCGCCGCGCCGCGCGCCGTCATGACGGCAGCAACACTTTGGAGGGAGGGGAGGGAAGGACGCCTCTGGCCGCGCCGCACCGCGGCCGCGCACTCGCCCAACAGCAGCGTCCGGCCCGGCCGACCGGCCGGACCCAGAGGAAGTATAGGCGGCGCCTTGTAGACCAGACCGCACAAGTGCTAGAGGAGGACAGGGGCCGGCCCCTGCGCGCAGGTACTGACCGGCTATAGTGACGTCCTCACATCGCAAGGGACCCGCGGATACGGTAGCGGTTCTCTTCTGACGAGGCGTCCAGGTGGACGGGTGGATGGGGGGTGGCGAGGAAGTGCAGCAGGAGGGGCGGCCACTGGCGCAGCGCCGCGGGAGGCCCCGGTGGAGGCGCGGGAGCGGGGGTTGGTGCAGTCCGGAAAAAGCGCTATCCGCTTTGTGGCCTGTGCCCGTGTGTGTGTGTGTGCGCTGGTTTGTGTGTGTGTCCGGAAGTCCATTGGTGGCGAGAGGTGCTGCCCGTGCCCCTGCCCCACACCTGCCGGCCGGGTCGGGTCGGGCCGGGCCTCGCTGTACTACGCGGTTCGGAATAGTCGCTATCGCCTCGCCTTCATTGCCACCACCATTAGGCTGACCTTCACCCCCTAGCGCCGGCCAGCCGGCGGGCGGCGCCTCGCCGCGCCCCTCGCGCCTCCCTGCCCCGCCCCACCCTACCCCACCCCACCCCGCGGCAGCCTCGCCTCGCTCTCCAATTTGTCGTGTGATCGTAAATCTGCAGGCCCCCGCCCCGCCCTGCACCGGCCCCGGTCCCCTGGCGTGGCGGGGCCGGACAGCGTCGAGTGGAGTGGCTCGCCGCGACCCGACCCACTCGCTGATGGACACAAAGTGGCCGTCGAGCCGAGCCGAGCAGCGCAGAGCAGTCGCGTCTGGGGCGATCGCGTCGCAGCCCCGGAGCCCCGGAGCCCCGGAGCCCACTGGCGGGGGAAGCACATCGTCACGTCTCCTTTATACTCCCGCCGCGCTGCGCCGCGCCCTCACCTCACGCTGCGTCGCGGCGCTCACGACCAACAGCTGATTTGTGCGGGGACCGGCCCGGCTGGCCTACTGCGTCGAGTCTGCGGCGCCCCCCGCCCCGCCCCGCCCCGCCCCGCCAGTCCCGCATGACCGAATGCGACGCGAAATGGATTGGCAATTTAGTGCGCGGCCGCGGGGCCCCGGCTGGGTCAGGCCCACTATACCGCGCCTGTCCGCACTTCATCTCTGCCACGCACGCGCGCCCGGCGTGGCGGGGCGGGGCGCGCTGGCGCGCTAGGGGCATATAGCGTGCTCAGGCTGGGGGCGGTGAATCACAATAGCTGTGGGTATACAGGGAAGGGCCCTGATATGACTGTATAGCCGAGGCGATGAGTACCTCGCCTCGCTTTCACACACTGACATCACATGAAACTTTGTGTGGTGACGCGACGTCCAAGACTCAAAAACAAACTGTACACAGTGTATTCCGACTCATAATTCTTATTTAATTTTAAATTCTGATGTTGTAAACAGTTGACTTTTTGCTAAGGGAGCTGCTAGATCGCGCGCTACCACTCAAGTGAGGGAAAGAGAGCCATATTGGCCAATCTTTCAGCAGTGAAATTTTAACTTGTAGCATTGCTGCTAGAACGAATCCATTTTCTCTTTTTCTCACGAGACTAAATCCACCTCGCATTTCGCAGTGAGCACAGCGGAAGCTGAGGAGAGGCTGCTCACCTGATTGCGTGAGCATTTCAGAGTTGATTACAAGTAAAGCACCCACCGAGGCCAAGCCGTGAAGTATAGACAAATAAAAAGCGCGTTCGGCGTTGAGACGCATTGAGATTTACTATTCGTGCTAATTATCGGGGAGATAATTAATCTTCCTGTTGAAAAAGAGAGTGAATAATGTCAGGAGAATTGCGCGGCGGTGTACAGGAGAGAGGCGAGGCAATAGAGAGAACAAGCGAAAGGAAAACAGAGAGATTGAGTCGATGCAAATACTGACGGCCTGGGCGGCAGGGAAACAAAAAAAAACTGATTTGAGGAACACCCCCTCCCCCTTTGCCACCCCTCCCCCTTCTTTCCCATGCGTGCCTTCCCGACCCCCCGAAAGGACTCCGGGTTGGAGGACGGATGGAAGGCGTCCAGGCGAGGTAGCGCCGCGCGCCGACAGGAGGAGGGGGCTCAAAGAGAACTCAAAAGCAAACAAATCGAACGGACGGAGTAGAGGGGGGGGGGGGGGCTGGGACGGTTGCAGTGTTTGATTGACGCTCTGCCACCCGGGGAGAAACGCCTACAACGTGAAGAAGTCTGCCAACAATTCGCTTACCCTTAAGGGAAGGGGGAGGGACAGGCCTCTCTTTGGCACAGAGCGGCTCAGGTGCGGATTCCCCGTTCCCGTTCCCCCGGCCCGGCCGGACCCGCTGTTCACTTTAGTATATTCTCGTCTGACTGGAATAGCAGTGACAGGACAGGACAGCGACGCCCGGCCCGGCCGCGTGCCGCCTGCAGAACGAGCCGATACCCAATGCGAGCCTTGTCCCGCCCCGGCCCGGCCCGCCCCGGCCCGCCCCGCCATGAGTGCGACAAGGACCAGCGATCCTCTGAATCAGTCGGCTGGGGACTGCTGGGCTATATATGGCGTGAGAGATGAGAGCAGGGATTGGAGGGGGGAGCAGGAGCAGGGGACTGAAGCTGGAGAGCGCGCGACGCGACTCTATCGCCGACAAGGCGCCTGACGTCGGCAGGGTAGGCCACCTTTCCCACTCGCCGTGTTTGCAGACTGCCTACCTCCCAGGAGATCCCCAGAAGGCAAGGACTGTTACATTTTCGCTCCGCTCTCCCCAGGCTGCGCTGTACCAACTCAAACGACTCTAGCTCGCGGCTGCGTTACAAATCCCTCCGCGCAAGAGACAATATACTCTCCCCTTACTTGGGCCTCGTTTAAACGTTTAAAAGTTTTTGCAAGGCAAACACTGCCACCACGAGCTGCTACTCGACATAAAATACTGTAAACCGCGATATTTTCGGTTATGATTTTATCCAAGCGCGGCATGACTTATTGCGAGCAAAGGAACGGGTTAAGACTGGAAAAAATGTTTACGTTTTACGCTAATATCTACAACATATTTTGTAAGTAGTCATTTGTAAAATACGTTGTAAACCTGCGAGGATATTTTTCGCAGTGAAGGCGAGCGACGCAAATCACCAGCCCTGGTTTTGAATTTTTATTTGGTATTATATCACTGATGCTTCTTCACACAGGCTTGACTCTCTGGTAAGACCCTACCTAACACCCCCTGACGGAGCCAGCACAAGAGGGGAGGGAAGGGAGGGGGCGAGGGCCTTAATGTACATCTTCTTTTTGAATTCTAAGCGAGGGGCTGGTAAAGCGGGCGGGAGACACGATGTCTTATTACTACACTTCGAAAAGAAAGTAAGGATGCAGGTCATCTTTTTCAGCTTTTCATTCTCTCTGAACCTGCCGAGGTGTGCGATGCGGCGCCATGTGGGCCTGAATGGGAAGAGAGTGTTTCCTGCCTCGATAAGGGTGACGAGGACGGGGCGGGGCGGGGCGGCCGCGTGTGGGCGATAACCGACTCCGAGTTAGTAGTTCTGTCCGCTTAGGCAACCCGCGGCACACGCGGGAGGGGGCATCTGCTGTTGTTTCTGCATCCACTTCGATCTACATCCCCTTAAAATGAGTCCGAAACTTGCCTGGAGTAAAATACATTAAAACATTTCACAAGACCACACACATAATTTAGAAAGAAGAAAAAAACACGAGACACTTGTATGTATACAATTTGTTTATTAACGTTAGTTTTCTGTCAAGGATTTGACAGGGCTGCTTGATGGATAATTTCGGCGAACTATTTGCCTACTGATAGAGTAAATAGAAGCTTCATCACAAATATGTATTGTCTATAACAGCAGTTCTTTCGTCAAGATAAGAAACACAATTATTATCAACAGACTGGTGAAAGAGAGAACATTTAAAAGAAGTATTTGCAGCATAGAATTGCGAGAAGAAATTATAGCACCTACTTCCGTACGACAGGGCTGTGTGTTTAATGTACTTACAGTTGACACTTTTCTCAATCGAAAAAAACTATAAAAGGCTCTTATATACACAAAAAAAATAATTTGCCTTGTCTGCAAATAGTGCACGAGGACAGCTGGATGCAAGGCGCACAACAATCCTAGAAGTGAACGGTCAGCCGTCCAACCCCTATCTCACCTTAAGATCTGAACCTAAAACCTACTTTACTAATCAGCCCCCGCACTCAAGTAATAATTCAATAATACAAAACGTCATCTCGATAAACTTTTTATAGAAATTTAAAAATAAAAAAACTGCTACCTTATGATAAAAAAGTAATAAAGTACAAAAATAACTTTGGGCATATTCGCATACGGCCATCTGCAAGTTATCTAGTAATCAAGTAGTATTGCCGGCCGTAGGTCTGAGTTGTTTTCGGCACCTGGACGTCGTTCTTACCTTCTTAAATGTGAAACGGAAAGTGAAGAGAAATAATGTTTTGGACGGTTAAACCGATTAAAAACGGGACGATCATGTTTGACTCAAGTGCGCATTTTGTTCATGTCTTTATGTTTATGAGACAATATTCTCATTTGTTTTTGATTTTTCCTTGATTACCAGTTATATCACTCAAGGCCCAACACGCACCTGTAATTACACCCACTTTTGTATTTAAATACAAGAAAATTATGTTGGCACAGTCTTACAGAAACCTACTATTTACAAGTACTAACGTTTTAAGGCACGGGAATGCAACATTGCCGAGGTGCAAGCAGCTTCCAACTAACACTCGCTCGGCGAAACTTAAACACTAACGATACGTTTAAAATTCTGGCTTGGTAAACCGCCTCTTGATTTAACCGACAACAGTCGACGCCTTTACAACAATTATCACAAATGTTACCGCATTTTTTTAAAAATAAAAGATATTGTTTCCTGGAACTTAGGCGTTGTAAATATCACGCTTAAATGCTATAAGCAGAGGTTGACTTGCACTTACAAACATACTATAACTATTAACAAACGTCTTGGTTTCCCCTTTCCTTCATGACACACATAACACACAAGAATAACTCTATATACAATATCTATTCTTAAACAATCTAATTAAAACGCGTTTAGAGACTTCAGTCTTAAGAAAGAATAGAAACCTGTTTATGTTTCAGTTCGTGCTTAAGTGTATTGAGGCTCTTGAAAACTACCTAATACTTCAAATTAGCCAATAATAATAATAATAATAATAATAATAATAATAATAATAATAATAATAATAATAATAAACAATTGGTTCCTCTATCTAAGTGCCCACCGAAAGAGGTCATTTGCAGATGCAAAACACTCGGATCTTAGCAGCCCCAATTCCTGTACTGAGTAAACGACCGAAGGTCGGCAAGTTAATTTCATTCATCAATATAAACGATCGGCTGCGCCCAATTTGACAGCTTCAAAATCTAGCAATCTCCAGGGTTCTTGATTTAAATTTTGAGAATAGACAATGTTCTTACTTTCAAACAAACGTACTCGAAAGCAAGGGAAAAAATTCCGAAAAGCAAGAACGTGGTGTTTTGGGTACAGAGGGAACTTTATCGGCAAACAGACACAAACTGTAAACGACCGCTGCTCTGCATCGCGCCAGACAGGACGACCCTGAGCCGCCACTGTTGTTCAAATACTGTGACTTTATATTTAAAACACTGCGACCCGGGACACGTAAGACTATTGTGCAACAATCTTTAAAATGCGACTTTTGTCTCGCACTGCCCTAATAAGCTATGTGAAGAGCACTCTGAACCATATCACAATGTGGTTTTTAAATGTGACGTCACAGTTTTCCAACAACAGAGTGGGACGTGAGCCTCAGGGCTTGTCACCCAGACCTGACGACGCCTTTCGGTTTTGGGCCCACGAGCGTCAGTCGGACATGAAGGGCGGCAGCAGGTTGAAGCTCTGCGACATGTCCGGCTCCACCTTGATGAGGCCCTGGTCCTTGACGGCGCCCAGCCCCGCCGCCGCGCCCGGCCTGTTGATGACGTTGAAGCCGCCGATGGTCGTGGTGGTGGTCGGCGCCGACGAGATGGACGGGCCGCCGGCCACGCCCAGGTCCACGTCCTTGGCGCCGCCCGGGCCGCCAGGGCCGCCGGGGTCCCCGTGGTGGTTGTGGTGCTGATGGTGGTGGTGGTGGTGATGGTGTAGGAGACCGTCGTCGTCGTGGTACTTGTCCGCCAGGTCGTCGACGGCGTGCTCGACGTGGTCCACGTAGGTCGCGGTCCCCAGGTGATGCGAGGGCGGCGAGTGGCCGCCCAGCAGAGACTGGTACTGCGGGGGCGAGTCGTCCCCGCCCACCGTGATGTACTCGCTGTGCGAGGACCGGAACAGTCCGCTGTCGTGCATGCCTGCGTGAGGAGGGGGAGTCACGGGGTTAGTCTAAGCCCAGTCCGCTAGAACGACACTCGTTTTTCTACAAAGTTTCACTCGTGATTCGCACGATACTTTGCTTAAAAGAGAGTTGGGGAGGAATTTCATGGCTTTACTTGATCATGCTTGTCTCCAACTATCGATGTGATTTGTCGCCCTGTTTTGTGCATTTATAAAGAACTATTACTGTTTACTGAAAGAAAGTCAAAGTAAAAGAAATAATGCACGTTATTTTACGTCAATATGAGGGTTGAATCCGTGTAGCTACCGCCAGTGAAAAAAAAAGGACTTTCTCGTCTGGTGTGTGGGTCGTGTGTACTAACCGTAGCCGTATGAGGAGGCGCTGCTGGGCGACGAGAACGAAGAGGCGTAAGGCAAATTGAGATCGTACTGCGCGTAGGAGGACCAGGGGTCGCTGGCCAGGGGCACGCTGTGGGGCGCGGGGGCGGGGCCGGGCGCGGGCGCCGCGGGCGGGAAGGCGTTTAGGCCGCCGCTAAGCCCGCCGCCGAGGCCACCGCCGAGGCCGCCGCCCAGCGAGCTGAACGGTGACCCGAGGCTGGGGCTGGACGTTCCTGGAAGAACAAGCGAGCGTCACGTGTCATGTGGTATTTTGATGCACTTCGATGCTATGATGCCTGTGGCTCGACTATTTCGTGTATGTGGTAAAGTTCTCTTACTTAATAATCTAGTTCATTGTGGTACATACCTGAGCCCAGGTATCCAGTTTTGCGGGGAGGTTCTCTCTTGCGCCACTTGGCGCGCCGGTTCTGGAACCATACTTGCACCCGGGACTCGCTTAGGTTGAGCTTAAGGGCGAGCTCCTCGCGGGCGAACACGTCTGGGTACGGCGCTCGCTCGAACGCTCGCTCGAGTTCCTCCAGCTGGTACGCCGTGAACGTTGTTCTAGAGAGGAAACAGAAAGTATCAAGTAAATGTGTTGGGTAGACAGCAGAACAGCGAAACGAACTAGCAGGCAGGCAGCAGCAAATTAACGTAACATCACCCCCTAAAGCGCCTCCCAACAACTACAACTACCTCCGGCCGTAATTAATTTACACAAATTGTGAGTACATATAGCTATCACAATTCCGCATAGCTACGTAATTGTTGTGCTACTAATAAGTCTTTATCTACGCCAATAGGGTTGTCGTGCGACCGCGTGTACGAAAGAAACATCTTTCTTTGCGTAGGGACGGTGGGAACCGGAACCGACTATCCTCTTTTACTGCCGCTATTCTAACTTCCTTTTTTTTCTTTTTTACCATAAAAGCTGACCATTACTACCCTGCTCGCCTCTCCTCCCCTTGCCACGAGGTCCGCGGGCCGGGCCTGGAGGATGCTGGTATGGCTGGGGTGCGCGGGCGGGGCGGGGCGGGGCGGGGCGGTGCAGCGCAGCGCCGTGCAGCGAGCTGCGGGTGCGGGCGAGCGGGTCACACGCCGCCGTGTCACGGCATGACGGAGGGGTGGGGTGAGAGCGGGCGATGCTATCTTTCACCGCGGCGGCCAACTGTTGCCGATGAAGGACGGGACGGACGGAGCTCGCGCCCCTATGAGCGGCATGCGAAAGTTCCACCGTCGCGTTTGCCTGTGAAGTTTGACTGTGACCGACCGTGTTAAGGTATCGCGGGAAGGCTTCGAAATGAGTTTTGTAGAGTCGAAGAGGTTAAAACTGAAACTAAGTCGTGTAGGACTTAACTGAGTGACATAGGAGACGTATGAAACTCGATTTTCTCAAATATGAGAATCTCGACAGTGGCGTGCAGATTTAGCGCCGGGGGCCGGGCGCGTTTATGCCGCCCCGCCATCGTGCAGTTTCGCTCGCGCCGTACCGCGTGCAGTTAGCTCTGACCTGACTTTTCCGCGGGCTCTGACTCGACCCTCGTCGCCTAGGGCCGCACCACGTCCCAGACCCCCGCGTCTCTTTTTTTTTATCATGCAAAGCGCACTTGTTGTTCGCGACCCGGTGCGGCGGGGCGGGATGGCACGAGACCTACATAGGGACCCAGCCCCAGCAGCTGGACCCGAACATGACGCGGCCAAATGCTCGAGTCCGCTCGGCTCGGGGCTGCAGAGGTGGCGCTGGCTGCAGGACGAGCGTATCTCATCACCGAGGGCGTCACGCTCCAGTCGCGCTCCAGCAGTCCCGGCCCGGCCCGGGCGGGGCACGGCACCCTCGTCATCTGGCGCACCCCCCGCCCCGCCCCGCCCCACCCCACCCCACCTTGTCCGCACCTACGCGCCGCTGCCACGCGCGCCCGCACGCGTCCCGCACCCTCGCCCGATCGCCCGATCGGGAATACATAATTTGATTTTCACCGGCGCGTGTAAGAAACACACACAGTCACCTACGGCGTGCCCCATGCCTAAGTGTTAGGCGGTCTAGAAAATGTTGAGTAAAGTACTCTCAGACGCGGTCAAGATTTCTCGCGTAGTTAAAATTCGAAACATCTCTATGACCACTCTTACATTCTTACATTTTATTCGACTCACCTCGTCTTTTTCTTCTTGATGCCGTTGTTATCAGTCTTGTTCTTGGAGCTCTTTGACTCGGACTTCTTGGGTGTCGACTGTTCAGCTGCCACAGCGATATGCAAAAAAAGGAATCATGTTAATTCTAGACAGGTTGAATGCACGCATGTCATTACCAGTGTACAGACTAATTGGTGGATGCGTACGCCTGAGCTGAAGTATAAATTAAAATATACCTATTGCTACACGGCACAGAGAGTATTGCTGAACGGAGGATACACTCGAAACGCGAAGGGTGTGGCACCCACAAAAATGTAAAGTTGTAGCTAACAGCCATTGTGTGCTCACCTGGCTGGTGATGTCCGTCGGCGCCGCCTGCCTTGGAGCCGTGGCCGTGGCCTGGGGAGGGCACGGCGGACTGCGGCTGCTCCTGGTGGTAGAGGCCCTGGCCCACCTCGTGCAGGCCGGCGGCGCCGAGGCCGCCCAGTCCGTGACCCGCCGACTGGTGCAAGTGCTGCTGCTGGCCGCCCTCCATCTTGTTGTTGTTGTTGCTCGTGCTGTTGTTGTTGTTCATGTGATGCGGCGACATGGAGGGAAGCCCCAGCATCATGTCGGACATCATGACCTTGTCGCCGACCTGGTGGTGGCCGCGCGCGTCCTGCTTGCCGGCGCCGGCGCCCGCGCCGGACAGTAGGGGTCCAGCGCCGGCGCCACCGCACGGCCCGAAGTCCGTGAAGATGGCGTCGTCGAACGGGCCGCCGGCCAGGGCGCCGTCCATGGCGTAGGAGTAGCCCTCGGCCGCCACGGTGGCGCTGCCTGGGCCGGGGCTGGGGCCGGGCTCGCCGCCCGGGTCGCCGCCGGGGTCGCCCGGGTCGTCCGCCCACACGCACGTGGACCAGCCGCTGAGCGCAGCCGACACGCGCCACCGGTCAATCGTGGCGGAGGGGATCTCGCACGGCGCTGCAGGCACGGGCGTCAGCAAGGCTCAGCCAGAGCGCGCCAGGAGGGCAGTCGCATTTCTGTACAGCCGCTCGCAATGCACTTACCTCCCGGACTGTCTCCGTCCCCCGCCGGCTCGTCCTCCAGGGCGATGTACTCCCCGGGCGTGATGACCACGGGGTTAGCGGCGGGCGCGCCCGGGCCGCTGGCCACCACCCCGCCCGGCACTGTCAGCACGATGGGCGCGCCGACGTCGCCGTCCACCACGACGGCCTGCTGCACCTGCTGGGCCTGCTGCGCCTCGGCCACGGCCTTGGCCACGTCCTCCTTGTCGGGCGGCACCGCGGACAGCAGCAGGAGTTTGCAGGACGAGGTGGACGGGCTGGGCGCCGCTGCCGCCTCGCCGGCCGAGGTCTGCGACACGCACGAGGACTCCTGGGGCTCCTGGGGACAGCAGAGGCAGGGTCGAGGTCAGCGAGGTGCTTTGTGGCGGCGGGGATGCACGCAGCAAGCGGGTGCGGGGCGGGCGCCCGCGCGCTGGGGAGGGAGGCCTATCCCTCGGCAAGAACAATTCCTTTACTCAGTGTGTAACGCTAACGTCATTAACTTCATCACAGTTATTTTGTCGCGCCGTGCGACGCGCATAGATTTGCAGAGTTGGTGACGGGACGGGCGTTACGCTGTCACGCTCTATCAATTACAATTCGCGAGGCGCCAGGGCCAACGAGACGTCACACAACACAACACGGCCGCCGCGCCGCGCCGCGCCGCCCGTCCTAGCCGGGCCGGGCCGGGCCGGGGCAAGGGCGCGGGGTCGACTACTGATCGCTGATTGAGACAAATAACGCGCGAACACGCCGCCCGCGGGCCGCCCCGGCACGGCACGGGTATTTGTCACATTACTTCGGTTTTAGCGAAGCAAGACAAGAGACCCTCTCTACATAAACACTGCAAGAATCATGACGAAAAATGCGTACGGAAGGCTGTTCGTGCGTTCAAGTCACCGCCGCCCAGGGGCGTCCACACGCGCACTCGAGAAAGTCCGTCATGGCGGTTTGGCGGGACATCAATCGAAACATTCGACAGAGAACACTCAAACATAGAACCGCAAGCCGAACCGGTCGCATGCAGCACACACAGCATTCCCCGCACATTCACAACCGTCGCACTGGACCAACATCGCCGGATTCACTTTCGACCTCCGCCGCGCCGCACCGCGCCGCACCGCGGCCCGGCCGGGCCGCACAGACACATTCCCAGGCAGACTTGGTCATGATGCAGAAGGGCTGGCAGTACAGGTGCACACCTGGGCACTCGGGTCTGCAAGGGCGGCGCCGCCTGGGGGCCCGCTGGGGGCGGCGCAGGGGGCGGCGCATCGCGCCCCGTCGAGGAACATGTTGGGGGGCAGCGGTCACTCACACAGGTATGGCATGGGTAGCGCGGCTCGCAGGTGGGGGCGGCCGGCCTGGCCCGGCGCGGAGGGGCGGGGGGCGGGCACTGGCACTGGGCACAGGGGCTGTCCTGTCCACGACGTGGATGGTAATCACTCGGGGGCGGCCGCGTGGGGGCGCGCTGGGGAGGGAGGGGGCGGGGGCAGGGGCGGCAGCAGGGGCCCCGCGCCGGCCAGACCCAGGCCGCTCACCGGATTGGCGTTAATACAATTTTCAGCACTTGTCACAATCTGCCGTATGAACTGGCCCGCGACTCGCGACTTGTTGAGCGCGTTTAGAGGCGCGGTGCCTGGCGGGAGGGCGGGCGGGCGCGGCGGCTGCGCCCGCGGCCTGAGGTCCGCAGTGACACGACGGCGAGCGCGAGAGAGGACCACGGCGATGCACTCTGGGGCCACGAGCAGGGAGGCACTGTGAGGGGCCGGGGAGCCTCCTGGCTGGCCGGGACGGGACGGGACAGGCGGCGCACTCGCGGCGTCCTCGCGTCGAGCACTGCGCTGCGCGGCGGGGCCCGTGGACTTGGGGCGACGACCGGACGGGACCGGGCCGGATCGGGACGAGCCTACCCTAAGCGGCACAGGACGGGTCACCTAGCCGGCGGGGCAGGACGCGCACCTCTGGGCCTGGTGCGGGACCTCCGCCTCCGGCCGCCGCGGCCCGGCCCCGCCCGGCCCGGCCCGGCCCGGCGGCCAGGGCGACGGGGCAGGGCAGCGCCACGCCCCCGGCCAGGGCGCAAGTGTGGCCCCTGCGCCGCGCCGCGCACGCACAAAACTCACTCGCACACACAGACACGCACACACACTGCACTTCACTGCACGCCGTACCTCCACGCAAATCAGCACAAACGAGCACCAATTGAAAGCACGTTCACTGCTTTAATCAAACGAATCAAGTGAGAATTGGTGATCCCTGCTGTACCACTTTATATTTTATCATTTTACCTACTCGTCCGCAGAGCGCTCTGGCCGCGGGCGGCGCGCGGAGAGGGGGTGCGGGAGCCGGTCCCGACCGCCAATAGCGGCCCGCGCCGAGCCGCCGGCCCCGCCGGTCGGGCGGGGGGGAAGTCTCTGGCGGCCAATCGGGGACGGGGCCGCCCGCCGACGGTCGCGGCCCGCGGCCACCAGACGACGTCGCCGCCCAAGTCCCCGCGAGCTACGGCGTGGCGGGGCGGGGCGGGGCGTGGCGGGGCGTGGCGGCGCGCGGCGGGGAGCGGCTGCTGGGCTGCAGCGGGGCCGGCTCGCGAGGCTCGGCTCCTCTCGGATCCTTCATGCGGGTAGCCGAAGCAGACGAACGGTGGTACTGCCGTCGGCCTGCTGTCTGTTCTTTCATCTGACCGCCTGTCTGTCTGTATATCCGCCTGTCTGTCTGTCTGTCTGCCACACTGTCTGTTCGGACCTGGAACTGCAAATGCGCACTTTTTACGCCGATAATAGCATTTGAAATTTCCACCAAAACCACTATAACGCTCGAAAAAAGCGGTAAAGTAGTTACATTTTATATGATAGATAATTAATAGTTAATTTTTATTAGATCACAGAAATTGTCACCTGTTACATATCTCTCTTGACAGTGGCGTTCATTTGTCAAGAGTTCATGCCATGCTCGGCATCTTCTTTTGCACAGCACCGCAGCGCTGAGCCCCCGGCAGGTAGGCGCGAGCGGCGGCTGAGCGCGCACCTGCGCAGCGGGGTGCCTACCCTCGCGCGCGCGGGCGCAAAGGCCTGGGCCGGGCCTGGCCGGCCGGCCGGGCGCCTCCTACCTGTTGTTTCGCGGCCCGCGGGCCCGCTGGGCTGGGCCGGGCCGGGCCGGGTCACGCCCTCCCCCAGCCTGTTGCTAGCTCGTGCTACACTGTGCGGGGCATGCAACCTGTCAGCGCGAGGCGAGCAAGGAGACGAGACGGGTTACTGCAAAGAGACACAGGAGGGTAACCGCCCCCAAGAGATATTTACATTAGTTTCAAAAAGACGAAATGAATAAGATACGTCCAAATAAAGTAACGGTAGTTGTTTTTAATTAGAAGCACGCTAAAGTATGCAATTTTCAAGGCCTCCTTTGATATAGTATATAACAACTTAGCGAAGAGACCGCTGACGCTTTTACGATTTTATTTTTAGAGCTTGCTGGCTTTTAAAGATACTGTAACGAGAGCTGAGCAGGGCGCGCAGCCGCGGGCGTGATTCCAATAACGTGGTAAATGAAATAGCGTAGGCCCTGCCGGCCCGCTCCGCCCCGCCCCGCCCCGCCCCGCGCAGTGCCACGTCCAGCGCGCCGGCACGACGCGACGCGACGCGGCGGATCGGAACGAATGTAATCAAATAACGCGATTTGATTGCCGGCATTAGGCACTGCCAGGCTGCGGGGAGGAGGGGGGGCAGGGGCAGGGGGCACCGTGCCGTGTTGGGGTAGGGCAGCGGGGACGCGCTGCCGACAAGTTTTAGATGAGTTGGGATTAAAATGCGTTTGGCCAGCACAGGCAATGCTGTTAAGCGTTCGAGCGGGCCGGACCGGGCTGTGAAGGTTAGGTGGAAGGGGGGAAACGCAAGCGGTGCGCGAAATGTCCATCTGAGTGCCCGCAATATGCTGGTTTGCAGCACACCTTTAACTTTGTACGGCAAGGCTTTGAAGCTAAGCAGAACAACCCCTGGTCGCTAGTTGCGGAGGATTGACTGAAACAAAGTCTTCGGGAAGAGTGTGAAAACGGTTTTGATTCTAGTTTGAAAGCGGTTTTACCAACAGGAAAGCGTTTGTGAAAGTGACACAGAAATCGTCCTCCTTCTAAGAGGTTGCCCGCGGGGAGAGGACGGTCACGGGAGAGTACAAAGCACTAAACATCTCGGCTATCGCGGGCCACTCTCTCACGTTGCACTACCAGCATGAGAGCGCACGGGGGCTAGCGTTCTGCGGGTGCGAGTCCGGGCCGGAGGGGGAGGGGGAGGCCCGCTGCGGGCGGCTTCAGGGGGTGGCTAGGCGGGCACGGGCCGAGCACGGGCCAGGCACGGGCCGGGGCCAAGGAGGAAAGGGGTGGGGAGAGCGGTGGGAACCGCGTGGGGGGTAGCGAGCAGGTGGAACGGGGTGGGAAAGCTATGAAAAAGTGGGCGCGCGCGCGCGCGCGTGTATGTGTGTGTGACATAGGGAGAGGCAGAGACAGGGCGCGAGAGAGTTTGCCGTGGGGGAGAGGGGGGGGGGGGGAATTCTCACGACGACCCACAAATGATGTATGGACAGGAGGGCTTCTGCGACGCGGGCGTCCCGTCCCCGCGAGTGCCCCGCCCCCGCTCCCGCCCCACAGTACGGAGCAGCGCGCGGGGACAGGACAGCCCGTCCTGGACAACCCTGTCCTGTCCGAGCCGACGCGACGGGGTATAATTAATTCGACCTGCTCTCACCTCTCCCTCCCCCCACTCACCCGTGTCTCTCTCCATATTTTTGGCGTGTTTATTCCTCTCCCTCTCCCTCTCTCTCTCTCTCTCTCTCTCTCTCTCTCTCCTCTCTCTCTCTCTCTCTCTCTCTCTCTCTCTCTCTCTCTCTCTGGGGCGGCATTGCTGTTGTCCTCCAGGTCATCAAGTATGCCCTGCTGTGAGGAATATTTGAGCAGATGGTGGGGCGGGGCGGAGGCGGCGGCACAATGGTTAGCCCCCGCCCTGCATTTGAGATGCATTACTCTCCTCCCAAGTGTTGTCCAAGGCGCCGGGCCGGGGATGGGGCGGGCCGCGGGCCGGGCGCTGCAGACCCATGGCGCCCCAGCCTCGACGCCCACGCGCCGCCCTCCGCGCACCCCAACGCCCTTTCACCGAAATCAACTCTCTCCCGGCCCGCGACCCGCGCCGCGCCCAGCGCCCAAGGTCACTGCCTCACGAGGTAGAAGGCGTTGGACGGATTTCGTAGCGGACACATCGAGTGTGGCTCAACTTGATTCCGGAGTCATGCCTTTCTGCTCTCGGCACAGGCACGGCACTACCTTTCTCTTGTTTACTGTGGTCCCAGAAAAAGAAACTCGCCATACAGTTAGTCTAGGTGCAACTTCTCTTTATTGGTGAGGGGGCGGGGGGGGGGGGGAGGGGTGACAGCGTCCCCTGGTTCACGGCGCCACGGACGAAAGAGATCACAAACAATACCAGTGCGCTGCGCTGTGCGCTCAGCTGAGATATGGCGGTGCGGCTGCGGCGCGGCGGGACATGGCAGTATACGAGGTCAGGTCCGCTCACTGTTTCTGAGTTCTGAGTCTGAGTCGTGAGTCAACCTTGTGAGTCAAACTCTACTGGGAGAAGTTCGAGCGCAGAGATCCGCGTTTCTCGGCATCGAGTTGGACATCGTCGGCAAGAAGTAGTTACACTACCTGCGCCGCAACCAACAGCCAACTACGCCCCGGCAGAGCTCGCCGAGAGCAAACAGATTGCACAGGGAATGTGCGCGGGCGGTGTTAGGCGGGGCGGGGCGAGGCGTGGGGGTAGTGGGGCGGGGCATGCTGGGTAGGGGTCACTTGTGGATTCCGAGACGCGGGCGTGCTATGCGTGAGATCCCAGTGAGAGCCGTCGTCGCGTCGCCATGCCCGCTGGGGAAGAGAATATAAAGAAAAGGGACGAACCAGGGAACCGGGACGCGCCGGGCCGGGGCGAGGAAGAGGAGGAAGAGGAAGGGGAAGAGGGTGTGCAGGACGGAGAGGCGGGCCGGGCGTGAGAGAGAAGGAGGAAGTGTGAGAGCGGAGCGGTCGGGCTGGGAGTGGGGGAGGGGGGGGGGCATGACTGTGCCGTCATCCCACATATCGCTCGGCTCGGTGCGTCATCTATAGCATACCCGGGCCAGGTCAGGCCAGGCCAGGGGCGGACGTAGGTCACAAGCGCTACAGATCACAACCGCTACAGGTCACAAACGCTACAGCTCGCTAACGCTACGGGTCGCAAGCGCTACGAGTCGCAAGCGCTACAGCTCGGTAGCGCTACGGCTCGCTAGCGCTACGGGTCACAAGCGCTACAGCGAGATCCGCGCGTTAGGCGGAGCCGAGCCGAGCCGAGCTTAACCTTGAAAAATTACGCACATGCTCTTCAAATGAAAGGGTGGCGTGGAAACATGGAAAATTTTTGCGACAGTAAACCTCCCGAAGGAGGTTGCGGTTCCCGCCAGGCACAGGGCTTTTACCCCCCGTGGCAGCCAACAACTTCGGTGTTCTTATGGGAACCGGTGCTTCTCTGACTGCGATCCTGTCGCGCAATTCGACAGATTTGATCCCCGTACTGCCAGATTTAGTCGTACGGTGGTTAACCGAACTGCCCTGTCCCCAGAGCATGGAATAGCTATTTTTGGAGCCAGATTCTAGGACTTATGACCCCACGACCGACCACCAGTCGTGGGCATGGGACGGAACTTCCTGGCAACCCGCTGTCGCTACCAGTGAAGAACCTACCTGGGTTTGAACCAGGCCCCATGTGCCGAGTCTCACAGACACCCCACGGCTTTCGCGGCACCACTAGACCACTAGACCGTCGGCTATTCCACGAGGGAGCTCGGTTGAAATGGGGGGTTTGAATTCCACTCTCCAAATTGTTGTCCTCAGAAAAATTAAACTTTTTGGTAAGATTCGAACCTCCGTCCTGCGACTCTCCGCGCGGACACTATGCCGGCACGGCTACGACGCCACGGTACCAGGTGCCGGACCACTAGGAGTCATGCTGCGCGAGAAGCCACAGTCACCGAAGAAACGAACCCGGTGTCATCAGTGCGCCTGTTCTCCGGGCAGTGTTGGGTCGGCCGCGTTGCGTCATTGGTATAGACGCTGCTCATAGCACTAGGTGGGCAACGGTTCAAAAACCGCGTAATTTTTTTAAATTTTTTTTTTCTTTGGACCATTTGCTCTTTTCAGCTTTACCGTCCTGGTGACTTGGGCAACTGCAAAAAAGGCACAGCGACTGACTTAAAAAAGAACTGAAATCAAATGTGCGACCGGCTTTCCGCAAAAACTCATACTTACTTCCCTATTCGGTTCGCGCTCTGCTGCCGACCAACGAGTGCGTGGAGCAGGACGGCGACGAGGGCGCAATGGGTGGTCACCCTGCCCTACAACATGCGCGCGATGCCGTCCCGCTCCGCCCACAGGCGCCGGCGCCAGGGCCGGCCGGACCCCGTCAATAGTCGGCTCCGCCTAACGTGCGGATTCTCGCTGTAGCGCTTGTGATTTGTAGCGCTTGCGAGCCCACTCCGGCAAGGGTCCAGGGCGGGGAGAGAACATAGGGCATAGATAGACCATCTGCTGAATCCTTTCTTCACAATATTTGCAAAGTGTTTTGAAATTTAAAACAAAATTCTTTTACAAAATTAACAGTTTTTCAGCAGAAAGAGAGGATAGAGAACAGTAATATATTCGGTCTCCAGCCATTGACTCACCTCCGACAGTAGGGGAAGTGCGTCGCTCCCCCACTAAAATTCTCCCATCTGACTCACCTCCGGTCGCCCCGCCCCGCCCCGCACCCTCACGTGACGTGACATTGACGACGCGCTCCTTGCAGTGTGGCAGCGTAGCGTCACTCGCCCCCCATATGACCTCCGGGCTGGGCTGGGCAGCCTCCGCGGAAGGGCAGCCCCCCGCGCCCTTTGCGGGAGCGTGGCGTGGCGAAGCGTCACCCCGCGCCCGTAATGTGCGGGGCGTATCCATAAAAACATGGGGTGGCCCGTGGAGGCGGAGGCGGGGCGGAGGCAGGCACACCGCGTGGCATGGGGGCAGGAGCAGGAGCAGGGCGCCCCGGTGCCAGGCGAGCACCCCGCCCCGCCCCGCTCCGCCCCGCCCCGCCCCGCCCCGCCCCTCCCGCCGCGGCCAGCGCGTGCGACTCGCGTGACCCGCACCGCACGCCCAGAGAGAGGAGTGTTGTAGCACCGCGCGCCGATCAGACCCTAGCGGACCGGACCGCCGCGCCGGAGCCACTGCAACATTAAAACAAGTTGATGGGAGCTCGATTGTCTTGAAAGATTCGCATACAAAAGCCGCGAAGACCGTGCTTTACGTTTCACAATTATTTCACATGAAAAAAGGTGCTGTACGCACCTATAATAAAATTGCGGACACTGCAAGATAATGGAGTTCCCATTGAAAAAAAAAGAAGAAAAAAAAAACTCCAAAATGTTAGGAGATTTTGTTATTTGTCGGGCCAATTCATGTTGGTCTCATCTCACGGAGGCTGCGCGCCCTCTCCACTTCTATTTTTTCCGTAATTTTTCATTTCGTCGGCAGCAATCTCTTCACCCCGCACTTCCTCTCTCTCATCTGTGCCACCGTCTCAGTCCTTGTCGGCCGGCCCGCCCCGCCCCGGGTGTCGGACTCTCCCTCCCCCTCCCACCCCACCCCAGGCCGTGGGCCCGTGACTTTTTGGTCAGCGCTCAGCGCACTCTCATGCTGGTAGCAAGGCGACCCGCCTCCTCCCGCCCCACCCCGCCCCGCCCGGGACTCGAGGGGAACACCGAGGCGTGAGAGGGAGCCTACCCCCCACCCCCCGCCTCCACCCCCGCCCCACGCCGCGCCACTCCCGCATGCAGAGGACGAGATGCCATCGAATATCAAAAAATGAGAAAATGTGAAAAAAGGGAAGCAAAAAAAGAGAATAGTAGTGCGTCTCAAAACTATATCTGTGAGACAAGGTTTCACATTTCCGCGTCTCGTGGTAGACATTTTCCTCTGCTCTACTCTCCGGTGCTTTCAACCCCGAACATGCCGTGGAGCTATGATGCTAATGCTTTCCTGTGACAGCATCGCCCTGTCTGGTGAACCGAGACGGCGCGTGGCGGGGCGGGGCGGGGCGGGGCGGGGCGGGGCGGGGCGGGGCGGCCGGCCACGAGGTGGGGCGCGATGCGACGGTATGGGGGATGGAACACAGGGAGTGACACGGCACGGTCCCCCGGCCCCGGCACCCTCCCCACACCCCCACCCTAATATACACGCACACTTTTTTCTTTCTTTGTCCCGTGCGATAATAACATACATATTCGTAAAAAAATTAGCACAGTCATCTGGAGCGCGGCGCCGCGGCTCCGCCGGTCTCCGCACACGCCCGATGCATACATTACGCGACCTGGCGGAGGAGCAGGGCGGGGTGGTCTGGGGCGGGACGAGGCTTCGCCGACACATTTGCATTCACGACCGAGTGTCATTTGTCGGTACATTAGTATGTGCGCGGCGTCTGCCCGTGTGGGGGCGCGGCGAGGTTTGCAGGGAAATGACATCATATCAGCCGCGACGATATTTTTCGAGAGAACTGCTCGGTCCCACACGAATAATTTTTCTTGCACGTCCCATAACTCGACACAAGTTTTGTGAGGTACTGGTAGGACTTGATGTACTACTGAATGTTGGACTCGTAATCGGTGAAATACATGACAGGCAGGGCAGGTCGCTCTCAGGTTCGGCCCACACGTAGCGCTGCGGCCGCCCAGGCAGGCGCCCATTTCGCTTTGCTGAAGCGAGCTTCCGATTGTATTATACACAGTTTTTCCCCGTTCGGCCTCTGTGTTTTTTGGCGCGTTCGCCGACCGCTACCACGGCCGAGTGGACCTCGCACTCCCCCGCGCCCAGCAACCCCCACCTCCCCAAATCAACTCATCGAACCGCGGAGCGAAAACCGGCGCGGGGCGAGGCGGCGTGGCGTGGCGTGGCGCCGCAACGTCTATTTCAGGACGCAGAGCGGGTTCGATCCGATGCAAAGCCCGCCCATGGTACCTTACCCTGCCCGCGCCTGCCCGCGCCAGGGCTCACGGTGGGTTCGAAGTGGGCGACCACGCCGCGCGGCCGTCACCGGCCGGGCCGGTACAGCAGACAAGACATCCCCATGTCGTCTTATCGCGCAACAATAACCCTCCACCTTCCCCTCCCTCCCCTCCCTGAGGAGAGGAGTGACTACTGTGCGTGGATGATGGAGCGACTTGTTGATCCCCGCGCCCCCTCCCCTCCCCTCCCCGCCGCTCGGACGGGACGGGATGAGGCGCGGCACTGCGCCGGGTAATTACTTCGCCCTCATCCGTGCGCGGGCCTCTCCCCCCTCCCCCTGCCCTACCCTCTTTTTCTCGCCACGCTCGCTCCCCACGGCCCACTGCCCACTCCCGCATTCCTCCCGCCAGCCGCAACCCTTTCGCACGTGGCGTGCTCATGCTGCTTCCGGACCGGACTGGGCCGCCGCTATTCCGCCCCGTGGCGCGCTCTCCTCAGCACCCCGCCCCGCCCGGCCCCGCCCCACCCCACCCCGCCTCACCCGGCCCGGCCCCGTCCGGCTCTTAAAGTTAAATCACACGCCAAGGCGTCGCCAGGAGGCGTCACAGCCAGACTGGGGTTTAAGCCTTATCGGAGAGAGAAAGGGGGCGGGTAGTGGGAGAAGAGAGAGGGAGGGGCGGAGGAAAAGGAAAGATGGGTTACAGGACGGATACAGCAGGGCAAGGACGCCGTCGTTGCGTCGGCTCAAAGTGTACAGTAGCCTCTCATCTTCCCGCTACTCCCCCCTCCCCGCCCCGTGCTCACCGCTCGCCACGACACAACTGCGCTCCGCTTCATCCCTGCAAGGCCCTGAAGCTCTCCAGTGTTTTCAGGGAGGACTGGGGAGGGTGGTGGAGCGCTGTGCTGGCGCTGACGCACTCCGCGGCGCGCCCTCAGGATGACGACCGACGCGACGCCGCGCTTTCCCCGCCCCGCCGTCCCGTCCCGTCCCGGACCGCGTATGTGCGCCGCGCAGCGCGACGCGACGCCCTTCATTATTCAGCAATATACTCACTCCGCCCCGCCCCGCCCCGCCCCGCCCGTGTGCGCACGCGCCATGCCGCGCCATGCGCTCGCAAACCTTTTCTCTCGCGACAAAAAGCGGCGCTTGTCGCGCTACGAGTATAGTTGTCCGCCCCTTTTATTCTCTGGCGCGACACGACGACGCGGAGCAACGCGTTATTCCGAGGGTAGGTAGGCGAGGGCAGGGCGCGGAGCCACAAGGGCTCGGGGGAGGGGGAGCACCCCGGCTCTGCACTGTCTTATTGTCTCGAAAGTGCGCAAAGTGAGCGACTTTGCAGACCGTTTTCTTTTGACAGCAAGATGGATGGAAAGGGGCGTACTGCGTATACTGTACTGTATCGTATGTGCAGAGGAATACGACGCAGCGTTGCGGGTCTTCCTCCTAGCCGCTTCACTCGTAAGGCACAATGGTCTTGCCCAGGTGCCTGCTTGTTGCCTGGTAGGCAGGACGCAGCTCACTTTACTGCATTGGGCGATATCGCCTACTTTTCTGGCAACACTCGCAGCCCTGTGGAGTACTCTCCATGAGCGACTAGCCTATCGATGGCGGAGGTAGAGGGTGGCGCGTCACTGGGTCGCCCCGTCGCCCGAGCAGAGGGGGTGGGGGAGGGGGCGGCGACTACCCCAAGACATCTCCGGCCCACCCCCGCCCCCGCCCCCGCCCCGCCCCGGAGCGGAGCAGGTGCAAGGTCCCAATCAGCTGACGCGCGCGGAGAAGGCCTCGGGGACGCCTCCACCCCCCGCTCCCGCTCCCCGCCTCCAACCGCGGCGTCAGACAGATGAGCCCTGTGGCTTCCTGGATTGGGTTAGGGACGCAGGGGAGGAGGGGGGGGGCGCTATCGGAGATAGTCTTCCGGGTCCGGGTACACGCGGCGAAGGAGACCTTGGGTTCAAATTTACGGCATTAGAAGACGCAGAGGATGGACCCTCCCGGCCCGGCCGGCTGGTCTGCAGCTCGGCCTCTTGTAACTTACATTTTACGTCACGGTTTTTAATTGATGGCGTTGCTTGTAAAATGATTGCTCCTAGGCAATGCGGAACTGCTTCAATTCGATGTTTTTGAAGTATAGTTGCCTTATTAAATCTAAAGTCCGAGATGCTTGTTTGGGCTTAATGTAATTTTATACCTGGAGCTGTAAACTGATGGCGGCGCCATACGCAAAGATTACATGATATGTCAGCTCAAAAATTAGCATGATAAAAGTTGTAAAAGTACAAGGGTGCCCAGGACGCTGTCCCTGAGCTAACCATACAATCGTTGCAACAACTTTTTTCATTTTTCTTGGTGCGGCTCGCTCCACACGCGCACTGCTTCGCGGGGCGGCCCTGCGCTGCGCCCTGCCCCGCCCTGCTCTGCCCCGCCCTGCTCTGCCCTGTCGTGCTGCGCGGCATCCGGTTCGCGCCGCACTCAGCCCCGCACCCCCTCCCACCCCCTCTTCCCTCAGCACAGCACCGGCCCGGCCCGGCCCATGTCAACGCTGACACCCGGGATGGTCATCCCTGGGGCAGTGGAGGTGGAGGGCGAGGCCGGGAGGGAGTTTTTGTTGTGTACAGCCAGGCCATGGTCGGGTTGGACTGCACTAGCGCGCGCGACTGACGCGCGGGGTAGGGCGGCGGGCGGCAGCGGCACTGAGAGGACAGAGGAAGGAGCGCGGGACAGAGCCTTCGACGCGGTCGCCAAGAGAGACGCGGCGGGGTCGCCCTGCCCTGCCCTGCCCTGCCCCGCCCTGCCCCGGGCCTTGTCCCGCCCCTGTGCGCGGCTGCGCGGACCGGACCCGCAGGGGCGGGACACCGCCCGCCTGCGCCCGCCCCAGCTCGGGCACAACGATCTGCCAGGCGGGACGCGGCCCAGGATGGGATGGAACGGGACGGGAGCCTAGCCGCCGAGCAGCCTCGGGTCGGGACAGGCGTGGAGCCGCGGTGGACGCGGCCGCGGCCGCGCAGCCGACGAGGGACTGCCTCCTTCCCCTCCCTACGCACCACCCCACCCCGCCCCGCCCCGCCCCGGCCCCTTCCCCCGCCTCACCCCACCCCATCATTTCATCGCCTCCAATTGAGGCACATGTGAGCTGCCAGCGCTGCTGGACAGAGCGGGGCGCGGCGGGGCGCGGCGGGGCGCGGCGGGGCGGGCCGCTGTGGGACGGGCCGCGGGACGGGGTGGACCCGCGCGGGGCCGGGGACATCAGAACCACTTGTGCCAATCAAGATTCGTTAACCTCCCCGAGCCCCGGGCCGGGCCGGGCCGGGCCGGGCCGGCGGGGCCCGCTGTGTCGAGCTGTGCCCCGGCGGCCCCGACCATCGCGTTCAATTGAGGCTTAGCGGGGGTGAGGAGGTGAGGGGGAGGGAGGGGTCTGCGGCAGGAACCGCGGCCGCGGCACGGCTAGCGTGGACGGGACAGAACAGAGCGGAGACTTGCCGCCATTCCAGCGCAGACCCTCGACCCGGCGGCCCGGCGCGGCCCGGCGCGACGGCCGCGGCGAGAGCAGGGAAGACCGGCCCTGTATGCATGGCGGCAGGCAGCTGTCCGGGCCGCTGGCTGGTGGACGTTAGACCGGGATCAGACGCTGGGGCTCCGGGGGATGCGCCCCGAGCAGGGTGATTAAGCACGGCGGTCGCATCTCTGTCCTTAACGTCCTTGACTGCGAATGCCACCTTGGCAGATGATGTTACACATGTTTTCGGTCGGCGACCTTGATGTTTGTGGTCGTCAATAAATCCAAATGATCTCATGGATGCAAGAATGATGAATAAATAGGCATCCCTGAACATACTGCAAAACTGTGCAGCATCTGTGCATCTGTGCTTGTTGGTGCAGTCATATTGGTGGTGCAGCAAAACCACATCATTGTGATATGAACGTGGACCTTACCACTGGTATCATATGCGTAAGAGATAACTGCCTAACTCATCTCTGTTTAGTTAGGTAGTAAACTCTGTAGACGTTGACCAGACAATATTTTTTTAATGGAAATTTCTTGTCTCAGAAGCTATTTGTCCGGTAGTTGGCTACCCTACCTCGTTGCTATGGCAACAGTTTCTACAAAAACAAACGCCTCGCTTGAGAGTACAGCTTGAGGTTATGTGGCTTTGTTATTGATCGAACTTCGTTTAATAAATTCATTCAACGCCAATTAAACACCATTTTGTTCTAATAGCTTTCTAGGAATGCACACACAGACACAAAAAAAATTGGTTTGTTGAACGAAAAGAAATGTGAGAAAGGAAAGGTTTAGTTTTAGATTTTTTTTTGATGTGAAGTGTTTTCCCACATTTGGCCATAAAATAAAAAATAATCATGGAAAACTATACAGTGACGGGCCATATAGGAGAAGGAGCACATGGGCTTGTTTTGAGAGGAAGACATCTACCCAGTGGAAGTGATGTGGCTCTAAAAAAGGTGAAGGTGAGAAGACTTGAAGATGGTATTCCAATAAATATTTTGCGAGAAAGCAAAATTCTAAAATTTGTTGATTGTCGCTATGTAAGTAGGTGTAGGACCAGACTGTTTAATTTTTCAATTTTGTTTGCTGAAGCTGTTGTGATATATGTCTTCTATTTTATTTTAATTTCAGATCGTGAAACTGCTAGATTTTTTTCCACAAGGTTTAGGTTTTGTTTTAGTATTTGAATTGATGCCCTCTGGTTTGTGGGAGATGCTCCATGATGTAGAAAATCCCATTACACCTGCTCAAGGAAAGAGTTACATGCGCATGCTACTCATGGGATTAAGTTATTTGCACAAAAATCACATAATGCATAGAGTAAGCAAAGAGCATTTTTACTCTTCCTTGTCAGACAGACATGAAAGTTTC
The DNA here is from genome assembly GCA_033675135.1 of Frankliniella intonsa. Taxonomy (NCBI): domain Eukaryota; kingdom Metazoa; phylum Arthropoda; class Insecta; order Thysanoptera; family Thripidae; genus Frankliniella; species Frankliniella intonsa. Next base: position 5,604,722 of record CM066253.1, read on the forward strand.
CTTCTAGCCCTAACTACATACTTTTTGTAGCAATTTCTCAAGTTTAATGTTAAATTTTGTTCTTAGGATTTAAAGCCAGCAAACCTTCTCATAAGTTTTGAAGGTGAGTTAAAAATTGCTGATTTAGGACAGGCAAGACTAATATGGATTGATTCAAAAAATGAGAACAGGCCTTACACACACCAAGTGGCAACTCGATGGTACAGGGCTCCTGAGTTGTTATATGGTGCAAAGTATTACACTGAAGCGGTTGACCTTTGGGCTGTTGGGTGTATTCTGTCTGAGATTATAATGAAGAGTCCTATATTCCCGGTGAGTGTGAGGAAAGATTGTTAAGAGTTTTCCATGCACAGTAAAACCTTTTTATACTAAGGCCGCATATTTTGATTTCCTGATTATATCAAATTTTTCGTCTGTTCCCCTTGATATTCTAATGCATTAACTCATTCCCGGTGAAAGTGAATTCACACTTCTTTCAAATTTATTTGTTGGTCGCCTGAAATTCAATGTATTCTGGTTTACCTGAAGTTAGAAAAATATACTGACAGCATTAAATTGAAAATCAATGTATGTGCTTTAAACATATTTAAAATATATCTTACTCAAATTTTTTCCATGCTTGCCAGGGTGAAACTGACATAGAACAACTAGCAATGGTAATCAGTAGTTTAGGTACACCAACAGAGGAATCCTGGCCTGGTTTGACATCTCTCCCAGATTACAATAAAATCACATTTCCTGAATCTCGACGTGTGCCATGGGAAACCCTTGTTCCTGATTGTCCTCCAGATGCTTTAAATCTCATCCAAAGATTTTTACTCTATGATGCTGACAAACGGATTGCAGCTCAAGAGGTGAGATTATCTTGATATCAGTTTACTTTTGTTCAGTGACTAGGCTGACCATGCTTTCTGTGCAACTATCAAATTGTAAAATTATCTTGGTGATTCCAGGCATTAAGTCATGCATACTTTTTTACACCACCATTAGCATGTCCATTAAGTGATATGCCTAAACCTAAGGATGGCCACCGAAATAAATTTAGAGGTAATTAAGGCATTGCTTCTTTTCTTTATTAAAAATTAATATTGATTTATAAGATTACTATTCAATTAAATATTGCAGAGAGAGAGGTGAAGGCTGATATATCAATCGAAGAACTATTCAAACAATTGTCTGATTTTGTACCATAACATTGCCATTTTTGTAAAATTCACATTTCATTATACTGCGTTGAAGTTTTCACAAAAAGGTGAGTTTTACTTAGTTTTCAGTCCATATTGACTCAATACATACGAATTAATTTTTAATGCAGCCCAATTCTTGGTGAAATAAAAAAAAAAGAAAACCTTTGCTAAATTTTGTAATTACTACCTAAAAAACTTAACATTTTTCTTTTATAAAGTAGGGGTGACTTGTTTTGGTTTGCAAAACTTTACATAATTTCATTTAAAAATTTCATTAATATGGTCGGAAGTAGCATGTCATGTAATAAAGTGCGGTGACACTTTTTCAATTATTAAAAAGTTGTGCAAATAACTCCCCTAAACTGTCAATGTTTGCCAACATTATCAAACGCATTGTTTCAGTATATTGGGGTCCTGGAGGTTCTTGAGTTGAGTCACGCCACATGTTTCCATGAGAATCCCTTGAGAAGATGTCAGGGGCTGGCACATGGTCTCGCATGTAATTCCAAACGCAGTCCCTCAAAACTTGCACAACCTGTAAAAAATATTTACCAAAATTATTCCTCAAGTTGCAAATATTAAAACAAAATTATATGAGATTAATATTCAAAATATTTATACTTCTGGCGGCTTAATGTGTGGAACAACATCTCTTAAGCTTGACAGAGGACTTGGAAGTAACTGTCCTAGAGAAAGAAGACTGAGAAGGCGAACTGTTGTAGGGAGTAATGATGGATCTCTATGATGGCTACATGAACCCCATTGAGCGATTAAAGTTGCTGTCACTGCACGCAAAATGACTGAGCAATAACATAAAGCTGGCCTCTGGAGACCAATGAACCAAAGAAGCTCCCACAAAATTGGACCCTGTTCCAGCTTTCTTCTTATATAACAGTCTCTCTCCACCGTAGCCTGAAAGTTTAAAATATGTATTGCATAATGGGTTATCTAAATTATACTTCTAAAGTAAGAGTTGAAATGTCCATACTTTACATCCGTCTTCATCGGGCCAAGGAAGACCGTTATACATAACATCTGGGGATATCAGCTCAACTAACAGTAAGGAAACTGATATAACAGTGTCAAGAGAAAGAGTGGGCATTCCAGGTTCCATTGCAATGGGGTCTAAGATTGCGCTGGACACACAACAAGATCTCACAGCATCTAAAAATAACTGAGTATTTCTTTGAATCAAATATGTAGGTGTTGTATTGATCTTGTTTAAAGTTCTCAGGCCAGTCCCTATGACACCAGCATGAAATACTGATGAATGCCTCTGTGCTAGAACCCAACTTAAACCCTAGAAGATAAGATAAAAATTATATCTCCAAAATAGTACTTATATTATATCAAGAATAGTGAGGTACATTTTACATAACAAGATTTATAATGAAAAGGCACAATACCTGTTTAAGATTTTCATCCATAAGTCTTATATCAGATTCCTCTGCTGTGAAAAATTCCTCATTTAATAGATCATTAGCTCCAAACAGATGAGTTGGTCCATGAAACAGAGCAAGCTCTAGGAGAGTTCTCAAAGCAAGGGATCGTGCTGCCGATGACCTTAAAGAAAGCCTCGAGAGAAGCTTACAGGCAACCTGGCACCCTTCAAACCCTCTGCTATCATCTAGTGATGTAAGGGAAAATGTTAGTATTTCAGCTGTTACAAAGATTGATACCATTGGTAATAAACAGTTTGAATGCAGGGGAAGAATTATTTGGCTTACCTATTTCTACACACATAAAAAAGTAGGAGACTGTTGAGTGGGCTAATCTTAAAGCATCTTGTATGATTGGTGGAGTGACAGATGTTGGCTTTTCACCTGGCTCTTGGACAAGAGCCAAAACCAATGTTTCTGCTACTGCATGAGCTATATCAGGTTTGACACTAGAACCCAATGCTGAACATGCCGTTCCTATTGATGCATATATAGCTTTAAGTACAGGTTGGCTATGATTGTTTAATTTTCCTGAACGCTCCCACCTGAGACAATATTGTCAATGATAATTAGTGAGGAAGTGGTAATAAAATTGTTTCTGTTTACATATCTGAAAATATTAAGATTAAAAAGAAAATATTACCTTAAAAGAGTAGTCAAGTTCTTCCATAGATCCTTAACTGACAAGCCATCGTCTTTTTTGTGTAACGCTTGTTCAAGCCCTAATTGAAGGATATTAGAATGTTCCAAAGATAAGCCTGTCCTATTTGATTTCCTAAAATTTCCATTTGCACTAGCCTGGTTTTCCAGAAGTTTGGCAACCACACTTAAGTGATCTTCTGTTTTAGCATTAGTCAAAATATATGCTATAGCGTTTGGAAAAACACTGGGACTTTGAAGACCTGAAAATAATAAAATAAGACTTGTGAGCAGAGATGATTAAACAGTTCATACGTAAGAAAAAATAAAATAAAGAAAATTTACCCATAAAACCAATAAGTCTTAGAGCAGACTGAACCCTAAGTCTTAATGGGCTTAGCAGGAGTGGGAAAACTGTTTTTAGCTCTTGACGAAGAGAACTGAGAAAGAGTATATTTTCATCCGAACGATGAAGAAGTAGAGAAAGTTCTTGAAGCAGCAGTTCTAGAAATATATAGACGTATACATTAACTTAGGTAAGAATATTTTTTAAAAATAAATAAAAACACTTAACTTTCAATGGCTTGAAAAAATGTTAAAATGTCAAACTTACCCAGAAATTCCTGACCATTACATTGAACAATAATCTCTTCAGGAGTTGTTGGAATTTGTTTGGATGTGGCTGGTGATGCACAATCAAGAAGAAGAGCTAAAATAGTTGGTCCCCCACTTGGACAATTAAGGACAAGGTGAACTAAAAGGTCTTGGAAAGCCTCTCGCCCTCCATAATATGCCAACCAATCTGCAGATTGCTCAGCCAGCTGACTTAATATTTTTGGAGTCACTGGTAAGAAAAGAAAAAAAATCAAATTAAAGACAAAATTGAAAGAAAATAAATGGATGAAAGGGAGCAGTTGACTTACATGTGTGAAGTACATCCATACTTAGTGAACGCAATAGTGTAGAGGACATAGAAGCAAGTTGTAATAGAAATGGAACAGTAGAATATTGTTGATGTGTAGTAATAGGGTCTGATATTGTAGTTTTCTCTAAGCTCCACTGCAAAAATGGAAAAAAAAGTGAAATTCTTTCATTAACTAAATAAATACACTAAAGTTATTATTGAGAAGAAATAGAGGTTAGTACTTGAAAAAGTTGAAGGAGCGCTCTTCGCATGTCAGTTGAATGACTGCCCGCTAGGTAACCCAAAATTTGTACAACTGAATTGAGTTTAGGTGCTTTGGGCCCCTGCTGGTTACTGCAAAAGTCTTTTAGACCACAAGACAATACTCGAGTCATAACGGTCTTAGGAAAGCAGCTCCCCACATGGGCTACAACCCAGTCAAAATATGGACTATGAGCAACACATGTATCTGTAGAACAACAACATAACACATGTCATAGTCATACAGAGAGAAAATTAAAAGTAAATGCAGCTATAGAAAATTTTCTTACTGACCTAATAAAGCATTAATACATGACTCTGTGTCAAAGTTCATTAGACATGAAAGGCACTGAGTTGTTATATCAATGAGACATCTCGTGGCACGGCAGGACATCCACAGTTGTAGTGATTCACTGAGAATTCCAGAATGAGCTGCTCTGGATGCGTAACGGCTAGAGATTTCACCTGGGGTAATAATAGAAGTGACTTGAGGTGTGTAATTATGTACATGTGCAGACAATTTAAGTTAATAAGTTCATAATATTACCTAAGAGTTGAAGAGACCACTTGCTTATAATAGGAGCCCATGCTTCAGGAGAGCTGCTCACAAAATCACAGAGAACATTATGAACTTCTGCTATCGCTGCTTCCTCTTGTGCAGACAAGGAAACTTCATGATCTTTTGACCCTTTTTGAGCTGCAATCTAGAAAAAAAATCTGATCTCATAAGTCTATCCTTCTCTAAGATCAGAGGTATTTGAAAGGAAGGTAAAGAACTTACCTCAACATTTTCAATATAGTGGCGTACAACTTCATCAAAGAGAAAACAGAAGTACTCAAGAACTGCCTCCCGTGAAGCAGGTAATGTTTTCAGTAAAGATAGAGCAACACGAGCTAGTCCAATGTCTAAAGGGCCTTTCCTTGAGTTTCGAGTTGCTCCATTGATAAAAGCTCTTAACTCTCCCATCAAATCTGGACCCAACATGACAGATGTTGATGGATTCATAATAGGGGGAAATCAACTGAAACAAATTAAATTGATTTTGTTTTTATACTCTTAACCATATTGTGTGGAATATATAATCAAACGTTGAAAAGGTTCGGGAGAAAATAATCTTACAATTTAATAAATGCTTTGACAACAATAATTCTTTTGATAAGAAAGTAAATACTAGTCATGTGCTAGTGGCATCAAACAAGAAAACATAACCTAATTGCCACTCAAAATCCTCAGTTGCCTGTTGAAGGTAAGCACGGGTCCCAGATCGGTACATTCTCAAGTCATTGTTCATGTTTTGTTTTACATGTTTATATCTTTCGATTCAAAATATTTACAGACTTTAATTCATTTCTGTACCTTGTCACCTTGTCATAGCAGACATCAACAGAAGATGAGAAAGTAATGCAAAATTGTTATGTAGGAACTTAAAACTTACAAAAATAAATATTCCTTGGTCTTTAAATCATGATATACAAAAAATCATAAAAAAGGACTAACGCTCTCAGCTAGATAAAATTCTGAGCTGTTTTCGGTCATTTTTTTCCGCATAACTTCAAAAATACACTTAAAGCTGAGGCGCTGCCGCTACTACAGTTCCTATTCCACAGCCTTGCCCGCTGCTCTTCGTTCTCATGCTTCCCGTGTTCTTGCATTCACTTTACGCTTAAAGCATTATTTAACTTGTTCTTGTGATGGAATTGTAACAGAAGTTTGAAGTATATTAATTTTGCTAAGCAAGCTGATCATTGGTTTTTTGATTCATTGTGAACCTGTGAGGTGCTGTTGAGGGGCCTCTGTCTGACAGACAGGTGTTACCATATGAGCCAAATCCTCTCTTTGAGAGGGAGGTAACAGGTATCCGTTTGACTGAACTTAAGTCATGTCGTACGCATTATGCTGTTTAAGTCTGAGAGGTTGTTTTGGAGGGTCTTCGAACTACAGTGGAAATTTATCCAACCGTCGTGATCAAAATGGTTCGGAGGGAAACCGAGAACCCATTTTGTTGGACACTAACTACATGGGTGTGTACTATAATTCACCCATTTATTTATTTACTATCCATCTCTTATTTTTTGATAATATTTAACATTTATTCATTTTATGCATTTTTTAGGCCATGAAGTTGTGATAGTGAAAAATGGTATAAGGCTGTGTGGAAATGGAGGGACCATAGCTACTGAACCAATAAACCAAAACAAAGCGTATTGGGAAATTAAACTACAGCAAACTGGTACAGTACATATGTACACTCACCCTTATTTTTATTATATCTTCTCAAAGTATTTGTACATTTACCTCTCCTTTTTACCCAGGTGTATGGGGTGTAGGTCTTGGTACACGAAATGCTGATCTGAATTCAGCCCCTGGGGGCGCAGACAAAGATTCATGGGTCCTCTGCAATGATGGTACTTTAAGACATGATAAGAAAACTATTGGGAAGATCACTGGTGTCCCTGGAGAAACAATCAGTGATGGCGACATACTTGTATGATTTTAATATCTTTTTGGTTCTCATATTTGAACTTACCGTAAAGTAATTATGACATAAATTTTGGCAGGGTATGACATATGACCATGAGGAACTGAAGTTTTATGTTAACAATGTGTTAGTGGAGCCAGCCATGACAGGTATCCGAGGAACAGTCTACCCTATCCTTTTTGGTGAGATTTTAAAAAGTTACTCTTTTTAATTCTCTTAACCCTCCAGTATTTAATTCATATTTATTTTTCATTTCAGTTGATGAAGGTGCAATACTGGATCTATGTGTAGAAAGGCTTCATTACTCACCACCATCTGGCTTTGACCGTATTATGTTAGAGCAGTCACTTCTGTGACATTTGTTCTTATTTCATTCCTTGCAAATGGCTGTGTTTCCGAATCTACAGGATCTACAGCAATCAACGCTTAAACGTCATAGTGATATTTAAATATGCAAATTAAAAGAAAACAACAATTTCATAGTGACATGCTATGAAGTTACCACTGTTTCATACTCCCCTTAAATATTTTAATCAACATTGAGAAGAGGAGTATGTACTAGTCGTTTTAAATATACCATTGATTCATGATGAAACTTCTGTAACAATGGCTACAGGCAGTCCATTACTTATTTTGAATCTTTTGCTATTTGAATCTCTTAAATTTGAATTATGTTTAAATTATAAACTTACAGAATAAAAATATCTCTTGTCTGAACTAATGCTTAATACAGGGTTTCAAAGAATATACATTTTAAAAATATCTGCTCGACATTTTATTAAAATTTTACTCTTTCTGTATGTTTGGATAAAATTCTTATTTCCTTTAAAGCTTAGATACGTATTTTGTTGCTATGTGATGACTGAATTTTTTATTTTATATTGTAGTTAATTTATTGACCAAGTTGCAAAATAATGAAGTTTGTTTCCTGATACATTCCTGTTAGAATCTATACCTTTACCAAATGTTGGAGAAGTGTGAACCGGAGAGTGTGCTATTTTGAGACAATTACATGTTGGATGTCATAAAATATCTGTGTTATTTTATGGGTATCTTTACAGGAAAGTTGTCTTTCCTGCCTAAACTTCAAGGAGACAATGTGTTCCAAGGGAGCACAATATTCAGTGATCCACAGCTCCACCACATTAATTTCTGAAGTAATGATAGAGCATCATATTACATTTGAGGTGTCATAATACAATTCTACAATATCTCTGCTCTGCAGCATTTCAAACAAATCAATGAAATCCATTGATACGATTCTCGCTATAGGCACTATTAACTCAACCAAGGTCGGCTGTGATTCCTTTGGAGCGACAAGTCAGTGCCATCGGAGCTTTCCAGAGAACGCTAGATTATGGCGATCACTGTTAGAGATCAGGACACACTATGAAAAGAACGAAATACATTTTTCGTAAAGTTAGCACGCCCTTGTAGAGAGTCACTGGTGGGGGAACGACAGCGCCGGGACAGTAGGCAACCCACCCGACCAGGTCTGACAAAAAGAGGTCGGACAAACGATATACACGCAGTTCCGTTGTCGGTACTTGGCTCGTCCACCTTTCATGTTCCGAGGAAAGTAGACAAAAAAATTAACACAAACACACCGGTGTGCGGCGGGGAGTAACATGCCCACTGGGCATACACTCAACCCCCGTGGCGCATTATTGTCTCTTGCTTTGCTTTCACCCACCGCCGGGCGTCACATCGTGCACGATCAACGCATTCTTAAAACCTGAACTTCGACAATCCCGTCGCACTTGCGCTAGCGCATTCACCCTGTACTCGTTGTATACACGGGTCGTACAAATCGGAGGTCGGACAAAAATGGGGTCGGACAAAACTAGGTCGGACAAATTTTTTGGTCGTATCACGAGCGGCAGATATTTGGCCAGGTCGTACAAAAAGAGGTCGTAGAGACGATGAGCACCGGGGAGGGGTGGGGGGCGTGTGTGTTGCCTATATACAGGGGGTTTGTAGCTTAAGTTGCCTACCTCTCAGGCGGTTCACTAGTGCCCGACAGGGGCGACCGCCCCTTCGCCCCCCCCCCTTTAATACGCGCCTGGCTTATAAGCCGAACCGAGTATAGATTAGGTTAATTTCACCCAAATAGAACGCTTGTCCCACAAGATCAGGAAATGAGCTATAACCACATGTGCTTCAACTATGTCCAGCACGTGATATATCACATCCTGTAAAACAGTAAATTTTCTTGATGCCAACTTATGCAAAGATCTATCATACTGCCATATATTTAAAATTGCCCCGCAAACGCGCATCATATGGCATTGCATCAGTTGGCAGCAAGAAAGTTTACTGTTTTACTGTCACGATGTTCCATTTTTATTGGCGGCTAACGTCACGAACTGCTGCGTCGTCGGGATCCTTAATTTGGTCATAATCCGTTTACGTATGTTTATGTGAACCGCGGTGGCTACATATAAGTGCCATGCGCGACTTCAGGAACTCAGTGTATTTTCCGAATTGCACTATGAAGTTCAACACGCGATATTTGTTCGTGGCTTTCCTCGTACTGCTGTCCCTCTTGGTAAAAATTAATATAGCTCATCGCTGCACGCGCCTCTTGCATCTGCGTTATGCTACTCCGCTCACCTCCACGTTATTGGTCACCTAGGGAAGGGGACCTACGGGCAAAGCCAAGGCGCACTGCTACCGCCCAGGCAGACGCGCATGAATAGAGGCGTATTCTGAGGAACATTTTGTACAGTCAGTGCAACTACGAAAGTGGACGTGCTAAAGAGACTCTGTCAAAAGTTTTTTCTTGTTTTTTTTTTCTTTTTTCTCTTTTTTTTTAAATGCAAAGGAGCAATAGCATCTTTTCTTCATACCGGCTCATAAAATTTTCCTTGCAGGGCGTGCAATGTGGAGGTGTCGGAGGTTGCTGTAAAGGGAAAGGCGCAGTTTCCGTCATTTCACCAAAAGTAATCAAGAAGGGCAGTGGGAGCTCCAGCAGTCTCCCGCGCACGACAGCATTTGGAAACCTGCCAAAAATACCGAAGCCAAAGCCGAGCAGCGGAAGTTAAGTCTCATCCAAATTTATTTTTTTTTTGTGAGAGACATGGTTTTGATTGAAAACGGAGACGTTTGCGAGCTGACAGTATGTCGCGTTAGATTAAAAGATATGTCTTACTCCTATAAGGATTTTTCTTTGTGCGCAATCAAATCTCTAGGCCTTTCCTTATGACGTAGCAAATGACTGTCTTTAGAGTTGACAGCATAAATCAGTCACCATTAATACTGGTAGAAACATGCGAGTGACAATAACTTTATTCCAGAACTACTCGTCTAGTGGTACATGCTTTATCTTGACATCGACGCAGGCAAATTCTTGTTTATTTTCGTCGTATGCTTGCAGTTTACTATTCCAAATAGCTGGTTGTCCTAAGTTGGGATCCAAAGTATTAAATAATCGCAGAAATCTTTTGAAATCAATAGATGCTTTGCGAATACTATACGTTATCTGCAATGTTATTATGTTTTAAGTATCCCACAGTGAATGTAGAGCAGCACTCACGCTCTACACTCCCAATCAGAAATGGGTGGTCAAATCGACGTTGATTGGACGTCGATAGGGCAAAAAAGCGCGTCGATCAACCTTGATTCGCCCATTTCTTACCGAGGAAGCTACCAAGTTTTTTACTTACTGGTTCGAGAGGGCACACAAAATCAGGCTCTGCTTCTGCGAAAACTGGGGACCAGAATGCATTTTTATCTCCGATTAAGTTGCAGGTGCCCGCGGCAAATCTGACGGTGTAGAAGTGCTTGCAAGGTTTGTTAGTAACGCATTGTTCCAGTTTAATGCTGGCCTGTGGGAGTTGATTATCTTTATAAGCTTCGTTAAATTGCGCGCCAGCAGCGTTTCAAATTTAAGTATAACTAAAAGTGGCGAAAACGTGACGACTCACGTGACGCATGGCAACCGTGTCCTACGAACGACTTTTCCTATCTATCACCACACGTCACTCGGGTCGGCTGTACGTTAAAAAGGGCGTCCAGGTTTCAAAGCACTTTTGGAAAGACCTAGATGCTCCCATGTACTGTATTCTCTCCACAAGAATTGCTAGGTTGCTTGGAAACCTTGACGTTGTTCTTATCGTGCGTGGCACACACAAATTTTCGTTAAAATATTTATAAACAATTTGCTTTTAAAAATCAGCGCAGGTAGCAGAACCAGAATCCTGATTGTATTATGTCCTATCTGAAATTCGCATAAAATGCGCATAACTCACAAAGAATGCGCCGTATGCGCCTACAATACGCACTTCAGATGGGATGGGACATATACTGTAATGCAGTCAGGATGCAGTCCTGTTACCTCGGAGCAACGTAAGATTAACATTTTAGGATTTTCTATCAAATAGGTGCGTTTACCTGGCGGACTGACATGCGCGATTTTGTTAAATAAACACAAACAAAAACGGCAAAAAAAGATTCCCAGGATATTTTTATAGGATAACAGTAACGACTCCGTTCATAATGCGATGTTGTTATACAGTACCTTGCTGATAGTCTTCACTTCTCTTGGCATGTCAAGATTAACCGAAACAGATGGTATTTTATTCGAGTATAAGACGGAGAAGTTGTAGAATTTAGCTATATTTGGTATTGGGCACGACTTAACATCCATGTACTCGAGGTGGCCAACGCGAGGCTGAAAGACACTTCAAATGAGATTTTTAAAAAAATCAATTGTACACCGTTTTCTCAGATTTGGTGTATTGAAGTATACATCACGCAGTATTGCAGTATTGGCTGGGGCCATCACTAAATGCCAGACTAGTCAAAATTTGAAAAACTTAGTGCATTTCATACGCATCATGCGTGCGGTATTACCACAAAAAAGCTAATGGCTCGGAAAAGTTTTTCGTGCTTTTTAGAAGTGACTACAGTGTGTTGCGTGGCACCTGTCCTTTCACCTTGGGGCATCCGCAGAAGGGAAGCAGGGCGGCCGAGTAGATAAGCTGAAGAATATGAGACATTATGCAGTGCATCTGTCCCAGGCCGGCCGACCGAGACCCACGGGCACACCGGGCAGGGGAGGCCGGAGGCCAGGGCGGGGCCGGCCTAGCAGACCGACTGGAACTGGACTGTAGGTGAACGGCGCGAAGACTGGAAGGAAAAAAGAGAAGTTAAAAGTTGCTTGCCCCGATATCAGCCCGTAAGCTTCGGTAACTTAGATATTTTTTCCGCGTAACCGGTCGTTGACATCGCTCGGCTTCCGCCCGGCATGGTGGCGCACACGCTGTGGCTTTCTACACTACTATTGTGAGTATTTCTAAAGTAATAAAAGAAATACCATAAGGGGAAAGCGGATATTTCGTTTTCTTGCAACGTCCCACGGTTCAGGTGCACAACCATCGTGTGCCTCGTATTTCTATGGGTAATCTCATTCTGACTGACATTCTGGAGTCCGATTAAAGATAGAGTGGGGAGCGGAAGCGGGTACAGAACGCGTGCTGCATGCTACAGAACCATGCCAACCTCAAATTTGCACAAGCATAGATTCTGCTCACAGCTGTCGACAGGAGAATCAGTTACAGTCAATAGATTTGTATTTGCCATGCCTGCCCCTCGAATACACCAGACTCCTAAACTTATAATAATTATAAGAAGGCAGCGCTATAAAGACAGTCTAAAAAGCAGATTGGATAGTCTTTCCGGACAGCGAATCAGGGATAGTCTTTCGGAGCGGCGCAGCACGGACTTGGTCTTATTTGCATTCTTTGCCATCCACGGTGGACAGCTGCGCAGAGCTGGTGTGATTTTCATGCAACCCGTACTGTCGCGTTTCAATTATATATACGCTGTAAAAAATAATTCTGAAAATTCAGTAATAGATTTTCAGATATGTCACTCCGAAAATTATTTTCAGAGTCTAACTATGGCTCTCTGACTTGAGTGTGAAAATTACGACCTTAAACTATGAATCGGAATTTTAGAAGAATATGTCTGAATATTCACAAGTAGATTATCAGAATGTGGTCTGAATCTAGGTTTCAGTATTAGTTGTATGAATTTCTAGACTTTAACTCTGAATATTAAGAAATCTTAACGAAAATTCAGAGTGCAATCTGAAGCAAGACAAATTACATAACGTTGACATATTTAAACAGTGAAGGGGAACACTTGTTCAGACGATACACCGAACTGCAGATACTCTGCACTTCTGCTGTCTGCCGGCGATACTCCCTACTAGCCGCTGGCACAATGGGGACATTCGGGCACTACTCCCTCCTTACTTCCATTATGCTCGTATCGCCACTACGAAAACTTCCCCACTGGTTACAAAACATTGAGTAGCATGTTCGGAGTTCTCGTCTCAACCTGATTCGGAAGCAATGATAAAACGCATAAAACTTTCACATAAAGCTATAGGAAAATTTAAATCAAAAGCTCTCTAGTTGGCCAAAAGGATCGTCAAACATACTATCCCCACAGTTTTTCGCCAATGTGTTAGGATATTGTGATCCGTAAGCTGCGCGAAGAGATGGAGCGGAGCGGAGCGTGCTGAGGTGCGGCCGTGGCGCCGCGCCGCGCCGCCACCAGCAGAGCGCCTGCAGGTGACTGGGTAGGCCAGCCCGCAACACGCGCGCGAGTGGCGGGGCGGTGCGCGGCGGTGCCGTGCCGACAGCTGCCAGCCAGCTGCCACGTCCCATGCCGGTTATAAGGGCGGAGACTTGGGCAGCGGGAAACAAGAGGTAGCTCCACTCCGCTCCGCTCACCGCGGTCGTCTCGAGACTGCGCGGCGCGGGGCACTCAGCTGACGGCCAAGGAATCAATAGCCATGTTTTATTCATGTCCGTGAGCTACCGCAACGCTCTCCTCTCCTACTACGTGTCTTCCTACCCCTAGCGCCCCCCCCCCCCTGTCCCACCATGTACCTCCGCATATCTTCTCCCCTTCTTCAACCTTTCCCTTTGCGTCAAGCCGAATCACGATTGGCGCCTCAAGCCGTCGCGTAATGCTCGCGCTCGGGTGCCATCCACACCGTTCGGGAAATTGTAATCCCTGCTCACGAAGGGGATAGAGGAGAGAGAGAGAGAGAGAGAGAGAGAGAGAGAGAGAGAGAGAGAGAGAGAGAGAGAGAGAGAGAGAGAGAGATTTCCCCTATCTTTCTTCACTGTGAAAAATGGTTGTAGCTTTACAGGAAAATTTTCCATGAAGCATGTAGTAAAATTACAATTCACAATTATAAAATTATTATAAGAACTACGTATTGACTTGGAATTCATTGACGAGCAAGAATAAGCTGTTGTAAATTTACAACATACATTCTAGATAGTAAATAACGATATAAATTGTAAATCTACGAAGACATTTTTCACAGCGCAAAGCAGAGGGAGAGCTACAGCATCCCGCGGCAACGCGACGCCAGTCTCATTATCATAAGGCGCTTTATTAGGACGGGTGGGCCTGGCGGCCTGGCCTGGCGGCGCCGAGCGGCGCTGAGCGGCGCCAGCCTCACCGCTGAGCCGACGGGCGACGCGACGCACCACTCAGGCCAGGCCGCGGCTCAGGACCTCGCGAGGTACAGCCTCAAGAACAAGTGCTTTCAAGGGTTTTATTGTATATGGAAATGCGCGATGAGCAAAAAAACACATAACATTTTTTTCAAATAGCTTCATTTTCAAATGCATTGTTAACACAGTAAGTGACCCCGGCTACTTATCGTCTTATTGACGCTGATCACAGCGGGAGAAACGTTATAATGGCGAACATATCCCATCCCTTACGAATCTCTGCATAATACAGCGGGCAGTGTAGGTAGGGCGTGGGCTACGCAGCCTCACAGTGAGGCGCGCCTCGGGCCGGGCCGGGCCGGGCGGGCCGCGCCAGACTGGCAGGACCAGGACCAACGTCTTATCCCTGTCCCGTCCCGTCGCGTCCCCGAAGGGCGGCACGCTGGGCGGGCAACGAGGTGGCGCGGCGGGGACAAACTGCTAGTGGAGACAATTTAAAACTTGTGATGGAGGCGCCGCGCCACCCCGCGCCACCCCGCGCCACCCCGCGCCACTACTTCAACCCTTGCGCCGAGCTGAGCCCAGACCTTCCGCGCTGCGCGGTCTGCACACAGTATCGTAGCCACGTCGCAGAAGAATCTTTTTCCGGTGAAAATATACGTATGTGGGACGTAAACAATTCAAAGAAAAGGCATTTCCTTACGCTCTCTGAGACTTTTGTACATCTGTGCTTATTGGCCGAGCTTGGCGATTGGGCGTTGTTCTTACGTTTCAAAAAGAAATGGAGATGGTTATAACGAAAAGTCTTTGATTGTTCCACTCAATTGTAAAAATAATAAGATCCTGCCCTTTAGCTTTTAAGAGCGCGCTCCAAGACTATAAATTTAATCGACCACCCTGCTTTTAACGTCGAGGTCTTGCCAAATAAATCAGTTCGAATCCACCATTTTTTACCGGGTTGCCGCACTAGACGGCTTCCGCACGAATAACTTGAAGCGCCTTGGTGCTAATGCACGTCTTGCAGATCATGGTTCCAAGTTCCCGCCGCCCCGGGCCACTCCTCTGTCTGCACTTTCAGGACTGCGCTGAACAAAGGTGCTTCCCCCCCCCTTTCCCCCTCGCTAAGCGCAGGTCAGCGAGAGGCACGTTTCGTTTTTCTTGGAGGAGCCGCGGCTATTTGGTCGGCAGCCAAAACGGTGGCGGACTCACCGGGCCGCACCGCGCACAGCTCGCGAGGTTCAATCGTAGATCTTAGAGTTATGTATCGCGGACATGCACCAACTTAACAGAGCATGAACGGTGGAGAAGAGACAGGGCTCTCGAGGTAGTCTACATAGCGAACAACTTTGTTGTTCACAAAATATCTCAATATCAGGAATGCAACTTGCAGAGAACAGGACGCCGTTTACGCTGACCTATGGTCTTGGATCGATCGATCCGGCCTGCTTCTGACGACATTGTGCGGAGCATCCACCCGGGCACCCGGTGGGCACCCGGCGTCCGGCGTATAGCGCTGTCGCAGCGCCGCCAATAATATTGTAACGTATTCGTTTCATATTGCAACGCCACCAGACTGCTCTAGAGGAGCGGCTCGAGGCTCGAGAGGCGAGTAGGAGGAGTGGACTGAGAGAGAGAGAGAGAGAGGGATGGTGAGCGGCGGCCCTTCAGGGTGCACAGGGAGAGAGGAGAGACAAAGTCCTAGACAGCAGTTTTACCAGCAGCTGGCCGTGAAATAAATCAGAGACGTCCAGTGTGTATGTGTGTGTGTGTGTGTGTGTGTGTGTGCTGCAGTACGAATTGTAAGAAGTAGCGAGGTGTGTGTGTGTGCGCGCGCGCGGCTGGGTACGGCCCCTAGGGACCGACGTGGCACGATGGAGATGTCTCAGAGATGGCTTAGCTGACAAGCAGGATGACCTATTCACTTACGTCGTAGTATACAATGACTTCAAAGAAATCACGCTGTTGTGACTTGCGCCTCCCCAACCTCGCGCGCCACCGCCCCCTGTGTGTGAGTGTGTGTGCACGTGTGTGTGCACGTTTGTGTGTGCGTGTGTATGTGTGAGGCGGTCCTGTGCAGCGGGCCATGTGAAGTATTACCCGCCGTTCCAACGCACCGCCGCCGCGCCTCGCCGCGCCATTCGCAAAATTAAATTGCCATTTTTCACGGTCCGTTGGAGCGCGTCGGCCCCCAGCTCGAGCCGAGCAGCCTCTCGGCACGGCAGTTCAGCCTGATTGATATTTACACGAGGCGCACACCCCGGTCAACCTTTTTTTTCCCACTGCCACGCCGTTTGTGTATATTATGTAACACAAATTATTAACTTAAAAGAAAGGCGTCATATGGTATTTGTTCTTCTCACGCAGCGAGTTAAGATGTTTCTATTTGTGACGAGGTGTGCGACGTGAAATAGTTTTAAAACAAACGGGATGATCGCTTCTACCCTACTTTTGTAGCGCGAACGGTGTGTTTGTGTGTGAATAAAATTATCGAAATGGGATCGTCGAGACATTTTCCTTCTGGACTGTGCTGTGCCTGCACACACAACCTGTTACGGAGCTCGCCACATAGCGGGAAAGTGGGGAAACTCTTCAGAAAGCAATCGACTTGATATAACACCCCTCTGACAAAGATGCGGAGGAGCCCCGGCACGACTCTCCTCTCACCCCACGCTGAAAGATGTTATACGAGGTGCGAAAACGGCCGCACATTTATACGTCCTGTTACTCTCGGGCAATTGCGTAACAGCATGCGCTGCTATAGGTATAACATAAAGGCGCACGCCATTCATTTGCTTAGGATACAGAGAAAAGGAAAGCTAGCAGCCATGGCTGTTCGTCTCACTGATTTTGCACTCTTAACAAAAACTATTAGCCAACTGATGCGCCCTGATGTGATGGCCCCTGCAGGGTGGAACATGTTCCATAATGTCAGCTGATCTGAGACGTTTTTGGTGTTTCTTATCACTGCTCGTGTGCATTAAACACCAAGTGTCCTCTGCTTTAAGGCAACACGCGGCACGACGTGCGCTTGCGGGGTGGGGTGGGTCGGGGCGGGGCGGGGCGGGGCGGGGCGGGATGGTCCGCAGGGGCCTGGCAGGGCAGAGGCCCGGCCCCGGCCGAGGCATACAGCCTGCCTGCAGCAAGGAAACAGATGCATAAGAAACGTTTTATTATGAAAAGGAACGTGGGAGGGACGATTCCAGATCCCTAGAGAGGCAATGCTCTCCCTTGCTCACTTTACTGTGCTGCAAAAAGATGTGGTGTGCTGGGGGTAGGGGGGGGGTCTGCGTAGAGCGGCAGGGGCAGGAGGGGGGGGGAGGGGGATGGAGGACCGGAGGCGGAGACGGCGTGGCGCCCGGCGGCCCGCCTCCTTCCATGTGGCAGCAAAAGAAAAGCTAACGAAAGGAATTTTTAATTGAATGAAAGCGACTCGAGGTGGCGAAGCCCTTGGAGAATACCACGAAAAAGTAATTACTTCCCGAACGCCTTCATGCCGCTCCTCCTGTACGCGCTCGAGGTAACGAGCTGGGGGGCCGGCCTCGCCCCACCCCACCCCACCCCACCGCGCCCCTTTGCATTTGCTCGCGACCAGCGTGTTCGGCCTGCATTATTGGGCCCTTTAATTAGATGCGCGGCGTGCTTTGGATCTCCTAGCCCCCCTAGCTCCCCTTCCACCTCTCTCGGCGTCTACACACAGTCTAGTGGCTTTTCTTAGCAGTCCCCTGCTTTAACACACACACACACACGCTCACACACACAGCGAGGGGGGGGGGGGAGAGGAGGTGTCTGCTGTTAAAAGGCGATTCACTCTACGGCTCACCATTTCCCGCCCCCAGTACTGCTTCCCGCCCCGCCCCGCCCCGCCCCGCTCCTTCCTATCGCTCTACATTCCTCCCTTCATCAATGCTCTTAATTAGTTCTGTGCTCAAGCGGTGACGTCGCGCGCCAGAGCCATCCTTTGATGAAATCCGCTCCTGTCTCCTCTCCCTCCCCCCTTCTCTGACGCCCCCCCACCCGCCCGGGGCGCCGTGCTGTGTCCCTCGCCTGTCTCTTACCTCCCCTCTCCCTGTACCCTGCGGTGCCATGCCGCTGCCTGCCTGCCTGCCTGTCTGCCTGTCCGGCTGTCTGCCTGTCTGGCTGTTTCTGGCCCGTTTGCTCGGTCGGACAGGCATTCTATTGCTGATAATGAGGAACCACTCACTTCGCCTGAATCCCACCCCCTTTTCTTGTAGCTCCTATTCCTCCCCATCCACCCCCACCGTAGCATCCTACCCCGCTCCAACCCTCACCGCCCCGCACTCTCTGCTTTTCCTGTCTGACAGCCAATCACTTCTTGGAGACTTACGTTTGGCGGCGGTCCAAATTAGAGCGTCAAACTGCGGACTGTGCCAAAACCGAAGGGCGCCGCCGTGGGGTGCGGCCGGTTGTCACCTCCACTTCTCTCCCGAAATGCATACAAATCTGTAATTGCAACAGATATGCTCCCACAGGTCGCCCGAGCGACTATGGTAAAGGTGATGAGGCGCCTGGTGTGTAGGCAACAACAGCCAGTGTCAGCACGCCTGCACGGCGGGTCGGCCTACCCTGCCCAGTGTCAGGGGCTACGAAGGTATTTAGTTGCTGCGGATGCGTGAAGCGTCCTGCCTGGACAGTGTCGCCTCCCTGCTGAGCAAGTCGTCCCGTCACAACCCCCTCCGACTTTTGTGCGGCTGTGGGGCGGGGCCGGGGGCGCGACAGCGAACGCGTATCCGCTTTATCCTCACCCTTTGTAAAATACTCTCGTAGATTTTTAATTTACAATTTACAAAATATGTTGTAAATTTACGACACCCCATTCTTGCTTGCCAATGAATTTCGACTCCATGCGTTATGCTTGTAATTCTAAAATTTTAAATTAAAAATTTTACGAAACTTACAACTATTTTTTTTAAAGGGGCTGTGCCCCGTGGGTGTGGGCGAATAACACGACCCGGCGACGTGTATATGGATACATCTCCGGCGTGACGACCCTGAAAGACCCGGCCGGCAACATGACCGTGATGAGCACGATGTAGCTGATTGGGGCGCCGGGCCGGGCCGGGCCGCTGTCCTGTTTGTACGTCTAATTGCTGTCCTGGTGGTACCTCGACAGCCTACGGCCGGGCCCGGCGCCCACGGACTTAGCCCCTTTGTGAAGGTCTTCTCCGCCCCGCCTCGCCTCGCCTCGCCTCGCCTCGCCCCACCTCGCCTCGCCCCGCCCCGCCACACACCCCTCCACTTCTCCTCGGGGTGATGACGGCCCCTTCGTAGCACAGACCGGTCCGGTCAGCCCACCCGGCTACAGGAGTCTCATTGTTTGAAGCCGCCTCTAACTGCAGGGCTGGGTACATCGCCGCAAGCTTACACCCGCTAGCTCTAATGTGAGACTGCTTTATGAAAGTGTAAGCCCATTACATGCTCCGTATAAGGCGTTTTTCGAAGACTTGAACCGTCCCAATGGATGACATTATTATGAGCATTGCAAAAACCGCAGTGCAGTACATACATCTTCACCGTGCTGGCGGTGGAAGAGCCTTGCCATTAATCACCGACATCGGATTGTGATGAACGACTCGCAGGTGATTAATCACCAGCCATATCTACCTGAGCCTGGCCGGGGCGGGGCGGGGCGGGGCGGGGCGGGGCGGGCCCTGCTTACCCGACGGGCACGCCATTCCTCCTCTTTTTGCCGTGTCCGAGTCCCAGTGCCCATCGTCTCCAGTGCCGAGGAGGAATAGGTATAGTTCAGGGCCCATGTGGTCGACGTCTTCATCGTGATGAGAAAACTTGCTGGATCCGAATGTTAATCCCTCATTCCAACACGATGACAGTCGGGCCTGTAAGAAACTCATTGCCGTCCCCCGCCCCGCCCCGGCCCGACCGGAGAGACGACTAGAGACAAAAGAAGGACGTCATCCCCGATAAGTTTTGCGAGGGGAGTTTGAAAAGAGGGGCCTGTCGGCTGAAATCATGGCTGCCGAATCCGTGAAGCACACTTTCTGGCTAAGCGATTGCAAAGCATTTTACCTCAAAAATAATAATTTTAAAAGAAAAAGAATCCTTTCGCAAAAAACTTTTACAAATAAAAATCTGTATTTGCAACACAGATTTGACGTTACTTAAATAACAATCCCTAATTGTGTGTGTATCGTAATGGTTTGTGTATCACGCATAGACGTGGTGGTAACTAAATAATAGCATTCCTCGTCTCGCCGAAAACTCTCGCGTACCGCTCCGCCACGCCTCGCAGCACACTGCGCCTTACGGCATGACACCGCCGCTGCCCTCAGGTATTTCAGGGAAAGGGGGCTTAAACACGTAAGTCCCCAGCACCGCCGTACGGACAATAATCCGCATTAACGTTTGCGCGAAATAATTAATTAAGACTGCTCACTGTGCTACGATTATGGTTCGCGTGTGTACGCCAAGCAAAACTTCAGGGTAGGGGTGCTGGTGGTGGCGCGGGGGTGGGCGCGGGGGGCGGGGACGGGCGGGCCGCGTACCCACCCAGCGCCTGCCTCTCCTCCAAGTTAGTTGAACCACACGCCGCGTTAAAAGCAGACCAGGCTTCCACAGGCGAGCAGGCGGCACTGATAGGCAGGTCGAATTTTTAGGCACGAAGTAGCCTTATGGATTTGTCTCAGGATCCCATGTTTTGTTTTTTTTTATTAGCACGGCCCCTTATGCAAAACCGAAATTCTCTATACGATTTTTTTTTAATGCAATATACCGCTCTGAGCTTCTTTCACAACTTTTGGCGCGTCACAGAATTCATGACATCATTTGAGATAATTCCAAAAGTGCACTTCAAAAAAATTTGAATAGATGGAATAAAATAAAGACCACGTCAATCTGATGCGTACATGGAATGGTTCAAGTGGCACACCCCTCGCATTTTGCGTAGGTGAGTCGCGGTGAAGCAGGTGAATCAGGTGAGTTCTCCCCGCGCCGGGCGGGCGCCGCCCAGGCGGTGCAGCGCGGGGCGAGGCGAGCGGTCCGGTCCGGGGAGGAGCAGGGGGAGAGGAAGGGGCCGACAAGAGGGAAACTCAGTCAAGGCAAAAGGCCATAGACAAAGTTTACGGTGCGAATATCGGGCCGGGCTTAGCAGTGCGACTCAAGAGATAAACGGGCCGAGAGTTAACGCTTGTTTAACGAGCAGCGGTGGGCCGAGCGGGGCGGGGTGGGGCCGTATACATTCACACCGCGGAGTCCCCCCCCCCCCTTTTTTTTTTTACCCCCGTTATTTTGTCGGGGTGGATGACGCAGCGCCGTGCCTCGCCTCGAGTAGCCGGCATGGCCGGCCGAACGTGACCTGATCATCATTGGGGCGGGAGGGCGCCCTGCCCCGCCCCGCCCCGCTCCGCCCCGCCCCGCCCCGCCCCGCCCCGCCCCGGCCATGCCTGTGTGTACGGCGGGCAAAGAAAATTATTCCCCGGCAGGCCAGGCCGGGGCAACGTGCTGGCGTGCAGGGAGGCGGGCGTGGCGGGGCGCGGGCGGGGCGGGGTGGGGTGGTGCGGGGGTAGGCCAGACGGGGGAAGGTGGCGGTGAGGCGAGGCGAGGCGAGGGGTGCGTTTGCTTTGGGTACACAGAGGCCGCGGCGGGCAGAAAGAGGAGTGTCACGGGTTCTATCACAACTGATGCCGCGACAGACAACACGAAAACAGCGCAGGCGGCGGAGGGGAGAGCTCTCTGTATTATTGCGTTTCATTTCCACCACTGTCAAAACTGAGGGGGCATCAACACGGTCAATCCTGTGAACGCCAATCCATGCACAATCTTTGGCAATCTTCACAAAACAAGGTAAAAAAGCCGTACTTCTTGCATATATGCAGGAGTTTTTCCTCACTCGAAAAAGCGTACTGTGAACTTTTACTGTAAGCTACGGTGAACCGCGCAACAATGTGTGATGAAAATTCACCGTATGCTTTCACTCGTGCTTGCGCAGACCCTATCCTGAATTGTTTCCGAGCACTCCTTCTAAATCTATGAACCGGCAAGATGGCACCTCCTGCAGTTCTAAGGGGCTAAGGCCAAGCTAGTGCAATGTGCAGTAGAACTACGACCACCTCCCCCTCATTCCATGGATTGAAATAAGGAACTTACAAGTGCAAAGGGGCGATGATGTCACGGGGCTCGCGACGCGAGGCGTCTCCTTTGCATTTAGAGAGGCGCGTCGTGGTCGTGGGGCGGGGCGGGGCGGAGCGGAGGCGCTGGCCGCCGAGCCGTGTAACGAAAGACGCGACGCGACGCAAGCCTCTGCGAGCGTCGCAGTCCGAGGTGAGTCAGTGAGGAGGGCCGGAGGGCCAGTGGGCAAAAGGTCAGGCGAGGGCGAGGTGCTAACGGACAACCCGAAAGAGGGGCTTTAAATAGTGCTTCCAGCAAGGCGCGAAAACGGGGGAAAATACCCTGCTTTGGGTTTACTACGGCTTATACAGTGAAATTCACGACGAGCCCCGCAGTTCAAAAGATCGATCTTTTCCGTTTCCTCCAGCCCAGCCCGGGTCCCGGCCTCGTGTTTGGGGAGGGTGTTGGGCCGGGCCGTGGCCGAGGCCGGGCCGGGTCAGGCCGTGTCGGGACAAATGGGACTGATCCAGAGGCTGGCGTGCAAAAAGAATGACGCGCAGCTTCACTCCACGGCCACAGAAGCAGGAGCAGCGCCGCGCCCCGCGCCCCGCGCCCCGCGCCCCGCGCCCCGCCCCGCGCCCCGCGCCCCGCGCCCGCGCCCCGCGCCCGCGCCCCGCGCCCCGCGCCCCGCGCCCCGCGCCCCGCGCCCCGCGCCCCGCACCATCGCCCACTCCACAGCCAGTCATTCCTCTCCTGCGGTCGCCATCACTCCCGGCGCCACCTACCTGAGCAGCAACCTAACCTGCCCGCCCTTTAAAAAAAAAAAAAAAAACTTGTAAAACCCTCCGAAACACCGTTTTCATTCTGTTACGCATAGTCGCCCTGCCTAGAAAAAGCGGTTAAAAAAGTTTAGAGCGAGTAAGAGGTAACGTTCAGAAAAAAATCCTAACATTTATACAGTTGTGCATTGTGTGCAGGCTCCGGATGCTGACAGAGGCCAATGACCAGGCGCCGTATCGTCGCTGCGTGTCTCTTACTCCGTCTTTTACACTCCTCCGCCCTTTGCTTATTCCCGCTGCGCCGCCCTCCACTGCGTTGCCTGTTTGCCGTACAGCCCTGCCCCGCCCCGCCCCGCCCCGCCCCGCCCCGCCCCGCCCCACCCCGCCCCGCCCCGCCCCGCCCTGCCCCGCCCCGCCCCGCCCCGCCCCGCCCCGCCCCGCCCCGCCCCGCCCCGCCCCGCCCCGCCCCGCCCCGCCCCGACTCCACCCGCCGAAGCTGTGCACTTTGAAACTGCTTATTGTCCTCGAGAGACCCATTCGAAAAACAGAAAGTATTGTCCGTCTTTATCTAACCCGTGGCGGGCCGGGCCGGGCTGAGCTGAGGTGGATGGGGCCGCAGGCCGCAGCCTTCAGGGGAGGCAGATGGACTGTGCAGCTACCCCTATGTGTGGGCTTGGGAAGCGGGGGGAGGGGGGGGGCAAGGAGCAGACAACGCGTCTCCAACCCCTGGGCCAGTAATTCAGCCATGATTCCACTGTTTCTGGATCGGTGCTGGGCCGGCGACCTAAGGAAAGAAACTGGTCCTGCCGTCCTGCCGTCCAGTGCTGTCCGGCAGGCCTGGTGTCCTGTCGTGCTCTCGGCCACCCTCCTTCGCCCTCCTCCTTACGGATCCCGTGGTCTGCTTGTAATCAATTGAGATTTATTTGCGCAAACACGAACCGGGTAACGAGAGACACAGAGAGGTCTTGTGTGCCGACCGGCTGGGCTGCCGGGCCCGGCCGGCCCGAGCGGCCGGCCCCTCCCCTGCCCTTGTCCGCCCTGTCCCGCCCGCCGCCCCCCGCCTCCGCTAACCCGCCGCCCTCAAAGAATGTAGCCCAGCTCGACACTTGAAACCTATGAACACGCTGAATACAGTCGTCGTAAGTGTGTTTCCAACGTTTAGAGATTTCTGGTACTTTGGATAGAACCGAAAAAAGACTATACGTTACAAAAAAAAAAAATTTCAATCCAGATTGGAATTGAAAGCAGATGATACATTATGTTGCAATATTTTTTCATTTACCTTGGTTGGCAAATTTTATTTTATTTTATCTAGAGTGTCGAAGTTGAAGGGTGGCTGGGACGATAAAAATTAAAATAGTTAAGTTTTTTTTTTTTTTTTTTTTTTTTAATTTTAAAGCTAATAGGGTACGGAGGACGGGTCGCCGCAGAGTCCAAAGGTCCGAGCGAGCATTGTTGTCCGGCCGTTCCGGCAGCGGCGACTGCAGGGCATTGTCGGGCGAGCGAGCGCGCGAGCGCGCGAACGCGCGACACAATCCCCCCTGTATAATATTCTGCCACGCTCGCCACTCGCTTTCTGAGAGTACAAGCTAGCTGATACATTATCTAGTTTAGTAATGGCCATTTAAGTTAAGGCTAGCTAGAATGTATCATCTGCTAAAAACGCATTCCGAAAGATTGGTTGGTTAAAAAGTTTTTCTTATTCAAAAACTCAACCGCCCATCAGCCGTAGTGCAAGTTCAATTCTTTGAGGCGCACTACTTCAGAACTGACTTTAAAGAAAATCCCCTATCCCCCGTCAACACATCCCTCGCTGGATAACTCAGCCCCTGCAAAACTGAGGGTAGGCCATCAGCCCAGTTGACCTGCTCAACATTGCCTACCAACCAGGCGCTACCCTCAAGACTCCTCCCCTTTCAGGTCTCCCCACTCGTGTTTCTTTTCAAAACAATGAATCTAAGTACGTCGACAAAAACACCAAGTTCAGTAAACACCGGCACTTCAACAATGACAGACACATATTCTACGCTGTACACGCTTCGGAACCGCTGAACCCTTCTCCTCTGCCCCTTCCCTACTCCCCCTGAGAGGCTTTCCCCTCCGCCCCTAATGCGGCGTTATTACTGTCCGGCGTTGATCACGGCTGGAAGCTCATCTCACCTCTGCTGATCTCCCCCCCCCCCCCTCTCCTCCCCGCAAATGACATTCTGCGCAGGGACGCCTGTGCGGTGTGATACTCCGCCCGGCCTGGCGCGGCAATCTCGGTGTTATTAGCGACCTTCGACCCTCTATACCTCGCCGCCTCGCCTCGCCTCGCCGCGGACCTGCCCCATAGTCCTGGCCGTGGCCCCGGCCCGGCCCGGCCCGACCCCGTCGGGTCCGCTGCGGACCAAATCTACGTTTGAATGCCAAAGAGGATGAGGTCCAGCCACACCAAGCACCTCATTTCGCAGGCCGGTGGTTTCGCTGGGAGGCCGCCCCGGCGCCCGCACCAGCCCGCAGGCTACTTTCTTTATTATTGTAAAACTACTATTTTTTCCCCGCGAGTTCCATTGTAACCTTTAAAATCATAATTATAGACCTAAAGGCAAGGCCAAAATTTTGTAGTGCACTTCGACCCAAATGATTAGGTGTAGCGCGGTCCGAACAATGAAGAGATGTGCGGGGAAAAGTTGACGACGGGAAGAAAATGTAGGCCTGACGTATCGCCATCTAACGCCCTCTCGTTCGTCCCCTCGGTGGAGGGCCGAGGGGCTGGCTAGGCGCGCCATCAGGGTGTGCGGGCTGAAAGGATCAATTTCAGAATAGCGGAGGCAACAATACACAAGTTTCATCAGTCTCTGTCTCCAGAAAAATTTCCCTGAAAGCGGGAGTTTACAATACAATTCACTCGTTCGGCAGTATAATAAATATATAACACATAGTTTCCACAAGGAATGAAAAGAGACCGCATAAGATACATGGCTCGGAAGCCCAAACCCGCAGTCAGTTTGCAGCAATCAACTCAATGGTAAACTTTAGTCGCCACTGCCACTCAGTCGGCACTCTTGGGCGCCGGAGCGCGGCGTGGCGCTGCTGGCGCTACAGTCCTCCCGCGCACTGTCTTCGAGTCGATTTGCAAACGCTCTACTTCCTTTATTGGCATTCAGACGCACAGGTGACAGGGCGCCAGACGGTCCTCCCCGCCGCCCCCGCCCCCGTGCTGTCGGTGTGCATCCTAAGAGCGCAGGTCCCAAACCGGAGGTAGGTCGGGGGGCCCGCGCCGCGCCCAGCCCGGCCCGCCCGCCGCAACGGACGCCAATACAATACGTGATCGAGGGAAGTGCAAACATGAAAGAAAACAAGCCGCCTTCACTCCCGCAGCAGGGATTGGGGGGTGGGGCGCCGGGGCCGGGGCGGGAGGGGGAGTATATGCAAAGTGGCGCCAGTGGTGCAGGGAGGATGTGCTTTTCATCCGACAGTTAGTTATTATTTTCTTTTTTGCTCTTTCACCAGCTATAAAAAACAAATGATAATGATGGACGGGTACTCTCACTACTTCTGACGGCTCCGCGTTTCCTCCCCGCTCGCTCCCCGTCGTGCAGTGCACTGCCCCCACCTTCGCACCGCCGTTGAACTTTTTCCCTCATAACTTTTTGGCGCAAGAACAGGGCTGTGGGTGGAAGGGGAAGGAGGGGAGGGAGGAGAGCAGGGAAGGGGAGTGGAGGGGCAGAGAGCAGGAGCAGGGCACGGCCCGTGACAAACAGGCCAATCAAAGAAAATCACGACAAAAGACCGCGGGGACCTTTCAGCCAAACGAGCTTTAGCTGCTGCACCTCTCAGAAACGGGTCTACAGCTTCACACAAAAGAACTTTAGGTACGAGACACGCCTCTCTGTTCGAAGCTGTCCAGGCGCAGGCGCCATCGCGGGCCCGGCTGGAAAGAGAGAACGTGGAGTGCCAGCGGTGCCAACGCCCTGGCAGCTGCGGCTGGAATATTTTACGATCTTCACTGCGACGCCTATTGGGAGAAGTACCGATCGGTGCTACCATGGCAGCGGCGGAAAACTGTACTTGTCCATACGCTTCCTGCATTTTGTAGACTGCAGAAGAGGCAGTTCAACCCAAATAAAAATGCGAGTCTTAATGGACCCCCTAAAGCAGTGTAGAAAAGCAACGAGAACGAGAAAGACAATCGTAAAAGAAGGAATAAGGAAAAGAAAGTATGGGATGGGGGTTGGGGACGGTGGAGCTGAGGTTTACCTTGAGAAGGGGCATGAAAGGGGGAAGTGACAGGCTCTTTATTAGCGCGTTTTCCTCTCTATTTAACTTAAAGGTGGCATGAAATGTGGGGCCTCCCCGTGCCAGCGCCGCGCTGGGCTCACGGCCCGACTCGCGCCCCGCCCCGCCCCGCCCCGCCCTGCCCGCCTGACCGCACTGGCGCCTGCCTGGCGCGCTGCCGTGAGAGGCAAGAGCCCTTTCTCTCCACCGTTCGGGGTGCTGCGCTGCGCTGCCCTCGGCCCTCCCCTGCAGAACGCCTCTGCGATTGGCGTATTTATTGTATTTCGTCGCGGCTGCTCCATTCCGTCTTAATTCAGAACGATTCTCACTCACGCCCGTGAGTCCTGCTCCAACGTTAGAAAAACTTACGGGAAAATGCTGCAGTGCGCCCTGTCTAAAATCGGTTGCGGTAACAACGCGTGTAGTTGTGCTATGCACCATGAAAGCACAACGACTCCTACAATCGTGCTAGTTGCGATTTTTTTTCTGAGTCTGCGCCCAGGCGTGCTCATACTGCTCCCGCCGCGCCAAGCACCCCCCCCCCCCCCTCTCCCCCCCAACCTCCACCTACTCGAATCTTCCTGGCGTTGTGCTTTAGTTTAATTGGATCAGCTAAAGTTGGCCGATCGTAACTAAAAGCAGTAAGCCTAAAATATGTGAGAGGCATTGCGCGCGCGCGGGAACCGTGCTCCGTGCTGCTGGTGCCACCTCAACTCCTGCTACTCTCTTGTCGCGGGGGTGCGCCACGTACACCCGCCACCCGCCTGGCCCTACAGACGGGCACGACACACAGACGCGAAGGCTCGGGCACGGCCCCGCCCGGCCCCGCCCCGCCCGGCCCCACCACGCCCCGCCCCGCCCCGCCCCGCCCCCGACAGGCCCCGCCCCGCCCCGGACGAACCGGCTGTACGCAAAATACAAAAAGCAACAAACACCGGCTGGGCCGGGTCGGGGCGAGCCTGCGAAAGAAGCCCTGGGGACGCGGATTCCATCCAACGCATTGGAGTCCGGCTTCCGCTTCCGCCTCCGCCTCCCTCCCTCCTTCTTTAGGCGACGAGGAAAGAAAAAAGACAAAAACGGAAGTCAGTTCGGCCCACTGTGAGCAGATACAGCCCGTCAGTTGACCGATAGTTCGTAAGGTGCCGCGGAGAAGTTTGCGAATAAAATCGGATCGGTCCGCATTTGGGATTCATGAGATATTGTGCGGTGTTTGCTGGGCTTCTTGTCCTTCCCTCGTTTCTTTTTTCCCTCATTTCAACATCGACCGCAAAACCACGCGCCCTAGACACTGTCTCTCTCTTTCTCCCTCTCCCTCTCCCTCTCTCTCTCCCTCTCTCTCTCTCCCTCTCTCTCTTTCCGCCCCTCCTTTTGTCTCCCACTCCTCTATCGCGGTACCGAAGAGGAAGACTGTAAGCGCAGAGGCAGAGGGTAAGAGGTATACATTGTCATATTCGCAAAGAAGTCGGTCCGCTCCAACAAGCCATACAAGACGACATGCTCTTGTAACGAGATTGACGACAGGAAAGAAGGAATGCGAATGTGGGGAAGAGAGTGTGCGAGGAAACAGGGGAGAGTGGGGGAGACGTGGGGAGTTTCTGAGCCCTCAGAGAGGCAAGGGCGGTAGATACCCCCTCTCCCACTGCTCTTAGGCCGACCCGCTCTGTCCCGAGCGGGATGGAGATAGGGCATGTGGCATTGGCTAGAGTGGACCTCCTCTCCGCTGCCCTGCCCTGCTCTGCTCTGCCCGCCCCGGCTGGTGTACGTGTCTCCCGAAGTATAGTCGAGGACCCGGCGCGGCCCCCCCTCCCCCCCCGTCCAACCCTTCCGCACCCAGTCCTGATGCTATCCTATCCTACCGCAACCCCAGGCTATC
The DNA here is from genome assembly GCA_033675135.1 of Frankliniella intonsa. NCBI lineage: Eukaryota > Metazoa > Arthropoda > Insecta > Thysanoptera > Thripidae > Frankliniella > Frankliniella intonsa. The sequence continues at coordinate 5,634,107 of CM066253.1, forward strand.
CCAACGCAGCTACATCAAACTGACCCCCCCCCCTTTCCCTTTTCCCTTCCGCGGCCCGCGGCGCCGGCGCCGGCGTCAGCCCGTGCCTGTGGCGCTCCGCTAGCGCCGCTAGTCTATTCATCCACACCCTGGCCCCAGCCTCCTCGCCTAGCCTCACCTCACCACGGCTAACTCGACAGAAGCTATATGAACACCCGCTGGTCACTTTTTCCCGCTGGTCACCTGAGTGAAAATCAAGCGGTAGTCGGGACCCGAGGGATGATTAAACAATTTAGTATAAAGGCGTGATCAAACTTGGACTCCTGCTTCTCCTTTCTGCTCCTATCTTCTGTTTTGCGCAGAATTAAGAGAATTCGACTCGCTCTATTGGCGGAAACCGCCCGGCCATTTCCTTTGTCGTCGCCTCCTAACTGCGACACGTGCTTGGGCGCCCCCTCCCCCATTCTACCCCCCCCCCCCCCCCTTCACCCCCAGTGCCGCTGCGCACAGCTGCCGCTGAAATGTTAATTTGCATGCATCCTGCAGCTGCTATGCTGGCTGCTGCTGAAATCATTCTGGGACGTTTTCTAATTACATAGCCAGGGGGAGGAGAGGAGAGCCATCATCAAAAATGCCTCTCTGTGTGCGCGGCCAGCGTGTGTCTGTGTGTGTGTGTGTTTGTGTGTGTGTGTGTGTGTGTGTCCGTACGTGACGCAACAGCCTTTCTCTCTTCCCCGGTCGCGTCACCGCATGTCCCCGCCCCGGCCGGTGCTGACCACGTCCTCACTATGCGTTACGGTCATTAACATAATGTTACTGCCTGCGTATTATGACTGGCGGTGGTCGACGCGGCGCGACGCGACGCCCGTATGACGCCGCGGACAAACACACAGCGGCTCCTTCCTTCCATTCCCCCGCGGCTGTCTCTGTAAATGGCCGTAAAAGTGCACGATAAAAAGAAATGTTTCTTGATGTCCATGTACCAGCCCCACCTCTTTGATGCGCCGCGCCGCGTGGCGCCGGCTCGCCGGTGTGCTGCGGCCGCTGCCCCTGCCCAGCCGTGCCCCTGCCCCTGCCCCTGCCCCTGCCCCTGCCCCTGCCCCTGCCCCTGCCCCTGCCCCCCTGCTGAGCGGCGTGGAGACGGAGGTAGAGGCTCGCGGGACGCCCTCACGCCCAGAGCTGGATTTCCGGTGCGGTTTCTGCGGTTAGACCCAATCTGACCGGTGGGGGACGGCCGGGGGCGGGCGAGGGCGGGCGGGGGCGGGCGGGGGCGGGCCGGGCCCCGCTGCCTCTTTCCACCCCACGCCGACCCAAGCCCGCAGCACCCCCCCCCTTCCCCCCACCCCCTTCTCCCACAAAGCTGCCACCTTCTCACCTGTAATCCCCACCCCTCTTCCATACATGACTGCACCGTAAAATCATTTTAATTTTATTATTTTATTTTTAAAAAGTGTGCAAGCGCTGCACGCACAGACCTGAATAAAATGGCTTTGCCATGAGTCGTCTGAGGTCGCTGTCCACGCAGACAGCAGACTGCTGCATTGGCTCAGCATGGGCCAGAGGTGTTCCTAACTGTGAACTGGAGTTGCGCAATGAACTAAGGGTCGGAGGGCCGGAAGGCGGCCCGGGCCGGGCCCGCTACAGGGCTTATACGTGTCACGGCGGTACAAGCCCGATGATTGCGCTCGAGAGCAGACCCTGAGGCTTGGGGCCCGGCCGAGAGAGAAGATGGAATGCCGAGGAGAGAATGAGGAAAGAAGATTAGCAAGATTACGACGGGGAAAATTAGGACACCGGGCTTTGCCTGAGCCTACAACTATCTACTCTACTATCTCAAACATCCTCAAATCCTCCACGCTGCCTCTCTCCTCTCCTCCCCGATACCCTCTATCTCTATTTCACCCCCATCGGGTTTGTTGTGCGCTGATTATTATTTATCAAGAAATCAATAAGTTTCCTGCAGGTATTATGAAGTGGGAAAATATGTCAGCAGACATTACAAAAACAGTGGCGCGGTTCACAAGTTAACGGTATTACTCATATGATCTTAATTTAACCCTTTAACGTCGCTGGGTAAGTTTGTCCAAAAATCGGTGTTTACATGTAAAAACCCATAAAAAAATACACTAGAATCGGCTGGGTTCAAACCCAGGCCTGCGGCCCACAAGTCGGTCACACCAAGCTGACGTACTGGACTAGCTCCCCTGCGGACAGACACCATAGGTGTCGATTCGTTTCTGCGACCGAAGTCGAGTTGGCTCCTACAGACATCCTGCTGAAACATCTGCCCGAAACTGCCCAAAACTGTAAATGCGTGTGTGCGTGTGTTCGCCACTGGCCTGGCGTCGAATGAGCTGCCTATCCCTCAGGCACGGATATGGCATTTTTACGATTTTCGGGCGACAAAAACATTTGTTCTAAAGTGACGGGAGTTGTGCAGGGGGACTGTAATGTACCTGTAGACCAACCCCCGAGGATTGCTTTGTCCGAAAAGCGGGACGCCTTAACGCTCGCCTTAACGACTGGACCACCGATCACAGTTGTTGCCTTTCAAGAAACCAGTACCACATCCAAGTGTCGACGCAAAGGCTATAGCTTAGCTTCTTTTCGATTTTCGGTCGAAAAAAACTTATGCTCAAGAATGGGGGTTTGTGCAGGGGGACTCTTATGTACCCCGAGGAGGAAGGAGGACGTGGGCAAGGAGGAGGAGGAGGAGGAGGAGGAGGAGGAGGAGGAGGAGGAGGAGGAGGAGGAGGAGGAGGAGGAGGAGGAGGAGGAGGAGGAGGAGGAGGAGGAGGAGGAGGGGGGGTGGGGGGGGGAGGAGGAGGAGGAGGAGGAGGAGGAGGAGGAGGGGGGGTGGGGGGGAGGCTTATTAAGGCTGAGGCAGTGGCCACATGTGGCGCTCTCGTCCCCTTCCCGCGGCCTCGCGGGCCCCTTCGCACCTGGCGCCCCCGCCTTGTCGTTCCAGCATGGGGCCCCGCCGCCCTGCCGCCCTGCCGCCCTGCAGGCGGATTCAGGGTATCGTTCTCGTCGCTCTGTCTCTCTCGCACTCATTGGGCGTGCCGCATAGGTGCGAGAGAGACAGTGCGACGAGAACGATACCCTGAATCCGCGTGCTGCCGCCCTGCCGCGCTGCCTTCGGCGCGCATCTGATTCGACACTAGACAGCTATGTTATTCCCTTGCATTACTTTTCGCTGAGCGGAGCGAAGCTTACTCCTGCAGTGGATCGGAAGTGTACTTGGTCGTGAGTCTGTCTGTCTCTCTGTCTCTCTGTCTGTCCCTCTGTGTTAGCCGGTTCTCCTCTTAAAGTACAGAAGTAATCGTAATAAGCGGTAGTGTTCCGTAATCAACTAACTTCAGCGCAATAATATTTGTCCAGACTTTTCCTTTAAATAGAGTTTGAAATATTGAAACGTTTAATGTAAACTTCACTCCGGAGAGGTTGGCAACGAAAGGAATTGAGTGGAAGCGCCACCTAGCGGCAGTGTGCGAACTACGTCACGACGGCCCAGCCAAGCCCGGTCTCCATCTCGATTGTTTACAACATCAAAATTAGAAATTTAAGTGTCAGTTCGGCGAAATATGCTGTCTCAAATAGTTTTTAGAGTGGTGGTAGTCTCCACACGAAGTTTCAAGTGTTGTCATTTTATAGAAGTGTGTGTACGAGTGATTTGTCGTGTGTTCACGTCTGAGGGGTGGGGTGGGGAGGGTAAGTGCCTCAAGTTCTTATCAAAAATACCTCTGATTGTACTGGATTTGTGAAATGAACGTCACGGATTGCTGAAATGACAGCCAGGATCGCTTCAACTTACTTCCGAACTTCTTATTTGGGTGAGTGACATAACCTAACAAAATAAACAATGTTGTTTACAATAGAGTACACACAGCTCCGTCCGGGAGACAGCAGACTTTGGTCTGAGTATTAAAATCACATAACACCTTGATCTGAAAAGTGAGAGTTACTAGCTGTGACATTATTTACCTATATTTATTTAAATTTTGTTTTAAACCTTTGCTCGATACCCAAGTATTGTGATTTCTTATTGAGCCGCTACAAATTACCAGCCAACGGGTTTCCCCAATACGGTATTGATATTGTAGTAGAAGTGTGCTCCTTTTAGACATGAGATAAGAGACATTTGTTATTAAAAAAATGTTATTAATTTATAAATATCGAATAGAAACAGTTGGAGTCTCATTCTACTAAAAAAGACACATCAAAGTGTGGTGAAAGTATTAAAATCTTATAACCTTTAAACCCAACTAGAAAAAGTACATAGTATGGGTATTATTCAGATAAATTTAGTAGGATTTTGTTCCGAACCTTTGCTGTTCTTCCAAGTGATATGATTTCTGATCAAGTTATCTTATGTATTATACCAAACATACTGCTTGATCCACTTTGGCTATGAATTTGAATGAGAGGAAAGCTGATCTATAAGAATAATGATACGGAGTAAATTCCCTTCTAAAAAATTAGTTTAAAGAAATTTGACTCCCACTAACTGAAGAGGCAATACTGTAGATTGGATTTAGGTGAGAAACGGTACTTGTAATATATCAATTATGCTGACAGTGTTTACACTAAATCAGTCTATCGAAAACATTGAAATATTATCAAAACAAAGTCATATAATCATTAAAATGCTACAGAGGTTTTGGAGTTTTTTAATTCTATTTCAAATAGCTTTAAATCAATTCAAAATAGATTCGCCTCAACATTTAAAGATTGTGAGTCATTGTAAATGTCTTAAATGCATTTAAAGTTACAGGCCTCTGGAACAATATGTATTACCATGTCTTTTTAAATCAAGTTTTAGTGACCCAATGCTTGGCTTACCATTGATACTAGCAAGTTGGTAGGAGGATGGGGGGGGAGGCGGACAGCATGTCATGCAGTTGCATTCTTATACTCATCATGTAAATGATACTTATTGGCACTTATCTTACCTCTGGGTGGGGAGGGGAAAAAAAAGGGGAGGGGGGGTGTGGAGGATCTGGAAGTGTGTTCTAGGTCCCCGCGCAGGATAACCACATTTTGGAGGCCACTGTGCCTCTGGGGTCGACCCCATAGGGTGTCCGAGACTTTAGACCTGGGGACAGCTCAGAAGGAATGCTCAGCATGCCCCTGCCACAGCGGCGTCATACTCATAGTGTCGTTCTGGGTTCGGGAAGGGTGTCACCGTCCCGCGTCTAAGGCGCCCTCCCCCCGCACGGGAGGGGCAGTACACAAGAGGTCAACGCACAGGACAACCACACTCTGAAGGCCACGGCGCCATGCGCCTCTGGCGTTAATTACATAGGGTGTCCGGGAGTTTCTACTTCAAGATATCTCAGAGGGGATGCTCCCTTTTCTCGGTTTGAGTTCGAACGCTATCATTGTCCCGCGCCCGTCGGACTGACTTGAACTTGTCTCTGATGTAGGTGACTGTTGGCCACCCCCCCGAATTCCTAATAACTACATGCTGACTGGCGCCATGTAGGTTGCCTATCTACACGGCGGAAGGGTTGAAACCGTCCTCTTGTTTTAACAATTACTTCGCTCAGCTACTACGTGCCTGCCGCACGTACTCCTAGTTGCTAACTGCTCCGCTTCGCGCCGCACTAAGCCGAGGCCGGCGGTGGTGTAACAACGGGGCCAAATCATTCTGGCCACGCATTGCTGCGATTACTACTGCGGCGCTACGGTAGTTCCGAGGGGGTATGCACTCGCGTAATAGTCGGGTCACTCTGTCCGTAATAGCCCGCGTAATAGTATGCGTAATAGTGGCGTAATAGCCGAAATTCTCCGAAATTTACCTATTTTTGTGTTCTTTTGGGCTGTTTTTAGCTAAATTCCGATATTTTTGAGGCGTAATAGAGCGTAATAAACGTAATGGTCGGGTCACAGGTTTCCAGAGTGCATACCCCCTCGGGTAGTTCAAGTACCGCCATGAAGGCTATAGCCTTTGCATTTTTACGATTTTTTGGCCAAAGCGATTTTGTCCCAAACGAGGTCCGGTACGGGGCTCCTTGGACTTGCAACGTGTCTTTTAGTCCCAGAAGAGTGTCCCCTGTGAGTTTGGTCGTAATCGGAGGCAATTTATTTTCGCCCGAAAATTCCAAAAACGCAAAGGCTATAGCCTTTGCATTTTTACGTTATTGGGCCGAAAATAAATTTTGCTCCAAAGAGACGGGGGTTGTGCGGGGGCACTCTTAACTTCCCCTAGACCAACCCCCGAGGGAGTCCTGTGAGTTTGGTCGAAATCGAAGGCAATTTATTTTCGGCCGAAAATCCCAAAAACGCAAAGGCTATAGCCTTTGCATTTTTACGATTTTTTGGCCAAAGGGATTTTGTCCAACACTAGGTACGGTACGGGGCTCCTTGGACTTGCAACGTGTATATTAGTCCCAGAAGAGTGTCCCCTGTGAGTTTGGTCGAAATCGAAGGCAATTTATTTCCGGCCGAAAATCCCAAAAACGCAAAGGCTAAAGCCTTTGCATTTTTACGATTTTTTGGCCAAAGGGATTTTGTCCCAAACGAGGTCCGGTACGGGGCGTTTTGGACTTGCATCGTGTCTATTAGTCCCAGAAGAGTGTCCCCTGTGGGTTTTTTCGAAATAGGAGGCAATTTATTTTCGGCCGAAAATTCCAAAAACGCAAAGGCTATAGCCTTTGCATTTTTACGATATTGGGCCGAAAATAAATTTTGCTCCAAAGTGACGGGGTTGCGGGGCACTTTGGGCACTCTTAACTGTCTTTTAGTCCCAGACCAAGAGGGAGTCCTGTGAGTTTGGTCGAAATCGGAGGCAATTTATTTTCGGCCGAAAATCCCAGAAACGCAAAGGCTATAGCCTTTGCATTTTCAATGAATTTTTGGCCAGAGCGATTTCGTCCCAAACGAGGTCCAGTACGGGGCTCCTTGGACTTGCAACGTGTCTATTAGTCCCAGAAGAGTGTCCCCTGTGAGTTTGGTCGAAATCGGAGGCAATTTATTTTCGGCCGAAAATCCCAAAAACGCAAAGGCTATAGCCTTTGCATTTTTACGATTTTTTGGCCAAAGGGATTTTGTCCCAAACGAGGTTCGGTACGGGGCTCCTTGGACTTGCAACGTGTCTATTAGTCCCAGAAGAGTGTCCCCTGTGAGTTTGGTCGAAATCGGAGGCAATTTATTTTCGGCTGAAAATTCCAAAAACGCAAAGGCTATAGCCCAGCGGTTCCCAACCTCGGGGTCGCGACCCCATTTGGGGTCGCGGAAAAAAATTTTGGGGTCGCGGTGAGGTGCGTGGGGTCGCCTGTGGTCGCCTGGGGTTGCCAGATGGCCTCCAACTCGGCCGAGGACGCCGCCCGGGCCGAAAATACGGGAAAACCACTGGTTGTTGTTGCACCAGGCGGCCAGCAGGTAGGACCCGTGGCTGCCCCACGACACGCGTTGACTGGAAAACCCAGGGAAGGGAGGGGTCTTGGGCGTATGGGGAGGACGGCGCGACCCGGCAGTTGGCGGGAGAAGCTCACTATTGTAGAAACTTGAAAAAAATAATTGTAGGTGATTAAGATTTTTTTTTGGGGGGGGGGGGAGGGAGGGGGTCTCTTGGGGTCGCGTGGGGTCGCGCCAACAAGTAAGTGGGGTCGCAAAAATTTTAAAGCTCCATTTTGGGGTCGCGACCCGAAAAAGGTTGGGAACCGCTGGGCTATAGCCTTTGCATTTTTAAGATTTTCGGCCGAAAAATAATGTTGCTCCAAAGTGACGGGGGTTGTTCGGGGGCACTCTTAACTTCTTCTAGACCAACCCCCGAGGGAGTCCTGTGAGTTTGGTCGAAATCGGAGACAATTTATTTTTGGCCGAAAATCCCAAAAACGCAAAGGCTATAGCCTTTGCATTTTTACGATTTTTTGGCCAAAGCGATTTTGTCCCAAACGAGGTCCGGTACCGGGCTTCTTGGACTGGCAACGTGTCTATTAGTCTCAGAAGAGTGTCCCCTCTGAGTTTGGTCGAAATCGGAGGCAATTTATTTTCGGCCGAAAATTCCAAAAACGCAAAGGCTATAGCCTTTGCATTTTTACGATATTGGGCCGAAAATAAATTTTGCTCCAAAGTGACGGGGGTTGTGCGGGGGCACTCTGGGCACTCTTAACTTCCCTTTGACCAACCCCCGAGGGAGTCCTGTGAGTTTGGTCGAAATCGGAGGCAATTTATTTTCGGCCGAAAATCCAGAAAACGCAAGGCTATAGCCTTTGCATTTTCACGAATTTTTGGCCAAAGCGATTTTGTCCCAAACAAGGTCTGGTACGGGGCGTTTTGGACTTGCATCGTGTCTATTAGTCCCAGAAGAGTTTTCCCTGTAAGTTTGGTCGAAATCGGAGGCAATTTATTTTTGGCCGAAAATCCCAAAAACGCAAAGGCTATAGCCTTTGCATTTTTACGATTTTTTGGCCAAAGGGATTTTGTCCCAAACGAGGTTCGGTACGGGGCTCCTTGGACTTGCAACGTGTCTATTAGTCCGAAAAGATTGTCCCCTGTGAGTTTGGTCGAAATCGGAGGCAATGTTTTTTCGGCTGAAAATCGCAAAAACGCAAAGGCTATAGCCCAGCGGTTCCCAACCTCGGGGTCGCCACCCCATTTGGGGTCGCGGAAATTTTTTTGGGGGTCGCGGTGAGGTGCGTGGGGTCGCCTGGGGTCGCCTGGGGTCGCCAGATGGTCCAACTCGCCCGAGGACGCCGCCCGGGCCGAAAAATACGGGAAAACCACTGGTTGTTGCTGCAACCAGGCGGCCAGCAGGTAGGACCCGTGGCTGCCCCACGACACGCGTTGACTGGAAAACCCAGGGAAGGGAGGGGTCTTGGGCGTATGGGGGAGGACGGTGCGACCCCGGCAGTTGGCGGAAAAGCTCACTATTGTAGAGAAACTTGAAAAAATAATTGTAGGTGATTAAGATTTTTTTTTTTTTGGGGGAGAGGGGGTCTCTTGGGGTCGCGTGGGGTCGCGCCAACAAGTAAGTGGGGTCGCAAAAATTTTGAAGCTCCATTTTGGGGTCGCGACCCGAAAAAGGTTGGGAACCGCTGCTATAGCCTTTGCATTTTTACGATATTGGGCCGAAAATAAATTTTGCTCCAAAGTGACGGGGGTTGTGCGGGGGCACTCTTAACTTCTCCTAGACCAACTCCCGAGGGAGTCCTGTGAGTTTGGTCGAAATCGGAGGCAATTTATTTTCGGCCGAAAATCCCAAAAACGCAAAGGCTATAGCCTTTGCATTTTTACGATTTTTTGGCCAAAGCGATTTTGTCCCAAACGAGGTCCGGTACGGGGCTTCTTGGACTTGCAACGTGTCTATTAGTCCCATAAGAGTGTCCCCTGTGAGTTTGGTCGAAATCGGAGGCAATTTATTTTCGGCTGAAAATCCTAAAAACGCAAAGGCTATAGCCTTTGCATTTTTACGATATTGGGCCGAAAATAAATTTTGCTCCAAAGTGACGGGGGTTGTGCGGGGGCACTCTGGGCACTCTTAACTTCCCTTTGACCAACCCCCGAGGGAGTCCTGTGAGTTTGGTCGAAATCGGAGGCAATTTATTTTCGGCCCAATATCGTAAAAATGCAAAGGCTATAGCCTTTGCATTTTCACGAATTTTTGGCCAAAGCGATTTTGTCCCAAAGAAGGTCCGGTACGGGGCTTTTTGGACTTGCATCGTGTCTATTAGTCCCAGAAGAGTTTTCCCTAAAAGTTTGGTCGAAATCGGAGGCAATTTATTTTTGGCCGAAAATCCCAAAAACGCCTTTGCATTTTTACGATTTTTTGGCCAAAGGGATTTTGTCCCAAACAAGGTTCGGTACGGGGCTCCTTGGACTTGCAACGTGTCTATTAGTCCGAGAAGATTGTCCCCTGTGAGTTTGGTCGAAATCGGAGGCAATATTTTTTCGGCTGAAAATCTTAAAAACGCAAAGGCTATAGCCTTTGCATTTTTACGATATTGGGCCGAAAATAAATTTTGCTCTAAAGTGACGGGGGTTGTGCGGGGGCACTCTTAACTTCCCCTAGACCAACCCCCGAGGGAGTCCTGTAAGTTTGGTCGAAATCGGAGGCAATTTATTTTCGGCTGAAAATCCCAAAAACGCTAAGGCTATAGCCTTTGCATTTTTACGATTTTTTGGCCAAAGGGATTTTGTCCCAAACGAGGTACGGTACGGGGCTCCTTGGACTTGCAACGTGTCTATTAGTCCCAGAAGAGTGTCCCCTGTGAGTTTGGTCGAAATCGGAGGCAATTTATTTTCGGCCGAAAATCCCAAAAACGCAAAGGCTATAGCCTTTGCATTTTTACGATTTTTTGCCCACATCGATTTTGTCCCAAAAGAGGTCCGGTACGGGGCTCCTTGGACTTGCAACAAGTCTATTAGTCCCAGAGGAGTGTCCCCTGCAAGTTTGGTCGAAATCGGCGGCAATTAATTTTCGGCCGAAAATCCCAAAAACGCAAAGGCTATAGCCTTTGCATTTTTACGATTTTTTGGCAAAAGGGATTTTGTCCCAAAAGAGGTTTGGTACGGGGCTTCTTGGACTTGCAATGTGTCTATTAGTCCCAGAAGAGTGTCCCCTGTGAGTTTGGTCGAAATCGGAGGCAATTTATTTTCGGCCGAAAATCCCGAAAACGCAAAGGCTATAGCCTTTGCATTTTTACGATTTTTTGGCCAAATAAATTTTGCTCCAAAACGAGGTCCGGCACGGGGCACTCTTGGACTTGCAACGTGTCTATTAGTCCCAGAAGAGTGTCCCCTGTGAGTTTGGTCGAAATCGGAGACAATTTATTTTCGGCCGAAAATCGCCAAAACGCAAAGGCTATAGCCTTTGCATTTTTACGATATTGGGCCGAAAATAAATTTTGCTCCAAAATGACGGGGGTTGTGCGGGGGCACTCTTCACTTCCCCTAGACCAAACCCCGAGGGAGTCGTGTGAGTTTGGTCGAAATCGGAGACAATTTATTTTCGGCCGAAAATCCCAAAAACGCAATGGCTATAGCCTTTGCATTTTTACGATTTTTTGGCCAAAGCGATTTTGTCCCAAACGAGGTCCGGTACGGGGCTTTTTGGACTTGCATTGTGTCTATTAGTCCCAGAAGAGTGTCCCCTGTGAGTTTGGTCGAAATCGGAGGCAATTTATTTTTGGCCGAAAATCCCAAAAACGCAAAGGCTATAGCCTTTTGCATTTTTACGAATATTTGGCCAAAGCGATTTTGTCCCAAACGAGGTCCGGTACGGGGCTTTTTGGACTTGCATTGTGTCTATTAGTCCCAGAAGAGTGTCCCCTGTGAGTTTGGTCGAAATCGGAGGCAATTTATTATTGGCCGAAAATCCCAAAAACGCAAAGGCTATAGCCTTTGCATTTTTACGATTTTTTGGCCAAAGGGATTTTGTCCCAAACGAGGTCCGGTACGGGGCTCCTTGGACTTGCAACGTGTCTATTAGTCCCAGAAGAGTGTCCCCTGTGAGTTTGGTCGAAATCGGAGGCAATTTATTTTCGGCCGAAAATCCCAAAAACGCAAAGGCTATAGCCTTTGCATTTTTACGATTTTTTGGCAAAAGGGATTTTGTCCCAAAAGAGGTTTGGTATGGGGCTTCTTGGACTTGCAATGTGTCTATTAGTCCCAGAAGAGTGTCCCCTGTGAGTTTGGTCGAAATCGGAGGCAGGGAGGCCACAAAGTTGTGGCTACAACAGCGGCGCCCTAACAGATAGCTTATTCCGAACCGACTATAGAGGATGAGGAGGTCTGTGAGCAAGAAAGGAAAGCCGCGCTGGCCTCGCGCCGCTCACGCCCGGGCCAGAATTTGTGAGGAATGGAAGCAGTCGGAGCGGGGAGGGAAAGGGAAGTCGCTGTGGTTGAACGTGCCGCGCTGCCACGCCGTCTCAAATTCTTGCCACTTTCGCGCCTGAGAGGTAGGCAGACCATTTGACGCTTCGACGAGACGAAAAACGAGGCGTGTGGAGGCAGTTTGACCCGGAGGTCAGCAGGAGCGTGGAGGTATGGCGTCTTTAGTTAAGACGCGCTTGGCCCAGAGCGCGACGGCCCGGCGCGAGAGCGAGTTCGGGAGCACGAAGGGGAGGTAGGGGGCATACGTGCCGCGCTCTCGCGCCCCACCGTCGCGCTCTGGGCCAAGCGCGTCTTAACTAAATACGACGTATGCTCAGCCCTCCGTCGATTCGTCGATGAAAGCTTGGCGATCTACTTAAGAACTCTGAAAAAATGCTCTGAAGCCGAGCTCCCATCGAAAAAACGACGGCATAGCGTACGCGTTCGAGGCTACGCAACGCTCACGCTACGCGCGGCTGCGCGCGTCGCTAACTTTACAGACCTGTAACGAACGACCTCTGCCGGGGGAACTGGCCAGGGCCGGGCCGGACCGGCCGGACCGCGCCGGGCCCGGCAAGCTACGTGCGCGTTTGGAACGTGAGCCCGTGGCCTTTCTTTGGGGCGCGGGCAGCATAGCGCCAGGGCGTGGCCCCTACCCGTAGGGGTAGGGAGATCTCTGGGCCGCCCGGGGTGGGTCGGGGCAGGAGGGGCGGCCACGGCCTGCCGTGCCTTCCGGGCGCGCGTGGTGTAATAGAAAGCAGTGTGTGCGCACACACATGGACATGTCCACACATAAAGAATGATTGGTGGGGCTGGGCTGGGCTCGCCGCACCGGCACCGGCCGGGCCCCTCCCCTCCGCGCCAGGCCGGCCTGCCCATCCTGTATGCCTGCGAGGCGCGGCGAGCGGCCTGGGTGGGTCCTTGGAACTGTATCAAACTCCTTGTGTCCCAAATATGTGCTGCCTGAATGTTAAAATTTCAGTGGGAGCAGTGAGTAAATAAGTGTATCCAGGACCGGAGTTCAATTCCCACCTACTTCAATTTGTATTTCACCCTCAAACTTTCTTGCTCCGGTTGGAATTTTTTAAATGTCAGCTCGAAAAAAAAAATGTTCACACAAGATATACTTCGTCACTCACCCGCCAGAATTTGAGATATTCAAAAGAGATTCAGAAACCAGAGCTACAGCCACACCATTTTCGGCCAAAAAATAATGTTGCTCCAAAGTGACGGGGGTTGTGCAGGGGGACCCTAACGCACCCCTAGACCAACCCCCGAGGATTACCGGTGAGTTTGGTCAAAATCGGAGACAATTTATTTTTGGCCGAAAATCGCAAAAACGCAAAGGCTATAGCCTTTGCATTTTTACGATTTTAGGCCGAAAAATAATGTTGCTCCAAAGTGACGGGGGTTGTGCAGGGGGCCCCTAACGCACCCCTAGACTAAACCCCGAGGGTAGCCTGTGAGTTTGGTCGAAATCGGAGACAATTTTTTTTCGCCCGAAAATCGCATAAACGCAAAGGCTATAGCCTTTGCATTTTTAACGATTTTCGGCCCCAAACGAATTTGCTCAAAATGACGGGGTTGTGCAGGGGACTCTAACGTACCCTAGACCAACCCCAAGGGTCAGTTCGTCCGAAAATCCGGTTTGTCTGCGAGGAAATGCAGTGTATTACCAGTATTACTGATTGCGCGCAGTGTTCGGGTGAGGTGGCTTAGGGGCCTATTTTCTCACTAACGAAGTCCGGTATAGGACTCCTAGGAATTGCTATGTGTCTTTTAGTGCCAGAAGAAGGTACCCTGTGAGTTTGGTCGAAATCGGAGGCAATTTATTTTCGACTCGAAAATCAAAAAACGCTAAGGCTATAGCCTTTGCATTTTTACGATTTTTTGGCCAAAGGGAATTTGTCCCAAACGAGGTTCGGTACGGGGCTCCTTGGACTTGCAACGTGTCTATTGGTCCCAGAAGAGTGTCCCCCGTGAGTGTGGTCGAAATCGGAGGCAATTTATTTTCGGCTGAAAATCCCAAATACGCAAAGGCTATAGCCTTTGCATTTTTACGATATTGGGCCGAAAATAAATTTTGCTCCAAAGTGACGGGGGTTGTGCGGGGGCACTCTTTACTTCCCTAGGGATGAAAATGCCCGGAAAGTTTCCGGAAAAATTGGAAAAAAACACTGTTTTTTTCGGTTTTTTTCTCTAGCCTCGGAAAAAATGGAAAGATTCATCCTGCAAAATAGGCAAAAAGCACGACTTTTCGCCTGAAAATAGGCAAAAAGCATATCTTCATCACTATGTGAAGACGCTTCTCAGTGCTCTCATACTATTTATACCCTGTTACGTTTCCTTCTCGTGCGTTTTTTGCGATCCCAGTTGGTTATCTAGAGTTGCCAGTGGAAGTAAAGACCTAATGAAATACGAAAGTAGTGGCTTTTATGTTCATATTCCACTATAGGACTTAAAAACAAATTTTTCCAATTTTTCCGGTATTTTTCCGTTTTTTTCCTATTTTTCCGGTTTTTTTCGGACACTTTGAAAGTTTCCGGAAAATTTCCATCTCTATACTTCCCCTAGACAAACCCCGAGGGAGTCCTGTGAGTTTGGTCGAAATCGGAGACAATTTATTTTCGGCCGAAAATCCCAAAAACGCTAAGGCTAATTTTTACGATTTTTTGGCCAAAGGGATTTTGTCCCAAACGAGGGGCGTTACGGGGCTCTTTGGACTTGCAACGTGTCTTTTAGTCCCAGAAGAGTGTCTTCTGTGAGTTTGGTCGAAATCGGAGGCAATTTATTTTCGGCCGAAAATCCCAAAACGCTAAGGCTATAGCCTTTGCATTTTTACGATTTTTTGGCCAAAGGGAATTTGTCCCAAACGAGGTTCGGTACGGGGCTCCTTGGACTTGCAACGTGTCTATTAGTCCCAGAAGAGTGTCCCCTGTGAGTTTGGTCGAAATCGGAGGCAATTTATTTTCGGCTGAAAATCCCAAAAACGCAAAGGCTATAGCCTTTGCATTTTTACGATATTGGGCCGAAAATAAATTTTGCTCCAAAGTGACGGGGGTTGTGCGGGGGCACTCTTTACTTCCCCTAGACCAACCCCCGAGGGAGTCCTGTGAGTTTGGTCGAAATCGGAGACAATTTATTTTCGGCCGAAAATCCCAAAAACGCTAAGGCTATAGCGGAGGCAATTTATTTTTGGCTGAAAATCCCAAAAACGCAAAGGCTATAGCCTTTGCATTTTTACGATATTGGGCCGAAAATAAATTTTGCTCCAAAGTAACGAGGTTGCTGCGGGGCACTCTTAACTTCCCCTAGACCAACCCCCGAGGGAGTCCTGTAAGTTGGCCGAGTGGCCGAAAATTCCAAAAACGCAAAGGCTATAGCCTTTGCACTTTTACGATTTTTTGGCCAAAGCGATTTTGTCCCAAACGAGGTCCGGTACGGGGCTCCTTGGACTTGCAACGTGTCTATTAGTCCCAGAAGAGTGTCCCCTGTGAGTTTGGTCGAAATCGGAGGCAATTTATTTTCGGCCGAAAATCCCAAAAACGCAAAGGCTATAGCCCTTGCATTTTTACGATTTTGGCCAAAGCGATTTGGTCTGAAACGAGGTCCGGTACGGGGCTCCTTGGACTTGCAACGTGTCTATTAGTCCCAGAAGAGTGTCCTCTGTGAGTTTGGTTGAAATCGGAGGCAATTTATTATCGGCCGGAAATCCAGAAAACGCAAGGCTATAGCCTTTGCATTTTCACGAATTTTTGGCCAAAGCGATTTTGCCCCAAACGAGGTCCGGTACGGGGCTATTGGACTTGCATTGTGTCTATTAAGCCCAGAAGAGTGTCTCCTGTGAGTTTGGTCGAAATCGGAGGCAATTTATTTTTGGCCGAAAATCCCCAAAACGCAAAGGCTATAGCCTTTGCATTTTTACGATATTGGGCCGAAAATAAATTTTGCTCCAAAGTGACGAGGGTTGTGCGGGGGCACTCTTAACTTCCCCTAGACCAAACCCCGAGGAAGTCCTGTGAGTTTGATCGAAATCGGAGACAATTTATTTTCGGCCGAAAATCCCAAAAAATCAAAGGCTATAGCCTTTGCATTTTAACGATTTTTTGGCCAATGCGATTTTGTTCCAAACAAGGTTCGGTACGGGCTCCTTGGACTTGCAACGTATCTAGTAGTCCCAGAAGAGTGTCCCCTGTGAGTTTGGTCGAAATCGGAGGCAATTTATTTTCGGCCGAAAATCCCCAAAACGCAAAGGCTATAGCCTTTGCATTTTTACGATATTTTGGCCAAAGCGATTTTGTCCCAAACGAGGTCCGGTAATGGGCTCCTTGGACTTGCAACGTGTCTATTAGTCCCAGAAGAGTGTCCCCTGTGAGTTTGGTCGAAATCGGAGGCAATTTATTTTCGGCCGAAAATTTCCAAAACGCAAAGGCTATAGCCTTTGCATTTTTACGATTTTTGGGCCAATGCGATTTTCTTCCAAACGAGGTCCGGTACGGGGCTCCTTGGACTTGCAACGTGTCTATTAGTCCCAGAAGAGTGTCCCCTGTGAGTTTGGTCGAAATCGGAGGCAATTTATTTTCGGCCGAAAATCCCAAAAACGCAAAGGCTATAGCCTTTGCATTTTTACGATATTGGGCCGAAAATAAATTTTGCTCCAAAGTGACGGGGGTTGTGCGGGGGCACTCTTAACTTCCCCTAGACCAACCCCCGAGGGAGTCCTGTGAGTTTGGTCGAAATCGGAGGCAATTTATTTTCGGCCGAAAATCACAAAAACGCAAAGGCTATAGCCTTTGCATTTTTACGATTTTTTGGCCAAAGCGATTTTGTCCCAAACGAGGTCCGGTACGGGGCTCTTTGGACTTGCAACGTGTCTATTAGTCCCAGAAGAGTGTCCCCTGTGAGTTTGGTCGAAATCGGAGGCAATTTATTTTCGGCCGAAAATCCCAAAAACGCAAAGGCTATAGCCTTTGCATTTTTACGATTTTTTGGCCAAAGCGATTTTGTCCCAAACGAGGTCCGGTACGGGGCTCCTTGGACTTGCAACGTGTCTATTAGTCCCAGAAGAGTGTCCCCTGTGAGTTTGGTCGAAATCGGAGGCAATTTATTTTCGGCCGAAAATCCCAAAAACGCAAAGGCTATAGCCTTTGCATTTTTACGATTTTTGGCCAAAGCGATTTTGTCCCAAACGAGGTCCGGTACGGGGCTCCTTGGACTTGTAACGTGTCTATTAGTCCTATAAGAGTGTCCCCTGTGAGTTTGGTCGAAATCGGAGGCAATTTATTTTTGGCCGAAAATCCCCAACGACTTTTTGGCCAAAGGGATTTTGTCCCAAACGAGGTTCGGTACGGGGCTCCTTGGACTTGCAACGTGTCTATTAGTCCCAGAAGAGTGTCCCCTGTGAGTTTGGTCGAAATCGGAGGCAATTTATTTTCGGCCGAAAATCCCAAAAACGCAAAGGCTATAGCCTTTGCATTTTTACGATTTTGGGCCGAAAATAAATTTTGCTCCAAAGTGACGGGGGTTGTGCAGGGGCACTCTTAACTTCCCAAGACCAACCCCAGAAGAGTGTCCTGTGAGTTTGGTCGAAATCGGAGACAATTTTTTGTCGGCCGAAAATTCCAAAAACGCAAAGGCTATAGCCTTTGCATTTTTACGATTTTTTGGCCAAAGCGATTTTGTCCCAAACGAGGTCCGGTACGGGGCTCCTTGGACTTGCAACGTGTCTATTAGTCCCAGAAGAGTGTCCCCTGTGAGTTTGGTCGAAATCGGAGGCAATTTATTTTCGGCCGAAAATCCTAAAAACGCAAAGGCTATAGCCTTTGCATTTTTACGATTTTTGGCCAAAGCGATTTTGTCCCAAACGAGGTCCGGTACGGGGCTCCTTGGACTTGCAACGTGTCTATTAGTCCCAGAAGAGTGTCCCCTGTGAGTTTGGTCGAAATCGGAGGCAATTTATTTTCGGCCGAAAATCCCAAAAACGCAAAGGCTATAGCCTTTGCATTTTTACGATTTTTGGCCAAAGCGATTTTGTCCCAAACGAGGTCCGGTACGGGGCTCCTTGGACTTGCAACGTGTCTATTAGTCCCAGAAGAGTGTCCCCTGTGAGTTTGGTCGAAATCGGAGGCAATTTATTTTCGGCCGAAAATCCCAAAAACGCAAAGGCTATAGCCTTTGCATTTTACCGATTTTTTGGCCAAAGCGATTTTGTCCCAAACGAGGTCCGGTACGGGGCTCCTTGGACTTGCAACGTGTCTATTAGTCCCAGAAGAGTGTCCCCTGTGAGTTTGGTCGAAATCGGAGGCAATTTATTTTCGGCCGAAAATCACAAAAACGCAAAGGCTATAGCCCTTTGCATTTTTACGATTTTTGGCCAAAGCGATTTTGTCCCAAACGAGGTCCGGTACGGGGCTCCTTGGACTTGCAACGTGTCTATTAGTCCCAGAAGAGTGTCCCCTGTGAGTTTGGTCGAAATCGGAGGCAATTTATTTTCGGCCGAAAATCCCAAAAACGCAAAGGCTATAGCCTTTGCATTTTTACGATTTTTGGCCAAAGCGATTTTGTCCCAAACGAGGTCCGGTACGGGGCTCCTTGGACTTGCAACGTGTCTATTAGTCCCAGAAGAGTGTCCCCTGTGAGTTTGGTCGAAATCGGAGGCAATTTATTTTCGGCCGAAAATTCCAAAAACGCAAAGGCTATAGCCTTTGCATTTTTACGATTTTTTGGCCAAAGCGATTTTGTCCCAAACGAGGTCCGGTACGGGGCTCCTTGGACTTGCAACGTGTCTATTAGTCCCAGAAGAGTGTCCCCTGTGAGTTTGGTCGAAATCGGAGGCAATTTATTTTCGGCCGAAAATACCCAAAACGCAAAGGCTATAGCCTTTGCATTTTTACGATTTTTTGGCCAAAGCGATTTTGTCCCAAACGAGGTCCGGTACGGGGCTCCTTGGACTTGCAACGTGTCTATTAGTCCCAGAAGAGTGTCCCCTGTGAGTTTGGTCGAAATCGGAGGCAATTTATTTTCGGCCGAAAATCCCAAAACGCAAAGGCTATAGCCTTTGCATTTTTACGATTTTTGGCCAAAATAAATTTGTCCCAAAGTGACGAGGTCCGGTACGGGGCTCCTTTACTTGCAACGTGACCAACCCCAGAGAGAGTCCCATGTGAGTTTGGTCGAAATCGGAGGCAACTTATT
Organism: Frankliniella intonsa; assembly: GCA_033675135.1. Classification (NCBI taxonomy): domain Eukaryota; kingdom Metazoa; phylum Arthropoda; class Insecta; order Thysanoptera; family Thripidae; genus Frankliniella; species Frankliniella intonsa. The sequence continues at coordinate 5,653,097 of CM066253.1, forward strand.
TTCGGCCGAAAATCCCAAAAACGCAAAGGCTATAGCCTTGGCATTTTTACGATTTTTGGCCAAAGCGATTTTGTCCCAAACGAGGTCCGGTACGGGGCTCCTTGGACTTGCAACGTGTCTATTAGTCCCAGAAGAGTGTCCCCTGTGAGTTTGGTCGAAATCGGAGGCAATTTATTTTCGGCCGAAAATACCCAAAACGCAAAGGCTATAGCCTTTGCATTTTTACGATTTTTGGCCAAAGCGATTTTGTCCCAAACGAGGTCCGGTACGGGGCTCCTTGGACTTGCAACGTGTCTATTAGTCCCAGAAGAGTGTCCCCTGTGAGTTTGGTCGAAATCGGAGGCAATTTATTTTCGGCCGAAAATCCCAAAAACGCAAAGGCTATAGCCTTTGCATTTTTACGATTTTCGGCCAAAAATAATGTTGCTCCAAAGTGACGGGGGTTGTGCAGGGGCACCTTTACTTGCCTAGACCAACCCCGAAGAGTGTCCTGTGAGTTTGGTCGAAATCGGAGACAATTTATTTTCGGCCGAAAATAAAACGCTCGAAAACGCAAAGGCTATAGCCTTTGCATTTTTACGATTTTTGGCCAAAGCGATTTTGTCCCAAACGAGGTCCGGTACGGGGCTCCTTGGACTTGCAACGTGTCTATTAGTCCCAGAAGAGTGTCCCCTGTGAGTTTGGTCGAAATCGGAGGCAATTTATTTTCGGCCGAAAATCCCAAAAACGCAAAGGCTATAGCCTTTGCATTTTACGATTTTTTGGCCAAAGCGATTTTGTCCCAAACGAGGTCCGGTACGGGGCTCCTTGGACTTGCAACGTGTCTATTAGTCCCAGAAGAGTGTCCCCTGTGAGTTTGGTCGAAATCGGAGGCAATTTATTTTCGGCCGAAAATCCCAAAAACGCAAAGGCTATAGCCTTTGCATTTTACGATTTTTGGCCAAAGCGATTTTGTCCCAAACGAGGTCCGGTACGGGGCTCCTTGGACTTGCAACGTGTCTATTAGTCCCAGAAGAGTGTCCCCTGTGAGTTTGGTCGAAATCGGAGGCAATTTATTTTCGGCCGAAAATCCCAAAAACGCAAAGGCTATAGCCTTTGCATTTTTACGATTTTTTGGCCAAAGCGATTTTGTCCCAAACGAGGTCCGGTACGGGGCTCCTTGGACTTGCAACGTGTCTATTAGTCCCAGAAGAGTGTCCCCTGTGAGTTTGGTCGAAATCGGAGGCAATTTATTTTCGGCCGAAAATCCCCAAAACGCAAGGCTATAGCCTTTGCATTTCCACGAATTTTTGGCCAAAGCGATTTTGTCCCAAACGAGGTCCGGTACGGGGCTCCTTGGACTTGCAACGTGTCTATTAGTCCCAGAAGAGTGTCCCCTGTGAGTTTGGTCGAAATCGGAGGCAATTTATTTTCGGCCGAAAATCCCCAAAACGCAAAGGCTATAGCCTTTGCATTTTTACGATTTTTTGGCCAAAGCGATTTTGTCCCAAACGAGGTCCGGTACGGGGCTCCTTGGACTTGCAACGTGTCTATTAGTCCCAGAAGAGTGTCCCCTGTGAGTTTGGTCGAAATCGGAGGCAATTTATTTTCGGCCGAAAATCACAAAAACGCAAAGGCTATAGCCTTTGCATTTTTACGATTTTTGGCCAAAGCGATTTTGTCCCAAACGAGGTCCGGTACGGGGCTCCTTGGACTTGCAACGTGTCTATTAGTCCCAGAAGAGTGTCCCCTGTGAGTTTGGTCGAAATCGGAGGCAATTTATTTTCGGCCGAAAATCCCAAAAACGCAAAGGCTATAGCCTTTGCATTTTTACGATTTTTTGGCCAAAGCGATTTTGTCCCAAACGAGGTCCGGTACGGGGCTCCTTGGACTTGCAACGTGTCTATTAGTCCCAGAAGAGTGTCCCCTGTGAGTTTGGTCGAAATCGGAGGCAATTTATTTTCGGCCGAAAATCCCAAAGGCTATAGCCTTTGCAGTTTTACTATTTTGGGCCAAATAAATTTTGTCCCAAACGAGGTCCGGTGCAGGGGCACTCTTTACTTCCCTAGACCAACCCCAGAAGAGTGTCCCCTGTGAGTTTGGTCAAAATCGGAGGCAGTTTATTTTCGGCCGAAAATCCCCAAAACGCAAAGGCTATAGCCTTTGGCATTTTTCCGATTTTTGGCCAAAGCGATTTTGTCCCAAGCGAGGTCCGGTACGGGGCTCCTTGGACTTGCAACGTGTCTATTAGTCCCAGAAGAGTGTCCCCTGTGAGTTTGGTCGAAATCGGAGGCAATTTATTTTCGGCCGAAAATCCAAAAAACGCAAAGGCTTTAGCCTTTGCATTTTTACGATTTTTTGGCCAAAGCGATTTTGCCCTAAACGAGGTCCAGTACGGGGCTCCTTGGACTTGCAACGTGTCTATTAGTCCCAGAAGAGTGTCCCCTGTGAGTTTGGTCGAAATCGGAGGCAATTTATTTTCGGCCGGAAATCCCCAAAACGCAAAGGCTATAGCCTTTGCATTTTACGGTTTTTTGGCCAAAGCGATTTTGTCCCAAACGAGGTCCGGTACAGGGCTCCTTGGACTTGCAACGTGTCTATTAGTCCCAGAAGAGTGTCCCCTGTGAGTTTGGTCGAAATCGGAGGCAATTTATTTTCGGCCGAAAATCCCAAAAACATAAAGGCTATAGCCTTTGCATTTTGACGATTTTTTTGCCAAAGCGATTTTGTCCCAAACGAGGTCCGGTACGGGGCTCCTTGGACTTGCAACGTGTCTATTAGTCCCAGAAGAGTGTCCCCTGTGAGTTTGGTCGAAATCGGAGGCAATTTATTTTCGGCCGAAAATCCCAAAAACGCAAAGGCTATAGCCTTTGCATTTTTACGATTTTTGGCCAAAGCGATTTTGTCCCAAACGAGGTCCGGTACGGGGCTCCTTGGACTTGCAACGTGTCTATTAGTCCCAGAAGAGTGTCCCCTGTGAGTTTGGTCGAAATCGGAGGCAATTTATTTTCGGCCGAAAATCACAAAAACGCAAAGGCTATAGCCTTTGCATTTTTACGCTTTTTGGCCAAAGCGATTTTGTCCCAAACGAGGTCCGGTACGGGGCTCCTTGGACTTGCAACGTGTCTATTAGTCCCAGAAGAGTGTCCCCTGTGAGTTTGGTCGAAATCGGAGGCAATTTATTTTCGGCCGAAAATCCCAAAAACGCAAAGGCTATAGCCTTTGCATTTTTACGATTTTTGGCCAAAGCGATTTTGTCCCAAACGAGGTCCGGTACGGGGCTCCTTGGACTTGCAACGTGTCTATTAGTCCCAGAAGAGTGTCCCCTGTGAGTTTGGTCGAAATCGGAGGCAATTTATTTTCGGCCGAAAATCCCAAAAACGCAAAGGCTATAGCCTTTGCATTTTTACGATTTTTTGGCCAAAGCGATTTTGTCCCAAACGAGGTCCGGTACAGGGCTCCTTGGACTTGCAACGTGTCTATTAGTCCCAGAAGAGTGTCCCCTGTGAGTTTGGTCGAAATCGGAGGCAATTTATTTTCGGCCGAAAATCCCAAAAACGCAAAGGCTATAGCCTTTGCATTTTTACGATTTTTTTGGCCAAAGCGATTTTGTCCCAAACGAGGTCCGGTACGGGGCTCCTTGGACTTGCAACGTGTCTATTAGTCCCAGAAGAGTGTCCCCTGTGAGTTTGGTCGAAATCGGAGGCAATTTATTTTCGGCCGAAAATCCCAAAAACGCAAAGGCTATAGCCTTTGCATTTTTACGATTTTTGGCCAAGGCGATTTTGTCCCAAACGGGGTCCGGTACGAGGCTCCTTGGACTTCCCAACGTGTCTATTAGTCCCAGAAGAGTGTCCCCTGTGAGTTTGGTCGAAATCGGAGGCAATTTATTTTCGGCCGAAAATCCTAAAAACGCAAAGGCTATAGCCTTTGCATTTTTACGATTTTTTGGCCAAAGCGATTTTGTCCCAAACGAGGTCCGGTACGGGGCTCCTTGGACTTGCAACGTATGTATTAGTCCCAGAAGAGTGTCCCCTGTGAGTTTGGTCGAAATCGGAGGCAATTTATTTTCGGCCGAAAATCTCCAAAACGCAAAGGCTATAACCTTTGCATTTTTACGATTTTTGGCCAAAGCGATTTTGTCCCAAACGAGGTCCGGTACGGGGCTCCTTGGACTTGCAACGTGTCTATTAGTCCCAGAAGAGTGTCCCCTGTGAGTTTGGTCGAAATCGGAGGCAATTTATTTTCGGCCGAAAATCCCAAAAACGCAAAGGCTATAGCCTTTGCATTTTTACGATTTTTGGCCAAAGCGATTTTGTCCCAAACGAGGTCCGGTACGGGGCTCCTTGGACTTGCAACGTGTCTATTAGTCCCAGAAGAGTGTCCCCTGTGAGTTTGGTCGAAATCGGAGGCAATTTATTTTCGGCCGAAAATCACAAAAACGCAAAGGCTATAGCCTTTGCATTTTTACGATTTTTTGGCCAAAGCGATTTTGTCCCAAACGAGGTCCGGTACGGGGCTCCTTGGACTTGCAACGTGTCTATTAGTCCCAGAAGAGTGTCCCCTGTGAGTTTGGTCGAAATCGGAGGCAATTTATTTTCGGCCGAAAATCCCAAAAACGCAAAGGCTATAGCCTTTGCATTTTTAACGATTTTTGGCCAAATAAATTTTGTCCCAAACGAGGTCCGTACGGGGGTTGGACTTGGCAACGTGTCTATTAGTCCCAGACCAAGAGTGTCCCCTGTGAGTTTGGTCGTAATCGGAGGCATTTTATTTTCGGCCGAAAATACCAAAAACGCAAAGGCTTTTGCATTTTTACAAATTTTTGGCCAAAGCGATTTTGTCCCAAACGAGGGCCGGTACGGGGCTCCTTGGACTTGCAACGTGTCTATCAGTCCCAGAAGAGTGTCCCCTGTGAATTTGGTCAAAATCGCAGGCAATTTATTTTCGGCCGAAAATCCAAACGCAAAGGCTATAGCCTTTGCATTTTTACGATTTTTTGGCCAAAGCGATTTTGTCCCAAACGAGGTCCGGTACGGGGCTCCTTGGACTTGCAACGTGTCTATTAGTCCCAGAAGAGTGTCCCCTGTGAGTTTGGTCGAAATCGGAGGCAATTTATTTTCGGCCGAAAATCCCAAAAACGCAAAGGCTATAGCCTTGGCATTTTTACGATTTTTCGGCCAAAGCGATTTTGTCCCAAATGAGGTCCGGTACGGGGCTCCTTAGACTTGCAACGTGTCTATTAGTCCCAGAAGAGTGTCCCCTGTGAGTTTGGCCGAAATCGGAGACAATTTATTTTCGGCCGAAAATCACAAAATCGCAAAGGCTATAGCCTTTGCATTTTTACGATTTTTGGCCAAAGCGATTTTGTCCCAAACGAGGTCCGGTACGGGGCTCCTTGGACTTGCAACGTGTCTATTAGTCCCAGAAGAGTGTCCCCTGTGAGTTTGGTCGAAATCGGAGGCAATTTATTTTCGGCCGAAAATCCCAAAAACGCAAAGGCTATAGCCTTTGCATTTTAACGATTTTTTTTGGCCAAGGCGATTTTGTCCCAAACGAGGTCCGGTACGGGGCTCCTTGGACTTGCAACGTGTCTATTAGTCCCAGAAGAGTGTCCCCTGTGAGTTTGGTCGAAATCGGAGGCAATTTATTTTCGGCCGAAAATCCCAAAAACGCAAAGGCTATAGCCTTTGCATTTTTACGATTTTTGGCCAAAGCGATTTTGTCCCAAACGAGGTCCGGTACGGGGCTCCTTGGACTTGCAACGTGTCTATTAGTCCCAGAAGAGTGTCCCCTGTGAGTTTGGTCGAAATCGGAGGCAATTTATTTTCGGCCGAAAATCCCAAAAACGCAAAGGCTATAGCCTTTGCATTTTTACGATTTTTGGCCAAAGCGATTTTGTCCCAAACGAGGTCCGGTACGGGGCTCCTTGGACTTGCAACGTGTCTATAAGTCCCAGAAGAGTGTTCCTGGGAGTTTGGTCGAAATCGGAGGCAATTTATTTTCGGCCGAAAATCCCAAAAACGCAAAGGCTATAGCCTTTGCATTTTTACGATTTTTTGGCCAAAGCGATTTTGTCCCAAACGAGGTCCGGTACGGGGCTCCTTGGACTTGCAACGTGTCTATTAGTCCCAGAAGAGTGTCCCCTGTGAGTTTGGTCGAAATCGGAGGCAATTTATTTTCGGCCGAAAATCCCAAAAACGCAAAGGCTATAGCCTTTGCATTTTTACGATTTTTTTGGCCAAAGCGATTTTGTCCCAAACGAGGTCCGGTACGGGGCTCCTTGGACTTGCAACGTGTCTATTAGTCCCAGAAGAGTGTCCCCTGTGAGTTTGGTCGAAATCGGAGGCAATTTATTTTCGGCCGAAAATCACAAAAACGCAAAGGCTATAGCCTTTGCATTTTTACGCTTTTTGGCCAAAGCGATTTTGTCCCAAACGAGGTCCGGTACGGGGCTCCTTGGACTTGCAACGTGTCTATTAGTCCCAGAAGAGTGTCCCCTGTGAGTTTGGTCGAAATCGGAGGCAATTTATTTTCGGCCGAAAATCCCAAAAACGCAAAGGCTATAGCCTTTGCATTTTTACGATTTTTTGGCCAAAGCGATTTTGTCCCAAACGAGGTCCGGTACGGTGCTCCTTGGACTTGCAACGTAGTTATTAGTCCCAGAAGAGTGTCCCCTGTGTGTTTGGTCGAAATCGGAGACAATTTATTTTCGGCCGAAAATCCTAAAAATGGAAAGGCTATAGCCTTTGTATTTTTACGGTTTTTTGGCCAAAGCGATTTTGTCCCAAACGAGGTCTGGTACAGGGCTCCTTGGACTTGCAACGTGACTATTAGTCCCAGAAGAGTGTCCCCTGTGAGTTTGGTCGAAATCGGAGGCAATTTATTTTCGGCCGAAAATCACAAAAACGCAAAGGCTATAGCCTTTGCATTTTTACGATTTTTTGGCCAAAGCGATTTTGTCCCAAACGAGGTCCGGTACGGGGCTCCTTGGACTTGCAACGTGTCTATTAGTCCCAGAAGAGTGTCCCCTGTGAGTTTGGTCGAAATCGGAGGCAATTTATTTTCGGCCGAAAATCCCAAAAACGCAAAGGCTATAGCCTTTGCATTTTTACGATTTTTTGGCCAAAGCGATTTTGTCCCAAACGAGGTCCGGTACAGGGCTCCTTGGACTTGCAACGTGTCTATTAGTCCCAGAAGAGTGTCCCCTGTGAGTTTGGTCGAAATCGGAGGCAATTTATTTTCGGCCGAAAATCCCCAAAACGCAAAGGCTATAGCCTTTGCATTTTCACGGTATTTTGGCCAAAGCGATTTTGTCGCAAACGAGGTCCGGTACAGGGCTCCTTGGACTTGCAACGTGTCTATTAGTCCCAGAAGAGTGTCCCCTGTGAGTTTGGTCGAAATCGGAGGCAATTTATTTTCGGCCGAAAATCACAAAAACGCAAAGGCTATAGCCTTTGCATTTTTACGATTTTTTGGCCAAAGCGATTTTGTCCCAAACGAGGTCCGGTACGGGGCTCCTTGGACTTACAAGGTGTCTATTAGTCCCAGAAGAGTGTCCCCTGTGAGTTTGGTCGAAATCGGAGGCAATTTATTTTCGGCCGAAAATCCCAAAAACGCAAAGGCTATAGCCTTTGCATTTTTACGATTTTTGGCCAAAGCGATTTTGTCCCAAACGAGGTCCGGTACGGGGCTCCTTGGACTTGCAACGTGTCTATTAGTCCCAGAAGAGTGTCCCCTGTGAGTTTGGTCGAAATCGGAGGCAATTTATTTTCGGCCGAAAATCCCAAAAACGCAAAGGCTATAGCCTTTGCATTTTAACGATTTTTGGCCAAAGCGATTTTGTCCCAAACGAGGTCCGGTACGGGGCTCCTTGGACTTGCAACGTGTCAATTAGTCCCAGAAGAGTGTCCCCTGTGAGTTTGGTCGAAATCGGAGGCAATTTATTTTCGGCCGAAAATTCCCAAAACGCAAAGGCTATAGCCTTTGCATTTTTACGATTTTTGGCCAAAGCGATTTTGTCCCAAAGTGAGGTTGTGCAGGGGCACTCCTTGGACTTTCAACGTGTCTATTAGTCCCAGAAGAGTGTCCCCTGTGAGTTTGGTCGAAATCGGAGGCAATTTATTTTCGGCCGAAAATCCCAAAAACGCAAAGGCTATAGCCTTTGCATTTTTACGATTTTTTGGCCAAAGCGATTTTGTCCCAAACGAGGTCCGGTACGGGGCTCCTTGGACTTGCAACGTGTCTATTAGTCCCAGAAGAGTGTCCCCTGTGAGTTTGGTCGAAATCGGAGGCAATTTATTTTCGGCCGAAAATCCAAAAAACGCAAAGGCTATAGCCTTTGCATTTTTACGATTTTTGGCCAAAGCGATTTTGTCTTAAACGAGGTCCGGTACGGGGCTCCTTGGACTTGCAACGTGTCTATTTGTCCCAGAATAGTGTCCTCTGTGAGTTTGGTCAAAATTCGAGGCAATTTATTTTCGGCCGAAAATCCCAAAAACGCAAAGGCTATAGCATTTGCATTTTAACGACTTTTTGGCCAAAGCGAATTTTGTCCCAAACGAGGTCCGGTACGGGGCTCCTTGGACTTGCAACGTGTCTATTAGTCCCAGAAGAGTGTCCCCTGTGAGTTTGGTCGAAATCAAAGGCAGTTTATTTTCGGCCGAAAATCCCAAAAACGCAGAAGCTATAGCCTTTGCATTTTAACGATTTTTTGGCCAAAAGGATTTTGTCCCAAACGAGGTCCGGTACGGGGCTCCTAGGACTTGCAACGTGTCTATTAGTCCCAGAAGAGTGTCCCCTGTGAGTTTGGTCGAAATCGGAGGCAATATATTTTCAGCCGGAAATCCCAAAAACATAAAGGCTACAGCCTTTGCATTTTGACGAGTTTTTGGCCAAAGCGATTTTGTCCCAAACGAGGTCCGGTACGGGGCTCCTTGGACTTGCAACGTGTCTATTAGTCCCAGAAGAGTGTCCCTGTGAGTTTGGTTGAAATCGGAGGCAATTTATTTTTGTCCGAAAACCCCAAAAACGCAAAGGCTATAGCCTTTGCATTTTTCATTTTTTTTGGCCAAAGCGATTTTGTCCCAAACAAGGTCCAGTACAGGGTTCCTTGGACTTGGAAAGTGTCTATAGGTCCCAGAAGAGTGTCCCCTGTGAGTTTGGTCGAAATCGGAGACAATTTATTTTCGGCCGAAATTCACAAACACGCAAAGGCTATAGCCTTCGCATTTTTACGAATTTTTGGCCAAAGCGATTTTGTCCCAAACGAGGTCCGGTAAAGGGCTCCTTAAACTTGCAACGTGTCAATAAGTCCCAGAAGAGTGTCCCATGTGAGTTTGGTCGGAATCGGAGGCATTTCATTTTCGGCCGAAAATCCCAAAAACGCAAAGGCTATAGCCTTGGCATTTTTACGATTTTTGGCCAAAGCGATTTTGTCCCAAAGGAGGTCCAGTATGGGGCTCCTTGGACTTGCAACGTGTCTATTAGTCCCAGAAGAGTGTCCCCTGTGAGTTTGGTCGGAATCGGAGCTATTTTATTTGCGGCCGAAATCCCCAAAACGGAAAGAGCCTTTGCATTTTTACGATTTTTGGCCAAAGCGATTTTGTCTTAAACGAGGTCCGGTACGGGGCTCCTTGGACTTGCAACGTGTCTGTTAGTCCCAGAAGAGTGTCCCCTGTAAGTTTGGTCGAAATCGGAGGCAATTTATTTTCGGCCGAAAATCCGCCAAGGCTATAGCCTTTGCATTTTTACGATTTTTTGGCCAAAGCGATTTTGTCCCAAACGAGGTCCGGTACGGGGCTCCTTGGACTTGCAACGTGTCTATTAGTCCCAGAAGAGTGTCCCCTGTGAGTTTGGTCGAAATCGGAGGCAATTTATTTTCGGCCGAAAATTCCAAAAACGCAAAGAGCAGGTTTATTTAAGAAAAGCAGGACCTTACAATGACCCTCTTGGATTTCGCTCATATTTTGGTGGTTGGTAGTCCACCTAGGTGGGAGCTTAAAGCCAAAATATTAGACCCCAAAAAAATTTACTCTGGGAGATATTGGAACTTTAAGTTTTTTTGGTCAAATTTGCAGTCAATTTGGGTATTTTGAATAAACTTGCGACTAAGTGACCGAATGGGTCGCCACTTCAGCTCTAGACTCAAATTGAACGAGGAACACGGGGGACGACTGGATTTGACCACGACAACGTTTTGATGGAGAATTTTCACTTTTTCTAGAAAATTAAAAAGTCCCAAATCTTGGGATTTTCAGTTTTCATCCTTTGATCTGCACGTCATGTTACTTTTCCGACGTAAAAGTCCGCTGAATCCAAAATAACGATCCCAGATTTTTGCGACCAACCGTTTCGAGATATGCCACCTCAAAGATAGCCAATTTGTTTTTTCGGTGTAAAAATACTGAGATTTTGCCCTCCTGCTCATTCCCAAGAACGATCCCAGCAACTCCCCCGCGTCAAAATTTAAGACATAAATTTGTCATCAATTTCTCGCGGTTTTCTCATAATTTTGTCACTACGCGACGAGAAAATTATCACAAATATATGCCTTGGATTTTGACGCGGGAAGTTGCTGGAATCGTTCTTGGGAATGAGCAGGAGGGCAAAATCTCAGTATTTTTACACTGAAAAACAAATTGGCTAACTTTGAGGTGGCATATCTCCGAAACGGTTAGTCGCAAAAATCTGAGATCGTTATTTTTGGATTCAGCGGACTTTTTTACGTCGGAAAAGTAACATGACGTGCAGATCAAAGGATGAAAACTAAAAAATCCCAAGATTTGGGACTTTTTTGGTAATTTTCCTAGAAAAAGTGAAAATTCTCCATCAAAACGTTGTCGTAGGTCAAATCCGAGTCGTCCCCCGTGTTCCTCGTTCAATTTTGAATCTAGAACTGAAGTGGCGACCCATTCGGTCACTTAGTCGCAAGTTTATTCAAAATACCCAAATTGACTACAAATTTGACCAAAACTTAAAGTTCCAATATCTCCAGAGTAAATTTTTTGGGTCTAATATTTTGGCTTTAAGCTCCCACCTAGGTGGACTACCAACCACCAAAATATGAGCGAAATCCAAGAGGGTCATTGTAAGGTCCTGCTTTTCTTAAATAAACCTGGTCAAAGGCTATAGCCTTTGCACTTTTACGATTTTTTGGCCAAAGCGATTTTGTCCCAAACGAGGTCCGGCACGGGGCTCCTTGGACTTGCAACGTGTCTATTGGTCCCAGAAGAGTGTCCCCCGTGAGTGTGGTCGAAATCGGAGGCAATTTATTTTCGGCTGAAAATCCCAAATACGCAAAGGCTATAGCCTTTGCATTTTTACGATATTGGGCCGAAAATAAATTTTGCTCCAAAGTGACGGGGGTTGTGCGGGGGCACTCTTTACTTCCCCTAGACCAACCCCCGAGGGAGTCCTGTGAGTTTGGTCGAAATCGGAGACAATTTATTTTCGGCCGAAAATCCCAAAAACGCTAAGGCTAATTTTTACGATTTTTTGGCCAAAGGGATTTTGTCCCAAACGAGGGGCGTTACGGGGCTCTTTGGACTTGCAACGTGTCTATTAGTCCCAGAAGAGTGTCCCCTGTGAGTTTGGTCGAAATCGGAGGCAATTTATTTTCGGCCGAAAATCCCAAAACGCTAAGGCTATAGCCTTTGCATTTTTACGATTTTTTGGCCAAAGGGAATTTGTCCCAAACGAGGTTCGGTACGGGGCTCCTTGGACTTGCAACGTGTCTATTAGTCCCAGAAGAGTGTCCCCTGTGAGTTTGGTCGAAATCGGAGGCAATTTATTTTCGGCTGAAAATCCCAAAAACGCAAAGGCTATAGCCTTTGCATTTTTACGATATTGGGCCGAAAATAAATTTTGCTCCAAAGTGACGGGGGTTGTGCGGGGGCACCCTTTACTTCCCCTAGACCAACCCCCGAGGGAGTCCTGTGAGTTTGGTCGAAATCGGAGACAATTTATTTTCGGCCGAAAATCCCAAAAACGCTAAGGCTATAGCGGAGGCAATTTATTTTTGGCCGAAAATCCCAAAAACGCTAAGGCTATAGCCTTTGCATTTTTACGATTTTTTGGCCAGAGGGATTTTGTCCCAAACGAGGGCCGTTACGGGGCTCTTTGGACTTGCAACGTGTCTATTAGTCCCAGAAGAGTGTCCCCTGTGAGTTTGGTCGAAATCGGAGGCAATTTATTTTTGGCTGAAAATCCCAAAAACGCAAAGGCTATAGCCTTTGCATTTTTACGATATTGGGCCGAAAATAAATTTTGCTCCAAAGTAACGGGGGTTGTGCGGGGGCACTCTTAACTTCCCCTAGACCAACCCCCGAGGGAGTCCTGTAAGTTGGCCGAGTGGCCGAAAATTCCAAAAACGCAAAGGCTATAGCCTTTGCACTTTTACGATTTTTTGGCCAAAGCGATTTTGTCCCAAACGAGGTCCGGTACGGGGCTCCTTAGACTTGCAACGTGTCTATTAGTCCCAGAAGAGTGTCCCCTGTGAGTTTGGTCGAAATCGGAGGCAATTTATTTTCGGCCGAAAACCCCAAAAACGCAAAGGCTATAGCCCTTGCATTTTTACGATTTTTTGGCCAAAGCGATTTGGTCTGAAACGAGGTCCGGTACGGGGCTCCTTGGACTTGCAACGTGTCTATTAGTCCCAGAAGAGTGTCCTCTGTGAGTTTGGTTGAAATCGGAGGCAATTTATTATCGGCCGGAAATCCAGAAAACGCAAGGCTATAGCCTTTGCATTTTCACGAATTTTTGGCCAAAGCGATTTTGCCCCAAACGAGGTCCGGTACGGGGCTATTGGACTTGCATTGTGTCTATTAAGCCCAGAAGAGTGTCTCCTGTGAGTTTGGTCGAAATCGGAGGCATTTTATTTTCGGCCGAAAATCCCCAAAACGCAAAGGCTATAGCCTTTGCATTTTTACGATTTTTTGGCCAATGCGATTTTGTCCCAAACGAGGTCCGGTACGGGGCTCCTTGGACTTGCAACGTGTCTATTAGTCCCAGAAGAGTGTCTCCTGTGAGTTTGGTCGAAATCGGAGGCAATTTATTTTCGGCCGAAAATTCCAAAAACGCAAAGGCTATAGCCTTTGCATTTTTACGATTTTTTGGCCAAAGCGATTTTGTCCCAAACGAGGCCCGGTACGGGGCTCCTTAGACTTGCAACGTGTCTATTGGTCCCAGAAGAGTGTCCCCCGTGAGTTTGGTCGAAATCGGAGGCAATTTATTTTCGGCCGAAAATCCCAAAAACGCTAAGGCTATAGCCTTTGCATTTTTACGATTTTTTGGCCAGAGGGATTTTGTCCCAAACGAGGGCCGTTACGGGGCTCTTTGGACTTGCAAGGTGTCTATTAGTCCCAGAAGAGTGTCCCCTGTGAGTTTGGTCGAAATCGGAGGCAATTTATTTTTGGCTGAAAATCCCAAAAACGCAAAGGCTATAGCCTTTGCATTTTTACGATATTGGGCCGAAAATAAATTTTGCTCCAAAGTAACGGGGGTTGTGCGGGGGCACTCTTTACTTCCCCTAGACCAACCCCCGAGGAGTGTCCCCTGTGAGTTTGGTCGAAATCGGAGGCAATTTATTTTCGGCCGAAAACCCCAAAAACGCAAAGGCTATAGCCCTTGCATTTTTACGATTTTTGGCCAAAGCGATTTGGTCCGAAACGAGGTCCGGTACGGGGCTCCTTGGACTTGCAACGTGTCTATTAGTCCCAGAAGAGTGTCCTCTGTGAGTTTGGTTGAAATCGGAGGCAATTTATTTTCGGCCGGAAATCCAGAAAACGCAAAGGCTATAGCCTTTGCACTTTTACGATTTTTTGGCCAAAGCGATTTTGTCCCAAACGAGGTCCGGTACGGGGCTATTGGACTTGCAACGTGTCTATCAGTCCCAGAAGAGTGTCCCCTGTGAGTTTGGATTAAATCGGAGGCAATTTATTTTCGGCCGAAAATTCCAAAAACGCAAAGGCTATAGCCTTTGCACTTTTACGATTTTTTGGCCAAAGCGATTTTGTCCCAAACGAGGCCCGGTACGGGGCTCCTTGGACTTGCAACGTGTCTATTAGTCCCAGAAGAGTGTCCCCTGTGAGTTTAGTGGAAATCGGAGGCAATTTATTTTCGGCTGAAAATCCCAAAAACGCAAAGGCTATAGCCTTTGCATTTTTAGTATATTGGGCCGAAAATAAATTTTGCTCCAAAGTGACGGGGGTTGTGCTAGGGCACTCTTAACTTCCCCTAGACCAACTCCCGAGGGAGTCCTCTGAGTTTGGTCGAAATCGGAGGCAATTTATTTTCGGCCGTAAATCCCAAAAACGCTAAGGCTATAGCCTTTGCATTTTTACGATTTTTTTGCTAAAGCTATTTTGTCTTAAAGGAGGTCCGGTACGGGGCTCCTTGGACTTGCAACATGTCTATTAGTCCCAGAAGAGTGTCCCATGTGAGTTTGGTTGAAATCGGAGGCAATTTATTATCGGCCGGAAATCCAGAAAACGCAAGGCTGTAGCCTTTGCATTTACACGAATTTTTGGCCAAAGCGATTTTGTCCCAAACGACTTCCGGTACGGGGCTTTTTTGACTTGCATTGTGTCTATTAGTCCCAGAAGAGTGTTCCCTGTGATTTTGGTCGAAATCGGAGGCAATTTATTTTCGGCTGAAAATCCCAAAAACGCATAGGCTATAGCCTTTGCATTTTTAGTATATTGGGCCGAAAAAAAATTCTGCTCCAAAGTGACGGGGGTTGTGCGGGGGCACTCTTAACTTCCCCTAGACCAACCCCCGAGGGAGTCCTGTGAGTTTGGTCGAAATCGGAGACAATTTTTTGTCGGCCGAAAATCCCAAAAACGCAAAGGCTATAGCCTTTGCATTTTTACGATTTTTTGGCCAAAAGGATTTCGTTCCAAACGAGGTCCGGTACGGGGCTCCTTGGACTTTCAACGTGTCTAGTAGTCCCAGAAGAGTGTCCCCTGTGAGTTTGGTCGAAATCGGAGGCAATTTTTTTCAGCCGAAAATCCCAAAAACGCAGAGGCTATAGCCTTTGCATTTTAACGATTTTTTGGCCAAAGGGATTTTGTCCCAAACGAGGTCCGGTACGGGGCTCTTTGGACTTGCAACGTGTCTATTAGTCCCAGAAGGGTGTCCCCTGTGAGTTTGGTCGAAATCAGAGGCAATTTATTTTTGGGCGACAATCCCGAATATGCAAAGGCTATAGCCTTTGCATTTTTACGATTTTTTGGCCAAAGATATTTCGTTCAAAACGAGGTCCGGTACGGGGCTCCTTGGACTTTCAACGTGTCTATTAGTCCTAGAAAAGTGTCCCCTGTGAGTTTGGTCGAAATCGGAGGCAATTTATTTTTGACCGAAAATCCCAAAAACGCAAAGGCTATAGCCTTTGCATTTTTACGATATTGGGCCGAAAATAAATTTTGCTCCAAAGTGACGGGGGTTGTGCGGGGGCACTATTAACTTCCCCTAGACCAACCCCCGAGGGAGTCCTGTAAGTTTGGTCGAAATCGGAGGCAATTTATTTTCGGGCGAAAATCCCAAAAACGCAAAGGCTATAGCCTTTGCATTTTTACGATTTTTTGAACTAAGGGATTTTGTCCCAAACGAGGTTCGGTACGGGGCTCCTTGGACTTGCAACGTGTCTATTAGTCCCAGAAGAGTGTCCCCTGTGAGTTTGGTCGAAATCGGAGGCAATTTATTTTCGGCTGAAAATCCCAAAAACGCATAGGCTATAGCCTTTGCATTTTTACTATATTGGGCCGAAAAAAAATTTTGCTCCAAAGTGACGGGGGTTGTGCGGGGGCACTCTTAACTTCCCCTAGACCAACCCCCGAGGGAGTCCTGAAAGTTTGGTCGAAATCGGAGACAGTTTATTTTCGGCCGAAAATCCCAAAAACGCAAAGGCTATAGCCTTTGCATTTTAACGATATTTTGGCCAAAGGGATTTTGTCCCAAACGAGGTCCGGTACGGGGCTTCTTGGACTTGCATTGTGTCTATTAGTCCCAGAAGAGTGTCCCCTGTGAGTTTGGTCGAAATCGGAGGCAATTTATTTTCGGCCGAAAATCCCGAAAACGCAAAGGCTATAGCCTTTTGCATTTTTACGATATTGTGCCGAAAATAAATTTTGCTCCAAAGTGACGGGGGTTGTGCGGGGGCACTCTTAACTTCCCCTAGACCAACTCCCGAGGGAGTCCTGTGAGTTTGGTCGAAATCGGAGACAATTTATTTTCGGCCGCAAATCCCAAAAACGCAAAGGCTATATCCTTTGCATTTTTACGATTTTTTGGCCAAAGCGATTTTGTCCTAAACGAGGTCCGGGAGGCCACAAAGTTGTGGCTACAACAGCGGCGCCCTAACAGATAGCTTATTTCGAACCGTCTATAGAGGATGAGGAGGTCTGTGAGCAAGAAAGGAAAGCCGCGCTGGCCTCGCGCCGCTCACGCCCGGGCCAGAATTTGTGAGGAATGGAAGCAGTCGGAGCGGGGAGGGAAAGGGAAGTCGCTGTGGTTGAACGTGCCGCGCTGCCACGCCGTCTCAAATTCTTGCCACTTTCGCGCCTGTGAGGTAGGCAGACCATTTGACGCTTCGACGAGACGAAAAACGAGGCGTGTGGAGGCAGTTTGACCCGGAGGTCAGCAGGAGCGTGGAGGTATGGCGTCTTTAGTTAAGACGCGCTTGGCCTAGAGCGCGACGGCCCGGCGCGAGCGAGTTCGGGAGCAGGAAGGGGAGGTAGGGGGCATACGTGCCGCGCTCTCGCGCCCCACCGTCGCGCTCTGGGCCAAGCGCGTCTTAACTAAATACGACGTATGGTCAGCCCTCCGTCGATTCGTCGATGAAAGCTTGGCGATCTACTTAAGAACTCTGAAAAAATGCTCTGAAGCCGAGCTCCCGTCGAAAAAACGACGGCATAGCGTACGCGTTCGAGGCTACGCAACGCTCACGCTACGCGCGGCTGCGCGCGTCGCTAACTTTACAGACCTGTAACGAACGACCTCTGCCGGGGGAACTGGCCAGGGCCGGGCCGGACCGGCCGGACCGCGCCGGGCCCGGCAAGCTACGTGCGCGTTTGGAACGTGAGCCCGTGGCCTTTCTTTGGGGCGCGGGCAGCATAGCGCCAGGGCGTGGCCCCTACCCGTAGGGGTAGGGAGATCTCTGGGCCGGGGTGGGTCGGGGCAGGAGGGGCGGCCACGGCCTGCCGTGCCTTCCGGGAGCGCGTGGTGTAATAGAAAGCAGTGTGTGCGCACACACATGGACATGTCCACACATAAAGAATGATTGGTGGGGCTGGGCTGGGCTCGCCGCACCGGCACCGGCCGGGCCCCTCCCCTCCGCGCCAGGCCGGCCTGCCCATCCTGTATGCCTGCGAGGCGCGGCGAGCGGCCTGGGTGGGTCCTTGGAACTGTATCAAACTCCTTGTGTCCCAAATCTGTGCTGCCTGAATGTTAAAATTTCAGTGGGAGCAGTGAGTAAATAAGTGTATCCAGGACCGGAGTTCAATTCCCACCTACTTCAATTTGTATTTCACCCTCGAACTCTCTTGCTCCGGTTGGAATTTTTTAAATGTCAGCTCGAAAAAAAAAAATGTTCACACAAGATATACTTCGTCACTCACCCGCCAGAATTTGAGATATTCAAAAGAGATTCAGAAACCAGAGCTACAGCCACACCATTTTCGGCCAAAAAATAATGTTGCTCCAAAGTGACGGGGGTTGTGCAGGGGGCCCCTAACGCACCCCTAGACTAAACCCCGAGGGTAGCCTGTGAGTTTGGTCGAAATCGGAGACAATTTTTTTTCGCCCGAAAATCGCATAAACGCAAAGGCTATAGCCTTTGCATTTTTAACGATTTTCGGCCCCAAACGAATTTGCTCCAAAATGACGGGGGTTGTGCAGGGGGACTCTAACGTACCCTTAGACCAACCCCAAGGGTCAGTTCGTCCGAAAATCCGGTTTGTCTGCGAGGAAATGCAGTGTATTACTGATTGCGCGCAGTGTTCGGGTGAGGTGGCTTAGGGGCCTATTTTCTCACTAACGAAGTCCGGTATAGGACTCCTAGGAATTGCTATGTGTCTTTTAGTGCCAGAAGAAGGTACCCTGTGAGTTTGGTCGAAATCGGAGACAATTTTTTTTTCGACCCAAAATCGCAAAAACGCAAAGGCTATAGCCTTTGCATTTTTACGATTTTCGGCCGAAAATTAATATTCTCCGAAATGACGGGGGTTGTGGAGGGGGACTCTAACATAACCCTAGACCGACCCCCAGGGTCAGTTCGTCCGAAAACTTTGTTGAAAAAGTTTGTCTGCGAGGAAATGCAGTATTCCTTCTGAATCGTATTTTGAATGGCACTAAACCTGGCGGGCGAGTGACGTCATTTTGTGCAGCCCGAGCCGGCCGGAAGCTGGAGGTGTTTGTTGTTTTCGGAGAGATCATGGCGGAGGCCGGTGTGTGCGGTGCGGTGAGTGTAATTGTGATATTATTTGTTTCAATCGTAATATTTTTAATTAATTAATCAATTAGGTGGAGTGTGATTATTTCTTTATGATTAAATTCGATATATTTTATTGTGCTGGGGAGGACAAATTGAACATCCTCGCTTCTAGGATGGCTGATGGTTCGTCTTTCTGCTGAGCGCCTACTGTAAGCCTAGAATTAACCACCAGCATTGGGTGTAACTTTTCAATGATATTCTTATTAGCGGAATGTCGTTATTTCCTTGAAAGGCTGTTATTTTCTTGTAGCACATTATGTAGTGCCCAAGGGAGGTTAGCTATGAAGGTTAGGCCACCTCATGCCTCATGGCTACACAATTTGGTGAGGCTGAGGCTAAGACTATGGTTCATCCATGAAGCTCTTAATTTGGGCATTAGTGTGAATCAGAAATCTATTTTACGTTGCGTTCTTGTTTAAATGTGAAAGTGGGGGTGTCCTTAGTACTCTCTGTGAGGAAATCTTGGACCAGATGGATTCCGATTAGGCGACAGACAGCCCACAACAGTAGTAGCATTTTCTATCAGGCACACTTGCGTGTTCATTTCAAAATCAAAGGGTTTTGTATTAGTTAACATTGGGGGGAAAATAGGGAAGCTAGGACTCTTGGCTGAGTCAGTAGGGCTTGTTGCATTAGTGGGTATCCTTCCACTTGAAATCGCAGTTCTGTGCTCATGATGATTCTTCTTCTTTGAACAATATTGCATCTTCGTACTGAGAATAATTAAATGTAAATGAGATCTTTTCTTTTCAAGAACTGAAAGTATTGTTTAGATATTTATCATTTGGAGTAAGGCATGTTCATTCTTAAAACGCCTTTTAGTTTTCAAACATACTTAATAATACAATAGTCTTGTGTAGATTTATTTGTTTTCAATGCAATATTGTTTAAAGTGTATGGCCAGTCACTCGTCTTTATCCAGAATTTGTTTGTCAATTGTATAAATACTAGTTGTTCACTTATCGATCTAGTTTATGGTTGGTATCTTGCCAACTGATATCCATAAGAGATATCATCAGCATTTTATCGATGTGCAATTACCTTTCTAAGGTATTTGGCTTTTTAAAAATAATACTTGTTCACTTTTCCATCCATCTTATTTAAGGGTGGTATCTTGCCAACTAGTCAGATGCTGGATGCATTTAATAATTCGGATAGAGGCTTTTAAAGTAGTAAATCTTGTTTTGTGGAGAACAGAGATGAGTGACGGCATTTGCTTACTGATATATGAGTGTTGCCCTGTTGCCCCTGTGTCTGCTGTTCTTTACTTGCTCTATTGCAAAAAGTATCCATTGAATGCTTTGTTTTGCGCCATTTGGCCTGCCTGCTTCCCTTGCACTTTGACCTCGGCCAGACTCCTCATGGTCAGGGTGTGAGGAGTGGGTGTCTTGCTCTTGTACTTTTGAAATGTAAATTTTTGCTTGCTTTAAACTTGTTGTAGTTGCCCCCTCTTGCTGGCATGTTGACCCAGGCCAGTCTCCTGAAGGTCAATGTGTGGGTGAGAGGGGGCGAATGAGAGGGGATTCCTCTCTCTTTGCTTTAGAATTTCAACTTTTGAATGGATACTTTTTACTGCTCTCTGCTCTGCTGTTTTCCTTCTGGCTTTGGTATAATACGGCCTCCTGGAGTGGGACTTGTCTCACTGCTGGGTTCGAATCCCAGCGGGTCCTATGCCTCGCCTTTTCTGCCTTCCTTCTCTCTGAATGTATGAGAAATTTAGAGGAACACAGTGCTTTGTTGACATTCTTGTTTACACTTGTTTACAATTCTGTTGACATTTGTGCTGCTCTGCCACTGGCCAATTTCTTCTTCTCTTTTTTTGGGACTTAGTATTTGGCCTTTGCAGTGTTCCTCTCACTTTGTCATACTGTGTCTTCTGCTCTTTGTTGTTGTTGACATTCATGCTTTGTTTACTTTTCAGCACTTGTACTTTTTTTTCCCCCCCCTCCTTCATTGTTGGCTTCGGCTTTCCTTGCTCGAGCAGCTCATTGGTTTCCACCAGTGAGCTGCTCGAGCCAGGAGAGCCAAAGCCAACAACGAAGGAGGGGGAAAAAAAAAAGAATTATTTTTTTGTTGCCGATCTTCCACTGCTCCAAGTCCCAGCTCGACTGCTGCGCCTTCGAAGGCGCAGCAGTCGAGCTGGGACTTGGAGCAGTGGAACATCGGCAACAAAAAAAAAATAAACAAACAGTTGAATAAAAAAAACAAGCTTTATTGGAAGAAGAACAAAAGAAGCAATAGCAGCTGGCCAATGGGAGGCCTGCAAAAAGGCCCTTTTAGGCTATCTCGAGATCCCTATCTGATGCGGCCCAAGTAAAATTTCTGGGGGTCAAACAAAGTTCCATCTGGAAAAACTAGTCAAATTAACTGTCAAGAGGAGTTTAATTAAAACCCCTCATAAACTGACTCTACGCAACAATCACTTCATATGAACTCAATCACAGCCGACGAGATGAAACACAAGACCCGAGAGCAAGCAGTGGCCTGGTGAACCTTCAATAACATGTCACTAAAGGAGCCCGAGAAATGCGTACCAGGACCTCGGGCCATTCCATGTTCCACTGTGACTGATCTCTCCTCCACATGAAGCAATCGTTGCTCACATTAGCAAAAGTAAGTTCAAAGTAAGTTCATTTCTTCATGCCAACATTCTCGTCTTGTGTTTCGAAGAATCTTCACAGTCGTCCTTTCTTGAGTTGGTTGCTTGCTTTGAAGAATCGTCAACGGCTGCACATTTGGTTCTGCTTTTCCCGTAACTTCGTCTTGTAACCTGCAAAAACAAATATGTATTAGAAGCAGTTCAATAAAAGAGTATCATTATTTCACGATTTGGTTGACTTTATTTAGGAAGACATGATGTGAAAAAAATTATCCAATCCGTCTTTAATAGAGAGAACATGCCAAAATTTTCCATCTTGCTATGGTATTTCAATTAGCAATCAATATATATTCAGCAATTGGAAGGTCAAGCTAAAATGAAGTCAGTTGCATCTATTTCAACTATAAATATTAGTTTTAAAAAATTACCAGAAGCAAGTAAGTTCATTTCTTCATGCTGAAGATCCAGACTTGAGTTGATTTCTTCATTTGAAGATCGTGCACGGTTCTTGTTTCCCCCTAACGTCGTCTTGTCACCTGCAAAAATAAATATGTATAAGAAACAGTTCAGGAAAAGAGTATCATTTCATCACAACTTGGTTGATTTATTTAGAAAGAGACAAAATAAAAAAAAATTGTCTCCAATCCCTCTTTAATTTAATATGGCAGGCACAAATTTTACATGTTGCTATGGCATTTTGAAATTGAAATATATTCAGCAATCAAAAGAAGGTAAATATACATGAAATGAATAAATTATTCTCCAATCCGGCAAATTAGATATGCCAAAATTCTACATCTTACTATTGCATTATTGAGCAGTCAAAAAGAGGTAATCCATGTCATTAGCAAATTACTTGAAGAGTACTAGATTACCAACAAAAACTATATTGAGTCAAAATCACACCCACCTCAGCTTGAAATATATTAACAAAATTTACCACATCCAAAGTATGAATCAGACAGGTGAAGTTCACTCCTATCATAGAAAGGAGCTTCTAGTTACCAAAAGTTCTGAGCAGACTAACACAGCATCAGGTTATTTTTAGTCATCAGTAATAAAAAAAATCAACTGGTAAGCTATCAAACAAATGCGTACTAGCATTCACCATTATGCAGTTGACTCATTGAACATGTCATGCATCTCTGTTTTAGTCACTAAGGCAGCAACTCAAACATTCTGGGATTTTATTGTTAAAATTTATATTATATGACAACTAGTATTAAAATGGAGACTAAAGTACTTGTAGCAATATTGCAATTTTTTATTGACTTGTCAGCAAGCAAAGGTGGAAAGTGGCCATCAGTTTTGTTTTGAAAGCCAATTGCAATCTACTCCATAGGGAGTTCAAAAGAGATCAATCTGATTCATAACAGTGGTGCGGTACCAAGTGAACGAATAAGTAGACTTTCATAACTTGGGTCAAAGCTTCCCTAGATAGATATTTAAAATACAAATATCTCATTGCTCTTTCACCATTTAACAAAAGGAGAATATTTCTTAAAGGCTGATCTTTAATTTAGAGCATTGAATTTTGAATGGAGAGGAATAAAATTAATAGCAGACTGGACATCAAAATGACACCTCAGCAGCTCATAAAATGAAATGTTTACTGTCGTCAAAGGTCTTCCCAAGCCAATAAAAGTAAGTCTGCTTGCGGCAAACTACCTTGAGAGATGGAGCCCCGAAGTGCTCACTTACAAATTGGAACATGAACTACTGTTTTTACTACTACAAATGTTCTCTGAAAGGGACTAGCAGCCTAGTTTCTTTTATTTTGAGAAAAAGTTTCAGTAACCTGATCAGAGCTATACAGTATTGAATCCTTACTCCACAAGATAAGATTCAATGAATCATCCTTGAAAATCTGTCAACGGTAAGGAAATCAACTGATAACCTATATCAAACAAATGCCCAACAGTATTCCTTAAATGAGCATGAAGTTATTTTTTTTATCAACAGTAATAAAATCAACTGACAAGCTATGATGCAAACGTGTGATATTCACCATTATGCAGTAAACTTATTTAACATGCCATGCATCTGTTAGTATGGCAGCAACTAAAAAGCATACCAGGATTGTAGCATCAATTTGAACCCCATGAGCTGGGGTATTTCAATGGAGATTAAAGTACTAGCAGGAAAATCGCAACTTTTTATTGATACAACAACCAGCAAATGTGGCCATTAGTTTTGTTTTGAAAGCCAATTGCAATCTACTTCTTAGGGGAGTAGAAAAGAAATCTATCTGCAATTTGGCTTCAGAACAGTGGTGCGGTACTAGGTGAACTTTTAGAATGAAAGGAATAAGTTGACTTTTGTAACTAATGTCAAAGCTTTCCTCAACAGACAATTAATATACAAATCTCTCATTGCTTTTATACCATTCTGCAAAACGGAAACTGTTCTGATTGTCTGATCTGGTCCTACTGTCCAGGTTCTCAGTATCTAGTTTTCAGAGTAGTCCAGCCAACAGTCAAAATCAGAATGTAAATTGAAGTATATAGGCACCACTCATAATGAAAGGCAAGCCATTACTGTCCCACTTCCAACTTTGCTCAAATTAACAGAATTTCAGATTTAGCCAAGGGAATTGACAATTATATGTATAGATGCATCAAAAAATTCTTTTAAGTGGGCAAAAATCAAAATACTTGTGTTGTCTTACTTCGAGAATCTTTCAAAGATCACTACCAGAACACTTAACATTGCTTACCTTGAAATCAACAGCATGATCACAGCAGACGAAAACACAGCAACTCTTTGGAGGTTAAGTAGGAGCATCAAGGGTAGGGTTTACTTGAACGAATGCGACTGGACAACCTGGAGGGAACAAACAATACTTATTAGCACGACAGGAAAGGTCGAGAGTGACTAGCCAGAAATGTGATGGATAATAGAGCACAGGATAAACCAATGAATGAAATACACACCTTGAGCTCTGCCATGTTGCAATGAAGTCTCAAACATCAGACAAGGGATTACAAGCAGACCAAAATATTCCAGCATGGATCAGCAAAGTCTTCAGTAGTGAGGGTCCGTCTGAGGAATCAGCATCCTGAAGAACAAATAAAGACAGCATTTATCAAAATGCGGAATATTTCAAACTAGGCAAGATGATACAAAATTAAAATGCATTGTTCCTATCTTTTCCTACAAACAGTCCTATACTGAAATACTGAAACACAATGTTTCATTTGGGATAGCTCTATTGGAATGCAGGCCAGTCAAAGTTGGCCTCCAGGACTTGGAGTAAAATGGGAGCCCAATAAATGGGCTACAGATTCGTTGGCTAACGAAAATGTTTTAATCGTTTTAATTTAGACAAGCAATTCACAAATCTCTCATTGCTTTTATACCATTCTGCAAAACGGAAACAGTTCTGACTGATCTGGTCTTACTATCCAGGATCTCAGTATCTAGTTTTCAGAGTAATTTAGCGACCAGTCAAAATCAGAATGTAAATTGAGGTTTAAAGGCACCACTCTTAATGAAAGGTAAGCCATTATTGTCCCACTTAACACTGTGCTCCAATTAACAGAATTTCAGATTTGGCCAGGGGAATTGTATAGATATATAGATGCTTCCAAAAATTCTTTCAAGTGGGCAAAAACCCAAATACTTGTGGTGTCTTACTTCTCAAAAATCCTTCAAAGATCACTACCAGAACACTTAACATTGCTTACCTTGAAATCAACAGCATGATCACAGCAGACGAAAACATAGCAACTGCAAACAGCGAAGGGGAGATCTAAGCAGCTCCGTTAAATTTTAGAAGTGAAATAACAGCTTCAATACATCATGCCGTTCAAGGTGTACTCAGATGACTGGAGTCAAGCTGAATAGCTGAAAACAAAAAGAAAAAACTATTAGCATAACGGGAAAGATAAGGCGAGGGTAAAGCAACTAATCTGATGCATAATCGAGCACGGCTGAAACATGAAACCCACCATGTGCTCAGCAGACGTCACAGATAATAGCTCATCAGCACTGCAACAGCTGACACCAGAGAAGAGATCACAGCAACTCTTTGGAGGTTAAGTAGGAGCATCAAGGGTAGGGTTTACTTGAACGAATGCGACTGGACAACCTGCAAGGAACAAACAATACTTATTAGCATTGCAGGAAAGGTCGAGAGTGACTAGCCAGAAATGTGATGGCTAATGGAGCACAGGATAAACCAATGAATGAACTACGCACCTTGAGCTCTGCCATGTTGCAATGAAGTCTCAAACATCAGACAAGGGATTACAAGCAGACCAAAATATTCCAGCATGGATCAGTAGTGAGGTCCATCTAAGGAATCAGCATCCTGAAGAAAAAATAAAGATAGAATTACTCAAAATGCGGAAGGTTTCAAACTAGGTACGATGATACCAAATTTAAATGCGTTAATTCTATCTCTTCCAATTAAGAGTCCTATACTGAAATACTGAAACGCAAAGCTGGCATTCTAACCAAGTGAAACTCAGAACTCGTAAGCCTTATTAGGTGTTCAACCATAATCAAGAAAGCGAATCAAGGGTAACTGATGCTGAAGGCCAAAACCGAGAGCCCATTAAGAAAATACGCGACCGTTAGGTAGAAGGATCTGAACATAAACTCTCCACACAGGGATGGCATGAAAATTCCAACACGTGGTGCTTCATTCCCGCCACACCAACCTTCAGCGGTCATGGACCATGATTTTGATTGTACCTACCTGTTCCGCTGCAGCCGAACAAATGAGATAGAGTCAGGTGCGAGGCCGCCGAGGCAGGCTTGCAGATCCGGCCGACCAGTCCCGTGGGCGCTAGTGTCGCTCGTGTAGCGAGGATCGATCTTCTCTTGTTCTGGTCGGGCGAGCGGGAGGGCGCGACGTTCAACCACCGTGGCGAGGCTTCCCTTTCCCTTCCCCTTCCCCACGCCAGCCTCGCGCTCGCGCTCAGAGTGGAAACAAACAATTTTTATTTGGATACAGCATCGCTCTCGCGCTCTGGGCTGAGCGCGACTTAACTAAGCACGCTACTGCACAAACGCCAGGATCAAGCGTGACGGTAAACAATTGTGAAGAAAGATACACAAAAGAATTGATGTGCTCGAGTTTTAATTCCCACATTAGAAACCAAAGAGAGTGTGGAAGAGCTGGTGCTAGGGAGGGGAGGTAACATGCAAAAATTTCTAAGAACACTCCAATACATGGAAGGCAGATTTAACCATACAATACACGTTTTCATTTCAAATGTATATACTTCATATCATTGTAAATGCTTTTAATTTTGGGGATATGATAGAATAGGATAAAAAAATAAGCAGGTAAAGAAGATATACATTTTAGCAAGTGCACTCTTTAGTGGATGCTTCTCTAACTTGTTTTTATTTGTTCTTCTTTTTTGATTTTGGAAATTACGGTTCGGGTTCAGTTTGTTTCAAAACTTTGGAGTTAGCCCCATCATTGGTAAATTTCAAAAGGGGTGGGGTAGAATTAGATACTCTAAACTATTTTGTAATCGCAATGATAAAAATTTATTGGCAAAAAGACTGCAGAAAGAACTATTGAACACTTAAAACCTGACTGTAGAGAAAAATATAAATAACATATAACTTCTTTGGAATAAACAAATTTGAAAACAAATCTTTGTAAAACAACAATTTTGAATGTCAGCAGGTCTGCTAAGCAAACAATAACAGTTTTTATATAATTTAAAAGTTGACTGTTTACTTTTTATACTTTGTGAGCAAAAGTTTCAAAATACACCATGCAAACAATAAATACTTTTCTATGGCAGGGAACTAAAATCAACTTACAAAATGATAAATAGATAAAATGAAATATAGACAATGAAATAGTAAAACATTCTAATTTATATAAGTTTCATTTTCCTTTTGTTTGGGACCAGGCACTAACATAACAATAACAGTAAACACTAGATATTTCCAGCTAGACAATGCTATCTCCAAAGGACTCTAAATAGAATAGGATATTTATCATTCGAATTTTAAGTACAATAATATTGCTATAGGGCAAAATCCCTAATGGAAATTTTTTTAAAGAAATAGAAAATGCAAATGTAGAATATGATTGGCAAGATTAAATACAGATTAAACACACAGCTAGTCTTTGCGCATTATCCTTGTGGGAGTGATAAGCTTTCACTCAAAGATTAATCATAAAAATACCGAGCAAAATTTTATAGTGGTGAGAAAAATATATAAGAGGTAATCTTAAAACAGTTTCAATCCCACTTCAAACACATAATCCGATTACACTAGTAGTATGTATCACATCAATTTTTAAGTTTCTTAACCTGGTGTATAATACTTAATATTCTTGCTTATTGGAGAAAAGAGGAATATATAGAGAAAAAAAAGCTTCCAGAATACTTTACAGAATTTAAAGTTGAGTTTCTGTGTCAGCTAATGTATCATAACTGAGTCTCAATCTTCGATGCACAAGTCTTTTCTGAGGGGAAATGAGCTTGACGGATGTCATCTCTGAGGCGGAGGGAGTACTTGCTACGAACATCTTTGTTTTTGTGAGGTGCCACATGGATGGCCTTCTTGCACATCTTCTAATGCCTCCTCAAATAGCCTAAAAAATCAGAAAAAATTTTAGAAAGCATGAAAAACAACAGAAAAATTTACAAAATTGGGAAGTTAAAGCATTACTTTAAGTCCACATTGGCCTTTGATTTTATGCGTAAAAGGGCTTCATAATGTAACCTTGTTTTGGAGTTTTGATGACCTGGCATGCACCAATTCCTTAGCTTCTTGAGGTTCCTAGTATCAGAGAGTTAACTAATAACTTCCAAACTTTTTTGGTTCCAAAGGCACCAAGTTGCAGTAAACTATTCTTATTGATCCCTAAACTTACATTAATTTTTCGCTTGCATTACGAGATAAGTTTAATAGGAAGTTGATGCATGTAACTGCTGGAAGGTTACTGGCAATGTTCTCACCCGAATCACGCAAGTTCTGCCTCTGTTGGAAACTTCTTTAAGGCATATGAGTACCGATGGGATGCCTCTGTCAGTCTTAACTTGCGTGGTACAACACATTGCCATCTTCTAATAGCTTATTTAGGAAGAGCCAACCTAATTATAAAAAGAGGGCTCAGTCATTAAATTACATTATTCAAACTATTGGAAAAATTTATATTTTACTCATTTATAAATAACTCACAAAATTTCTGGTTTGCCTGCAGCCATGGCCCATGTTGCTGGACCCAGCTTTTGCTCCCTTTCCGGAATGAAACACTGGACCACTTGTACATTACGGCAGCCAATTGCTCTATCCAGTGGTCGCAGTTCCATGAATATCAACATGTTCTATTAATGCTCCTTTCTCTAGAAACAGTGTTATCTAGAGCAGTGATTTCCCTGGAAGGCTGCTAGGTCCAAAGGAGTTCAGACCAGTTTTGTCAGCAAGCATGATTCACCAAGGCAATTCCCTTTTCTATGAGACATTAAGCTGCTTGTAGTCGTCCTCTGGCACAACTGCCTCAACTGAGCGCTGTTAGACCATCCTTGTCTTGAGATGTGTTGCATGCTCCTAGTTAGAGAAAGAGTATCATAAGTCACAGTGTTTCTTCCTATTCAGTTACATTACATAATTCACTTAAACTTGATTGGAATATGTGTAATCATTATACAGCAAACTTACCTTTGTCTAGTAAGAGCTCGATCAGTCCAAACGTGGCTCCCTCCGCTGCAAGCCAGCATGAGTGCACTGTACGCCCCACTACCACTTTTTGTCAGTTTGCTCAAGGGGAGCTTGATGTTGCAAAAAGCCATTCTGCTGCTGCCCAGTGTCCTTCCTTCACTGCTAAGAGGAGTGCTGACAAATCCTGTGATTTCATTTATTAAAAATGTTAATAGGCAATTTTTCAAACCAACTTCTATAGAGTGCTCTCACATTTTAAATGTACCTTTCTATTTGTTTTTGCTATTGAGGCACCCCTCTGTAGTAGTGTTGATATTACATTATGACATCCATTCATGCGTCGGACACAGTGAGTGCTGTTTCTCCAGTTAGAGTGTCTGACGCATCAACCCAGAACTTCAGGCATATCTAACAAAATATTATTCCCACCAGCTGAAAAAGATGTTGCCTTATTAAATATTTGAAAAGTAATAGATTCCAAGTTTCTTAAAAACCAATATTATTAAGGTGTAGTTTAAAAGCAGTGCAGTACCCCAAGTAATCGATATTGTAATCAATAATTGGTCAAAATGAGTGTTTAGTGACATCACTGCTAGTTAGTCATTATGATGTATTTGCTATCATTTCAAAATTTGATGTAATTTTTGAAGTATTGCATTGATCTAATAATAACATGGATTTGACAAATTAATTTGATATCAAGAACTTCATAAAATCCTGCAATTTTGAAATATGTTATGATAATTGACTTGGCAGAAAGTTGTATGTCACTGAACATAAAATTTCCACCAATATTTTGTAAATCTCAGTTACTTGTGACTGTTACATAGGTGAAAATTGAGAGCGATTGAGGATATAAAACAAAGAGACTAACTTCGTTGTGTCCCTGAGCTGCAGCAGCTTATAAGTGCCTGTTGCACAGCTTCTGCTAAACTGGACTTCCATTGCTATTATTGACAACCTTGAAGTCACGAACTCAGTAAATATCCTGCAACCTGCAGACATCCCCACTGCGTGCAGCATGAACCAGTGGGCACTGTCCAGCCATGTCTGCATGACTCTAAGCTAAAGCTCCAGCAGGAAACAAGCTGTCGCACAACCTACATGAAAAGATGAAAAGACATATTTTTCTTAGGAATCATGAGTGACTAATTTTTATTTATCTTAGCAATGAAAACAGAAAGAACTGCAGAAAATAATTTTGAATTCCATAAGTTTACCTCAGCACTTGGCCTCTCATAGCTGAAAGAGCTTAGAGCGCTAGTGCAACTCCTGGCTATTGTTAAGCTCAACATCAGCCCCAAATCTCCTAACAAAAGTGACACCATCTCAGCACATTGCCTTCACTTGGGCAAACATACATAGAAGCAGGAGCTTTTCCTAAGAAGTCAGTGCATGCAGGTGTTTGGGTCTGCCCCAGCCAATAATAATAGCCGGGATACTTTCACAGTAGGGTTATATATATTTCTCAAAGAACACAAAGCTGATGACACATCAGCTGAGCTTGAAAACAACCCAATGTGCTTGAATGCTCTCTTGAAGAATATCGATGCAAAGTCATATTCTTATACAAGTGTAAGCTTTCAGAATGTGATGACAAAAAAACTCTAAAGAGTGTGCTCATCATCAAGGGAGCCTGAACTCTTTGATGAGGACGGGATAACGCATAATTGCAGCATGACCAGAACGAAGATCACACATAAGAATTTACATTGGGCTGTCTTTTTCATCTCTAGAATAGTAAGAAAGACATGTAACTTAAAAATTCAACAGCAATGTTAAGCAAAAGAAAGAGAGAAAAACAAAGTAAAAATATCTGCGTCGCTATTAGCCATTCTCTAAAGATGGATGGAAAAACATGTAGGTGTTGTCTCTGCGCTTTGACTAATAGGCCAGATGCTGCCAAGGATATTGAATCTCCTGAACAAATTCCTTCCCCATGACAAATAGAGAATCTGTCAGAAGGAAATTGACTGAGTAAAAATAGTTTCCAGCAGAGTTAAAGGGTATAGTGCTGCTAGGCACACACTCAGTATTGGTTGAACTTTTTTCAAAAGATACGCAATGTTGGAAATCTCAGAAGTTGAAGTGCAATAGAATATTTCAGAGAGAGATACAGGCAAAACCTGAGGTTGATAGCGTTATAATAATAAAAAAAAATAAAATAAAAAAAAAAATAAAATAAAGAAAAAAGAAGATTAGTTGAATCGCTTAAATACAATAGGATTTACTTGATTTCAATTCCAAACTTACTTTGTAAAGATGAGACGATTTAACTACCAATGTGCCCCCCTTTCTAATTAGGGTCTAATGTAAGCTTTGCAAACAAAAATGATCCTCTGACAAGACCAGCAAAGGTGCTGTGTGGAATCACTGCTTTGTTCTGTCTTCCCTGATGGAGTTCCACTGCCTGACGTGGAACCAGAGCTTCCGTAATGTTATTTTGGAATGCCAGGTGAGTTGCTCCACTTTCTGATAGATAATGTAGTCTTGCAAAATCTTTTTGAAGATTATCATTGGTGTTTAATTTATCAAGGCTGGAAAAAGAAGAGGCAAATAAATTAAAAGCAGCTCGAGAGACAGGCTGAGTTGGTACTCAAAAGAATAATCTTACCTAATAGTGTGGAAAGGAAGCACCTGAAACTACATCTCGGAGCTGTGTCCTCAACAGTCACAACAACTTTCAACCAGAGGTGGGAAAAAGGTAGGAACATGGTTTTGCTATAAATGAGAGCCCTAAAGAGAGGTCATTTAAGTCCAGTCCTATGATATTCTGCCTCACAAATGGCATCAATAAGGATAAGACAGAGTATCAGGGTGGGATCTTTACTTCCTACTAAATCACGTCGCGAGAGAGCTGAGGGGTTCTCAATACACCCCGATTTAAGGCCAGGTCTGGATTTGCTATGCATTCCTCGCATACAAATAGCATCCTGATACAAAAATAAATAAATAATTTTATTATAAAATAAAACCTAACATCATTCTTTTTTGCCCCATTAATGAAACATTGCTATACATACCTGGATGTAGAGGCTCACTTTGCAAAAAGTTCCTATATGCTATTAATTGTGGGAGCTTGACAAAGTTGAAGCAGCTATTGGTAATGAATAAAATCTGGAACCAGGGCAAGGTACTTTGGTTGTCTACTTGGCAAAAATGGTAAGCTACGACATGAGCTGCAAAGATGCCTCAAGGCTAAGCGTTCAGCTACACGTTCTAGAAAGCGTTCCCAGACTAGATGAGGGGGATGACTATAAATGCACCACTGAGTGCTATCATCAGGCATATTCTCAATGATCTGCAACATATAAAACGCATAAAATTTCATCACGCTTTAACTGCAAGACTACTAAACAAAATACTCACAAATGCCAACAAACCTTGATACAGAGGCTCCTTAATGTCTTCTTCCGAAACAGCTGTAATCCACTAACTGTAGAACCATGTAGCAGTTTTTCCTGTACCCTTGATTTGCTCTGAGATGATAATCCCTTGATCCTGAGATTCTAATATCTCTGCTAAATCTCTTACCAACCATTGCCTCCCCAATGAACAAAAGGTTCTACTTTCTTGGAGTGGCACCTCAAAGAAAAAGAGGCTTTAAGATGACTGGTTGCTGGGGTGGTGAACGGTAAGCAACAAAACGGACCCCTGAAAGATGGAGATTAAAATCTAGATGTTGAATTTTCTCAAAGAGAAAAAAAGACACTGTGTCATAAAAGAATTGCTGGGACTACAACTCACTTTTAGGAGTCTATCATTTCAGGACCTTTGATAGTGCCACTGCGTGGGCTGATCTCCTGATTGAGTTCCTTCTCTCTGCTAAAAAAGACCAAGCTCCTCAATGTTACCAGGCTGAGAAGCTGAGAAAAGAATTTTTGTTGTTGATGAACACAGTTATATACAAAAGTACAATAATAACAAAAAATCTACTGATTCCTTACTGGTTAAAGAGTGGCGTCTAGGGGACGGGACTAAGAGGAAGCATTGCTGTAGTGCTGACATGGACATCAGAGAGGTAATGCTGTCCTGAGGATGGCTCTTTCATTGACTCTCAAGTGCGTGTCTGCCTCAAGAGGAGCCTTCTTTTTTGAAAGGAAAATAAAATAAAATAATATATAATGCAGAGACTAAAGTACATTTAAAAGAAGTAAAGTGGTAGAGATGGAGGGGAGATGCAGAGGGAAATCCCTAGGAGTACGGGTCAGAGAGGAGAGGGGAAGGGGTCAGTGCAGGTAATGCATCGCGTGATAAGTAGGCAATTCCCACTTTCTCAGCACCATGCACCTGTATCTGTGTGGGTTGTGTGCAAAACTTCCAGCAAAAAGTAAGGCATCCTAAATCCCACCCTAAGAGGGAGGGGTGGGATGGAGCACACACCCCGTCCCCTCCCTCTTCCTCTTGAACTACAGTCCAACATTAGTTGTAAATCACAAATTACGAGAAACGTTGTAAATTTACGAAGCTATTTTTTTTTCCCAGTGAACATGGCGTAACTCCGAGAGGGTATGCACTCGCGCAATAGTCAGGTTCCCACTCTATCTGTAATGGAGGCGTAATAGTATGCGTAATAGAAGCGCAATAGCTTGGCGTAATAGACAAAAATTCTCCAATTTATACTAATTTTTGGAGTTGTTTTTCAGCTTTTGCCTGTTTTTGGCTGAATTTGTGTACAATTTCGGAAGCGTAATGCAGCGTAATAGACATGTAATGGTCGGAGTCACAGATTTTAAGGCGTGAATACCTCCTCGCGTAACCTGCAAAGCTACACTGTAAAAAATAAATAACGGTGAGATGACGGTTAGCAACCGCTGAAATTGAAAATTTCCGCTGGTTACCGTACTTGATACGGCGCTAAATTACGGGTCAGCAGCCGTACCTCAGGTTTGAAGGTGCTACGAAGCACGAAACGGTTCTTCCTTACCGCTTTTAGTGGGTACGGTGAAGCCGTTTCACGGCTCCGTGGTATAAAATCAGTGGGTACGGTCTCTCCGTACTCCGTGCACCGTATCATGTTTCAATATCCCAGGTACGGTGCACCGTACCTGGCACCGTATCGGTCTCTCATTTTTTACAGTGTAGCCCCACAATGAACTCATCGGGAAGCAACGGCGCGAAATTTGGGTTACCACGAATTGACTTTCTGCTTCCCCTACGCTTGGAGCTCTCCGGATAGGCCGCCACCTTCACATGATTGCTTGGCGGGCTGGCCTATCCAGTCATAGTCGCAGGCGCTCCTGGGCCTCAGGTAACGTCGGCACAGGGGGGCGCCATCACTCACCCTAGAGGCCTAGATGGGCAGGGCTCATACGGATCACAATTTCTCATTTTCCTGACTTTTCCATGACTTCCTGACAAAAAAATCGCGATTTTCCCGGACATTTTTCTAGTTTTGAGAGATCCATTGTACATTAGGAAATAGCGAAACCAAGGGCGCATCATACATAACTATGCACAAATTGTAGGCATAGTTACGCATAAATTGTGCATACTCTTATGGTTGTATAAAGTACTGCATGTTTATGCGGAACAAAATGCATAAGGATTTAGTGTACGGAACTATGTATAGCATTTGCTCCAACCTTCGTTTTTTTTTTCTCTGACCCAGACAAAATTTCCCATCGAGTTTTCCGCAGGTTTGTACACAGGATTTCACGAATGGTTGCCCCCTCGTTTTTCTCCCTGACTTTTCCCTGGCCCCCACAACCGGTGCCAGGCCCTGATGTGGACTCGGAACTCACCCGTGAGCGTGGAGACAGGGCTGAGTATTGCTGGACTGCAGATGCTGGGCGTCCAGGCTGCCCAGCGAGGAGAAGGACGCGCACGACTCCTGCGGCGAGAGCGAGCCGTAGCGCTTGGCGGAGCCATGCGCGGAGCCGTGCGCGGAGCCGCGCTTGCTGGAGAACCCCGCTGGACGCGCCGCTCGAGGGCCTCGGCGCCAGCCCGAGCTCGGTGGAGGCCGGGTAGTGCACACCATGGCGGTGGTCACCCCGGGCCCTGGGCTGCTCGCGCCGAGCCGGGGCCGAGGGCCGGGCACTGTCCAGCAGCAGGCCGAGGCGCGTAATACAGATCGCTCTCTGCGCCGAGGCCAGAGGCCGTGGCCGAGCTCCTCTGCGGAACCGAGGTCACTCGCCGACGTCATGACAACCTCCCGGACTTGCACCGCGCGGCCGCTGCGCTCGTCAGCGGCTTCACCGTATACGTCGTCTGCAGAAGAAAAGAGAGGCAGGCAAGCTTAGCACGTGCTCACGCATCAAGGAAAATAAGGGAGCCACACACGGAGACTTTCAAACTTGCTGCGTTACAACCCCCCCTCCCAACCCCTCCCAAAAAAATCAAAACTCTCTACTGAATTTTACTGCACATTGTTATCATGTACTCTCCACAGAAATTACAACTGTAAGTTCAAGTATATGCATTAATCTCCACGAAAGAAAAACCAGATTTAGCGCACATAGGTGGGACAGGATGGGGAGGAAGAGGCGTGAAAGAGATAATGGGACCGAGACCAGCCGGACGTTAATAAATTAAATGGAACACACTGTGCGAGAAAAAGAACACCAGGCGTTTCAGTGTGGTCAGCCATGCATGTGTCATGGGCCGGGCAGGGCCCAGGCAGGGCCGGGCGGGGCCGGGCAGGGCAGAGGGGGCCTTTGGCGCCTCTCACACACTCCAGGCCCGCACGCTCGCCTGCTCACCCGGTTCTGCCCTGCTCTACCCACCCTGCCCTGCCCTGCCCTGCCCTGCCCACCCTCGCCTAGCCCAACACGACTCCCACAGGCGTTGGCAGCACTAGTGCAAGCGGGCCGGGCCGGAGACTCAGGCTAAGACTGTTCCGGGACCGAGAAGGACTGGCGGAGCTGGGCGGAGCCTCTCCGGCTTCGCGTGTCAAAGTTAATGGAACAGTAAAAAAATGTGAGTCTGGTTAAATAAGACTCATGCAAAAGAAGACACAGACATCGTTCTATTACGGGAGTTTGGTGGCCAGCATGCAAAAACACACTTTGAAATACACTGGTAAAACTAAGGCGTAATAGTGCGCTTGACCGGCAATACGTACAGTGACGCCTGAAGAGATTACGCTTGAAAATGAAGCGTAGGGAAGAAACTCTCCCATACACATTTAGATAGGAGGAATAAGAGCGGGTATGTGCGGGTACGCTTCATTTCAAGCGTGCAATCTCAGTACCCCTTGAAAAAAGGGCGTAAGGTTACGCCTTAGTTTTGCAAGTGTACAAGTGTACAGATTTCGCTCTTTGCTCACTTTTTGCAGGTTAGTGAAGGTTTTCCATGCGCTTGTTGGTGTGCGAACAAATCAATCACAGTTACAAGTGCGCGAATGAGTGTTCGATCACCCTGCAAGTGTGTTGAAATAGTCAGTCACCTGCAAAGTATGTGAGAAGCTCACTCACCCTAACGTAGGCGACATTCGCACACTCAGACTTCCAGTGCAGACTAACTAAACGACCACACTTAGGACCCGCCAGAGGTTCACTGCGACCAGCGTGGCGAGGTACACTGCAAACATGAGGAGGGTAAACACCGAGAAACAA